>OY776113.1:40595446-42995446 GCA_963675035.1 Allygus modestus | reverse complement strand
TAAAACGGTATGGATAAACAATGTCAGCACTATTATATAAAAATAAATAAATGAGTAGATATAAGTAAACAAATTATATTTTGTAAATAAGGGTTATATGAAGTACAAGTTGGGATGAACAGAATTAAAGCAAGACCATGAAAAATAAATAAAGAGAGTTATGTTGAGTAGTCGAAAGAATGACTGTGTGAATGCGATTGAAAGACGAGTGAAATAGAAGGGCCCAATGAATGTTAATGATTGTGGATGAAAGATGTAAGATTGGTGTGTGCTACTTTTCTTTTCAATTGAAGTCTACATTGACTGACTTGCTTGAATCCAGTTCATCACGACTCCACTGTATATAGACAAAGTAATCTATTTATCTAACTTTTAAGTTAATTTTGGTATTGCAGAAATCTCCCTCATATTGGCAGTATTTGTCCCTATTTCGAAAAGCGAGGAAATGAGTCAAGGCATATTATTTCAGAGGTTACAAGACTCAATATTATTTGAAAATGAATGGAGATTAGTATTAGACTTTCACATGTCTGAACTAATGGATGAAGAAATAACGATGGGGAATGTGTATAAATAATTATGTCTGTTCAGAAATGCTAGTTTAAGTGTGTGGGTTGACGATTTCCAATTTGATTATAATAGGATTAATAGTAGTTTAAGATAATACGAAACAGACCTATTTTATCTATGTAAGAAATCAGTAAATGGAATCTTGGTTAGTTCCAGACAGACACAATTAACTTTAATGAAGGATATGAATGCTAAAATAGTAACCAACACCAGGGTTATTAATTAAATTATGTCTAAACTGTCGTCTGAGAACAAACAACTAAATGTGCATTTCATTAATCAAGCTAGAGACAATGCAATGTTACGCTTTCTTGTTGTTCTAAAGTTCTCCTCTGTATTACGTCGTTTAGATCAAGTTATTGATGAAGCAAAACTTAGAATTGTTGAATTTAGACAAGCATTAGAATTAACAAATGCCGGGAAAATTAGTAGTAAATTATTACCTCCTCATGATTTCATAGAAATACTAAATAACATTGAGAAAATTATACCACCTCATCTCAGGATGATTACACCTGTAACTGAAGAAGATTTATTTTTGTATTATGATTTATGTTCTGCACAGGCTATTGCCACTTTATCTGGCATGAGATTGATTGTCACTGTTCCTTTAAACTCAACCGATAGCCAATTTGAGACGTATAAAGTTAATGTAATACCCTTCTACCAACGTGAACTTAAACACTGGCTGAGTTGGAAAGTTGAGTCTGACATTCTGTTGATATCTAAAGATAGGCAGTACTATACACTGGTTGATGTACATATTTTAAGCATGTGTAGAAAGAGTTTCTTTTATTTGTGTCCAAATTCTATCAGTGTTTTACATCATACTGTAGATGGTTGCTTATTTTCACTGTTCACAGCTTCAGAATTAGTCGTAAATAAATGTCCTAGAGTACTAACTGAAATTGTAACCAATCCATTCTTACTCCAAAACGGTAATTACTGGATATACAGCCTGTCGGACCCATATAAAATTGAATTGAACTGTCTAAGAGACTATGATGAGGAACCCTCACATATTCTACAGAGTAGGAATTACTTCGAGTTAGTTTTAAATAAATCTGGGATCATCAAACAAGTAGCAAAATATGATATGTTTATGGTAGAGTAATGTAATGTAGAGTAATGTAATGGTAGAGTATTTTCAAGAATCAAAGGTAACACCTATTATAAAAACAACATTACCCGTCTGCACATTCCAAAAATTGCCAATATGATCCTTCCAGTTGAACAAGAAACAATCAGCAAACATAATATAAATTTTGATACTCTTAAAGAGATATACTCTTAAAAAGAGATACTCTTAAATAGCCTTGCAGATAACCATGTAGAGATTGAATTGGGTAAACTTTTACAAGATCAAAATCGAAATGATGTTCTAATGTTCGAGAATGAGCCATACTTTGACCATGTTTCTGTTTCCACGATTTTTTTTATTTTTGCTATAGGCTTGGTACTTGTAGTTTTTTTATGTCGTAGGTATTCCTGTAAACGTAACGAGCAAGCAGAGCAACCCTCTCAGTGCCCAACCACAATACCGTGGAAGGAGGAAGTCCCCTCACCCACATCATACAAGAGACATCCTTTGTGAGATTCAATGGACCGGATGCTCCAACCGGTGATACCATGATGTAAACAATTAACGTGTGTTAAATGTGAAAACTTAATGAATGAGTTTAAAAACCGGATATGGGAGCAAATACTCTGCTTCGCTTTGTTTAAATAATGTTGTTACCTCTATTTCATGTATTATATGTCATTATGATTTTGATTTTGATTTCATTTCATGTATAATTTGTTTTGTATCACTGACTTATATAGGTATTGGTATATGGCTTGTATTGGTTATTTTGAATGTACTGTTTTAAGGGTTATCTTACATTTTGGGTGTTTTCTTTTAATATTTGTATTGTTTTCAAAGATGTATCATTTCTCCTATATGACACATCTTATTTAGAGGGGACAGTGATGTAACGGATTAGATTTTATAATTAATTATTAATAAATATTTGTTTCCGAAGTTAATGAAATATTACTAATTAGAAACTAATTGGCACTAACTAAATAAATTCGTATAATGCAATTTATTATATTTAAATAATATGAAGAGGGTCTAAAGTATAAATTCATATTTGGGTTAAAAGTTTTAGAGAAGCGAGAGTGTGTTTGCTTCAAGTAAATTAGTAGAGTGCTAGTAGTTGTGAATTACCGGGGAGGGGCCACTTCCGGCGATTTTTTCCCATGTTATTCTTATGGGGATCAGTTTTTGGACCGACACCCGATCCCGCCCTACACAAGTTTCCTTGTTGGCCTATATTAATACCCAACCCCCGCCTATATTAAATATATTGTCCCCATCCCCCTCTATACTTTTTAAAATTTTCAAAAACTATCTCTGGTGTTTATGTCTGATTTAAAATTTGGATGTGTTATTGGTGTTTTAATAAATTCCCCCAAATTAAAAAAAATACTACCGCCAATTTCCTGATTTAAAATTTGGATGATTGTCGTAGTGTTTTAATAAATTCCCCCAAATTAAAAAATACTACCACCAACTTCCTGATTTAAAATTTGGATGATTGTCGTAGTGTTTTAATAAATCCCAAATTAACCATTACAGCCGAACTGCCAATTTTGACCCTATTTTAAAACTCATTTTAATACATCCTTTGCAGAAATCCACGAGTTCTGGCTACTTGGGAACCCGAGCCATTTGACATATAATAAATCACCCTTCCTCCTAATTACCTTCTCTACCAAATACATGTCTTTATATTTAGTCTTTAACAATTCTTCTGTATAAAATCCTCCTTTGATTATATTGCCATTTTCATCTTTCAAAATATAAGTCACAGGCTTTGTTTTCTTAACTTCTGCTATTGTAAAAAGCTCTCCCGTCCAGTTAGGGGTATATCCTTTACTAAATACATGTTTATATTTAGATATCCTTACACTATCCCCCACCTTATATCTTGGCTTTTTAACTTGTACTTTAGATGCTAACCTTTCATGTACATCTTTAGAGTTCTTAGCACTTACTTGGTTAGGCTTCATCCCTATGGATCTATGTACTTTATTATTATATATCCTTATTAACTTTGGAAGTAAATCCAACCACTTGTAACTCCCTTGTGCACTAAACTCTCTATACAACCAATTCTTTAAAGTTCTCTGGAACCTTTCCACAATAGCCGCCTTAGTTGTAGAGTAAGTGTGGTAGTGATTAATATTTAGAATTTTCATTAGTTTGGTAAAATGTTCATTAAAAAATTCTTTTCCGTTATCAGATTGAATATTTTTAACTCCCTTTGGGAGAATAGTTTTTATAGCTTCTGTGACTACTAATCCAGTTTTATTCTTTAGTGGAGCAGCATAAGCTTTTTTAGAAAATGTGTCTATTAAAGTTAAAATATATTTATTCCCAGAATTCTCTCTAGCATAATTCCGCATATCTATTAAATCTATTTGAACAGTTTCGTTTATACCCAACACCTTAAAAGACCTTCTAACAAAGTTCTTTCTCGCGGGCTTATGCAATTCGTAAGCAATTTTTTCCATTTTTTATTCTTTATTTTTAATGTTAACGTATCTGCCAGTCTCTGTCGTTTCAAAAACACCTCCATTGCTACCAATTAACATACCATCACTCATTCTTTGATATACATAGTTTTTTGGCAAATATGCCCCTCCATCTAAAGTCTTAAATCCGCTTAAAGATGTAGGGTCTGCAACCAACAATTTAGGATTGTACATCATCAAATCGATTTGATTATTGTCTTGCATAAATTTATTAGTTTTATTGTTAAACCTTAATGCATGTGATTTTAAACAAATATCAAATTTAATATTGTCTTGTCTAAAAGTTTTAATATTATCGTCATACCTCAAAACCTGTGACATTAAACAAATATCACTCCTATCTTTGCCTTCAGGTACATTCTTTATTAATTTGTCCTCTGCATCCCACATATCGCCATCTAATGTTAATACATTATAATATTTATCCCCCTGTTTTATTATGCTTTTCTCACCTTTTGTTAATATTTGATTAACAACAGCCACATCATTTGGCAATGTTCCAGGTAAAATGTTTGTTAATTGCTTATTTTTACCATCAAATTTAAGACCGTCTAAAGTCACAGTCTGATGTTTTGTAACACAATCGTTCTCATCAACAGCGGGTTTAACACGAACTAGCCTTTTATTATTAAAATCCCAAAAGTTTAGATCCATTTTTGGTACTTGAGAGACGTTTACAACATCATCGCTTTCTTTACCAGCCAACAAATTACTTATTTTTCGCTTTTTGGCATTCCAAACACCATTCTCCGATTCCAAAAATTCATAATTATTTTTGTCTTGTACAAAGACACCATCTTTTCTTATTAAAGTTTGCTCTAATGTGGGTACATCGGTTGAGCTTTCACCTCGTTTAACATTAGTAATTTTGCGTTTATTAGCGTTCCAATTATTACTCTTGGATTCTAAAAACTTATATTTAGTATTACCTTGTACAAAAGCATCACCTTTTCTGGTTAACGTCTGCCCCAAAGTCGATACATCATCAGTAAACTCCCCACCCTTAACATTACTAATTTTATAATTTAAAGCATTCCAACCATCATCTTTTAGATTTAAAGTAGTTTCTTTAAAACTTCTTGCTTCTGGTTTACTATACGGGTTATATACACGATAAAATGTATCTATCATCTTTTTATTTAATAAACAATTCCACTTTCCCTCAATTCTTCTATGATAGAATCTATCTCATTATCCACTCCAGAATTTCCCGCCAATCGGCTTAACCAAAGCAGTCTTAACCTATCTACAAGCTCATTAGGATCGTCCCAATAAACATAGTCTATTTTATTACCAGTTACCTGCCTTAAACCTTCACCAACAGTCTTAAACAGGGGTTTAATTATATTAAGATATTTAGTGTGTTTATTACTTGACATCGCCGCACCTGGTTTATAACCCTTTAAATGTGCATTTGTAGCTTCCAAAATCTCTTTATAATTTTGCAAATCAGCCTGACTATAGTTTACGGGTTCTTTTAAAGTTAACAATTCCCACAATCCCTTTGTCCCTTTATAAATTTTTTCTCCAACTGTAACATCATCATTGGCAATTTGAACTTCCTGATTCCCAATAAAAAATTTATGTCCTTCTCGCCTAATACCATATGTGGTGTCTGTCATACTACTTCTACTAAGGTAATTTCCTAAATAGTCTGATGCTAAAAGACCAAAATCTAATTTGTGTGGTGTTATCTGTGTTATTCTTGGTATTCTAGACGGGGTCTTTTCTAAAATCATTGGGAGAACTGGCCTCTCTGTTTTTATGGCTAAATTTTTTAATTCTTGCAAAGGCTCTATTAACGGTTGGAATGTTTGGAACCTCTCTTCAGCCTCTAGAAATTTACCACGTTTTAATGCTCCATATTTTTCTCTTATTTGTTTTGCAGACTCTACCAATTCTTGTTGAATATTTGTTTTCATTTTATTTACATTTTATTTATCTCATTTGTCAAAGGATTATACTCAAACACCTTATCGTGTATTATTAGGCAATATGCAGATGTGTTTGAAGGGACATTTTCTGCAGTTTCAATTTCTAATTTAATATCTACAACCCCCTCTTTGACTGATTCATTCTGCCTAGAACAATCTATTACAATTAGAGGATATTTCTTTATAAAGTCAGCTCTGTTAAACATAGGATCGGGGACGGTGTTGTAGTAACTCTCCCTAAACCTCACAAACATCTCATAAGCTTTAGAGGCATCTCCATTTTCAAAGTCGAGATTTAAATCACTATAAGGATAATATTCAGAGTTTAAAAACACTTTGATATTTTTCAATTTACAGTGATCAAATTCATCAGTTCTTTTTCGTGCACTGTTGTCCCTACCTGTTTGGAAACCAAATATAATATACCTGCGCTTCTCCAAACTCGAAGACGTCTTAACTGACCATGTATGTCTCTTGGTTTCGGGGTATGATGGGAGTTCGTGTAGCTCCAAACTTCTAAATGCAATTTGCAAATTTTTATTTTGCAATAACATCTTTTGTAATTGAAGCTTCTCCCCATCAGATGGTACCACGTGCGGCATCACCCACTGAATCGATTTAAGTGTAATTTTAGGAATAGGATCGACACCAGTTGGAGCATTAGATGTTGTTAATATACAATTTAAGTCGTTTTTGGATCTTTTCAACACCAATTCTTGTTTAACATTTACTAAAACCTTATTAAAATCCTCAAACACACCCATTAACAGCTCTAACGAGACACAAGTACTAAACTTGCCGCTTTTATGGAACTCCTTTAAATTTTCATCAGAATCAAATGCTACATTTGACAATTTAGTTGTTTTATTGTAAGAGCACAATATTTTCATAAGACTGGAAATTCCCGGATTTCTTACAATATCTATTTCTTTACCAGCAACTTCGTATCTAATTTCGTCAAATAAGAATGCAAATGCATTATTTATAAAATGTCCTTTATCATGATTCTCTATTTCTCCTTTAATATACAGATAACTCCTACATGGGAGTGTTAGTAAATCTTGATTATTTATGCATATTCGAATTTCATCGGAATTATTTATTGCTAAAGTGTTGTGTGGAACATAGGAGTGATTTGTAATTTTAACCAAGCTATCATCGTATTGGAATTTTCCTGTAACGTCTAGAAAATCTTCCATTTTTATTAATAGAAAATTTTAACTTCAACCCAATTGATCGCAGAAACCTGGCATTTTGTACACTCAGTCCGTTCTTGTAAATTCTCATATCTTTTTTATATGACAAGTAATTGTAGTTTCTTCTTTATTAAAGTCAATTGGCTTGTCGTGTTGATCTGCAAATGTAATGCTAACAACATCTAAACTTCTCTTATTTACAGGGAAGTATATAATATTTCTGGGAACCTCAATAATTTTGTAGCCGGGAGGAGCTTCTGGGTAAAAACCGTGTATGGTGTGTGATTTGTCACCATTTAAATAAGACCCATTCACAATATTACATTTTACTCTAATCACATTTACATTATTTATGTTGATTTTATTTACGGATTTAAACGCAATATCTGGAGTAGAAAATCCTTTAAATCCCAATAATTCAGACCCTAAACACGGTTTTGTAAAATCAAACACATGGCCAGAATGTAATGTGGCTTTCATAGTTTTATTATCGGCTATAAGTACAAAATCTGGGAGTTGCTTTTGAATTTCCTTCGCAAGCTCAAACACTTCGTATGTACCTTCAACAATTTCAATTACATTTGGAGCTTTGTGATCGTAATAATACACATCCTCACCCTCGTCTATAGTTAATTTTGTGTCTTTAAGTTTATTTAATTTTGGAACTAGCCCTTTGTAAAATATAAGTTTGACTTTTGTATTAATTAATGCTACTTTATTTTGTATAATAACTTCAACTTTACCAGCTAATGCCCGGTTTAATTCGTCAATTGTGACCTCCCCTTTTGGGGTTGTAATTTTGTGCATTTTGTAATATGTCAAAGTATTTAGAGGTTTTTTAACATTAAATATAGAATTATAACTTTGAAAATCTACCAGTCCAATTACATAATCACCATTTAATTCTATAGGAGGAAAGAACACAGACTTCAACTCTGGCTCTGTACCCGTAAATGTTATAGTAAATGAATCCATTTTTATAAACTAAAGTTTTTCAGAAATGATAAACATAAAATTCCACAAATGGAACTGTTTAAATCTTGTATTTGATCAGTTGTATAGTAAATTTTAGATGGTACAAAATATTCAATTACCTCTTTTGGAGGCTGTATTCCGAAAGGGTCAAAATATATTACAACATCTTTATTTTTACGAGATGCTGTCCAATGTGTGCCCCTGTCACTGTCTAAATTAATAATTCCACATTCTCTTACTTTTGGCCTTAGATGTTTTAGCTCGTTTTTTAGGTACACTCCTCGAAAGCGAGGCACGTCTCTTGCTGCCTCTAACAGCTGAAAGTTGTCCATCTTTTTTATTAAATTTTAATCCCATTCCCATTTTTGCCTTGGCCTTCATCAAATTTGTCACTGCATAAGCTGCTGCTTTTTCAGCCAGACTGGCGTCCTTTGCCGAAACCCTAGTCCAAGCCTGGTCCGCTAATCTCATATCTGCCTTGTTCCGGGCGGCTGTATTAGGATTATTCATGTAGAATATGTCGTGCTCTTTACAATAAGAGTCTAGCTTATTTTTTGGAGGTACATTTCTGGCTAAATTTTCACGCACGTTAGTTCCAGGTCCACACCATTTATAATTTCCAGGTATGTGGAGAGGGAAAGGAAGGTTGTTTATAAGGGTATTTAACAAGCCACGGCCTCTATATGGCTTTAAGAATAATCCCTTACCTTGGACCTTTTTACACTTTCTCTTTGCCATTTTTATTATATAAAAAATGTCATTTATTCAACAAAAGAACAAATTAAAATAGCACATAAAGAAAATACACCATTTTTATTATATAAAAAATGTCATTTATTCAACAAAAGAACAAATTTAAAATAGCACATAAAGAAAATACACCAAAGAAGTTGGGTCTATTTCCTAATAATATTCGCTGTCTTATAATAGGGCCCAGTGGTTCGGGGAAGACTGTTGTAATTTATAACTTAATTGTAAAAAAACAAGGATTAAAGTTTACAAATTTATATATAATATCCAAATCTTTAGAACAAGAAAAATATAAAAAAATAATTGAAATATTCCGTCTGTGCGATGAAGTTAAATTACACACATATTCAAACTGTGAAATCACACCAAATGATGTAGAATCACACTCAATAGTTGTATTTGACGACATAAATAGTCCAAATATCACACAATTTTTCTCAATGGGCAGACACAAAAATATTAACAGTTTTTACTTGTGTCAATCTTACAGTAAAGTAAACAAACATTTACGTGACAATGTTAATTTCCTAATATTATTTAAACAAGACGATTTAAATTTAAAACATGTGTATAACAATCATGTGGGAAATGATTTTTCATTTAACCAATTTAGAAATCTCTGCCATCAATGCTGGGATAGGTCTAAATATGGCTTTTTTGTAATAGACAAGGAAAGGCCAAAGAATAATGGGAAATATAGATTTATGTTTGACCAATTTTATAATGACCAAGGGCAAGAGTGTTGATGCCATCCAGAATAAACCTCTTGTCGTCATCAAAAGAGAGTACCTTTTTGTTCATCGTTAATGTTTGAAGATGGTGGTTTGTGGATTTAATTCTTGTAACATTCTCATAGTAATCTTCCCCGGTTGCAAGACAGTGTAAGTAATGTTGGTGTCTTAAGAGATGTTTAACTGTAGCGTTGTCAGCTCCCTTTGCCTTTTTAACCTCTAGCTCATTTTGATTTTCTTTTTCGTATAACCATTGTAAAGGAATGAAAGAGTATAATTTTGGCCTTAAACCACAATATTCATACATAATTTGACCATTTAATTCGTCTTTAAACTTGCCCGTAACTTTTTTATTTTTATCAGAGTATAAGAAATGATCTTAACTATATGCAGAGGTGTCGAAACAGTCCAAGTCACTTTGTATTTCCTTGTAAAAGTCCTCTGTTACTATAGAATAAACAAGGCTGTCTGTGTCTGTCATTAAGAACTTTTTATTCTTAAATTTTGACATGTAATTATAGTGGAAATCATACATTATTACTTTACTGATATCCAAAATGGTCATTCCTAAATATATTGGTTTATCAAACTTTACAATTAATTTATTTAAATGCACAGCATGCAAATTGTTATCGAACATTTTGCTACAGTCAAACCTTGGCTTTGTAACGTACTTTGTTAACTTAGACTCATCTACAAGATGTATATCACGAAACTTGCGTTGGTTCATAATTGTTCGACCAAAGAGACTGTTATTTAACAGTTTGTAAAAGTCTTTTTCAAAATCGTGTTTAGCTTTTTGTCGCTTTTCAATATTAAAATTAATATAGGGCGCGAGCCATTTTGATTGTCTGAATTTTAAAATTCTGTGGTATTTTGTAACTACCAAACCCAGTTCTTCGTATTTTTTTAGTGCTTTATAATGTAAAATATATTTAGTTTTGTCATTTAAATTTGGTATTAATTTTCCATTCATTTTTTCTGGTGCGAGCGGGTAGTCATTATGCAAATCGTGTAAACTTTTATCGTATTTTAAATCAACTTCCAAAATAAATCCAAAGTTTTCATTTTGGTTGTATTTATAATCTTTCTCATTTGTCCATCTAAAGCCATCAACGGGCAACGACTCGCACATTGCTGTAGAGTATAGCGAGTTGCAGTCTAAGTATACAAGATAGGTGCTTTCTTGATTTGGGTCATAATGTTCGCCCATGTACTTATTATTGGCTTTAGCGTAGCGCGTGGAAATCATGCTTACGCCGCCTCTAATGGCATGTTCTATAAACAAATGCATGTCAACGTCTTGAAATAACTGTAATTTTATGCCGGTCATTCTAAGACATGCCTCCCATGTTAGTCCAGGCAGTGAGTACATGTGGACAGGGTCAAGTTTATAATCCTTTAAACACAAGTCCCTAAATGTCTCAAACACATCAGCCAATAACAACACATCTGTTTTAAGGTATAAATCGTGATATTCTTTTAAATTCTTTATATTAAAATGATTCCATACGTTTTTAGCATGTTCATATTGTGCAGGAGATATACATTCTTTAGTTAGACTGCTGTAAAATGCCTCTATGGGTGGGAGGGGCTCTAAAAACTTTTCTGGTCCTGTCATGTATTCGTACGGAAATTCGCCCTTGTGTTGTAGTAGTGGATTGTCTATAAATCTAAACGCATTTAAATTGGAAGCTAATTTGCTTAAGGGAAGAGACAAAAAGTTGTAGGAATCCAAAAATACCAAATCATCAACAGAGAACGAAATATACTTTTCCATATCTTTGGCTATGCAATTCAATTTGTGATTGAATTTTCCCAAGTGTTGCATTATTAAATGACCGTCATAGTTTTTAAGATTGTGGAAGAATACTGGAATTTTCTTGGTTACTTTATAGTTTAAATTGCAAGAGTTGTGGGAGGGTCCTCTGAACTCGCCTGTTAGGTGGCAGTGGTCGCGCACTTTATCACACAGTAACAGCTGTTGGCATATGTGGCAGTGTTTAGAGTTTTGGAATAACATCTCTTGCTCTGGAGTCATTACAAGGGGAACATATACTCCCATCTGACTTTTAATAAAGTCATAAGTTTTAAATAACTTTTCGAAAAACACATCCATCACATTTTCACCGCTGTACAACTCTTCGTAAATAATGTTAGAATCTCTCACCACAACATAAGCAAATCCAGAAGGCGTGTGTTTGCCACAGTTTATAAAACATTCGAAATCTGCATAAATCACAAAGGGAGCTTTAAGTTGATATTTGTAATTCGTAAATTGTAGTGTATCTTTTTTAGACATTTGTACTCTTTGGGCATCAAAGGTTTTACAATATGTTGTGTGACGTTCCAATATATCTTTGGTGCAAAAATGTTGCAAACAGAACTTGCAAAAATATTTCTTATGGTCATCTTTTGTAGAATTAAACATTAACTTATCAAAATCACGAATTAAACAGTAATGTGATTTCCGACCTTGTTGTAGAAGCAGCATGTTGACGTGCGTATTACTATTTAGTTTAGTTATTCTCAGTGGATATATTAATTGTCCTTCAATTCCATATACATTAACACTTATGTTATTTTGTTTTTCAAATTTATCAATGTCGGATATTTTTACGGGATATTTTATATTTGACATATTCAACTGACTTTCATAGGGTTCGTAGTAAAATACTCGATTTGCATGTTCTCCGTGATTCCTTGGTTTCAAGCTTGCTAAAACACTCCACACGAAACATTTATTATCACTATTTTTAATATTTAAAACAGCGTGTTTTGATTTTATATTTTCTGGTGTGGGTATGTATGAGTTGGGAGTTAGGGGTTTATACTTGTAAACATGCAGCTGCCAGTATTTAGTATGGTCATATATCCATCCACTGCCTTGGGCTTGATACTTGTGCATGGAGGTATCGATCTTAAAAAGTGCTTCTTTAATTTGAGTTTTTAATTGTGCTTTCTCAATTGATAAAGTAGTTAAACTTCGAAAATCAGCAATACATTCTTTGTCAATGATTAAATCACCATTATTGTCCACGGAGTGTTTGATGAACTTTACCCTCCTAATAAGAATCCATTTGATAGGTAGGGGACAAGATTGAAGAGTGTCTAATACTTCCACAGATTCACCGTTAAAAATATACAACTTGTAAGGTCGTTTGTCACATCGTAGGTGGTGGCGTTTCTTTTGACAGTTAATAGCCTTCTTACACACATTACAAATATTGTGGTTCTCTAGCATATGCATTTTAAAATGATTGTTATTATCAAATATTTGGTGGCATTTTTTACAAATTTTAGGAATAACTTTGTGAATGTTACGATAGTGTCTGATTAAATTGCTTCTGTTGGAGCAGGGCGCGGAGCACATCGCACAGGACAACATGTTCGATGTAAATAAGTTTTGAGATGACATTACTCTGCTTTTTATAAACAAAAAATTACCATTTTTTAAATTAGACAAAAATTATTTAACAGCGGTTTTTAAATTATATTTTACAAGTTTACGAGAGTTCATATTCGAAATGCAGTCACATTCGAAATATGATTTACAAATGGATATTTAAATATGGAAACCTTAAAATTTGGAAATGGTGAATTGGAGATTTACAAATATTAGGCTATTTCACAATTTTCGGATGGATTAACAGTTGTGATTGTCTCTGAAGACACCACCTTAGCTACAACTACCGTCGCTAACACTCCCAGCTAACCGAAGTCCTGGGTGTGAGACGTGGAGAGGTGAGCTGTGGCGCCGAGACGTCGGGTGGAGAGGCCGTGACGCCGAGACGTCCGGTGGAGAGGTGAGCTATGACGAGTCCAGTGCTGGTGGTGACGTCGTCTGGTGCCGGTGGTGAGGTGTCAGTGGTGAGATGTTGTGTCACTGGTCTTGTAGAACAATAGTGCTGTGTCTTGTCGGTGGCTCCTTATATACACGTCGAGAGGCTGGATTTTTCAATTTAACCAGGAAATTACCTCACATTGGCTGGACTTTCAACCAGGAAATTGCCTCTATGGTAAGTGGAAATTCTAGTCAATGTGACGCATGCTTGCACATGACCGACTTTAGTGTGTTAGTATGTCAGTGTGTCAGTGAGCGGTGGATCGTTGCGTGTGCCGTGGCGTCGTGGTTGGTGGGCAGCGATGCGGATCGTTGCGTGTGCAAGCAGTGGTGCGGGTTGTTGCGTGTTTTAATTAATCAGTTGGCAGTTCGACCGTAGTTGGGATTTATTAAAACACTACGACAATCATCCAAATTTTAAATCAGGAAATTGGCGGTAGTATTTTTTTTAATTTGGGGGAATTTATTAAAACACCAATAACACATCCAAATTTTAAATCAGACATAAACACCAGAGATAGTTTTTGAAAATTTTAAAAAGTATAGAGGGGGATGGGGACAATATATTTAATATAGGCGGGGGTTGGGTATTAATATAGGCCAACAAGGAAACTTGTGTAGGGCGGGATCGGGTGTCGGTCCAAAAACTGATCCCCATAAGAATAACATGGGAAAAAAGCGCCGGAAGTGGCCCCTCCCCGGTAATTCACAACTACTAGTGCTGACACCGGAGAACTGCGGCCTCAGCATTCTAGGGGACGAACGGTCAGTCGGTGTTGAGCTGAAGGCGAGTGGACTAGTTATTTTAGCACGACTCAAGTATTCTAAACTATGTAGTGATTATTTGGACTTAACTAATCTATTCATCTTTCGGCCCTCTTAATTAGAAACTACTTTTATTGTGAATTCATCATGTGTTTTGGTTAATAATTACTTTCTAAAACGATGTGATTAAGCTTTTGTGAGTAAACTCTTTGTGACCAAGAAATGTAAAGTCTTTCTTTTCATTTATACTTTCCCGATACACGGGTGGTGGCAGCGGTAATCTACCAGACACGTTACAGGTGTTTATCGGGTTTCATTAAGTTAGAGAGGTGTAAAGGATTATTATCCAATTTAAAATCAAGTCTTTGGAAGTAAATCGATTTAATTTACAGGTAACTACTATAGGCCCCCTTTGAGTCCTTTTTGACCTTTGACCTTTATCGCAGATTGGAGCCCACTCGCCCTCCCCCTCCCCCTCTCACCCTCCCCCTCCCCCTCCCCTCCCTCCCCTCCCCCTCTCTCCCCCTCCCCTCCCTCCCCTCCCCCTCTCTCCCCCTCCCCATCTATCCCCCTCCCCCTCTCTCCCCCTTCCCCTCCCCCCTTCCCACCCGGCCTCTCATACCACTTTACCTAACCGACATTAGGACCGTGTTGCCAACCTCTTTTTTTCTGTGTAGCGCTGGCAACCTGTTTTTTGTTCTTGCAATACCAGGTCACGCTAAATTATACTGGTTGTTATATGTATATATTTATTACATCACGCTACTTTCGTTTGCTGCGCTCGGCCCCTCTCACCCGCTTGTTTACTTATCCGTACATGTTACTTGTCCGAACTTGTTACTTGTCCGAACTTGTTACTTGTCCGAAATTGTTACTTGTTTGAACTTGTTACTTGTCCGAACAAATTACTTAATCGAACATGGTACTTATCCAGCCAACCCACTGCTGATGGATGCTTAACTAATAACGTAAAAATGTCACAACGACTAACCATATTGTAAATAATGGTTTTTAAAATGTGCATAGTCTCCCCACTCAGTTTTGGTGGTGGAGAGATCGAGTTCATATACTAAATTTTGATGGTCCCGCATGGGATTCGAACCCATGTTTGTCGCATTCTCCGAACCGTAGGCCACTACTCTACCCACTGAGCTACAGGACCACCATTGAGAAATAACAAATAAACACTACATAGTGATACAACGTGGCAACAGAGTACAACCGGTGGGACAACGGCAGAACTAACAGCGCTGGTGCTACACTCTAGTAGAGAAATCAAGAACTTGCAGTGCACACTCTAGTGAGGTTTTTTTGAACTACGCTCGTGGTGCACTCTAGTAGTGAATTTAATAACTAACAGCACACTCTATAGTGGCCATATTTTAAACCACTTTCCACCCAATCAGAATAATGTAAATCTAGATCTCTTAATAAACGTTGCATTACAATAAGACGGAGTTATGCAACATTCTATTTAACCTTAAATATTGATTTATTTTGACTCACATAAGTTGTATTCCTGAAGCCCTACATAAAGGGATGGAAGTAGTCAAACACCAGTAATAGTTCCACACATTTTATTTTCGACTAACATAGCCGTAGTTTACAGGGTCCGAAGGAAATATTTTTGTTCTTAAAATATATTCATCCGGTGTGTCTTGCTTTAGATCCATAAGTAGGTATCCGTGAGGTTCAGACGTCGAATCGGTATAAGCGTCCTGGATAAATTTTGGATTGTACGGGGAAATTTGATGTGCACGATGCCTGATCTGAGCCTTGTCTCGTGGATTCTTGAAACACACAATGTATTGGGCGTTCAGTGAAATGTCACGCTACCCTCTTCCTTGGTGGAAAATATTTTGAGTAATGTAGAACACGCTGATATTGCAGTGATGACAGCCTTTGGTAAACAAAT
The DNA here is from genome assembly GCA_963675035.1 of Allygus modestus. Taxonomy (NCBI): domain Eukaryota; kingdom Metazoa; phylum Arthropoda; class Insecta; order Hemiptera; family Cicadellidae; genus Allygus; species Allygus modestus. The sequence continues at coordinate 42,979,184 of OY776113.1, read as the reverse complement.
CTGCTACTTTCTGATCCATGCAACGAGGAATTCCTTATTGCCGGCCCCTTACTTGTGGTATTCCTTCATATCCGAGTACCAATGGGTGGAATTAGCAACGAACGTATTGACTACACCTCGGACTTTCATACCTTCTGTAAAAGGAAACGAGGAATAGTCACAATAAATAACGATGACAATCTCTGCCTGGCCCGAGCACTAGTAGTGGCGATTGCTTTCCTCAAAGAGGACGAGTCTCCCGCAGCAGCGGCGGATTACAGGACAATGCTTAGATCAGGTCGTTATGGTCAGCGAGGATTACAGTTTGCATTGGCTGACCGTTTGTGTCGTGAAACCAACGTTGACCTGGCACATGGGGGAGGCGTCGAGGAGTTGCGTGTCTTCCAGCAACACTTGACCGAATACTGTATTACAGTTTTTACTGACAGACGAGGTAAAGAAACAATTTTTGAGGGTCCTTTAGGTACTCCAGACCACCCTCGCAAGCATATCGATCTGATATTTGGCGATAAACACTACAATGTGATTACGTCAGTTACGGGGGTCTTCACAGCAAAAATGTACTGCCGACCCTGCAAATACGCAGACTCACATACCGTCACTCGTCATCGTTGCCCCACAAAATGCCCTGCCTGTGTTCAGCCCGGTTTATGTGAAGATAGCGAACACATTAAATGTGATGCGTGCAACCGATCGCTCTTTGGTCAAGATTGTTTCCGCCGCCATTTTCTCCCGTCATTCGGCAATGAATCAGCTTGCCAAACACTGAAAAAGTGCAACACCTGCCTGCACACTTATAGTTTTGCTCAAAAGAAACGTGTTCATGTGTGTGGAGAGTCACTATGCACTATATGTGACATGTACGTCCCTCCGAACCATCTCTGCTACGTGCAGCCTGCCAAGCCATTCGCCTTCAAAAAACCATATCTGTTTGTATTCTTTGACTTTGAGTGTACTCAAGATTCCCCGGTTCCTGGGAATCCAGGCTCGTTCGAGCACATCCCCAATTTGTGTATCACAGAGCAAGTCTGTCCAACTTGCATCAATGTTCCAGACTCTGACCACCACTGCGATTTCTGCGGACAGCGACGCCATGTTTTTGAAGGTGGCGATACCGTCAAAAACTTTGTGGCGTATCTCGCCGAGCCACGACCGCAGTATAAGGATGTTGTAGTGATTGCCCACAATTTTAAGGCGTACGACGGCCAGTTTGTCCTGCGGCACATGATTAAGGAACTCGGTTGGGCTCCAGAACTGATTATGACAGGGTCAAAAATTCAATCCTTGAAGTACTCACATCTACATTTTATCGACTCATTGAATTGTCTGTTGGAAGGCCTGGCATAACTACCCAAAACATTCAATCTTGAAAACACGGTCAAAGGATATTTCCCACACTTCTTTAATAGAACCGAGGACTTTGGCTACATTGGCCCCATCCCTTCTCCCGAGATGTACGGTTGTGACGACATGACCGAAGACGACAGGAAGAAATTCTTCGATTGGTACACCCCTTTGGCACAGGACCCCACGTACGTCTTCAACTTTAGGACGGAACTTTTGACGTATTGCTCTGAGGACGTCCGAATCCTGCGTCGCGCCTGTCTGAAATTCAGGGACGGATTCCTGGCAGAAAACAACGTCGATCCCTTCAGACAGGCCGTAACAATCGCCGGGGCATATATGGCAGCATACAGGACGAACCATCTTCCGCGGAACACCATCTCCGTCATCCCCGCCGGTGGATATCGCCTCACCGACCGTCAATCCCGTGAGGCGCTTTGTTGGCTCATGTGTGAGGCCCACTCTGGTGGCATCGACATCCAGCATGCCGGAAACGGTTGGGAAAAGAAGATCTGCAGACGCAAAGTGGACGGCTACAGCGAAGATGGTGACATGAAAACTGTCTGGGAGTACCACGGCTGCTGGTTACACGGATGCCCATCATGTTTCAAAAACCGTGACCACGCAATCAAGGGTGGGACCCGAGGCGACACTATGGCGTCACGGTACGAGAGGACGCTGGACAAGACCGAGCTACTTCGTTGCAACGGATACACGGTCGTCGAAATGTGGGGCCGCCAGTTTTCAACAATGATGAAGGCTAACCCTGCGATCCAGTGGTTCATTGACTCTCGAGACGATATAGCCGCTCCGCCCCTTGATCCACGAGATGCCTTCTTCGGTGGCAGGACCAACGCAAATAAATTGTATCAAAAAGTGACAAAAAGCGAGAAGATTATGCATCTGGATGTGTGCAGCCTGTATCCGTACATATGCAAGTACGGGACCTTTCCCGTCAAACATCCAAAGATCTTCGTGGGTACCGGCTGTCCCCAGGATATAACAAATATTGAGGGACTTGTTCGTCTTGATATCCTGCCCCCCGATGAGCTCTACCACCCTGTCCTTCCTGCCAGGTTCAATGGCAAACTATGTTTCGCTCTTTGTCGCACTTGTGCCGTAGCCATGAATCAGGGAGACTGCGACCACAGCCCGGAACAACGAATTCTCTCTGGGACTTGGGTGACCTACAAAGTGCGAAAGGCCCTTGAGCTCGGCTACAAAATCGTCAAGATACATGAAGTGTGGCAGTATGAGACGACCACAAACAACCCCGATGATAATTCCGGTGGTTTATTCGCCTCATACATCGACAAGTTTTTGAAACTTAAAGTCGAAGCGAGTGGCTGGCCCGAGTGTTGTACCACGGACGAGCTAAAAGCGCAGTTTGTCCGTGAGTACGAAGAGAAGGAGAAGATCAAGATCGACCCGCACAACGTTGCTTTCAACCCTGGAAAACGTTCAATTGGGAAGACATGCCTCAACTCCTTCGGGGGCAAATGGGGGCAACGCAGTGATTTGCCCCATACATCCGTTGTGAAGACGCAGGGTCAGCTACTAGACATTTTGACCGACCCAGGGATCGAAGTGGATGAAATCCTGCCTATCAGTGACGACTTGATGTTTATCAATTGGCGTGACCTACAGGATGCGATCCTGCCCCATCCGTATGCAAACGTGGTGATTGCGGCGTTTGTGACAGCTCAGGCCCGTCTCAAACTCTATTCGTACCTCGAGCGACTGGGAAAACGTGTCCTTTATTTTGATACGGATTCAATTCTCTTCACACAGAAGCCTGGAGATGCAGAAATCGAGGCCGGCGAGTTTTTGGACCAGATGACCAACAAGTTGGCCAAGTTTGGCCCCGACGCCTACATCGTGGAATTTGTTTCCGGAGGGCCTAAGAACTACGCCTAGGTCATTCGGATCGGCCCAAATGAATTCAAGACTGTGTGAAAAGTACGAGGGATCACCATGAACTAGATGCTACAGAAACCGCAGCATCGTATGTTTTGACACCTTGAAGAAGATGCTACTTCATGACGCCCCGGCCACTGTACTGCCCATCTCCCACAAGATCGCCCGCCCCAAGACAGGAGTTGTTGTGACACGCCCTGAAACAAAAACAGTACAGGGTCGTGTACAATAAACGTCGCCGTGTAGGCGACTTTGACACTTTACCTTTCGGCATAAAACGAACCCGATTTTGAGATATCGGTTTTGGCAGCAGTTTTATCTTTCATTTAAATTAATCCAACTGCCGTTTAGCATGCGCATATGTATATTTACAACATTGACTCTTGGTAAATGAAACATTTATATTAAATTAAATCCATTATATTGAATCCATTTACGTAGGTATTGAACAATTTAGAAAGTCAACCAAAAGACAGTTCAATCGGTTAGTGAAAATCCCTACATCTAGAAATAAAATGTTGTAGTAATGGAGCTATCACAGATTTGGAGATTTGGCCTTTACCACATTAGATAAATAATCACAGTAAATAAATTATTTTAGTTTTTCTACTTTAATAGCTTTTCAGATATATATTAACGATATAATTACTAAATGTGTAGTGGAAAATAATGACAAATCGCAAAATACTAAAATAACTTGTGTTTAAGAGTATTGCTATGAGAATTTAGTCCCCTGTACTTAATCTATAAGATTAAACAATATTACAGTTCAAAGAAATATTAGTTATGGACTCGACTGAAAATCACTAATTTCAGAAATGTACATATTAAGTTTATACTAATGACCCTAAGACTGTATTAGTAAAAATAATAATACATTACACCGTTATAATAACGGCAGTTTAGCATGCGCATATGTATATTTATCTTCTGTATCCTTGTTGCTACCAGCTGTTGTAAGATTCCTATAAATAGGGGCAGCGGTTGGTTTCCCGAGTCAGTTCTGCGGAATGTCTCACACCGTGCGGATCAATTTCCAGCTCCTACAGGCCATAGTCAAGTTGAAGCCTAGTCCACGTCTGCTGTTGCTACGTATAGCTGACGAGAGTTTGGTTACTGGTATTTGCGAGTGTTTTTTGAACATTTTAAACGCCAACATACCTCTTACTTCTGAAGTGAGACGGAAACTCGAAAGATTCAAGAAAACTATTCATTCCGTAGCGTCTTCGAAAGGCTCTTGGAAATCTAAACGAGCATTGTTGATGAAACACAGTGAAGTACTGGTCCCTCTAGATATTGCTACGGCCCTGGACTATTTCAAGGATGAATCACACTAAGAAGATGGTATTGATTTCACCCGACGTCTTGCAACGGTTGAACACTGCTACACCGAAAAACGAAACGTTGAACGTGCTGAAAGAGGATATGAATAAAGTGCTTCACGCTTCGGACCTTGAAGACCGGTCTAAATAGGCGCAGTACCAGCAGATGCTTCAACGGAGACAGTATTTTCACGATGAAATGCGCAAACCTGTGGAAATTCATATTGTAGAAGCATCACATAGCGGCACCCGAAACGTTAGAGACGATATCTTACGCACGATTCCCAAGGCGTTTAAAACAAAAGGAGAACTCCTTTTTGAACGGCTTTGTGACAACGAACTAATTTCATGGGACAGAAACGGAACCGTCAGTATAAATGGAGCCGCAATCCCCAACTCGAACATTGTTGATCTGGTCTGTGATGTGATAAGGTGCAAGAAGACAGCTGCCGGCCCCATTGGTTGGGAGCAGTTTGTGGAAGCTCTATGCCAGATTAACGTTCCTCAAGAATTCATCGGCAACCCTCAGCACAGACATCAGCAAGCCGGACCCTCCTCGCCGAGACGACCATTTCCTTCACGGTGACCAGCATTTCCTACACTCACCGCTAGAAGGCGGAAAACAATTACACCACCACTCCCAGACAGAATAAGAAGATTAGTGTCGAAAGCGTGGGCTCGTATGAACTCGCAACAACCATGAACAAGACTCTGGAAAAAATCTACTACGACCGGGCAAGTTCTAATGGCTACGCACCCTCTTATTACAAAAACCAAAAATAAATTTAGGACCCGAAAAACTAAATTTGGCTTCTCACTCAGGACCCCTACACACTGCATACGCAAAAAAGAAGAAACTTTGCCAGAAACAGGTATATCGTCAGTAATATCGACGATTTATGGCAAGCGGATTTGGCCATTTTTAAAAAATTTCCAAATACAACGATGGTGTCAAGTATCTCATTGTGGTGGTGGACTTTTCTCAAAATACGGTTAGTTGCGCCCGTTGATAAACAAGACTGCTAAAACGGTTAATGAGGCTTTTGAGTCTATTTTAAAAACCGACGGACGAAAGCCACGCGATATCCAGTGTGACAAAGGTAGAGAGTTTGTTTCCGTGGCCTCTGAAAAGTTGTTTAAGCAGCGTGGAATACATTTTTACACGACCCGCAATCCCGATACCAAATCTGCAGTGGTGGAGCGGTTTATAAAAACTATAAAATCAAGATTGTGGTGCTACTTTACTCACAAAAACACTTAACGCTATGTGGACATTATTCAAGACTTGGTACGCGCCTACAATAATACAGTGCATTCGACAATCAAGATGGCACCAGCTGACGTCAATGAAAAAAGTTCTGCGAGTCTGGAAGACGCTCTATTCCAAGAAGGAAACCTATATCGCCCCCAAACTCAATGTCGGTGACACAGTGCGTATAGCAAAGGAGAAGAAACATTTTGCTAAAGGATACGAAAGCAACTGGACAGAGGAAATCTTTAAAGCCATACGCATCATAAGGCATCCAATTTCCGTGTACCAAGTTCAAGACCTGGCCGAAGAAGTTATTGACGGTGCCTTTTACGAAGCGGAACTTCAAAAAGTAATAGTTCCGAAAAACAAGGTTTACAAAATTGAGAAAATACTGGAAATGAAAGGTGGGGGAAAAGGGAGGAAGATGTTGGTCAAGTGGAAAGGCTACCCTACAAAGTTCAACTCCTGGATTCCCGCCTCTGGCCTTTTGGATTTAACCCGGTGAATCCTGGTGCCGCTGTCACTCTGGCCTGAGACGCCATCGAGTGAATATGGCAGGTGTCAGTGGAATATTTGGTGCTGCGGACCGCACGACTATGCCTATATCTATCGGTGCTATAAAAACCGAGGCTCAGTCTTTGCCCAAGCGTCACAGCGTGAACATCAGTCCCAACTCTACGTCATCAACCAAGAAGAGGACGAAAACAATACGGAAACCTCGCACGGAAGAAAATCCCGGAAAGAAGCAGATACGCAAGAAGACCAAAGTGTCAATAAATAAAAAGAAGGCGGCAAAGAAGACTTAAAACAGGCAATTACCCATCGACATTTTTTCATAATGGCCTACGTACATAACCTCTCTGCCGATTGTTCTAAAACCGAACTGGACTTGTTTTCTCTACCACCTACTCAGACCAGCATCGATGGAGGTCAATGGATCCAATACAAGCCATTGTCCTCGCTTACTGACGACTCGCCTATCGAGTTTGTCGTGCCTGGCCACGGTGACGAATATTTGGACTTGTCTCAAACCTTGATTGCTGTGAAAGTGAGAATTTTGCAAGAGGACGGTAATGTTTTGGACGCAACCTGCGGTAAAGTTGGACCTGTAAACTATTTTCTGCATTCGCTGTTTAGCCAAGTGGAGGTATACTTTAACCAAACACTGGTATCGGCAAATGGAAAAACTTACCCTTACCGAGCATCGTACATCGTACATCGAAACTCTTTTGAATTACGATGATGCCGCTAAAGAAACCCACCAATCATCAGCCCTTTGGGTGAGCGATACAGCTGGTCAAATGGACAAAACTGAAGATGAAAACGACGGACTGAAGAAAAGACGAAGTTACTTTGCCAATAGCCACCCTGTGGACATGATGGGATATATACACACTGACGTATTCCACCAAGGAAAGTATCTGCTGAACGGAGTCGAGCTTAAAGTTAAATTTACGAGATCCCGCGATAACTTTATTCTAATATCCAAGTCTGGGTTCGTGATAAACGTGATGGAAGCCAGCCTGATGGTGAGAGGAGTGAATATTAACCCCACACTGTTGATTGAACACGCCAAAAGCTAGAAACGTGCACTGCAAAGTATCCCATAACGCGCGTGGGCGTTAAGGCCTTTACTATTCCAAGTGATGTGCTCGGCAAAACTATAGACAATGTTTACCTGGGACAGTTGCCTAAAAGGATCGTGTTGGGGCTAGTGAGTAACAACGCTTATAACGGTAGTTTTAAGCACAACCCTTTTAATGTTGCCCATTACAACGTAAAATTTCTGGCCCTCTACGTTGACGGACAGCAAGTACCCGCTAAAGCGCTTCAGCCCGACTTTGCGAACCACCATTTGTACATCGGATGTTACGACACGTTATTTTCCGGATGTGGTATTCACAACAAAAACCACGGAAACGGAATTTCACGAAGCATGTACCCCAACGGCTATTGTCTGTACGCATTCGATTTGACATCGAATTTGGCGGCAGCTGCGTCCCATTGGAACCTTGTCAGAAGAGGCAGTCTTCGCATCGAAATCAATTGGCGTCGCCCTCACGGAAGTGGTCAACTGCATCGTCTTTGGAGAGTTTTGCAACATCATCGAAGTGGACAAGTACAGAAACGTTACTGTAGACTACAACTAAGCACTACATTGTGGTTGACAAGACTGTTGCCTAACATGATTACGTTTTATTAAAATGTAAATATTTTAGAAGTGTAAATGTTTTTAGTTTTCCAAAAGAGTTGATTTTAGTTTCTGAAAGACATTGTAGCGACAGGAAAAATGGTATTTTGTTTAGTAGATTCTTTAATTGATAAAATGTTTATATTAGTAGTTCACATGTTTGGTATTTATTTACTTAATGCGTATCACTTTTGTACATAAGCGTATTTGATGTGCAATAAAAGTGTGTGTCTTTCTTAAATTGTTGTTATTTCTTGTTCCTGCAATTGATGTCAGAAAAGGTACTATGTATTGGAGGTAGCTACCGCCTACTCATTCTAGTGCTGGCTTTGGGCGGTGGCGGTCATGGAGCTGTTTGCCGACTTCCAGGGGTTTAAAGACTCGCACAATGAGTTTGTAATTAAGGAGTTTGCTGTCGCCACAGCTGACGGTACAGTTCTACAACACTGGACAGTGAGATCCCCGTGTCCATACGCTACTCTAGACTTAAAAACCAAGAAACAGTGCACATGGGTCACCAACCATTATCACGGCATACTGTGGCAGGACGGTGATGTCACCATTCAAGCGTTACACAGACAATTGTGTCTCATTTTCAAAGATTCATTGGTGTCTGTGAAGGGACTAGAAAAGGTAAAATACATTAGTGAATTTTTTAAAACGTGTCTGGTGCTGGACTTGGAAAACTACCCGTCCTTAAAGACCCTCGCCAATTCGCCAGTGTTCTGTTTTTACCATGGGAAAACAAAAAATAATTGCGCCCTGAATAACGTGTTGAAACTTGTTCAGTATTATAATCAATGATTCCTAAGAGACATTCCTTTAATGCTTGGGGAATGGGTTTTTCCCCGACTTTACTGGTATAAAAGGCTTACTCGCAGAAGTTCTTCATTCTATCAGCGACAGTGGTAGCAGCACCATCTCGAACCTACAGCTACAATGGACATGAGCAATTTGAAAGGACGCCTCAACAACTGTAACGCTCCTCGATTCACCAGACTTAACGATCTCCAGCCTAGTACTCCGTACGAGATTACCAATTTTGCAAAAACAAATTCACGCTTCGGCGAGGCTGTCTGCTCAATCGTGAAAGGAATAGAAGGCGACGATGTACTATTGAACGTCTATCTACCACGGCGATTCCTCATCATCCGCACAGAAGCCGCCATCGAGAGTTACAACAAAGGAGATGCTGCCTGGATGTCTCTAGTGTACCGCGGCAACGGTAAAGGAATAGAATTTGTTTAGAATATCATTTTGTTAATAGTTCTAATAGAAAATGTATAAATAAACGTTTTGTTTTGTAATTTATTACTTATTATTTTCCCTTGTTTGCATAGTTTAATATTGGACTTACACAAGGTACAATTTAGATGAAATTAGTTTTAAAAAGCATATAATGAAACAGTATTACAAGTGAAAAAGGTTTGGCATAGCAAATAAGTTATAGAGCTCTATAGGGGTCATATCTACTGAGCAAGTAGTGACAGCTCTAGACAAGTTGAAACAGGAGTGATGAACCTGATAAGGGTATAACATTATCTACTAGGTATGATTTCCACCGTAAAGAGAAATCACTACATACAAATATCAACTTTTATTTTATAAATTCATAGTTTTTATTTCAGTCTGTTCTGATACACCTTGTACTACTTCATATTTTACTAATATATTTTAACAGAAGAAAGGTATTAAAAGATATATAAACAGTGTGAAGGGGCCGAGCGCAGCAAACGAAAGTAGCGTGACGTAATAAATATATACATATAACAATCAGTATAATTTAGCGTGACCTAGTATTGCAAGAAAAAAAAATAGGTTGGTAGCGCTACACAGAAAAAAAACCAGGTTGGCAACACGGTCCTAATGTAGGTTAGGTAAAGTGGTATGAGAGGGTGGTGGGGAGGGGGTGGGGGAGGGGAGTGTAAGGGGAGGGGAGGGGAGGGGAGGGGGAGGGGTGGTGGAGGGGTGGGGTGGGGGAGGGGGAGTGGGCTCCAATCTGCGATAAAGGTCAAAGGTCAAAAAGGACTCAAAGGGGGCCTATAGTAGTCAGGTAAACTCTGAAGTTAAATTAACATTTTAGAGTAGAATGGGTTATCAAGTCTTAATAAAACTAGTCCTTTGATAAGCTCTTGAATAGCCTTTAATTTTTAAAATCCAATACAATACTAGCTCGTAACCATGGCTATATGGCTAAACCGTGATAGGCCTATCAACTGTATTTTTAAAACTCATAATAGCGATGGATTTGAATTTTTTTTATTTATTTGGACTTTACCTATCGCTTCTAGTGTTTAAAACTACACTACGTTTAGGGAGGTAAGGAAACTCCTCCCGTTATCAAGCGAACCCCACTTACAACTTGATATAGAATAACTTGATATTTAGATGTAAGTAGGGTTCACTTGATTACGGGAGGAGTTTCGTTACCTCCCGAAACGTAGTGTGATTTTAAACACTAGAAGCGATAGGTAAATTCCAAATAAATAAAAAATAAAGGCCTATCAAATTAATACTATCGTTTTTTTAGTGGCATAATATCCGTGACATAATATCCGTGTCATCTGAGTTTTAAGTGAAATATTTGTTTATTGTGAATTTTAGAAAACAATATTAACGAAGCAATGTAATGTTTATGTTTCCTACCCTGGTGTTTGGTAATGGCGTAGAGCTGAAACATATGTATCACATTTGGATTCATATTCGAAATGCTGATGGAGGTATTATTATCCTAATGTGTGCAACATTGCAATATAAAACATTACTTAAAACATTTTCAGAATTAACTAGTCATAGATTTGTGAAACAGATATCTGCAAACTGCACCAACTTCTGTTGATATTTGTACAGCACTTTTTTTATTTAAAATTATATAAAATATGGAAGAGGAACACACAACTAAATAAAAAAAATTTACGATCACAGAAAGTAAGTATAAACTTTGTATGCCCCGTATATACAAAGAAAGTTAAACTGCGCTTCCCACAATCACAAAGATAAGGAAGAAAATAGGATGAGATGTCTAGAGAAAACCCTGGAGTTGTGTTTGTGACTTATTGGAGGAAGAAAACCGCGTTCAGCTTTCTCAGAAAAACGTTAAGGTTGCTTAACCAATTTAAAAAACCTTCATAGGAAAATAAACAAAAATCAAGAAAATAAATGTTTGTTTATTATTTTTTTGTTTTAATAAACAAATACCCCCGTCGCAGCAAACTTGTATACACAGCGAATTTCCAATGAATATATAATATAACACATTAAAACACTTAACAGGATTCATAAGATATATATTCAAAAACAAGTGATATTTAAAATATTAATTATTCTCCATAAGAATAACATTGAGGATGAGTACGCAGGTTTGCTACAACAATGAACACAAAATAATAGATTTTTATGCAAATATCAATGGAACTCATCTAAGTGAAGTCACATACCAAGTTTCATCCATGTACATTCATAAATAAGCGATATATAACATTTTAATTATTTTCCATAAGAATAACACGGGGACTGAGTACCTAGGTTTGCTGCTACGGGAACCATAGGCGAAACATATTTTTTTGTGCAAACAACAATAAACCACAACCGGGTGAAGCCATATACCAAGTTTCATCAGTTTATGTTCATAAATAAGCGTGATATAATTTGTTTCCTTTTCTCCATAAGAATAACATTAGACAACGTACTGTGTTTAGCACTTTCAATATCTCAGTAACCAATTGACGTAGAGCAATGGTCAAAGTACCAAATTGTTTTTTTTTAAGCTGAATACAATGGTGAAAATTAAAATTTGATTTAAATAAAAATTACATGTGAAAACCCCAAAAAACCCATTTTTGGGGTACAAAACCCCCCAAAAACCCCCATTTGGATGGTGCGTTTCGTCTAGTTTTCGAACTCGTTCAAATAAATGGTACTTTACACATTTGTGCCAAATTTCATTACGATCGGACCTTTTTTACGAGAGTTATCGTGCTTACGGACACACACACACACACACACACACACACACACACACACACACACACACACACACACACACACACATACACACACACACACATATATATATATAAATAAATTTTAACGAATGGTGTTTTTGACATCTGGGGACCTCAAAACGATAAGTTATCATGGTCTCGGGCCTAAGTCTTACCATGAGACCTACGGTAATAGCTTCTTCCCTATAGGGGAAATTCGCTAAAAAGCTGTATGTAGTTGTTTATGGTGTTGATATGAAACTTACTTCTAGTTCAAGCTATATCTGGGAAAGAATTTTAAATTTGTTTGATTTAAATTTCAGAAATAGGTTTGTTGTAAATGAATATTATTTTCAAACCTTCATCTCTCAAGCTCATGGTTTGATTTTTTTGTTTTCAATAAACTAAAATTGTTTAACACACGTGTTCCCTAAACATAGAATAGATTAGAAAATATTGTCTCTAATTAATCAATCTATGTAAATAGCTCGGTAAATTATCAGGTAAACAGTTTTACTTGAACCTAATTCACAAATAGGTCTATGTTTTCCTGGGCTGACACTGAAATAAAAAAACGAAACATTTTACGTTACACATAAACATCACTGTACAGCCAATTGTGACCTACTGAGTAGGTTAAACTTGCTGGACTTTCCATGAGATTGGTGGACTTGCACCATTCAAGTTGACGAACAGCTGATCCGTTTATTTTCACAATAATATTCTGAGTAAGTGAACTGACATATTTTAGACGTGAAGTCTGTTATTTCATATTTTATGAACATTTTTCCATTTGTTATTATACAATTTGTTCCTAGAAATTAAAATATAGAGCTAGATATTTACCCTTTTGAAGTCTATAGGTATAGTTATATTAGAACATAACATATTCAAGCTGATAACACCATTTCATTCGATAAGATAATACTTGATTTTATAAACGTAACTTGTCATGTTAATTGTTTATTGCATTGTATATTAAAGTACCTAAACTAAACTAACAATCATGTTAGTACAATTAATCAGTTGCAACAAATAAACAAACATAAACGAACAAATAAATACTAATATATTTTTAATAGATGAATCATACATCCTATACACCTCATAGGTTCATAGGTATCAAGCTTATATTAGAATATATGTTACATGTTTATAAGCGCAGAGCTATAGTTAAAAATATACATAAATTTTTAATATGGATTGTGTACTGCCACAAATAAACACTGTTAAAGTATACTAACAATTAATGATTTTAAAGCATTAATCAGTTGCAACAAATAAATAAACATAAACGAACATATAAATACTAATACATTTTTAACAGACGAATCATACATTCTCTAGCTCCCATAGAGTCATTCGTGACGAGCTTATATTAGAATTTATGCGATGTATTTATAAGCGCAGAGCTACAGTTAGAGATAAACAAATTATGTATAATATGAATTGTGTATTGGCACAAAGAAACACGTATAAGTTGTATTCAAATATTGAGCACAGCCAAGTCCGTAACAAAAGGCCAAGTCATAGTGCATTCAAAGCAGGCTCTGAAAAAATAAGGATTTTCATTAAATATGAACGTTGTTGCGGGGAGAATACGTTTTTCCTTGCTAGTATTTATTTATTTCATTTCTTGATCTGAAAATTAAAAATAACCTAGCTAAGGTTTTTGTTTGAATCTGACAGGTTGCTTTAGTTTAAATTTATGCCTATCTCATTTACTTTACTCCCTGCCCTTTATTGGAAGCTATTAATTTTCGGTGTAGTTTTTACCTAAATTTTGACGAAAATATTTGTATATCTGCTTTATAAGTACTTAAGAAATACGCCATGTAAAAATGTGTGCAATGTGGAAAAAACTAGGGCAGTATATACATTAAAACACTTAACAGGATTCATAAGATATATATTCAAAAACAAGTGATATTTAAAATATTAATTATTCTCCATAAGAATAATACCAGAGTGTTTTAGTTATATAAGTACTTGGTAGAAAACAAGAAAATTAGAGATAGAGAGATTGGAGACAAGTTGGAGGAAAAGCTCTAAAGCTTGTTCTATCTCATTTCCCTCGTAATACTCGATATACGTTATAAATCTACAGATTATAGACCTAATTAACTAAATATATGTTGTAAAAACAAATATATGAAGAGAAAGGCTAAGAATCTAATTTGAATCTTTAAATATTATATACAAGTTTGAAGGTAAAAGAAATGCTCTTATAGAGGTTTTTTGTTAAGATTTGAGTTATTAATAGATTATTTTATTTTATTTATAGGTACTAGGATAGGTAAACGGACCTAATGGAAATTATATAATTTAAATTAGTGTTTTGTTTTTGTTCATCAGACATTTAGACAGTTTGAAGATAATATTAATGTATTTATGCAATGGAGGAGGGATTACGAATATAAATTAAACTTTATATACAAATCGGTTGATTCAGTCTTAGTAACAATGAGAAAACCTATCATATATTGGCAGGAAAAATGTATGGAACTGTTAAAAGTCTTAAAATAATTTCTTTTAAATCTACTAATGGATGAGATCAAACTTGATGGGTTTCCCTCCTACTTTCCATGTTTTTATTTTAACTTTTTTTAAGAAATTACTTAGGGAGCACATCCGAACACGTTCAAATAGTCACATAACACAGTCTTTATCCTGTTATCCTTATCCTTTTAGTACCATCATTCACATACGTTTATTAAACCTCGACCAGCTTACCATTAAATTGAATATCCTTAATTCCAATAACTTGAATTAAATTTGTTCTAAAATCAAGCAAACCCGGTGTAAGTTATGTCATATACTACTCTATTTTCTACCCTCGTTATGTGTAGACCTATTTGAAATTTGTTACTTCCTACAGTTGTATAAATAATAAAGTTTTTGTTTTAAGTTCATTAGTCTCTACTTGAAATTGAGTAGCATTTTTGTCAAGGAGCTGGGAATCCGTTTAACGACGAAGGGTGGGACTTTCCGAACCTCTCCCCACTAAACCTACCCTCAAACATGGCTTTACTCTCGCCGGATTATTTGGCACATTAGTTCAGGGAGAGAGCCCCATGTTGCTGATTCGCCCTTCAGTCTATCGAACAGCTCGAAGAGGATAGAAATATCATCCTTCACCGTGCAGTTGATGATCTTCTGGCCATTCCTTGGCTATGTACTTCAGTAGGGCACCCACTTGGGAGAAGATGTTTTCCGCTTTCTTTCAAATTTTGAAGACTTTCTCCAAGTCCTTCTGGCAGAACTCGAGGTCAAAAGCAGTGGCGTTACTGAACTCACTGATCATACTGTTTGCGAGGCTGCCACGCCGTGACTGTGGAAGGCTCAGCAAGTTTGGCTCTGCAATCTGTTTTTCTCCCGTTCCAGGTCTCTGCTCACTCGAATAGTCGGTGGTTTCCTTGCGCATCGTGTGGCAAGGGACGGCCAGGAGTAGCCAGTAACCGATATACCCTCGGGTACAATATCGTTCCAACACCATGCATAATTCTGTTATTATTTATTAAAAAATTACACTCCATCTTAACTTTAATTACCAACTGAATAGTAATTAAGAAACTAAAGTTTTGTTTCGGATTGCACAATCATTGTGCTTCAACGTTTTGAATGAAAGTTGAAGCCTGTTGATGTGTGCAAATGTTAAAAACAACTGTTAGATTTGCAAATCATGTTGCTATAAGTACGGATTGTAATTTAGTCCGTTTTACATCACTTAATAATATATTTACAGTATAGTCATATTAACCACGGTAAATATACATATATACATGGTATGAGCCATTATAACTTAACAATTCAATCTAACTTATTGAAAAAATACGAATACATGAAGTAATAACTACCCTTTTTAACATTATATATACATGCAAACTTATACTGATATTTTATACATTACGGTAAATATATAAAGAATAGGTTACAAGGCAATCGATTACTTACTGGCCATTAATCTTGTTTAAAAATATACAAAAAAGACTCAATACACTTTTAGTGAAGGAAAACACAAACGACAAGGACATGCCATTTCAATGAGCAAATAAACAACGACACGAATTAAATTATACTATAATGTGGCACAGATCCCAGTACTTTAAGGCGTAAGGTTTCCTGATATAAGTCACTTCCTTTGGCAGTGCCATTGCCGGAAATTACAAGCCTGATGTGTGGAGTAGGTCTTACCGTACGGCACTTCACAGGATGAAAATACAAATTTATCATAATAAGCAATAGTTTGTATCGAAACTTGTATGGCTAGTGATAGAAAATAAACAAATTCATCCATGATATTTAATTTATAAACTAGGTGTACACACGCTCATTCCTCGCGTATAAGGATAATCGAATCACAACAAAAATTGTTAATTGTGCCTAAAACGAATTCAAGATCGGAATTTACCCCTTTGTTTCTTTCAAGGGCCACTTGAATGCCCTAGCTATATATTACGTTGCTATATATTACGTTCAATAAAAATGGGCTAGTATACGACCGTACATGAAACAATATATTTTAAATGATCAGAAGGCAAGACCAGACCTAAGTTAGGCTTACATAATGAAAATGATTCACTGTAGGACAATCCTAGACTTTGGTAAAATCATCTTAGATAACCTGCAAAAGAGGTCTGAGTTTAGTTAGACTAGTTAAAATCTTTTGTTGTGGTTGGATACATTATTTTTACTGAAGTATTTTAAGTTTGATTGGATAAACAATGTTATGTATTGAATTAAATTACGTTAAATTCAACATAAAAAGGTAAACTGATCAATTAAAAATGATCTGCAAAATTAAGTTTGAGATAACCAAACACCTTATTTTGTTACGTACTTGACGTTTTATTGCCTTGATCGTATTTTTTTGTAAAAAATAAGGTTTTGTACTATTTACACATGGTTATCATAAAATTACCAATTATTGATAAGGATGAATGATTGCAATGAAACAAACTATTTTATCGTTTGTTATTTCTCCCATAGCCCCTTTATATGTAAAAAAGATAAACCATTCGCTCTACGGGTCAAAATACTTGACTGAGCGTCCGGGCTATGCCGAAGATCTCAGGAAAAACAGTCTCCCAAGATATTCCTCACAAATGAAGCGAGGGAATCGCTTTGGTACATTATCACGAATTGCAACCCCTAATGATAAGAAGCTGATGTTTTGCTATACTATATGTTTTGCTGAATAACAGTTATACTATTATAAAGATAAGAAATAAGCAGAGAAATGATCACATATTACGCAGATTAGATCCCCATCGAGGCCACAGTGATGGTGAGGGAGAAAGAGCGGGGCCGGATGTCCACTGTATTGCTATTGCATTGTTTCAGCGATGACCAGCTCTTATGCGTAACGATCTCCCGTAAGCAAGTGAACTATGGTTATATTTACTTTATGGTTAAAACCCACGAACACTATAAAAGCTTTGATGATTTTAAATTCAATTTATAAAGATCAAAAAAACGAAAATTTATTTGTCTTAGAACAAATTTATCATTATACATCAACGAAGATAATCATATTTTCTGGCACTTTTAAGTTAGAATTATATTTTCAACAACTATAATATAAATAAAATTTGGAACAATAAAAGCGTTTTATAAGTATAATGATTTAATTATTATTTATTGAGCATATCAATACAAAGAGGTAAAAAATATGATTTTACGTTGAATTAAACGAACTAGTATTTTGTTCCATACGATACTGTATCCATGCAATTTTGTATGGACTACCATTTAGATACGAGGATTAGAGTTACAAATAACTAGCATAGGGATCTGTGCAGAATGATTAATTCAGAAAATTGTGTTTGTCACTATCATAAATTAGTAGGTTTCAACTGTTGAAGTAGATTATTATTTCAAACTTAAGCGTCATTCTGTTTCTTTTCAATTAACATTTTCCATTTAGAATAATCTGTATGGACAGTTGTAAAAATAACCGCACCATACCTGAATTAATAATAAGTAAAAAAATAACTGAGTTGTTCATAGTAAATAATAAGTGTCTCCGTAGAGAAACCGCCACACCTTTAAAACCGATTTAATACTTATTTGTTATACTTAATTGGATTGAGTGAACGAAGTGAAGGAAAATCCTTATACATAACTTTACTGCTTGGACTGGTAAGAGAATCAACTCGAACTGGCGTGTCTGTGACCAAAATAACTCAAAAACGCCTCTACAGATCCACTTCAAACTTTAGAGATAGATTCTATAGTACGAAATCTCGGTCCAGTTCGTTATTGGGAATATTTGGTTAAGTAATAATAAAATTATCTTTAAGACAAATCTACATTTTTATCCCATAAGATTAACATTGGGAGCCATTTTAGTGGTACTTGAATCGTTGATATTTAGCCAACGTCAATGTTTCAACTATAGAGTAACTTAAGTATTGCCTTAAGTATAACTGTATTCACTGCAGAACTGTAGTTATTCATGTTCATGTTGACTAGGAAAAAAACTTCTTTCGTAACTTGAAACACAAAAACTGAGGTTTAAATATCATTAGCTTTTAAAACTTTATGACTATTTTATTTTATACTAATTAAAAGATGCATTATTATTTTAAATACTATTATAGTAAATAACTTTATTGGTACCGTACTCTATGTATAAAAATGCAGGCCGAGCGCTGGACTATGGGGCTTTGACCTCTCCAGACTCCAGAAGACAAAATAACTGAAAGGAATGTTGTCAACAATAAAAGTTATAAACCTTCTTCTTACGTGATTAAAGTGATTAAACGCTACTATATGTAATTATTTATGGTATAATTTCCACTAATTAATAGTAGAAAGTATTAATTTGTTCAAAAAATTATTACCTCTCTAATAAAACGTAAGTTACCAAATAAAATTAGATGTTTTGGTTATTTATTTATTTATTGACAGCTATCACTTTACAAATGACAATAATTAACATTTGTAAGAACAGAAAAAAGAACAAACTATAGCGACCTATACATCCTGCTTTTAACTATAATGATATGTTATTAAAACTTAATGTGGCACATTAGTTTTCACCATATTCTGGGTCTAGCCTATTTCCTTTTTGTCAGATTGAAAACTTAAGTTTAATATAAATTTATTTTCCTACAAAAATGAAAATTGCATTACCAGAACTAGCCTAGACCTCGTGCGGATCTTCGTGAAGCCTGGGTATTATTGGTAAAAGTGGGATAAACCGGCTTTTAGGGGGGGGGAGCGATTGATATCTATTCTTAGACTATTGACTAAAAAAATCGCTTGTTAGAATCATCTGTTACGTGCCAAACCAAAAACATTGCAAAGGCGAAGTGATTGTTAAGCAAAGATCGGATATAAGTTAAGTCTGTCCCACACATCTCACGACCAGGCCTAAACATTCGACTGAACATCCTCCCGAATGTTCACTGAATATTCCGTCCCATATTCTTACTACCAGTACACAATGGCCCAACAAAAGTGAACTAAAGCGAGCACGATAGTTTACTCAGTGTGCTCGTGTATGTTCGGGATAGTTCACCTCGCCACGATTCGTGTTTGCCTGTACTCCGTTTTCGTCAGGTTTTTGGCACAAAGCAAAGGTGACGAGCGGACGCGAATGGGTGAGCATTGTATTGCATGGTATTGGGCGAGCATGTACTGGTTAGTTAATTGTGCACATTCGTTTAATTTGGTGCAAAATTTGTTGTCGCGACTCGTTCCGATCATTCGGTGGAGCATTCGAGCGAATCATTGGGTGATAGTATAATGATGCCAAAGAGTTTGTGCAGCTCCCACACTTCTCGGGATTACTCGGAACATTCAGAGTTCGGCCGTATGTGTGTTCGGGCGTATTCGCGAGAAGTGCGGGACAGCATTTATCGATTAGGCCTAACACAAATCATTTTCATTTGCCTTAAACTTAGCGAGTTAACTTCTGCGTCCATATGTTTAGACATTAGTTTAATAGGAAAAATATTAAAATTACAAATAAACCATCAGCAACAACAATTAACTTTTTTATGACTGAAAAACAGCTGATCGTACAAGAACCATACTGCCTACATCAGGGAAACAGTTCAACGGTATGTTGAAATGTTGACGATTCCACGTGAAAAAAAAAATCAAGAAGCCTAATGTAATCATTTAGAATTTGATAAGACATAATTTAAAATACAACACTCAAAAACATAAAGAGTGTATCGTCAATTATGGTTTAAATACCATCCTCGTTTTTATCAAGACTGTCATAAAAACGTAATTACCATACGTTCACCCAGTAAAATATATTTAATATTACATAACCAAATTTTTTCCGCAGGAATAGTATTACGACATATGGTATTGTGATCTTCCCCTCCAACGCTGAACCCCCCTACTCAGGCTTCACGAAGATCCGCACGAGGTCTACATAAGTGTTTATTCAAACTCAATAAGGCAATAAGGCAAACTCAATAAGTTAGGTCCTTTTTGGACGTTAATATTTGTAAGGTATGCCTATAGAATTTAATTTTCTAGGCATAATTTATGATGTCCATTCACCACTGTTTTAATCAAATTTTTGTCTACATTTCTTAATTTTTATCCCAAAATAAACATTTCCTAAAATTGTTCCGTAAGGTAAAACTTAGTTTCTGGATAATTGTGCCTTTTGGAACAAGTTCATCCTAGGCCTACTTTTCGATTGAAAATGATCAATTTCATTGAACTAACTTCATATAAATTTACCTCTAGAGTTTGGAAATCACATTTGTTTTTGCCATAAACAAGGGTAAAGTGATACAAATTTTAAATCCAAAATAGGCTATGACTTTTGTTTGACTTACATTTTATTTACCAAGGCGAATCCAATATGGTTTCGATCTTACTCGGCTTGGGTATACTTTCATAAGGGGATCAAAATAAAGAACCAAATGAAATTGTTCGATAAGCTACGGTATATTATTTAGGTTGATATTTTTAACACTGATTAATATTTAATCGCTTTTATGTTTACAACTACCGTACCTAAGTCATGTTTGTTTAGTTTAGTTTGTTATTCAATTAAACTTAAATTAAAATGAAATAAACAATCATAAAATGATAATGTTATTCCTGACAATGCATGTTTAAAGTAATGTTGGAACCAACGTTTGTTATCTGGACAAATTTCAAGACACCTAAACTGAAACATAACATACCGTATCGTAAAAACCGGCTAGACCCGGACAGGGGGTCTTGACCCGGACACGTTCATATTTGTAAACATAAATATTTCTAAACTAATCTGCAAAGTTGAGCAGTCGTTCGTTATAGGTAGGCCTACATTTTTTTAGAGCAGAACATGCTCTAAACGAGGCATGCTCTAATTGTTTATAACTCACGTCTTTTTACAGGAATAAAATATTATATCCAATAACATGTCATTTTTTTACGTTTGTCCGATTGTTTTCGTGAATAAGGCATAATTTTATTCTAAATTTAAAGTGCATAATGCCATGCTATCTAAAGAGATAAACAACATATCTGTAAAAAATGGGTCACATAAGCCAAAAATTAGCTACAAAAAAAACTATAAAAATTCATAGGCCGGGACAGGCCTATTCGAGTTTTGACCCGGTCTTTAATTATACTGCGTGGATGTGAATCTTGTCAACCGTTATGACTCGTTCCTGCCGTAAACACAGTATTCCTTCCCGCCATAACTAATAACAACATTGTGGTTTTCAGCTCTGATACGGTATTAATTATAAGAGCAGCGGCGAAAAAGTATTCTTTGTCTAAATCGACCACAAGTGATCATGTCCGTGGAAAATATAATGGGCCCCTTGTTTCAAACTGTATTTTAAACGTCTTTTCCCCTTACGGTTCTTTGTTTAGTTTCATTTTAGTTGCAAAGAATGAACAGCTAAAACTTGACGTAAGAATCTTTTTCATCCCCAACCCATTACAATTTTGTATTTATTTCACTTTTAAGCCTTTGATTGGTGCAAAGGCATCTGCAGACCTCAAAACACCGTGCAACTACGGACAGAAGAGGTTAGTTTATACGTTATAACATTAGTTAGGTGGATGTTCGGCTCAAGACCGTTTGTGGAGGTTAACCCGGACTCTTTTATTTATTTTTAGCGAATTTACCCTATAGGGATTAGCGAATTTCCCCTATAGGGAAGAAGCTATTACCGTAGTCGGCTTGGTAAGACCTAGGCCCGGGACCATGATAACTTTTCATTTTGAGGTCCCCAGATGTCAAAAACGTGGCAACGTGGTTAGGAAGTCAAATAATAGATGAACTCCAACATTTCAAATCACAAATATATATTTTTCCAATCTCAAAATAATAAGTCTCTTCACAGAATAAACTTTGGTCTCAAAACATAACTTATAAATAATTGTGTCAACTAAAAATACGTTCTATTAGAGTACCTTAATTGAGTTTCTGGGGGCGTATGGACACTGGCATCTTATTACTGGATCTCGTCTGTAAATAATACAGACTTAATTAATAACAGATAAACAAATTCAAAAGTAAATTATAAATATAGAAATACGGATACATTGCCTCAACTTGCAAAATGACTCAAAATTCCTTCAAGCTCATCAGATGGAAATTATACATTTAAATCAACTTATACATAGAAAAACTAATTCAATTACGTTAACAAACATTTCTTAATCATTGGACTAATTGATATGAGTATACCATGTGAATGTAATTTTACTTTTTCACGAGTAATAATTTACTTAAGTTGGCGCCCTTATACTAACTAACTGTGGTTTCGAACTTCTATTAGCTAATTCACAGGTACACCAACCGAACAAAATGAAATCTCTCTGGACTTAACCTAAGGTAATTTATCATATACATATATATTTTTTATAAATACAAATCGGTACACTAATAACTAAAATTCAGTAATTAAATTATGAATAAATTATTTTTTTTAGATTTTATCTGCAATAACACTTTAATTGCCTATTTAGATAAGTGAAATCGACGTTACATTTAGAACCAAATTAAATGCATCAAGTAAATTCGACAATACTCCTACCTAGCTTGTCGATTGGCTTGGCCGTTTGCCAGCGCTTGCGGATTTGAGCCAAGTACTGAAAAAACTCTACACTTTGAGTGCTGTAAATTCCGTAATTTAAGTGCGTGTCAGTTGTAAGTAACGTTAGTATTATATATATGTTAATATAAATGTTTACTGAATTATTAAATTCATAGAGATTTAAATTTCTTTTTTGAAGCCAGTTATACTATGACATGTTTGTCATAATTATAGTATAAACCTTAGTTTCATTATTATCTCCACAGGTTTGTAGGCCTATACAATGCTTTCCATACGTGGTTTTTTGTGGGGTTTTGAAACTTTTTTGTGAAAACTATGTTTCGTAGACCCTTTATTTAGATAACTGTCTCGTTATCACCTCAAAGAACATACTTAACAAGTTTTACTCCGATTAGCTAAGTATTTTTCAAGCTATCATGTGAAAGCTCATCCCGGCAAGGGACACATAATATATTCTTACAGCTTAGTTCAAGGGCGCTTTGTGGAAGAAATTATACTAAAATAAATACTTTAAATCTGATCGCCCTTCTTAAAACTGTTCAGTTGCTGAGGGCGTCTTGTTTGTCTTATCTTTTTGGTTGAATTTGAGTACATCGGTATGAAGATATCACAGGATACGGGTATTTCGTTAGCTATCCATTATTACAGTTTGTTTTTTGTTGTTTTTTGTTTGTTTCGTATTTTGCAAGAGTCAAAGGAACTGTTCCTAATAGGCTCATTGACTTAGACTTTTTCTATCCATGAAAGTTCCTTTCCTCCCAGAGACCTATATGAATATCCCGTTGTGGAAGATGTCCATATCCTATTGCGAGTTTGCAAAATAAATAAAACATCACTTTTTATTCTTAAAATAAGATTCCAAACAAGGTTTGTTCCATTCTCTTCCATTGAACTTTAATACTATTTTAACAAGTATATAAATGGAAAACAAAACACAACATTATAAATAATGTGCAAAGAGATTTTCGTCCCTATTGTTTATATAAATCTTCACATTACATCCCCTGTTTTATAATTGTGATCTCTGTCAAGTGAATTCCACAAGGAGATGTAGAAGCCATTTTATGTGTATTAAGCCATTTATCCTAGTATATATTTATAAAACAAATAGAGAATATCCATGTAAAATTATGTTGGAGAATTATTCTACACTCGATGTGGACAGAATTGTTCAAGCACATTTAACACTGGCTATTGAATTTAGAACCTAGGAAACGCATACTGTGATAGAAATCCTACAGCAACCAATGTCTAATGGATTGCACGGGGAATTTCCACTTGTTTCTTCATCGTTTCAATATCTAGTAATGACAATACAAATAATTTCCTCGTATTAAAATTATACAAAACAGAATAATGTCTTAGGGCAGCTGGTCACGGATTGCATTTAAAAGACAGTTGACACTTATTTTCACAGTCCAGTCCAGTTTATTCCCTAAAAATAATCACCATGGTTCCTAAACCTTAACATTGCTTATAGAGCACTCTCCTTATCCATTAATTATAAATATGACAATGGCACTACAGCAGAAGATTTACAAATTCTGCACTTGACTGCACTTGAACGGTTATGATTGTAAACTGAAATATTAGCATTATTGTTAGTATGGTATACATTAGTTTTTACGATTATTCACTTGTAAAATTAATTAATTTCACTTCAAGGATTACTTAACAAATGTATTTAGAGTTATTTAGTTAGTAATTCAATTAGGAATGCATTAAATTATTGCCTTTTGGATCATATATTATATAGACGGGTACTGTATATTATATTACATGTATTATATTACATTGCATGAATTTTACATGAAAGGTGAAGATGTGAGTAGATATGCCTAAATGTACTTTCAAATGTGTAAAGTGTTAGTGAGCTATGTGAGGCTATTTTCTGTGTCATAACCTAAAGCCATTTCACGATGTCAAATTACATTTCACAAATACATGCCTTCATTTACACAGTAATACGAATAGCGAGTGTTACTGAATATACCACAAAAAAAACAGTAATTACCTAATACCAAACTTGCTATTACAATGATTGAAACACAGAAACACTAAAACGTATTAATTAAACCTTTTCAAAAACTCGTTGAGGGAGCAATGTTAAATGTCGTCAGATACCTTGTTGAATAGGTGTTAGTTTGTTTATAAATGGTTTCTGATTCAGATCTTATTTATTCAAATCCGTACGATTTTACAAAGTTTTGCTACCATGTATGTCATTTTTTAGTAAACGCCCATGTTAGTATTATTTCTATTCCATGTATGGTAAGGATCAATTTCAAGGCTCAGATTAGTATTATATTTATTATTTTATAAATATAAAACACAACTTAAAATATTGTAATTGAAGATTATCAATATTTCCAAGGTTTTATTATTATTGTTTATATAAACAATATAACATAACTATGGTTTAGCTTTAACATTGTTCTTATTGCACAGTTGTAAGATAATGGAATTTTGTCTTTTTTTAATTGCTGGTTCTCCTGCACACACAAAGGTCGTAATCAATATTACTGTGTATTTGAAAATGAAAAATCATGTTTAACAAATGCATGGATGTGACGTTTTGCTTATATATTCCAGAGTCATTTTTGAACATACTTGGTTATGTATGTTCCACCTAAATTTACTATCCACCCTTAGAACCCATAAAGTAATATTAATCAACATGAGTTATTTTCAAAACCTATGTTCAATCATGTTTCTATTTCGTTTTGTCTCAAAATAAAAAATGTAGAATTTGTTGTTTCAATTTTAAAACAAATTATTTTCTTATAAATATTGTTAACCTTTTCAACATTAGTTTTGCTTATTTTCTCTAATTAATTTTTTTTAATAATCAAGTTAAAATATCCTGAAAAAAGAAGAATGTATTTATTTGTTTTAGTGTTTTTTACTATTTTTGATTCCATGATGAAACTGAAAATCAGTTTAGTTTAATTTGGTTAAACTAGTGCAGTTATCTATTACTGAACGTTATTGCGGTTACATCAATTATCTCATTCAAAACTATTTAAATTATTTAGTACATGTTTTAAGTTTTCCGTGTACTATCAACCATCAAGTCATATATATTAATCATTATCGAACAAAATATTTTCAATGATAACATTCGTCAGACTGCATGGTTTTGTACAGTCACTCTTTTACTTTGGATCACGGAGCGCTAAAATAAGTTAAGGGAAAGTACGAAGTTTTTCGTAACTACGTCTATTCATGAATAGACACAGGTTCATTAATTCCTAACTTTGTTCTGCAGAGAAAAGTACTTTGAAAGTAAAATAAAGCTAAGCAATATCAGTACACATAAAGCTATTGTCGTAAGGATTTATAAGACCATAAATTGATAAGTTGTAATTTTAGGACCCTAAATCAGGCTCGAAATGCCACAAAATTCTTAATTTACGAAGCTCAGTTTTCATGGCAAAAACATGCCTGAATGTCTTCCGGCAAACCAAGAATACTCTATGATAAATGGTAAGGACCATAAACATGGACAAATAAATGACATCAGTGGATAGAATTTAAACAAACTCAGGGAACACTGTGGCGTTTTGGCACATCCATGTGTAAATAAAAACATACGTGGTTATAATTCGATGTGTATAACTCTACTGATCCTTTCAACAAAGGTACACAAAAATGTATTCATCCACACTTTCAACCCAACACTACTTGACTTTCGAACTACTTTTCAACTCAACATAAAGTGGTCGATTGATATTGAATGTTATGCATTATTTTGTAATAAATAAAAAATACAGTTTAATATCTTGGTTGTCAAAAAATGTTTTAAATATGGCTTGCGGCTTAATCTGACTATGATTGGTTTATATTTACAACGTTATATTAGGCCATCGCCGCAACATTACATGGTTATTTCTGTGTTTGCATTCTCTGTACTATGTTATTGTTTTGGAAAATCAATTCAATTATATCATCAAGCTTATTTATACAGGGTGTTTCCAAATTGTCTGGACATATTTTGTGGACTTGTTCCTTGGGCTCAGACAAACATAAAATGCCATATAAGTATGGGTCTAAAATGCCTAGATTTATTTCTGCCGGTCTGTTTGTGATTTTAAAAAACTATTTTATATCTTGGGCATTTTTCGAGATAGAAATTTTAAAATTGGTACAAATGTGTAGTTTAGAAGGTAAAATAGCTTAAAAAATTTCGTTCCAATATCTCAAGCCGTTTCAATATGGCGGTCATTTAAAATCTTTAATGCCAAATTTCATGAAAACCGTAAATATTAAGAAAATTGTTTTAACGACCAAAAAGATAGAACATTTAAATCCAAATCAAATGAGACCTTGTTTGTTAAAATCAGATCACAAACAACCGAGTTATCAGTTTTTTCCTACATTCGGTTACGCAATTTAATAGGACTACCATACTGCTCTTAAGTATGGTAGTCGTATTAAATCGCGTAACCGAATATAGAAAAAAAAACTGATAACTCGGTTGTTTGTGATCCGATTTTAACAAACAAGGTCTCATTTGATTTGGATTTAAATGTTCTATCTTTTTTGGTCGTTAAAACAATTTTCTTAATATTTACGGTTTTCATGAAATTTGGCATTAAAGATTTTAAATGGCCGCCATATTGAGATATGGCTTGAGATATTGGAACGACATTTTTTAAACTCTTTTTACCTTCTAAACTACACATTTGCACCAATTTTGAAATTTCTATCTTGAAAAATACCCAAGATATAAAATAATTTTTTAAAATCCCAAACACCGACATACAGAAATCTAGGCATTTTAGACCCATACTTATATGGCATTTTAGGTTTGTCTTAGCCCAAGGAACAAGTCCACAAAATATGTCCAGACAATTTGGAAACACCCATTTTAATAATAATTATTTGATGGATTTACTAGTTTATACTACCTACTACTTGAAATCGTTTTCGTATATTAACATTATCATAAAGTATGTAAGGCCATTATAACTTTAACTCAGAGTATTGCGGAACAAATTTAAATTGTCTACTAGCAAAAATCGCAGAGTGTAGTCCAATTGTATTTTAATGAACCACCAATGTATTTTCATCTATTTATCATTTTATTAAAACTTGGTATATATAACTAGCATTTCCCATAAAGTATATTCGGAATATAGTGCCAAACAACCCTTTAACATGGGGGGGTATTTTCTTTGAAACCACTGTAAGTAGCAAATTATTCTGTGTAGTCCCTACAATAAAAGGGTTTGGGTGGCATTTCTGAAAAAAAACATATACTTCTAGGTTTGTATATAAGCTAAACCGAACTTTATATTATAGAAAGAATGTAAATATGAAGCCATTTCTTGATTAAAATAGAGTTAAAAGAGAGAAAGTACGGGTCAGTTTTCTGGCAGATTTAAGGCTTCCTAAAAAAGGCCTGTTAATAAAGTTCATACTTTAAAATCAAGCATTTTTGTCTAAATCATTTTTCTAAAGTAAATTTTACACTTACTACATGTATTGTGGTTTTCGATACTAAAAAGTAACCAAGCATAAAAAATCAAGTATGAATCATAATAGATTCTATGTAAATCTTCACACTTATATTAAACTAAGTTTGATGAGAAATATACATTTCAGTGAGCACTTACATTATGGAAGCGTACCTGTCTCGAAATCTTTACATAAAGATAAGAGGAAGTATCTTGTTTGTGTTTCATGAATATTTAATGAACATGTCTAGCGCTCTCTCAATAACCGCCGAGCATCACGGTAAAGTCATTATCACTCCTTAAAATGTCGGCGAAACATTCCCGTGTTATGTTTAACGTCGTTACATTTCTCTCGTTCTCTTCCATCAAAATATATATTTTAATTTTACTTAACAGCCAACAAAATCATTACTTTTTACCATTATTTAAAATTGCTTGTTATCAATGTTTTTCAATGATGAATACTAAGCGCGATTATATCCTAACGAGCTAACCGTATAACATTAGTGCAATATCTCTTCACTTCATGGAAATGAAAATATTTTAACTACCTACAGTTCTCTTTTTTAGGTTCTATTTTTTTTTTATTACATGGACTTTCAGGACAAAATTGTAATATGTTATCACTTCAGGTTTATTAGTTCTATCCTTTATTTCAAGCAGTATTGTATATCTCCGATTCTACAGTTTTTGATCATTTAGCAAGTAATTTAAATATTCAGCAAGACTGATTACTTTAAGCAAAGATTATCAACTGACAACTAAATATTTTACAAAGTAAATTTTTAGTACGAATTAGTAATAGGATGTTAGGAAAAAACGTCTTACAACACTTCAAAATATATTTACTCATACCAATATACAAGTTGTATATACAAGTATATACAAGTTCGTAAAAAAGTTGTTTATGAATTAGTTTTATATTTACAATCATGTTTTCGTAGAAGGATATCTTACTTTTTAAACCATCATATTTGTTTATAGTGCCTGTATAGGATACCTTCAATAATAAACTCATCCTATCAAGTAAGATTACTTGATACACCAATCAAGTAGTGTGTGTTTCGTGTGTATTCGGTGTATGCGTGAATGTCGTTAATTTTATCACGTATGACAAACACGGAGGTTTTCTAGAACTGACATTGTTTTAGTGCGAATAGTGGCAAAATGTGGATTGTAATTTTATCCGAAACCGGTACCACAGTTTATTTGACACCTTTGGCTACACTAGTGTTTTGTAAGTTATAAGTTATTTAATATTTAATGAAACCCCATTTAATATTTAATCATAGTAACATGCATAACGACGACTGGTCCTGTTCAAAACATTCAGATTAGCAATCAAAACTGAATCAAAACATATGTTTGAATATATATGCATAGACAGCTTGAAAATAAATTGCTTACGGATTTGATGTTTAGTATTTAGTAATTTTATTATTGTCAAGTATTTTAATCTATTGAAAATTAAACTGGCCATGCATGTATATGTTTTGATGACATTAAACAATTTGATTTGATATCACATATCAAGTGTAAGCCACAGGCACCAGAACCATATATATCTTAAATATAAAAATGTTTGATCACAATATTTGTTGGCCTAGGTCAGTGCTGTCAGTGGGTGTCATGAGCTGAACAATTTACTGCTTTGTGTAACATGTCCACATTACAGATAAAAACTGTCTTAGTGACTAAAAATGTTTTGTTTTTTTACGTAAGGTCGTATTGTTTTCTATTAGGGTTTTAGTAAACAAATTCTATCTACGGTTAAAGGGCATATATTTTAGCTAAAATATACCCTTTGGATTTAATCAATCATAAAATGAGGTACGTAATATTTTAGTAAGACAGGCAAAGTAAATATAGTTTATTATATAGATATGTACAAATTTAAGCTAACATAAATAATAACGTAAGGATCGTGTATACCTTAAAATATCTTACACAGAATATTGCCACTGACTGAATGTTTTTAGGTTAAGGTAAAAATCAATCCCGAAGGAAATATTTCTGAAACGATATTATATTATTAACTGGCTATATCATGTTATTAATTATATATTGTTCTATTAGTAAAGAATACAATATATCCATTGACAGTAATATACTGGAACCAAGCCAGGATGATGGAATCTGATGAATATGTGATATGGTGAATTGTGTTTTACAAAATTACTTTATAGCTAAAGCTGTTTTTATAAACACCATTTTTTTTATTTGTAGAAACGAAAAATTATTAGTTAAACAGTTTAATGCGTTTTGCATTTCCCTGGAATGAGTTTTGCGTTGTGTTTTGATTTCCTTTTAGAAAAGACTTCTTGATTAATGAAACAATATTAATTTACATTTCTTTTACATTAACTTTTAGATAACTAGTGTTTATTACGTAGGTGTTCTAGCCCTAACACTTATCCTCTCCAAACTCGAACGGCAATTAACAGTTATAACAGTTTAGAATACAACAGTATTAAATTTGGTCAACTTTGTTTAAATAGTGATTCTTAATGTGAACAAGTTAAAACCATGTTATTGTAAAAACTTGTTTTGCAAATCATTTTGTGTGATGAATCAAGGGAGATTAAAATAATTTCAGTAGATGCTACTACGTGCATAATGATAAGGACACAATTTAAAAGTATATTTTAATAAAAATCTTTATAAAATAGTCTTTAGTATGAGTGTATGAGACGTAATAGTTTCACCAAGGTCAGAAAGGGCGAAACTTTGCTTAAGTATAGCCAACTTTACTGCCGAGGATACCATTCACTACCCACTTGCATGGGTGGGAAAAGGGAAGAAATAAAAAAGTTGTTGATTAACAAATACTTAAAAGTAACCAGCTGCTTCCCCGCAAATTTTGCAGATATAATCCTTATAACAGCTGTTTATTGAATTAAGAACAATCAAATGTGACATAAACCAATTAAAAACTCTCCTCCAAATGATTAACATGGGAGCTTGGAAGTCCCGTGGGTCAGAGCCATGGGGCTGAATCGAAATTCTGGCTCGACAGTTACTTATAACTTGAAATTATCTTTTAAATAAATAAAGAGTCATCAAAACCGGTTAAGTATTAACTTCAGAAAGTGAGTGAAAAAAGCAGGATTTGTTTTAAGTATGTAGATAATGAAACCACACTTTTTAAACTATTATATAATGTTTTAAAATGAAACTGAATCATATTTGCAATAGCCAATAGCCAATTTTATTTATTCGTTATTTTAAATTGTAATATATCCTTTGAATGGTTTCACTATTTTTTACATTAAGCACATTTTTATATAATTAAAAATATTAAGTTTCAAATTTACATTATGGGTGTAATTTTCAAACTCATCCATAGAATATAGAACCAAGCTACTCAGGTATTCTTGTAATCTATAGTTCATAAAACCTAATTTTTACCAGATAATTTGTTTACATAATAATACAGGTTTTACTGGAAAAAAGGCCCCGCAAGGGTCAGAGGGGCCGTGTGTTACATGTCCTTTCCCAATAATAAAATAAACCTGAGTAATGCAAAACAACTGGTTACTTCATTTATATTATTATTTTGTATGTACATCTTATTTTGTATATCTATATTTTGTATGAACAATTATTATATATAATCAAATGTATTGTTCAATTTAAAAAATAATATATATTTAAATGTGACAACCTGTTTTAATCTGCATATAGCTGTGAATTAAATATACATCGAGTATCATATTTATTACAACATACTTCAATGGAAACGTTATATTCTATAAATACGCAATCTGGTTTTTTCCTTGCGTAGATATTTGCCTCACCCATAGTAGTACAATGCGTGGAGTACACTATTATTTATTTGGAACATTAAGCTTCTTTAGTTGATTGTCAAAAGACTTCCTCAAAACCTCGCCCTTAGTTCCGGATTTTTGGCTCTACTGAACATGTGAAAAACCTCAAACATGAACGTGTGTTTGGTGGATTTCCTTTAATGAAAACTGAATGTTAAATTATTGTTATGTCAAGGGTATGCTTACTCATGCAGTATTTCATTAAATATTTTTGTTGAGAAACATTTATTTATGTGGAGAACTGATTTATACCGGGTGTTTCCAAATTAATGTTGCTAACCTCGGGATATTGTTCCTTACGTCAAAAAGAACGTAAATCATCATATAACCGGGGGTCTATTTATTTTCGTTTACTGTCTGTCTGTCTATCTGTACGTGATTTTTATTAGACAATTTATATTTTTAAAACGGCTTGACCAAATTTAACCAAATGTTGAGTCTTGGTATAGGTTCTCTATTAGAAAAAATTACTTTTTCATAAAATCATTCCGTTTAAGAATGGCGGCCATTAAAAACTTTCAACCTCAAATATCTAAAAAACTAGAAATTTTACAAAAAAACTTTCTAAAATAAAAAAAGTTATAAAATGTAATTGCAAATCCATATATTATTAACAATTGTAAATCAGGTTTAAATTAACTGAGCTATGACTGAAAAACGTAATACTTGGCTAAACTTTGCTATCATTTTAGCGAATTTCACCTATAGGGAAGAAGCTATTACCGTAGGTGGCATGGTAAGACCTAGGCCCGGGACCATGACAACTTTTCATTTTGAGGCCCCCAGATGCCAAAAACACCATTCGACCCCCACCATTCATATATATATATATATATATATATATATATATATATGAATTTGTCCAATACAGTACGTTGTCCAATGTTAATCTTATGGAGAATAAGTAAAATTGTATATCTTGCTTAATAATAAACATATATTAATGAAACTTGGTATGTGGCTTTATATGGTTGTGTTTTATGTTATTTGCTTACAAAACTGTTTTTTTGTGGTCCCCATGGCAGTAATCCTGCGGACTCAGCAGCTATAATGTTATTCTTATGGAGAATAATAAACATGTGATATCTTGCTTGTCTATGAACATAAATTGATAAAACTTGGTATGTTGCTTCATCTGTGGGTGATCCATTGGTATTTGCATAAAAACCAGAATTTTTGGTCCTTGATGCAGCAAACCTGCATATTCAGTCCTAATGTTTTTCTTATGGGGAATAAATCAAATGCCATATCTCGCTTATTTATTAATACGCTTTGATTAAAAGTGGTAAGTGGCTTCATGCCTTAGTGAAGTATCATTTGAAATTCGCTGAGTATGCAGGTTTGCTGCAACGGAGAGGGTATTGATTAGTTATGATAGCAAAATTTAGCCAAGTGTTCCGTTTTTCAGTCATAGTTCAGTTAATTTAAACCCGATTTTCAATGTTGAAGCAGATATGGATTTGCAATTACATTTTGTAACTTTTTTTATTCTACAAAGTGTTTTGTGCAATTTCTATTTTTTTAGATATTTTAGGTTAAACACTTTCAATGGCCGCCATTTTTAAACGGAAAGATTTTATGAAAAAGTATTTTTTTCTAAAAAAACCTACCAAGATACAAACATTTGGTTAAATTTGGTCAAGCCGTTTTTAAAATATAAATTTTCTAGCAAAAATCACATACAGACAGACAGACAGTAAACGAAAAGAAATAGACCCCCGGTTATATGATGATTTACGTTCCTTTTGACATAAGGAACAATGTCCCGAAGTTAGCAACATTAATTTGGAAACACCCTGTATACCACGCTGCTCCCGTTAGGCTAGGTTATTTTATTGATGAATAATGAAATCTACCTTATCTATACTATCCACATGTGAGCATTGATACAGGTAGGTGGAAGTTACATTACATAAGTACCAGGCAATAGTTTTAGTTTGTAGATAACATTTAATTAAATATTACTTTTCCCCGAGGTTTATTTTTACGCAATTTACAAACTACGCTACATCCTCTCTAAAATCAGGCCTAATATAATATAATACTTGATTGAATATGGCATTTCCAATATGAAACATAGTAGTTTTATAACACCATATAATCTCTTACTATAACATAAACTTATTCTTATTACATTATCGCAGTATTAGAAAAGTTCATTAAGAAATGCCACAAGTGTATGGTGTGTGTGAAAGTCAACATGATCAATATATTAACCCATCTTTGACACCACTAATTTTATAATTTAAAGCATTCCAACTCTTATATTTTATTTTTAATTTAAATTAGTTTTGAATATAGTTTATTCCCTTAAGCTTCATAATCAAAACCTAAGCTCACATAAAAACAACTGTTTATCAGTCCAAATTTATCAATAATATGTGGTCATCTCAATATGTGGTAATTTGTTGTACTTTGTTTCCAGATTCCTGATAAAATCGAAGTAAATATGAATCACAGATTTATAACCAAAATCAAACGTCAAAATCGGGTTAAAAACAAAAAATACTACAAATTGCCTAGCACAAACATTTTTCAGTCGAATGTAAAATAATTTGTTTAATGAAAGTTTATAAAATTACTGTGTCGTTTTATGCTTAAACTAATGTCAATGAGTCCACAAAGCCTAAAGTAGTTGACTGAAATCTTGAATCTACTGACTGAGGGGTAAGGCAATTTTATATTAATAAGTGTTAGGTTTTGAAAACATCAATTGGAACATTATAATTATTCTCTCGCCAACCAAAATGATAAAATTATGTCACAGTACCACACTGGTGTTGACTGATTGACCACACATACCATCGGCACAACAAATAATCATTAGTAAATTTCCTACGGAAAGTAAACTATTGGCATGACCCGCACGGTTAAACAACCCCGGAACCACCGTAGAAGTTCCTAACGTGACCCCGTGAACATGTTTTGGGGGGTCGTTCAAAATTATATATATATATTATAATATATATATATATACATATATATATATATTATTATTATTATTATTTATTATATTAATTATTATATATATAATTATATATATTATATATGTGTGTGTGTGTGTGTGTAGTGTGTGTATGCACTCTAGCGGTCGCATTTTTGTCAGATTTACTTCAAATTTGGTAGGGACGTTCCTTTTTATAATAAGGTGGACAAGTTCGTTGGGCAAAACAATCGGAAAACTCTAAACCCCTTTTTTGGGGATTATTCTTTCAAATATTGATATTTTGGGCCCAAAAAGGGTCAGAAAAGCCACGGGCGTAAAATAAATGAATACATTAATATGGAAATTAGTGAAGCGAACGTTTTAAGCTCTCTATCGTCATTCTAGAATATATATTTACCGAGTTATTAAAGAAAATTTATATCGGCTAAACACAGTAAGTTGTCTTATGGGATTTTAACATTAGAAAAGCATGTTATTCATGTATCGGTTATTTGTATCATCCCCAGCAACCTCGCACCTACTTTCAAGCCTTACTGGACCTTCTCCTAACCTTATAATGAACAAAATTGTATTCCTAGCATTGCAGGTAAATTAAACCAGGAGCATCAGAACAGCCAAAAAATCAATGTTTTCAGATTTCGACAAAATTGGAATAAATGTATTTTTTAGACTGGTTTTGAGTTTTAAAAGTTTTGTATGTAGAAATTCACTTCCCTCACATCAGCGTTCTGCGTGCGAACTCGTTAATATTTAACCCCAGCTGTCTTGATCATAACAGAGCATAAAGACAGAACATAAACCGTAATGGTAAGAAAATGACTGATATGCCTGTCAACCATTTTAGGAATTGTATAATGTACCATTTTCTTAGCCCATTATACCGATCAAAATTTAAACAACAATACATACATATAACTAATTTTACTGTACGTATTATAATAAATTCTGTCAAGATTTATTCACCTGGTTCAGTGGACGAAAATGGTTTTTGAGACCTGAAACAAATTAAATCTCCACTGCACCACAGCGTTTGACACAAAAAGCTTTGAACTTCAAATCAATTCCATTTTGAAACCTTCCACTTTTCAGACCTTTCATTTTAAAATATTATCAATCTTAACTCAATTATAAAAGCCCCTGGATTGGTTTAGTATCATGTGTTAATATATTTTACTAGTTTATATGGAAAAACGTATTACTTAACACAGAATTCAGTTTTAAACCAATAACTATGGCCAATAAAGTGTCCATGTATTATATTGTTTGCATAATAAGAGTAATTTTTTGTATACAGTATTAGTTTTTAGTATGTTATTAATGCCGTCTGACATAATTATGTACGTTATTATAATAATAATAATAATAATAATAATAATATTTTTTTACGTAGGAGGAACGCTTTATGCGCGAACCCAAAAGAACAGTGTGGGACTCCCTCTTACGAGGTATACCCACTAAACCTCCTACGGAGCCGCGGGAAAAAACCAGGCCGGAACCCTTATCGGACAACTTCGGCACTGGCCCGCGTGTCTTGCCACGCCAGTAGGAGACGGGTCACGTCACCGTTTCGGGAAACTTAGAGGTCACCTAAGCATCCCTCGTCTCGCTTTCCCCGAAGAACGGATTGCACGAAGAGCGCAATCGCTCTCCAGGAGTCTTCGTTTCGAAGCATCGCCCTCACCACGACGTCCGGGGACAGATCGCCGACAGCAGAGACTAGCCTCCTCCTGTCTTCAGCGAAACGACTGCACCGGAAGAAAGTATGATGAGCATCATCCACCTCCTCCGGGCAGTAACTACACTGAGGTAACCTCACCTTCCCCATGCGGAAAAGGTATTCCCTGAAGTACCCGTGGCCCGTCAGGAATTGACACAGGAAAAAGTCAATTTCCCCAAAGGTACGGCTCAACCACGGTCTTATGTCTCTGATGAGACGAGACGTCCATCGTCCATCCAGTCCACCGTCCCACCGCTCCTGCCAAACTCGCAGAGTTTCGAGTCTGGCTTCCGCAGCAGCTTGGTCTCTTCCGAGATCAGGGGCACGGAGAAAGATGTTCTGTCTCTCAGCGGCGAGCAGATCGAGGGTAAACACTCCAGCCACAACCATTACATAATAATAATAATAATAATAATAATAATAATAATAATAATAATACTAATAATAATAATAATAATAATGGGGTGCAGGGTGTGGATCCCTCCCGCGGCGTCCTTGTCGCGCACCCTGGGCAACGGAGCGTTACAAGCCAGTGGCGTCACGGCTAGCGCGGGTAAAATCCACTTGGCTTTGATACTCTTCTTCTCACAGTTTCTTCCAGGGCCAAGGCCTTTCTTCTCACCTTTTGGGTCTTGGCTCGCCTTCCTTCTTCTTTCCTGAGCAAGTCTTGCTCATCTTCTTCTTTTCTTTGACCCCGCATCATGGGTGTCTTTCCACCTTCTTTCGACCGGTGTCCACTGGGGGGTCCCTGGGAGTGTCCCTGGTGTCGCAGGGGCTGATGTGTGCTTGCACTGCCGATGGGTTCTGCTCAGTGGGTGTCAGGAGCCAGCCCCTTCGGGCCCTGGTCAGGGAGTGCGGCGTGGGTGCAGAGGTGCTCTGCACTGCCACGGTGAACCCCGGCACGTCTGGAATCCAGTGCCGGCAAACGGAGGTCGGGTCCCCGGGGAACTGGGGTGGGGGCATCGTCCCCCTGGGTATACCCTCGCCTGGCCAATTCCGGGTTCACCCTCGTCGCGCGATGCGCTGGTTAAACTAAAGTATGGCAACCCCTAAAAACAACGACAACATCAACATTGGCAACGATATGAGGGAGTTTCCAGAACTTCGTCCTCCTAGCACCATTACTGCCTCCATTTTTCGGAGGAGTAGCTTGATAGCGAGGTCCCCACCACCGGCCTCTTCTCCTGTGGTCGCGCTGGCTTCCACGGATTCAGCCAGCTCGAGGAGTACCCCAAAGCCAAGAACGGTTCGAGCTCCGTCTTCGGTAGTTTCGCCGGATGAAAGGAACGTGGCTATGGCTCAGGAAAAGGTCGAGGAAGAACTGCAGAGGATGCGGGACACTCTTCTCGACATGTCCGCCGCGGTCGCGAAGCAGAAGAACGTGTCGATGGGCATCAAGAACGGGATAGTAACCCTGGATGCATCCCTTGATGTCTTCGACTCGATGTTCGGTCTCTGGAGGGCATCACTAAGGCGGCTCAGGCTTCTGAAGGAGAAGCAGGGGCAAGCTCCAATTCCATCTTCGGAGTCTGGGGCACCTGGTGGTGGTGCCAAGAGATCGGCGACTAGCCCTCCTGCGGAACAGCAAACTGAGAAGAGACCGGACGTCAAGAACAGGACCGTCCACGTGGAGAGGAACGGAGAAGAAGCCACCACTGCACCTGCGGACAGGGAGGGTTTTAATCAGGTCCTCTCCAAGAAGCAGAGGAGGAAGCTTCGGGCGGAGGTCAAAGCCCAGAAGAAGCGGGAAGAGGCGGAAAACACGCCTTCCCAGGCACCCAGCCAAAATAAAGAGAAGACTTGGCCTAGGAAGACCAGGAACCAGATGGTCCTGATCAATCCGACCACCGGCAAGACCTACTCAGAGATCGTCGGATTGATGAAGAGTGAGGTGACGCCAGAGGACTCCGGAACTGTGGTTTGGCAGATCCGGAAGACGGAGACTGGGGGTTTCTCCTTGAGCTCTCGAAGTTTTACGACCGGGGGAAACTCCAGGAAGCACTTCAGAGAGCGATAGGGGACAAGGGCGAGGTCCGCTCCATCATCCCGAAGCTGAGGGTTGAGATCTTGGATCTAGACGCCTGGCTTCGGAGTCCGATGTCATTGCGGCTATCGCAAGAGACCTTCCGACAATCTTCGGCGTGCCTAAGGTCACTCTGTTCTCGCCGAACAAGCGGGAGCAGAGGAAGGCTATCGTTGAGATGGAAGAGAAAGACGGGCTTCTCCCTCTTCGGTCTGGGAAGATCAAGATCGGCTGGGTCGTCTGCCGAGTTCGGCAGCGCCTCGAGGTGGAACGCTGTTTTCGGTGCCTCGGGTACGGCCACACGCGTCGGAGTTGCTCCGGTCCCAACCGCGGCAACAATTGTTGGAAGTGCGGTGCGGCGAACATAAGGCCGCTGCTTGCACTGCGGCCGCTACCTGCGTTCTCTGCATCGGTACACCCGGAGCGTCCGCGGACCACATTCCGGGCTCAGGGGCATGCAGGGCTTTCAGGAAAGCCCTAGACCCTAAGAAGGCTCGATCTGCCGCGAAATGATCCGTTTCGTCCAGGCAAACCTGCAGCGGAGTCAAGCAGCTGACGCCATTCTTGAGCAGCTTGCTTGTGAGGTCAAAGCCCAGATCGTGATCGTCAGCGAGCCCTACCGGATCAAAACCAGTCCATCTTGGTTTTATGACCGGCTTGGTACCGCGGCTCTCTGGATTCCGGACAGTCGGGGGATCCAGGTGTTGGGTCATGGATCCGGTGACGGTTACGTCTGGGTGAGACTTCCGTGAGTCAACGTATACAGTGTCTACCTCTCTCCCAACTATTCCGCCGAGGAGTACCGGGAGAGGCTGGAGGCGCTGGAAGGCAGTCTTCAGGGTGTCTCGGGGGGCGTAATAGTGGCTGGGGACTTCAACGCGCATGCCGTTGAGTGGGGCATGCCAGTCACTAACGCCTGGGGGAGACGAATCTTGGAGA
Source organism: Allygus modestus (assembly GCA_963675035.1). Lineage (NCBI taxonomy): Eukaryota > Metazoa > Arthropoda > Insecta > Hemiptera > Cicadellidae > Allygus > Allygus modestus. The sequence continues at coordinate 42,939,227 of OY776113.1, read as the reverse complement.
TGGCCTCGAGGCTCGACCTAGAAGTGGCGAACAGAGGGACACGCCGACATACCGAAGACCTGGTTTTGGTGACTCCATACCAGACGTCACGCTGGTATTGGCAGGGTTGTCTGCTCTGGTAGCGGAGTGGGGGGTGATAGACGTGTACATAGCCAGTGACCACGACTCCATCTCCTTCAATCTGGAAGAAAACGGGTTGTCTCGTCAATGCAGTACCCGAAACCCAATTGGCTGGAATCAGGCCAAACTAGACACGGGAAAATTCGTCGAGCGGCTCAGTCGTAGCCCCGAGGCCGGTTTGATGGAACGCTTTGACTCCGCTGACCGAGATCGGGTCGAAGCTCTCGTGGGTTCCACAATGCAGCTGATCGAGCGTGCATGCGACTCGTCGATGCCTCGGAAAAAACCTGTCCGGGGTCGTCGCCACGTGTACTGGTGGACGGACGAAATCGCGGAGCTCAGGAGAACGGCACTGATGCTCCGCAGAAGAGTGCAGAGAACTCGAAACCGACCGGAGGTTTTGGCCAGGTCGGCAGAGCACAAGACTGCGAAAAGAGCTCTTGCCGGTGCAATTCACCTGAGCAAGGCTCGCTGCTGGAAGGAGCTGTGCCGGGACGTGGACTCGGATCCATGGGGCAAAGGGCACAAGCTCGTCACGAGAAAGCTCGGGGAATGGGGGCCAGCAGTGCGTCTATGCCTGCAGGCACGGTCACGGCCATCGTCGATGCTCTCTTCCCAAGTCACCCTGTGAGGCGGGAGGAGAGAGTAACGGGCCGGTGCCTGATGTTCCTTTGTTCACGGAACAGGAGCTCGTGGCAGCGTCGTCTGCCATGCACAACGACAGAGCTCCAGGCCCTGATGGCATTCCGGTTGAGGCTCTGAAGGTTGTGGCGGGAAGTCGCCCACATCTGCTGCTGCGCATGTTCAACGCGTAATTGGCGGCGGGTGTGTTTCCGTCACGCTGGAAGACAGCTAGACTGGCACTCACACCGGATCCGTGGCCCAGCACCTGGATCCCCCGACTGTCCGGAATCCAGAGAGCCGCGGTGCCAAGCCGGTCATAAAACAGGTGACCCGGAGTCCCCGTCGGCATACAGACCACTCTGTATGTTGGACACGGCGGGTACTCTTTGACAGGTTGCTGAAACCCAGGTTGAGGTCGGCCGTCGAAGCCGCTGGGGAATCGTCCCCCCGGCAGCACGGCTTTCGGAAGGGCCACTCAACCTTGAATGCCGTGGCTGAAGTCCTGGGCACCGTCCAGCGGGCTGACATGGTCTGCCATCAGGCCAGGCCGATCGTGCTGCTGGTCACCCTGGACGTTAAAAACGCTTTTAACTCGGCCCGTTGGGTGGACATGCTCGAGGCGTTGCAGCGGGACTTCAGGGTACCCACCTATCTCTTGGTCGTGGTACAGGACTACCTGAAGGAGCGCAGGCTGCTATATAGCACAGAAGCAGGGTTCCGTTCCAAAGTGGTCACCGCCGGCGCGGCGCAAGGGTCGATCCTTGGCCCTGACCTTTGGAACGTGGCATCCACACGATCATACTTTCTTCCGGTGCAGTCGTTTCGCTGAAGACAGGAGGAGGCTAGTCTCTGCTGTCGGCGATCTGTCCCCGGACGTCGTGGGTGGGGGCGATGCTTCGAAATGAAGACTCCTGGAGAGCGGTTGCGCTCTTCGTGCAATCCGTTCTTCGGGGAAAGCGAGACGAGGGATGCTTAGGTGACCTCTAAGTTTCCCGAAACGGTGACGTGACCCGTCTGGGTGCAAGACAAAGTTGTCCGATAAGGGTTCCGGCCTGGTTTTTCCCCGCGGCTCCGTAGGAGGTTTAGTGGGTATACCTCGTAAGAGGGAGTCCCACACTGTTCCTTTGGGTTCGCACATAAAGCGTTCCTCCTACGTAAAAATAATAATAATAATAATAATCATAATAATAGTAATAATAAAAAAAAACAACAACAACAACACGTAACATTCTAACCGAGAGATTTTGTCTAAATAAACCTCTAAATGATTTAAAAATAACAAACAAATGTTTTTATAATATAACTGTAAACATTAGGGAATGTTAATTTTTGTATAAAACACGTTTAACTTTAAGTTCATAAGTCGGAAAAGAGTATAAGTGGATTAACCTGATCTCTATGTTATATTTTATGTTGTATAAAGTATGATGTCCAAGCTTCCATATTGCCAATAATGGATTTACATACAAACGGTAAATAGTGTGTATCAGATTTATCATACAAATATTGTTATCAATAAACAAGGTTTAAAAATATAAGTAACATTAACTTTGACTAGATTTTATGATCAGTTTCAGAGATTTATAAAGAATATGAATGGGAGTAGTTCTTTTTTCCAATTGACCTACGATACAGGCTCACGTAAAATGCACTCTTAAATAACTTTAACGATATAACATTATATGACATTCTTGAGGTATTTTAGTATATCAAGGAGATATTAACTCGTACGAAGTCTATATTTCCACTACTTTCGGATAGTTTAACGTTTTCACAAGGGGAATATGAACTTGTGGGCACTTGGCAAGTAGCTGACGACTTAATGACACCACCACCTTCCGCTTAATGATTTATACTTGTCTATTTGCGATCACAAGAAAATTTTACTTTTATTCGTTAGGAAAAAAAATCAATAGCATGTTAATTAGTTAACCTGTATGGGGGAGAAGTCTTATCTCTTGGTTGTTTAATCTAATGGCACACTTTCTGTATCAAAAACCCATTTCCTTACGAAATTGCAATCCTTACTATATAAGCCCTGTGCTGTACTGCTATCCACTCAAAGTTGATCGTCAGGCCTCTAAAAAAAATGTGAAGTAGGCAAGTCAGTTGCAAGTGAGAGTTATACTACTGTTTTATAGAACCGCATTAGTTTCAGTGCGGTTAAATCTCTGTTGTTAAATTGGGTCAGTAATAAAGAAATAAATGATTCGTTCCTCGCACAGTTAACTGATTTAATTTGCTATATTATTTGGCTGTGGACAGAATAACACGAATGGGAACAACCCTAGACAACAAGAATGGCAACAGCTAGAAGTGTCAGTACACCGACTGACGACTTAAGCGCGAGTTATTATAAACAAATTAAATCAAGCTGTCAAAATACGTGTATATGGAGCCCATTAGTAGACGATCGGTGTTATGGGAAATTGTAGGCAGTCAATCCCTTGGGAAATGGAGAAGCCTGGTTCCATGGAGCATAGTAACTCGCTCGTCAGTCGTTATGCACTTAGGGACATACTTGTACGTATGCAATCCAATGAGCTCCAAGTACAATATGGAGTCACTACTCTTGTTTTAAAAGTCTACCGTCTTGAGAGATTTGTGACTCCTGTACTTCTTTGTCGCAATCCGTACAAAATGGGTTTTATGTTTGTCAGTATAAACTAAAACATATGCGTTTTGGGAATCTCGCTAGCCTAATGGTTAGCGTCTTGGACTTCAGTTCAAGAGGTCACGGGTTCAAATCCCGGGGTGTCCACAACAATTTGAGGGGTTTGAACCGCTTTCCCTAAAAGCGTTTGTGTGCTCTATTAACAAAAATGCCGTTGGAGTTAAGATACAAAAAAAAAAAACGAAAGCAACATTTCAGCAAAATGTCAGAAAAGCAGGAATAAGTGATTTTGTGTTTGTCACTACGAGAAATAATTATATATACAATCCCATTTTTATAAACATCAACGTAGATAGCATTTTTACCAAATTGAGTATCCTTAAGAACATTATTCACACATTTCTACTGAAGACAATTTACCGCTTAAACTAAGACTTGGTTGTCCACAGGATGTCTGTAGAACCCTGTGATGCATTGTGATTGCGTATACAGTAATTATGACGTGACCCTCTCCACTGAACCTTTATAATAATGGAAGTTTCGGCATCTTTCTGTCTTTAATATAATACTTTAATTCTTTAGTGCCTTCATTCATTAACAATAACATAGCTGTAAAAGTAATGTTTAATGGCAAGAGAATGTTAATTTTATTTATGTATCCTATCTTACAGGAAATATACGTTTCTTAACATTATGACTTTTAACGGCCATGATTTCATGTATTTATTTAACACACAAAGTAGCAATGATTACAACCGACCCTATCTACCTTGGAACTTTTTCTTTGTTTTTGTATTCTTCTTTGTAAAAATACTGATATTTAAGTAGCCATTGTTCACTTCAGAGCTGAAATTGTTTCCACAGGTTTTGAAACGGCCACCAAACACTTCAGACCTGTAATTGGTTCCACAGGACGCCCACTACCCCAAATGATTTATCAGAATTGCGACAAAACAAAATTAAATGATTTATTTAGAGATAACATTATTTGTTTAGTAACATTTCATCTTATCTCTCTGAATTATCAGGTGTTATGCCACGGGAGTATTTTTTTATTATTTTTTACGATAGATAGTGTTTATTTAGGACGTATTACATCTACCAAAATCTGTCCAAACAAATACCCGATAAAAATTCTTATCTCGGCTTGATTACCTAATAGAACAAAATCTTATTTTACCTGGAAATATCGTAACTGCAACTAAACGATAGTCCGAGCTCGATGTCTCAAATGCAGCGATGTTGGTGGAGGCGTTTGGATCACACTTGCTGGTGAGCTGTTCTATGAGTTTCTGGCACTGAACTCTCACACTATACTTTAAATTAACATTGAGTGAAAAAACTGGGAAAAATAAGTGCCAACTCCAAAAAAAAACAGCTATAGTTTTTTTATACATAGACCTAAATAGCTCTTAAAAATAATATCATAAGCTTTTCTTCAGTGTTTTGATAACTAATAAGTTTATTCTTGTTATTACATTTATTTTGTAATTAAAGTTGAATTAATTTGTATTATATTTACTTCCGCATACAATGTTTTGTTTGATCCATTGCCGTTGTTTGAAAGAAGGGTCTCAACCGTAATTAAAGCAATGTTCGGACGCAAAGCGCCATGATATCCTGTTTAATCCTGCAAGCTTCTGAGAGCCTTGAACCCGTCAAAACTAAAACAGGCTATCTGAAATCAGAATATTAAGACGGCCTGCCTCGCCTTCGTAATGAGTAGATTTTGTTTAGACGCAGTGTTTTTTCACGAAAAAACCTGCAACTCGACAGATGAGTAATTTAAGATGATTTAATTTTATTAATATTATTTTAACATTGATCTTTTGATGATATTTTCGTACCTACGTAATATGTACCGTATTTATGTACTGTCATGATAATTAAAGATTTAGATTTTATTTGATTTAATCTAACCTTATATGTATATATTTACCTTCGTGTATGGGAGAACAGGGTAAATATAATTATATTTTTAAGATATATTTTGTTACATAACGTTTTTAGTAAGGCAACGTTAGATTTGAATTAATGTTATTTTTTCAAATGATTTAATGTTATCAATCTAATAAAAATATAACTACAGTCATAATTGTAAAATGTTTAAACATACATAAGATGAAAGTTTAAAATTAGTACAACTTCTGATAAGTATTATTAATATTTATTCTGGCGATCCATAGTTGCAATCAATATAATTCGAGGAATATATTATTACTGAAAATAAATTAATTTAATCGCTGTCATATTGTAGTGGAAATATGTATATGGTATTGCAGGGAAAAGCAGCAAAAGAATTTAAACGAGTTTAACTTTACTTTCACCTTCAAAGGAAACATTAAATATTCATTTGCAGGAATAATCTTGCCAGACCCTTGTGCTCAGCAACCATCATCTACCTAAAAATTACTTGGGTTTCTGGTTTTAATCTCGATCTATATATGTTTCCTGAGCGATATATAAATCCGGTTTTAAATTGTTAATATTTTAGTTTACTTTTATATATGACTGTTCCTGATAAGAATCAAAAACAAAGGCATTATAGCACATTTATTAGCTTTGAATTATTTGATATTATTACGGGTTAGCGCCAATCAACCACTAGACGGATACAAATTTAATACAACTTATTTATTTTTACTTGGGGGTGTGACTACGTTTCCTGACGGTTACCTTCGATTTCACATTGCGTTACTTCAGATGTTTTACAAATTTAATTTTGTAGTTTTCTTGTTATGAAATTGTGAACTATTGGATTTATTAAATAGTAGTTTTCAAACTATATAAATCATCAGATATCTACACCTCTCTTCAAACTGTTATCTTCTGTATAGGCCTACCTGTTTCTCTTTTTCAGTAATAGAGTAACTCTATTACCAGCTTTTACTTACGTAATATATCTAATCATAATTTTAGATTAAACTAATTTTAAAAATGAAAATGCTGAATCACAACAGTAAAAACCACACAAATAGTACATATTTTTAGTTCAGGTAAGATAACTTTTAACTATTTTTGAAAAATTATGAAATGTATCGGGCGGTAACAACAGACTAATTAACTATGTATTTATTGTATCCATTTCTGCAATAAATATACCCAAGAGAAAAATATTTTTTTAATTATTTTTTATTATTCTATTGTGTTAAGCATATCCTCCCCCCTGGGACCTAGAAAATTTTCGAGCGTTTGACGCTTCACCCTCTAAGACTATGATTATATATTTGTTTTTGTTTTTTGCTGACAAAGATAAACTGCATTTGCTTATAAATGTAACAACGAGTTTATATATATGTATATATATATATATATATATATATATATATATATATATATATATATATATATATATATATTTTAAGTAGGATTGGCAGTGAATGGGTCTTAACATGGGGGCTTATGGGCTTAAAATCTGGCTTCTGATTGGTCTAATTAGGTCACGTGATTCAAGATGGCGGCGCCCATGGTGGCGTTCCCGCCAAATTTGCGCGCCAAAAAAAATTGGCGCCAAACCTAACCTCACTTTTCATCCCTCCAAAGTGTTACCAACTTAGCAGAGCTAATGTACCATACGTAATTATATGTATAATTATATGTACCATATATAATACTACAGTGTATAATCATATATATATGTACAATAATAGTGTATAATATACCATCACCAGAAAGGTAAGTGGCTATCTAACCTCACTTAGCCAGTGTTGCCACTCTAAACGCTACCTACAAAACCTAAATCAGTTACGAAAAATTATTATATGTATATATATATATATATATTATGTCAAACTATCTAAATTATTATATGTATATATTACGTCACGCTACGATGTGTTACCAACCTATGGCAATGTATATTTCGCAAGAAAGTGCCGCTAACCCAATATATAAAACTATTACATGTATATATCACAAGAAAGTGTTGCCAAAAAACTCAAAAATCGCTAATATCTCGAAAACGGTAAGTCCTAGGGTCATTCTGACCCCGGAAAACTGCCTACTACGTAGTGTAGGCACTCCAGGGGGGTATCTACCCATATGAAAAGTCTTAACTAAAATGTTGCGGGTTGCATCTCAAAAAATGAAGGGGCAGATTTTCAAAATTAAATATCTCAAGAACGGCTTGGCCGATTTTCACGAAACTTGGCATGTATGTACCTGTTAACCTCCGCTACATATTACAAAAACCTAAACTCTGTACTGCGGGAAAGTATCAAAATAATTGAAGGAGTCATACTTTAAAAATCAATATCTTAAGAACGGGTGAGACGATATAATTGAAACTTGACATGTGAATACTTGTTAACATCCTCTAACCTTCAATTTTGTTTGAGGGTAGAAGAGGGTTGTTTAGGGGATGATGGAGGGTGTAAAACTTTAAAATTTAATATATTGAGAACGGCTTGGCCGATTCTAATGAAACTTGGTATCTAGGTACCTGTTAACCTCCGCTACTATTTAAAAAAAAAACTTAAACCCTGTACTGCGGGAAAGTATCAAAAGATTGAAGGAGCTATATTTTAAAAATCAATATCCCAAGAACGGCTTGGCCGATTTTAATGAAATTTGGTATGTATGTACCTGTTAACATCCTTTACATCTTACAAAAAACTTAACCTCTGTACTGCGGGCAAGTATCAAAATAATTGAAGGGGTACTAATAAATACCTTAAATCTCGCAGCATAATCGGGGGGGGGGGAACGCGGTGGTCTAGTGGTTATCGCTTTGGACTACAGTTCAGGAGGTCCCGGGTTCGATTCCCTCTTTAGGTTCTTCATCAAAGGTATTGTAAAAGTCGGGTCTTGCCCTTCCTTTACCTACTGGAATGTTTATCCGTGCTACATCTACTCTAAACGTGTCACTGCTGGTAATTGATTCAGCGTTGCTTTGAGTTATCCCCCCAAAAATCTCCCAAAAGACATTGCAGGGAACATAGCATGATCTAGGCTAAGTAGGGTATACTCCCACAGGGGTAATTTTTTAAAACTACAAACTAAGCTGTAATAGAACAAAGAAAAATACAACCCAGAATAAATCCGAGAGGAGTGGTGGCGATTATATAGCCAGGCAGTGTCTATGGTACCATCACTCTGTGTCTTGAACATATATGTAGTGCATTTCTAAACAAACATCAGCTTTTAAGTATTGAGCCCAAACCTACAGTGAAAGACAGTGGTGACCTACAGTGGACCACAGCGCCTATATTACTTCACTTTAGAGGTGTTTACTGTTTCATTGTATAAAATATACCATGCCAGATACTCTCCCAGATCCTAAAGCGTTTAACCTGGTTTTACACTGCGATGCTTGCGGGGTCATCACAACACCATCTTGGAGAGATTGTCGCTGTTAAGGTAAGATATTTATCTATATTATTAGTTAGAGGTTTCTACCTCCCCTGGGGAATCATTTACCTTTGTCGGAGACTTCTAAAAGTGTTAAGCTTCCGCTGGACAGTATCGCTTGGGAGGTAAGACAACATACCTCACCAAATAAACTGAAAGTAAACATAATAAGGAAAGTCTTATAATGCCAAAAACCTGAAGACGGTGGATTTTTAGAGTTAGAATTACTGTGGAGTGACGATTGGTCAATCACCAACTCCCTTCAACACACAAACTCTGCTCATCCTGAACCATTCAAGCTCACTTCATGATGGACACTGTGCCTAGCCTCACAGAACCTTGCCTTAAGCATTATTGTTTGAAATTTAAACTCCTACACGAAATTAAAAACTTAAACGTACCATTTTTGAACACAGAACCAACTGTTACTCAATACATCACAGTGGGTATAAACTTGGGCTCAGAAAACGATATTGTTTTGATTGGTTTTTGGTAAGTACGGTAAGGTAGTAAATGATATTTGTTTTATTTAATAATTACTATTTCTCTTAATATTGTTTCTTTGTTGTGCAGATATACATGCCCCAAGGTGAATGTTACGACATCGAAGCCCATGAAGTCAGCTTCTGGGAGCCACTCGGGTATTCCACCAGCCCGCCAGAACATCCACGGTCCCTGACTGTAGGTGTGGAAGACCAACAACTGCTGGACCGTTGACCACCTGCTCTTGTGTGTGAGTACAACTATTTACTTATTTATATGCCTATAATATTTTAAATGTCCCGGTCAAGTCCCCTCCCTAGTTATCACGCGGAAGCGGTTACAATTATAACGCGCTGCTCGCCTCTCGCGTCAGTTAAAGTCATGCAGCCTGTGTATGATTGGTGTGATTCCTGCAGCAAGCAAACCTACTGCGTGATGGTGAGGAGAAGCTGGAATGGATTCCTGTATGCGTTATGCTGTGTATGTGCAACGTTACCATCCGAGCAGTGGGATTATCGTAACCCACCGAGGTTTTGTGGTCATTACTACCCGTAAGTAATATTCATTTTAACTAATCTAGACTTGTAAAGTTTAAAGTTTCAAAACATATCAAATAATCCTTATTCATAAATGCACATGGTGTACAATCAAATAGTGCACTATAACCTATTAGCTTAAAGTATTTAATGGCGTTCAAGGTTAGGTCTAAAACCCATCAACTGAGTAAATCACTTTTCCAGTACAATTTTTAAATGCGTCATCGATTTTCCCATAATTTAAAATATTTAGTATCATTTTAAAGAATTTTCGGCTGTCGGTCTTTTGTGAAGTTTCAGAATTTGACCAAGATTTTTTTCGATCCATAAACCATACTGTATGTAAGAATAAATGTAAGCAAAATAAATTGTTCTTAAAGTTGATGTTTCACACTGTAAATATATATTCCAACATGCTCATCCCATTGCAATATTCAATTAATAACCTTTCCTAAATCTTTGCTTCAAAACACGGGTGTTTGGTGTTAATGTGGATACTTGTTTTAAATAAAATAAAATAAATCCATTTTGTACACTTTGGTATATATATATATATATATATATATATATATATATATATATATATATATATATATATATATATATGGTAATTGAGTTGGGACCCACCTTGGGTCCCAACTAACTATGTGTTTTATTTTATAAATATTTAGAGTTCAGTTCACTTTTTATTTTTCAAGAATATATATATATATATATATATATATATATATATATATATATTCTTGAAAAATAAAAAGTGAACTGAACTCTAAATATTTATAAAATAAAACACATAGTTAGTTGGGACCCAAGGTGGGTCCCAACTCAATTACCATGATTCTAAGTGTTGGACCCTCAGGGCCCACTGAATATGAATGTAAACTGATGCAAAAGAGACAGGTCTTCAGCTGCATGAATGAACAACACTTGTTTTCTTCTTTAGCTGTTTAGTATGGTTAGGGTCTGTAAATAAGGTGTTGAGGAATATTTGAACTTTATGTCTGTGTTAGCAGGACCAATTTGTAGTATACATTGAACTGTTTAGAAACCTCTGTTACAGTAACTAGAAAAGACTTGTACACACTAGCAGACAAGAAAGGCTATACCCCAACTCCAAGGGTGAACGAACCGTTCACCCCTTTGATAACATTATAGTTGAATTAGTTAGTAGTTGGGACATGTTTTGTAAACATGGTTCTAAGTGTTAGATTCAGCTACATGCCAAGCCCTCTGTTTTTTAATTTAAATTAATGCAGAAAGGAAAGGTGACAGTAGGGTACTTCGTAAAGTTAAACAAATATAGAGTTGTATTTTTGTTGTAGTTAGTTGTTTGACAAACTCTGTTACGATATAGGAACAAATAGAATCAATGAATAATTTTACTGCATTCACTAGTCAAATATTGTTACCAACACCAACATTGGGGAGCTGACCACAAATGATACACCATGGGTGCACATTAAAAGACAACAAACATAAAACGCATTCTTTAGAAGGACAGAAATTATACAGTATTTCGCTCTGAGTCTTTAATCTTGGTTGGTTATTTGTGTTTAAGTTCGGTAAAACGGCGGGTCTTGTATTTTTACGCTGTAACTTCTCCGTCAAATACTTCAAATTCCGCTTGAAGGTGTTTTTAAGGGGCAGTGCCATAAAATGACCGAAACTCTTAAATCCCTCGGCCAAAGGTTTCCAGGCCCGTTAAACTGTTTGCCGGGGACCGTGTGGTACTTTGACCATGTAATTTCTCGGTCAGTTATGTCCAAGTCTGCTGAAGTTACTTTACCGGGGGTTACATTTAAATTGACCGTAACTTCTTAAATTTCCTTGCCAAACGTCTGTCACCGAGTCCACTAAAACTGTCCACCGGGGAAACATTTAACTTTACCTAAATATTTTAAATTCCCCGGTCAAACGTTTCCAAGTCCCTCCCCTTGATTTTATCATGAGGATGGGGTCACACGCTCTGTACTTCTCACATCAATATCAGTTATGGAGCCCTGGTGTATCGAGTTCCCGGTGCTTTCGTCTCGTCTCATGCCTTTGTGGGTGCATGGTATTTGTGATCGGGGGCACTTGGTACAAGCGACCCCGATTATAGATATCATGTACCACTACTGCATATACCCGAGGCTTCACGCGTGGCTGAAACATGAGTGGCATATCTTGTATACATGTCACTCATGTACGTCTAGTCAAATCACAAATTCAAGTAAGTACACTTTTACGTTACTTAACCGCAACATCCGCAACAAGTCTTTGTCAGCAAACTTGCCGTTACCTGTTAAAATACTGTTCTGTGATTGGCCGGAATAAGCTCGCACTCCATTGGCTGTAATTAGGCGTACTGCGCTCTGATTGGTCCAGACGTTTCCCCACCACAATACCTGCTCTCCTGTTGCGCCTTTCCTCTCTCTTTGCTCTCAGTTTTCGTTGCGAACTGACGACTCCCTGCTCTACTCTTTGCGTAACTATGAATCAACCGAAATCACTTTTTGAACTTTGCGAAAAACAAATCTGGGATCGCACCCAGTGTATCAATGAACTAATTTGCCTAAACATGCCCCCAGTAATGTTGGAAAAGTTTGTAGAAACCCATTGGCGTAACCACTATGCCATAAGTCAAGAGTATAGTAAAAGATTCTATGTAGGTCGCTCGGCATACTGTAATTGTCTATATTGGGGTACATTCTTACGTAGATCACTTAATTACTTTATAGAGATGATTTATAGTCAATGTCCTTATGTTACTTTATGCTCTAGAATCAACATTGGCTTTGAAGAGCTGGTACCTCTTAAAGTACCAGTCTATGTAAATACACCCTTGTATATAAAATATAAATGTAAATGTAATAATCCCCACTGTATGAATGAGCACGAACGAATGATGGTCACTGGCGCGGGTAACGAAAAGCCCCGTAAACCTGAAAGAGGGCCAAGTAGATTGAGACGCTGGGCTAACACCCCGGCTACTCCTTCGAACGGTCCATGTGTGAATGAGGGGTCCAGTAGATTGAGGCGCCGGGATAACACCACGGCTACTCCTTCGAACCGACCTCGGGTGAAAGAAGGACCTTATACATTGAGGAGCCTGGCTAACACCTAGGCTCCTTGGAACGGTCCGGTGGGTGAAACAAAAAAAATATATAAAAGTAAAATACAAAAAAAGTATAAAAGTAAAAATATAAAAAAATAAACGGGGGAGGCAGCTAGTTTGTTTTTGGAAGGCCTCCACGGGCCATGGCGGTGGAGGAGCCATGGTTTATCTTTAAAAAATACTCTATCCTTTGTTTGCTCAAAGGGAGAGGACATTAGTCGGTACTGGGCATCAACAAGGTAATATGGATTGGCTCACGCACGGAATAATGTTTAACCTGGGTGCATATGCACGGGTGGATTCAAACCCCACTCAAGCAAACAGACACTTACAGGGGGTTTATCACGGTGTGCCAGGGTTCCTAGACTTCTGAATCAAATAATAATAAAAAGTGACAGTTATTTTAGGCCATATAAACATTTAATAAGTTACTATAATTCATTGGTAATAAGCGGTAAAGATTTATCAACTTTAATTAAGAACAATATAGAATAGTTTACACGGGGTTTGGGAAACGGTTTGGTGAATACTTATGTTGGTTCTCATTTTCTTTTTCTACACCATTCGTAACGCTAATTATTTTGTATCTTGATGGTACTATTGCAGGGTATACAGTCAAACTAAAGCAAACATCAACGTCCCAAAATAAAATTACGCTCTTCTGTGTAAAATGAGTAAACGTAACTCCTCTTTGACAAAACGGATCAATAAATCAGAAACATCTCTGCCAAGTATAAAAACTAGTCGAAGCCTTCAAGGGAACTCATGACACAACTGATGTAAATTATTATAATAATCCTACCAAAGCAAGAAAATACGCATAGCAGGAGTAGTAGTAGTAACATATAATGTTATTGTTTCTCCTGGACCTGGAAAATGTTTGAAAAATAATTTTAAAAGGTTTGGGTAAAAGTAATTTTAACCTGGACTACTGGCAAATACATGTGATTTAAACATATTAAGCAACTCACATACAAGTAAACTTGTGATAAATCAACACAAAATAATTATACTTTGACTGGATTTCATGTTCAACATGAACACTATAGTTTATGATTGTACTGAAGATAAATAGGTCAACGCACCCCCTTCGTTAAAATGGCTCTCTGGCTATTTTTAGCTGTTATGATGTATAATTAAAGTAATTCTGGTTCAATTACGTTGACTTTACCTGTTATTTAGGAGCAGTCGGGTTCATCAAGCTTTAAATAATTTTTAGCTATTATTTAGGCACATGTCTCTGCCTTTTTATTATATAATTAGTGCATTAACTGGGTATAAGTCCTGAGCTTGTAGAGGCTGGTATGTGGGAGTTGGAAAGCCTAAGTTGTAACTTCTATTTTGCATGTTAAATTAAGTGAATAGATTCCTGGCTCTTTGATTTAAACTGTTTGGAATTGGTAATACAAAGGGTGCGGGATTCGCTCACCCCTTAGGGCGGGTTGGGGAAGGGGGTCAGTCGCCTGACCCCTCTTCGCTAAAATGGCTCTCAGGCTAATTTTACAGAGCCTTAGCCGTTACGATGTATAATTTAAATCAGTTATTGTTCAGATATGTTTACATTTTACCTGTTATCTATGAGTATTTTACCAGTTGGGTTCATATCTACAACCACGTCTACAAGTCGTAGTATATTATTTAACTGGGTTTCGGCTTCATGTGTGGAGATTCTTTCTGCTTTTTGGTATGGTTAGTGTATGTAATTTAAGACGTTGGAGAATACTTGTAATACCATGCTTATAAAAGCAGGATTCTTTCAATTTAGATTACTTTGGGAAACTTTCTAGGCATTTAATTGTTTAGAAACCTCAATATACTAATAACAGTAACTTAAAGGAGAGAAGAGGCTTATAAACACAGACAAAAAAAGCGATATCCCTATTCCAAGGGAAGCAAAACGCTCCCCTTTGATAACATTACACCGGAAGTTGTAGGTCCGATCTGGACCCACTTTGAACTGATTCTAAGTGTTAGACACAGCTAAATTCCGGGTCCAACGTGTTTGAATTAAATTAACGTTCTGAGAAAGAGACAGGTGACAGTAGGGTATTTTTGTAAAGTTAAAAAGGTACAGAGATTACACACTTTAGAGGTCAGATGTGACTTTTTGTTGTGGTTAGTTGCTTGTTAAACTCTGTTATGATATACCAACAACCAGAATATATACCCTGTCTTTAATACCTGCAGTCTGCATTCACAAGTAAAAAGATTTTTATCAACACCAAAACTAAATTTAACGAGGAGTTGACCACATCAAAAAACCATGAACAAGAGTAAATCTAAGAAGGCAACAAGCGGAGAAATGCATTCTTTATAAGGACAGCAATTATGGAGTGTTTTCTCCTCGGTAGTTTTATTTTTGTTTCTCCTGAAACCAGAGCAGCATTTCCCTTTGACGGTGTTATTCCTTGGTCATTTGTATCCAAGTCCGGTGAAACGACGGGGTCGTCCTGCGGTTTTACGGTGTAATCTCTCGGGCGATTGTGTCCAAGTCCGATGAAAAGTGTCTACCAGGGTTACATTTAACATGACCGTAACTTCTCAAATTTCCTTGCCAAACGTTTGTCGCCAAATCTGCTAAAACTGTCCACCAGGGAACCATTTAACTGTGCCTAAATATTTTAGATTTCCTGGTCAAATATTCCCGAGTCCGCTAAAATCTGTTTACTGGGGACCGTGATGTATTTTGACGGTGTAATTTCTTGGTCGAACGTTTCCGAGTTCGCTGAAGTTACTTTATCGGGGGGTTACATTTAAAATGACCGTAACTTCTTAAATTTTCCTGCCAAACGTCTGTCACCAAATCCGCTAAAACTGTCCACCGGGGAAACATTTAACCTTACCTAAATATTTTAAATTCCCCGGTCAAACGTTTCCAAGTCCCTCCCCTTGATGTTATCATGAGGATGGGGTCACACGCTCTGTACTTCTCACATCAATATCAGTTATGGAGCCGGCTTGCACAGATTTTGTGGTATTCTCAAATTTTCATGCACCCTTACGGATGCTTAATGTTTGTCATCCGATACATGGTGTGCAGGTGACGCATCACATGCACATCATGTATCATTATTGTCTCCTCCATTGCCTCTAGGTTGAGTAACGTGCAGATAGTATGTGTGTGTGGTTTGATTGCCACGTTTGCCATTTGAACTCCTGCACTGGTTGGCTGGACAACTTTTTTTTTTAAAAGGTATGTGTAAAATATCTTTAACTCCAGTGTAATCAGGGAGAATACAACTTGGAAGTTTCACACTCATCCTCATTAATACATTTAAAGCAGTACTGTTGAGAAACGCACAAGTTACCTTTATGAACTTTTTATCAGGGTCTGAGGGAAGCGACTCGTCCTGACGAGTCTCCAAGGAAAAAAATATGAAAAGAAAGTATCGGTCTTTTGGTGTTCTCCTATCTACCCTCATGAAACACTGATGCGCGGGGTCTTTGAACGCTTCGCAGGGTTTAAATAAACTTCTCCGCATACGTGAGCTGTCTTACGTTTTTCGGATGAATCATTTTCTTACAGTCACGGCAAAGTTTTAAAGTTTTACAAACTTGCCCCTGATGGGCTATTAAACACCGCTCGTTTTTGAAGAAACGGTTGCAAAAACGACATGTGATGCCTCCGTGTTCTAGTTTACAGGGTGGGGAGATGGTATGGCAGGAGGTGCATCTGTTTGAGCATCGATGCTCTGCTTTGTGGTCAAAAGGGATGTGGCAGGCTTCACAGAAATAACGGCATACGAAAGCAGCAGTTAAGTTTGTAATTACATTATAATGACCGTTATGAAAGAGCAAGTTAATTTTGAATCTAGCGTCTTCATTACCTCCTTCAAAGTAAACATCTCGGCCTTTTTTATCGTAGTTGTAGACGGTAATTTTGTATTTTTTAAGATGGGACTGGAATTTTTCAAGCTCAGGGATACCGGCACCTTCCTCCGGCATTTCTACACGGGCTTTTGCTATGAGCTTATTAGCTCTGAAAGTTTGTCTTTTACCTTTATCCTGACGTATTGCTTTATACTGAGGATCATTTTTTGCAAGTGCTTTACCTACTACCAACGCTCTAGCCAGGCATAAATTGTCTTTATTATTAATTACTACAATACCCTTCCTAGCATAACATTCCTCGTCAAACGTGTTGTACATCTCTGGATGTACTCTCCCCTTACCTACTGGTACGTTAATCCTAGCTACATCTACTTTAAACGTGTCGGTAGATTTAATGGATTCAGCGTTGGATTGAAGAATACCCCCGAAAACTTTCCAAAGGACATCACCGCTAACTTCAGAGACCGGTCTAAAATCTACGTACCCTGGTTCTGCACTTTTTAAATTTATCGATTGTATTTTAAACCAGAGATAATCAGTGGGCACAGCGTCGGCTTTAGCTTTTTCAACAATTTGATTAAGACCCTTACGAATCCAATCAAACTCAGAGACACCCTTGGGAGGGTTAGTGAATTTAAAAACAGTGTTAGTCCCGTTTGCAAAAGTTAAAGCTGTAGAAATTAAAGACTTCAGTTAGTTGCTTGAAAAATTCCGTTACGATATATACCAGCTATCCACCACGATACATACTTTGCCTTAAATACCTGCAGTTTACATTCACAAGTCAAAATATTGTAACCAATACCAGAACAACTAAAATTATTGAGGAGACACAACATGGACAAGAGTACATATCAACAGACAATTAAAGCATAAAATGCATTATTTATATAGGTAATAATTATGCAGATAATCTAAGAAACTTGATCAGCCGTGTCTCATCGTTAGGTTATGTTATGCTCTGTTAAGTTAGGTTTGTGCATGGAAATATGAAACATCGTCAGTCTTAGTTAGGTTTATTGATGCAGGTTTAAGTTAGGTTTGTCGATGCCAATTTTTGGACATCAACAACGCGCGATGTTGATTTACTTGAAACTTAACTGCTGCTTTCGTATGCCGTTATTTCTGTGAAGCCTGCCACATCCCTTTTGACCACAAAGCAGAGCATCGATGCTCAAACAGATGCACCTCCTGCCATACCATCTCCCCACCCTGTAAACTAGAACACGGAGGCATCACATGTCGTTTTTGCAACCGTTTCTTCAAAAACGAGCGGTGTTTAATAGCCCATCAGGGGCAAGTTTGTAAAACTTTAAAACTTTGCCGTGACTGTAAGAAAATGATTCATCCGAAAAACGTAAGACAGCTCACGTATGCGGAGAAGTTTATTGTAAACCCTGCGAAGCGTTCAAAGACCCCGCGCATCAGTGTTTCATGAGGGTAGATAGGAGAACACCAAAAGACCGATACTTTCTTTTCATATTTTTTTCCTTGGAGACTCGTCAGGACGAGTCGCTTCCCTCAGACCCTGATAAAAAGTTCATAAAGGTAACTTGTGCGTTTCTCAACAGTACTGCTTTAAATGTATTAATGAGGATGAGTGTGAAACTTCCAAGTTGTATTCTCCCTGATTACACTGGAGTTAAAGATATTTTACACATACCTTTTAAAAAAAAAAGTTGTCCAGCCAACCAGTGCAGGAGTTCAAATGGCAAACGTGGCAATCAAACCACACACACATACTATCTGCACGTTACTCAACCTAGAGGCAATGGAGGAGACAATAATGATACATGATGTGCATGTGATGCGTCACCTGCACACCATGTATCGGATGACAAACATTAAGCATCCGTAAGGGTGCATGAAAATTTGAGAATACCACAAAATCTGTGCAAGCCGGCTCCATAACTGATATTGATGTGAGAAGTACAGAGCGTGTGACCCCATCCTCATGATAACATCAAGGGGAGGGACTTGGAAACGTTTGACCGGGGAATTTAAAATATTTAGGTAAGGTTAAATGTTTCCCCGGTGGACAGTTTTAGCGGATTTGGTGACAGACGTTTGGCAGGAAAATTTAAGAAGTTACGGTCATTTTAAATGTAACCCCCCGATAAAGTAACTTCAGCGAACTCGGAAACGTTCGACCAAGAAATTACACCGTCAAAATACATCACGGTCCCCAGTAAACAGATTTTAGCGGACTCGGGAATATTTGACCAGGAAATCTAAAATATTTAGGCACAGTTAAATGGTTCCCTGGTGGACAGTTTTAGCAGATTTGGCGACAAACGTTTGGCAAGGAAATTTGAGAAGTTACGGTCATGTTAAATGTAACCCTGGTAGACACTTTTCATCGGACTTGGACACAATCGCCCGAGAGATTACACCGTAAAACCGCAGGACGACCCCGTCGTTTCACCGGACTTGGATACAAATGACCAAGGAATAACACCGTCAAAGGGAAATGCTGCTCTGGTTTCAGGAGAAACAAAAATAAAACTACCGAGGAGAAAACACTCCATAATTGCTGTCCTTATAAAGAATGCATTTCTCCGCTTGTTGCCTTCTTAGATTTACTCTTGTTCATGGTTTTTTGATGTGGTCAACTCCTCGTTAAATTTAGTTTTGGTGTTGATAAAAATCTTTTTACTTGTGAATGCAGACTGCAGGTATTAAAGACAGGGTATATATTCTGGTTGTTGGTATATCATAACAGAGTTTAACAAGCAACTAACTACAACAAAAAGTCACATCTGACCTCTAAAGTGTGTAATCTCTGTACCTTTTTAACTTTACAAAAATACCCTACTGTCACCTGTCTCTTTCTCAGAACGTTAATTTAATTCAAACACGTTGGACCCGGAATTTAGCTGTGTCTAACACTTAGAATCAGTTCAAAGTGGGTCCAGATCGGACCTACAACTTCCGGTGTAATGTTATCAAAGGGGAGCGTTTTGCTTCCCTTGGAATAGGGATATCGCTTTTTTTGTCTGTGTTTATAAGCCTCTTCTCTCCTTTAAGTTACTGTTATTAGTATATTGAGGTTTCTAAACAATTAAATGCCTAGAAAGTTTCCCAAAGTAATCTAAATTGAAAGAATCCTGCTTTTATAAGCATGGTATTACAAGTATTCTCCAACGTCTTAAATTACATACACTAACCATACCAAAAAGCAGAAAGAATCTCCACACATGAAGCCGAAACCCAGTTAAATAATATACTACGACTTGTAGACGTGGTTGTAGATATGAACCCAACTGGTAAAATACTCATAGATAACAGGTAAAATGTAAACATATCTGAACAATAACTGATTTAAATTATACATCGTAACGGCTAAGGCTCTGTAAAATTAGCCTGAGAGCCATTTTAGCGAAGAGGGGTCAGGCGACTGACCCCCTTCCCCAACCCGCCCTAAGGGGTGAGCGAATCCCGCACCCTTTGTATTACCAATTCCAAACAGTTTAAATCAAAGAGCCAGGAATCTATTCACTTAATTTAACATGCAAAATATAAGTTACAACTTAGGCTTTCCAACTCCCACATACCAGCCTCTACAAGCTCAGGACTTATACCCAGTTAATGCACTAATTATATAATAAAAAGGCAGAGACATGTGCCTAAATAATAGCTAAAAATTATTTAAAGCTTGATGAACCCGACTGCTCCTAAATAACAGGTAAAGTCAACGTAATTTAACCAGAATTACTTTAATTATACATCATAACAGCTAAAAATAGCCAGAGAGCCATTTTAACGAAGGGGGTGCGTTGACCTATTTATCTTCAGTACAATCATAAACTATAGTGTTCATGTTGAACATGAAATCCAGTCAAAGTATAATTATTTTGTGTTGATTTATCACAAGTTTACTTGTATGTGAGTTGCTTAATATGTTTAAATCACATGTATTTGCCAGTAGTCCAGGTTAAAATTACTTTTACCCAAACCTTTTAAAATTATTTTTCAAACATTTTCCAGGTCCAGGAGAAACAATAACATTATATGTTACTACTACTACTCCTGCTATGCGTATTTTCTTGCTTTGGTAGGATTATTATAATAATTTACATCAGTTGTGTCATGAGTTCCCTTGAAGGCTTCGACTAGTTTTTATACTTGGCAGAGATGTTTCTGATTTATTGATCCGTTTTGTCAAAGAGGAGTTACGTTTACTCATTTTACACAGAAGAGCGTAATTTTATTTTGGGACGTTGATGTTTGCTTTAGTTTGACTGTATACCCTGCAATAGTACCATCAAGATACAAAATAATTAGCGTTACGAATGGTGTAGAAAAAGAAAATGAGAACCAACATAAGTATTCACCAAACCGTTTCCCAAACCCCGTGTAAACTATTCTATATTGTTCTTAATTAAAGTTGATAAATCTTTACCGCTTATTACCAATGAATTATAGTAACTTATTAAATGTTTATATGGCCTAAAATAACTGTCACTTTTTATTATTATTTGATTCAGAAGTCTAGGAACCCTGGCACACCGTGATAAACCCCCTGTAAGTGTCTGTTTGCTTGAGTGGGGTTTGAATCCACCCGTGCATATGCACCCAGGTTAAACATTATTCCGTGCGTGAGCCAATCCAGATTACCTTGTTGATGCCCAGTACCGACTAATGTCCTCTCCCTTTGAGCAAACAAAGGATAGAGTATTTTTTAAAGATAAACCATGGCTCCTCCACCGCCATGGCCCGTGGAGGCCTTCCAAAAACAAACTAGCTGCCTCCCCCGTTTATTTTTTTATATTTTTACTTTTATCCTTTTTTTGTATTTTACTTTTATATATTTTTTTTTGTTTCACCCACCGGACCGTTCCAAGGAGCCTAGGTGTTAGCCAGGCTCCTCAATGTATAAGGTCCTTCTTTCACCCGAGGTCGGTTCGAAGGAGTAGCCGTGGTGTTATCCCGGCGCCTCAATCTACTGGACCCCTCATTCACACATGGACCGTTCGAAGGAGTAGCCGGGGTGTTAGCCCAGCGTCTCAATCTACTTGGCCCTCTTTCAGGTTTACGGGGCTTTTCGTTACCCGCGCCAGTGACCATCATTCGTTCGTGCTCATTCATACAGTGGGGATTATTACATTTACATTTATATTTTATATACAAGGGTGTATTTACATAGTCTGGTACTTTAAGAGGTACCAGCTCTTCAAAGCCAATGTTGATTCTAGAGCATAAAGTAACATAAGGACATTGACTATAAATCATCTCTATAAAGTAATTAAGTGATCTACGTAAGAATGTACCCCAATATAGACAATTACAGTATGCCGAGCGACCTACATAGAATCTTTTACTATACTCTTGACTTATGGCATAGTGGTTACGCCAATGGGTTTCTACAAACTTTTCCAACATTACTGGGGGCATGTTTAGGCAAATTAGTTCATTGATACACTCGGGTATATGCAGTAGTGGTACATGATATCTATAATCGGGGTCGCTTGTACCAAGTGCCCCCGATCACAAATGCCATGCACCCACAAAGGCATGAGACGAGACGAAAGCACCGGGAACTCGATACACCAGGGCTCCATAACTGATATTGATGTGAGAAGTACAGAGCGTGTGACCCCATCCTCATGATAAAATCAAGGGGAGGGACTTGGAAACGTTTGACCGGGGAATTTAAAATATTTAGGTAAAGTTAAATGTTTCCCCGGTGGACAGTTTTAGCGGACTCGGTGACAGACGTTTGGCAAGGAAATTTAAGAAGTTACGGTCAATTTAAATGTAACCCCCGGTAAAGTAACTTCAGCAGACTTGGACATAACTGACCGAGAAATTACATGGTCAAAGTACCACACGGTCCCCGGCAAACAGTTTAACGGGCCTGGAAACCTTTGGCCGAGGGATTTAAGAGTTTCGGTCATTTTATGGCACTGCCCCTTAAAAACACCTTCAAGCGGAATTTGAAGTATTTGACGGAGAAGTTACAGCGTAAAAATACAAGACCCGCCGTTTTACCGAACTTAAACACAAATAACCAACCAAGATTAAAGACTCAGAGCGAAATACTGTATAATTTCTGTCCTTCTAAAGAATGCGTTTTATGTTTGTTGTCTTTTAATGTGCACCCATGGTGTATCATTTGTGGTCAGCTCCCCAATGTTGGTGTTGGTAACAATATTTGACTAGTGAATGCAGTAAAATTATTCATTGATTCTATTTGTTCCTATATCGTAACAGAGTTTGTCAAACAACTAACTACAACAAAAATACAACTCTATATTTGTTTAACTTTACGAAGTACCCTACTGTCACCTTTCCTTTCTGCATTAATTTAAATTAAAAAACAGAGGGCTTGGCATTGGCTGAATCTAACACTTAGAATCATGTTTACAAAACATGTCCCAACTACTAACTAATTCAACTATAATGTTATCAAAGGGGTGAACGGTTCGTTCACCCTTGGAGTTGGGGTATAGCCTTTCTTGTCTGCTAGTGTGTACAAGTCTTTTCTAGTTACTGTAACAGAGGTTTCTAAACAGTTCAATGTATACTACAAATTGGTCCTGCTAACACAGACATAAAGTTCAAATATTCCTCAACACCTTATTTACAGACCCTAACCATACTAAACAGCTAAAGAAGAAAACAAGTGTTGTTCATTCATGCAGCTGAAGACCTGTCTCTTTTGCATCAGTTTACATTCATATTCAGTGGGCCCTGAGGGTCCAACACTTAGAATCATGGTAATTGAGTTGGGACCCACCTTGGGTCCCAACTAACTATGTGTTTTATTTTATAAATATTTAAAGTTCAGTTCACTTTTTATTTTTCAAGAATATATATATATATATATATATATATATATATATATATATATATATATATATACCAAAGTGTACAAAATGGATTTATTTTATTTTATTTAAAACAAGTATCCACATTAACACCAAACACCCGTGTTTTGAAGCAAAGATTTAGGAAAGGTTATTAATTGAATATTGCAATGGGATGAGCATGTTGGAATATATATTTACAGTGTGAAACATCAACTTTAAGAACAATTTATTTTGCTTACATTTATTCTTACATACAGTATGGTTTATGGATCGAAAAAAAATCTTGGTCAAATTCTGAAACTTCACAAAAGACCGACAGCCGAAAATTCTTTAAAATGATACTAAATATTTTAAATTATGGGAAAATCGATGACGCATTTAAAAATTGTACTGGAAAAGTGATTTACTCAGTTGATGGGTTTTAGACCTAACCTTGAACGCCATTAAATACTTTAAGCTAATAGGTTATAGTGCACTATTTGATTGTACACCATGTGCATTTATGAATAAGGATTATTTGATATGTTTTGAAACTTTAAACTTTACAAGTCTAGATTAGTTAAAATGAATATTACTTACGGGTAGTAATGACCACAAAACCTCGGTGGGTTACGATAATCCCACTGCTCGGATGGTAACGTTGCACATACACAGCATAACGCATACAGGAATCCATTCCAGCTTCTCCTCACCATCACGCAGTAGGTTTGCTTGCTGCAGGAATCACACCAATCATACACAGGCTGCATGACTTTAACTGACGCGAGAGGCGAGCAGCGCGTTATAATTGTAACCGCTTCCGTGTGATAACTAGGGAGGGGACTTGACCGGGACATTTAAAATATTATAGGCATATAAATAAGTAAATAGTTGTACTCACACACAAGAGCAGGTGGTCAACGGTCCAGCAGTTGTTGGTCTTCCACACCTACAGTCAGGGACCGTGGATGTTCTGGCGGGCTGGTGGAATACCCGAGTGGCTCCCAGAAGCTGACTTCATGGGCTTCGATGTCGTAACATTCACCTTGGGGCATGTATATCTGCACAACAAAGAAACAATATTAAGAGAAATAGTAATTATTAAATAAAACAAATATCATTTACTACCTTACCGTACTTACCAAAAACCAATCAAAACAATATCGTTTTCTGAGCCCAAGTTTATACCCACTGTGATGTATTGAGTAACAGTTGGTTCTGTGTTCAAAAATGGTACGTTTAAGTTTTTAATTTCGTGTAGGAGTTTAAATTTCAAACAATAATGCTTAAGGCAAGGTTCTGTGAGGCTAGGCACAGTGTCCATCATGAAGTGAGCTTGAATGGTTCAGGATGAGCAGAGTTTGTGTGTTGAAGGGAGTTGGTGATTGACCAATCGTCACTCCACAGTAATTCTAACTCTAAAAATCCACCGTCTTCAGGTTTTTGGCATTATAAGACTTTCCTTATTATGTTTACTTTCAGTTTATTTGGTGAGGTATGTTGTCTTACCTCCCAAGCGATACTGTCCAGCGGAAGCTTAACACTTTTAGAAGTCTCCGACAAAGGTAAATGATTCCCCAGGGGAGGTAGAAACCTCTAACTAATAATATAGATAAATATCTTACCTTAACAGCGACAATCTCTCCAAGATGGTGTTGTGATGACCCCGCAAGCATCGCAGTGTAAAACCAGGTTAAACGCTTTAGGATCTGGGAGAGTATCTGGCATGGTATATTTTATACAATGAAACAGTAAACACCTCTAAAGTGAAGTAATATAGGCGCTGTGGTCCACTGTAGGTCACCACTGTCTTTCACTGTAGGTTTGGGCTCAATACTTAAAAGCTGATGTTTGTTTAGAAATGCACTACATATATGTTCAAGACACAGAGTGATGGTACCATAGACACTGCCTGGCTATATAATCGCCACCACTCCTCTCGGATTTATTCTGGGTTGTATTTTTCTTTGTTCTATTACAGCTTAGTTTGTAGTTTTAAAAAATTACCCCTGTGGGAGTATACCCTACTTAGCCTAGATCATGCTATGTTCCCTGCAATGTCTTTTGGGAGATTTTTGGGGGGATAACTCAAAGCAACGCTGAATCAATTACCAGCAGTGACACGTTTAGAGTAGATGTAGCACGGATAAACATTCCAGTAGGTAAAGGAAGGGCAAGACCCGACTTTTACAATACCTTTGATGAAGAACCTAAAGAGGGAATCGAACCCGGGACCTCCTGAACTGTAGTCCAAGGCGCTAACCACTAGACCACCGCGTTCCCCCCCCCCGATTATGCTGCGAGATTTAAGGTATTTATTAGTACCCCTTCAATTATTTTGATACTTGCCCGCAGTACAGAGGTTAAGTTTTTTGTAAGATGTAAAGGATGTTAACAGGTACATACATACCAAATTTCATTAAAATCGGCCAAGCCGTTCTTGGGATATTGATTTTTAAAATATAGCTCCTTCAATCTTTTGATACTTTCCCGCAGTACAGGGTTTAAGTTTTTTTTTTAAATAGTAGCGGAGGTTAACAGGTACCTAGATACCAAGTTTCATTAGAATCGGCCAAGCCGTTCTCAATATATTAAATTTTAAAGTTTTACACCCTCCATCATCCCCTAAACAACCCTCTTCTACCCTCAAACAAAATTTAAGGTTAGAGGATGTTAACAAGTATTCACATGTCAAGTTTCAATTATATCGTCTCACCCGTTCTTAAGATATTGATTTTTAAAGTATGACTCCTTCAATTATTTTGATACTTTCCCGCAGTACAGAGTTTAGGTTTTTGTAATATGTATCGGAGGTTAACAGGTACATACATGCCAAGTTTCGTGAAAATCGGCCAAGCCGTTCTTGAGATATTTAATTTTGAAAATCTGCCCCTTCATTTTTTGAGATGCAACCCGCACCATTTTAGTTAAGACTTTTCATATGGGTAGATACCCCCCTGGAGTGCCTACACTACGTGGTAGGCAGTTTTCCGGGGTCAGAATGACCCTAGGACTTACCGTTTTCGAGATATTAGCGATTTTTGAGTTTTTTGGCAACACTTTCTTGTGATATATACATGTAATAGTTTTATATATTGGGTTAGCGGCACTTTCTTGCGAAATATACATTGCCATAGGTTGGTAACACATCGTAGCGTGACGTAATATATACATATAATAATTTAGATAGTTTGACATAATATATATATATATATATACATATAATAATTTTTCGTAACTGATTTAGGTTTTGTAGGTAGCGTTTAGAGTGGCAACACTGGCTAAGTGAGGTTAGATAGCCACTTACCTTTCTGGTGATGGTATATTATACACTATTATGGTACATATATATATGATTATACACTGTAGTATTATATATGGTACATATAATTATACATATAATTACGTATGGTACATTAGCTCTGCTAAGTTGGTAACACTTTGGAGGGATGAAAAGTGAGGTTAGGTTTGGCGCCAATTTTTTTTTGGCGCGCAAATTTGGCGGGAACGCCACCATGGGCGCCGCCATCTTGAATCACGTGACCTAATTAGACCAATCAGAAGCCAGATTTTAAGCCCATAAGCCCCCATGTTAAGACCCATTCACTGCCAATCCTACTATTTTACATTGATTTTTGTATTACATTTTTTGTTTTACATTTATTTTGTAACATTTATTTACATAATAAACTTAAAACTATTTAGCAGCAGCAGCATCGGCAGTCATCCTCTCCGCTTCTTCCTTCTTATGATGTTTGGCCTTCTCCGCTATTACCAACTCCTCCTCTAATTCATCTACCAGGCGCCAGTCGGAATGGTAACCATCCCATTCTTCAGGGCATTTTGATTGCCCACACCACTTTGTCATTGTATGACCCATCGCCTCTTCCAACTCAGCTCGAACAATGAGGATAGGACGATGGCGGTAGTAAATCTCCTCCACAAATTCAAGCGTTCGGACCAAGTCAGCGTCAGACATGGTGATCGCTCTGCTGTTATATCTTAACTGAAGCCCAGGGTGACTGAGAGTGTGTCGATGGTGGGAGAAACTAGTTTTTATTTAAACAGCTGCATTGAGTGAACCGAGCCAACAAAAGCTGCACTCGGCCCTCAATATGCTTTGTTCGCATTAACAATAGACCCTTCTCCGAATTCCATAAGAGGAGGGGTTTTTGTTCAAACACCTGCGTCGCAGCCGTAGTCACCAGCGGGCGAAATATCCTACTCATTCCGCTCAGACATCGCAATCGAAGAGGACCAAATTTTGCCCGGTGATCCTCACGAGGAGTTCCTTCAGAATTTCGTGAACTTGATGGAAAACAAAATAAGACAGCAAAGACTGCACATCAAGTAAAACACAGTGAAAGGCGAGAAAACCATTGGTTTGGACAAAATAATATCTCGCGAATTCTGTTGGTCAGGCAATATTTTCACACGAGTTTTCAACTTCATGGTAGACATGGTGGGGTCTGATTTCACAGAGTTGGAAACATCCATAGAGCAGGATTCTGCTTGGTACGAGGAATACACATCCTCCGCCAAACAACCACCATAAAAGGCCTTTATCAAGGCCGCCTAAGCTTGTCATATTAGGGAATATAAGTAAATCTTCCTAATGCAGGAAGATTTTCCCATACCAATCACAAGGAGTTGAAATCTGTTCTGAATCCCCCCCATATGAGAATACGCAGGTGCATCGACCAGTAGGAAACAAAGGTCACCCCCACCTTTCATCGGTGAAAATGTCACGTGGTCTGCACCGAACCTCCCCTGTGCTCAGTTCAGGCAGGAGTTTTGAAGCGGTATCAGTGAAATAGAGATTTCATTGAGTTATTCTTGCGTCAGAGTTCACTGAGAAACAATACAACCATGGATATTCAACACACCGAGTGGGTTAACACTGACATCACATGAAAATGGAGTCCGAAATCCCTACAAGAGTTAACAATTCTAAATATAAGAAAGTTCTCACCCGAGGGGGTTAAGCTGATACCTCAACCCATGCAAGAGGACACTGCTGAGAAAATGAGGAAGAAAATTCTCAGAGTAAAACAGGATTGGGAGTTTAGCTACAATCATATAGATATTATTTTTGCTAGCCCACCTAATTATACAGATCGACGAGAGTTATTGGAGAAAGAAGAAACGAAAGAGTGGTCAGGTATCACAGTGAAATATTATCAGCATATTAAAAAGTGGAAACGGTGTCAGTTCAGTCCAATTCCACAATAATGATTCCTTTCCTTCCTCCCTGAACACTAAAACGGTCCTTCTCAGGACCACCTCAGCTTTCAAGTTAGGGTCGGAAGAAATATTCAGATGATACAGTTGCGCTGTGATCACCCCTCCTCTCTCCCCCCGACAACAACCTTGACCTTAATTGGAAGCGAGGGTCTGGGTGACGGGTCCAATCTAACAATAGAACACCTGTACTCAGTTCCGAGAAACGAAACAATAGCTCGTCAGTATAATCTACTCGCTATAGAACCTCCCCACCAA
Source organism: Allygus modestus (assembly GCA_963675035.1). Taxonomy (NCBI): domain Eukaryota; kingdom Metazoa; phylum Arthropoda; class Insecta; order Hemiptera; family Cicadellidae; genus Allygus; species Allygus modestus. The sequence continues at coordinate 42,910,283 of OY776113.1, read as the reverse complement.
AAGCGGGAACGTCACCTCACGACGATGGTGTCCCTTCAGTTTGCGTTGAGATCCCTCAACGAGTGTTGGTGTAGTTCAGCACTGCTCTGTGATTTGTGCTATCCAATGTTTATATTGATTTGTGTCTTATATCTTGGATTATTAAAACGTGAGCATCGATATTCAAGATGAATGCGCCACACAAGTGCAACATTTGCGGCAGCGTCTTCGTACACAAAGACAATTTAACACGATACATCGCCAGTGTTCTAGGCAAGAGTCGTCTTGCCTGCTATGTATGCGATGTCCATTTTAGCCGCCAGAGATGTTCTCCAACGGAACATGAAGACCAACGGTGGAATCAACCCATCCCAGTAAGGTGAGTGTTTGCGTGTAGTAATATCGTTTGAATAAGACTTAAATTTGATTTATTTTCAATTAAAAACAGCAATATAGCGTTATTTTATGAAATAACTAAAAATATTCTTCCACATATGCATAAACAGAGAGTAGGAGAAGTTTTTAAAATTTAAAATTTATATTTTTTTCTTGATTAGAGAGAGCTTTAGATTGTAAAAAAAATTAAAATAAATATAAAAATCACTAGCATATTAATTTATTTTTAGTTATAATTAGTCTTTCGCACATGTATAAACTGGGAGCGAGAGAGAATTTGCTTTGATTTTCACAGAGAAATATAGTTAAACCCATCCTCCCCCTCCCCTTCACCATCCTCCTCCCCCTCCTTCTGCTTTAAAATTAAATAAAATTAAAATAAATCTAATCGTTTTGCGCGTTTTCTGATGGAGAAGCGGCTTGTCGACTTTGTCACACCACATTCTCGGACCGGGGCGTTTTAGAGCGTCACATGGAGGTGAGCCACCACGCCACTACACCCCGAGACGTGCATGCGACATCGCAGACAACTGTCGATGCCAACCCCAGCTCCGATGAAGGTGAGAATCTACTTTGAAAGAATTTTTTTCCTTGAAATTATTTAGTTTTATAATTATTTAACTAGGTGTCGGAAGAAGAGGAAGAATGCTTACCTATATTTAATGAGCGAAATTTACAGGGGGGGAGAAGGAAGAAGAAGATTACAATCCCTGTTTACTAATTTGTATTTTTATATACTAAATTCATTCGAAATTTAATAATCTTAATTCCTATTTATACTGCAGATACAACATCCTAACCTCACATAATTTCGTTAATATAGTTGAGCATATCTTGGACAATGAGTAAGTCTACACTTTGCTTCGTTCTAGAACCTTCTACGCTAGTTCAGCAGTAACTGTCGATACGTGCTCCAAAGATGACCAGTGCGGATGACGTAAGAAAAGTAATCACAAAATCAATGAACAAAATACGTGTTAAACGCATTTCCATCCGAGGAATGTTTGCTATCAAGTTAGTGTTAGATAAAGCGAGAGATGTATTTGAGAGTAAATATCATATGAAACAACATAATTATGAAGAGAACAAAGATAGTGAATATCATGTGAAACAATGTAACTATGAAGAAAATAAGACAGACTGTTAAATTTAATGAGGAGCAAAATACACATTACACTTACGAGCCGTGCGAGGATTTACAACAGTTAATGTGGACTCAAATCTCAATTGATGAAATGAGATCCCGCAGACCGTTGGAACTGATGTTGGAAGAAAAAATGAAACATCTAACCTATTGAAACAATACGTATCACAGCGAGTGCGCACAGTTTACTTCAAGACTGAGCAGACACAACACCAGTCAGTAGTGCGGTAGAATTCACACGGTAAGGACGTGAATATGGACGCTTACGATTCTGCGGCAGACTATATCAAATCGTTTATTGAGGAGATTGATGTTATGAACAATAATGCTAGTGATAATTCTTTAACGACACCTCAGACGTCATCAGTAAAACCGCCCACTGCACGCAAGAGGCAAAAGAGACCAACTCCCATCGAAGTGGAAACCAAGAAACCAGGATGGGTACCAAAATCATCAGATGACTGTCTCATAGTGCCATGGCTGGAGGATGGGAATACATTTGCTGTCCAAAATCTGGGATACAAAGGACAAATCTTATTAAAAATGGAATTATACGATAGTAGAAATATGGTGTACATGTGTGGTTTATTTTTGGACAAAGGTGGTGAAATGAACGAAAGTGCTAAACAAGTAGTTGATAAAAGGGAAAACATGTGGATTTATAAATCAACGGGAGTACCGAAAATGACAAGATTAACTCAAACTGTTACGCAACCCAGTGCAGTTTCGCAGCCAACGCCGAAGAAGCGAGCTGTGCGTAAGAAATAAGTGGCACCATCAGTCAATTAGAGCAGATGCGTTCCCAGACAGGTCTCAACGTGTCGGTTTTTTGTGTGAACACCTGCATGGAACACCTGCACACAACAGCTGCACGGCCCACCTACTTATAAAATGGCGGCGAGGGGTTATAAGGTGGAACCCAGCCCAATTGAGCATCATTCTTCACCAGACCACCGCCTTGCCTAGACCTACTCCTACCAAAAGCAAGACTTGAAGATTATGTAAATACCTTTGTAAATTAGGTTTCGTAGTCAATTCTTATAGTCACGTTCAGAACATAACCACTGTGTTAATTATTAAGCTTAAATCGAAACACTTATCGAGAAACGGAGACCACCACAACCTACTGATTTTAGACGATCTACAACTATTGTACTATGACTTTTTGCCAGATCTCATCTCCCTCACCCTTAGGTAGCGACCTTAAGGGACCTTAGTGGCCCTTAGTGTCTAGTATTTTATATCAATCTTGAACAGAATATCGTTGTATATTGTTACTTTTTGTAATTCGTATTCGTAAAACTGTCCGGTTAAATGTTCACCTTTGAGATCTTCCAAAGTGTACATTGGCAGTAGCATCAATGTTTTTACACGACGCACCACAAACACTTCTTTACTCAAATTAGTCTCATAACCTTTTGTGAATGCGCCTTTCTCCTAAGATTTGCGGAATGTGGTGCCAACTTTCAGTTTTGGCTTAACACAACGTGGTATCTTGCCGTACATGTGGCGCAATACCTGATACAATATTCGGTTATTATTAGCAGTCACATCAACTGGACGTATTCTGTTGCCGAGACTCCTGTAAGCGCTGTTATTGTAATCATTAACCAGTTTTCCAGCACATCTTCATAACGATATGTGTTTCTGTAAGTCAAATATCACCACATGCGTGTTTTAAAAGTGCGATTCACCTGTTCCTCTACGGCTGCTTTAACATATGGGTTTTATGTAGTGACATAGATGATTCCGTATTGTTTGAATATTTTTTTCGTCTTTGCACCAGATAATTCAGTCCCTTTGTCAGTTTGTAAACAGCAAGGTGTGTTGGTCGCTTCCCCAAATATCTCCTCGAAGTCTTTTGGATCATATAAGGAATACGACCACCGTTAACAACCTGAAATGCGATGACTTTGGGTAACTACAAGCCTTCTGCAACAAATATGACATGATTTATAAGGGATTTTACCCTCGACAAAGCGCAACATAAAAGATATACCCGAAAAACACGATAAAATCTACTAAAGCTCGAAGACTTTGATATTCTTTTGGCTATTTAAGATATTTAATATGAGCGTGTGAGTGTTGATTAGTACAAATTGTAATGTACGAATACTGTGTGATAAATATTAGGCCTCTAAACTCCATATAAGAACGACATACCATTAAAAACCATGAAAAAATCTTAGAAAAGATTTAAATTTAAAAAATCTAGCGCTACCTAAGGGTGAAGGGGGTGAGATACAGCAAAATATCATAGAACTAAAATTGTAGTTCGCCTAAAATCCGTGGCACATGGTGGTCTTCGTATTACGATTGGACAACCTGTTCGGCCGCTAGAGCACAAATAAAAAAAGACTTCATTTTGATTTTTTATTCCAATTATCTATTTTTTTGAGATAGTTCAAACTAAAAATAGTAGGTTTTGGGAATAAAAGGTGCAACGCACACGCATGCCATATCTCACGATCCTAGTTAAAATATAAATGGTGATACTTGCATTCTAATTAATAACAATTTTTCCAGAACCGGCATTTCCTTACTACTTATACTTAGAAAACGGTAAAATCTATAGATTTTAAGAGTTTTTGATTGTCCGACAGGTTTAAGTTATAAAAACTGGTCATATTTCTACTGCTATTTACTAAGTGTGATGTAGACATACTGCGTACCCAATATTAGGCCTTCACCAAGTATATTAACGTGATAGGAAATAAAAAACGGCCAAAACATTTCGATAATATGCCGAAATTTGAAAAATCTAGCGCTACCTAAGGGTGAAGGAGATGAGATACGACAAAAAATCACAGGAACCAAAGTTGTAGATCGTCTAAAATCCGTGTCTTAGGGTTGTCTCAGTTTCTCAATAGGACCAACGATTCGGCCGCTTGAGCCCGAAAAATTAAACACAAATTTTAAATTTCCAAAAATTCCACAATTTTGAATTTTTTGAGGAGGTTTCAATTTTACATTTTCCGTTTTGGAAATTTTTCTGAGGGTTACAAGGTACAACCTACATTCATGCAAAATTTCAGGTTTCTAGCTCATCCAGAAGTGGTCTAGAATTCGTATACCTCAGTCAGTCAGTGAGTTACACATGCGGCTGTTTTTATTATATATATATATGTCCGTTACCACGATAACATTTGAAAGAAATGCCCGATTTTTATGAAATTTGGCACATTTGTGGAGAGTGGTATTTATGATTTTAAGTTCGAAAACCAGATCGATTGGACCATGGGAGGGGGTTTTATGGGGGTTAACAATTTTCCAAAAATCAATTTTTGCAAATTTGATCCCAAAATGTTAAAAACACTCAATTTTGGATATAGCCATTTTATAGAGCTTAAAAAACAAATAATATAATTTTTTGAATCATTAACCTAGGTTAAGTGGTTGCTGAGAAAATCCAAAAACCTGTCACATGTTAATCTTATGGGAAAAATGTTTTTAGATTTATCTCAGATAATTTTACTATAAACTTCATAATTATTTTAATCAATATGTTTAGCTCAACAAAACGAATATTTTGGTTTTTTAATTGTTGTTCTACGTCCAACCGTTGCAGAGATATTCAAAGACCTAAACACAGTACGTTGTCCAATGTTATCCTTATGGAGAATAAATAAAATTTGATATCTCCATTATATATAAATGTATATTGATTAAACTTGGTATGTGGCTTCAACTAGCTGTCGTATATTGATATTAGCACAAAAACAAGTTTTTATTGATAGTCTCCGTAGCTGCAACCCTGCATACTCGGCCCCCATGTTATTCATATGTAGAACAAGTAAATTTGTAAATCTCCCTTAATTATGAACCTAAATTAATAGAAACTGGTATGTAACTTCACCTGGTTCAGTTATATTGATAATTGCAAACAAAATATTACTTATCTTCCTCGTTACATCAAACCTGCATCCTCAGCCCTAATGTTTTTCTTATTGAGCATAAGCAAAAATGTTATATCACTTGTTTATGAATGTATTTTTGTGAAACTTGGTAATAGGCTTTATGTAGTAGTGAGACATATATGTATGCATTTGAAAATTGCTAAGTACGCATATGGATATGGATATGGTATACATGTGCGGTTTATTTTTGGGCAAAGATAGTGAAATGCACGGAAGTGTTAAAAGAGTAGTTGATAAAGTGGAAAATATGTGGATTGATAAATCAACAGGAGAACCGAAAATTTCTGGATTAACTCAAACTGTTACACAACGCAGTACAGTTTCACAATCAACACCGAAGAAGCGAGCTGTGTGTAAGAAACGAACAACACCATCAATCAATTAGAGCAGCTGCCCAGATAGGTCTCGACACGTTGGTTTTTTGTGTGGACACCTGCATGGAACACCTGGGCATATTAGATGCACGGACAAGAATAGCACATTCACACATTTGGAGTTTATGTAAAGCAATACTTGAAGATTATGTAAATACCTTTGTAAATTATTTTTCGTAGTCAATACTTATAGTCACGTTCAGAACATAAACACTGGGTAAATTATAGCACTTAACCCCAAAAAATCTCCTTAAGTTGTAAGTTTAAAATTTAAGTGTTTGGTAATTTTGAGGTGTTAAGCTCAGTATTGATCATGAGCTTGATGTGGAAACATCCGTTCACAGCCATGAGGTGGTGGGACTTTTGGATTGTGGTAAGTCACAATTTGTGTTTTTAAAACACATTACAAAAATGTGTGACACAAAGTTTAACAGTATAAACTGCCATTAAGGCAAAAGTGGAGGAGAAGGAGAGTCAAATAACATAAACATTAACCACATAGAAGGACTACCAAACTTGGAGGATATTTCTGGTAATGAGCCGATACTTGTGATTACAGATGATATGATGCGTGAGGCTGACGATCGCGTGATGGATCTTTTCACCAAACGATGTCATCATCGCATTAGTGTGTCTTTCATCACACACAAAATTTGTTTCATCAAGGACGTGGGCAGAGGGATATCTCATTGAATGTACATAACATTGTGTGTTTTAAGAATCCAAAAGATAGAGTGCAAATTAGGTACTTGGCCAGACAAATATATCCAGACAATCCGAAATTCATCGAGAAGGCGTACGCGGACACTAATACGAATCCACACGACTACCTACTGGTAGATTTGATACAATCAACAGACGATAATATGCGAATACAAAGTTGTATATTTCAGAATCTACGAATTATGTGTACTTGCCAGAGAATAAGTAATTTCGCTATCAGTAGTAATCATGTCGTGCTTGCGGAAGGACGCAACTCTGCTGAGGGCTTTGATACACGCAACACCAAAGGAGTGCAAAGCACTGTTAAACGTGTGTGACAAGAGTCACATTCACTCAGTGTGTCAGTGTGCTTACAACGTGTTGTGAGGTAACCTTCCTCTTGCGAAGAAGAGTACAAGTCAGTTAAGCAAACACAAAGCGACGCTACGATGATTGGTGAAACGAGGTAAAGGTTAGGCAGAAAAACTAAAGTATCTAATACAAAAGATTGGTGGACTCATAATATCATTACTTTTGAGCGCAGTACTAGAGGCGGCATTGAGTAGTTACTTATACATATGATCGAATACTTTTGGTGTGAAGTTTACTGATGAAAACTCATGCAAAAAATTCATTAGGTATTGATGGGAACTGATGTTGGAAAAATTAAATTAAGCCCAGCGTTAGCGCTTCAAATGGGGTTTGATCCAAATGTATTGACACTGGAAGGTGAAGCAGTTAAACAAACCATCCGATAGCCCAACATTCGTCTCGGATTGCCATCCCACATTAACATTTATTGTGGTTTAGTCGAACCGCAGATGGCCAACGATACAGTCGCACCGTTATTTAAAATTGTCTATATATCTACGTCTAATTATGTACATGGATTGCATAAATCAACATTATTCATCGATCCACATTATGTGCCTTTTATAAATAGATCTTTTGACAGTGTGGAAATTTAATTACGAGATAACATTGGGCATCATTTGCTATTCCACTTTGGAACGTCGTGTGTGAAGTTACACTTTAGAAAAGTAGCGAGTCATTAGGAAAAGAATGTAGCACGCAAAGAAGATGGTGGTAGTACCACAAGAGTTTTTTGATCGATTGCAACCAAAAGCTACTACTAAAACACAGACTAATCTTTCCAGTGAAAACAGTCTCGACACGGAGATGCAACAAAAATCGGATAGCAAACATGTGGATGATAGTGAAAAGTGGAAATTATACAAACAGGCGTTACATCGTTTGTTGCTTATTGCAGAGAATAAACGCCATCCGATTAACATACCAATCTTAGAGACGGGTGGGAATGAATGTAGTCGTCAAATGCACACCGCCGTGGAAGGTGGTCCAGTGGATGAGATTGTGGAAAAGTTTTCCTAAACTTACAGATCTGACGCCCGCAATCTTTTACGTCTCATGAAACGTGATGGTAGTTTAATTAGTTGGGACAGTGGTTATTCAGTGTACATAAATGGTGAAACAATCCCAGATTTAAATCTAATGGGAATGGATTTAAATCTTGAATTGCATCGAAAAAGTGCGTATGCGTGTTTACACAAAACCAGGATTGTACGAAGTGCTCAATGCATTGAAAGCGATGAACTTGCCAAAGGACTATATGAATAATATAAGAGCGCTGAAAGAAATAAATGCTGAATATCGATCTTCATTCACAGGAGGATCAGATGATGAAGAAAATGCCACTTCTCCTGAATCAATACTGTGGTCACCGATTATAAATCGATTACAATCGGCTAGAGAAAAACGCGCAACATCTACACCAGTGACAGAGCAGTTTAGTTTTTTAAATAGAAACAAACCACTGTCAAATTTAGACAATTTGGAACCATACACAGGATAGGTTTTCATTATGGAACGTTTGTATTACAGTCCGAGTGAACCAGCGTCGTATGGCGGTGTAGCGACTTTAGCACGAGCTGCAAAACCAGTTTCAAAACGCAAAGTGATTGAATGGCTACAAACCCAGGACACTTACACATTTCGCAAACCAGCACGTAAACATTTCCCGCGCAATCCTTGCATAGTGTTTGGGCCATTTGAATTTTGGCAAGCGGTCTTGAATGATATGCGTGGTCTTAGTAAACACAATGATGGTGTGAACTACTTATTGACTGTAATAGATGTGTTTAGCAAACACCTGTATGTGAGGGCGTTGAAGAGGAAAGAAGGAGCCCAAGTGGCCAACGCTTTCGAGGAGATATTTGCGGAAGTGACCAAAACTTTTCACTGTTTACTAACTGACAAAGGTACTGAATTAACTGGTGTCAAGACGAACAAGTTATTCAAACAATAAGGAATCATCTATGTCACTACACAAAACCCAGGTGTTAAGGAAGCTGTAGTGGAACTTTTGAATCGCACTTTAAAAAAACGCATTTGGTGATTTTTGACTCACAAGAACACATATCGTTATGAAGATGTGCTGGACAAACTGGTTAATGCTTACAATAACAGCGCGAACAGAAGTCAAGACAACAGAATACGCCCAGTTGATCTGACTGCTACCAATAAGCAAATATTGTATCAGTTATGGCACAACATGTATGGTAAGATACCACGTCGTGTTAAGCCAAATCTGAATGTAGGCACCATAGTGCGCATATCTAAGGAGAAACGTACATTCGCAAAAGGTTACGAAACTAATTGGAGTAAAGAAGTGTTTGTTGTGAGATGTGTAAACACATTGATGCCACTACCAATGCACACTTTGGCAGATCTCAAAAGTGAACAAGTGGTTGGAGAGTTTCCGAGTACAAATAACATAAAGTAACAATATACAACGACCATCTGTTCAAGATTGATAAAATACTAGACACTTAGGGGTGAGGTCGTAGTAAGCGCTACTTCGTCAAATGGAAGGTTACAGAGACGGGTTCAATTCTTGGGTACGAGCGCAAGATTTACAAAATAACTAAAAGTCAATTCAATTTAAAATTACTCAGCAACAGCTCAAAATATTATTACCCAAAAATACAGTGTCCAATTATACTACACATCTACCGATACAAACCATATTAGATGACAACGGCGAATGGGGGATAGCTTTGGTCGAAGTGCATAATCCATGTTCGTTTATGACTGTGAGTGATGAAGCTTTTATTTGGCTCGAGTATGAACTTGTTCTACAGAGTATTCCTATTACACATAGTACTGAGCAAATTATGCTAAAGATAAAACACGGATATTACAAGAACATAACTGATTTATTGAAAATGATCAATACTACAAAGGAAGTGACTCAGTATTTATAATTTGAGTATAGTAAAAAGCAGGACAGAGTCAATATAACAAAAAAGGTAGATGGTATAAGCAAATTACATTTCAGTGACGACCTGTCTCTTCAGTTGGGTTTTGATCCGTACGAGAATGATTTGCCAAATAATCTCACAGGATTATGGCCGCCTAATCTGTCTTTAGGACTGACGACACTCATGTACGTGTATTGAGATCTGATTGAACCCAGATGATTGGCTACACTACAGCACCGCTTTTGAAGATTATCAATATTGACAAGAGATAACTACATACACGGTACGCATAATACTGTGCATTTCACCAGTCCTCATTATGTGCCAGTTTATAAAAGGGACATTTGACAAATCGATATAGACCTAACAGAACACACTGGTAGATAAGCGTCAATCCTCTTTGGGACGTCGTACGTGAAGCTTCATTTCAAAGGAGCGCAGCAATGAATACAAACGATCCATACTTGGCGTACTACCACCACCAGCAATTGCAGACTTGCGGCAGTATCAATTAAGTAATTCACGGCGCACCCTACCAGCGTGGCCATGGAATTGGCAGATTCCTAGGTGGTATGTTCCGCACCATCACACCACTACTCAAGTCAGAAGCTACTGCTGTGGCCAAAGAGGCGTTGAAATACGGTGTTGGATTCTTGGGTGACATAGCCACGCGGGATCCTAAAGAAGCTGCTAAAGATCGTTTCAGCCAATTTCCTGGCTCGCTGAAATGCAAGGCGGATGGAAAACTTCAACGTGTAATAAGTGGTGGAGGCATCATCGATAGCAGTGGTGCTCATGCGAAACGCCGACGTGCAACGCGAAAGAATAATTCCGATGCGTTACTCCTGCGCGAAAGGATAACGCGATATCTTTGCGTAAAAGTAACGCAAAGCGCGCCATGCGTAGTAGCAGTCTTTGACGAAACTCCTTCGAGGAAGGACGTCATCCAAGAAGTGCAGGTGCAGTGGCAGCAAGAAGAGGAGGACAGTTAAAAAGAAGAAAGCAGTGAAGAGAAGAACGTCTCTACGTGGTATATTCAATTAACACACACGCTAACAATGTCGTTTCTACATCAAAATTATTGTGAATGTGTCAAGACGGAATTGGATTTATTCTCCCTACCGCCTACACTCCAGTATCGAGAGTGTTAAATGGGTTCAGTACAAACCAATCTCAACTTTGACTGATGATTCGACCATTGTGTTAGTAGTGCCAGGCAATGGTGAAGAATACACTGATCTTTCGCAAACAATGTTGGAAATTACAGCGTCTATTGTCAAATCGACAGGAGTAAAATCACAGCACGCCAATGAAGCGAAAAACATATGTCCAGTCAACAATTGGTTACGTACGTTATTCAGTTAAGTAGATATGTGTATGAATCAGAAACTAGTTACACCAAAAAAACAAACTTATCGAGCGTATATTGCAACTTTAATGAATTAATGCTTTGTTGCTAGGAATTCACATTTAACATGTGGTATATTGAAATCAGATGATGATGGTTATATTGACGATACTCTGGACAATTTAGACGGACTAAAGGCGAGACGAAAAATTACAAATAAAAGTCGCGAAATCGATATGGTCGGTCGTCTACACGTGGACATGTGTAATCAGAACAAAAATCCTGTTGAACGGTGTGGAACTGCGTTTTAAATTAATTCAATCAAAATATTCTTTCTCTATTATAGCGGATGAGAGTGAATACAAGGTGCATATTCCAGATGCGAATCTCTGGTTAGCAGGTTAGCCCCACTGTACTGTTGGCGCACAGCAAGACGCTTCAGACCGGCACAGCTAAATACCCAATCACCAGAGTGAAATTGAAATTATTCACACTGCCGTTTAGCGTAAGGAGCAAAGCTTTGGACAATGTGTTTCTAGTTCAAGTGCCGAAACGAATTATTATTGGTTTAGTCATCGAATTATTATTGGTTTAGTCATCAGCTCTGCTTATAATGGTGGTTTAAAAAAAATCCATATTATTTCCAAAATTTCAAAACCAACTTCTTCTCACTATACATGGATCGTGAACAAGGGCCGTTCCGCCACAAACACACTATGAAGCTGATAAGGGCAAATATGTAATGGCGTATCACAGTCTGTTTTCAGGATCTTGTATACACTTTAGTGATGCAGATAATCTGATAAATAGAGATGATTACGATGATAGACGTTGTCTGATGGCATTCGATCTAACACTTGATATGTCAGCAAGTGACACTACTCATTGGAACCTAGTACGTAATGGCAATGTATGTATGGAGATTGGTTTTGACACGGCGCTTGCAGAGACTGTCAACCGTCTGGTATATGCAGAGTTTGACAACGTTATCGAAATTGATCGTCATCGCCATTTAACTGTGGACTTTGGCGGTTAGATCAGCCAGTCTGTGATCAAAATTCATACAAGATGGATCTTTTACGCAGAATACCGCGTGAAAAGTAAGCATCTCCAATTATTTTGGATTTTCAATGTTTCAAGGACAACAATAATGACTACTTTCTGAAACAAGTGTGTGTCTTGGAATTATACAGCGGTACCCTGGTAATGTATCATATCGCCAAATCACCATTCAGTTGAGATTCCCTCACACAAGAGACACTACGTGAAAGCTATTGGCTCACTAAACACTGACACGGAATGGAATGGGATCAAGGTGATATCTGGTATCATGTACTAGAGGAACAATTACGAGCATGTATTGCCAAACGCCGGATTTTCCATGTCAAAGGTGTTGAGAAAAAAGAATATGTACGCTGCAATTTAAAAACAGAGCACTGTACTACTAATGTCATTGATATCAACGATATTGGTTGTGGGTCACTATCGTCAATCAAAAATCTACTATCAACAAGCGCGGTGCGATGTCACCATCACAAGACAGCTCACACACGATGTGCCCTAACCAATTGTTTCACATTAATTTATCACGTTAATTTTCCATTGCAGTTTTTTACATTATTTGATTTTTCCAGGGGATTACCTCTCTAGAACTTATTTTTATCCCAGAAATTAGTTATTTTGAACATTTTAAGGAAATCGTTGGAGCCGTTTTTGAGATCAGGGTCGCAAGCAAGCAAGAGAGCAAGCAAACATACACGCAAACCTTACTTTTGTTAGAGTATAGGATATTCAATGAAAAAAACATGACTTAATTTAATATTTTTGATTTTTATTAGAGTCTGTTTTTACCTATTTGTCTGACAAGGGGAGTCTAAGTCAAAATTTTAGAATTTTTTACATTTTTAAGTTTTTTATTGTTTTTTATAGGGCAGAATTTCCTCTTTAAATTGGTGTATTTACTTTTTCCATTAATAACCTAAAACCATATAAAAATATATTTTTTTCGTAACACTACACTGACATTTTGAATGTAAAACTCACCATAACCGCTTCTCTGTTTGTATTTAAAACATATTCACTTATATATATATATATATATACAATTGTCGTATAAGCAAAGTTATTTCATTTTGTCTGTTGGCTAACCTGTTAGTAGTGCAGACAACCAGGCGATAAAAACAGATGTGTTTTGTTGATGTTTACAATCAGTTTGTTTACGTGAATTTTTTGCTGCTGAAAGTGAGTGAATTTGTGTTTAGTGGTTGGCTTAGTTGTTTATTTAGTACTAAAATGGGAAATAAGCAAATGATAGGTAGCCGTGGAAGTACTTTCAAGAAAAGGAGAACTGTAGGAATACCAAAATGTTCTGTATCAACAGAAAGTGTTCCCCCAACACCAAGTCCATCTAGGCCTAGGCCTACTTCTAGTAGCACTGAAACTCCTAAATCCTCTTTATCTAGAAAACTCAAGGTAGAGAGTAATTTTAGTTACTATAGTAACAAATCAGAAACTTTGGAATATGACATTGTTGAACTGAACCTATTGTTCAAGGCTTTAGATGAATTGGTTGTGTGTCAAAATTTTCACCACAAATTGAGTTTTGATAAAGAGTCGATTGAAGGCCTGGCCACACAGGTTCATATTTACTGTTCAAACTGTACAGAAATTGATAAAACCTTTGATAATTGTAGTAAAATTGAGCAAATAACATTGGACAACAAGCTAGAAAGCTTTTTTGACATCAATTTGAGGTTAGTGAATGGCTTACGCTCTATTGGCAAAGGACACACAGCGGGCCAAATTCTCTGTGGTGCTCTGAATCTCCCCCCTCCTCCCTCAAAATATGCAAAGTATGAGAGTGTTCTGAGCACTGCTACTGAAACATTGTGTAGAGAGAGCATGAAGGCAGCAGTTGAACAAGCTGTAGATATGAATAATGGATGTAGAGATTTGTGTGTCGCTGTGGATGGGTCGTGGCAAAAAAGGGGCCACTGTTCATTGAATGGTGTTCTGACGGTTACTTCTGTAGACCCAGGTAAAGTTATTGATATCTCAGTCATGTCTAAGTATTGTAAGTGTCCATCAAGGGATAAAAACATACACACTCAGTCCTGTGGCGCTAATTATCATGGAAATAGCGGCGGCATGGAAGTCGCAGGTGCGCTTGAAATATTTTGGAAGGTCTGAAGAGTTGTACAATGTGAGGTACCCATATTACCTTGGTGATGGTGACTCAAAAGCCTATGTATCAGTAAATGAAAAACAAGTTTATGGCCCAGATGTGGCCATTGAAAAATTAGAATGCATAGGCCATGTTCAAAAACGCATGGGAACTCGATTATTAAATATTCGAAAGGAAAAAACCGTTTTGAGTGACGGTAAAACGCTGAAGGGGAAAACAAGGCTAACAACTGCAGCTGTCCAAAAATTACAGACATATTATGCATTAGCAATAAGGAGGAATACCCACAGTGTCCAAGCAATGCGTCAGGCTGTTTGGGCTCTGTACAGCCATGTGAAGTCAACAAATGAACAGCCCGTACACATACTCTGCCCAGAGGGCGAAGACACCTGGTGCAAATATAATAGGTCCCTCCTGGAAAAAACAGAGTACAACCATAGCCAAAACTTCCACTTGCCTGAAGTTGTTATGGAAAAAATCAGACCTATATTCAAAGCCTTGGCCAAAACAGATCTCCTCGAAAAATGCCTAAAGGGAAAAACTCAAAACCCTAACGAGTCCCTCAATAATGTTATATGGTCTGTCATCCCCAAAAGAGTTTTTGTGACCCTTTCAACACTGAAATATGGTGCATATAGTGCTGTATGCACCTTCAATGATGGCTTTATTAGTAAAGTGAAAATAATGGAGCAGCTTGGTTTGGAGCCAGGCAAAAACTTGGTCACTGCAATGACGAAGCTTGAAAAAATTCGCCTCCGCAAAGCCGAGAAAGCTGCTGACGACCAGGAAAAAAAAATCAGGCAGACCAGGACATTGAAGAAAAGGAAGTTGGAGGACTTTTTTGAAAGTCAGGAAGATCCAGACAAACCTGCTTATAGGCCTGGACACTACTAAAGGTAATTTTTAAGTTTTAATACTTAGTCCCGGACCCTCAATGGCTTTTCTTATTGATTTCCGTAACTTTACTTTTTTATACTTTGATGTCATTTTTTCAGGACTGGTAATACATACAGCAGTGAAATTTTTACCATGTAGTCTTAGTGACTAACTCTAAACACAGACATAAGGATTTAACCATAGCTTAAGTACAAATTTGTAAAATAAATAAATAAAATAAAATTTTATTTTTATTTTTAAGCATTTTTAAAATTTATTAAAAACCCTTGATTTTTTATTTTTCATAAATAATCTTGTGTCTGTGACTAGTTTATTAGTTGATATAAAAGTATGCCATGTTTCAGTATCCTAACTGTTATGACTCCTGAAAAAAGTGACATTTAGTTAACATTACTAAAGATAGGAACTCGGAATAATTTGGGAAAAATTTAAAAAGTATATGACATGTGACTAGATTTATTAGTATACATCAAGAATAATCAACAACGACTAGATTACCATGATACAAAACAGGCAGTGCAAGCAATTAATGTTGAATAAGTTTAATGCTTCGAACATAATCGTCGAAGGGGGGTGAGTCCACTCATCCCCCTTTAGCTATACTAACCCAGGTAAAGTCCTGCAAATGAATGTAATAGAAAAACATTGCAAAACAATGGCGGTAGAAGGGGGTCCAGATCGGACCCCCCTTTGAATTAGCAATCTCATACAGTTTACATCAATGAATCTGATTTTTAAAAGTCTCTTTCTAATGCATGTAAGTGAAAAAATACAAGTCAATTCATCAAAACGTTGTCGTGCCCCGAAATGGGGCACAACCCAATTATAATGATTCTACAGTAACATTCATATATGAACCTGATTCATACGAATTAATATTTACCTGATATGAATTGATTTAATAAATATGAATTTAATTCATCTAATACAATTTAAATATATGTAACAAAACTAAGTATAATAATCTAATAAAATCTATAAAATATATAACAAAATCAACTATAAACACACACGTGCATTCTGTTTGCCGTTCCCAACCATCACACTCATGCGACGCCGTGAAAAGATTCATTAATCTACGTCGTAATCAATTTCCATCGGTGGTGGAAGGAAGGGTGCTGATGGTGGCACCCTTGGGGGTATCCCATAATGTCCACATGGAATTGTGTTTATTCAATCTTCTGGCAGCACGTATTGTTTGTCATCAAACGGTGCCAGGGAGCGTTTCCTTTCCACAATGGTGTACATTATGTGTATTTACTTTGGAAACTCATATTGTCTGTTGACTTGATTGTATGTCTAAACAGACAATCTTCATAATCTTTAACAGATAGATCTTTGTGAACAAAGGCGCGATTGATACCTTTCGCCTTTCTTACAGGCGGAGGTACAACACAATCGTCGTCATCTCAATTACCTGTTATAACACATGTTCTACCACCGAATATGACACAGTTCAGTTTTGTCATCAAGCCTAAAAACTTCTTAATGGTCAACCCACCGGCTTCGTCCTTAAACTTCCCCAAAACCCTAGCGTGGTGACCGTCATAGCAGATGTGGTTCTGGGGGTATTTGTCGAAGTCGTCTAGGTTCTGTATCATTTCGCGGTCGACGTCTCTGGTACGGATTGTGTAGATGAGACCACCTGTATAAGTCATCGCATTCCGAACGTCAAACCACTCAAAGGTAGCATATGGGAGTGGCTCGAAAATTGCGCAACCGTATAGGTTATTAGCGTCGTAATACATGAAGTATGTATCATCGTCATTATCGACACTACTTGTTGACACGCTCACACCGTCTCGGTCACCGCCATCTACTCTTGTAAATTTATTATTGGCGACGACGTGTCGAGTAACGCACTGGGTTAGTCCAGCTTGAATACCCTTCTCAAAAACCAAATACTGATCAACGCCCTGTTGGGTATTGAGGAACACACCGGTCTTGAACAGCATCACGTCCCAAGCGTATGATGGTAGCGTAAAGTGATGTGTTGGATCCAAGTTGTAATGTGTCAGACACATTTCCCTAAAACCCTCGAACACATCTGCCAACAGTAGGACGTCTGTCTGAAGGTATATGTCAGCATATTTTCCGAGGGTTATACAACCAAACTTGGTACTGACGCTTTGGGTGTGTGCATAATACTCATCTTTGACATCATCTCCGAAAACTGCCTTTAGGGGTAGGGAATCTTCGTCGAGTACCTCCATCAATGTGATATGCTCGTAAGGAAATATTCCTTTCCGGCGTATCAGGTCAAACTCTTCCTGGTAAGCGTATTATGCCCGTGTGATGTTCATTTTATCGGCCGGCAGAAGAGAAGCTAATGTTGCCAATGACTTACCCATTAGCCTGTATAAGTTAACCAACTGAAATTTAATAATATTCCGCCGGCCTGCGCCGGGATACTGAGAGCGTTTGGAGAAGTATTAGCGAGAACATCATTGTCTCCTTTGTCAACTGCGAGCCCTTTTACGATGATGTGAGCATCGTAACTAGACAAATTATGGAGGTACATATTGACGGTTTCTTGTTTCTTGAAGCGGAGATTGTAGGATCGATGTGCAGCTCCTCTGTACTTGTACGGAGGTGAGTGTTGGTGATCCCTCACCTTGACATCATTGTCACAAACATGTTCAACTGTGTTCTTTTTGCAAATGTGGCACACAGATGCTTGTTGAAATGACAACTCCTCTTCTTCTGTCAACTGTGGAGAATCACTTTGTATACGTCGATCGTATAAAATTTCTCCAATCTTCTGTACGTCATCCTGTACTGAATTAATAAAATGTTGTGCCGCATCCTCACCTCTGAACAAGCAAAGTTTTGAGAAGGTGTTGGTTTTTGCATCATCATCGTCGCAGTCTCCATCGTCGGCTTTTCTGTGGTCATCATAAACGTATGGTACGTGGATATTCCTAACGTTGTTCGGCTCACCCGCAATATTCTATTGTCCTACTCTGGCGTTTGCTGGGTCTCAGGTTGGCGGGTGGACTGAAGAAGTCTGATTGAGAGGTTGGTTGGCCTCATGTGGCACAAGGGCGCACTCAAAATCTGCATAAATGGTGAATCACGTTCGTTGAGTGCGCTCATAGTGTTGAAAACGGATCTCTTTATCCTCTGTTACCTCCGTTCTAAGGAGCATGGTCTGAACAGTAGGGTCGATGTTCTTCCAGACGCTCAGCTCCCCTGAGGCCTAGCCTAGTCGGTCGATTGTCGAAATATGGAAAACATCTCTTGCAAATGAATATTCGATGTTTTCGACGAGTCACCAATCTCTCAAAATCATTTATCAGGGCATAATGGGATGTCCTCTTATCGGTCAGGTACAGAAGGTCGAAGTAGTCAGGTAGCTCTTGATCCACGACGTGAAGGGGAAAGACAATGTATTCAACTTCTTGATTTCCGTCGTTCTCCTTCTTCTTCTTATACAGACCATATACATTAACGCTTACACCGTGGTTGTTGCGCTCGAACGTGCGGATTTGTGAAACAGACATGGGGAAGGTAAGACTGTCAAAATTTAAATTTGCTTGTGCTCGGAGCTCTGCAGTGAAGTTAGTAGCTCGAGCTGGCTTTGGAAGGCATCTACAATAAATTTTGTGAGGATTGCATATTGCAAACAATTTTCATCCGCATCGTTCAGCACATTAACCACGGCTTTTCTCATGGCGATATCTTGCAGCAGAGGGATGTCGGAGCTACCTCTGAGAGGGTCATAAACATTAACTCTTGCTTCCATATATAATACCCTAACAAAGCTCCATCCCGAACCCTTCATTTCGCACGTCTCCTTTTTTAACATAATTGCCTGGAGGAATTGCTGACATATTTCCTCAACGTCTGAGGTTTGGAAAAGGGAGACGTACTTTGTTTTAAAGTTCCGCTCAAAAGATTCACCATGTACATTCGCGAATTGGCAGACCACCCACAGCTGTACCTTGATGGCATTTACCTTTTCTAAAACGCGCCGCATGAGTGTGATTACATACACCCGCACTGTATTGAGGAATTCCATCAAAGAGACGGTTTGATCCGCGGGCTCAATCAGACGAGATGATTTCAATCACCCACGGAACCCCGTCTGGAATTCCTCAAAGCCAACAGGAGCCAAGTATCCTGGGAGCATCGGTGACTCGACATCATCGTCGCTGCCAGCTGATGACGAAGAAGGCGCAGGTGAAGGTGGCTGCAGTCCGCTGGGCCCGATATTGATTTCGATATTTCATATTAAAGTTATATAAAATGAGTTAAATGTAAAAAGTAAAATGAGTACTAATACTGAAAGAGAGAGAGAAACAAACCCACTATTATCTATGCAATTTAGTAATAAACTGAAAGATTATATACATCAATGAGATTCATTTAGATATTTCTTATTAAAGTGATATAAATGAGTAAAATTTAAAAAGTTAAATTAAAGAAGTAAAATGAGTACTAATACTGAATGATTGTTGTGATACAAAGTTATTTCATCTTTGAAAGATTTAAAATGTGCTTCTTGTAATGAAAGATTAATTGGTTTAGTGTGACATATAGTGTTTTTCATGTTATCAATAAATCAAGTTTTTTCAAACTACTATACTACTAAATGATTTTCACCTTTCTGGGCTTCGTCGAGTGTCTGGGCGGGCATTGGGTCAGGAGCGTTGGTGGGGTCGGCTCTCGGTGGTGCAGCAATATCTGAAAAACCAACAGCGTAAGCAGTTGTGGCGCAGGTGTTGCAGTAAAAAACTACCCTCAGCCCTCAGTCTGAGAATTTTAATAACACATAATGAAGGTTCTGTGTTGTGAAGCTCTATGCGGAGTGTTTCCCATGGGCTGGCGGAGCAGCAGCGCAAGTGTTGGTACAACAACCCCGGGCAAAAAACTCATCCTCTGTCTGGGAATGCGGATGCTCAGCTGCAGAGCAGGTGTCGGCACACAACCACCCTTGTCTAATTAATATAAAAATAAAACAACCCCATGTCTGGGAATGTTGGGGTGGCTCCTTTGTCGGTATACCATGATCATCAATCACTGTCATAGTCATTGCGTGTGTCGAAACAACCCCTTGTCTGGGAATGTTGGGCTGGCTCCTTTGTCGCTATATCATTATCCTCAATCACTGTCATGGTTAATGTGTGTCTTTGGAAAGGGGGCCAACAAGTGGAGGGGGGCTCACCCACCACCACCGGGGGGGCCTCATGCACCTCATCCACCTCCCGCCAACCGGCCAATATACACTACTAATCTGACATGAAATTATTTCTGAAGTACTTATATTGCTGGTCATGCTCAGTAAAAGGAGACCATTTATAAAACTTTGGCGGGGGCATTACAACTTTTAATCCGCCTCTAATAATGTCAATTGCGAACTTTCCCACTAACGTTCCGATTTCAACTTGCACTTTAGTACGTGGATCTGTTTGTACGTGCCTATTGCCCTTTACAGTTATGTATATGTACCGACTCTAATATCTTATAACCAAATAAATCTAACAATATTACCAATTGATAACTATATTAACTACACTAATATCTCGCATATTGTTTGTTATCTAATTTTGCTGTTATTTTGCTGTTTTATGTGGTAACTTCTTGCTACTATTACTCTTTATGTTATGGATGCAATATAGGCCAGGAAAATTAGGATACAAAATTGGATACAAATAAAAAAACTTGCAAGCAGAAACATTTTTGTTGGAAAATTTTACCTGAGGTCTGATTAATCAAATGCCAAGTTTTCTATTTTCGATTGAAGTGAGCTTTTACCGACGTGTTGGATTTTATATAGAAATGTATGTTACTATTTATGAAACTGTTCATAAATAGTACAGTTTGTATCCTATTTCCACCAAATGTAGACAGTATATGTTGATCTTGGTTACCTTGTCATAAATTCAAGAAATATTCATTTAATTTACTAAAAAGTATAGAAAATGTATAGATTATAACCCGGAATTACTGATTTTTTATTTTATCCTCATATTTTTATAATTTATTTAAATATAGATTTTTTATGAAAACTAGTTAAAAAAAACTACGAAATCATGATAATAAGATAACGGGTTCCAGAGAAAAGTTAAAAATACATATTTGATAAATACAGTACGTTGTCTCAGTGTGTTAGATAAGGTTTGAGGTGGTTTAATATGTCTGATTTAAAATTAGGAGGTAACAATTTCCCATGATTCTGGCTCAGGCAATAACCAAAGCTAGTCTATTTATTCGGATGGATTTTTCTTGAAGGAACAAGTTATCTTGTCATGGGCAGTTGTATGTAAATATATCCCGGTTTAAAATAAAATAAAACTTTAAAGAGGAATATAAGGAAAAATAAATAAAATCTGAAAATTTATCAAAAACAGTTTTTTTTTACCCTCAGACCATATAAAGTTTATTTGTATCCATAGACATCGCTTTATGCAGTACAGTATATACTGTATATGTTACGTTTTACTCTTACAAAAGAACAAAATCAACTAGGGATAAATTTTTTCTCTTCCTCTACGACTGTCTGTAACCAATCGTCGACTAATTACGATTATTTTGCTGGATTGAATACGACCAATGACACTACGATGCCTAATTGTCCGTAGATAGCTGCTTAGGATTATACACCTATAGTATTAGAGGACTGAGATTAAAATAATTCATCCTAGTTTTTTACCCTAGATATAGTGAAACACATCAAATGTGTAGTTAGTCAGTGTCTTTTATATTTAAATAGTTGTGTTTTAATATTGCTAAGTGGAGAGCTGGTGTAACATGTGCCGTGACAGGCTGCATCAGCAACACATGCCACCATGCAGTGTAGCATTGTACCCCACATCTGCTACTCTGCCCACTGTTGCACTTCTCTGTTTGAACATTCTGGTCTCGGTAATAAAGTTACAAGTGGCATTTCCTCGAAGCTACCCAAATATATTGTAATTTTTTAACGTCGACTATAACGTTTGCTATTAACGAAGCAAAATATGTTATGTTTCGAACATTGTAAGACTACTTCATATTACATTGAGTAACAAGGTAATTAATAATAAGTCCAGTATATTTTCAAAATATTTATCACGAAATGTTACAATCAGACAAATTAATTAAGTCCTTATATATTTAACTTAATTAAATCTCCAATACACTATATTTGAATGGTCCTAAATGTTTTTTTCAGCTGTTGTTTTCAAAAATATTATTTAACAATTTGATCTTTGGTAGATCATAGCTTTTCTTAAATATACTTATTGATTTGCGGAATAATGTATTATTTTGAGAAACTAGTTAAAGCATAGTGCTGTTAAATAAAATAAGTCTGGTGAACTAATTAAGTTTAGTAAAATAATTTTAATTTATATTATTAACAGTAAAATAATGGTTGAGTGAACTTGTACCATAATCATTATTGGCATACATTGTAAATTAATAAGCCACTATGTAATGTATCGTTATCATGACCATTGACAGGTAAACAAATTTATATTATTCTTGTTTTACATAAAAAAGGAGTAAGAAAATCCTAATCATGACTCGAAACAAGAACATGTTTTAAATTAACACATACATCAATCAATAACATTTAATTTATTTTAACGAGGCCTTTCAGTTACAAAGTAATCATCGTCAAGTTCTCGAACAACTAAATTAATTTAAGATTACAAATTTAAGTAAATAAATAAAAACATCAGGTTATTTAAATATGCAAAACTAAATACGGCTGACTAAGTTGTGAAACTAAAATTGTATACAATGAAGTATATTAATTACACATAAATATGTATACAGATAAAAATAAAATAAAATAAGGTTTCAGATAAGTGGAGGATTTTGAATCGGTCCAGAGCCATTAATCACAACTACATTTTGAAAAAAAAAAAAAATAATGTTTCAAAAGCATCAAGTTGATCTGGGTTTCTAACTTCCTTTAGTAATTTACAATTATTAAAATATTGATTTTCATCAATGGCATGTTTTCAATAGCAGATTTTTCTACATTCTTATGTTTGAAGTGGGCTTTGTATTCGTTGAATCTTGTCTTAATTGATCTTGTCAGTCCTATATATACTTTTCCCATGGATTACAGTTTATTTGGTATATTCCACTTTTATTATCATTTAAAATTTTGTCTTTGGGATTGCCAAGTAAATATTTTAATTTATTGTTGGTAGAGAGTGTTATCTTGAATTTAATGAAAATCACTATTTTAATTAATTGTAAATTACTAAAGGAAGTTAGAAAAACAGATCAACTTGATGCTTTTGAAACATTATTTATAAAGAAATTTCAAAATGTAGTTATGAACAATGACTCTGGACCTATTCAAAATTCTCCACTTATCTGAAACATGATTTTATTTTATTTTTGTTTTTATACATATTTATGTTAAATTAAAATACTTCATTGATTTAAAATGTTATTTTCACAACATAGTAACCTGTACTTAGTTTTTCATATTTAAATAACCTGATGTTAACCTGATGTGGATCATGTTTGTTATTCCATCAAAGTGGTTGTAAAATTGTATTTAAGTTCATTAGTTAAATTTGAATTATTTCATTTTATATTATTATCAATTATCAGGTATATATCCAAGTGATATGTTTTGTTAAATATTAACTTGACAAATAACAGAAATCAACACCAAGTTTTACATTGATGGTATTGAGGACACTCAATGTAAGAAATACGCATAATGTCATGAATTGTAATTTGTTGCCTTACCAAGAAACTTTTCGTTTTAGTTCATAGATCTGGAAAGTATTTCAAAACGGAAAGATATTTTTAAGCATTGTATTTCAAAGATAAAATAATTTACCTGCCTATTTATCTTAAAACTCAATCGCGAACAGATGTTTACTTAGTAGTAAACCCATTACTTCCGGTGCAACCGTGGAAACGACATTTGTTGGCCGATGTGCAAAGCTGGGACTCACAACTGATCACAGGGACTTGCACACTTGAAACTAACGCGACCACCAGTCAAACATACATATCAGTTATTTTTAGCCAAGCCAAATTTAAAACTTAATTATCTTAAAACTATTTGTTATTTGTATTGTAATCAATAGTTTTAGAACCAAAGACGAGGATCATAGGAAACACGTTATTGTTAGATCCTTTACGCACTCAATCAAGATAAATAAACAAATTATTATTCTATTTATTTAAGTTATAAAGGTTGTAGTTGTTTCTTCTCATATTTAACTAAGGGGTCTGGGAGTGAAGATCATAAGTTTCTCTTTTATTAAGCTGGCTGTAGGACTACTTTCCGTTCAGTAGGTCTGTGCTGTTTTAATGATTTGAAATATTAATATATGACTACTTGATCACCCGATAATGAATGATGACTTAGGTAATTCTATGATTTAACCATATTTTACGTAATATGAATGTACATTGTTGGGCCATGGTGTTACTTAATTCAAACTATCATTGTTGGTCGTAAATAAACATTCCTGTCTAATCCATAATTTTGAGTGACGTTATGCTGTTAAATTCCCAAATTAATTTTGGTTCGATGACAACTATTGGTATTCCATTTGATATAAAAAGTTCTAATTTTGATAAGTACTTATCAAACCTACTTCTAAGAACCATTATTGAATTCGAAACAAGGGTAAAACGAATATTACATATCATTTTTAAACGGCATCGGTTGTATTTATTTTAAAATAAACTAGCAGCCAGCGTCACTTCGTGACTTCAAAATAAATACGGTAATGAATATATATATATATATATATATATATATATATATATATATATATATATATATATATATATATTATATATGGATTTCATACATTTGGCGGTAACTCTGTACATAAGGATTTTCCTCATTGAAATGGTTTGAAAGCGTTCTCATCACAGCATCTAAGCAGCTCACATTTTCTGGTCGGATTAGTCTGAGTCTATTTGCTTCTTCAGTCATAAAAATATAACTGTGCATACGTCGCCTCTTCATTTGAAGGTATTAGAGGTCCATGTCCATGATAAAAAGAACCATGCATTTTAAAATGGTAAGGTCCTCCACCTCCACGCTGTTCATTAGTCGAGGCCTTAGCACTTACCATGGCCATGGCTGCGTTATAAGACCTTATGTTTGATCTGTAGTTTTTAGATGTTTGGTCTTGTTCAGTCAAAAATGAGAGAACTGTATTAGACACTTCTGGAATCGTTGGTTGTGCCTTGCCATTATGGCAACATTTTGTAAATGTTCCTATAGTTGTTTTTTTCATATCGGAAGTAACGACCACGACACAATCTACATACTTCATTCACTGGCCCAATATCAAAACCAGAGGGATTGACCGAATTGTCCATGGCCAAGGGTAGTGGATAGGACCGAAAACGATCAGCTCTGTCTCTAGCCCTAGCATTTACATTGCGGACACGGTCTCTTCTAAGCATCTTTTAAAACCAATGAAACACACTATCAAAAAACAAAACCTAAAGCAAGACATTATCTTTTTGAAATTTTGAGGAACCATACTTGATTCAACCTAAAAGAAGTAAATCAATCATGTGTGCCAAAAATAGCACGAAAACGCTCTGAATATAGTTCAATGCATATTATATATAAAATGATTAGTATATATTAATGTGAAACCAGAAAAACACTGATTTCGAAGTATATAATTCATGATAAAATTTTTGAAAAGTTAGAACACACAAATTGTTGAACACTTCACTCATTCACTCATTTCATTGTCTTATATGAAATGTCTAAAATTTGCAAAATAAACTGATAAATGACGGAAAATCACTCATTCTATTTTAGTTTCAAGTTTAAAAACATAATACAATTTTCTAGATAAACTATGAACAAATAAAATTACAATTTTTCACTTTACACTTTATTGTAAAATCTGTAACCTATGTATTTGGGGGAAAAAACTTTCACCTGATTATAAAATAACAGCTTTCAACATCTACCATATAAGAGACACTAAATTAGTTGAAATCAAACTGGCTATGTCACGGATTTACATGAGTGGTACTTTTCTTCGAGGACAAAATTGAATTTTTTTTCCTCCAAAAAATCTACATTTCAAGAAATTAAATGAATTAGCCTATTTGAAAACCATCTTACTTATAACTTTAAATATTACACCAGTTTCATCAAATAAATAAATGCAAGTGCTGTATTCTGTGGTCAAACTTAAGAACTCGATGAAATCATCACCACATGTTTTGTTATAAATAAAACTTATTAGGATTATCTCAAGAGGTTAATTACCTTAAAACTGTAAAGCAATCCACGTCGCTGTATTTGGGCGACCGTTTTTGACCCGACTAGGGGGCCATTAACAAGTAAAAAAAACATGCTAAAAAGGAGGAGGCAAAAAGTCTTAAAACAAGTACACAAAAATACATAGACGGACGAACGGACGAACATACACAAAAACATTAACTTGGCCACACAAAAACTTTTTATCTCACTGCGCGGCAGGTAGGGATGCAGGTCTAGAGTTTAGTTTGAGAATGGCCCCCTAGTCTGGTCGAAACCGATTGCCCAAATACAGCGACGTAGACCACTTGACAATTTTAAGGTAATTAACCTCTTGGTATAATTCGATCAGTGATCCGGAGGCAAATCAATATTATGAAGTTATTAGGATTTACGAGTATTTTAATATGATATCCTTTGAACGGTTAACCATGCTAATAATCATTGTTCTTTTTAGCGAATTTCCCCTATAGGGAAGAAGCTATTACCGTAGGTCTCATGGTACGACTTAAGCCCGAGACCATGATAACTTTTCATTTTGAGGTCCCCAGATGCCAAAAACACCATTCGTTCAAATTTTTATATATGTATATATATATATATATATATATATATATATATTTATATTTATATATATATTTATATATATATGTGTCCGTAAGCACGATAACTCTCGTAAAAAAGGTCTGATCTTAATGAAATTTGGTACAAATGTGTAAAGTACCATTTATTTGAACGAGTTCGAAAACCAGATGAATCGCACCATCCGAAGGGGGGTTTTTGGGGGGTTTTGTACCCCAAAAATGTGTTTTTTGGGGTTTTCACATGTAATTTTAATTTAAATCAAATTTTAATTTATACCATTGCATTTAGCTTAAAAAAACAAACAATTTGGTATTTTGATCATTGCTCTACGTCAATTGGTTACCGAGATATTGAAAGTGCTAAACACAGTACGTTGTCTAATGTTATTCTTATGGAGAAAAAGAAAAATTGTATATCTCGCTTATTTATGAATATAAACTGACGAAAATTGGTATATGGCTTCATCTGGTTATGGTTTATTGTTGTTTGCACAAAAAAACAATTTTTCGCCTATGGTTCCCGTAGCAGCAAACCTAGGTACTCGGTCCCCATGTTATTCTTATGGAAAATAATTAAAATGTTATATATCGCTTAATTATGAGTGTATATGGATGAAACTTGGTATGTGACTTCACTTAGCTGAGTTCTATTGATATTTGCATAAAAGCCCATTATTTTGTGTTCCTTGTTGCAGCAAACCTGCGTACTCATCCCCAATGCTATTCTTATAGAGAATAATTAATATTTTAAATATCGCTTGTTTGTGAATATATTTCTTATGAATCTTGTTAAGTGGCTTAATGTGTTATGTTATAATTCATTGGAAATTCGCTGAGTATGCAGGTTTGCTGCGACGGGTGTATTTCTCTTTTTGTCAAAGAGTTTTAAGTACAAAACAGTTTTGCTAGAAGCTAGCGAGAATATACGGGGTAAGTGAAATCAGATGGTCTGTTTGCTCCTCGACCGCTGACAGCTGGAGAGATACGAGACAGCAGCAGGAAGAAACTTTTCCTCTTCGCTCTCGCATCTCGCCTGGCACAAACCGTACGTCGAGTGAAGTGCTCCTACACGGACAATCTCAATACACACCTCTTGTAATCATTCTTGTACTCTGAATAGTTTACCAAGTTTTCAGTTTTATAGACTACACTGTCTTTGGTGACATTGGAACATTACGGAATTTAATTTGAATAACTCGCTAAAACTACTTATAACAACATTAGTGGCTAACATTTAAAGTTTCTACCTGAGTACATGTTTTAATAACATTTTTTTAATAGGATATCAATAAAGGAATTCAAATTTTTACGCAATACCATTTATTATTATATTATTTTTTATGTAGTTTTAACTGACGAAACTTTCTTTTGAGACAAACAATTAAGGTTAGTATAGCTGGTTTCATATATCCAATAAAACATAAACGCAGAAGTATAGGTAGATGTTTGGGAGGTATTTAGAACTCCTTAACTATTTAATTGTTATTGATTTATAAAAGTCGAAGACTATTCAGTTTAACTAAGTAATTTACTTTCTAACAATTTTATATAATATAACATATAATTAAAATATGTATGCATGAATTTCATGACGACTAGCACGTAGAGTTTAAGCTAGCAAATATTGTAATAGGTAAACCAATTGAACATTAAATATTAACAACAAAACGAACATGGGTGATACCTAACATGATTGGTAAAACCTAGTTAAACCAACTCCAATTTCTTGTGTGCTTGGAACTTTGCATTTATTAATCTAGAAAATAATGCATGCCCACGGTTGAGTATTTACAGCTACATAAGCGATGTCAGGGGCAGTAAAGATTATTCACCCGATATTAAACTCTTGGGAACACAAATCATTCGCTTGACCACGCTGATATTGAACAGATACAGAGATTTATTCATTGGGTGAAATGGATCATAAATATCAATGAATTCAACACAATTTTCCTTGCTGTGTAGTGAATATTCAATATGTCACGTTCACCTGACAAACATACAATGTTGTGATAATTTGCATACTTATTACGGTATATTATTTGATAGTATTTATTTGTGTGATGCAATTTTAAAATTATAAATTTATTGAAAATTGTGTTAATTTTATTATATAAATCTAATTTACTTGAATATGATAAATTGGCGTTACAAGCTACGTATGTACATAAATACAATCATACTGTATAACAAAAGATTAATTATTGATTTCTCTATTGATTTACTTAAACTATTGTCTTACATGTATTGACGTACTCAAATTAACCATAAAACAACCAATTTTTTATTTTAGATAGAAACTTTCTTATATGTGAACAAACCAATTTCAATATAAATTCTCAGTTCACGGGATTACTGAGAAAGCTTTATTTATTTCCACTTTTTTAAAACTACAGTTAAAAAACTGCAGCGTAATATACCCATACAATTGTTAAGGCCTAATAAAACAGCACTAACGGGCTATCAAGAGCCAAACGCGCGCCCAAAAATGAAATGTCGACCCAACAAACATAATAACAATGATGGATGTCGGATGTATGATGGGATTTAACCACCAACCTCCTCATAATATATTTCAGTTTTCAATTCTCCCAAAAAATTATCAACACCTTTAGTTGTGTTGTTATACCAATTTTAGTTACGGTAGCGTCTGTATTATTCCACCCACAGTGAATTGACGTTATTTTCAAATAAATGAGATAATGTTTAAATATAGCACTAATAAATAGCCTCGTTTATGCCGTCTTGTAAGGTAACTACTTGTTTTTATTATGTGCACACTCGCATAATAAATGCACTGTGGAATGACCCCAGAGTCTGGAGCTTGCGTGAGTAGCAGAATCGGATGTTTAGTCTTAATGGAATCAGAGTAATTGTGGAAAAATTGTTTGTGGTTGGGCTTCAAATTAAACTATACATCCACAAATTGTTGAAATCCATTTGGATACTAAGAAATAACACTAAAAAAGAATTTGAACGTTCGTTAAAAAAATAATTAAGGCACATTATTTAACCTACAAAATAGAATCTTAAAAAATGATAAATCATACATTACACCAATATTCCCAATTTTAAATAAAAACCTATCTAGTGATTTAGTGAAATGCATATGTTTATCTCATATTGGAATTCTAAAATTGTGCTTAGTCATAATTATAAAACGTAGTTTTTTAACTCGGTCTGTTTTGAAACTTTAGACGGAATTAAAATACTTCAAATATTTTACGATGGTTAATATTAACTTTACTCTTTCACATAAATAACATTACAAGTCTCGTTAGTCTCTTAGTTTAAGAAAATGCTTAACAATCAGCCGAATAAATGTCTATAAAAGGGTAATCTGCAGAGCGCAGAAGGGGTCACTCTACACAGCACGACTGTGGTGATCAGCAGTCTGTCTACACAGGGCGGCTGTGGTGATCCCATGATGGGCATCAGCCAATCAATACAACGCAGCAGTGGTGGTCAGCAGTTAGTCTACTAAGTGAGGCAGTGGTCAGCAATCAATCCACAAAGTGTGGCTGTGGTAATCAGCAATCAATCAACACAGTTAGCAATCATATACACAGTGCAGCTGTGGTGGTCAGCAGTCAACCTACACAGTGCGGCTATGATAATCAAGTGGTGGCAGTGGTGCTCAAAGAGAAAATTAAACTTTAAAGGTCTCGTTATGCCTTAAAAGAAACATATTGAAATAGAAATCCAATATCTTTATCCGTTTAAAAACGGTGGTAATTTTTGTCTAAAATGTTTATATTTACGGAAAACCATTCGTATATTTTTTCCGATTAAAATTTATAACTCTTAATAAACTCAACTTTACTCTGGCATGCTACTTAATAGACTTTTTAAAATCAACATTCCAATATATATTTTTTAAATGCTTAAAGCCAAAAATTTAAAAAAGTCTAATAGAGTATTTCAAAAGCATTTACACTAATCTTGAAAATATTTTTTTTTACAATTATTAAAAACTATATTTTCTCATATGAAATACATGCTAATTGTACATAATATATTAAATTAAAGTGGCTAAGGAGTTCATGCGAGTGTTATTCAAATACGAGAACTGGTTTAGAATATACGGGTTATTCCCATAAATGAATGTCAATATTTTACAAAAAATTACCGCCATTTTTAAACGGACAAAAATAAGTGAATTCTGTTTCCGCAAAAATGTTAATTTTAACGAAACCTTTAAAATAATGTATAATTTTCCTTATGTTCATGTAAGAAAATCGTTAGATTCAAACCCATGGCATTCAGTTTTGGAGTTTTGGACTGTTCACAGATTTTGATGAAAATATTTGTTTTAGGTTACCCATATGCATTTTATGTAGGAAGATTTTTGTTTGATGACTTTAGACCAAATCGTTCTCACGTTATACGTGATGGACGGGTGGTCTGACTCACCCTATACATTATTTCAAAAATAATATAATTATTCAGTTGATAAAACATTAGAAATTTTAGGATAAATAATTACTTTTTTTAAGTTTGAAACTGCCACCACCCCGATTACCTATCTCAGGCATCCGGCAGGAATCAGTGGAGAAGGGGGTAGTTTGTAACGGGTGGGCAGTGTGTATTGACTTCGTAGTATTGAATGTAGTAGGGCACCTTGATTTGAGTAAATCTTTATTGGAAATGTTCGGTGAAATAAGGGCGCCACCTTGTTGTTGACTGTAGGTGTTGCAGGGCTCCAACAAGGAACCAGACTCCTGCTCCCAGAATGTACTCAACAGGCTCCTCTACTACCACACTCTTAACCTTATGTTAAACCAGGCCTTGGCATCACACACTTGACTATCCATCACTTTGAAAAATACTTAACTTAATATTCAATAATATTTTGTTAGAAAATTATAATGACAAAACACACAATAGACAAGAAAAAACAGTATACAATATACTCTTAAACAAATCAAAAACAAGGCTCAATCAAATATTGTAGAGGCCTCAGTCCGCTGGTTTATATCTTGAACTAGATAAAACTTGCACAATAGCAGAAGAAAAGTACACCGTGAGGCAATGCCACTATCCTCACTCTAGAGGCAGGTCCACTGGTTCAAGTCCAGTATCCCAGTGTATTTGATTGTTGATGCAGTCGAAATAAAGTTCTGTACTCTCCAAAGGATGAGCCACGATCAACTCGAGCGATACGATCTGTCCGGACCGCGGCGATGGAGCACGGCGCGGCAGCGCGGGTGCGACAGGCGGCCGGCGGTCCAGGCGGCAGGTGGCAGCGGTCGGCAGCACAGCACAGCACAGTAGCAGGACTCACGCAAGGGAGGCGATGGGTGGTTCGCTCCACAGCAGTCCGTCCAGGGACAACCCAAGTAACTCCAGCGAGAGATCCAGGAACGGTCCAAAAGTCCGGAAAATCCAAAAAGCCCTGAACATATTCAGTCCAACAATAGTGGTGTGCTCGGTACAAAATTAAAACTAATTTATAAGTTATAACAATATCAGACTGTTCATACAAACTTAGTTACAAAAAATAAATATAATGTACTAGTCAAATGCAACAATATAATCAATTTCTCTTGGTTATAGATGTTTTCTATATATGTTTTTATTATTATTTTTTCCAAAAATATTTTCTATCAACAAAGTAAAACCTCTGAAATAAAATTTTTTATGTGAGGTATAAATATTTTACATATTTACAAAAATATATTTAACAAAGCAATTGCTCACGATAATAATCTGGAACTATTTACTGAGCAACATTTAGCAAACTATCTATTCATGAAACATTTCAACAGTAATACAATAGAAACATTATTCAACAGTAGACAAATAATTCAATGCCATTTGGATAAGCTAAGTTTAATCGGATACATACTAAACACATTGATGGGAAGAATGTTTTTGGCTTGATTAAGTAATCTTCAGATAATGTTTCATGATATCCCTGGGATTCTTTCACGTTCAACCCACAATTGTTTTATGTTAATAACAAGGGCACAATATTTATATCTAACTCAAAATCCAAATAAATCCATCTTACTACTAATAAATATAGGAAATCAGTTGGTTTCTGCCCACAAAATATAAGCTTATCTAATATTAAAGTCAATATGACCAACTCGACAGGGCGTACATTTATTGCTCGAATGGGTAACAACATTAAATTAAGTTATGTATTTCTTCCCATGAGAATATGCTAATCAGTAGATAACAGTTGAATTTACTAAATTAAATTGTGAAAGAATATTTACTCTACTTATTTGTTGGCTTTTCCCAATAGCAAAACATGGACATATTAAGCCTATTAAGATAAATCAGGTTCACTAAACATACCCAGCAACTAAACAATTAATTATCAAGAAACATTAATTATACTTGAGCAATGGACCAGTCATAAAGATCGCCCCTAGACACCTTGTACAATTTACATTTAAATTTAAAGTTTTAAGGAGCCAAAAATCTAAGAAACACTTTAAACTAGTAAGTTTTTAGGGCAAAACATTGTTTTAAGTAGTATTTTATAGGCAATATGAGCAACATAACCCTCAAATAAACCATTTATCTGTCATAGAAAAATTTATATTTGTCATTTACTGCTTGCAGTAACAAAGCATTTATCTCAATAGTTTACTACAGTTACTTTGGATGAATACATTGCATGAATTGTGTGACATAATTATTCAAGCAGCATAAAAAATATAATAATTGAGACTAGGGCATAAACGTGTGCAGGTTCCTAAGTAGAGGCAAAATGGGGAGTCTGTGACAACTGTAAATTTAGCGGTTTTAAATCAGAAGTGAAGTTTGAGTGACTGGTGATGACGTATGTGTGACGAGAGGGTGTGATGACGTCACGGAGATGATGTAATGGTGTGGCGACATACATACAGTACGTCATTGTATGTGAGGTAATGTGGAAACGGGTGGATTTATATTCGTTCCGAAACTGTTAAAAGTCGAGGGAGGGGTTTTAAAATGAATTTGGTGGTTGCTGAGTGTCAAACGATTAACAAAACTGGTGCCCTTTAAAAAGGCCGTTTGTTACATGCCTTTAAAATCTTTTGGTGTGACGAACGACATACGTCATCGGTTGTGGGGTAATGTGAAATCGGATAGATTTATATTTTTTCCGAAACTGGTAGAAGTCGTGGGAGTGGTTTGAAAATGAATTTGGCGGTTGCTGAGTGTCATACGATTGAAACATCTGGTGGCCTTGAAAAAATCCGTTTGTCATTTGACCTTAAAATCTTTAATTTACACAAATATTGCATAAATCTCAGTTGATAGACCTCTTCTCTTGATCTCAACCTTCAGCGCAGCGAGATATCGCCGGCCACTGCTCTGGAAGCATCGTCGTTTGGGCAACGTATGACATGATCGCCTTTATCTCATTGAAGTGATTTTCTTGTGGTTCGTCCTCAGACATAGTTGAAATTGCTCTCATTCCCTCCCCATGCTCCGCAATCAGGGTGATCTCCACCAACCCCTGGACAGTCCAAAGCGAAGCGCACACGCCTCTGCGAGGCTCCTGGATGTTGACGAGGCGGCCGGAGTGAGGATATTGGTGCTAGTGGAGCCCGTCGCTCAATCATCTCTGCTAAGATTTCTTCCACCGTAGTTTCCTCCTCAGCGCAAGCAGGATCTCCTGAGCCCCACTAATCATCTAATCATTGGTCTCTAAGGTGCTACGCTACGTACCGTATAAGATACGCTGCAGGTCTCCTGTTGTTGCTCACTAATATCACTGACTCGTTTTATTTAGTGGTCTTGAGAAAGGCCATTTTAATTATTATCCGTCCCAGAATAAGCGCTTACCCCTTTGAACAAACTATGTTGACGGGGGAACGATTAAAATTCTCGGTCAAACCATTTTGTTGAATTCGGTAACTTAGTACCATACCATACAAAATACCAAAAACTTAATTGTAATCTCATGGAACTTATAATAAAATTTCGCTACAGAAGGAGTAAGACTAGGGTTGGAAAAACAAAATGTATGTTTTACGCTACTGAGTGTCAAACGATTGAAATTTCTGGTGGCCTTTAAAAAGGCCGTTTTTATCAGTGTAATTTTTTAAACTGACATCCATTAGACGGTGACACGCCAACGTCGTTGCCCATCTTCCGGCCTCCCGATCTCCAAGTAGGTCTTCAATGTCTTGTACGGTGGCTTCATCACTCCATTCGGCAGGTAAGTTCTAAAGACAAAGTTGTGGTGGCACAACAAACCTCCCGCGAAGGCTTGTCCCATCCGAGCAGACAATAAAGTCCCAGCTGTAGTTTCTACAGGAGATGGAGCTTAAACCCAGGGAATGCCGGTTCGAAGCTCGGCCGATGAATCTCCCTCAGCTCAACGATAACAGGGATCTGGGCCGTATAGTTCTCCTCATGTTCCAGATCCTTCGTTTTGTCCGAGAGAATTTCTCTAAGTAAAGAGAACGTATTTTTTTATTTATTTGGACTTTACCTATCGCTTCTAGTGTTTAAAACTACACTACGTTTCGGGAGGTAAGGAAACTCCTCCCGTTATCAAGTGAACCCTACTTACATCTAAATATCAAATTCTTACACCTAACTAACCTAAAATCGAAAAGACTCAGAAAACACAAAGGATTTTTTACAGACGAACAGCGCAAACGACTTACACCACACCAGTCAAAAACTCCACACATGTATGGGCTACCAAAAATACACAAAGAAGGTGTTCCTCTGAGACCCATTGTTAGTTCAAGAGACTCCGCAAGTAGATAACTATGTAGATTTCTCCTGCCCATACTTAAACCTTTGTCAGGAAATACTGATTCACATGTAACAAACACAAAGTATTTTGTAGGAATCACAAAAGACATGCAAATTTCAGACAAGGAAATGTTAGTTAGTTTTGATGTAGAAAGTCTTTTCACTAATATCCCCGTAAACCAAACACTAGAAATCATTGAAAAACGGTTACTCAATGACCAAAACTTAAACACAAGAACCGAAATCCCAGTAAATGTAATCAAGGAATTGCTTAAATTCTGTACCGAGTCAAATTATTTTGAATTGGAGAGCCAAACCTTCCGCCAGGATGAGGGAATGGCAATGGGATCGCCTCTGTCACCAATATTTGCCAACATATTTATGGAAGAATTCGAACAGAAAGCTATTGCGTCTACTTGTTTTCAACCGAAAGTGTGGCTGAGGTACATTTACGATGTCTTTGCAGTCTGGAATCATGGCGATAAAAAGTTAGACGAGTTTACTGAGCATTTAAATAAAGTTTCACCAACAATTAAACTCACAACAGAAAAAAAACAAGACAAAAACTAGCATTTTTGGATGTACATTTAGTTAAAGATGGAAACGCCCTTAAAACATAAATTTTTTGGAAGAAAACACACACAGGTCGAAACCTCAATTACAAATCAAACCACTGTGAATCAGTCAAAGACTCAGTAGCTTATTCTCTTTTCGACAGGACCAAATCATTTTGTTGTGAAAAGAAAACTTTAGACGCGGAACACAATAAAATTTCCCAGGAGTTACAAAAGAATGGTTATCCTCAAAAAAAAATAACAGATGCAAAAAGGAAAGGGGGACAAAGCTAAACACTATTACAAATGTCGATAAACCAACAGCTTTCATAAGCATCCCATACGCCCCAAAACTGTCGGAAAAAATAAGGCGATTTGCCAGAAAATATAAGATCTTAACAGCTTTAAAATCGTCGAACACTTTGAGACAGCAACTAACTAAAGTAAAACCGAAAAATGAAGAACAAGCCTCAAAAAACTATCTACAGCATCAAAGGTGATTGTGAGGGTGAATATATAGGAGAAACTATAAGGCCGTTAAAAGTTCGTATAAACGAACATAAAAGAAACACAAAAAATGGCGAAACAGTAAAATCTAGATTGGCGAAACACGCCTGGGAAAATGATCATCAATTTAGTTGGGAAGAGGCAAAAATTATACATCATGAGTCTCACTATTATAAAAGAAAGTTTTTTGAAGGGGCATTAATTAAATTACATGAAAATCCGATAAGTCAGAGTATTATTGATGTCAGGCCACTATGGGTTCCCTTGATTAAAAACCATTTCAGTCAAAAATCTCCCCACAAACACACGCCAGTTCCTTGTGTTACAGTTGTTCATGCGTCTAGAGTCCATCCAATGCGGCTACGACACATGCGTCCGTGATCGCCCTTGGAGGAAACACGGCCACCTGATTGCATGACCAGTTCCTAATGCTCACCTTGGAGGCATGCGGTAATCTCTATGAGAATATCGTACTGGTGGCCGTGTAGCATTCTAGGAGGAATCGTGCAGTTTTTGGTTTCCGTGTCATGTTCTCATCGACACAGACGGGTGGGTAGCCACAGCTGTGTCGTCACGTGCCCCTGCCGGTAGGTGGGGTAACGGCTCTCCCCCATCCACTACCGCTAGCCACTAGTCGAGTGCGCGGTCTCGTTGTTGATGGACGTGAGAGTCAAGTTTCCCGTGTTTGCCGTCAGCTTGGAGGCAACGATGCAGGACAGGTAATGTATTGTCAGTTTTCCATTTGTTCGTATATATAAATGTTGTGTTAGTGTATTGTATTTAATTTTTTGTATACATATTTGTTATCTTTGTGTTAGTGTAAATTAAAATGTAAAGAAAAAGATTTTAAAAAATCCAAAATAATTGTAGGTTAGTTAGGTGTAAGAATTTGATATTTAGATGTAAGTAGGGTTCACTTGATAACGGGAGGAGTTTCCTTACCTCCCGAAACGTAGTGTAGTTTTAAACACTAGAAGCGATAGGGAAAGTCCAAATAAATCAAAAAAATAAATTCAAATCCATCCCTATTATGAGTTTCAAAAATACAGTAAAGAGAACGGTTCCCGTGCACAAGTCGATATGTTTACCCGTCGAGGCATTACATCGACAGACCCGCTCTTTGACTCTGGTGTTGGAGCCGGGCGTTGACGAGGCTGCCCTGTCACGGACTCGCTCTTTGGGGCTGGTGTTGGAGCTGGACGTTGACGAGGCTGCCGGAGTGATGACCGAGGTGTGACACCATGGGGCCTGGAGCTGGAAAGCTGGAACGATGGATACCGACGAGGCATGACAACCATCTGAGGCCGGGTTTGCTTCCCGAACATATTGTAGTTGCGTCCGTAGTGAAAGGGTGAGCAGAAGTGATTCGTTTAACAACAGCGGTATACTCACTAGCACAGGCCGGCTTCTCATTTGTCAAACAGTTCAACCAATGAGGTGAGGTTATTTTCTGCCGACTCAACGGAAAAGTTGATCAAACCGGGACGTTCGTTCCACTCGAATCATTTGGCATGCAGACACGGGACCAGTCCAGAGCAGCTCCAGAGAAGCGGGCACAGCGGAGATCATCGGAGAGAAGCTGAACGTCCACGGAGGTCTTCTAGTACCGCAATCCCTGCAGTGGTACCCCGGGCTTGGAACTTCTGTGATATAGCGTGCACCACATACGTAGGTCTCACTTGCTTTCGGCCGGCATCTCTACGCTGGTCTCCGCTGGGTCCCGAAGCGGAGTCAACACCTTCTGCGTCGCACAAGGCCTGAGACAATTCCCCCTGTGTGGTCAGCACTGCTCCGGGCGTTGGGTGAACAGTGCGGTGGGCAATGGATCTGGCCCGTGTAATTTGTTAAACTCAGCGCTGATCTCTTATTCTTCTTTGTACTATCCTTTTCTGTCTTGCATGGCTTCACTGGTTTCCCACTAACACTAACACAAATTTATGAATTGTACAAGTTAAACTCTGTCCCTTACCCGATTCCCATCACAACCCCAACAACAAACCGGTGGTTCGCGCAGTGTTGAGTTCTGCTGTCCACCCATACCCTAAGCAGTTCAATCGGTTGGCATGGACAAACCGCCACGAATGAACTGACCTTACTTGCCTGGTCGGCACGGCAATCCAACACAGTCAAGATCCTTTTTTTAAGTATTAAAATGGCCTTGGACACGTTTGAACATGTTAGGAGAATACAATTTATAATTATTTAAAGTCCCCTAAAACATTCTTAGCGACAACTGAATAAATATTCCTTGGTACCGCGGTTGAAAAATTGAAACTGATTAAAACGGCCTTTATAAAGGCCACTAAACTGAAGGATGTTAAATGACAAAGTTGTAAAATATTTAAATAACCCTCCTATAAAAAAGTATCAAAATGTGAGGCTGAGACTTGAAAAGGAATTGGGTAACGTTTGTGAAAGTTTAAATAATTGAGACTTATAAAAACGGCCTTATAAAGGCCACCAAAATGACTGAGGTTAAATGACTAAGTCCTGAGAATCTGGATTGACGAGAGGTACGCAAGGTAGGTTTAGTATGTTATATGATTGCTAGGCTGATTCATAACGATTGATATAAGTGGTGGGGGCCTTGATAAAGGCCGTTTGTAGAAGGAGTGGTGTCCTGTGTTTGGTGCGGGGGGATAGAATCGAGGACCCGAAGGATGTGTCTTAACCGAAGTTGTTGTCGTAGGATGGTGTCGACTCTGTCCAAGTTTTCATTTTGGATGATGAGGTGGAAGTCATCTCCACTACTAAGTTCGTAGGTAATCCGATCGACAAGGTGTCTGTAGCGAGCCAAGATGTCCATGAGTTGGTCTATCCGTAGGTAAGAAAAGTTATCCCGCTTCATTCGAATCGTCGCTCTCCCCACAGGTTTAGTAGCCGCCGTCGGTCTGGTTTGGCAGAACTTTAACTCCTTCCTGCGACGTCTGTGATCCTCTTCGTCCGAATAGTTTTCATCAGAAGAGTCAGCAGGGCGTTTCATCGGTTGGTAGTTGCGAGTTACGCTGCGGCGCAGATCAGGAGTGGTAATGAGCCGTAACGCGCGATTCAGTGTCAAGCTGTAAATGTAGTGGGGGTGATTGGTCACTGGAGGGGGATTGTAGCGCGGTGGGGATAGGTGGGCATGGGAGGGGGTGTGGGGGGTGGCGAAAATGTATTATCTTATCTAAGATCTAGATCTAAGATAAGATGATAACCACCCACACAAACTGCCCTAATTGGGCGGTTGGCCATTTCAAGTTGCGAATCGACGTAATCTGTCATTTGGCCACTTCAAGTTGCGGGGTGACGTATATGTGTCGTCACACCATTACATCATCTCCGTGACGTCATCACTCCCTCTCGTCACACATACGTCATCACCACGTGACTCAAACGTCACTTCTGATTTAAAATCGCTGAATGTACATTTGTCTTAGTCTCCCCATTTTGCCTCTACTTGCATATACTGAAATTTAACTTAGTGTAGGGTGTTCTCTATTTATTCAGATAATAAACTCGTTAGCTAAATAAGTAAAATATACAAACTTCGTACATTTATGCAAACACACATAAAATATTCAGGTTCTAAATATATGGAACAGCTTTCAAAACGTATCAGGCTCAGGGTAACCAAGGCTTGGTTTAAATAATTGAGAATATCCACGAGGACAGTAAATATTTACTTTAATATTCGTTAAACATGCAAAATGTATAATCTAATAAGTGTGGTAGTAAATTCACCTTGGCCTTTTCCAAAATTGGCTCCAAATATCCAGCGATGACAAGCTGAAGGGCTTCCAAAAAGTACAACACAAGCGGCGATTATATCACTCTCAGGACTGGACCTATACTCCCAATTAGACTGGCCAATTCAGTTCGCAGGTATCCGCAGGCACTGCCTATTGTAGATCGGCCGAAGGGACACGCGGTGGGCCACGGCCAGTTTAGGAATTCTTCCGTATCCCTGCTTTTGTAGGTTAGGCAATTATGTCATACACGCATTACTAGTTGCGTTTGGCACCATGTCGGCACGCGCTACGACACAAAATAATCTTAAAATGTAGGTTGTCATGCCTACAAAATGCCACAGTATTTACTAGAAATTTGCGGACGTCACAAAACTTGTTTTAAATTTTCGTAAAATATCGTAACATTAAAATGCTTATACTATAAATTTAACAAAGAGGATATAAATTTAAATTACTTTCGCTATCTACCAGAAATGAAAGGTTTTAATTTCTTGGTAGTTGGTAGATTTTTAAGTAAAAGCCTAAAATGTGTAACGTGTTGCAACTTAAGAAGGTTTTTAGGATTTACACTATTTGTGACCAAAATAACCTTTCAAAACACTGTATTGATTGCGACTCCAGTGATTGCTCCTTAGAACTGAATTATTTGTAGTTTAGATCATTGTTACCCATGCTGGTACGTGTACGGAATAACTAATTTAAGTTTAGTACAGCTTTACAATTTATAATGCTGCACAGTAAACCTCGGAATCTAACTTGAAAAGTAAAATTTTAATGACAATTAAAATCATCAAAAATACCTACTGTCATCAATTATATATTTGTGAATTTTCATTAAAATAAGATTAAAATGAGTACTTATTGAGCTTTTTATTAAAGTATAAAAATAATAATATAAAATTAAAGTTTGAGGAGTAAGAAGAGTAGTGATACTGTAATATGGAAATGTTATGTACCATAACATGTTATCAGGAAGGATACAAAGACAGTAAATGAGGAAAATTTTTTATGGCGAATTTAAATGAAGTTTTCCCGGACTTGAATGTTATTATTGGGATATTCAGCCGCCAACAATAATGGGGGACGGACTCCGTTATACGCGACTGGAGACAGGAAGATTGATTATCTGATAGCTTATGGTGGCCGATTAGAATTTTAGACACTCCGAATAATTGAGTGATGTTATTTTTTATATATAATCAGTGATATACTGTATGTAAATATTATTTTATTGTTAATGTTGTTCTTAAGATGAAGTTGTTATTTATCTATTTCTTGCCTTGTCGATATGCGTTTATATAATACAGTTTGTTCTCAATAATCCGAAATTTAGAACCAAAGAATAATTATTCAAATTAAATTATTTTGATTCAACAAAACTTAACATATAAAGATTAGTTTGGTTTGTGTTTTGATTTCTTTCAAACATTTATTAAGTAAATTCTATTTACATATTGAACACCAATTCTGTCACTCTAAGCTGTGAAATAGACATACACTCTTGGACTTGTTAACGATGAATAACAATTAGTTCCACTAACAAGTATTGTAGAAACTTACATTCAAAAACTTTAAATTTGAAAATATGTCTTAAATCGTTCTAATCAGTTTATGATTAAGAATGTCAGAAGGAAAACTCAAATCATAGACGAATTATATTTATAGTCTATGTCAATATATGAATTTTAAGGACTATTTATTGGCACACAATTTATTTAAATTAATTAACCCCGATTTTGGATGTTAAGGTTTTTTTCCAAGAAAGTAAACAAAACGTACTGAGGTTTACAAATAAGTAAGAATTTCCAGAATTACTATTTAGTGTAATTGTGCTCAAAAAAGTTTCCATTTTAATTGCTTCAAATGTCAGAAGAAAACGCATTATCAATTACAGGAATTCAGTTTGACTTAAATATTGCATAAAATATTCTAATATGTATACAGCCGCATGTGTAACTGACTCACTCACTCACACTCACTCACTGAGGTATACGATTTCTAGACCACTTCTAGACGAGTTAGAAACCTGAAATTTTGCAAGCAGGTATTTTATAGCTTGTAACCCTCAGTGAAATCGCCAAAACTGACAATTTTTTTTAAAACCCCAACAAAAATATTTAAAACCCCCCAAAAAAGGTTTATTTTAAAATTCCAGTGTTTGAGCTCTAGCGGCCGAACAGATTGACCTATCGAAAAACGGACACCACTACGACCTACGGATTTTGAAGGATCTACAAATTTTGTCCTATGAATTTTTGTCGTATCTCGCTCCCTTCACCCTTAGGTAGCGCTAGATGTTTCAAATTTCAGGCAATTTCGACGGTTATTTTCGTGGTTTTTAATTTCCTATCAGTTTAATTTAGTATTTAAAGGCTTGATATTTCTCACTCAATATTTGTACTCATTACTCTTTACGAAACAGTCGATAAACTAACCTGTTTTAATAATTAAACACCTAAAAAAAAATAAAAACCCTAATTGTTCCATAAATGACAAACTGCATTATCGATATACTCAGGTAATTCTAGATAAGCTATAAACGTGGAACTAGGCCTACATGCAGCTTGTCCATTGAAACCCCCAGGAAAATTGCAAAAATTTATAATTTTAAATCAGAACCACATAAAAAAAATCAAAAATGGAGGAAATTTTGAATACTTTCAAAATAGAGCCTTTTTATTTTAGTTCTAGCGGACGAACGGGTGGTCCTATCGATAAACGGAATACCTCCACTTGCCAAGGATTTTAGACGATGTAAAACTTTGACCCTAAGTATGACTTTTTGTCGTATCTTGTCTTCTTTACCCTTAGACAGCGCTAGACTTTTCAAATTTCAACATATTTTCATAGTTTTGTGGTGGTTTTGCATTTGTTATCATGTGAACAGATTTGATGATTTAAACCCATCGATCTAGGGACGAAGCCTCCCACAATGGTCTAAGGATCTAGGGGTTGGGGAAGTGGGGCTGTAGGGGAGGTCTAGGAGGGGAGAGGGTTGCATATTATTTGTTTGGGTATATGAGATATAGCATGCATGTGCCTTGAACCCTCAAATACCCTTAAACATTCCCAAACTCTACTATTTCAATTGTTAACCCCTCATATTTAAATAACTGCTGAGTTTTTTTTTTTTTTTTTTTTTTTTATAAATAGTAGTATAATGTCGGTTATGGGCCACTTAATATGACACCACTTTCACTTATCAACAAATATCATTGTTCAGATTGTTAAATACGGCTAAATATATCTTTAGACTTTAAACAATCCTAAATAAGTGGATATTTTTTATTTCGAATGCGGGGTTAGCAGCATTTACGCTTTTTGTTTATACCTGTAAGTCGCATCAGGCTGAACATATTACCAGTTTTGATGTTTTAAACAGCTTAAAATAAGCCTTTGAACTTTTTTACCAATCAAGCCTTATATGGAATTTTACCAAAAATAGTTCCTTGAGGGACTCCATATTTAATTTATTGAACATTAAATCGTATTATAAAAAATATAATTATTTACCAGTTTTTATAGAATGTTATAACATTTTTACCGGTCTTAGGTTTTATTTGCACGTAATGTTCATGAAATCTAGGTTTTGACCAAATTTAGACAACTTAGTATTTATTAAATTGTTATATACTCTAATATTGTACTGCTAGGACTAAATCTTAGCGCTCAATAAGTCTAATTTACATTTTGAGTACACATAAGACCTCGGAT
Source organism: Allygus modestus (assembly GCA_963675035.1). NCBI lineage: Eukaryota > Metazoa > Arthropoda > Insecta > Hemiptera > Cicadellidae > Allygus > Allygus modestus. The sequence continues at coordinate 42,866,050 of OY776113.1, read as the reverse complement.
TATTAGCGTGTTAAACCATGTGCCATAGGTACTACAATAGGGATCTGGGGGCGAAGCCCCCCACAGGGGTCTGGGGGCGGAGCCCCCTTCTAGCGAAGCGGGTACTAAATATAGAAACGCTTGTTTTATCAAATATTAGGATCAAGGGAATTTTTATTTAAACGCTTACGGTGTTTCATTCAACGCAGTAATAAATCAAATTTATGAAATTGTTACCGAGAGTTGCTAATTGACTGACTCCAGTTTCACTTTTTAGAATTCTTCGAACCGTTTTTTTTACAAAGTTTATATAAGTATTTTATAAATGTGAAATACATTTTTGAAATGCAGATTTTTACTACTGACATGCCTTTCTTTTTATCAATCATTGTATTTTAGTAAACCATTAGACTTATAAACTATTTGGTTAACAAATTTCGAATAGATTTGATTTGGTACTCGATGAGTAACATAGAGATATATCAATTGCGTCGACAACAATGTATATTGACCCAGTTGTAGTCCGTTTTAACTGGAACCGGGAACCAATGTCAACATTAGTCATGCCAAACATAGACCTAGGTTGCTCACTGTAATATCTTTCTTGCTACACGTTATTTCACCATTTAAAATATATTACTTTCCAATTATTTAATTGTTTACATTTACTTACTAAGTAATCTATCTTAGTAATCTATCTCACTTTCCTGGATTATAGGAACACAACATTAGGATTATAGCGGTTTTTAAAATTTTAATAAACATTAAGGCGTAAGTTTAAGCGGTATGAATGAATGAATGAAAATAATTCTTTATTCGTCACAAACTTTCCGTTTACATACATCACATGACGGACACACATGACAATACAAGCAAGTACACCTAATAATAGAACATACATTTACAGATATTTTAACATTAACCTTGCAAATACATTATTACAACACATACAAAAAACATTTACACATTTATTTTGTAACAAATAAATTAGGAGCCTCCTAAGCAGAACCAGTATTGAGGCTTCCATCACAAGACAACTAAATACAGTAGTATAAATGGCTACCAAATAGTTATTTACAAAGATATTTTTAAAATAATTTTATATAGTATAGTTTTAAATTTACAAGCAAGTACCTATGAGACAACTATAATAATAAATAACATCACTACTTTACAATTATTTATATGTATAAGTAAAATTTAACTATATTTCCAGTTAACCTAATAATACCAAATAAATTAAACAACAATCTGAAACAAGTAATCAATGCTTTGGTGAGTCATTAACAAGGATTTATGTTCTTACAATACTGAACATAAGTGTGTCTATAAACAATATAGCATGAAGTAAGATTAAAAATGCCTCGTGCATTTAAATTTAAAAAAACTGTCTATACAATGTGAGTTTGGGACGTGGGATGGGTACTGAATTATTTCTGAGGATGTACCTCAATGTCTGCACCAATTTGTTTACATTGCTACATGTTTTGTAAAATAAACTGAGAATTTTTTAAACATATAAGTAACGAAGTGATCAAATTCTGAGTGTACACAAAGGTCAAGAATGTTTTAGTCGATTTTGTTTTGAAATAACTCTAATAATTCTTTTTTGCAAAGTGACATTTGGTTGAATCGTTGAAAGGTAGATCGCTCCCCAGCAACTTGACCCATATACCAATCTTGAATTAACTAAACAATGATAAACATACATAAGAACTTTTTGAGGACAAATATTTTTCAGTAAATAAAATTTGCGAAGTGTACTGACTAATTATCTACGAAGCTTCAATACATGTCCCTTCCAAGAGAGATTTTAGTTTATCAGTAGACCAAGGTATTTAATTTCTGTTACATTTAAATAAATAAATAAAATGGTCTTTTATTTAGAGCGTTTTTCATGAACATTACATGGTTTTGAAAACAACTCGAGTCACATAAAATTGTTTACACAAAGCTATTTACAACAAAAATAATCTAATAATATTCTACAATGTTACATGACTTAAAACTTTTAAATTTACCTGACCAAAAACAAAATCTTTTAAATCTGTCCACTTAATAACGCATTGTGCAGTATTTTTTTAAAAGTCTTTTGACTGACAATTCATGGCCGATACTGGACGACAAAGAGTTATGGAGCTTTGGGGCAAAATAAGAAAACCCCTTACGAGCGGACTCACAGCGCACACGAGGCATCTCAAGCATGTTGTCCTCCTTGGTACACCGGGAACGCATTTCAGAACGGGTTCTGAGCCTCTCTCTCAAATATTGTGGACTCTCCTCAGTCAGTACTTTACGAACGAGTCAAGAAGTGCGGAGAAAGCATAAGTCAGCCATAAAGCATAAGCCAAGGGTTTTCCGATCAAGTGAAACGTGGTCGAATTTCTTCAGTTCACAAACGTACCTGACACACGTTCTGCACTCTCTCCAACCGGTCCATGTCACCTAGAGATACAACGTTGCCATACACCGGAAGACAATACTTAAGTATAGAGAGTACCAAAGCCTGCACAAGCCAAAGCTTAGCAGGTGCGGGGAACAAGTGCCAATGCCTGTACAACATTATCAAACGGGCCACAGCTCTCTGACATACAATGCTTACATGTCCAGAGAAGGAAAGTCTGGCATCAAACTGAGGTCCAAGAAGTTTGGGAGAGTTACACTTGTTCAGTAGAACACCACCGAGGTACACTGCAGACAAGGGCGGGAATTGCAGAACCTTTCCAGCTGGGAACGTCAACAAAGAGCACTTCTTCTTGTTCAGTCAGATACCATAGCTTAAAGACCAACTATAAATGGCATACAGATCAGAATTAAGTTTGGAAACAGCCCGGCCAACTTGGTCACTGTCGTACTGAAGAGCTAGCTGGGCATCATCAGCGTACGAGTACAGCTGGCAATGATGCAAATACTTCCACATGGTGGCAGAAAATCAAGTAAACAGGCCAGGCCCAAGACAGCTACCTTGTGGCACTCCTAATGATTTTTTCAGAGAGGCAGAAACATCAGACAGACTTTGGTCTTTTGGCTCCTTCCATCCAAGTAGGAATGAAACCATGAAACTACCCGATGATCATATCTGTAAAACTTCATCATGGCTAACAGCAAGCTGTGATCAATGGAGTCAAAAGCCTGAGAAAAATCCAGCATTGCAACGGTAGAGCACTTTCCAACGTCCCTAGCTTTAAGGAGGTCATCGCAGATTAGCAGCAGAGCTGTTGTGGTGCTGAACCCCTTCCAAAAACCAGACTGCGTAGCTGGTATTATTGATTCCAACTCTAAGAATTCCACCAGTTGAGAGATTACAATTGTCTCTAAGACCTTATAGAAGCAGGTAACACGGAGATAGGACGGAGATCAGCCACCGATAATCGTGTTTGACTTTAGGAAGAGGGATAACAATAGTTTCCTTCGAAACATTAGGAAACACCCCAGTGGCCAGTGAAAGATTCAACAGGATAGCCCCAACACAGTAAGTACCAACCATTTTAATCATGTTGATCGTGATACTATCATTACCAACTGCACCCGAAGTTGACTTATTGATGACAGCCTTTACTTCTCTTTCTGTCAAATGGCCAAAGCTAAACATATTTTTGACATCCTCAGAAAAACTCGTAATATAATAATCAAGACATTCAAACTGAACCTGACAACCAGTACCCATCTTAGAAAAATGTTCGTTAATTTCATCAGGTGTTTGAAGAAATTAAGGAAGCTCATAATCATTTTCATTGGTCGCACCGCTTTTCTAAACTTTAGCCCACAATTCTTTAGAATTTGTGCATCCTGCCAGTTCATTTTTAAAGTAAATTTGTTTTGCTTTTCTTATCGCACTGTTCAGGGCGTTTATAGATTTGCAGTACTGGTCCTTGTTGCCGTGACTTAGAAGTCAGGAATGTTTGCTTCCAAAAATTCTTTTCCTTAGTGAGGTTAATAATGATTTCATTTCTCCAAGGAGCTTTGTTTTCTAGTAACTCTTTTTCATACTAATGGAGCATTCTGATTAAATATTTCCAATACAGCCGAGTTTATAAAGCCTACCATTTCCATAACATAATTCATATCTTTAACAGTGTTCCACCGGACATTGGCAGCGCACTCAATCATTTCTTCTGTATTAAAATTTTAATAATCTCTGTAAGTTACATATTTCTCTAGCCTTTTGCCTCTTTTTCGATTGATATTTATGTCACAATAGGTTAGTTTATGATCTGATAATCTAACCCCTCGACTATAATACATGGAAGACATGTCAATAACATCACATTTTGTAAAACATATCTGTTTAAGTAAACAATAAGTATTAGGATGTGATTGATGCGTAGAAGAGATCGTTGTGACTCTCATACTCGGTCATCAGCATATTCGGTCATTTCATAAAAAACTGAGAAAAGAAAAGGTTCAAGACAGGTGTAAGGAATATCTTCAGATCTGTACACCACACATATGCAAAATTTCCTACATTTCCAACAGTAGGACAACTGCAAGCCCCACAGCAATTTGGCTGGTGTTTGAAAACAGATTCTTCAAACGCATAATCCTGTCTTAAGCCAAAAATCATGTACTTGGTTGTTTCACTCAGAACTAAATAATTTGTATCAAACCAATACCTTAACAATATGAGAACATTCTGCATAACATTTCTGATTTCCCAAAGATTTTCCCCTGAGTTCATTAGAGCAGTGTCATCTGCAAAGGCTGTTAGCTTACCATTGAACTGAGCATTGCATAAACCATTTATATATATGAGGAACATGATAGGTCCCAACACCGAGCCCTAGGGGACTCCATGTTTCTAATAGCCTCTACAACTAACAGCATCATTACCTTTTTTTGTAAACTGAGGTCTTTCTAGCAAGTAGCTGGAAAACCTTTCAAGTGTCAGCCCTCTAACACCAGCACACCACATGTTTTCAAGAAGTATTTTGTAGTCGACTGTATCAAATGCTTTTGTAATATCAATGTATAAAGATGTACATTACAAATTTTCATTTAAAGACAGCTGGATCTAGAAACGAGAAGTGTATCTTCAGTTGAAATACCTTCCCTAAAGCCATATTGATTTCTGATAAGGAAGGAATTATTGTTCAAGTCGGTGTTTGATAATTTTTTTCAAATCTTTTAGAAAATGATGCACGTAATTATAATGGGTGGTAGTTTGAAGGATTTAGTTCTTCACCCTGCTTATACAAAGGGATAACTACAGCAGTTTTCAAACAAGTAGGAAACACAACCTTTACTATGCTTAAATTAAAGATATAAACTAAAATATCAACTATATTTAAAATTATCTTCTTTAAATTATGTGCGTTAATCCCATATACACTAGGGGCTTTACCCGCCATAAGTCTTAGATTGATACTCAACATTTAATTTAAAAAAGAAATGGATTTTCTTAAATGGGGTTCCTAAATAATTCCTCAAGTACATGAGAAATTTTAAGATTACAAATACTATTCTTAAGCTCGTCTGGTATACTGAGGAAAAAGTATTGGAAGATTTAGCAATTTATGTTGATTCTGTCTTAACAATCATATTGTAAAAAATTTTTTGATAGAGGAAATGGCCTTAGGATCTTTTATTATTATATTTATTAAACTCCACTGGGATCTAAAACCTCCTGTATGTTTTTGAAACTAAAAATGTAGTGACTCCTTAGCCTCATCAATCTCTTATTTGAGTCTGTCCCTAAACCTGTTGTAATGCCTTTTATATTATAAATATAATATATATAATATACCTTAGGTATTTACATTTTTGTTAAATTACTTGACTTTTCTTCTACAACAAGTAACACTATAATAAGACAATTACGTTTTATATTTATTAGTTGTTTATCATAAAACACGGTTAGGATTAAACTTTAAGATTACTAAAGTTGGCCATGTGTATTAAATGAATATTATCAATTTTAGAAAAAACTGAACTTGACTGTAGTGTTATGAATATTGCCAATAAGTTATTTAACTCCTTTTTCATTAAAGTCACGTCATTACAAATCTAAATAACGAGTGTACACAACTCGTTTGATGGAATCCCACTATAATTACCATCTTTCTAATAACCTGGGCTTTCTTTTTAATTAAAGCCACAGTTTACCTTAATCATAAAAATTATCACAATAGATGCTTTTCTTTAGAGAATAATCCTCAAGATAAGTTTGATATCCCTATGCTTTTTAATTAATTTTTCTAGAAACTTTTCACGTTAATTCAATCGGTCTTTTTAAATATTATAGCAAATATAACAGTTTGTTATTCGAGCCGTTTACCATGGTAGTATATAAGTTGTATATAAGTTACATATCTAAACTATATATTTGATATTAAATCTTTTAAATTTTAATATGGATAACTTTGTATGCACATTGAGCGTTGTGTAAACGAAAAACGTTGTACAAAGGAATTAATCGATTGTCTGCTAATGGTAGGAAAACGACAGAAGGGTTTCCATACATTGTCAATCGAGTACATGGAACCGCTGTAATGATTTCCATACGTTGCCTACTGGGTGGAAGGAACTTTCTCTCCTGATTTCCATTGATTGTCCGCTATGTGGGGGAAGCTTCTGTAATTATTAGTGAATTTCCTTTGGAAAGTGAACTATTAGCATGACCCGCACGGTGAAACTTAAGCCCGGGACCACCATAGAAGTTCCTAACGAGACCCCCTGAACACGTTTTGGGGGGTCGTTCAAAATTTTATATATATATATATATATATATATATATATATATATATATATATAGACATATATATATATATATATATATGTTTGCACTCTAGCGGCCGCATTTTTTGTCCGATTTACTTCAAATTTGGTAGGGACGTTCCTTTCTGTAATCAGTTGGACAAGTTCGTTGGGCAAGACAATCGGAAAACTCTAAACCCCTTTTTTGGGGATTAATCTTTCAAATTTTGAGTTTTTGGGCCCAAAAAGGGTCAGAAAAGCCCCGTATGTAAAATACATGCATGTAAAAAGATGGGAATTAGAGAGGCGAAAGTATTAAGCCCTCTCTCGTCATTCTACCATAAATATTTACCGAGTTATTAAAGAAAATGTGTATCGACCAAACACAGTACGTTGTCTTGTGGGGATTTAACATTAGAAAAGCCTGTTATTCATTTGTTGGTGTACTTTTATCATCCCCAACAACCTCACGCCTACTTTTAAGCCTGACTGGACCTTCTCCTAACCTTATAATGCGCAAAATTGTATTCCCAGCATTGCAGGTAAATAGAACCAGGAGCATCAGAACAGCCAAAAAATCAATGTTTTCAGATTTGAATAAAAGTTGGAATAAATGTATGTTTTTAACTGATTTTGAGTTTTTATAGTTTTTTATGTGGAAATTCACTTCCCTCACGTCAGCGTGCTGCCTGCGAACTCGTTATGATTTATCGTTGTGTAGATGGAAACCTGTGTAATCAAGAAGCCCCATGGGTAAACCTAAACATACCTTAGTCTCTTTAAACTATTCCTTAAGATTTTAACTATATATGACTTTTATTTACTTGGTTCCTACTCAGTATCTGAAATATTACTATTTCATTTAGAGACATTTAAAGATAGAAAGCAAGTTATTTATAAAAACACTAGCCACCATAGTAAACGTTTTCACAAGGAAATAGAACAATGTGTGTTTTGCATTCTGTAGTATTGTATATTTACTTAGTTACTTAGTTTTCTTAATTGTATATTTACTGTAGTTCAGTATCTTAATGGCAACGAATTTTATTGACGACTAATATATTTACAAAACCCCAGAATGATATTAAATCATTCAATGGGTATCATCCACTTAATGTATTTTTAGCGAATTTCCCTAATGTAAATTTAGGGAAGAAGCTATTACCGTAGTCGGCATGGTAAGACCTAGGCCCGGGACCAAACTTTTCGTTTTGAGGTCCCCAGACCCCAAAAACACCATTCGTTCGAAACTGTATATATATATATGTGTGTGTCCGTGAGCACGATAACTCTCGTAAAAATTATCCGATTTTGATGAAATTTGGTATAAACGTGTAAAGCAACATTTATGACTTTAAGTTCGAAAACCAGCCAGATCGCTCTATCCGAAGGGGTATTTTTGGGGGGTTTTGTACCCCAAAAATGGGTTTTTTGAATTTTTTATATATAATTTTGGAAATAGTCAAATTTTATTTTTTCTCATTGGATTCAGCTTAAAAAAACACACAATTTGGTATTTTGATCATTTCTTTACGTCAATTGGTTACCGAGATATTGAAAGTGCTAAACACAGTACGTTGTCTAATGTTATTCTTATGGAGAAAAATACAAATTTTATATCTCGCTTATTTATGAACCTATACTGACGAAACTTGGTATACGGCTTCATCTGGTTGTGGACCATTGATATTTGCTCAAAAAGACACTTTTTTACCCAAGGCTCCCATAGCAGCAAACCTGCGTACTCAGCCCCATGTTATTCTTATGGAGAATAAGTAACGTGTTATCTGCCTTCATTATGAAAATAAATTAATGAAATTTGGTATGTGGCTTTACCTACATGAGTTATATTGATATTTGTATAAAACCCCATTTTTTGTGTTCCTTGCTTCAGCAAACCTGCATACTCAGCTGCCATGTTATTCTTATGGAGAATAATTAAAATGTCATAAATCGTTTATTTATGAATGTATATTGATGAAACTTGGTATGTGGCTTTATGTGGTATTAAGATACATATATATGTATTGGAAATTCGCTGAGTACGCAGGTTTGCTGCTACGGGGGTATTATTTGTTCCAAACCATTAATTTGTTTCATAATAATATTCATCTACTACTGCTATTCATCTACTGCTATTTATCAACTATTTATAATAAGTAACGTATATTAATGCTATCATCTGGTCAACTAAATGCAATGTACATAAGAAAAACATTGAACGATCTGAAGCCCTAAGGTCAGATCAAGGTCAGACCTTTAACTTGTCCTACTTTATATCTAAAGAATTAGTTACAAAACTTCCCCCTTTAGCACACCGGGAATCTGGATTATTTTTTATAAACAGCCTTGTGGCTTTGTCTTTTATTTATATTAAGATTCTTTACAATAGTTGAATATTCATATATTAAGATTCGAGAAAACAAATAATATATACTGTAATTTTAATGAGTTTGGTGGAGAACTATTCAAAATGTAACGCCCACAGCTCAACAGCACGGAAAATCTAATAGTAGAGGGGAAGGTCTTGGTGGAATCGCGACATCAATAGCGCGGGTCACCTCGGGATTAGCAAGACACTGTGTCGCATCGCTAAAATGGTACTAAAATAATATTTTAATTTTAGATATCGTCCCCAAATAAAACTAATATCGTCAGGTTTGGCCTCCTTCAAAAATATTTTCTTACTGATACTCGTCTTTGTGAAAACCATCAATTTAATTAAACCCTTCGAAAAATTGGCACCTTGTTGTTTAGTTATTTAGTTATTTATTTATTGAAAAAGAACATTGTTGACTCTGATTATTATATTTTACCTTGCAGGGTTCCCCAATGATGGAAATACATTCGGTTTAAGGTAAAGACAACATTTAACCCGAACATTTTTAAACCCTGAAATTAACTTCGCTTGTGTACTGTGCAAGTCTTGGCAATAAACTAATTTTTAGTGGCTTACTAAACATGAAAATTAGTATTTTTACTACCCAAACGAATCATCATGATAGTATTAGCTTATAATTACTAAGACGATCAGTAAATATTTGAACGGTTATAATCTAATGCTTTTTAAAGGAATACAATTCAAGCATAATATGAATTTTGTTACAAAAAAAATGGATAAACTAGGGAAAACTAAATACAGTAACGGGCACGTAAAATATTAATAAATTATTTTTAATTTAGCAAATAAAGTAACCATTTCAAACGGTTAGCCTCTACACGAGCTTAAGGACAATTATTAACACTTTAAATTAATTCATAACAGAACGGGTGAAATGTTGAATCCCTCTCACGTTTTCCTTTGATTAGCCCCCTCCTCCCTTCAATCAAAGGCTATCCTTCCTTCCCTAGCAGCAACAATGTAAATCAATATATCTCGACACTCTAGTCGAGTGATGTAGTACAGCCTCGGATCTTATCACCACATGGATAGGAACAAATTATTGTTTATGAGATAAAAATAAATTAGGGCTGATTGTGTCAATTATGAAAACGGAAATTGTATATTTACTTTAGTTCAGTATCTTAATGACAACGAATTTTACTGACGACTAATATATTTACAAACACCCAGAATGATATTAAACCATTCAATGGGTCATCCACTTAATGTATTTTTATTTGTTCCAACCCATTAATTTGTTTCATAATAATATTCATCTACTACTGCTATTCATCTACTTACTGTATTTCAATTGTTATAGTTCGTTCGTTGCCTCAGTTCAGGTATGACAAATTTTTAAGTGTAGTGTAGTTAGGAGACCACTTACATTTATGAGTGCTTCACAGCAAAGGATCTTTTTAATACTGACAGATTATGTATGAAAAATTGTAATAACATAACGTCATAAAGGGTGGTTGGAAAGTAAGTACCAACCCCCCTCTTCCCAAAAATTGTTAAGGTAACCTTCTCAGATATTTACGTTTAAAATTATGAATCACAAGCTTGTCCACACTAATAATATTTTACAATATTTTATGTTGCTTTTTTAAAATTACTAGATCACTCGACGATTTAAAGACGGTTACCGCAATCTGGGTTCTGATATCTGCTAACCTAACATATATATGGGGGAAACTAATTCAATTTAATACAATACGATTAGGGCTGCCATTTGGTTTAGGTGGACCGACTTTTCTTTTTGTAATTTTTCTTGTCTTGCAATATCTTTCAGGTGAGGTATGGCACGACCATTTGTCTTAGTTAAGATTTGTTATTTACCCCTAACCTCAAAAAAATAAAGTCTGAGGGTTAAAAATATAAAATGCGCCTTATTTAATGCAGTCCTTTATATTAAAGAAGGCTGCCACCAACGGATTTCAATCTTATGAATGTTAGGCATGTCATACATAGTCTTACTTCTTAAGCTTTCTAACTATGCCTACCGTAAGTGACAGACTTCATATTTCGTGTTGTTTTCCTTCTTTATTTTGTACCCGTAACTAATATGAATGAATGAATGAATGAAAAACAACTTTATTCCAAAAACACAAAACTACAGTACAGTACAACAAATACAATTAGAGATATAACATAAATAAAAATACACATATTAATGAGTGAATCATAAAACAAGGTTCTTAATGTAGTTACTAAAAATAATATAGTCTAAGTCTTATGAAACAGTAGACATAGGCAAGAGCTGCCTGTGCGTCCACTGAGTTGCTTATAAAATATAAAAAATGACCGTATATGTTTAACATGCCAGTACTTTAATTGCATCAATATATGTTCAGAGTTTTGTATATAGTTTTTTTAAATGTTAAATAACAAAGTTATTTTGTATATAGTAATTGTTTTCATAGTAATAGTTATTTGTTATCTTTGTATGGTTATTAAACTCTCTTTTATACTTTACTTTTCTAGAATTATTGCGTTTTACAGATTTTTTTTGTGAACGTGAAGAGTAAGGTTCTTGACGCAGCCAGACCAGAACTTGTCTACTCTCTCAGGTCCTTTTAACCCATGTGGGATATTTTTTGTTACTTCCTATGTAAAGCTGAATATTTGATGTTAATAATAAAGATTTATTTGATTTAATCTAATAGACGACCCTTAATGAATGTGTTGAGCGTCTTAAGGTAGGCATAGGCCACATCCATGCAGTTTTATGTCCAAAGACAAGCTTAAAACTGGTCTATACCAGTTTTGAGGCTGACATTGGGTACAGCAAATGAAGTTGTCATTACATATAGTAAGTCTTTTGGCCGTCCATTATGACAAACTTCCCTTTCACCTTTGGTACCCCCATTTTCAGTGGCTGGGGACAGAAACTCCGGGTTTGGTCCCCAACCTGAGAATGAATGGTCCCTGGCTTTTGTACATGGATACCCTTGTCAGCTGAGTTAACCAGTTGGAGGGAAGAATGCGGGTCCCCTGGTTGAGAGCCTCATCCCAGCTGTCACAGGGCACGGGAGTTGGCCCTCTGAAGGGTCTATTTGGCTGCCGTCCCATCCCACCCTTTCCTTTCTTGCTAGTTCCTATCCTTCCGTTAACATGCGCAATATTCCCGCTTGTGGAAGACGTGCCTAGCTGCTATGGTTTCCTAATCCAACAATATTGATGAATGAATGATGAGGACCTTTATATCTTGTCGTTGGATTCCATAACTTATGGATCAAAAGGTACTTTCCTTCATCATCTGGTGTCAAAAAGCCTATATTTATCAACATTGGTTTTTCTAGTATTTTACTAAAATGGTCCAATAAAGTGTGAAAATCGTTACTTGTTTAATTCACCTCACTATACGTCCATGACCACAATCCTATCCAGCATTATCATTAAGCACACATGGATAGAACAGCTTTTTTTGTGCACATATTAAAACTATATTCATAATATACCTTCCTAATTGTAACATAAATATGTTATTTTACTTGTTTGATTTAAGTAGTAAATAAAGTAGTAATTTAAATATATTTAACCTAAAAATAACGTGTTTGGAAATAGAGTATACAGTTTCCGATGCAACTGCACAATTAGGCTGTCAAATATATATATATATATATATATATATATTTGTTTAACTGTCAATTACTATGCCTTAAAACAAAAATATTATTGTTTACAGTGATAAATTCAACTCCAAGTTTTTGTTTACAGCCCTTAATCATGTGGAACGTTTTAAGAGGAACGCCCAAAACCAGTCAAAACACAGAATATTCAAGTTTCTGAGGCCACTAAACTCCACCAAAATTATAATATATGTATTCATTGATCAGAATCAAATACATGGAAGCGATACATCAGGGGGTCAGCAGAACAATACTGGTTTTCGTGTGGACATTGTTGTTATAGAGATTTATGAGAGTAGTGCGCGTGAGGCTAGTGTGCTACGTCGGGACAAAAACGAATTTTTCCTAAATAACACGTAGACATTTAAGACATCACATTATGTCTTATGTGCCGCATATTTATTGTTTGGTTTCAGTTTTGCTCAAGAAAAATTTATAAAAATAATTCATGAGTGAGGCAAATGAGACAATTTATCAACAACAGCAATCGTTGTAAAAACATTTTTGCTTTCCTTTTAGAAGTATCTCATGCAATTAAACTGAATGAGGCTCTAACTTGTTTAGGTCACAGACAGAATTGTAAAAGATTCGTAAAAGTAAGAAACACGTATGCTTGCACAATGAGAACCAAACAACCTATTAACTTTCAACTCTAAGTACAGTTTGCAATATGTGTTAATTAAGAGACCTGTTATAATCGGTAAGAATATCCCATCAGATTGTTTAAACAAATCTGTATATTTTCATTATACTGTTGTTATATTTCATCATAAAGAACCTACAGTTTATTATGTGAGTACTACATATCAATAAATTGGTTAAATTAGTAGTACTCCACTGAGCCGACTTACAATTCGCGGACCCATCAGGCTGAAAATCAATGTCGCGAACAGCAATCAATCTACCAGACGTTCAAGTTTACTGGAAGTATAACTTGATATAAACAAGATATTTTTTAAATAGTAAAAATTATCAAGTGGATACGTGACTGAATATAAAATAATAGGTGGCGGGCTTCAATGAGCAAACCATGTTAGAGTAGTGAGGTCCCGCCCCTGACGAGAGCTTCAGTCAGCAATCCATTTCAGAGTAGCAAGGTCCCGCCCCTGAGAATAGCTTCAGTCAGCAATCCATTTCAGAGTAGTGAGGTCCCACCCCTGACGAGAGCTTCAGTCAGCAATCCATTTCAGAGTAGCAAGATCCTGCCTCTGACAACAGCTTCAGTCAGCATTCCATGTAAGAGTAGCGAGGTCCCGCCTCTGACAATAGCTTCAGTCAGCAATCCATGAAAGAGTGGCGAGGTCCCGCCCCCACAATAGCTTCAGTCAGTAATCTATGTAAGAATAGCGAGATACCGCCCCTGACGAGAGCTTCAGTCAGCAATCCATGTAAGAGTAGCGAGGTCCCACTCCTGGCAATAGCTTCAGTCAGCAATTCATGTAAGAGTAGCGAGGTCCCACTCCTGACAATAGCTTCAGTCAGCAATTCATGTAAGAGTAGCGAGGTCCCACTCCTGACGAGAGCTTCAGTCAGCAATCCATGTAAGAGTAGCGAGGTCCCACTCCTGACGAGAGCTTCAGTCAGCAATCCATGTAAGAGTAGCGAGGTCCCACTCCTGACGAGAGCTTCAGTCAGCAATTAATGTAAGAGTAGCGAGGTCACGCCCCTGACAATAGCTTCAGTCAGCAATCCATGTAAGAGTAGCGATGTCCCACTCCTGGCAATAGCTTCAGTCAGCAATTCATGCAAGAGTAGCGAGGTCCACCTCCCACATGAGCATTGGGGACAATCAGTCGTAAGCGTCTTATTAGTTCCAACTCAGACCAAATGCTGTTTCCAGCTTGTGAGACCAGTGACCTGCTGGGTTTGCCTATCTCTTGGTAATTTTATTATACAACAAGAAGTAGATAAGTCGATCGTAGTAGCCATTGCAATATAATCGAAATGTGTTATTATTTTTTGTAGCTACCCAAAAACCAAAATCTCACATATTATCTATGTAAATGATATTCGCCTGAAATACAAAACTAATCTGCAGCCACTAAGCTCTTTTTTCATATTGTATCATAAAGCGAATCTCTATATTCTTAGATGATATGCGTTGATGTAACAGATTTCCACAAGACAACCCAAACGTTGGTTACAACCACAGACTGTAAGTTATGTCATGTAGAGTTTATATCCCATATCAAAATTCAAATATATAAACAAGGGAAATGTTTTATTAAATATGTTCATCTCCTTGGGTATAGCTGATCCTCGGTTAATTTATATTTACTATTTTTATAACGGAGTTCTGTTTAAATATTAAAGATTCAGTTTAATATCGTTGAATTACAAGCATTTCTGCACGTAATCTTTAATTCGACCTGAATACCAATTTAATTTAGAAAAACACAAAAATCCTAGTCTGCCTATAGGTTTTTACAAACAGACAGACCAGCGCGTAAACCAACTTTTGAATACAGGGAATATAAAAATGTATTTCTAATGATCGTCGAATAAAATTTTTTTAAATACAATTCCCAAAGAGGAAAATTGTAAAAGATCTGTATCAGTTGTAAAACCATCATTTTGGTCATCTAAAAGCCAAGATTGATAATGTTTCATTACATTTAAATGTGTTTTCAATGTATAATCCAATCACTACTCAGTTGTTAAAAACCCATTTAAAAATTATAAAATATGAAATATGGTATCCTGCAAATACTGAACTAGCCCTAGGTAATACTCAAAATAAGCTCCATATTAATTTCACTGCGGGTAATGTGTTGACATGATAATCACATTGATACAGCCATGACTGAAACTTGTATTTCAAATCGAACTCAGTTATGCGGTGTAGTAATTAATTAGTCATTACAAACATTGACTTGTGCATAATTAGGGGATACACCGCAATGCTTGGGCAAAAATTATTGTAATTATGTGAAGTGACAATTTACATGCAGTTAATTTTTGACCATTTGAGTGTAAGAAATGAAGTTAGTCGCATTGAAAAATAATATTTTTCCATTTGGAATGATTAAATACGAAATATATTGGAGAATTGGAGAAGGATAACACTGTTTTATATTTATATAGTGGTATTATTTTAGTTTTTGTCTAATTTAAAAATACTAAAAACAGTGATGGACGTTAAAGTGATATAGGATGTCTGGAGATTATTCCGTCCTGTAGTCTAGTGAGTATTATATTAAATTTTTCTCCGCTGTATCTTATTTAAACCATGTCGTAGGGAAATAAATAACCATGATAGTTAGAATTCACCGTGTCGTGCTACACACTGTTTTTTATAGTAGCTTATAGTCCTTTTACAAAATATTATTATAATTGTGCTTAAATAATCGTCTTTACCGTTAAGGTTCTGCTTTGAACAACGGGTGTAGTTGTTTCTCATGGGAACGACGACGACGTTTTTAAACGAGGAAATTAATTCCTTTCTGTAAGCAACATTCAGTTTAGTAATATTTTAAATTCTTTATCTAATAAACCCTATCAGAGAATACAAATATGACACTAGCCGATCCTCATCCACCCAAAATAAGCCCATTCAAGTCACACGCTATATCACCGATATAATACTGCTGAGGACTGAAACACAACGCTTGTTTTATGCTTTTTTAAGCGTATCTGATACGTCCAGTAGACAATTTTGTAAATTATTTTACATTTTCCAAAATTAATATTCTTTTAATTGGGTATTTAATTATGAACATGTAAGAAAAACTTTGATAACATAACAATTATTTCTTGTTGTTTAGTAAAAGTTTGAAACATGAGCTATAAGTGTGAAGAGACTTTGAAAATTGTAATCGCTGTTTTCACAGAATTGCGTCTTTGCCTTATTTGTTTTACGTAAGTTCTGTAAGTGCTGTGCCTATACTAAAATAATTTTTACCAGATAATCTTGATTTTACTTTGGGATATGTGTGTATGGACATCACAACAGGGGGTATTTGTTTTCAACGTTTTATATAAAATTCGGATATTTTTTTAATTAGTTATGTGGTTGAAAATAAGCACCTCAAAGGAATTACTTGTTGAACTACCATATATTCTATACACATACTGTTTCCATAAGTACAAAATAATACTACAAACCATTTTTTTACAGTTGGTTTATAAACAAACAAATTGATGTAGTCTGATTTAGCCAGTAAACCAATCGTAACAGTTGTTTGCATAGCGTATGTAGTTTTATTACATACCAGCTGTGTAACCGTCCTTCGTACGGGTTGTATATAAATGGTAGATTAACTAAAGTAAATAACAACCCACATAATTTTACAATATTAAAATTACTTTTTACACGTTTAATGTACAATAATTAAATCAAAGATAACGAAATATACTGGCATATAGTTCGGGTACTGTTGCTAAGTGGAGGAACTCTGTCGGGTAGTGAACGGCGTGTGGTTTTTGCGACTCCAAATCGGTACACGTAACACTTTGGATTCGCTTTTAGAAATAACTATATAAAGGTCTAGCTCGTACCCGGCGCGTTGCTGCGTTGCTGCAGAAGAGGCATTGTATTTGTTTTATGTCAAATTATGAGGGTTGTCATTCAAGTAGTTTTTTATTTTCATAATGAACCTATATTTATGTCTTTCAAGTATGTTTAGATATAAGCTGTTATGGTTGAATGTTGATGGAGTGGTGGTGAGAGAATATGGTGGGGGAAGGTGGTGGAGGGAGTGACACGTGCGGTCAGGTCGGCGAGAATTCCTGGAACTGTAATGCTTACACGTGGTGTTTCAAATATAAAAAATATAAAATAAAAAAATATCGGGGAAGGGGGGAGGTGGGCACAAAAATATAAAATCGGGGGGCAAAATATAAAATGGGGGGGGGTCAAAAATAAAATCGGGGGGGGAAATATAAAATCGGGGGGGGCAAAAATATAAAATCGGGGGGTAATTAAGATCGGGGGGCAGCGCACAGAGTTCTCCAATACCCCCTACTCTCGCCTATCGAAAAAAGAGTTTGAGTTGCCATTCAAGTAGTTTTTTATTTCCATTGTGAGAGTTGCCATTCAAGTAGTTTTTTATTTCCATTATGAGAGTTGCCATTCAAGTAGGTTTTTTTATTTCCATAATGATAAACAGCTGTGTACTATAATTTAAGTTATAGATATAACTATTAAGTCATCATCTGGTTCAATATAAATAAATACTTTGTCCACAAGAATAACATAGGATATTTAAAACCCCGTAGGGCAGAGTCCTAAGGTGATTTCCAAAAATATAATTAACCTGAAATCTTCTAACGCACATATAGAACATAGGAAAAAGTTTCATCGAAATCAGTGCACCCGTTTCCCTGTGAAAAGCGAACAAAACTGTCCAAAATAGCACGAAATCACGTTTTTGAGCGGCCGCCATTATTTTTCCAAAAGGCTTATGCCGGTTTGAAGTGGTCTAAAACCTTTTCACGCATATATAAAACAAAGACACAAAGTTTCATCAATGACAGTGCACCCGTTTCCCCGTGAAAAGCGAACAAATCCTGTCCTTGAGCTTCATCGACAGACAGACAAACAGACAAACGCGTCTGCGTTCCTATGACATAAAACGTAAAAATATGCAAAAATTTCATAATTCCAAGCAATGTACAGACAAAACTCAAATTTTATTTATATAGACTTAGATTAAAATAATGAATTATGTTTTAATTCAGCATTTAAATGTAAGTGAGCGTTTTGGGGGTAATTATAGCTATTCCGGTTACGTTTGCTGTCTCTATGACAAACAATGTATGAACACATTTTTGTATAATAATAATAATAAAAATAATAATAATAATAATGAATCTGTGTTTTATTTACAAAATGAATACATGGTACATTACTAACATTTAGTAAATCATAGAAACATTTCTCAAAATAAAAACCTTGAACATTCAGGTCAATTCAAAATTATAAAGTCACATCACAGAAAAAGTCTCTCTGACTGTCAGCTGGGTTGGCAGTTTATAAATTATCAGACCTTTTACTATGAAACACACAATCACTATTTAAATATAAGATAATGTAGTGTTCAAAAATACATTTTTGTAAGCAGCAGTAAACTTAAAAAAATAACATTCAACTACTTTTTGTAACTAAAAATCAAAGTAACCAGAAATACAATCATATTTTTTTAAATTAGTAATACCATAAATCGGATCCACAATATGGTTAAAATTAATAACTATAGCACTTTATCATGAATATACCCAATAATAAATACAAACAAAGTGACGAATTAACCCTCCTAATTAAAAATTAAATCCAGCTACAAGCTGCCTTCTGACTCTCCTCGCCTCTTTTAAGTAATTTCCCAACCTAAACCAATACCATCCGTTCAAAATTTCTAAACATTCTTAGGAGTGGGCATCAGGTCTGAATGTGACGATTTTTTGTAGCGAGAAAGGGATGACGTAGCTGTTGACGTCACGGTGACGTCATGGGTGTGAAGATAGGAAAAGTTCAAGGTCATGCTAATAAAATCTGGTTTGATTGGATGGTAGTAATTCGATAGTAAATAATATCGAATAAAAACTATCGAAATAAAACTGTGCAAGGTAGTGGTTTTAACTCTTATTTTCCTTTATTTTATTTACAATACTTCTTTTGGTTTGTGTAATTTTAGAAGTTTTTCCCGATGATGTATGCACAGAGTCCTTGTTGGTTGCTGTGTCTTGTGTATAACTTGAAAGATAGTGCACAACATCTGGATCGTGTGTTTCCAGTTTTATTTTCCAAGTTTGTGAAACAGTAGATTTAATAGCAAAGTTCTCTTCACCTTTAATGTGTCCTTCCATGTTTGTTTAGTAAAATGTGCATTAGTCAAAACCTATTAAGGATAACATAACTGCTTGCACATCTGAAGATGTTGTGGTAGAAACGTCATGCACTTGAATTTGATCAGTTGTATTTTCATTAGCTTGTTCAATATTATATGAAGATGTGGAATAAACAATATTGTATTGTATTTGAGAGTCCATGTGTACTAGACAAGAGTATAGTGATGTAGCGCAAGCGTGTAGGTTAGGTACCTGCCCTTTCCCCCACCACATCGGTCCCCCCACCACAATAATCCCCCACCAAGTTATTACACCGCACACTGACCAGTAACCACTGTATACACGTTAGTTAAGGTTTGGCTCTTATACTGTCAAGACTGTAGCTCCGTAACTGAAAACTTCAATAACTTTTGCTCACCACTGTATGTGTATAATTATTACAGTTAATATGATTTAAACTAGTGCATGTATTCATGTGATGCTCCTTGCGTAGCAAACAACTGGCTAAGAGTGTTTCAGCCTTGATTATTCTAAGACGAAACCGTTCACAGTCCACTAAAAGCGTAGACATTCTGTCTTCATAGTCGGAGAAATATAAGGTGGTGGCAAGTGGACTACTGAAGGACACCTTCCTCATATTCCTGTAAAACTGTGACATGTTCAGACCTTTACAAAAATTCCATATGTAGATGTTCATTCCACAAGAACTGACTGCACAGTGATGTGACGCTAGGGTGTAGGATAGGCACCTACCCTTCCCCCACCAACTTATGATCACACAATAACCAAGTCATATGTGTTAGTTATGGTAAGTTTAAATATTGTAAACTGTAATCATATTTGTTTAGCAGCAGACGGATGGGTGCGTCATCAAAGTGGTGTGGTTGGGAAATGTCCAAGAATTTTAAGGCTGAGAATAGCCAAGAAGGATCTCCCCGTAAGATGTCTGCAGCGAGGAAGAGAGGCCATCGAACATTGTAGAGTATCCATGTAGCGAACCCATGGTTTCGTTGGCGATCCTTTTGAGAGCCGGGCTTTACAAAATGAAGGAGATTGTAGAGCCGGTCAAGGGCTACAGACTCAGGAGTGAGCGTGCAGTCAGAGGAAGAGATTTGGAAACCTAGGTAAGAAAAGGAATGGCCAGGCCTGAAGATTGATTTCTGGTTGTTAATTGTGACTCCCAGGTCCCGAATAAGCTTGACCGCACGACAGAGGACGGAATAGTCTATGTGGTACAACAACCAGTCGTCCAAATAGGCGATGAAGGATGAGGTGATGGATTTGACATGTAATAAAAGCAAGACACAGGCCTTTTGGAACACACCCGGTGCCACAGCGTGTCCCATAGGCAGGCACGTGAGCGCAAGTTTCTCCCCTTTGTAAAAGATACCGTTGAAAGGGCGATGCACGGGATTAATCCGGAGTTGGTGAAATCCGGACTTAAGGTCTAGCTTCATGAAGAAGGAACCCAGAGGTATCGAGCGCAGGGTCTTACCCGCTGTCAATAGAGAGAAACGGGGAGTGTCAATATACTCAGTCCAAGGACTGAAGTCTATTATGGGCCTGATGCCCCCATCAGACTTAGGGATGGCAAACATTGGCATAGTATGTTTAAGATTTGGGCAAGGTACAAGTAAAGAGGCCGACTTCCAGGATTGGACCACTTGGTTCATGACGTCAGAGGGAAGAGTTGGTATGAAGGTGTTGGGTGCCTGGAAGGGCCTAGGTAAGTTGACGCCATGGGTGGTGATGTTCTTCAGCCAACCCATGGTGTCAGAAGACAAGGACATCGGTGGCCAAGGGGCGACAGATGGGTCCGGTACATGAAAGTCCTTCGGAAATTTAAGGGGGTGGGGATCAAGAAGATTTGTCCTACCTTCGAGCACCTGGATCCGTGGTGGGGCTGGGGCAGCAGAGTAGTCCAGTTGCTCAACGTCTTCGTCTGGTAGAGACGGCGGGGGTGACGGCGGGCCGTCGGCGTCGTCCGAGGTTGGTGGTGAGGACGTTTCCGAGGGAGGTGGAGTAAGAGGAAGCGTCCAGTTGTCGGTCCCCCAGGGAGCCGTGCGTAGACGGAGGTCCCAGAGAAAGCCGTCGTCGGCGTCCCGAGGAGGTGGTGGGAGATCATCTTCGGGTAACCCAGGGTCAAACTCGGCCCAGAAGTTGGCAAGGGCACCGGCTCCTACCCCTCGGAGATGGACATCGAGGGGTAGCTCATTGACTCCGTGCGCCGGGGTGCCGACAGGAGATGAGGCGGAGAAGATTTAGGGGACGGTGACTCCCGGCGGCCACATAGGTAGTCCCATGCAGCAGCGTAGTTGGCAGGGGCCAACTCGGTGGCCCGGCGTCGGTGTCAGTAATGCATCGCACTGCACACAAAACTTTAAAGATCTTCAAATAGTTGTTTTCGCTACGGCTGCTATACCGTTGATCGGAAATGGGTTCTGATTTCTTATTCTTATTCTTCTTGCCAAGCCCCGTAATTTTAGTACCCACTCGGCATACTTTAAACAATAAATAAAGAAGTTTCTTAGGGTTGTCCTTCAAATAGATGTTTTCCGCTATTGCTGCAAAACCCTTGGTTGGATCTGAATTATGATTGCACTTTCTTGTTCGTCTAGCCAAGCCGAGTAATTTGGGTACCCACATGGCATACTTTAGATGGAATTTTAAACCCCCCCTTCCCCGAGCAACTTTCGTCTGGAGTACTTTTTCCCCCCACTCCCCCTAACACGACCTTGACTGTGACCTTGAATTGATGACCTTAGGTGGACTACACAAAGTGGGTTGCACACAAAGTGGAGACCATCAAAGTCTCCTGCCTATTTAAAGGCGAGGTCCCTAACCTGAAATACTTACTTAGCCAGAAGTTTTATTTCGTCATGCGTTTCAAATCCCGGAACTCAGTTTAGGCGACGTAGAGCGTCGTCAAAAATTCAATTTCTTTCATAACTTCTTCAACAGTAGGAAGTCGAGTTATCGTTGAGGTCATGGTACTGTAGCGGAGAGCGCGTGTTGTCTGTTCGCAAGGCAAAGCTGGAATGAGGTGGCGGACGAAGCTAAGCGAATCGCATATGGTTAAACCTTGTTCCACCCATATATGGGTAGAAAGCTGGGACCCGTCAGAGGCGAGTCACAGAAGGTGAAAAATTGTCCCGCCCATATATGGGTAGAAAGCTGAGACTGGTTTAGAAACAGTTTGACCACCCCCCGGCAACTTTCGTCTGGAGCACTTTTGCCCCCCCCCCTATCAACTTTCATCTGGAGCACTTTTGCCTCCCCCCCCGGTGGACCTCTGACATATTTTTATATGGTTGGAAAGTGGTAACCGGTTTGGTTGGATCGGGTATATCTAGAGCCCGAGAGTCTGCTCTTTTCGCAGTAGCCTGACGTCCGTTTCGATCTATGTACAATTGGATTTCAATCTGCTGTAGCATAGGTCTCTTAAATGTGCGTCGGGCCCAACGCGCAATTGAAAGATCACACGCAGTTGCATGTGTAGTTTAATATATTTGTCCTTTTTGATGCTTTATAATAATTCAATTGTTGAATGACTGCTTAATTAACACCTAACACTTTGTAATAATCTTCTAGATGGAATGTGTTTGCTTAGTACTTAATGTTTTATAATAACTTTGTAGATTGAATGTTTGCTTAACACTTAATGCTTTGATTTATAAACATGACTTTGACCTAGTTTAGGACTTAGAAATATGCTATGGAGACAAGATAGGCTCAAATTTTGCAGTAAAAATTATGGAGAGGGGGGTTGTGTAAAACGAATATCAGTCTCCCTCGTTTAAACCTAGAGCTTCCTTCCAAAGTAAAATAGCAAATGTTAAACCTTTGATGTTTTACAAAACATTTAATTTGACCTTGACCCACTTAATGAACTTAGAATATATCAATGTGCACTTGTAGCGTCGCAACAATATACTGTCAACCCCCCACACCTTATCTTACCCCCACCACAGATTGTCGGCTATAAAAGCGGGGGCAGTCCGCAGAGGTCTCACAGTCTCAAGGCCAATAACCTAGCCAGCTGTTTGCCAAAGCAGTCCGTAATAGCATCTTTAGTATAGAGTTTAGCACTGTATACTAAAGATTCTACCTAAGCATGTTAGTTTTTTAAGCATGTTAGATTAACGCTTGTAGTTGTTAACCAACTAGTAAATGTTGTTAGTGTAATTAATGATGGTGTTCGTAGTTATTTTTGGTGTTGGTTTGAAGTGTTTTATTAACTGATGAAATATGTCCTTTTATTACAAGCATTAAAACTGGGTAAAGTCAAAGTTAAAACTGGATTCATATCAAAGAGGTTTTTAACAAAGTAATTTAATATGATTCTATAATAAACCCTTTCCTAGCCCCCTACAAAAAGGTTCGAAACGAAAACCGGCCTATGTCAATACGGCACGAAAACCGGTTTAGTTACCTGTCTTTAGTCCTCACGCATGAGAAACTGTTGTGAATATCAAGTTGGTCTTTGTGAACTGACCTTGGTCAAAACATTGGTTCGCAGTAGTCTGACGCCCGTTTCGATGTACTTCCAACTGGGTTTCAGTAAGCTGCTGACCTTTGTAAAACCGACCTTGGACGTTATTTGTAACCTATATTTTGCTAAAATATCTTTTGTGAATAGTAAGTTGGTTTTTGTAAACTGTCCTTGGTCAAACCTTTGGTTCGCAGTAGCCTGACGCCCGTTTCGATCTAAGTCCAACTGGGTTTCAGTAGGGTGTTGACCATTGTAAAACCGACCTTGGAAGTTATTTGTAAACTTAAATATATTTTGTTTTGTGGAATATTTTTTCAGGGAGAAATTAATTTTTCTTTATCAGGTTGACTACCTGTAATTGTGAGCTTTCTTATTAATTCTTTTCCCTAATACAGAGCGGAAAATAGAGCAGTTTGTGGTCAAAATGAGAATCACTAACTGCTCTATTCCCCGTTTTGGCAACATAATCAGACAACCTTGGGATTAAGAAAATTTTCGTTTGGTAAAGTATTAGAAGATATATTTATTTTTTACAACAATATACCTTCCTTACCAATCTTTTAATTAAGTCAAGGTCAAATAATTGTTTTACCAAAAAAGGGAACAGATAATATATAAGTGATTGAATTTCAACCACATATGTAAATGTTTCCTTTTTTTGCCTTCAATCTTGTTTGATTTTATTGATTTAGGAAAGGTTTTAAACAATGTAAAATGTTAAGTTGATGATCCAGTTTCCTTGGACTAATGATTCCATTATCATGAACATTCTCGTTAGCTTTATTTTTGTATCGTAGTTTGTCTTGTATGGATCCTGTTCACTGTTATACACTTGACCTTTAGGCTTCCACATGTGCATATAGTAATTAACTTCCATGTCAAAAAACCTTTGCAGCAATATTCTTAGGGCGATTAACTGATGAACATTCTCAATCTTTCTGCAAACTACTGGTGTTGCTGTAACAGTAGACGTACTCATTTTCAGTCTTCTACCAACTCTGTGCTTTTCCAGCCTTACAAAGCATTATATATCCTGTGATCACCACCCCCCCCCCCCTCCGCTACCACAACTAATAACTGGGTCAAGAGAACTTTGTCGTTTATTACAAAAATATCCCTTCCCCAACACTTGTACCCCTTCCACTTACCCCCACCACTTTTCAAATTGAGTATAAATAGAGGTACATTAGCGGTGGTGTCATTTGTAGCAGGTTAACCTTTGAGGAGGACACGCCTACAACATGTACCGCTGTGAAAATTGTGAAGATTCATTTCAAGATGAATGGCTTATAAACATTCATAAAGAAGTGCAACATAACACCGATAGTAATTAAATTGAATAAAATGAAGAATAATTGGACACAATAGATCAAATGACAACTCAACACCAAATTTCAAGACCAAGGGTCGTTCACTATGCGCCTGGGCCATCAGTAAATGTGGAATTACACGCTCGAGCACTACCAGGTAATGTAGTTACTCATTTTAAAATTGACAATACAAAATTACAAGTTGACAAATTTGTAAATAATGCAAAAGTATTAGTGAGCAAATCTTTGGAAAATGAATTAAAAAGATTCAACTTTATCAAATTTTTACATTTACTAGATGCTGTATTTACAAACATTCAAACATTCAAAATGAAACATCACCAAGACGATTCCTGACAGAAAAACCAAACCTTCATGTTTGCGTCAGACATGGACTCAATCGTCAATGAATGTTTTGAAGAACTCTTGACAAAATTACAAGAACATGACGGAAGAGGTTCTGGATGGAGTTTATTAAGCATAACAGTTCTAGATGTAAGAGTACATAAACACGGGTATGGAATTAGATGAAGTAGCTACATCCCTCTACTGGAAAAATTATTAATACCAAATCCTGTTTCATCGTACAAAATCAAGATAGTGAATGATTTAAATATGCTATGTTGACCAAATATGTAACAGACTATGCGTCTGTATAGCAACTAGACAACTAGAGAATATGAACAAGTTCAACATAAATATAATTTTCAGGGGATGAGTACCCTCGGAAACGTCATGCGCATAGACAACTTGAGAAAATGAACAAGTTAAACATAAATATAATTTTCAGGGGATGAGTACCCTGTTGCAATTAAAGATTGGATTCGTCAAATAATGCGTATCCCTTGCGAATAACACAACATGAGCGCAGAAATCATACAGATTTGTTATTAATTACTAAAGGAGATATATCACACTGTGTATTAAATATTTTGAAGCTCTTGTTAGTACACAAATATCGAAACATAAAAGAAAAAACATACAAGCAAAACTGACCTGATGGAAAATGGATTTAGTTCTTCGAAAAGAAGTCTTCCCCTATGATTAAATCGATGTACTGCATAGATTTGATGAAACGTCACTTCCTACACCGGATAAATTCCAAAGCAAACTTAATGATACGGAAATTGAAACTGAAGATTATCAACATGCATGTTGATTATGGAACGAGTTGGATATAAAGACCTTAGGAGATTACTCAGACTTGTATGTGAAACTTGACGTCACGCTTCTTTGCGATGTGATAGAGGAATTTCGAAACACTTGTCGTTTCGAAACTGCATATGGTTTGTACCCTTTACACTCGTATACGTCTCCAGGATAAGCTTGGCAAGCTATGCTAATAAAATGCAAACTTTAACTTTTAACAGATATTGACATGGTGTTAATGGTTGAATTGGGAGTTAGAGGCGGATTGACTAAAAGTATTACGAAAAGTTAATCCCAAAAACAAATACCCTCCTGACTATGATGAACAAAAACCATCGGTTTACTTAGGGTATTTCGATGCTAATAATTTGTATGGATGGGCTATGTCAAATCCACTTCCATTTGATAATTTTAAATGGGTTGATCCAGACTCAATTGGCAATGTTTCACAAATTCCAAAACATGGATACACTGGATATATTTTGGATTGCCATTTTGATTATCCAGAACATTTACAAGATCGTCATTATGACCTTCCACTCCTTGAAAAAACAGAAGTTTCTCCAACTGGAAAACACCATAAATTAATTATGACTTTAAATAATAAACAACGATACGTAGCTCACTTTTTGATTGTTCAAAAAGCTATAGAATTAGGATTGAATGATACAAAAATTCATAGTTTTGGAATAGGACTTGGGTTATATACAAAATGCGATTTCAAACCAAGGACCTAATGTTTTTTTTCGGATCAAGCATGGGATTCTTTTCTTAAATACTTACACCTCATCAGATGCTACTTGGCAAAGAACATGTTTGGTAAAAATACAGCTAATTGACTGTTAGAATGTGACATTGAAATCGACATTTTAAAGTGTCGCGGGGAACAACAAGTACGGTTTGGAGACCTTGATGACAAAATTCAACTGACACGGGAAGAATTATACTTTTTGAGTTGTGCAGCTTCGCATATAACCAGGTATATGAAACTATTTGTATTTTCAAGCACTGTGGTGAAGGATTATTTAGTAGATGCGACTGAACTACATGCCGATGCTCAAATTCTTTACGGTCCAATAGAAACATCTATTTTTAACCGAATACCTTATAAGGTTGAAATGTGGAGACGTCTAAAGGAGTATGAGCAAAAACTTAATGAAGAAAAGATTAAAGAAGGAAAGATTAAAGAAGGAAAGATTAAAGAAAAGAAATTGTAAAAAATTAAGAACCAGAAAACGTTTGAATTGAAACGGTTTAAAAAACTAAAAGATGTTCGTGGGGTAGGCCACTGGGGACGGTGCCCCAATTAAATATACACCAACACGCTGAGAACTGTACGGCCTGAGCTATAAAAGCTCTGCCGTGGTGTGGAAACCAATCATTCGACATCATAGTGATGGAGAGAAAGGTAACATGTTCTAGTCAATTAAAGGAAATAAAGGAGAGTTCTGGTATAATAGAATATCAAGCTTTTTGTGGAAACGATGATAAATACATTAATTAAGAACTAATAATCTTATACCTGCACACATATGTTATATAAGTAGTGTGCATTTGAGGCTGCTGGGGCGGAAGTGACGTCATCCGGTCACGTGACCGGATGCGCTGAGTCATTAAATACGTGATCTGAGCCTCAGCCAGTGACGTAGGTGGTTTTGTGACGTAATGAGGGAAAGTTTAAAGGTCAAGGTCAATGGGAGGTTATTTTAAAAAAGTACTACCTCGCACACGTAAAATCCGATTGTGATTCGATAGTTTTCATTCGATAAAAATATCGAATGAAAACAATCGAATGAAGCAATCGAATGATACGAGTGCGAGGTAGTACTATTTCATTTAACTTTATTTTTTACTTTTCTTTTTATTTACAATAAGTTATGTTTACAATAATGTATGTTTACAATAGTTCCCCGTTGTTTGTCATCATCGATGTTGTTGATCCGGAGTCGCGACCATCACTTCGTTTTCTGATGAAAGGCGGTAGATACTTTGACCCCTGCGCAGAGTCTATGTTGTTTGTTGCGATCAGTTCTAAAGATAAACTGTAGCCATTCGCTAGGAGAAGTCTTGTCGTCATCGATGTTGTTGATCCGGAGTCGTCAGACGCAGTTTTCAAGTGCTGCGCTTGTTTGTCCAATCGGCCCATCCCGAATGTGTGTTCCTTGCCTATTTATGTGACCGCAGGGAACACACAGTCGGGACGAGCAATATTGTTATTTTGTGAAGAGCGTCTCGGAGAGCTCGATGTTCACCGGTCGAGAGCCGGAGGTGTACTGACTATTCACAAGCTAGCGTTGTAATCGTACTAAATGGTGGGGGTAAAAGTGTGGTGGGGCGGAGCAGATGGCGGACGGCAGATGGCAGGCGGCAGATGGTAGGCGGCAGGTGGCAAGTGTGCGGCAGATGGTTGCTACTCCATTCGCCGCCAAAGTAATGCAAGCCGTCGCCGTAATTCTTGTATTTTATCTTGTCGGTTCATTTGATATGTTTTACATCTACATATGCAATAGCTGAAACACCTGCACTTACGACAAGATTTCCCGTCAACTTGATCGCCTGGTATTTTAAAACATTGTAACTCGCAACAATATGTCTTCAAATTGTTATCGAATGATAAATTGTTCATCGGTGGCACCAACATGTTAGCTGCAGCGTGTGTTAGACAACACTGAGACTAACTTCACTGCTCCCTCTCTTTTATACCTCTTCATAAGTTAACCCTGAATGAAAGTTCAAGGTCATCCGTTTGAATTTTTTAAAAAAAGCAACACAGCAGTATATAAAATAATATACTGCTATGTTGCTGTTTTTTTTTATATTTTTTTATTTTATTCTTTTTCTTTTTTGTTTATTAAACAAACATTTTACAATACAATAAGCTTAAGTCTAACATTGATGACTAGAAATACAAACAGAGAAATACAAACAGAGACATTATGTACAAAGATGCGTGATGTGCAGAGTGAGTTCCGTAGAGTTGTTGCCGCTTACACCGTGTGATACCAAATACAACGTCCCCGGTTGAATATCTCGCAAATCTTCATTTTGTAGCAGTTGAACAAATCGTTTTGGAAGAAATACTTGAAACTTCGGCTCATCTCCTGGAGTGAAAGGTCCTTCGCTCAATGAAACTAGAATTGCTTCTCCATGTGTGGTTTCCACTTTCTTGATGTTATGAATAATGTAGTGTTTTTGTTCTTTTAGTTCTGAACACTTTTTAGTTAGCAGAAGGTCGGATTTTGAATGAGTGTTGAATTGATCAACCAGTGTTTGTAGAAACTGTTGTGATGCCATCTTCGTCAGTGGTGGTTGTGGTGTCTTCTGTGATGTTGCCTCTTCGGAGTCTCGAATAATACTCGTGCTGGAGCGGTGCTGTCTCCTCGTATTTATAGGCCCCGCTACCCCCACCACATTTCTGTTCTCCGCTACCCGCACCACATTCCTGCGTTTGTTTCAAGTAAGCAGCCAAACGATATGCGTTGTACAATGCACAGTTTGTTTGGCCGTGTTTAAGATCTTTTGCAGCGACACAAATATTACCGAGATTAATGTTAAAGTCCTTACTGATAGTTATATCGAAAACATCACCGTGCGTGTACTTTTGTATCCAGTTCTTTTTTTCTAATCCTCTTGTGTATTTATGTGAATATTGTTTGCAAAAGTTAAACATAATACTGTGCAGATTACTGTAGCTTATAAATCCTTCATACCAATGTATGTGATGAAATTAGTTTGTTATCCATTTGTTTGTACTTTTCGCTTTGGTGTTAAGTTTGTTAAAAGAAAAAGGAGCTTCAAACGTGAATGGGTAGGCTACAAATGTAAGCAAGTCTAAAATTACTAATTCCTTGATAATAAACCTATCATCATTATTTCGAAATGCTTGAAATTCTATTACACAAGGCTTTACACTCACTTCTTCATCCCCTCCGCTCATCATGGCACCTAGCGATCAACTAAACTGTTTTCCACACCACGGTAGGTTAAATACCAGGCCGTACAGTTGCAGGTGCGTTGGTGTATATTTAACGTGGGCACCGTCCCCAATAGGCCTACCCCACGTGTGTTCTTCTTTACTAAGTCAAATTTTAGTCTTTTTTAACTTCTTCTTCTTCTTGTGTTTCGTTTTCTTCTTCTTCTTGTTTCTCCGTTTCTTCTTCCTGTGTTGTTTCTTCTGTAGCTTCTGTAGCGATTTCTACAAGTGGTTCAAAATCCTTTAACTTTCTCCACATGCAAACTTCATGAGGTATTCTATTAAAAATAGATGTATCCACAGGTCCGTACACGATGGTGCTATCAGGTTGTTTTTCCAAAGTATCGACCAAATATTCTTTAATAATAGCGCTTGCAAATACCAACTGTCTCATGTACCTTGTAATAGGTTCTGTTGCGTAGTTTAAAACGTAGAATTCTTCACGTGACAGTAGAATCTTATTTTCATGTTAAGTCAAGTCTCTAATTCGCACTTGTAGTTGTCCGCGATGTTTAACAATATCGATTTCATTGTCACAATCCAAAAGTCGAATATGTGTTTTCCTTCCACACAAACTGTTAGTTAAATAACATTCTATTAAATGTACATGTTTCAAAAATGACTCCCAATCATTTTGCGAAAATAAAACCTTTTTTGTTCCATGGTGTAGTATTACTGTAGGGGAATAATCCAATGACTTCATCAATCCAACTGATACACTTTTACTGATGCATGCTGAGATGGGGTAAAAGATTCGCAAAAAAACTTCAGTTAAAATGTGAGGAGGAATATTTTCTTCAACTTTCCTCTTCCTCTTTGGTACTACATTTGATGGGTCTGCATTACTTTCCTCCTCTCTATCTCTTTTACCAAACTTTAAAAATGCAGTTATTTCCTTGATGATTTCTGCTTCACTAGTATTATCATGTTCCAATAACGGTGCTACCTCTGCATCACCTTGTACAACAGATGGAGAACTCATTTTTTAGAAGATGTTACCCATGCGACGATAGACGATCAACTGAAGACCTGCATTGTTGCTCCGCTATTTATAGGTTAGCGACAGTGGCGGTGCCGGTGGTGGTACAACGTTTTACAATACTGTCTTTACAATACCGGTCAACGGTGTGTATGTAACAATTTTATCGTGCAAAATTAAACAATACGCAGACGTATTTGCAGGTACGTTTTCTTGAAATTCCATTTCTATTTTTAACACTAGACGATTTTACAGATTCATTTTGTTTGGAACAATCAATTACAACAATCGGAGCTTTCGATTCAAACTGTACGGGAGATAGTAGAGGTGTATTTGTTTTGCCGTAATATGAATTTTGGAACCTAGCGTACATGTCGTATAAAACACTGTATCTTTTCTTATCAAAAGAAATATTAAAGTTGTCGTAGGGAAAGAATTGTGAATTCAGGAACACTTTACAGTTTGTTAATTTACAATGGTCAAATTCACCAGCATTTTCAGTTATTATACTTTTCTTCTTCGTTTGTAATCCAAATATTACATATCTCGCTTTTTCCAAATGAGTAGAAGTTTTTACAGTCCATGTTTGCCGTTGTGTTGTAGGTAAAACGGGGTATTCATGAAACTCCCCAGCTTCTGAATGGCATTACAATGTCTCGATCTGATTTTAACTTTCTTAATAATGTAATCCTGTGTTCATCATTTAGTCGCACATGTGGTACTCTCCAAACAATCTTGTCTAATGTTAATTTCCAGTCTAAATTGGCATCAGTTGTTCCAGCAGCTGCTTTAATAATATCATTATCGTTTGATGATCTTAATAAAAATAGTTCTTGTTTTACATTTATTATTATTCTTCTGTAGTCTTCAGCAAATCCTAGGAGTAATCTTAAAGGTACGTAGAAATCAAAGTTTCCCGAAGAGTCAGGAGCGATTGTACTTTTGTCTGGTGCAACCCATCCTGCAACAGCTAACAGATTCTTCTCATTTGGTGTTAAAGACGCTAATCCTTTCAATGTACTGGAAATTCCAACCTTTTTTGTTGAATCGACTGTAACTCCTGAAATTTCATATCTAATCTCGTCAAATAAAAATGCCATAGGATTATTTATGAACGGAACAGTGGTTCCAGCAGTACCATCAGTTTTTGTTACTTTTCCTTCAAAATATAAATAACTTTCGCATGGAAGAGTATAAATGTCTTGTTGTTGTATAGGAATCCTAATTTCATCGTTATTGTTGAATTTGGACGAAGCGTAAGGGTTGTGCGTATGATATTCCTTTTCCCATAAGGTCTCGTTGAATGTTGGACCCTGCGCTATATCCAGTATATCCATTGTTAATGACCTTTAATCCAATTTCTTCTAGAAAACGAATGTTGTCACTTGTTAATCCTTCTACAGCTGATGAGCTACTGACCTCTTTGCTGGTTGGCTCTCTCTTTTTAAATGATAACCCCATTGTCTAAGCGGATGATTTTATATGTATTCTTACAGTAATAGCTTCTCCTCTAAAGTCAATAAGGTTTCCGTCTTGATCCACTATGTTCAGCACGATGTCTGAAATGAAACTGGTGTTTAACGGTAGGTACACAAGGTTTTGAGGCTTTTCTACTATCTTGAAACCCGGTGCAACTGATGGGTAGAATTTGTGTAATATATGACGATTTTTCCATCTCTGTAGGATCCTTGTATAATGTTACATGTAATATCTATGCTGTTAACTTTGATGATCGTCACAGTTTTATTCCCAGAATGAGTTTTATTAGGTTCTAATACTTTTGTTTCCTTAGAAAATCCCAATAAACTACCAATTGAATGTTCTTGACTAAAATCAATATAATACTTAGACGTAATTTCGGCTTTCATTGTATTGTTATTGCCTTTTATCGTTATATTTTCTTTTCCCATATGTTTTTGTATAACTTCATTTATATTATCAATTTCATAAGCTCCTGTTGGTAAACTGAATTCTTCCAAAGCTGAATACTTTCCTTTATCATCTTTTGTCTTGTAATAATGTATTTTGTTATTAATTCCTTCACTAACGTTTGGAATAGAGTTATATGTTGTTAAATCCAATAATGCGGCTTCCCATAGTCTTCCTTTTTGCAAACGTAGCGCTGGAAACAGAATACTGCGCAAAGTACATGAGTTACCGGTTAATGACACTGTATACGAAGACATCTTAAAGTTGACTAACACTTTTAGCTAAAAAGTCTAAACATAAATGACCGCAAATGGATGTATCATCAGGTTGTTTTCTTGTATGATTGTAAAAAACATTTTCTGCCGCACGAAAGTATTGTTGAAGTTCTTTCGGTGGTGGAAGGTCTCCAAAACTGTCGAAATAATAAATGGTTTTACCAAGTTTCCTGTAACACACCCAATGAGTGCCTAATCCTTCACTATTATCCAAATTTACAATACCAGTCTCATTTTTCCACATTTTAACCGGTAATTCATCTTTCATAAATACTCCTCTAAAAAATGGGATTTTCAAACAAGAAGCATATGTAATCAGTTCTTCATTGGTCAATTCTTTGTTTTTAATTATTAATTGCTCTTTCTTATTTAATACACACGATACGGTCTTAGGTATAATCCTCCTCCCTTTTTTATCATTGACCATATGGTTGGTTTCTTTTTAGCTTTACCACTGGTAAATCGACGTTTTCTTCTGATATTACCTCCTTGTTTCTTAGCGGGTTTTTTCCCACGCCTTCTTCTCTTTCCTCCTCCAAACGTAGTTTTTGCTTTCATTGCTGTTGTTACTGCTAAAAACGCTGCTTTTTCACCAATACTCGCGTCACTAGATTTTACTCTTTGCCAAGCTTTCTCAGCAAGTGCTTTATCCGCTATTGATCTATTTTTAGTATCACCAAATTTGGAATACGCTATATCGTGCTGTTTACAAGCCTGATCGAGCTTATTTATTCCAGGATCTCCTCTAGCAAGGCGTTTCTCTAATTTGGTTCCAGGACCACAATATTGATATCCTCCAGGTAAATGTAATTCCACAGGTAATAAATCAATCGCCTTGTTAACTATAGCTCCAACCGGTTTACTCAATAGAGAAAATGCTGTTGATGCTATTCCCCTTCCTCTCTGTAATCTCTCTCGATTATGACTGATGCGTTTAACCCTCGACATGACTATTTATAGCAAAACCTACAATCAGTAGGTGCACTCTATAAATGTTTTACAATGAATGTAATATCAGTTTTGGTTTCTTGTATTATATACTGTTTAAAATCCATTTATTTAATAGAAATGGATTTATTAATTAAATGTAGACATATTAAATAAAAGTAGTAAAAATAGAAATAAGGTGTAATTTAAGATGTTCCAGATGTTTCTCCGCTGGTGATGGTATCGTTGTCTTCGGTAAAATGAATAAACTTTAAATAGTTGGCATGTTCTTTTAGAAACTTGCCACTTAATCGTTGGTAATTGAATAACACATCCCAGTCTAGTTTATCTTTAAAATTGTCAATGTAATTCTCAGAGAGATTTTGATATTTACTTATTACTTCCCAACAGTTATTAAGATTTGGTGTCATCTCTACGAGGAAGTCTTCTGAAAACTGTTGTCTTTGTAAAATATGTACCTTTTGTACCTTTATATTTCTTATCTCCAATAACTATATCATCATTTTCGTTTATATCTAACTTGCTATCTCCAATCATTAATGCTTTATCCTCTATTCTAGCTCCATAGGTATGAAAATTTCGATTAGCATGTGCGGCGTGTAACATTTTTAACGTATATGTTCTTCCAAGAGTTCCTTTAAACATAATATCCGTGCCTAATTTGCTTAAGTTGGATGGGTTAATATCCTCTTCTTCTGCTCTTGTATCTTCTACACTTGTATCTTCTGTACTTGTATCTTCTGCAATGTCCTTTTCCTTTAAATCCTCTATATCTCCGCTTTCTTCATACTCGTCGCTTTCTTCAGATGTTTGTAACTGACCAAAACTTTCATCATTCTGAAATTCTTCTTCATATTTCGAGATAATGATATTATTAAAGCAGCTGCTGGAACAACTGATGCCAATTTAGACTGGAAATTAACATTAGACAAGATTGTTTGGAGAGTACCACATGTGCGACTAAATGATGAACACAGGATTACATTATTAAGAAAGTTAAAATCAGATCGAGAAATTGTAATGCCATTCAGAAGCTGGGAGTTTCATGAATACCCCGTTTTACCTACAACACAACGGCATACATGGACTGTAAAAACTTCTACTCATTTGGAAAAAGCGAGATATGTAATATTTGGATTACAAACGAAGAAGAAAAGTATAATAACTGAAAATGCTGGTGAATTTGACCATTGTAAATTAACAAACTGTAAAGTGTTCCTGAATTCACAATTCTTTCCCTACGACAACTTTAATATTTCTTTTGATAAGAAAAGATACAGTGTTTTATACGACATGTACGCTAGGTTCCAAAATTCATATTACGGCAAAACAAATACACCTCTACTATCTCCCGTACAGTTTGAATCGAAAGCTCCGATTGTTGTAATTGATTGTTCCAAACAAAATGAATCTGTAAAATCGTCTAGTGTTGATATAAAAATAGAAATGGAATTTCAAGAAAACGTACCTGCAAATACGTCTGCGTATTGTTTAATTTTGCACGATAAAATTGTTACATACACACCGTTGACCGGTATTGTAAAGACAGTATTGTAAAACGTTGTACCACCACTGGCACCGCCACTGTCGCTAACCTATAAATAGCGGAGCAACAATGCAGGTCTTCAGTTGATCGTCTATCGTCGCATGGGTAACATCTTCTTCAAAATGAGTTCTCCATCTGTTGTACAAGGTGATGCAGAGGTAGCACCGTTATTGGAACCTGATAATACTAGTGAAGCAGAAATCATCAAGGAAATAACTGCATTTTTAAAGTTTGGTAAAAGAGATAGAGAGGAGGAAAGTAATGCAGACCCATCAAAGGTAGTACCAAAGAGGAAGAAGAGAGCTGAAGAAAATATTCCTCCTCACATTTTAACTGAAGTTTTTTTGCGAATCTTTTACCCCATCTCAGCATGCATCAGTAAAAGTGTATCAGTTGGATTGATGAAGTCATTGGATTATTCCCCTACAGTAATACTACACCATGGAACAAAAAAGGTTTTATTTTCGCAAAATGCTTGGGAGTCATTTTTGAAACATGTACATTTAATAGAATGTTATTTAACTAACAGTTTGTGTGGAAGGAAAACACATATTCGACTTTTAGATTGTGACAATGAAATCGATATTGTTAAACATCGCGGACAACTACAAGTGCGAATTAGAGACTTGACTCAACATGAAAATAAGATTCTACTGTCACGTGAAGAATTCTACGTTTTAAACTACGCAACAGAACCTATTACAAGGTACATGAGACAGTTGGTATTTGCAAGCGCTATTATTAAAGAATATTTGGTCGATACTTTGGAAAAACAACCTGATAGCACCATCGTGTACGGACCTGTGGATACATCTATTTTTAATAGAATACCTCATGAAGTTTGCATGTGGAGAAAGTTAAAGGATTTTGAACCACTTGTAGAAATCGCTACAGAAGCTACAGAAGAAACAACACAGGAAGAAGAAACGGAGAAACAAGAAGAAGAAGAAAACGAAACACAAGAAGAAGAAGAAGTTAAAAAGACTAAAGTTTGACTTAGTAAAGAATAACACACGTGGGGTAAGCCTATTGGGGACGGTGCCCACGTTAAATACATACCAACGCACCTGCAACTGTACGGCCTGGTATTTAACCTACCGTGGTGTGGAAAACAGTTTAGTTGATCGCTAGGTGCCATGATGAGCGGAGGGGATGAAGAAGTGAGTGTAAAGCCTTGTGTAATAGAATTTCAAGCATTTCGAAATAATGATGATAGGTTTATTATCAAGGAATTAGTAATTTTAGACTTGCTTACATTTGTAGCCTACCCATTCACGTTTGAAGCTCCTTTTTCTTTTAACAAACTTAACACCAAAGCGAAAAGTACAAACAAATGGATAACAAACTACTTTCATTACATACATTGGTATGAAGGATTTATAAGCTACAGTAATCTGCACAGTATTATGTTTAACTTTTGCAAACAATATTCACATATATACAAAAGAGGATTAGAAAAAAAGAACTGGATACAAAAGTACACGCACGGTGATGTTTTCGATATAACTATCAGTAAGGACTTTAACATTAATCTCGGTAATATTTGTGTCGCTGCAAAAGATCTTAAACACGGCCAAACAAACTGTGCATTGTACAACGCATATCGTTTGGCTGATTACTTGAAACAAACGCAGGAATGTGGTGCGGGTAGCGGAGAACAGAAATGTGGTGGGGGTAGCGGGGCCTATAAATACGAGGAGACAGCACCGCTCCAGCACGAGTATTATTCGAGACTCCGAAGAGGCAACATCACAGAAGACACCACAACCACCACTGACGAAGATGGCATCACAACAGTTTCTACAAACACTGGTTAATCAATTCAACACTCATTCAAAATCCGACCTTCTGCTAACTAAAAAGTGTTCAGAACTAAAAGAACAAAAACACTTCATTATTCATAACATCAAGAAAGTGGAAACCACACATGGAGAAGCAATTCTAGTTTCATTGAGCGAAGGACCTTTAACTCCAGGAGATGAGCCGAAGTTTCAAGTATTTCTTCCAAAACGATTTGTTCAACTGCTACAAAATGAAGATTTGCGAGATATTCAACCGGGGACGTTGTATTTGGTATCACACGGTGTAAGCGGCAACAACTCTACGGAACTCACTCTGCACATCACGCATCTTTGTACATAATGTCTCTGTTTGTATTTCTCTGTTTGTATTTCTAGTCATCAATGTTAGACTTAAGCTTATTGTATTGTAAAATGTTTGTTTACTAAACAAAAAAGAAAAAGAATAAAATGAAAAAATATAAAAAAAAACAGCAACATAGCAGTATATTATTTTATATACTGCTGTGTTGTTTTTTTAAAAAATTCAAACGGATGACCTTGAACTTTCATTCAGGGTTAACTTATGAAGAGGTATAAAAGAGAGGGAGCAGTGAAGTTAGTCTCAGTCTTGTCTAACACACGCTGCAGCTAACATGTCGGTGCCACCGATGAACAATTTATCATTCGATAACAATTTGAAGACATATTGTTGCGAGTTACAATGTTTTAAAATACCAGGCGATCAAGTTGACGGGAAATCTTGTCGTAAGTGCAGGTGTTTCAGCTATTGCATATGTAGATGTAAAACATATCAAATGAACCGACAAGATAAAATACAAGAATTACGGCGACGGCTTGCATTACTTTGGCGGCGAATGGAGTAGCAACCATCTGCCGCACACTTGCCACCTGCCGCCTACCATCTGCCGCCTGCCATCTGCCGTCCGCCATCTGCTCCGCCCCACCACACTTTTACCCCCACCATTTAGTACGATTACAACGCTAGCTTGTGAATAGTCAGTACACCTCCGGCTCTCGACCGGTGAACATCGAGCTCTCCGAGACGCTCTTCACAAAATAACAATATCGCTCGTCCCGACTGTGTGTTCCCTGCGGTCACATAAATAGGCAAGGAACACACATTCGGGATGGGCCGATTGGACAAACAAGCACAGCACTTGAAAACTGCGTCTGACGACTCCGGATCAACAACATCGATGACGACAAGACTTCTCCTAGCGAATGGCTACAGTTTATCTTTAGAACTGATCGCAACAAACAACATAGACTCTGCGCAGGGGTCAAAGTATCTACCGCCTTTCATCAGAAAACGAAGTGATGGTCGCGACTCCGGATCAACAACATCGATGATGACAAACAACGGGGAACTATTGTAAACATACATTATTGTAAACATAACTTATTGTAAATAAAAAGAAAAGTAAAAAATAAAGTTAAATGAAATAGTACTACCTCGCACTCGTATCATTCGATGGCTTCATTCGATTGTTTTCATTCGGTATTTTTATCGAATGAAAACTATCGAATCACAATCGGATTTTACGTGTGCGAGGTAGTACTTTTTTAAAATAACCTCCCAGTGACCTTGACCTTTAAACTTTCCCTCATTACGTCACAAAACCGCCTACGTCACTGGCTGAGGCTCAGATGACGTATTTAATGACTCAGCGCATCCGGTCACGTGACCGGATGACGTCACTTCCGCCCCAGCAGCCTCAAATGCACACTACTACCAGACGAACAAGATGGTGCAAGCAGAATTCAGATCCGATCAACGGTATAGCAGAAATAGCGAAAAAACCAATGTTTTCAAGGTTACATACTAATAACTTCTTTATTATTGGGTTAAAGTACAGCGAGTGGTTACTCAAATTACGCGGAATAATCAGACGAACAATATGGTGCAAACCGAATTCAGATCCGACCAACGGTATAGCAGAAATAGCAAAAAATCAATGTTTTCGAGGTTACATATTAATAACTTCTTTATTATTGGGTTAAAGTATAGCAAGTGGGTACTCAAATTACGCGGGTTAATTAGACGAACAAGATGGTGCGAATAGAATACAGATCCGACTGAGAGTAGGGAAGAAATAGCGCGAAAACAACACTTTCAAGGCCTGACATAAATAAATACTTTGTTTATGGATTAAACTACGACAAGTTATTTATAGTTTAAAGTATACCCGAGGTAACGTTGTGGTGCGGGTAGGTCGGGTGGGTATCATACACGCTAGCGCTATATCATTATACTTTTGACTCTTGCAGGATTAACATCTACCTATAGAGTTTGTGTTATTCTAAAGATGTCACAGTTTTACAGAAATATGACGAAGGTGTCTTTCAACAGTCCGCCTGCCACCACCTTCTACTTCTCCGACTGTGAAGATAGAAGGTCTACGCTGTTAGTGGATTGTGAGCGATTTCGCCATAGAATACTCCAGGCTGAAACATTATTAGCAAGTTGTCTGCTACGCAAGATGCATCATATGAGTACATGCAATAAATTAGATCACAGTGACTGTTATGATTGCTTAAAAACAGTGTCGAGCAAGAATTGTTAATGTTTTCAGTTACGGAGCTCCGATCCTCACAGAGTCAGAGCTAAACCCTAACTAATGCA
Source organism: Allygus modestus (assembly GCA_963675035.1). Classification (NCBI taxonomy): domain Eukaryota; kingdom Metazoa; phylum Arthropoda; class Insecta; order Hemiptera; family Cicadellidae; genus Allygus; species Allygus modestus. Next base: position 42,825,551 of record OY776113.1, on the reverse strand, counting down.
TGACCCGTAGTTATTGTGGGATGTGAAAACTTGGTGGGGGAAACTGGTGTGGTGGGGGGTAAAGGCGAGTGTCTATCCTACATGCTTGTATCACTTCAGTAAACCTGCGGCTCTTGCATAGTTCCCATGGATTCGCAAATACAAGGCACTACTGTTTCTTCCACATGTTCTTCTTTTAATATTGAGCAAGCTGACAATACAAATGATGAAATACAAGTACATGAAGTTTCTAGCACAATATATTCTGATGCAGAAGCAATAATGTCATCCCTAATAGGGTTTGACTAATGATGGTGGATGTAGTAGCAACCATCTGCCTCGCACCAGCTGCCACCTGCCGCCTGCCATCTGCCGTCCGCCATCTGCTCCGCCCCACCACACTTTTACCCCCACCATTTTGTTTGATACCAAAACGCAAGCTAGCGAATAGTCAGTACACCTCCGCCTCTTGACCAGTGTACATCGAGCTCTCTGTTGAAATGTCCATCAAAATTAGGTGTATTCATTATGACTCTATTCATCTGGCGACTTTCCAAGACCTCGAGGTTTTTAATGAAGAGTTAAGACTTCTCATTGCGTCCGGTTACGATTTATCTTTGGAACTTTACGCATCAAAAAACAACATGGACTCTGGGCAGGAATCGAAGTATCTACCGTCTTTCATCAGAAAGCGTAGTGATGGCCGCAACTCGTCCGGATCAACAACATCGATGACAACGAACAACGGGGAACTATTGTAAACATGAATTATTGTAAATAAAATAAAGTAATATTTGTAATAGTACTACCTCGCACTCGTATCATTCGATTGCTTCATTCGATTGTTTTCATTCGATATTTTTATCTAATGAAAACTATCGAATCACAATCGGATTTTACGCGTGCGAGGTAGTACTTTTTTAAAATTACCTCCCCGTGACCTTGACCTTTAAACTTTCCCTCATTACGTCACAAAACCGCCTACGTCACTGGCTGAGGCTCAGATGACGTGTTTAATGACTCAGCGCATCCGGTCACGTGACCGGATGACGTCACTTCCGCCCCAGCAGCCCCAAATGCCCACTACTTATATATACTTTTTTACTTAAACCTCCATTTCCTTTTAACAAATTAAACTCAAAATCCAAAAAAACTAATAAGTGGTTGACGAGAAACTTGCATCACATTGGTTGGAATGAAGGTTATAAAAATTTTGAAGAAGTGGAAAGCATTATGTATTACTACTGTAGTACGTTTACAAGACTTTATACAAGAGGATTAGAAAAGCGCAATTGGATACAGCTTTATACTGCAAAAGATGTAATCGATGTCGAAATGGATAAGGGTTTCGAATTTGAGATGGATAATGTTTATATTTAACGAATAATGACAAACACCCACATTTATATTGTGCGGTGAAGAAATCTTCTCGTTTAGCTGCTTTTGTACATTTTTGGACAATGGTGAGTGGAGGGGGAATGGAGGGGGAAGTGGAGGGGAAACCAGAAGGTATACAAGCGAGGAGACCCACGATCAGTATTACTCCAGACTCCGACGAGAGAACACGTATTAAGATGGCTTCACAGAGATTTCTGCAGATATTGGTTGATCAGTTTAACACTCAATCCAAATCAAGTATACTGCCAACAAGGAAAACTTCAGAAATTAAACAAAACAAACACTACATCGTGCACGACATGAGGAAAATTGAAACATCAGAGGGAGACGTTATTCTAGTATATTTAAGCGATGCTCCATACACAGTAGGAGATGAAGCAAAACTTCAAATGTTTCTGCCTAAGAAATTTGTTCAACTCCTGCAAAACGAAGATCTGCACAACATCGAACTTGGAACCCTGTATATAGTATCACATGGAGTTAGCGGGAACAACTCTACCGAGCTATCTCTGCTTTTGACCTCAACTATATATTGTTAGATTAAGCAATATAATGTAAAACATGAAAAGTATTAAATGTAAAACTTGAAACGTAAGTAGGGGCGGCAGCGCTTTAGCAAGCCAATCAGAAGCCAGCATTTTGGTCACGTGACTCGTGACGTCATTCCAAGATGGCGGCGCCCATGTTTCCCACCAGATTTCCTAACCTCACTTTCCCGCCACCACGTTCCCTCCAAATTCTTTTCGGTAGTGTTGCCAACCTACGGTTATTATATGCGGTATTATTATATGTATATATGCTCCAAGGTTAGACTATTATATGTATATCTGCTCTATGCTATTATATATGTTCTATGTATACTTTTAATTATGGCTACATTAAATGCTCTATGCTATTATACTATCATATTCTCTACTATTATATATGATCTACGGCTAGCGGTTATTACTATACTCTATGGTCTAAGCTCTATGCTTTTATATGATACATAATTATACATGTACTGTATGGCTGTATTCTTTATGGCTAAGGGGATTTCTTTTGAAGTTAAAAATTAAATTTTTCTATTGTAAGCTGATTATGACCCATGTTTCCACACCACCCAGGGGTAGGGTCTCGGCGCGTTTTTTATTAAAGTGAGTATCCCCAGTAGGCCTATTCTCACTGTTTTTAATCACTGCCCCAACCAACGCAGTGATTCGTGGCAGCCACTCCATTACAAAAATGCTGCCTCCGATAGATGTTTTTTGTTCTCTGTTTATCCCAGTAGGCTATTTACTAAGACTGTATCCGTTCATTTTAGCCAAGAAAATAGACAGAGAATTTTAATTTTTATACTTTTTTTTTGTTGTGCCTTTCAATTCGCATTTCCCTGACAGTCGGAGGATTACAACAAACGGTTTCACGGATTTTAGGCCAACCTCCCCACACCCCTGGACTTACAAAGGGTTTAGCCCTGCCTTGGGTGAGCGACTGCCGGGCCTTATTTTTTATTAGGCCCCACTCGAAAATATTTCTCGAGCGTAGTACTGTGCGGACCTCAAGGCGCAGTTTTCATTTTTATTTTTATGTATAATGCAAGCTACTGTAAAATCATCATTATCTATATACAAACTTTCATTTATTTCTTTAACATTAGAATGAAATGCCCGAAGGAATTGAGCCTTCTCCAGGCCTTTTGTGTGTATGGCCTCGAAGGGCTTACACAGTGAGCGTAAATGCTCTTCGCTGTAATGTACCTCACCTTCATCCCACTTTATGTGGTGAAAGTGACGAGTCAGCCAGCGGGCTGTTCTTTTCATCTTGCTATTCAAAAAATTAAAACAGTAAGGAGGTCGGAATACTAGCTGAGTTCTGTAAGACTTTCCGACTATAGCAAACTCCTTTACAATAAATTTATTATTATTGTCTTTGAATCCGTGGAACTCAACTACAGCTTCCATAGTGAGACTTCGCTAAAAAGACGGTCAGCTACTTGAGATGGTAGTTGATCAGTACGAGTTTCAGCGCCCGATAAAACTTGACCAATAAAAACTTTAATAATATCCTCCAAGTAAAACAATTCCAATAGAGAGCGGCCAATTAAAGGAATATTAATTACAAGCTGATTCCACTCGTTTCGATTGAGACCGAGCGTGTGTTCACCATCAGAGATACAAGCGTACTGTTGACCAAAGATACTGTTAACTTTAATTTCTGCCCCCGTATCGGTATTCACAAAACATTGATGCTTGCCTTCGAAAGCTAAAGTAATTTCATTGAACCTGTCAACCAGCTGACAGTAAGAATCGTAAGACCAAAATACAACTCCTTTCCTTCCTTTAATTAATACTCCGAGGCTGTTGTCCCTGTTTTTAAAAATACCCGATACTACGCACTTGGTGAGCTCAGGGTCCAAGAAGTGAACTGACTTTAGAAAAACTCCGGTCATTAAATTTATAGGCTCTGTACCCTTAGGGTTGGGTATAGCTCCCGTACTTACCTCCGTCTCGGCTGATGTCATCTCTGCTACTGATGCTCCGTTGATAAACACCCAACCTCATATAACCTATCCCCTTTATCTCCGTTCCCCTCCCCCTCCTCCTCAGAATCTGAAGAGGATTCTTCACATCCACTGTTGTCAAAATATGTACGCCATTTTACTATAATGCTATCGATCCCCGGTATTAATTTAAACTCCTTTTCAACACTAGCAAACTTGTAACTGTCTACGTAATCCGTTTTCATCAATACTTTTTTGTAGTAATATTCAATTTTAATCCAACCGTAGTAACCCATTTTTACTCTCTGACTGTTAACCTCAGACTAACAAAATCTCTTAACCCACAACATCTATACCCTCCTCATCATCATCACTGCTAAAGTCTCCGTCGTCTCTGAGTTTAACAACTACGGTGGTGGTACCCTCAGGAATATCAGATATTTCCTTGTCACAGTATATCTTGTAACAATCCAATTTTGCTGTACCTATTAAAACATTATCGGCGTTATAAAACTGAATAATAACCCACTCGCCCATGTTTACTTGCTGAGTGCTAGCAAGAGACTAAAGTAATAACACTCTGAAAATTAGATGTATCTTTTACCCCTTTGATAACACTACACTGGAAGTATTTGGGACACAAAATGGGTCCCACCTGATAAGGATTCTAAGTGTTTGACCCTCCGGGCTCCAATTACATTGGAGATTTGCTCTTCTGTTAATTTGATACGTCTCAAAAACCTGGCCCTATCCCTTGCTAACTGTTCCCAATCTGATCTTCTATCTTCAGCGGGCAAACTGTATATTTTTGTTACTACCGGGCTGGAGAATCTAACTCGATATTTTCCTGACATCTCCAGTGATCGGTGTGTATGTGTAGTGACAGTCGTGAATTATGAGACAGTATGCCCAAGCATTAGCTGGGATTGCTGTTTTAGTTTGAATCTCAAGCCTTACATCTACGGGGCCGGTCTTAATAGTATCGTCCTGCTTTGAACAGTCAATTACATACAGAGGACACTTTGTTTTAAAATCATCAAAGTTTAATATTGGTGAGCCGATTCTACCGTAATACGAGTTTTGAAAGTTCTTATACATATCATAAAACAAGGTGGTGTTCCCACGAAGGTTATCGTACGGATAGAAACTTGAGTTTAAATACAGTTTAACATCGAGGAGGTCACAGGTGTCGAACCGTGACATGTCCTTTGTTAAGTCATTCTTTCTGCCTGTCTGGAAGGCCAGAACAACGTACCGGGGTTTTTCTGTTTGGTTAGATGTTTTAAGTGCCCAAGATAATGTGTCTGTACTAGGGAGGTTCGGGTATTCAATCATTTCCCACTGACGGAAGGGAACATGTATTGCGGGGTCTTTTTCAATAAAGTTATATAATTTTAGTTTTTCAGTGTCGTTTACTGTAACGTGAGGTACTCGCCAGTAGATTTTGTCAATTGTTAATGTTAAAGTCCCCGCAGCTATTTTTACAGCGTTACTATCCGTACCCGAACGTAATAGTATCAGTTCCTGTTTAACATTTACCAACACCCGCCTGTAGTCTTCAGCGAAACCTAGCAAGAGTTTTAGAGGGATCGAATATACAAAATCTGTCACTTTTTCAGTACTACCAGGGCCAAGCCAGCAAGCGACCTTTAGAGCATTTTTCTCTTCGTCCCGAATTGAAAGAATATTTTTTAAAGTAGCACTAATACCGACATTTTTCGTTCTGTCAATTTCCTTGCCACAAATCTCGTAGCGGATTTCTTCAAACAAGAAAGACATAGCATTATTAATAAAGGAAACATCCTGAGGAGTCCCGTCTGCTTTTGTAGCGTTGGTCTTGCCGTGAATCACGATAAAGCTTTCAAAAGGGGCAGTTATTATATCCTGCTGTAATAATGGTATTCTTATTTCATCATTATTGTTATAAGTAGTGGACACGTATGGTTGATGTGTGTGAAACTCCATCCCTGTTATTAAGTCATCATACTCAGCGTGGCTGTCTATCGCCAATAGCGCCATTCTGTATTACCTTAAAACCGAGAGAGCGAAGAAACGTTATATTTTTACAAGTTAACACCTTGGCTTTCTGAACACTACTGACTTGTTGCCCTCCTGGTATATGCCTAAATAGTAGCCCCATTACTGCGCCTGAGATGTAGTCTAACCGAGATCCTTTCTCCGCGAAAGTTAACAAGATTACCGTTTTGGTCTTTTAGAGACACCGTCAAGTTGTTGATCCTTTGACTGATCACCGGTAAATAAATGACATTCCTCGGCAGTTCTATTATTTTATAGCCTGGTGGTTCAGCTGGGTAGAACTCGTGTATGACATGGCCCTCAACCTCGTTCAAGTATGACCCACGTGTGACATTACATTCCACCCGTATAGAGTTAACTTTTATTATATCCACTGGCAGTTCCGATACATGCTCATTTTTGGCCCCGTATATTTGTTTTTTGTAGCCCAAGAGTGTTCCCAATGAATGTTTTTTAGTAAAGTCAATTTTCTCAGAACAACATATCGTAGCTTTCAAAGTGTTATTATTAGGTTTCAAAGTAAATTGTACTTCTTTTGGCAGTTGCGATTGTATATATTTTTCAATGTCCTCAATTTCGTAAGAGCCTTCAGGGATTGTAATACTTTTATCATCACCGTAGTAAAACGTATCATTTATGTCTTTTTCAATGTTCGGTATAGAGTTATAAGTGGTCAGTTCAATTAAACCAAGTTCCCATGTACCCTCACTAACATCAATAGGAAACGCTAGCTCGTGGGATAGAACACTAGTTACCCCTGTTAGACAGAACATTACTACAGAGAAACTTTAAACACAAATGTCCACAAACAACTGAGTCGAAATTCTGTTGTCTCTCGTAGTTATAGTACATCTCACATTCACCCAAGTACATAGAAATTTCCGGTGGTGGTCTTAGGTTTCCAAAACTGTCATAGTAATAGACCTTTTTATCAATCTTCCTGTAACATACCCAGTGCGTGCCTGGACCGGTTGTACTGTCCAAGTTTACTATAGCAGATTCGTACTTTCTCGGGCGTTTTGGTAGTCCGTCTCTCATGTAAACCCCTCTAAAGTTTGGAATTTTTAACAACTTTGCATATTTAATCAAATCGTAATTTGTAAGCGGCTTTATCGGTATCGAAATGCTTTTTTTTCTTCTTACATATGCCCCTTTTATTTCTTGTGCCTGCGCCCGCCTTTGTACCCGAACCTTCCTTTCTATAGGGTCTAAGATACAATCCTTTACCTTTTGGAGGCGGACGTTTCTTCTTACGGCCTCCCCCCAATTTTGATTTTGCTTTCATGGCTGTTGTGACTGCCCAAGCAGCGGCTTTCTCACCAACACTAGCGTTACTGGATTTGAGTCTTTGCCAAGCGCGTTCCGCCAACTCCTTGTCCGCTTGCCTTCGCCTTTCTGAATCTTTGTAACGAGAGTATGCTATGTCGTGGACCTTACAGGCCGCGTCTAGCCCGTTTATTCCTTTGTCACCTCTAGCCAATCTCTCTTTTAACTTCGTACCAGGTCCGCAGTACTGATAACCGGGGAGATGTAATTGGATAGGTAGTAAGTCTATAGCCTTATTAAGAACAGATGAAACAATACCTCCGCCTCGCACAACCGCTATCTTACGTCTAAGAGTTTTCCTTCTTGTGTTAGCCATTTATTGCAAGCGCTAGTATCATCCGTTGTAATGTCGTTGCACTCCAACACATTAATGTCAGTAATGAAGTAAACCTGCCCCTTTTATACCTAAACTGGCTCAGAGTTAGCTGAGGAGATTGGGGAAAGGAACAGTATCATCAAATATCCCCGTTGGCTCAAGACGAAAATTCTCTTTCATTTGTTTCAAAAGAAGCTCCACTCAGTCCCTCTTCAGTCATAAAGAGATCATAAGTATTAGGCGGAAGAGGTGTGACGTCTTCTTCTTCAGGCTTTTCACCACCTTCCAACCCGTCAGCAAACAAAACTTCCCAGTCTAAGTAATCGTTTTCACCCGGCGTGGGTAGAATGGCAGACCTCCCAGTTTGTGTTTTGTTAATATAATTAAAGACCATGGTACCGAATTTTCTCAACCGTTTCTCGTGAAAATCTTTATGACTACTTATTAGACCTTCACACTTCACCAGTCGGGTCTTAATACTCGTTAATTCCGATTGCAATTGGTCTAGGTTAGTGGTTAAAGGTACAAGCTTTGATTCACAAGTGTTTTCCACATAAGCCTTTGTCACTGCATCACTGGGGTCTGTTGGTAAAGCTAAATTATTTATTCGTTTATTGTTAGCGTCATAATTATCGTTGGAGATAGTCATACTCAGTTTTTTTAGTGTGCCCAAGTTAACTGCGTCCAAGGAATCTACAGGGTTAGCTACACTCCATAGTCTTTTGTTTTGCATATTGAACCTCTTAACGTCAGAAGGTATAGATTTATGGTCAACATAATTCTTTGTAGCAGCGTCTAGTGGTTGTACCGGTGTAGCCAATTTACATAACCGTTTATTCTGCATATCATAGTCACCGTCCGGCGTCAAGTTAAAGCCATCACCCTTGGGACCTTTGACAGCCTCATCTCGGGACTTTAGACTACGTCCAAACTTGTCAATCGTCATTTTAATAATGCTTTAAACCTACTGTTACCAGCTCCTTTTATGTAACCAGCCTCCCTAAGCTCCTCCACGATACTCAGTATTTCATTACCATGGACTCTGTTTCCAGTCTCTGTTGACATAGCAATGTGTCGTAATCTGTCCACCAATTCGTTGGCATTGTCCCAGTGTATAATATCACGGGATCTTGCATTATTCCACGCTAAACCTTTGCCCGCTTTAACCGGGAATAGGTCTTTTATAATTCTTCTGTACTTTAGATTGTTGTCCCTTCTAATTTGATTGTGGAATTTGTGCCTCTCTTGTGAGCGTTGGTAGCGATAATAATACTCTTATAGGTCTTAAGATCGTCTTCATCGTATATATCCTTGTCAGGGGTTCTCTTAAATATGAGCTCATACAAACCTTCAGTAGGACTATATCTTGTGTGGTTTATTAGAATAGTTCCATCGTTGTCAAAGTCTAACACCTTATCTCCCATCATTAAAGTACTGCCTTCGTATCTAGGGCCGTAGTCATGATCAATAACTCGGACCTTACCGCTAGCATCTTTTAAAAGAAGTGTCATATACCTCACCGTCATGGAGTTACTAAACTGACTTTCCATATATTGGGACGCTGTTTCCAGTCCCGAAGGGGTCGATACAATTTGTTTTAACCCACTGGTTTCAGGTGTTGATACTCTCTGCGGAATAAATTCAGCTTCTCCTTCATCATCATCATCTGTCGTATTGTAGTCCATTGGTTCTTCTTTAAAGGTTTCGGGTTCTGTTTTTATGTCAGGGTTAACTGTGGTTGTTTTTCTAAGTTCTTGGATAATTGGTTTATACTGTTTCTCAAGCATAATATCACTTTCCTCGGATCCTTCCTTAAACATTTTATACTTTCTCTTAATAGCATTAAGTAGCTCTATGAGTCGGTTTGTCAGTTGCTGTTTACTGCTTCGCTTCATAGTCATAAATGATAGATTTCAATTAGCGCATCTACATTTAAGGCATTTCGACTTGTCTAAAAAACAGGGCACGCTTCTTATGCCTCCGTATGTACTCGATAATATCCAAAAGTGAAATACCAGCGCTAAAGTCCATACCTCTGTAGTACCTCTGTTCTCTAGCATTGAACCTGGGGATCACATAACGACCGGCAAAACTCCTGAATACAAAAGTACGTTTCCACCCGTCTCTCCATTCAGGTATTTCTGCCACGGTGTATTTATCACTTTCAATTGTGTTTTGCATGAATCGTCTGAGTAACGCCATAGGCCTAGGCTCGTTGAGGTGTTGCAATAAATAAGAATTTAAAAGCCAGAATTCATCAGGGTTAGCTCCTGTAAACGCTTTCCATTGATCAAATAGCACTCTGTTTGTGATAGTGTACACGCCATTGTTTAGACTTAGGCCGAATCTCTCACACTGTAACGGGAGTGTGGGTAAGGCTGCTCTTAAAAACTCTGTAGTGTATAACCCCTGGCATAGATTATTAACACCGTTATAAGGTTTATTTCTATTACCCCTTGGGATACTGTCAGGCACTTTTGCGTACCCGATATTATAACTAATATCGATATGGCATTTTAGGCTTGAAGCTTTGTTATATACTGTCATTGGTGATCTTATAGGGATACTGCGTTCTGTCAGAAGTATACACCGTGAAGCAAATGGGATCTTACATCCGTATTGGAGCATTTCATTACAGACCTGTGTAAAATTAACGCTACCGTGAAGGTTACGTAAAGGCAATACTTTACCAAAAAACTCAGGGAACGGTCTGAATCTAGATATCATGTTTTGAGGGTCTCGCACGGTACAGTTGTACATGTCTTCATGATAAATCACTAGTTCCAATGGCACGTTTTTTTCTTCGCATTTGTTCATAAAACTGAGCCATGTATCACGGTTATAAGTTCTCTCACTCGCAGATATCATTAATAAAACTACTGGTGGTATCACAGCGGATCTTTTTAGTTTTTTATGTCTCCAGCATCTTTTGCTGAATTCATATCCGTGAGGGGGTTTCTTACTGCAGTAGTTTCCACAAAATTTTTTCTTGTCCTTGTAATAGAAAGAGCACAAGTTTGATTTGACATTGTGCAGTTTAGCGTTAAAACCTCTTAAATCATTGTACGTGTAAATGCGCACCATTATAGCTCTGTCACGAAACTGTCCATGCCTACTCTGTACCTTCCCTTATATGGGTCCAGCGTCTTGTCAATCACAAGGAACCCAAAGTTGTCTCGCCACGCTTGAGCGCACAACTCTCTAAATTTGTCAAAGGACATGTCGGTAGTGACATGATCACTGTACACATGCCTTAAATTCATATAGTCTTGTCTGAATAAAATAACAAAGTTACAGTTGTCCCTCACCAGCTGCTTTGGTATAGCACTGTATGTCTGCCCTAAATAAAATGTATCTATATTTTTATGTCTACCCATAGTGAAATAACTGCGTATATTGTCATGTTTTTCGCGGGAAATATCGTCAAAGATCATTATAGAGTTTGGTTTAGCTTCGTTTGGGTGTACAACTAGACTATTATCATCATACGCGAAATAACCGACCTCCTTAGGCATTACCTTCTTTAAAAATTCGTCCTTTGGCTGATAGAGGGACTTTGAAAAAACGTAGATATTTTCAAACCTTAACCCATTCTGATCAAACAATAAATTAAATAAAACGTTGGTCTTCCCAGAGGAACTTGGCCCACTGATTATACAGCGAATTGAATCAGGTAATAAAATACCGTGTTTGTTCTTTTTAACCATGCCCGACCCGATATATTCATCAAAGTTTTGGACGGGAAGCTCGACTTCCTGCTTCTCAACCCGCATCCTGACTGATTGGTCACTACTGATTACAACTGATATATACTTCCCGGACGTGGTCTTGATAAGCACATACCGAGCGGATTCCGCTATCACACCAAGTCCTTGGCGTCAATCCAACTGTCATGGCTGCTATCATATCCCTTCCAGCGTACAAAGAGTCTGTCTCCTTTCCTTTTTAAAACTCTTTCAACTAAATAAATGTCACCGGTTTTTGACTTGCTAATTTCTTCTGCGTAAAACCCACCTTTTAATATTTCCCCTCTGTTGTCTTGTAATATGTATGTTACTGGTCTTGTTGGTTTAATCGCGTATACTGTAAAAGTCTCATTTGTCCAATTTGGCAAATAGCCTTTTTTAAACACTCTTTTTACTTTACTTATTCTAACACTGTCACCTAATTTTAATTTTTGTTTAAGTATTTTATGTTTGGGTTTTTTAACTTTATTTATTTTATTTAGAATGTCTTTGACATGTTTTTGTTTAACATCCTTGGGTTTCATACCTATAGTCCTGTGCTTTGTGTTGTTGTAAGATTTTATGATTTCTGGCAATAGACTTATCCACTCATAACTACCTCTGGCAGTAAATAACTTGCACATTTTTGTCTTGAGAGTTCTGTTTAATCTTTCCACTATACTTGCTTTTAGTTCTGAATACGTGAAATAGTGATTGATTTTATACTTTTTCATTAAAGCGTTTACATGTTTATTGAAAAAGTCGGTACCTTGATCTGTTTGAAAATTTTTCATTTTATATTTAGCTAAGATAGGAGCGAGTGCCTTCGCCACTTCTGGCCCTGACTTGTCTTTTAGAGGTACGGCAAAAGCTAGTTTTGACAAACAGTTAATCATGGTAAGAATATATTTGTAGCCGTTGTTAATCCTCGCAAAGGGCTTCATTTCAACGAGATCAGCCTGGTAAAGGTCCGTTAGCCCCTTAAGGGTAACTTTACGCCTAGTATAGTTTCTCCTGGCAGGTCTGTGCAGCTCCTCAGCTATACCTGTCTTACCGTCCATTTTACTAATGATAACTTTATTCAGATGTCGCTAGTTTTATACCGAATGTTTGCTTGGATGGGGTTTGAGACCATCCGTGCATGTGCACCCAGGTTAAACATTATTCCGTGCGTGAGCCAATCCATATTACCTGGTTGATGCCCAGTACAGACTAATGTCCTCTCCCTTTGAGCAAACAAAGGATAGAGATTTTAAAGACAAACCATGGCTCCTCCACCGCCATGGCCCGTGGAGGCCTTCCAAAAAAAAACTAGCTGCCGCCCCCATATATTTTTTATTTTTACTTTTATACTTTTTTGTATTTTACTTTTATACTTTTTATTTGGTTTTTATTTTTATATATTTTTTGTTTCACCCACCGGCCGTTCGAGGGAATGGCTCAAGTCCTGCTCGGATCTGGGCCAATCAATCTACTAAGCCCTTCTTTCACCCGAGGTCGGTTCGAAGGAGTAGCCGGGGTATTAGCCCGGCGCCTCAATCTACTAAGCCCTTCATCACACATTCAGGTTTACGGGGCTTTTCGTCACCCGCGCCAGGGACCTTCATTCGCACACACATTCATACAGTGGGGATTTTACAAACTTAACTGTATTTACATGTTCTTTTTTACGTAGTCTGGTATTTTTAAAGGTACCAGATCATCGAACTCGTAATTTTCCCAGCTACAGATTGATGTAAGATCTCTACTATAGATCATATCTATGTATTCTTCAAGAGTGAAATAGTTTGGATGGTCAAGACAATAGCAAAGATTCCCGCGGTCAAATTGGAGCTTGTTGATGTCTACTATTCTACGGTAATAACGCCAATAAAATTCAAATAACTGTTCAATAATGACAGGTGGCATGTTTAGACGAAATAGTTCATTGAGACACTCTGTACGATCCCAGATTTTTTGGGCAGAAAGTTGAAAAAGTGATTTTGGTTGATTCATAGTTACGCAAACAGCAGGGACACGTCAGATCGCTATGGCGGCAGGGAGCAGAGAGAGAAAGGCGTGGCAGTAGGGAGTAGTGGGGGAAGAGTGACGCAACCTGTCGGGGTTACTCAAGTCTTTGAATTTTGTAGCCATAAGGCAGGGTGTCGTACTCTCCCTCAAACTTCCTTTTTGGTCCAGTAGTTTTGAAAACTTTAGTTTCGCTTACAGTTACAATATCGCGGTCTTTAGTCCTCCTAATTCTAGATTCGTTAATTTCCAGTTTTTCTACACTTTCACTAAGGACCATTTGTTTCAGTGTTTCAAAGTTTAGCGTTTCGGAAGTCTTCATATTGAGGGTGAGGCCCTTGATTTTGCACACAGTTTGTAGTTTTTGTTTTTTGGTTGACCAGACAAGGTACGCGTAAGTTTTTGGTCCCCCAGAAACGAACTCTACGATGAAAGAGCCAGACCCGTAATCACTAGCCAATTCATCTGTCATTTCCCCGAGGTAATCTCCCGCAGGAACCTTATACAAACCTCCCTTATAAATGTAGAGAACCGAGTCGGTGTCGTAGTAGAGGACCTGACCTCCCAGGGCCTCCAGATGTTCATAGAGTTTAAGTCTCGCTTGGGCTGTAGTGTAGGCAGCGATCACAACATTTACGTTTCGCAGGGGCTCCCCTACTTCCTCCAGGTACTCCCAGCTAACTACTACAACCTCCTCATTAACAGTCTGGATTCTATTGACTTGGATTTCTGGGCTTGTCAGCATTTCAAAGAGTGTTTTGGGATCTCTGACAATCATGGCCTTGGTTTGGTTCTCCCGCTGCCCGAATTTTCCCCAAAATGAATTTAACATTAATTTAGCCAATTGTCTCAAACCCCCGTTCTTAACAATTTCGTTGTTCTCTAATTTGATTCCTTCATGATTGAAGTAGTCCCGCACATACCGGTCTTTGTCTTCCTCGGTTTCACACCAGCTAGGATAGCCTGAGGCTTCTTGCTTCATTTTCAAGAATTTATTGATAAAATCTGTGAAAAGCCCCCCTTTTTCATAAGTGGCTACCTCGTACTCCCACAGTTCGTACATGTCCAACACAACGTAACCTTTCTCTACAGCCTTCCTCACCTCGTCCATAGTCCAAGTCCCTACTAACGCCCTTTCCTCACTCTCATGATCGCACTCCCCCTGATTTTGAGTTTCCCCGCAAGTCCTACACAAGGCAAACATGAGTTTCTTGTTCATTTTGGCTGGGAGTACCGGGTGGTAGAGATCCCGAGGTGGCAGGACTTTACATTTCATCAAACCATCTACACCGAGCCCTCTCTGTCTACACTCCCTGTCACCCACGTGAATCGTAGGATGACCAAGGGGATACTTACCGTACTTACACACATACGGATAGAGAGAGCACACGTCCACATACTGGATTGTTTCTCCCTCTTCACATTTGTGGTAAGTCTTGGAGTTGCCCGTTCTGCCCCCAAAGAAAGCTTGTCTAGGGTCTAGAGGAAGGGTGTTCAATATGGGGAGAGAGTCCAAGTGTGCGAGCTTTTTTTCTTTCTTTACTTTACGAAACTCACACTCCCACATCTCCACAACATCATAATCGTTAAATTTTGCCATTTTGGACTTGGTTCTCTCGTATCTTAAGTGAAGTGAGTCCGAGGGATCCTCCTTCAGAGGAGCCTCTCGATTGTAAGGGAAGCATTTGGGGCAGCCGTGCCAGTAGCACCCGTGAAACTCATAGATGTTTTCCCCGTCAAACCCATCTACTTTTAGCCCGTTAATCTTTACTTCTTTACCCCGGCCCGCATGCTCAATCCTCACTTCACGCTTCTCTTCTTCCCAGCTGAGCCACTGAATGGCTATAGCTGACTGGTTATCCACTAAACGGTAGCCGTTCTTTGGGATGAGGCCGATCGTATTTGGTTTCAAAAAGTTGCGGCGGAAGGCCAAATTGCAAGCGCTAGCGATCGTTACAGCCTCTAGGAAAGGATCGACATTACATTCTTTCAGGAAAATACGCCTGAACTTAAGACAGGCTTGAGCTAGGATCTCTACATCAGAGATGCAGTACTCTAAGATTTCCTTTTTAAAGTCAAAAACGTAGTTTTCAGCCACTCTCGCATCGTACCAGCTTTCAAAGGCCTTGTGGGACTTTTCAAACATTGATCCCGGACAATAGAACTTTTTGTCGGGCATGGGGCCTACATAATCTTGGTTTGCCAGAGTGTTAAACAAGTGGGGAAAGTAGCCCTTCTTTCTCTCGGGAGGCAGATCGAAGGCTTGAGGGAGCGCTGCGAGGGCCATGGGGAAATAGTTGAGTGAGTCCACAAATCTCACGTTGTCCATTTCCATGAGAATAATTTTGGTTCCCCTCATGACCAGATCGGGTGTGAACTTAGTTTCTTCCAACACATACTTTAACAAAAACTGAAAATCAAAGCCTTGGCCGTTGTAGGCAATCACACAGACATTTTTGAACTGTTTCCTGACTTCCATGACATAATCCATGAAATCTTTAACCGGGTCAGAGTTGAAGACTCTTGTACGGTTTCTACATGTCATACAAAATCTAGACTCGATGCAATTAAAGCAAAACTGTTGAGAAACGCACAAGTTTACTTTATGTAATTTTTGCTCGGGGTCAGAGGGGAGAGACTCGTCTTGGCGAGTCTCTAGATCAAAGAAAATGAAAAGGTAGTCCTTGGTTTTAGGCTTACCCTCGTTCCGCTGCATGAAACATTTATGATTTGGATCTTGGAAGGATCCGCAAGGTTTGCAATAGACTTCACCGCACTTGTGGGGTGTGGATCTGTCTCTAATCGAAATTAATTTTCCACAATCAAGGCATTTTTTAACTTCTTTACATCTGTCGACTTGGTGAGCAGTGAAACACCGCTGATTTCTCAAAGTCATATTACATTTTGGACAAACTATTCCCCCATGCTCCTCTTTGCAGGGAGGCGAGATGGTCTGACACTGAGAACAGATGTTTGAGCATCTGTGTTTAGCTTTGTGATCGTAAGGGACGTGGCACGCTTCGCAGAAATAATTGCAAACAAACGCAGCAGTTAAGTTAGTTATAACGTTGTAATGCCCGTTGTGAAAAAGCAAGTTAATTTTTAATTTTGGATTTTCAACACGTCCCTCAAAATAAACGTCCCGGCCTTTATTGCCATAGTTGAACACGGTAATTTTGAACTCTTTCAGCAAGTTTTGAAACTTTTCAAGCTCAGGGATTCCAGCGCCATCCTCGGACATCTCCACCCTAGCCCGCTGAATAAGTTCCTGAGCCCTAACGGTTTGTCTTTTTTTATCATCTTGCCGAATCGCTTTGTATTGAGGATCTTTTGTAGCATGAGCGATAGCCACTACCAAAGCCCGGGGGAGACACAGGTTGTCTTTGTTGTTAACAACTACGATTCCATTCCTCGCCCTACATTCCTCTTCAAAAGTATTATACAAGCCGGGTCTTACCCTCCCGGAACCTACAGGGAGATTAACTCGGGTACATTCCACTTTAAACGTGTCAGTGGACTTGATGGATTCAGAATTTGATTGAACGATCCCCCCAAAGATTTGCCAAAGGATGTCTTGATCAATTTCACCAGCGGGCCGAAAAGCAACAAACCCGGGTTCTTTTGATTTTAAATTTAGACTCTGCAAAGTAAAGCCGAGCTGATCGTTTTCATGGGCTTGGTCTTTCATCTCATTCACAATTTTGGCAAAACCTTGTCTGAGCCAATCAATTTCCGTAGTTTCAGGAGGAGGGTTAGTAAATTTGAAAATGGTTTTAGTGCCGTACAAGCGGAATTTCTTTACATACGCCTGCTCGTCACTGAGTACTTCGACAGGCTCAACAACACCAGCCATTACTACTTAAGTCAAAATAAAATTTAAAAAATAAATCAAAACAATAAAGTGAGGTTAGGGAAAAGTGAGGTTATTTAAAACCTCGACTTGAGTAAATACAACACTGGGCTAGAAAATTAAAATAGTAAAGTGAGGTTATGCTAGACACGAGGATAAATTAGGTTATGTTAAACGCGCAAAAGTAGGGTTATGTCTGACACTCAAAAGTGAGGTTATGATAAGCAAAAGTGAGGTTATGAAAAACCTCGACTTGAGTAAATGAAATTAAACTAATACAGTGAGGTTATATTAGAATCAAAGAGTGATGTTATATTAGACACGCAAAAGTAGGGATATGTTGTGCAATAAATTGAGGTTAGCCCCTGTACACTAAATAAAATATAATACGGGTTAAATACTAATGGTAAATTATAGCTAGCACCTACTGCAATTGCACAATACTATCACAATAGCAAAGAACGGAGCAGCGCAGAGACCTCTGACCAACACGAAAGCCGAGAATAGAGTGAACGAGGCAAGCCGGCAGTGGTGGTGGTATATGGATGAACCAATGAGAGCGCAGGACGCCTAACACGGCCAATGGGATGCGAGCTTTTTTCCGACCAATCACAGAGCAGTATTTTAGCAGGATTAAACTGGATATTTTAGCTGACTAACGGTGTTTGATGAGTACAGCACAGAGTAAGAAAAAGAAGAGGGAGGCAAGGAGGTAGAAGATGATATATTATATAAATAATAAATGGTGTAGCTATAGAGTATATGTATAATTATGTATCATATAAAAGCATAGAGCTTAGACCATAGAGTATAGTAATAACCGCTAGCCGTAGATCATATATAATAGTAGAGAATATGATAGTATAATAGCATAGAGCATTTAATGTAGCCATAATTAAAAGTATACATAGAACATATATAATAGCATAGAGCAGATATACATATAATAGTCTAACCTTGGAGCATATATACATATAATAATACCGCATATAATAACCGTAGGTTGGCAACACTGCTAAGTTGGCAACACTACCGAAAAGAATTTGGAGGGAACGTGGTGGCGGGAAAGTGAGGTTAGGAAATCTGGTGGGAAACATGGGCGCCGCCATCTTTGAATGACGTCACGAGTCACGTGACCAAAATGCTGGCTTCTGATTGGCTTGCTAAAGCGCTGCCGCCCCTACTAACGTATAGTAAAATTAAAGAAAAATAAATAAATACCCCGTCGCAGAAAACCTGCATACACAGCGAATTTTCAATGAAGATATAAATGTCTTAATACTTTATAAAAGCCACTTACCAAGTTTCATACAAATATATTCGCAAATAAGCAATATATACAATTTTAATTATTCTCCATAAGAATAACATTGGAGCTGAGTACGCAGGTTTGCTGCATCAAGGAACACAAAAATGGGTTTTTATACTAATATCAATATAACTCAGCTAGGTGAAGTCATAAACCAGATTTAATTCATTTATGTTTATAATTAAGGGAAACATAGCATTTAGTCATTATCCATAAGAATAACATGGGGCTGAGTATACAGATTTGCTGCTACGGGAGCCTTTGGCAAAAAATATTATTTTGAGCAAATATCAAAACATCCCAACCAGATGAAGCCGTATACCAAGTTTTGTCAGTATACGTTTATAAATAGGCGAGATATAACTATTTTCTTTTCCTCCATAAGAATAACATTATAAAACGTACTGTGTTTAGCACTTTCAATATCTCGGGAACCAATTGACGTAGAAGAATGATCAAAATACAAAATTGTGTGTGTTTTTAAGCTGAATCCAATGGTAAAAACTAAAATTTGAAAATTTCAAAAATGATACATACAAAATTCAAAAACCCATTTTTGGGGTACAAAACCCCCTCAAAATACCCCTTCGGATAGAGCGATCTGGCTGGTTTTCGAACTTAAAGTTATAAATGTTGCTTTACACGTTTATACCAAATTTCATCAAAATCGGATCATTTTTACGAGAGTTATCTTGCTCACGGACACATCATATATATATATATATACAGTTTCGAACGAATGGTGTTTTTGGGGTCTGGGGACCTCAAAACGAAAAGTTATCATGGTTCCGGGCCTAGGTCTTACCATGCCGACTACGGTAATAGCTTCTTCCCTATAGGGGAAATTCGCTAAGAGGATAAAACATATCTATTAATCCCAAGTACTGATATTTTATATTTTTTTTACATTTCTTGGTGACCTTGAACTAGATTCAGAACCTATATAATACGCTGTATTTGTTTAAAGACTATCATTTTCATTGTGACTGTTGATGAGTTGAGACTATATAATACTAACCAACAAAAACCATAAACAGAATGGAACGTATAATATAAAAGAAGAAAATTAATTTCCGAAATGTGCAGAGTTACAATCGAAATTAAACACGTTTAATGAAGCATTAGAAGACTAGTGCCTATACAAGTTTAGAAAGGAATTTTCAGATGCTGGTTTCATTTGCTTGGGGTGAGATGATAAGACTATGTTACTATTGCGGAGGAGGATTGCAGGCTTGGCAAGTGACGGATAACGCATGGGAAGAACACGCACGATGGTTTGGAAGATGTCCTTATGTGTTAGTTCAAAAAGGAAAAGTGTTTCTACAAAACAATCAGAATATATATAAACCTCATCCGGTTGAAACTTTAGAAACACCGATTGAATAAAATAAGATCAAAGGAAACGAATGTAGTATGTTTATCGTCTGGGAAAGATGACCTATTTTTACCTTGTAGACACTGTTGTACATGCAGTGCTTGTGGACTGATGTATAACAATTGAATTTTATGCAGAACTCCTATAACTTTCATGATGAAAATATTCACAACGTAGATGTGAGAGAAGTGGAGGTGGTGTCGGTGTGTATAAAACGAAGGTGAGGAGGTGAGAAGCATACTCCGTGAGTTCGTACACGAGGTAACATCATGGCTCTCCAAATTAAATGTGTCCACTACAATACTATTCATCTTTCTACAGTTCATGATTCGCAACTTCTTTCGGAGGATTTGACAGTTTTTATTGTAAACTGGTACAAAATAACATAGGATATTTCTGCGATGAACTCTTTAGCTCAAGTACCCTCAGTAGGATCCACCTGTAAACTTCCATCTACATCAAGAAAGAAATATAATATTGGAGAGTATGAACCTCTCGCCTCTTACATTGTAAGCAGCTCTACGGAATCAGAGACGCCATCATGGCAGCCATCATCACTTCCACCCACGCCGAGAATGAAATATTATTATTGAAAACTTGAACCTTTTACTCCCTACACATCTACACATGAGGCGCCGAGCACCACAGAATCGGTGGTTCTTTGACCAATATCGACCATGTGTACGTTATTGTTAATACTGAAAAAAAAATAAAAGTTAAAACCAATATCTTGCACAGGTTTCATTTGATAGTTTTCATATGATATTGTACATCGAATCACTACTATCGAATCAAACTTGTGTAAGATTTATTTTTTAAAACATCCTCAGGAGGACCTTGAACCTGACCTAACTCACCGTGACGTCATCAGCTACAGCACCGTGACGTAATCAGCTCCGCCATCCCTTTCTCGCTACAAAAAATCGACACGTTCAGACCTGAGGGCCCAGCAGCCTCAAAAGCACACTACTATTCTTCAAAGCTTAAAATTTTTTTCAATATTTTCTAATACCATTCAAACTCGGGCACTGCGCTTTGAAATTAAAAATGTTTTCATTCTCTTGTAAATTGCAAATAGAGCATAAATAGTTTCTTTTCAAAACCCATGGTTTGTAATTAAGGTCTACAATTTTGGCACGAACCTTCATTACCCCCGAATAATATTCAGAGGAATGTTATCACATAGATAACCGTTATTTCCGAGTGCAAGATTCAATAATGCGTAAACAGTGTGGTGTTGTGCCGCTCTGGCCCTTATTATGTAAACGTCCACAACTAAAAACTAAGTTCCACATGTTACAATATTCTACAAGCTTATTTATCTATCATTTGTTGGAGGCTAACTGCAGTAGGAGCTAAAATTACCAGGTCATCAGCATAAAGTACATTTTTGTATATACAATATACGTGTAGTGTTGTGAGACCAAGATGTATAAAAGAGAGGTATGTGCATGATCACGTTATGTGACGTAGATGGGCACGTCCGCTACCCGCAGCCAATGACATGTCTGCAAACTTTACTTATTTAGTCTGCTGGAATGTCAGTTTTGTGTTTTATTATACGATCCAAAAGTTAAAGATATTATTTGTTTACTAATATTGCGAGCCCATCTACGTCACAACAGCATATCATGCAAACACCAATCCTTCATACAGCTTGTTGTGAGACGTAGTTTAGTTTATCCTGAAAATGTTGTATAATACATATTTCAATTATTAAAACTATTTATGAATGAACTATAAATTGTCCCTAAATATTTATATCACAAATTCCTTACCAATTAAATAACATACTCAAAACTAATTCAAAAACAAATATAAAGTTTTCAAAACATTGTAACAAATAAACCTACGAATAAATAGTTTATTTTCAATATCTGCTTTTAAAGGACCATATTTTAATTAATATATAATTGTAAATAAATAATAAGCTTTGCAAAGGAATCATTATTGTCTGCCATTGTGACCTGTTATTTCCAGGTTTATCATCATAGGGAACAATCTAATATGGTTGTTATAAGATTTTTTACTTTAATCATTAAACTTTAATCACTTTGCAATCCCATAGGACGTAATAAAAACTCGTCTTACAGCACTACAAGATTAAACTGATTACATTTAAACTGAATGCGCATGTTTGACATAAAATGTCTACATACATTTATTACATGGACCTTGTAATTAAACATATAAAATAATATGAGTAATTTTAGTTCAATCAATCACCAATTATTATCGTCAAGTTCAATGAATGAATGTAATTTGGACCTTGAGAATATATAATTCAAATATGTTGTTTTTAGGCACATTTTGAAGAAAAATATTTTAAAGTGATGTTTAAGTACAACTCTCATATACCATGTCTCATATACCTCACAAGCATAACACACACCATATACTATCCCTAGCCTAGTTTTTTTTTAATGTGACTGTTACTGCACAATGGATTGATTTATATTATTTTGTTTATAAAGTCGGAATCAACATTAATAATATTAGGGTACATCTCAAAAAGCGTGAAAAATTACATTAAACATGATTTTGCTTAAATTTACTCCAAATTTTATTCAGTTTTGCGAATACAAAATCCATTCCTGCATAATTAAAAATTATACAAAATCTGATCATCAGTACTATTTTACATATACAAAAAAGGGTGTGGATGTTACAAAAAAGGTGCAATGGCTATATATTTTTGGATTATACACTCACAAATTAGCAATAATGTTGAGTGATATTTTTTGAAATTCCGCTCCGTTTAGCGTCAGTCGGTCTGTTTGTGTCTTTTAAACGTGACATAATTCATGTGCATACTTAATAATGTGTTGGTATTAAATTTCAAGTTTATATCTTTAAAGTTTCAAAACGGCTGCCATTTTTGTATTTCAAAGCTAAATATCTTAAAAACCTTAAAATATAGAAAAAAACTGTAATACGCAAAAACGTTGTGTTTTTTAGTCATAAAAATAATAGTATGACGATTTTAACTATAGGATAAAAAATAACTGAGATATTGTGATTTATATACGTTAAACAATAACTTTTTAGTCCAGAAATGGCAAAAAATATCTTAAAGTTTTTAAAATATTTATCTTTGAAAAAAATGGCCGCCATTTTGAAACGGTGAAAGTTAGAAATTTTAAATTCAATACCAAAACATCATTTAGTATAGGCATTAGGTATGTCAAGTTTCAAAACAGACCTTTAACAGTTCAAAAGTTATACTAAATTTAGTAAAAAACACAAACAGACCGACTGGCGCTAAACGGAGCGGAATTTTAAAAAATCACTCTACATTTTTTGTTGATTTGTGAGTGTAGAATCCGAAAATATACAGCCAGTGCACCTTTTTTTTACCACCCTGTATATAATTTAGTCAAAATTCTGTTCAAATGTTTTAGCGAATTCCCCCTATAGGGAAGAAGCTATTACTGTAGTCGGCATGGTAAGACCTAGGCCCGGGACCATGAACGAAGATCGTGTAAGGCAGCATCTATTTTCATGAGTTCGAGAATCAGACATGTCGCTCTATTTTAAGGGGGGTTTCGGGGGGGATTTTGTACCCCAAAAATGGGGTTTTTGAACATTTTATACATAATTCTTTTTAATCCCAGATTTTGGTTTACACCATTAAATTAAGCTTAAAAAACAAACAATTTGGTATTTTGATCATCGCTCTACGAGAATTGTTACCGAGATATTTAAAGTGCTAAACGCAGTACGTTTTTCAATTTTATTCTTATGGAGAATAAGTAAAATTGTTTATCTCGGTTACTAATGAACATATTCTAATGAAACTTGGTATGTGGCTTCATGTGGTTTACTGATATTTCCATGAAAACCCCATTTTTGTAAAAACCCCATTAATTGGTAAAACTTGGTATGTTACTTTATCTGGTGGTGATCCATTGGTAGTTGCATAAAAATCTGATTTATGTGTTCCTTAATGCAGAAAACCTGCATACTCTGTCATAATGTTTTCTTATGGAGAATAAATAAAAAGTTATGTCTCGCTTGTTTATGAATATGCTTTGATGAAAGTTGGTAAGTGGCTTCAAGAGGTAGTGAAGTGAGATTGAAATTCGATGAGTATGCAGGTTTGCTTCAACGGGGGTATTTTGTTAGTATTCTTTTATGCCATGCTCTAAATTTGAATATGAGCAACAAATTACTGATGGTGTATTTCAAGTAATATACTAAGTTCACTCATATCTTAATAGTGATCATAATTTATGAATGAAATGAAACTAACTCATATTTGAAGGTCCAACTGTAAACAAACTTAAAAGACAATTGTTGGTTCAGGGTTTTGCAAAGTACCTATTTAATAAAACAGTTTAGTCAATAAACAAAGATAATTGATGGTTTACCAGAAGCCGCCTGTTCAGAAACATTGAAAGAAGTTTTATGGCAGCATTTCCGCTTCCTTTAAGAAAGTGTTCCATTATTTATATTGGAAAATAGATTATTTAAACACATATGAGTAAAAATTCAAAATTGGTGGTTTTGTAACACATTTCATAAACCTTAATCGTAGTCCATCTAAGTACATTATACGAAACAATATATTTAAACGTGTTGTAAGATACAATTTCCTACATCCTGTGAGGTTGCAAAAATATTTGTTTGTCTAAATATTTTCCTTAAAACGACCCTGCTGAAGCTCGGATGTTTTTTAAAACGGTTTCCAATCGAATAAATGTTTCATGACGAATCGTTAACCAATGCGTATGAAAAAGCCATTTCTATAAGTTAGCGTCTGTCACAAACTTTAAAGTTATTCATAGATCGTGTATAAAGACGTCAATTAAAATCCGTTAATGGAGGATCCTTAATATTTTTACAATTTAGTTTACGAATAAGTTATATTATATAAGAATATTACTGTGCTTATTCTCCGAAAGTTTGAACAGGCCAACCAACTAGTCTTACATACACGATACCTGTATGGTTTAAATCTAAAATAAACTATGAGACCAATCTTAGTTTACGAATAGACCTGTCTTTTAATTTGTATGTGTGACCCATCTGTTTTATATTTCATATGATTTTATTATCTGTTTACTATTTGTTGTTAATTTATTTTGTTTAGGTTGTTGTACAATTGTGTACGTATTTATAAACATTTTTATGTTATCTGACGAAGTTCACCAGATGAATGAAAATTAATAAAGATTTTTCAAATTTTAATCTGAAGAGAACATTTCTACTATATATATCCATATCTGTTAAACTTTAGATAAGTCAAAACCCTAGTTCTACCTTCAAAGGAATAGTAGCTGTTGTAACTCTTAGTCCGTTTATTGCGAACCATTCAAAATCTCAATGTGATGTAAACATACGAGATATAAGTACCAAAATTGTTAAAAGTGATTTTTTGGAGAGACAATTGGTAATTTTTGCTTACTCACATTCATCGTATTTGCTAAACATATATGATTAACAAAATCCAAAAACTATCCATAAAGATTAATGTAAAAGTCTGAGAATATTATAGCTCTCTATAGAACTACTGAATCTTCTCTCTGACAAATTATAGTTTATAAATACTTATTCACTAATGTTTTTACGGTCAAATTTTGGTAAATCGGACATATTATAGCCATTGTAAAAATACGGAATAACTAATCTTTTATTTCAAATACAAATAACCCATTGCAACATTATATAACTAGGATATTATTATATAACTAGAATATTTTCATCCATATATATGTACCACTCACATATGAAGCCACTTCGAAAGTCCCATTAAAACTATAAGTAAGCAAGATATCAAATTTACGCTCTTTTGGGTGAGCATACAGGTCTGCTGCAACGGGAACCTCAACAATGGGGTATTTTTATGTAAATACCAATAGATATTCACATTAAAACGTACACTTTTAATTTTAAATAAGATTCTGTGATTTCAAATCGGAATATTCAATCAAGTAAGTTTGTTATCCACGCATACCGTTAAAGAAATTACTGTACAGTTAACAACTACAAGACTAACACAGTGTGGGGAACTTGCTCTTAGCAGTTTACGATTCATGCTGATTTTAAGTGAATGCTTTTATGTCATGTGTTTTAGGCAAAGTGTGTATATGTGACTCTACTTCGTTAACATTAACAATATTATTACATTAATATCATTTTATTAAATATACCTTATCAAAATAATGTGTTCAGTAGTTGGGCTTCATAGAGCTTGTCATAAACATGTGTATTGGACGAGAAAGTGGTTTATGTTTGGCTAATCTGCAAATACTGCGAATGAACTGATTGGAGTAATCAATATTAACGCCCTGATGTTGTCGGATTTCGCGAGTGACAATCTCGTAACACGATTGGTTGGTTATAGTAATCGATGTCATTCCACGAGCTACGGGTATTTCACGAGCAGAACTGACTTATGGATCATATGTATCTAAAACTAGACAAATTAAAAATAGTATTAACCTGACATATAAACTATGATGATTTGAATGATTTATGTATTTTTTTGCGAGAAGAAACTTGCAACAAGGTCAATGGAAACAGTGCAGGGATAACATATCTAATAATACTATTACTACTGACTTGTTATTTATTTGTACACATAGCTCTTGGTCTGAAGTTCTGATTAGTTGATCCACCCCAAGTATACCCTTGTTGATTTCTGGTTTGTGAACGAGTGACAGACATATACGAGTGAACTTTGAGTGAGTAAGATTTCCGACGTTTCGGACAATGCATGCAGCAGTCCGTTCTCGAGGCGTGCTTAACACTCTTTCATCGTCCGATATACGATATACTGCAAGTTATTTTTTGCATTGAGTATAAAAAAGCTGTAATAGAATTCGTTATGTCATTTAACTGTCCATCCTACCTGTTAATATTTTGTTAGCTCCTTTCTTTGATAGATACAAGTTTTCAAAATTAAATATTAGAATAACATTTGAATGTAACGGAAGGAATGCTAAAAATATAATAAAGTTTGTTTTCAGTCATTAAGTACAAAAGAAACAAACCCAAAAAAGTCCAAACGTTTTTAAATATTATATGCAGCCCATCAATGCAGTCAAACCTTCCTTGATTTTTTAGAGGAGAAGATCGCATGACTAACCTACGAGCATAACACTGAAATTTGTAAGGATCTGATCACAAATTTCCATTGTCTAATTAATATAAACTCATAGCAACAAAAATTAAAAAATGTATGTCACCTAAACGATCGACGTCTAAAACAAAAGTATATAATACAATGGAAAAATTATATACCGTAATATTTTACTATTGTTGTATCACTAATTAAAATGTGTGTACCCCTTAAAGGCTATGTGACATGGTGTATTCGGCTGCCAGTTGACAAAACATAATTGGCTATAATATTGTTAGAAACTCTTTTAGAGTAATATTGTATTACCTCTTTAAATTTTGAATATCTATTTATTTATTGAGTATAAGCATCATTCGCCAGTGTACAATGCCAGCATACAAAAACAGTGAATATATAATTCAATATTCCAAATAACCTAATAAATACATCTGCAGGCTTCAAGTTCAAGATAATATGTTCAAAGTTCATACAAAAAAAAAAACATAGAGACATACTGTGAAGAATGAATGCAAAACAAGCCAAACTTTAAATAATAAATTACGAGCAGACTTTAATCCAACAAAATTCATGCTCAAAAAAGCCAAGTACCATTTCCGTATAGAAGGGTTATTAAAAGCCATCAATTAAATTCAATTGAACAAGTTATTTTTATATTAAAATTATAAGGCCGGGTCTTAAGAACAAGGTGGACGGCTCGGGTCCAAGCTGACGGGATGGGTGGACTCTTTGTGAGTCGCACATCTGATCAGGTGACTCACTACTTTTTACTGATCCTGACTATGTGTATGTCCACTGGAAGCAAGATTCTTGACATTAAATATGTTTAACCGTCCAAAGTACTACAAAATAATGGCATTACAAATATTACACTCACAGGCTCGTAGCTCAAAGAGGGGGGGGGTACATTCAATAAAAACGATGAAAATACTAAGCGTAGATAAGTTAAACTGTATGCCTCTTAAAAACTACGGTTATCTCTAGGCGACCTCAGGGGGTGCTTCTAGGGTACTTTAACGACTCAATTTCAACCAAAATCGAGTTAAAGGCGGAAGGGATGACCATCACATCTGGTCCACTTTTCTTATCTTAACGATATTTTTTATCTTTTAAATATTCCAGATGGAACAGCGTGGTTTGCGGCAATGACTGTCAACAATAGTTAAGGCCTTTTTAAATACCTGCAAAGAGTTTTTTTAAGGGGGCTATGTTTTCAAAATAAATTGTATTTCATATTGCAATAACTTATTTTTAACAGTGGGATTATTTGTATTTATTGTTAAGTACTAATAACTTAAGTAGAGGAGAACTGCCGGTTTAACATACTATTCGGCGCTTTTTCCCCATGTTATTCTTATGGGGAGCCGTTTTTGCACCGACACCGGCTCCCGCCCTACACAAGTTTCCTTGTTAGCCTATACTAATGTCCAACCCTTGCCTATATTAAATATATTTTCCCAATCCCCACCCCTCCTCTATATTTTTTAAAATTAATTTTCAAATTCAGGCTAAAAAACTATCTTTAGTGTTTATGGTCCGATTTGTCTGCAATTTGGATATGTTATTGTCCTAGGCAAGTGTTTTAATAAATTTCACTTACATTTCCCAAATTCACTATAACGGTCAAATTAAAAAATATTTTTTGAAAAATACTATAGTGCCAATTGCCACCTTCTTTATTAACTGTCCGATTTGTCTTCAATTTGGATATGTTATTGTCCTAGGCAAGTGGTTTAATAGATTCCACTTACATTTCCCAAATTCACTATAACGGTCAAATTAAAAAATATTTTTGAAAAATACTGCCAATTGCCGCCTTCTTTATTAACTGTCCAATTTGTCTTCAATTTGGATATGTTATTGTCCTAGGCAAGTTGTTTAATAAATTCCACTTACATTTCCCAAATTCACTATTACGGACAAATTAAAAAATATTTTTGAAAAATACTGCCAATTGCCAACTTCTTTATTTACTGTCCGATTTGTTTAAAATTTAGATATGTTATTGTTATAGGAAAGTGTTTTAATAAATTAGCCTTACATTTCCCAAATTCACTATTACAGTCAAATTAAAAAATATTTTTGAAAAATACTGCCAATTGCCAACTTCTTTATTTACTGTCCGATTTGTTTAAAATTTGGATATGTTATTGTTGTAGGCTAGTGTATATGCACCATCCACATTTTACAAATATTACAGTCAAATTAAAAAATATTTTTGAAAAATACTGTCAATTGCCAACTTCTTTATTTACTGTCCGATTTGTTTAAAATTTGGATATGTTATTGTTGTAGGCTAATGTATATGCACCATCCACATTTTACAAATATTGTGGTTAAATTTTAAAAAATTTGGAAAAACACTGCCAATTGGCAACTTCTTTATTTATGGTCTGATTTGTTTAAGATTTATATATGTCATTATTCTAGGCTAGTGTATATGTACCATCCACACATTTGACAAATTAACTATAATGGTCAAATTTAAAAAATATTTTGAAAAATATACTAACAATTTCAAACTTCTT
The DNA here is from genome assembly GCA_963675035.1 of Allygus modestus. NCBI lineage: Eukaryota > Metazoa > Arthropoda > Insecta > Hemiptera > Cicadellidae > Allygus > Allygus modestus. The sequence continues at coordinate 42,796,138 of OY776113.1, read as the reverse complement.
TATTTACTGTCTGATTTATTTTCGGATATGTTATAGCTCTTATATAGGTAACAAGACCACACTACCACACGTTCCACTACCCCCTATAATACAGTATTTTGTCTTTTTTGTTTGTTTATTTTGCTGTAATCCCAAAACTGACTTTGCTGTTTATTGTCCGATTTGCCTACACTTTGGATATTGTCCTAAGCATTTATTGTCTGATTTATTTTTGGATATGTTATAGCCCCCAACTATTATATCTAAAATTACAATATTATTTCCACCTATAATACAGTTGATGTGTTGTTTGTTTTGCCGCAACCTAAAAACTAACATTGGTATTTGTGTTTTTACAAAACTATATTTTGCGGTTGGATTAAAAAAAATAAATGCAAGCTTATTATATTTGCCACAAGCTTATTATATACATCCAGCTGTTATATTTGCCACATTTCCAATATTGTTGTGACCCTCTCAACTACCTCTCATTGTAATATAATAAGTAATATATATCCACAATTATGGTCAGAACTGCCTAAATTTTGGATATGTTTTAAGCCAATGCGATAACAAAAAATAAATTTTTAAAACCCAAAACAACTAAACACAAAACACTAATCTTTCTTTGTGCTTGTTTGGAGTAGTCTTTATTTTATCCAACTTAATTTTAATTTTGTAGTTAAAATCAAACTTCCCACATTCTAGCTCCCTTTCCAGCCAGTGGTTGGAGACATAAAGGTTACGAATATTTTCAAACTGTACAATATATCTTTTTCTACCCCTATGTTGGACTTGTTTAATAGCGCTTATTAATAATTCCGCACCATATTCCAAATCCTCCAGTCTACTACATTCTTTAAATTTAACATTGCCTTTAATATCTTGCATCTCTATGTCTTCTTGTCCAACATCCCACTCATTGTTACGGAAACTTAGGTTTTCTATTTTTGGAAAGGAATTGCCATAAAATGTTGCGGTTCCGTTAGTGTTAAAGCTTGCAAGTGGCTCGTTGGTAGGTAGATAAATAATGTCCAAATCACCACCGTATGGCAACACGCCATAACCTTGCCTATTCTTATTTATCTCTATAAATACAGTTTTACAGACACCTTTAACATAGTATACACCCCTCCGTCCATTCTTTTCTGCCAACACTCCCACAAACTTGTTGTTTACTACAAACGCATACACTATATAATGTCCATAATGCTCTAGATCCTCCCAACGTCGCAGGAAGTAATCTTTTAATTTATCCTCTCTTTCCCTTCTTTCTTGTTCTTTAGCCAACTGTGCTTTGTATTCCTCTGCAACAGTATTTTCCACATATTCCAATTTACGCTTATTACTGTCAATGTCTTCTAATTCCAGTTTCCTCTTTTTGGAACAACTCTCTAAGAAAGGCTTGGAAAGTGGCTCTATTTCTTTAATAGTGTATGGGTACAGTTTATTGGTCCGGCTTCTTAAAACGTAGGGAGTAAGGTTAGGACTTTCCACTAAGCCTAATTCTTCTAAATTGATGTGTTTAGGTATAGTGGAGAAAGGTGTATTTGATTTTGTAAAACATGTGCCCCCAGATTTGATGTAACACTTATGCTTTACACTTATGACATCAGGAAACTCCTCTATTACCTCTACATAGTTAGTTGGTAAACAGTTAAAGCTAAACGCAGATAGAGCATACTTTATTAACTTTTCCCTTTGTGTACTATCTTTTGGCAGTTTTAGTTGTACTCCAGTTATCTTCTTCGTATTACTATTACCCCAATATGCGTATTGTAATAAATCGTTAAACACTAAACAACAACTGTTTTGTAAATGATTGGCAACTTTCACCCACATCTTATGCAGAGGTACAGCATAGAATGGAGCATTTTGAAAGTACCGTTTGTTGTCTTCTATTAGACTTAAACAATCTCTTAAAGGTTCAAACCCTTTACCAAAACCTCTACAATAGTTATAGATTGTTGCCTCTAACCTTGTTATTCCATTCTCTCTAGCTAGTTTAGACGAGAACGTTTCTTTTAGTCTCGCATCTGGACAGTTTACAAAGTTTATTATATGGTTTCCTATACTTTTAATTACTCCAGGGCTTGTAATCTGGCATATAAATTTATTATATATTTTTACCCTGCTATTTACATTAAACCATGTTAAACAGTCTTTACTAACATTATCTACAATAACATTATATCCATTCTTGTACGCCCCTTGGTAGCAAAAGTTAAAGTTTTCTGTAAGATATTGGCACATTTCCTCTTTATTAAATATTCCAGCCAAATCTAGTGTTATATCGAAATCCATAAGATAGTACATTTCTTTTTCCAGATCTTGCAGTATCTTTGGAAGATCTTCCAACAAATCCTTAATTTTAACATTTGCAAGCTCAATTTTATAGGGAATTGCTATAGGATCATCATACTTTTGTTTAATTTGGTCAATATCTTTCTTTATTATTTGTAACACACCCTCGCTTTGGACCCCAGAGGACCTCTCCAAGGAGAATGGTAGTTTGGCCACAACACCATGTCGAGCTAAAGAGAACTTTTTAAATATTCCTCGTAAGTAGCTATTAAACGAGCCACACATTTCCTTCTTAACTTTAAATTTATTCCGAACGTCCCCATCACAATCCGTAACATTGGTTATCTTAACTAACATTATGTTATCACAAAACGCATCCGTTATAGATGTTAAGTTATTTAATTTTGGTTCGCCCTCGCAATAGTTTATATTACCTATGTCTGTAAGAAGGTTATTATTACGTAGATTTTCTAATAAAAACCATATACCGAATCTTTCGTTAGTAGGTTTAATACAATTTCCCAATAAATGGCTAACAGAGTACATTTCTTTTATGCAAAAAAAAGTAGCGGAAACATGTAAACAGGACAGATTACACTATAGACATATAGAGGTTGTAAATATATGGATATTGTATATAAACATAGGCGAGCGGTAAGTGTAACATGTAAGTGGACACCCATATGCAAATATGGAATACCCACTATTAATATAATTCCAAATTCGACTAAATAAGTTTATAGTCTCAATATAATTAACATATTAACATTAGTACCCAAACTGTCGAAATTCTATAATTCTATTCTTAGTCCTTGTATTAGGTTTTGTACTATTAAACCCTACATTCTTATCCTGTGCAGTAGAGTAATATATGTATTTAATACAGATACGCACATTCTACAAGACCTGTACATCTGTTGTATAAGCAGCAGAATAGACGTCTCATTGTGTTGTTGTAAAGTAAAACATAAATGTAAATTGTGTTGGATACAACCGGCCAGATATTAGACAGGAAATGTGTTGGAAGTGTATTGCCAAATAGTAAGACAAACACCACATAGTGCAGCATGTAATCAATCCATTACTATTTAGACAAAGGTCAGTATTGGTACAACATCCGATATATTAGCCAAACCCACAATCAAACTTGGAAAACAAACAGTAAAAAATTAATATTATAGTAACAGAAATAGTAAGAGTATAAGGACATAGTAATATTTAAAGTTTATAAAACAACACAAATGCAGAGACACAATAACACACTCCAACACATTTGGACACAGGCACAGATATTGGTTTACAGCCATTTAACACAACTTTACAGGTTCTGTCAACTGACACAAAAAATTTAACACAATTTGTTTATATTACATATATTTCTTACACAATTTACAAACTATTTTTTGTGTCAGTTGACAGAACCTGTAAAGTTGTGTTAAATGGCTGTAAACCAATATCTGTGCCTGTGTCCAAATGTGTTGGAGTGTGTTATTGTGTCTCTGCATTTGTGTTGTTTTATAAACTTTAAATATTACTATGTCCTTATACTCTTACTATTTCTGTTACTATAATATTAATTTTTTACTGTTTGTTTTCCAAGTTTGATTGTGGGTTTGGCTAATATATCGGATGTTGTACCAATACTGACCTTTGTCTAAATAGTAATGGATTGATTACATGCTGCACTATGTGGTGTTTGTCTTACTATTTGGCAATACACTTCCAACACATTTCCTGTCTAATATCTGGCCGGTTGTATCCAACACAATTTACATTTATGTTTTACTTTACAACAACACAATGAGACGTCTATTCTGCTGCTTATACAACAGATGTACAGGTCTTGTAGAATGTGCGTATCTGTATTAAATACATATATTACTCTACTGCACAGGATAAGAATGTAGGGTTTAATAGTACAAAACCTAATACAAGGACTAAGAATAGAATTATAGAATTTCGACAGTTTGGGTACTAATGTTAATATGTTAATTATATTGAGACTATAAACTTATTTAGTCGAATTTGGAATTATATTAATAGTGGGTATTCCATATTTGCATATGGGTGTCCACTTACATGTTACACTTACCGCTCGCCTATGTTTATATACAATATCCATATATTTACAACCTCTATATGTCTATAGTGTAATCTGTCCTGTTTACATGTTTCCGCTACTTTTTTTTGCATAAAAGAAATGTACTCTGTTAGCCATTTATTGGGAAATTGTATTAAACCTACTAACGAAAGATTCGGTATATGGTTTTTATTAGAAAATCTACGTAATAATAACCTTCTTACAGACATAGGTAATATAAACTATTGCGAGGGCGAACCAAAATTAAATAACTTAACATCTATAACGGATGCGTTTTGTGATAACATAATGTTAGTTAAGATAACCAATGTTACGGATTGTGATGGGGACGTTCGGAATAAATTTAAAGTTAAGAAGGAAATGTGTGGCTCGTTTAATAGCTACTTACGAGGAATATTTAAAAAGTTCTCTTTAGCTCGACATGGTGTTGTGGCCAAACTACCATTCTCCTTGGAGAGGTCCTCTGGGGTCCAAAGCGAGGGTGTGTTACAAATAATAAAGAAAGATATTGCCCAAATTAAACAAAAGTATGATGATCCTATAGCAATTCCCTATAAAATTGAGCTTGCAAATGTTAAAATTAAGGATTTGTTGGAAGATCTTCCAAAGATACTGCAAGATCTGGAAAAAGAAATGTACTATCTTATGGATTTCGATATAACACTAGATTTGGCTGGAATATTTAATAAAGAGGAAATGTGCCAATATCTTACAGAAAACTTTAACTTTTGCTACCAAGGGGCGTACAAGAATGGATATAATGTTATTGTAGATAATGTTAGTAAAGACTGTTTAACATGGTTTAATGTAAATAGCAGGGTAAAAATATATAATAAATTTATATGCCAGATTACAAGCCCTGGAGTAATTAAAAGTATAGGAAACCATATAATAAACTTTGTAAACTGTCCAGATGCGAGACTAAAAGAAACGTTCTCGTCTAAACTAGCTAGAGAGAATGGAATAACAAGGTTAGAGGCAACAATCTATAACTATTGTAGAGGTTTTGGTAAAGGGTTTGAACCTTTAAGAGATTGTTTAAGTCTAATAGAAGACAACAAACGGTACTTTCAAAATGCTCCATTCTATGCTGTACCTCTGCATAAGATGTGGGTGAAAGTTGCCAATCATTTACAAAACAGTTGTTGTTTAGTGTTTAACGATTTATTACAATACGCATATTGGGGTAATAGTAATACGAAGAAGATAACTGGAGTACAACTAAAACTGCCAAAAGATAGTACACAAAGGGAAAAGTTAATAAAGTATGCTCTATCTGCGTTTAGCTTTAACTGTTTACCAACTAACTATGTAGAGGTAATAGAGGAGTTTCCTGATGTCATAAGTGTAAAGCATAAGTGTTACATCAAATCTGGGGGCACATGTTTTACAAAATCAAATACACCTTTCTCCACTATACCTAAACACATCAATTTAGAAGAATTAGGCTTAGTGGAAAGTCCTAACCTTACTCCCTACGTTTTAAGAAGCCGGACCAATAAACTGTACCCATACACTATTAAAGAAATAGAGCCACTTTCCAAGCCTTTCTTAGAGAGTTGTTCCAAAAAGAGGAAACTGGAATTAGAAGACATTGACAGTAATAAGCGTAAATTGGAATATGTGGAAAATACTGTTGCAGAGGAATACAAAGCACAGTTGGCTAAAGAACAAGAAAGAAGGGAAAGAGAGGATAAATTAAAAGATTACTTCCTGCGACGTTGGGAGGATCTAGAGCATTATGGACATTATATAGTGTATGCGTTTGTAGTAAACAACAAGTTTGTGGGAGTGTTGGCAGAAAAGAATGGACGGAGGGGTGTATACTATGTTAAAGGTGTCTGTAAAACTGTATTTATAGAGATAAATAAGAATAGGCAAGGTTATGGCGTGTTGCCATACGGTGGTGATTTGGACATTATTTATCTACCTACCAACGAGCCACTTGCAAGCTTTAACACTAACGGAACCGCAACATTTTATGGCAATTCCTTTCCAAAAATAGAAAACCTAAGTTTCCGTAACAATGAGTGGGATGTTGGACAAGAAGACATAGAGATGCAAGATATTAAAGGCAATGTTAAATTTAAAGAATGTAGTAGACTGGAGGATTTGGAATATGGTGCGGAATTATTAATAAGCGCTATTAAACAAGTCCAACATAGGGGTAGAAAAAGATATATTGTACAGTTTGAAAATATTCGTAACCTTTATGTCTCCAACCACTGGCTGGAAAGGGAGCTAGAATGTGGGAAGTTTGATTTTAACTACAAAATTAAAATTAAGTTGGATAAAATAAAGACTACTCCAAACAAGCACAAAGAAAGATTAGTGTTTTGTGTTTAGTTGTTTTGGGTTTTAAAAATTTATTTTTTGTTATCGCATTGGCTTAAAACATATCCAAAATTTAGGCAGTTCTGACCATAATTGTGGATATATATTACTTATTATATTACAATGAGAGGTAGTTGAGAGGGTCACAACAATATTGGAAATGTGGCAAATATAACAGCTGGATGTATATAATAAGCTTGTGGCAAATATAATAAGCTTGCATTTATTTTTTTTAATCCAACCGCAAAATATAGTTTTGTAAAAACACAAATACCAATGTTAGTTTTTAGGTTGCGGCAAAACAAACAACACATCAACTGTATTATAGGTGGAAATAATATTGTAATTTTAGATATAATAGTTGGGGGCTATAACATATCCAAAAATAAATCAGACAATAAATGCTTAGGACAATATCCAAAGTGTAGGCAAATCGGACAATAAACAGCAAAGTCAGTTTTGGGATTACAGCAAAATAAACAAACAAAAAAGACAAAATACTGTATTATAGGGGGTAGTGGAACGTGTGGTAGTGTGGTCTTGTTACCTATATAAGAGCTATAACATATCCGAAAATAAATCAGACAGTAAATAAAGAAGTTTGAAATTGTTAGTATATTTTTCAAAATATTTTTTAAATTTGACCATTATAGTTAATTTGTCAAATGTGTGGATGGTACATATACACTAGCCTAGAATAATGACATATATAAATCTTAAACAAATCAGACCATAAATAAAGAAGTTGCCAATTGGCAGTGATTTTCCAAATTTTTTAAAATTTAACCGCAATATTTGTAAAATGTGGATGGTGCATATACATTAGCCTACAATAATAACATATCCAAATTTTAAACAAATCGGACAGTAAATAAAGAAGTTGGCAATTGACAGTATTTTTCAAAAATATTTTTTAATTTGACTGTAATATTTGTAAAATGTGGATGGTGCATATACACTAGCCTACAACAATAACATATCCAAATTTTAAACAAATCGGACAGTAAATAAAGAAGTTGGCAATTGGCAGTATTTTTCAAAAATATTTTTTAATTTGACTGTAATAGTGAATTTGGGAAATATAAGGCTAATTTATTAAAACACTTTCCTATAACAATAACATATCTAAATTTTAAACAAATCGGACAGTAAATAAAGAAGTTGGCAATTGGCAGTATTTTTCAAAAATATTTTTTAATTTGTCCGTAATAGTGAATTTGGGAAATGTAAGTGGAATTTATTAAACAACTTGCCTAGGACAATGACATATCCAAATTGAAGACAAATTGGACAGTTAATAAAGAAGGCGGCAATTGGCAGTATTTTTCAAAAATATTTTTTAATTTGACCGTTATAGTGAATTTGGGAAATGTAAGTGGAATTTATTAAACCACTTGCCTAGGACAATAACATATCCAAATTGAAGACAAATCGGACAGTTAATAAAGAAGGTGGCAATTGGCACTATAGTATTTTTCAAAAAATATTTTTTAATTTGACCGTTATAGTGAATTTGGGAAATGTAAGTGAAATTTATTAAAACACTTGCCTAGGACAATAACATATCCAAATTGCAGACAAATCGGACCATAAACACTAAAGATAGTTTTTTAGCCTGAATTTGAAAATTAATTTTAAAAAATATAGAGGAGGGGTGGGGATTGGGAAAATATATTTAATATAGGCAAGGGTTGGACATTAGTATAGGCTAACAAGGAAACTTGTGTAGGGCGGGAGCCGGTGTCGGTGCAAAAACGGCTCCCCATAAGAATAACATGGGGAAAAAGCGCCGAATAGTATGTTAAACCGGCAGTTCTCCTCTACTAACTTACCTATTTGTTTTATGGCTGATAAGGGCCGTCCATATGTTACGTCATCTGTCAGTGATGGGTCCGGATATACAAAGTCCGGATGAAAAGTAGCAGTAAGGTATGATAAGGAGAGACGTAATATTGGTGATTTTTCTTTATTTATTTTAACTGATTTAACAAATAATAAATAACAAATCTATTGCATAGAGAAAAGAAAATACTTGGAAATACGATAGCCAAAATAAATTTGCTAATTTAATATTCTTACCGACTTTTATATTTTAATTCTAGAGATAACATTGAGGTCAGCGTTTTCACTTGTTCAATATCATAATAATGCCTAATCTTGTCCCTGGATATGTGAGTCTCTTGACAAGCCGGATATACGATTGACAGCAGCGTTATTGTGGTAAACAACGATCACTTCCGGTGTAATGTGTTGCGATTTATTTTACTTTAATCTATTATATAGTGGTTCGATAAATAATTACTAGCTTTGGTGTTTTGAACAAAGACATAAAGGGAAAAGTAATTAAAAATACCGTTGCGTTATCTACTAAAGGATTGGCAATTTTGTGTAAGATTAGGTAATTTTCAAAGCGGTGGGAAGGGGCACTGCGATATGATTGTAAAGAGGGGAGATAGAAGATTGGAATAAACTGATGACGATAGAAGATTGGAATAAACTGATGACGATAGAAGATTGGAATAAACTGATGACGATAGAAGATTGGAATAAACTGATGACGATGTTCATGAACGGCTCTATACTAGTTGAAGATAATCCATTTATGAGATAAACTACGAATCTGAAATAAATTAGTGGTGATGATTCAAAACATTAAATTACATTTTTTTACGTAGATAATTTCAAATAAATCACTGCGTATCCATTGACATTTGAAAGATATTGTTTGTGTTGAATTTTTAAGACTGATTAAGATGCAATTACGATAATTTACGATAAGATACAGCTAGTTTCTCCCCATACATAATCCTGATAGTAGTGTGGGTTTGCGGGTTTTGCGCCGGAAGTGACGTCATCCGGTCACGTGACCGGAAGTGCTGAGTCATGAAAGATGTTATCTGGGGCTGAGCCAGTGACGTAGGCGGTTTTGTGACGAAATGAGTTAAAGTTCAAAGTTCAAGGTCACGGGGAGGTAATTTTAAAAAAGTACTACCTCGCACGCGTAAAATCCGATTGTGATTCGATAGTTTTAATTCGATAAAATATCGAATGAAAATTATCGAATGAAGCAATCGAATGATACGAGTGCGAGGTAGTACTAATACAAATATTACTTTATTTTTATTTACAATAAGTTATGTTTACAATAATTCATGTTTACAATAGTTCCCCGTTGTTGGTTGTCATCGATGTTGTTGATCCGGACGAGTTGCGGCCATCACTTCGCTTTCTGAAGAAAGACGGTATATACTTCGATTCCTGCGCAGAGTCCATGTTGTTTTTTGATGCGTAAAGTTCCAAAGATAAATCGTAACCGGACGCAATGAGAAGTCTTAACTCTTCATTAAAAACCTCGAGGTCTTGGAAAGTCGCCAGATGAATAGAGTCATAATGAATACACCTAATTTTAATGGACATTTTAATACAATGTTTTACGTTTGTGAAGAGCACTCGATGTTCACCAGTCGAGAGCCGGAGGTGTACTGACTATTCGCTAGCTAGCGTTCTGGTATCAAACGAAATGGTGGGGCGGAGAAGATGGCGGACAGCAGATGGCAGGCGGCAGGTGGCAGCTGGTTGCTACTACATTCGCCGCCACAGTAATGCAATCCTTCGGCGTAATTCTTGTAGTTTATCTTGTCGGTTCATTTGATACGTTTTACATCTACATATGCAATAGCTGAAACACTTGCACTTACGACAAGCTTTCCCGTCAACTTGATCGCCTGGTATTTTAAAACATTGTAACTCGCAACAATATGTCTTCAAATTGTTATCGAAAAATAAATTTTTCATAGGTGACACCGACATGTTAGCTGCAGCGTGTGTTAGACAAGACTGAGACTAACTTCACTGCTCCCTCTCTTTTATACCTCTTCATAAGTTAACCCTGAATGAAAGTTCAAGGTCATCCATTTGAATTTTAAAAAAAGCAACACAGCAGTATATAAAATAATATACTGCTGTGTTGCTGTTTTTATTTTTTTTTATTTTATTTTATTTTATTTTTTTTTATTTTCTTTATTAAACAAACATCTTACAATACAATAAACTTAAGTTTAACATTGATAACTAGAAATACAAACAGAGACATTATGTACAAGGATGCGTGATGTGCAGAGTGAGTTCCGTCGAGTTGTTGCCGCTTACACCGTGTGATACCAAATACAACGTCCCCGGTTGAATATCTCGCAAATCTTCATTTTGTAGCAGTTGAACAAATCGTTTTGGAAGAAATACTTGAAACTTCGGCTCATCTCCTGGAGAGAAAGGTCCTTCGCTCAATGAAACTAGAATTGCTTCTCCATGTGTGGTTTCCACTTTCTTGATGTTATGAATAATGTAGTGTTTTTGTTCTTTTAGTTCTGAACACTTTTTAGTTAGCAGAAGGTCGGATTTTGAATGAGTGTTGAATTGATCAACCAGTGTTTGTAGAAACTGTTGTGATGTCATCTTCGTCAGTGGTGGTTGTGGTGTCTTCTGTGATGTTGCCTCTTCGGAGTCTCGAATAATACTCGTGCCGGAGCGGTGTTGGCTCCTCGTATTTATAGGCCCCGCTACCCCCACCACATTCCGGTTCTTTGCTACCCCCACCACATTTCTGCGTTTGTTCCAAGTAAGCAGCCAAACGATATGCGTTGTGCAATGCGCAGTTTAATTGTCCGTGTTTAGGATCTTTTGCAGCAACACAAATATTACCGAGATTAATGTTAAAGTCCTTACCGATGGTTATATCGAAAACATCACCGTGCGTGTACTTTTGTATCCAGTTCCTTTTTTCTAATCCTCTTGTGTATATATGTGAATATTGTTTGCAAAAGTTAAACATAATACTGTGCAGATTACTGTAGCTTATAAATCCTTCATACCAATGTATGTGATGAAAGTAGTTTGTTATCCATTTGTTTGTACTTTTTGCTTTGGCGTTAAGGTTGTTAAAAGAAAAAGGAGCTTCAAACGTGAATGGGTAAACTACAAATGTAAGCAAGTCTAAAATTACTAATTCCTTGATAATAACCCTGTCATCATTATTTCGAAATGCTTGAAATTCTATTACACAAGGCTTTACACTCACTTCTTCATCCCCTCCGCTCATCATGGCACCTAGCAATCAACTAAACTGTTTTCCACACCACGGTAGGTTAAATACCAGGCCGTACAGTTGCAGGCGCGTTGGTGTATATTTAACGTGGGCACCGTCCCCAATAGGCCTACCCCACGTGTGTTCTTCTTTACTAAGTCAAACTTTAGTCTTTTTTAACTTCTTCTTCTTGTGTTTCGTTTTCTTCTTCTTCTTGTTTCTCCGTTTCTTCTTCCTGTGTTGTTTCTTCTGTAGCTTCTGTAGCGATTTCTACAAGTGGTTCAAAATCCTTTAACTTTCTCCACATGCAAACTTCATGAGGTATTCTATTAAAAATAGATGTATCCACAGGTCCGTACACGATGGTGCTATCAGGTTGTTTTTCCAAAGTATCGACCAAATATTCTTTAATAATAGCGCTTGCAAATACCAACTGTCTCATGTACCTTGTAATAGGTTCTGTTGCGTAGTTTAAAACGTAGAATTCTTCACGTGACAGTAGAATCTTATTTTCATGTTGAGTCAAGTCTCTAATTCGCACTTGTAGTTGTCCACGATGTTTAACAATATCGATTTCATTGTCACAATCCAAAAGTCGAATATGTGTTTTCCTTCCACACAAACTGTTAGTTAAATAACATTCTATTAAATGTACATGTTTCAAAAATGACTCCCAAGCATTTTGCGAAAATAAAACCTTTTTTGTTCCATGGTGTAGTATTACTGTAGGGGAATAATTCAATGACTTCATCAATCCAACTGATACACTTTTACTGATGCATGCTGAGATGGGGTAAAAGATTCGCAAAAAAACTTCAGTTAAAATGTGAGGAGGAATATTTTCTTCAACTTTCTTCTTCCTCTTTGGTACTACCTTTGATGGGTCTGCATTACTTTCCTCCTCTCTATCTCTTTTACCAAACTTTAAAAATGCAGTTATTTCCTTGATGATTTCTTCTTCACTAGTATTATCACGTTCCAATAACGGTGCTACCTCTGCATCACCTTGTACAACAGATGGAGAACTCATTTTGTAGAAGATGTTGCCCATGCGACGATAGACGATCAACTGAAGACCTGCATTGTTGCTCCGCTATTTATAGGTTAGCGACAGTGGCGGTGCCGGTGGTGGTACAACGTTTTACAATACCGTCTTTACGATACCAGTCAACGGTGTGTATGTAACAATTTTATCGTGCAAAATTAAACAATACGCAGATGTATTTGCAGGTACGTTTTCTTGAAATTCCATTTCTATTTTTATATCAACACTAGACGATTTTACAGATTCGTTTTGTTTGGAGCAATCAATTACAACAATCGGAGCTTTCGATTCAAACTGTACGGGAGATAGTAGAGGTGTGTTTGTTTTGCCGTAATATGAATTTTGGAACCTAGCGTACATATCGTATAAAACACTGTACCTTTTTTTATCAAAAGAGATATTAAAGTTGTCGTAGGGAAAGAATTGTGAATTCAGGAACACTTTACAGTTTGTTAATTTACAATGGTCAAATTCACCAGCATTTTCAGTTAATATACTTTTTTTCTTTGTTTGTAATCCAAATATTACATATCTCGCTTTTTCCAAATGAGTAGAAGTTTTTACAGTCCATGTATGCCGTTGTGTTGAAGGTAAAACGGGGTATTCATGAAACTCCCAGCTTCTGAATGGTATTACAATGTCTCGATCTGATTTTAACTTTCTTAATAATGTAATCCTGTGTTCATCATTTAGTCGCACATGTGGTACTCTCCAAACAATCTTGTCTAATGTTAGTTTCCAGTCTAAATTGGCTTCAGTTGTTCCAGCAGATGCTTTAATAATATCATTATCGTTTGATGACCTTAATAAAACTAGTTCTTGTTTTACATTTATTATTATTCTTCTGTAATCTTCAGCAAATCCTAAAAGTAATCTTAAAGGTACGTAAAAATCAAAGTTTCCCGAAGCGTCAGGAGTAATTATACTTTTGTCTGGTGCAACCCATCCTGCAACAGCTAACAGATTCTTCTCATTTGGTGTTAAAGACGCTAATCCTTTTAATGTACTGGAAATTCCAACCTTTTTTGTTGAATCGACTGTAACTCCTGAAATTTCATATCTAATCTCGTCAAACAAAAATGCCATAGGATTATTTATGAACGGAACAGTGGTTCCAACAGTACCGTCAGCTTTTGTTACTTTTCCTTCAATATATAAATAACTTTCGCATGGAAGAGTATAAATGTCTTGTTGTTGTATAGGAATCCTAATTTCATCGTTATTGTTTAATTTGGACGAAGCGTAAGGGTTGTGCGTGTGATATTCCTTTTCCCATAAGGTCTCGTCGAATGTTGGGCCCTGCGCTATATCCAGTATATCCATTGTTAATGACCTTTAATCCAATTTCTTCTAGAAAACGAATGTTGTCACTTGTTAATCCTTCTACAGCTGATGAGCTACTGACCTCTTTGCTGGTTGGCTCTCTCTTTTTAAATGATAACCCCATTATCTAAGCGGATGATTTTATATGTATTCTTACAGTAATAGCTTCTCCTCGAAAGTCAATAAGGTTTCCGTCTTGATCCACTATGTTCAGCACGATGTCTGAAATGAAACTGGTGTTTAACGGTAGGTACACAAGGTTTTGAGGCTTTTCTACTATCTTGAAACCCGGTGCGACTGATGGGTAGAATGTGTGTAATATATGCCGATTTTCTCCATCTCTGTAGGATCCTTGTATAATGTTACATGTAATGTCTATGCTGTTTACTTTGATGATCGTCACAGTTCTATTCCCAGAATGAGTTGTATTAGGTTCTAATACCTTTGTTTCCTTAGAAAACCCCAATAAACTACCAATTGAACGTTCTTGGCCAAAATCAATATAATACTTAGAAGTAATTTCGGCTTTCATTGTATTGTTATTGCCTTTTATCGTTATATTTTCTTTTCCCATATGTTTTTGTATAACTTCATTTATATTATCAATTTCATAAGCTCCTGTTGGTAAACTGAATTCTTCCAAAGCTGAATATTTTCCTTTATTATCTTTTGTCTTGTAATAATGTATTTTGTTATTAATTCCTTCACTAACGTTTGGAATAGAGTTATATGTTGTTAAATCCAATAATGCGGCTTCCCATAGTCTTCCTTTTTGCAAACGTAGCGCTGGAAACAGAATACTGCGCAAAGTACATGAGTTACCGGTTAATGACACTGTATACGAAGACATCTTAAAGTTGACTAACACTTTTAGCTAAAAAGTCTAAACATAAATGACCGCAAATGGATGTATCATCAGGTTGTTTTCTTGTATAATTGTAAAAAACATTTTCTGCCGCACGAAAGTATTGTTGAAGTTCTTTCGGTGGTGGAAGGTTTCCAAAACTGTCGAAATAATAAATCGTTTCACCAAGTTTCTTGTAACACACCCAATGAGTGCCTAATCCTTCACTATTATCCAAATTTACTATACCAGTCTCATTTTTCCACATTTTAACCGGTAATTCATCTTTCATAAATACTCCTCTAAAAAATGGGATTTTCAAACAAGAAGCATATGTAATCAGTTCTTCATTGGTTAATTCTTTGTTTTTAATTATTAATTGCTCTTTCTTATTTAATACACACGATACGGTCTTAGGTATAGTCCTCCTCCCTTTTTTATCATTGACCATATTGTTGGTTTCTTTTTACCTTTACCACTAGTAGATCGACGTTTTCTTCTGATATTACCTCCTTGTTTCTTAGCGGGTCTTTTCCCACGCCTTCTTCTCTTTCCTCCTCCAAACGTAGTTTTTGCTTTCATTGCTGCTGTTACTGCTAAAGACGATGCTTTTTCACCAATACTCGCGTCACTAGATTTTACTCTTTGCCAAGCTTTCTCAGAAAGTGCTCTATCTGCTATTGATCTATTTTTTGTATCACCAAATTTGGAATACGCTATATCGTGCTGTTTACAAGCCTGATCAAGCTTATTTATTCCAGGATCTCCTCTAGCAAGCCGTTTCTCTAATTTGGTTCCAGGACCACAATATTGATATCCTCCAGGTAAATGTAATTCCACAGGTAATAAATCAATCGCCTTGTTAACTATAGCTCCAACCGGTTTACTTAATAGAGAAAATGCTGTTGATGCTATTCCCCTTCCTCTCTGTAATCTCTCTCGATTATGACTGATGCGTTTAGCCCTCGGCATGACTATTTATAGCCAAACTTACAGTCAGTAGGTGCACTCTATAAATGTTTTACAATGAATGTAATATTAGTCTTGGCTTCTTGTATTATATATACTGTTTAAAATCCATTTATTATATAGAAATGGATTAATTAATTAAATGTAGACATAATAAATAAAAGTAGTAAAAATAGAAATAAGGTGTAATTGAAGATGTTTCAAATGTTTCTCCGCTGGTGATGGTATCGTTGTTTTCGGTAAAATGAATAAAATCTAAATAGTTGTCATGTTCCCTTAGAAACTTGCCACTCAATCGTTGGTAATTAAATAACACATTCCAGTCTAGTTTATCTTTAAAATTGTCAATGTAATTTTCAGAGAGATTTTGATATTTACTTATTACTTCCCAACAGTTATTAAAATTTGATGTCATCTCTACAAGGAAGTTTTCTGAAAACTGTTGTCTTTGTAAAATATGAATCCAGTTAACTCTGTGAAAATAAATTCTTAACATAGTCATTGTGAAGAGGTAGTGTATGGAAAGTTGTTCCCAATCCATATATCTATCAAACCGTTGGACAAAACCATCTGTCAGCACTCCTTGGGGAAATCTCGGCTCTTGAGATATTAAACTCCACGCAGTAATATTGGATTCCATCATCCTCTCTGTATCATCTCTCGAATATAACTGATGCTTTATCCCTTATCATGGGTATTTAAATTCTTTTTTCTCTTATATAATCTTCATCGTTTTCTGTTGGTTCATTAATCACATTCACTTTATCCCCCTTTCCTAATGTCTTGACTTTAGAAGGCTCAGACGGTTTATCTAATTGATTAGGTTTTTCTGGATTGTGTATCTTTTTCCAGTCTAAATAATTGTGGCTGTCAACATCTGAAGCTACAGCTCTTCCTGAAGCCCGATGGATATAATTAAATAAAGCTGCACCAAACCTTTCCATATGTTTTTCATATTCTGTAGTCCATTTCTTGTGTACTATATCAAATATTTTCTTATTTACAGCGTCTCCATCCTGCTCACAATCACCTACATTTGACAATTTTAATTTTTTTACATCATAGCTTGTATCAGTTTCATTCTTTTTTGTAAATCGTTAACAATTTTAAAGTCGCTAAATTTACTGCTTCACCATCATAAATGGGATGTTTTATATTGCTTAACCTTTTACCGGAAAATCCCCAATGGTCTTCGTGTACAATCGGGGTTCTTTTATCCATGTATTGTACCGTAACCGCATCAGAAGACAAAAGCGGATCACCAACATTTTGAATTACTTTTCCTTCAAAATTATAATTACCATCAGGTGTTAACGGAAACCCAGCTCTTTTTTCACTATATCCAGATTTTACTCCAAACTCGGAATACCGTCCAAACTTGTCCACACTCATGATGTAACTGAATCGCTATCGTTTAGGTTCTTACTATATATATATATATATACGTCTACTGAACAATTATTTCTCGTTTTCGCAGTTCATCAACCAAAGCTACCCATTCGTTTTCTAAACCAGTGTGCCCGGCTTCCATAGCTTCATGTAATAACCTCATTCGATCAACTAACTTATTTATATCGTTGTAATATATTATATTGGTTTTATACAAATTTTTTAATAATCCCCTTCCAGATGTAGTAGGATCAGTTGTTTTTCTTTTTTTATGCAAAACATTTAATTCAGCAGAAGATAAAGCTCTTCTTTTAATTGGAGCTTTATTTGATTTCGAGGGGAAAAGACTAGATATAATGTTTGTGTATTTTATTGACCTGTTTCTATGAATAGGTAGTTCTTTGGAATATTTTTTTCTATGTGCATTTGTATACTCTAGTATATTTTTAAACAATTGTAAATCCTTTTTAGTATATTTACCAGGATTATTTTTAAAGATGAGTTCAAACAAACCTGTTGTACCTTTATATTTCTTATCACCAATAACTATATCATCATTTTCGTTTATATCTAACTTTCTATCTCCAATCATTAATCCTTTATCCTCTATTCTAGCTCCATATGTATGATAATTTCGATTAGCATGTGTGCCATGTAACATTTTTAATGTATATTTTCTTCCAAGTGTTCCTTTAAACATAATATCTGTGCCTAATTTGCTTAAGTTGGATGGGTTGATATCCTCTTCTTCTGCTCTTGTATCTTCCGCACTTGTATCTTCTGTACTTGTATCTCCTGCAATGTTCTTTTCCCTTAAATCTCCTATATCTCCGCTTTCTTCATACTCGTCGCTTTCTTCAGATGTTTGTAACTGGTCAGAACTTTCATCATTCTGAAATTCTTCTTCATATTTGGAAATTGGTAGCATTTTGTCTCCTTCGAAGCGAATTGAAGGTCTTTCCATATTTTGTGCTAATCGCTTTAAAGGTTCAGTAACAGGTTTGAATGTTGTTTCTAAAAATTGCTCTCTTTCATTTATACCTGATTTTAAAGCTCGTTTTTTTTGTCTAATAGAATCACTAAGTGATTTTATTTCCTTTAATAGCTTTTCCTGGTTAACCATCTTCACACCTTGACGACTTGTACAGTAATACCGCTAATCAGTGTATTAAAACGAATTTATCAAAACCTATTCTATAACGACCATCTTTTATAGCTTGATCTTTCATAATAACCAAAAATCCATACTTTTCCGCCCATGCTTTTCCGCAAAGCTCTTTAAACTTTTCAAATGGCATATCCGCATTCACATGATCGTTATATATATGTTTTAGGTTAGTATCATCTTGTTTGAATACAATTAGAATATTTGCATTATCTCTGATAAGTTGTTTTGGGATTTTGCTATAAGTTTGTCCTATATATATGCTGTCGATGTTATTATGTCTTCCCATGGCAAAGTAGTTTCTAATAGTATCCTGATTTTCACAAGATACATCGTCAAATATAAATACAGAATACGGTTTCGCTTCGTTTGGTTGCATAATGCTATCACTAGCGTTAAATTTGTAAAAATTAACATCAGACACATCAGATAGGATTTTATCCAGCAATTGATACTTTGGTTGATGTAGAGACTTTGAAAAAATATATAGGTTACTAAACCTTAATCCCTGCGGATTAGTGATCAAATTAAAGACAACATTGGTCTTTCCACAGTTTGAGGGGCCACTTACTATACATCGAACAGTGTTTGGAAGTAAACTACCGTGTTTACCATTGTTGATTTTAACGTTATCCACAGTTAAATCATCTATGTTATTAATATTGAATCGATCTTTATGGTGAATAATCTCCATCCTGCTCAAAGGTTAACGATGAAATGAGTTGCTTGTATTAAACCAAGTCCTTTATAGGTATCCATGAATCCTCAGTTTTGTTAAACCCTAACCACCGCACTTTAACTGCGTCCTTTTTTCTTTGTAACACTTTTTCAACAAGATATACATCACCTACTGTTGACTTTAACATTTCATGTCCATAAAATGCACCTTGCAACAAATCTCCTTTGTTATCTTTTAGGATATACGTTTCAGGTACAGTCGGTTGCACTTTATACACTGTAAAAACTTCATTCGTCCAATTGGGAAGGTATTTTTTGGTAAACACTCCCTTATATTTACTAATCCGTACTTTATCACTTACATTAAATTTTCTTGGCTGCATTTTTTCTACTTTAGGCTTTGTATTTTTCTTTATGCGTTTTAATACATCTTTTGCATTTCTTCTATTTACTTTGTTAGGTTTCATACCAATAGTTCTATGAAACCTGTTGTTATAATCATTTATTAATTGTGGTAAAACATCATACCATACGTAAGAACCTCTTTTTGAAAATTGTTTATACAGTGCTCCTTTCAAGGTTCTATTGAATCTTTCTACAATAGCTGCTTTTTTCTCTGAATTTGTAGAATAATGATTTATTTTATATTTATTCATTAACTGTGCAAAGTTTGTATTAAAGTATTCTGTTCCATCATCAGTTTGTAAATGTTTAATTTTGTTTTTATCTCTTTTTATGGCTATTTCCATGGCTTCTGTTACGCTTTTACCAGTCTTGTCCTTTAGAGGCAAAGCGTCTGCAACTTTTGTAAAACAATTTATAATTGTGAGTATATATTTAAATCCTTTGTTTATTCTGCTATGCGGTCGCATTTCAATTAGATCCGCTTGATATAGATCATTTATCCCTTTTATAACAGTATTTCTTCTTGGAAACTTTATTCTTGCAGGTTTGTGTAGTTCATTAATAATCTTCTCCTTCAGGTCTGACATGATGGTTTCACGAAGGCAGCTGATATGGTATTAAATATTCTTTGGTATAAATCTGCTTATATATATATATATATATATATATATATACATATAGTTCAAGGTCATTTAAAACTTGTGTAAAAAAAGGGGAAACACAGCTTAACATTGCTGTGTTTCCCCTTTTTTTTACGGAAAGGAAAAGGATAAAGGATCTAGGACGATGAAAAGGTTACTCGTCAATAGGGTTGAGGGAGTAGTGGCCGAATGGTAATGTGTTGATTTTGTCTGGAAGTGTTTGTCTTTTGTCGTCATTACAGGATAGCGCCTTTTTAACTTCAGTCACGCTGTACAGCTGATGGTTAAAACTTCTGATGGTGTTGAATTTAGCTGTAATGATGTTATCCTCAAATAAGCATTGCTTGTAGTGTTCAAAATGCACTTTCTTCTTTAAATATAAACTCTTTACACCTTTAGCTTTCTTAATATAGCTATTCTTCTTTTCTTCTTCTTCTTCTTTTTCATTATAGAGTTTCAAAGAATATAGTTTAGACATCAATGCAACAATCTCTTCAAGCAGAACACCATTAGCCTCATCCTTGAATTTGCCTAGTACTTTTTTGTGTCTGTCATTGTCGTAGTTTGGATGATCTTTTGGATAATCGGAGAAATCAAAGTCGTTCTTGTAAATAAATGTACGCAAATCTTTATACATGTCCAATGTTACTATGCGATATATGAAAGCGTCAGTGTCCATATATGTAATAGATATATTTTCTCTTCCGTAGAACGCCACCATTTTGTTGTAGTGAAAATCGTACATGTGTGTTTTTGAGATGTCCAAGATTGACATGCCTATATACAAAGGACGATCCATCTTCACACTCGTCTTCTTCATGGACACTGCTACAAGTTTTTCATTAATAATTATAGATGTTCCAAAATTTGGCTGCTGTACTAGTTTCTGTAATTTTTTTGCGTCGGTAACAAGTTTAACATTTTTGTGTCTTCTTTTGTTTTCCAATGTTTTTCCAAATATCGCATTATTCATTAATTTAAAGAAATCTTTTTGAAAGTCTGATGTAGCTGCTGCTCTTCTGATGGTATTTGAATCAATGTAGGGTTTCAACCAGCATGATTGAGAAAATTCCAAAACTCTATTAATTTTTGTTAGACGTAGTCCTAATTCGATAGCTTGTTGAACCACCCAAAAGTGAGCCACGTAGCGTTGTTTATTATTTAATGTCATCATTAATTTGGGGTGTTTTCCAATTGGTGAAATTTCTGTTTTAGCAAGAAGTGGAAGGTCATAATGAAGATCATGTAAATTTTCTGGGTATTCAAAATCGCAATCCAAAATATATCCAGTGTCACCATGTTTCGGAATTTGTAAAATATCGCCAATAGAGTCGGGATTAATCCATTTAAAGTTATCAAAAGGAAGTGGGTTTGACATTGCCCATCCGTACAGGTTATTTGCATCGAAATATCCTAAATAGGTTGACGGTTTGGTTTCATCGTAATCGGGTAGGTATTTGTTGTTGGCTTTGACATGTCTGGTAACACTTTGGGTCAATCCGCCTCTTACTCCAGCTTCAACCATTAAAACCATGTCAATGTCTGTTAAAAGTTGGAGTTTGCATTTTGTTTCTTTTAACATGGCTTGCCAAGCTAATCCTGGTGAAGTATACGAATGTAGAGGGTCCAAACCGTATGCAGCAAAACAGGTGTTTCGGAATTCTTCCATTACATCACAAAGAAGAGTTACATCTAGTTTGACATAAAAGTCCGAGTAATCTCCTAAGGTCTTCATATCTAACTCGTTCCATACTCGACGTGCGTGTTGATAGTCCTCAAGTGATATTTCCGAATCATTAAGTTTGTTTTTGAAGTGTTCTGGTGAAGGTAGTGATGTTTCATCAAATCTATGCAGTCCATCGATGTAATCATAGGGGAAGACTCCTTTTCGAAGAACCAAATCCATTTTACTATTGGGTACAATTTTGCTTGTTTCTATCAAATCTGTTCTTCTTAGATTTTCAGATAATTTCATGAGGCTTGAAGGCATAAATCTAAATGAATCAACAAACCTTAATTTAATTTTACCCACCTTTTTTGAAAAGCTTATAAATTTTTCCATTGTAGTAGCCAAAACGTCTATTGCTCCATTATCTCTTCCTAGTTCGGGGATTATGAAGTGCGAATCATAACCACTCAGATTGTGCAGAACTACGGGGATAAAATATGGTAGTTTGTAGTTCAAGTTGCAAGCGTTACAGGCTGCACCTCTGTACGCTCCCGTAAGATGATCATGGTCACGAACTTTAACGTTATCCAGTGTAAAGGTGTTATTACACAAATAACACGTTGTTGTTGAATCATAATGTTGAAGTTCTTCTTCTTCCATAGGTGACATGGGTACCTTTGTTACATACAGTTCTTCTACCTTTGCAGCTATGTCATACAAATCATCGACAAAGTATTTGGCTGCTTCTTCACCGCGATAAATCTTTGGAGAAGATGATAGTCCATATTTTTGAAGATGGTCTTCAGTCAACGTGGATTTAATTAGTATGCAATAACTGTTTGGTGAATGAAGTTGGTATTTGCTTCTTCTTGTAACGTCCTCTTCTTGTTGTTCAAGCGGATGTAAAGAAGACTCGAAATCAGCGTAAACAACAACAGGTACACGGTATTGTTGTATTACTTTGTCAAATTTTATCTGCGCTCTGCTAGGATGCGGCAATTTAATTCTTACTTCATAGTTTCCATTACATAACCGCTGGTGTTCTACTAACCAATCAGACCCTCCCCTTCTTAGTTCTTTGTTCACGTGACAAAAACATCTTTTGCAAATTGTCATCTTTCTTTTATGCTTAGATAATTGATTAGAAACAAGACTTTCAAATTTTTTGATATACACAAAGTGTGAAATATCACCTTTAGTAATTAATAACAAATCGGTATGATCTCTGCGCTCATTTGGTGTTATACGCAAGGGGTACAAATTGTTTGTCGAATCCAATCCGAAGAGGTTGACAGAAGCTGAAGGATTTTGTTTTTCAAATTTTGAAACGTCTGTTATAGCAACAGGGTAAGTCATCCCTTGGAAATTATATCTATGTTGTACTTCTTCATAATAGTGACTTGGTCTTTCCGGATGAATTGTTACATATTTGGCCAACATAGCATATTTAAAACACTCAGTATCTTGATTTTGTACGTTGACGCAGGATAAGGTATTTCTAATCTTTGTTGGTAGAGGAATGTAGCTACTTCCTCGAATTCCATAGCCGTGTTTGTGTACTCTTAAGTCTAGCCCTGTGATGCTTAACAAATTCCATCCAGAGCCTCTTCCTTCATGTTCTTGTATTTTAGTCATTAGCTCTTCAAAACATTCAGATACGATTGAATCAATATCTGACGAAAACATAATAGTTCGGTTTTTTGTTAAAAACCCTCTCGGTGAAGTTTCATTTTGAATGTTTGTAAATAACGCATCCATTAATAGTCCAAATTTAATAAAATTTAATCTTTTTAATTCATTTTGCAAAGTGTTGCTTACCAATCCTTTTGCGTTATTTAAAAACTCTTCGAGTTGTAATTTTGCATTGTCAATTTTGAAGTGGGTTACTACATTACCCGGAAGTGCTCGGGCATGTAGTTTTACATTTACTGCTGTTGATGCTGAAGGACGGTGAAGTGTAGACAGAGCATGCGTAGAAGTCGATGCAGCTGATGATGTTGAAGGATGATGAAGTGTAGACAGAACAGGCGTAGAAGTCGATGTAGATGATGATGATGTTGAAGGACGGTGAAGTGTAGACATAGCAGAGGTAGAAGGCGATGTTGATGGTGCATATTGAATAACACTAGGTCTGGAATTTTGGTGTTGAGCTAACATTTGATCTATTTCTTTCAATTCTTCTTCTTCATATTCTTCATTTTGGTTTTTGTTATGTTTCAGTTCTTTATGTATCATTAAAATAAATTCATCCTTAAATGAAGACTTGCAAATATCGCAGCGATGCATAATGTAGGTGCGATCTCCACAAGGGTCAAGGCAATAATGAACAACACTGCAAATACCCCTCTATTTATACCCTAGCAAAAGTAATGGGGGTACGTATTACGTTAAGTTTACTATTTTTTTTTTTTTTTTTTTTTTTTTTTTTTTTTTTGCATTTTATATTTACTATTGTAGCTGGAGGCTACAAATTTCTGTATTTAGGTCAAGGTCATTGAACAAATTTACCAAAACGGGGAATAGAGCAGTAAATGATTTTATATTAAACCATAAACTGATCTATTCCCCGCTCTGTATTTAACTAAGACAATTTTCTCCAACAGAAACATTTGATAAATTTTAAACTCGGATGTGAAGTTGGATTGTACACATTGCATCTTGATCAACTAAAAATTTCATAAAACAATAGGGATCTTCAGTTGTAGATTCATCTTTAACATATTCAATAGTCAACATTGCCGAACGAAGATCTTGTGGAATTACGTCGACTTTTATGAGTCGCCTTTCGAGTTCGAACCGTTTTGTTATTGATGTAAGTTTTATCACATCATCGATATCGATGAGGGGAAAGCTGTAGCAAACGGAGTTTCCTGGTGGGTTCATCATGTCTATATGATAAATATACACTGTTGCATCGTCTTTAAATAGACGTTCCCCCACCATTAAATGTATAAGTTACCCCACTTTTTTAATCATGTAAATGGGTCAAGGTCATACAACGATATTACCAAAACGGGGAATAGAGCAGTAAGTGATTCTCACTATAACCACAAACTGATCTATTCCCCGCTTTGTATTTAAAGTAAACTATTTGAAGACAACAAAAACTTATTCAGATTCTTCCGATGATAATGATGATGATGAGCTCATATCACTAAATAAGCGACGACGAACACAAAAGTTCCCTGTGACTGGATCTAGAACTACATCATCGATATTAATACTGCTTGGAGGGGTTTCACTATCAACAAGGTCCATTTTCTCCAAGCAAAGCAACTGATGATGAAATTCCGGTTCATTATTATCGACATCTTCGTCGTCAGTCAACAGCTCCAACAGCTCCATCTCTCCAAGATATGGTTCACTGCTAGCAAACTCACTCAGTAGTTCAAAGCCACTAAATAGTTCAAGATCACTAAATAGTTCACCTTCCATCTCTGAATCATCATCGTCTTCATCTTCGTTTAAATTTAATGGAATATTTTCAATCAATTCTAGTATAGTCTTCTTAGAAGGGAAAATGTTATCTCTGGGCGACATGATTCCAAGTAGCAGACTGATTTACCACTAATACGAAACCACCTTTTATACATGATTTCGGTGGTGGTGGGGGTAAGTGTTGAAAGTGCAAGTGGTAGGGAAAAGTGATAGGGAAGAGGTATTATTGTAACACAAATGATTAAGTCCTGTAAGTGGGTCAAGGTCACCTTATCCTATTACCAGAACGGGGAATAGAGCAGTAAGAGATTCTTATTCAAACCTCAAACTGATCTATTCCCCGTTCTGTATTCCCCCCCCCTCCCCCTTTGGCGTTTTATTTAGTTTATGAGGTTGTGTAATAAAGGCACAGTGTGTAGCCTTCTTGTAATAATTGGACAATTTTTTTCTTCAAAGGGATTGGTTTTACATCTATTTTTACTTCTTCTGTTCCACGAATACCCAATCCTTTGACCTGAACATGTTGGTACTCCGTTAACAGTTGGTAAACACGCTGGATAAAAGTATCCGCTTTAGCAGTAGAGTCAATATAGTGGAGGTATACCATGGTAGGTGCTCTCTTGACGCAATTCAGAACCAAAGTGATAATTGTCTCTGTAACATCTGGCTTATATACCCATCGTTTTTTTTTTTTTGTTTTTTTTTTTTTGCTTTAATTACAGGTTTGGAACAATATAAAATGTTATATTAATGTTCCATCCTTTATCGACTAACCTTACCATATTACCAAAGATTTTATATAACTTTCTACTGTAGTTTGTTTCAAATGCTTCATTTTCACTACTATAAACTTCACCTGTTGGTCTCCACATGTACAATTGACAACTAACCTCTATATCAAGATACCGTAGCAGTAATCTCCTTACAGCAAGCACCTGATCAATGTTTTCGACCCGTCTGCTAACTATTATAGTTGCTGCAGAGATAGAAGTAGTGGATGCATTCATTTTCAGCAGAGTACTAATTTTTACCAGCGATGTAGAACCTCCTTTATACTTAGTTTAGGTAGTGGTGGGGGTTAGGAAAAGATATTGTTGTGAGAAATAAGAAGATCTTTCATTATTTTTTATCAAACGAATATTTTCTAAGTCCCAAGGTCATTTACACCAGTTGCCAGAACGGGGAATAGAGCAGTAAGTGGTTCTCACTTGGACCGCAAACTGATCTATTCCCCGCTCTGTATTTTAAAGTAAACAATAACTCTTCTCACTATTGAGCAGCCTTTGTTCTTTGAAGCTCAAGTTCTAAGTCTGCAACCAGGCGAAAGTCTGCATCATGCTCCTCCCATTGTTCAGGAGAACGCGGTTGACCACACCACTTAGTAAAGGCGTACCTCATCGCCTCATTGTACTCCTCCAGGATAACATGATAGGGTCTTGGTTGTTGCGTTGTTGACTGCATCGGTGATGTAGTTTGTTGCGGTTGAGACTGAGCACCATTTTCTGCAACCTTATTAATTTTATAAACCTCAGTCATTTCAGCAGCCTCAACAATCGCGTACAACTCCTCTTCGCTAATTTCCTTTCCCCATGTGTTGCTGTTGACGCTCATGACGATACAACTAATAATTATATTCCGAATCTCTCGCTTAAATACCCGCTTACCCCCTCCCCTCTTTACTGTTGAATAATGTCTTTAATATAATATTTCTCCTTTTTCCATTTAAGTTTTATCTTTGACTTAGTACAATATATCTAAGTCCGTTATTTAGGTCAAGGTCGTTGTAGCATTGTAAAAAAAAGGTGTGGACAACCTATTTACACTCTGCAGCATATGCTACAAATTGTAAATAGGTTGTCCACACTTTTTTTTTAATTTGGAAAAGACTATTTTTAATTTGGAATACACTTTTTAATCTTTTTTTATTTTAAATGTTTTCCACACACTGAAACCTGTATCATTTCGAATTAAATAGTTCTGTTTGGTAAGTTCTTTGACGTGGAGGTCCATGCCTCTAGGCAACTCTACATAGTACAATTTACCTTCACATTGAACCACCACCTTTGCAAAGCCCTTTGATTTAACAA
The DNA here is from genome assembly GCA_963675035.1 of Allygus modestus. Classification (NCBI taxonomy): domain Eukaryota; kingdom Metazoa; phylum Arthropoda; class Insecta; order Hemiptera; family Cicadellidae; genus Allygus; species Allygus modestus. The sequence goes on along the minus strand of OY776113.1, from coordinate 42,768,687 downwards.
AAAAGTATCGTTTATTTCTACAAAGCCTATTAATTCGAATTTTGGTTGGTCTCACTGCTGGATGGGGTGTAGAAAGAGAAACGGTGCCCTTGTGATTTTGTTTTAAATGTGATCTGCATACTTCTTCATTTAAAACACAAGACTTAGCACAACGTTCCCCTTTCCTTGCACCTTTTTTAAAACTGTAGCTGCATCTTGGTGCAGGAAGTATAGACTGCCTTCTCAAGGTTTTTAATTGTTGAAATTTCTCTGAAGGAGATTCGTTGTTAATACAGATCACTGAAGGACGGGAAAGGACACTTACAGAAGGTGTAGAAGGTTTGGTAGGAGAAGAAGAATGTAGACTTGCAGATGGTGTTGAAGAGCCTGGTGTAGAAGGTGGAAGAATGCTTGCCAGCGCCTGCTGAAGAAGCGAAGGAGCTGGTGAAGCCAAAGATGGTGCAGTTGTTTGCTCATCCTTCCTCGGTGATGGAGAAGGTGAGCGAGAAGTAGCCGAAGAAGATGAAGACGACGAAGACGATGAAGAAGATGAAGAAGATGAAGAAGCGGACGGGGGAGCAACGAGGTTTTCTTGAAGTGGTTGCGGTCGTGGTGCAGGCTTCTCAGGAACAATGCATGATAATATTAACGCCTGCCGAAGGATGGAAGGAGCTGGCGGAGCAGATGACGGAGCAGGTGAAGAGTGCTCAACCTTCCTCGGCAAAAGTTGCTTCCTACGGTCAGACATCTCGGGAACTGAACTGTACTCGTGATGTGCAAGCAGCAGAATGATTTTACCACTGGTGAAAACCCTCCTTTTATACCCAGTTGTAGAGGGGGGGGGGGCTTTAGAGGTTAGGGAAGGAATATTGTTGTAATGTTTTACTAAACGAAAATTTTCTAAGTCCCGAAGTGGGTCAAGGTCATCTGAACATGTTGCCAAAACGGGGAATAGAGCAGTAAGTGATTCTCACTTGGACCACAAACTGCTCTATTCCCCGCTCTGTATTAGGAGAAGAGGACTAGCTTAAAGCTCGCAATTATAGGCAAATAAACCTGATAACGGAACACTAACCTCTCCCCCGAAAAAATTATTCACCCAACACACAAACGATATAGTCAGTTAACAACAGTCGCGCACTCTGAAACCGCAAGGACGTTCATCACTGTGTAGGCGTCAGAATACTACGAACCGAAGTACAATAATACCTGACCAAGGTCCCCTTAAGTTTATTTCCCCGATGATGCATCCTCCAAGATAAGCAAAATGGTCAGTTAACAACAGTCGCGCACTCTGAAACCGCAAGGACGTTCATCACTGTGTAGGCGTCAGAGTTTTACGAACCGAAGTACAATAATTACCTGACCAAGGTCCCCTTAAATTTAACCAAAAATAAGCAAACTGACTGAATCTGTTTCTCGTGAGTAAGGGTTAAGATAGGTAAAGTCATCCGGTTTGCGCGCCGTAATGACTTAAGGTCGGTTTTCGTGCCATACCTTTTTGTAAGGGGTTAGGAAAGGTGTTTATTTGAGAAACATAATCCCCCCTGAGATATTTAAAGACATAAGGTCGGTTTTCGTGCCATACCTTTTTGAATGGGAGCGTGAAAGAAAAGTACATATTTCATTAGTAAATAAAAAACACTTCAAAAACACTTTAAAACCAACACCAAACTAACTACAGTTAAACTAACTACATTTACTAGCAGCAAACTACAAGCGTTATTCTAACATGCTTAATAATACACAGACATGCCTTAAGCTAAGGTAGCATCTCTAATATATAGTGGTACCAACTCTATACTAGAGATACTATTGCGGACAGCGCGGGCAAACAGCTAGCTAGGCTGTCGGCCTGCGACTGCGAACCCTCTGCGGGCTGCTCCCGCTTTTATAGGAATATATCGGGGGAGGGGGGGGGGCTTCGACAGTAGTTTGTTCTAACGCTGTATAGCACACTTTGAATTGCTCCAAGTCCGGTAACTGGGTCAAGGACACGTTAAAATATTTTGTAAAATAGCAAAGGTGTTACCTTTGCTATTTTACTTTGGAAGAAATCTGTACTACGTTTAAACAAGGGAGACTGTTATCCGTTTTACGCAAAACTCCTTGCACGATCTTTTGATAAAATGGAAAAGATTAATGCCGGAGGGCGATTCCCATTCCACCAAAATACAATGCATATCATTTCTATGCAACGGTCTCAGCTCTATTTTTACTTTTAATTTAATGCCTCGAAACTCATAAGTAAGGATGGACAGAAAGGCTTCTGAAATAGCAAGCTCGGAAGGAACAAGCCAAGTGTTTACACCTACAGCTTCCATAGCGATATGATGATTTTTACCACGCTGTTGCAGTATATATTAAATTTCCCCTTCCATAAATTTTGTGCTAAAACGTGGTTGTGTACATTGAATGTTTCTTGAATATTTTCTAAGTCCTAATCTAGGTCAAGGACACGTTGAAGATAAAAGCATTAAGTGTTAAGCAAACTACAAAACATTAAATGTTAAGGAAACACATTCCATCTACAATGTTATTATAAAGCATCAAAATATGGTCAGTTTACAACAGTCGTGCACTCTGAAACCGCAAGGACGTTCATCACTGTGTAGGCTTCAGAATACTACGAACCGAAGTACAATAATCCCCTGACCAAGATCCCCTTAAATATATTTAACTAGCAGCAAACTACAAGCGTTATCTAACATGCTTAAACAAACTAACTAAACATGCAAGGGCGCGGATCTCTTAATTGCGCGTCGGGCCCAACGCACACTTAACAGACCTACGCTGCAGCAGGCACTGCAACCCAGTGGGACGTTCATCGCAACGGGCGGCAGGCTACTGCGAAGAGACGCTCGAAATCTCGGGTTATATAGACGGAGAATGGGAAATCGGGATATTAAGGGGAAAGCGGGATAAGGGATAACCCTGCTTCGTTGCGGGATTTTATCCCGCACTTCCAAGAACATTTTTCCCTCGACCTTGACCTTGACCTTGAACATGACCCAAAAGGGGGGGGGGGTCCGTCATGGGGGGGGGGGGTCCGTCGCGGGGGGGGGGTCCGTCGCGGGGGGGGGGGGTTCCGTCCGGGGGGGGGGGCCGGTTCTAAACCAGTCCTCAGCTTTCTACCCATATATGGATAGGGCAAGGTTTCACTTTACGACCTGCTTCACTCTGCCAGCCGCCTCATTCCGGCTTTGGATTGCAACCAGTACACACGTGCTCTATCCAACTCTATCTTATCCATTTTCTTTTCCATCCTATTTACACCATGTCTTCTCCTCTGACTCCTGAAAAACTCCAGCGCTTAAAGGAATCTTTGAAGAGGTCGACGGAAAGAAGGAGCGGGTTTAAGAGACCTTCAACTTTGAAGTCTCTCAAACGGAATCTCCATGGTCATCCGCTGTATTTTGAACAACGACCCTCGACTCAGCCTCGACCTTCTACATTGGCTCAGCCTCGGCCTTCTACATCGGCGGCTCAACCTTCGTCTCCAACACCGACTGTCGATGAGGTGATGCAACGGACAAGGGTGATGGGGCTGAACGACTTGGTGACGCCGTTTGAAGTCTCCAAGGTCGAGTTTCGAAATCTGAAGCGGATGACGGAGTATAAATATGTGGCAACCAACGGGGACCACGTGTTCCTGTTTCAACACACCATCCACTACATCGAGGTGCGTCTGCCGCAGTCTCTCCCACCGCCACCTCCTCTGATACCTGATACACAGGAGTTATTCTTAACCAGAAAAGATGGGAGGGTAAAGTGGGTTTTGAAGAATAAAGTTTGAACTGATCCTTATCCCGACCAACCTTCAGCACGCAAACGGTCCTTTTCAGGACCACCCTAAGCATTTCAAGTTAGGGACTTGGCCTGTACATAGGCAGGAGAGTTTGTTTGTGCAGCCCACTTTGTGAAATTTTCTAAGTCCCAAAGTCCTTGAACTTGACCTTGACCTTGAACATGACCCATGTTGGGGGGGGGGGTACAAAGTTTTTCCAAAGTATGTCATGTGGGTACTCAAATTACGCGAATTGATCAGACGAACAAGGAGGTGCAAACAGAATTTTGATCCGGCCAAGGGTATAGTAGCAGAAGCGAAAAAACTACAAAGTTTGTCCAAAGTATGTCATGTGGGTACTCAAATTACGCGAATTGATCAGACGAACAAGATGTTGCAAACAGAATCCAGATCCGACCAACGGTATAGCAGAAATAGCGAAAAAACCAATGTTTTCAAGGTTACATACTAATAGCTTCTTTAATATTGGGTTAAAGTATAGCGAGTGGGTACTCAAATTACGCGGGTTAATCAGACGAACAAGATGGTGCAAACAGAATTCAGATCCGACCAACGGTATAGCAGAAATAGCGAAAAAACCAATGTTTTCAAGGTTACATACTAATAACTTCTTTATTATTGGGTTAAAGTATAGCGAGTGGGTACTCAAATTACGCGGGTTAATCAGACGAACAAGATGGTGCGAATATAATTCAGATCCGACTGAGATTAGGGAAGAAACAGCGCGAAAACAACACTTTCAAGGCCTGACATTAATAAATACTTTGTTTATGGATTAAACTACGACAAGTTATTTATAGTTTAAAGTATACCGAGGTAACGTTGTTGTGCGGGTAGGTCGGGTGGGTATCATACACGCTAGCGCTATATCATTATACTTTTAGCTCTTGCAGGATTAACATCTACCTATAGAGTTTGTGTTATTCTAAAGATGTCACAGTTTTACAGAAATATGACGAAGGTGTCCTTCAACAGTCCGCCTGCCACCACCTTCTACTTCTCCGACTGTGAAGATAGAAGGTCTACGCTGTTAGTGGATTGTGAGCGATTTCGCCGTAGAATACTCCAGGCTGAAACATTCTTAGCAAGTTGTCTGCTACGCAAGATGCATCATATGAGTATATGCAATAAATTAGATCACAGTGACTGTTATGATTGCGTAAAAACAGTGTCGAGCAAGAATTGTTAATGTTTTCAGTTACGGAGCTCCGATCCTCACAGAGTCAGAGCTAGACCCTAACTAATGCATGTCCCGTAGTTATTGTGCGATGTGAAAACTTGGTGGGGGAAACTGGTGTGGTGGGGGGTAAAGGCGAGTGTCTATCCTACATGCTTGTATCACTTCAGTATACCTGCGGCTCTTGCATAGTTCACATGGATTCGCAAATACAAGGCACTACTGTTTCTTCCACATGTTCTTCTTTTAATATTGAGCAAGCTGACAATACAAATGATGAAATACAAGTACATGAAGTTTCTAGCACAATATCTACTGATGCAGAAGCAATAATGCCATCCCTAATAGGGTTTGACTAATGATGGTGGATGTAGTAGCAACCATCTGCCGCGCACGTGCCACCTGCCGCCTACCATCTGTCGCCTGCCATCTGCCGTCCGCCATCTGCTCCGCCCCACCACACTTTTACCCCCACCATTTTGTTTGATACCAAAACGCTAGCTAGCGAGTAGTCAGTACACCTCCGGCTCTCGACCGGTGTACATCGAGCTCTCTGTTGAAATGTCCATCAAAATTAGGTGTATTCATTATGACTCTATTCATCTGGCGAGGCCGCAACTCGTCCGGATCAACAACATCGATGACAACCAACAACGGGGAACTATTGTAAACATGAATTATTGTAAATAAAGTAATATTTGTAATATGAATTATTGTAAATAAAATAAAGTAATATTTGTATTAGTACTACCTCGCACTCGTATCATTCGATTGCTTCATTCGATAATTTTCATTCGATATTTTATCGAATTAAAACTATCGAATCACAATCGGATTTTACGCGTGCGAGGTAGTACTTTTTTAAAATTACCTCCCCGTGACCTTGAACTTTGAACTTTAACTCATTTCGTCACAAAACCGCCTACGTCACTGGCTCAGCCCCAGATAACATCTTTCATGACTCAGCACTTCCGGTCACGTGACCGGATGACGTCACTTCCGGCGCAAAACCCGCAAACCCACACTACTCCTGATTAATGAAAAAATAAATAAATTATTCCTTTGGAACTGTATCACAACAAAGAAATGCAAGTTCTAGTAGTTCTGAATTGCTTACACGAAATTCACATTTATTGTTGATGCGTCTATTTACACAACGTGGATGATAAGTTAGGTTGTATGATGTCAATTCATAGAGTATATTTTATGCAGAATTTTTATTACACATGGGGATATAATGTTTTAAAGTAATAAAAGATGAGACGGCGCAGAACGCAATCTGGATACTTCGTTGGGAAAGTCGCACCGGCTAGTGGAGCGCTCCTCAAGTAGTAGCCTGGGCGGCCAGCTGACAGCAGCCGTGTCTTGGTGGTATACTGGCAGTGTGGTGTCTGAGCGCAGAGGCAAACCAACTGTTGTGTTACTACTGAGACAGAAAGAAATTCAAAATAGAAATAACACACAACAAACCATATTCGAGCGAACTTGACTTTCTGGTCGACCATTTGATTTTTTTATAAGTATGTTCAACAGGGATGGATCGTCTAACAAAGGCTAGGCACACTAGTTGTCACCTCGTTATCGTCTCAAAGATAGACGCCAAGTATGCTATTGTACTATATTTTGGAATGTTTTGTTACTATTATATCACCGGAATGTAATTGATATTCAAATAAAATTGAGTCCAAACCTGAACATATTACTGTGGATGAAGAAATAATTGAAACTTTATAACAGTTCAAACTTAAACAGTTGTTTAATATTTAATTTATATATTTTGCAGGAGTATTGGTCGTATTTACCTGTGTTTAGGTTTATGGATTTCCTAGAAACATTTTGATGATTCCAACTTGTTTAAACGTTACCAGGAAGCGTTACTGTTTGACATTTTTCCATTATGCTTCCAATAAACGTTTGAATTGCTATCTGCTTATACTGTAGAGGAACGTTCGTGTTATATTTAACATCTTTAAGGTGTCTCTCAATACCTGGGGATGACTTAAACAAATTGCTTGACACTTATCACTGTTTATAACAGAAATTTGGCCTCCTGGAGCTGACTTTAATAAATCTTCGCCCCACCTTTCCCTTTTTCATTTTGCTCCCCTGCTGGTGACGTTAACAAACTGACAGCTTACTTATCCTTGCTGTCTTGACACTTACCTTGAATTATAATTACTAAAACATTTAAAACTTCTCGAAAACATTTTCGTAGTTTGTCATAGTTCTTAGTTTGGACGCCTTGTGTGTTTAAAAAACATTTAAATATATTGTTGTTATGTTATACTGGAGTACGACTAGGTTCTTAAAGACAAAATACAAGTTTTGTTATTGGTGGCAAAGAAACCCAAACATGATAATCTTTTGTTTACTTTTTAAAACTGCTTAGTCTAGATTATCTGTTAAAAAATAAGGAAAATAAATTGATTCAGATATCCATTATCTACGAGGTACAAGACGAATTCATCAGTGATTCAATCCATGATGTACCCAGATAAATATAGAACAACCTTTATTTTAGTATGGCACACGTTCCTGTATGTTTCATAATCGTTAATGTTTTACTTTTTTGACTAAATTTATCGAGTCCTAATAAGAATATTTTATAGTATTGTTATGTTGCTTCCAATCCGTATAATTTGCTTAGATTGTTCTACTTATACTAGGGTTTATTCCTACTTTTGTTTTTTAAGGTTACAAAATTCCTTCAAATTCTAATATTCTTTTAGCATAACAGTGCATCTATAAATTTTAATCTAAATGTTAGCTTCTTAATGATCATTTTACGTGTTTTTAGTCATCACTCGCAGTAAAAAACACACATTTTACGTCATAAACAACCCTTTATTGTAAATCAAAACAAAAATTAGTGTTGCTTATGACGTAAAATGTGACTTTTTTACTGTGAACAAAAATTTGTATTTCAAAATCCTATGAATCTTTAAAAAGTCTTTGAATATATTCTAATTTAATTGGTTCTAAATTACAATTAATTAGTAAACTAAGGATATAATTGCAAACCAATTTAAGAAACTTACTTGTTTGATTATTGAGACATTTATTCTACATTTTGATAGCTTAAATGATGAAATTATGAAGCGTAAATATGGTAATTACAATTATAAATTACGAAGCCTTAACAGGTTATAACATTTCAAGAATCCTGCAGTTTTAAATTACGATTCTTTAATTACAAATTCTAGTACATTTTCACTTAGCTCTAAAAGAATTGGGGTTTTATATTTTGGTATATTATATTTATATGGTACTCATACCATAGAATAAATATACTTTATTATTTTTCATTATTTATTCTATGCTTATACGCTAGTCAAGGAATATCACAAATCCAAATTACATTTTAATCGGACCATAAACATCGAAGTTGGTTTTGGCCTGAATTTGAACATTATTTTTGTTATGTATATGCGTGACTGTTTGGGTTCGGGAATATTTATTTAAAATAGTCTGGTGATGGACAAGAGGTAAGACCGTATAAGTTGAAGTGGGCAAAAAATTGGAGTGAAGTGAATTCAAATTACTAACCCTGTAATTCTTTAAGGGAAACAGTGAACAGTATACGCATCAATGCCCAATTCTAAATAGTTAAAACTATTTGATAAGATCACTGTTATATTGAAAACAAACTTAAGTCTTGTGTTGTGGATAGTCTAGGTTATCCGAAGATTTGCTCCCAAATAACGTTTTACAAACCATTACCCCGTGGTCATCTAGCGGAAATGGAGCCGAGACGAGCTTGTACTGCTGATGCTATCTAACCTGTGCCGTCTTTTATGCCTTTGGTGATCTGGTGATCTTCAAGACAATAAAACCAATGTGGGAGAGTAATGCGTTTAGATTAACATTAATCTCTCTAGTTTATGGTGAACCGTAGTGTATGTTCATTTGCAAATAACTCCTCATAACTCGTGTTTAATATCTTCACGGTACAGTTCATTACCCGGTATTAGTTCATTTCACGGTACTGGGTTTTCAACCCAGGACAAAACTTGGAGTCGACGGCCTTTTAGTGAGGTCATCAAATATTCCCTACCGTTATAATGAACGGCAACTTACTTCCACGGATAAATTAAGTTTCCAAAAGAGTGTCATGAATGTCAAAGGACTTTGTGATTAGGACTATCGTCTTTAGTCTTTGGTTTAAAATCCATAGCTTCAGCTGGTTGATGGCCGCCTTGCGTCGTTTTGATGGATCTGTCAATATTTATTCTGCAATCATTGGTAGAGTAAGTACGGTTAGGTAGAAACCCTCTGAAATTTTCAGTTCCTATTTACTTTAATTATATTTGATTGTGTTATTTAAATAAATAATAAAGTTTGATTAATACTAACATTATTTAATTGCAAAGATAACATATTAACATGATTTAATCGCTCCTTCACAGGTACCAATATCCGGAGCACTGCACTATAATTTTAATTTTGGTACTGCTATATTTTACCATGCCTAATCTAGGTTTCCTTCGGTTGTTATTGGCAAATACACACAACGGTAATCGAAATCAACAACGTACTTCATTTCAGTTGTAGTCATTATTTTACTAACCAAGAAATAAGCATCTTCTCACAGGTACAAATTCTTCAGCTTTCATAATTATTTTATACAGCTTATTAAATGTTGTTACTTTTTCAGTAAATTAGGCTAGTCTTACTTTGACTGATGACCGTGACCGGACTGATTCCCATGCAATGAGTCCTATCTGGAAAGGTACCCATGCACTGCAACTCGTCTGGAAATAATTCCAAACTAAATAATACATCGTAAATTAATTTATTTTCAGTTCTTTAAGTATTTTTTTACAGGAAATTTAAGTTACATTCAGAAATTGCATTTATCAAAATCTTTGCAAACATGAGCTTTCTGTCCATAACTGTACATGAAAGGTGATATTATATTACACCACATTTACATAGTTATTAACTTGAAATCAGCAAAATGAATTATACAAAGCAATTATAAAACATCTAGCAATCAATTTTTTTTATCAATATATGTGTGAACTCATCTGAAATATTATTGATTGTATTTTAAACTTACTTTGTCAACGAGCATGTTTCCAGTTTGGGAATCAGTTATTAAGTAACAATTAACAAGCTAATTATAATGGAACATTTGGTGACAGCTGATTCTGCAGTTAGGATTCTGCCTTATAATTAACTGAACTTATTTTTTTTATGCACATGACAATTTTAATTTGCCCTTAATTATTTGATGATTATTTGAGATAATGAAATTTAGCTATTCAAAAACAGTACACATCGTATTACTTTCACTAATGTTCATTAACAAATCATTAAAGCTAGAATCAAGAGCCTACGATTCTTTAGTCGGATTATTGATAAATGATTACATTTTGGCGGGCACAGTAAGCTATTCGGAAGTAATTACGGCACAATCATAATTGATAATGAAATTAACTGACGGATCAACCGATTGATTATTTGGGATTAAATAGCCATTCTTCGTAAAAAAGAACATTTTTTTCTAATAGATCCTAATATAACATTCAGATTTTCGTTCATGTGGTTATCTAAAAATCTTGCAAGTTCTGATTTGGTTTAGCTACTTCTTTGTTTATGTTTTTCGTAATGCTACATTAAGTATAAGTATTTTTGTTGGATATATTTAGATGGGTCAATATCCCCCAACAACCACGTAAACAAGGAAAATGTAAACTTTGTAAACGGGCTCTAAACAATCCGATTACAGCTTCATCATCTACATTGCTTTTATGTGCCTAGCAAAATTAAACTTCCTCAGTAGTTGTAAAAGTGTTTAGTCTGATCTGACAATATAATTACTCGTATTTTATTATTAAGGATTTTTTTTACTTTCTCCCCCGTATAGTATATGGAGAAAGTATTGTTTTTGTCAAAATTTTCGAATTAGAGTTGTTAGTGGAAATATTCGTTTTGGTACACCCTGAATCCAAAAAAGTGATTTGTACGTGATGTCTGTGTGTCTGTCTGTCTGTATGGATGTGTACAGAGCTAGAGGCGACACCAGTGGACCGATTTTGATGAAATTTGGTAAGTATGTATTAATCCAAGATATCTCCAGGCGTTTTTTCATTTTTTGAATTTTTTATTTTGAAGGGTAATTATCCCCCCAAAACCGCTAAAAATCATAAAAAATCCAAATTTCTCAAAAACGGCTCTAACGATTTTAATTAAACTTGAGTAGTTTATATAACTTTTGGTTTCCAACAAAGTGGCACTACCCGCATTTCTGAAAAAATTCGGGTTCAGAAATTACAGGACATAAAACATAAGAAATTAAGTTTTGGCGAATTTCCTCTATAGGGAAGAAACTATTACCGTAGGTCTCATGGTAAGACTTAAGCCCGAGACCACGATAACTTTTCGATTTAAGGCCTCCAGATGCAAAAAACACCATTCGTTCAAATTCATAAATATGTATATATATGTCCGTAGGCACGATAACTTTCGTAAAAATGGTCCGATCCTTATGAAATTTGTTACAAACGTGTAACATCTATGACGTGTATGATCGTGTATGAACGTGTATGATCTATTTTCATGAGTTCGAGAACCAGACAGATCGCTCTATTTTAAAGGGGGTTTTTACCCTAAAAATTGTTTTTTGAACTTTTTACATGTAATTCTTTTTAAACACAAACTTTTATTTAGACCAATAAATTTAGCTTAAAAACAAACAATTTGGTATTTTGATCATCGCTCTACGTCAATTAGTTATCAAGATATTAAAAGTGCTAAACAAAGTACGTTGTCCAATCTTAATCTTATGGAGAATAAGTAAAATTTTTTATCTCGCTTATTAATGAACAAATATATTAATGAAACTTGGCATGTGGCTTCCTCTGGTTGTGGTCTATTCTTATTTGCAAAAAAACAATTTTGACCGATACTTCCTTTAGCAGCAAACCTGCGTACTCACCTCCCATGTTATTCTTATGGCTCCCTTAATTACGACATAAATTAATAACATTTGGTATGTAGTTTCACCTCTTGTTTAGTTATACTGATACTTGCATAAAAATCCATTTGTTGTGCTCCTTTTGGCAGCAAACCTGCATACTCATCCCCCTTGTTCTTATGGAGAATAATTAAAATATGGTATACATCGCTTATTTATGAATGTAGATTGATGAAATTTGGTTTCACCTAGTTGAGTTATATTGATATTTGAATGAAAACCCATATTTTGAGTTCCTTTTGCAGCAAACCTGCTTACCTAGCCCCCATGTTATTCTTATGGAGAATGATTCAAATGTTATATATCGCTTATTCATGAATGAATATTGATAAAACCTGGTATGTGGCTTCACCTAGTTGAATTGTATTGATATTTGCATCAAAATTGTGTCAGCAAACCTACATACTCATCCCCAATGTTATTCTTATGTAGAATAATTAAAATATCGCTTATTTGTTAGTATATTTTTATGAAACTTGGTAAGCGGCTTTATGTAGTATTAAGACAAAAATGTGTATCGGAAAATCGCTGAGTACGCAGTTTTGCTGCGACGGGGATATTTTGAATATTTCATAACAAACCATAGATGTTAAAAAATATTAATTATCACCATTGAAAAGAGCTTAAAAACAAAATAATTCAGTACTTTTAATTATTATTCTACGATTTCTCGTTGCAGAGAAAATTGAAATTTTCATTTAGCGGTAAACGCTGCACTTGTTCAATGTTATTCTTATGGGAAATACAAATACCCCCGTCGCAGCAAACCGGCGTACTCAGCGAATTTTGAATGCATGCATATATTTCCATCACATAAAGCCTCTTACCAAGTTTCATAAAAATACATAAATAAATAAGTGATCTATAGAATTGTTTTTAAGGCTGAGTACGCAGGTTTGCTACAACAAGAAAGATAAGAAATGTGTTTTTATGTAATTATCAATATAACTAACCAGGTGAAGCTACATACTTAGTTTTATTTAATTGTTGTTCATAATTAAGGGAGGTATAAAACTTTACTTATGCTCCTTAAGAATAACATCAGGGCTGAGTATGCAGGTTTGCTGCTACGGGGATAGTCAACAAAACATCAATTTTTTGTGTCAATATAACAATACTACGTGTAGCCACATACCAAGTTTCATCAATATACATTCATAAATAATGAAGATATCAAATTTTATTTATTCTCCATAAGGATAACATTAGACCACGTACTGTGTTTAGCACTTTGAATATCTCTGCAACGGTTGGACGTAGAATAACAATTCAAACACCAAAATGATCGTTTTGTGGAGCTAAACTGATTGGTAAAGGCAAATGTGAAGTTTACATTAAAATTAACTGAGGAAAAGCAAAAACCTTTTTCCTATAAGATTAACATGGGAGATTTTATGAGCAGGTTTTTTGGATTTTCTCCGCAACTACTTAACCTAGGTTAATAATTTAAAATACAATTTTTTTAAGTTCTATAACTTGGTCCAAACCAAAATTAAGTGTTTTACAAATTTTAGGATAAAAAATGCAAAAACTGATTTTTGGACAATTTAAAACCTCCATAAGCCCCCCTTCCCATAGTCCGATTTTTCTGGTTTTCGAACTTGAGTCATAAATGTTACGCTACACATTTGAGCCAAATTTCATCGAAATCGGACGTTTTTTACTCAAGTTATCGCATTCACGGACACACACACACACACACACACACATATATATATATATATATATATATATATATATATATATATATATATGTATATATATATACATATATATATATATATATAAATTTGAACGAATAGTGTTTTTGTCATCTGGGTACCTTAAAACAAAAAGTTAACATGGTCTCGGGCTTAAGTCTTACCATGAGACCTACGGTAATAGCTTTTTCCCTATAGGGGAAATACGCTATAATTACCATTTCTCTCTTATTTACTCATCAATTTCGTTAAAAACTTATAAATAGGTCAAGTTAGCATTGACCAACAGAGTATATTTGAAATATATTGCCCATATTTGAAATATGTAGCAGAGGATTATGTAATGCCTCCAAAAATGGGATATGGGCGGATATTTCGGAAAAAAATTATTATTAAGATTTTTTGTACATTCTACCGTACTTTATATTCTATTTATAGTAAATAATTTAATAAATGGGCTAATAATTTAATTTAATAATGAGCAAAAAGGGAGAAAGTATGTGTCAGTTTCCTGATACCGTTTATTACCCCAACGTAAAAACCCCGTTAAACGGCGGTTAGTTAAACGGTGAGGAGAAAAGTGAAGAGCTAATCTAGCAGGACCAGAATTTACCAAACAACTGTTCATTGCGTTTTAGATAAAGGCAAATAAAATATATAAACGAGATCGCACGCAGCACGCTGACGTGAGGGAAGTGAATTTCCACATAAAAAACTATAAAAACTCAAAATTAGTTAAAAACATACAATTATTCTAATTTTTATTCAAATCTGAAAATATTGATTTTTTGGCTGTTTTGATGCTCCTAGTTCTATTTACCTGCAATGCTGGGAATACAATTTTGCGCATTATAAGGTTAGGAGAAGGTCTAGTCAGGCTTTAAAGTAGGCGTGAGATTGTTGGAGATGATAAAAGTACACCAACAAATGAATAACAGGCTTTTCTGAAGTAAAACCCCCATAATACAACGTACTGTGTTTGGTCAATACACATTTTCTTTAATAACCCGGTAAATATATATGCTAGAATGACGAGAGAGGGCTTAAAAGTTTCGCCACACTAATTCCCACAGTTTTTCATTCGTTAATTTTACATCCGGGGCTTTTCTGACCCTTTTTGGGCCCTAAAACTCAAATTTCTAAATTTAAAATCCCCAAAAAAGGGGGTTAGACCTTTCCGATTGTTTTGCCCAACGAACTTGTCCAACTGATTACAAAAAGGAATGTGCCTACCAAATTTGAATTAAATCGGACAAAAAATTCGACCGCTAGAGTGCATACACATATATATATATTTATATATATGTCTATATGTATATATATATATATATATATATATATATATATATATAATTTTGAACGAACACCCAAAACGTGTTCAGGGGGTCACATCAAGACCTTCTATGGTGGTCCCGGGCTTAAGTTTCACCATGCGGGTCATGCTAATAGTTCACTTTCCATAGGAAATTCACTAACAAGCTAATTTTACACATTAGTAGATATATATTCCTCCGCTTCAATTTAGCGATCCGGCGGGCACTGTTGCAGTCGGGTCCAGTTGACGCTGGCGTTCGAAACCAGTTTGATCCGGCGGGCATAGTCGCAGTGATGAGGTATCCTTTGGGATCCATCAGATCCGAAATTAGATAGATTACGCTACACGTATAAAGTAGTGAAAGTGCTCAGGTTGCAGTTTTAGTGATTTGCAGCGGCGGGCTCTCGGGCAGCTGGCCTTGACGGCCTGGCGTCTAGTGTCGGTCAGGGTTAGTGGTTTTGTGCGGCGGCTCCGCGTCTGCTGCATTCCGCAGCTCATTCAGTATGAATATATGGGTAAGCAACAATAATAAGATAAAAAAAAATAATAGATTTTTTTATTGGAAGATTACAAGTAGTGTGATCAGAAAGTGTACAAGTAAGTATATGATTAATTCTACTTTGAAGAATATCTGTGAGTAATGCTTCGGATTTCCAAATAGTAAGTCTAAATTGTTCACGGTAAGCGATGAGGGTCGATGTTCTTTCTTCATCTGGCAGGTTGAGTGAAGCAGTGACAAGTGGATCGTGAAAAGGTACTCTTTCATATTCCTGTAAAACTGAGACATGATTATGCACGACTACACTTGGCCAAATCCGATTCAGTAACATCAGGAGTATTTCCGTAGCGCAAGTAAAAATCGTCTTCAGGTACGTCCCCCCTGCAACAAGTTGGTTTACATTTGTTATCCTTTTTGTCCTTTTGATCCCCTTTCAGCTGCATGTTGAATCGAACAAACTTACAGAAAATTGAATTGTACTCATGGTCTGCGAAGGGATCGTCACTTTCCTCCCACTTGCATAAAATCTCACCGCAGTAAACACATTTGATGCCATCGTTTGTAGAATGCACGCGTACAAAACCGGTATCTGCAAGTTCTTTGGTAGTAGGTGACTGTTGTTTCCAGTTGACAAAGATATTTGCCCTGGCAGTAGGCTCATTTTTGTCTAGAAGATAGAGGTTGTCAGCACACCATTTAGCAAGACGTTGTGCGTTGTCGAAAGTGCACACAAATCCTGGTGAGTACAGCCGATGGTAGAGACACTGTTTGGGCAAGTCCTTCCTTGCACAATCCACTTCATCCCGCCCGCTCCGTCTTCACAATTAGCATATTCATCTTCACTACAATCGCTTATGAGTTCTAACTCTGGAAAATGTAATACTCTTTCTAGTGGAGGGTGACCGAGTGCCTCCAGACTAAAGACTAATCGTCTGGCATCAAATAGTTTTTTCCAAAACCCTAGCCTTCTCGAGGTCCGGAGTATATAGCACTTGCATATCTGAACAAACCTGGTTCAACCCGTTTAGCAAGTCCTCATAATCGCTGAAGCCATACCAAAAGTCCAGACCGTGATAATGTTTGCTCAGCCATTCGTTGCGGCAATCTGCGGTGAAAGTACCTGACCAATAATGTCAGGTAAATGTATCCTTCGGTGGTTTGAATATCCAATGCTGAGCAGATCCCGTCGCAATGTCCACCACGGTCAACTCTTTAATTAATTACAACTTCGTTAGCCTTCTTGCTTACAAAAGCGCTAAAATCAATCACTGCTTTTTTATCATGGGGGCGGCGGCGGAGCGGCGTGACGGAGCAGACACTAGAGGGAAAATGACGACCGAGAAGGCAACCGAGCCCCCTTAAATAGGCGATGGAGTGGGTGGTGCTTAGTTGTTGAGCCTGACCAAACTGTTCGACGGGTTGTAGGTGAACGCCTTGTCATGAATAATGAGACAGTAGGCAGAAGTATTTTCGGGAAAGTCTCCTGACGTCTCAAACTCCAGACGTATGTCTACAGGTGCTGACTTGATCGATTCATTTTATTTAGAGCAATCGATAACGACCATCGGATCGTGATTCTTAAAGGTATCCTTTGTCAACAAGGGTCGTGGTGCAGTACCATAATAAGACTCTTGAAATCTAGAGTATATGTCGTAGATTAATGCAAAGTGGTTGTTGGGGAAATCCAACTTGAGATCGTCGGAAGGATAGCTGATTGAATTGAGATGAAGTTTCATATTGGTCAATTTGCAGTTGTCAAAATGAGAAGCATTAGCCTTCAAGTTGCTCTTCTTGTCGGTTTGAAATGCGACAATGACGTATCGTGGCTTCTCCAGTTGAGAGGCGGTTTTAACGGTCCATGACTGCTTGCTAGCCTTATATTCGTACAATTCCCAACTCCTGTACTCCACCGGGATACTCGTACCGCGGCTGAGTTGTTCAAGCAACGCGACCCTTTGCTCATGGCCCAGAGTAACGTACGGTATACGCCAACAGAGCTTTGTAGCTTGACCGTAATATTATCAACGTTCTTTTCTTGGACTCTCTCAACAGCCGGCCCGTGTGTCCAGTGAACAGCATTCTTATCATTGGCCTTAAGTCTCTTACAAACGTCACGCCTTATCGCACTAGTTAGTATTAAAATTGTTTCCAACTCGTCGACACTATCGATGTTTCGTCGGCTATCTATGGCCAGACAAGTGTCCGTAAGAGCTAACTCATACAACGTCACTGGGATGTCTTACCGTCACTTTCCTCCTCAGTGATTTCTTCTGCGATGGTCCTGAGACTATAATGTCCGTAGGGAAGGGTGCTGATGCCGTCATTCGTGATACATCTTTTATCGTCTGCTGCAGAAAGAGAACGTTTCGTTACTGTTCTGGTCGTTATCCTAAAAAGCCGGCTTCGGATTTGGTTGAATTCAGCTTTTTCCGGCACTGAACCGCTTAATCGTCTGTAGCGCTCTGTATTTTTATAATCGTCGAAAGTCAGGTGTTGTTTTGCATTGGACGTCTTTATACCCTTCGCTTTCATATAAGTGAACTCGATTTCATCTTCATCCGACCCGTAGCGGTATACATACATCTTAGCACGTATGCCGACAAACTCTTGGATCTGTTTTCCGTCGCGAGCTTCATCCTTAAAACAACCAATTTTGCCTTTGTTTGTATCGTCTTTAAGCGGGTGGCCGATTTGGTAAAGATGTACTTTGGTTACAGTCATGCCCAGCTTTACAGCTTGCTGGAATGCCGAGTAGTGAGCTACGTACTTGGTCTTGTCGTTTAACAGGATACACAGAAAGGTCCAAGTGCTGCGCGATTGAAGGCTGCTTCAGGATTTGGTAAAGATCACGATCCGTGGTCACGTGGACCAAAAGTGAATCAGTATAATTGTAGCAGAGCCGCAGCTCCGACAGATTGAATTGACTGTAGAGAATGTCATAATACAATCAAAACATATGCACTTTTGCAACACCTAGTACACACATACCGGTGTAAATAGGAGCGTTCAACAATACGGACTTCCTTTGCACGTATACGAGCACCACGTTTGGTGCTAGAATGACGTGTTCCGCAAACTGAGGGTTTCGAATGAGTATTTTGCAAGAGACTGTCTTTGGTCACGATTTTGACATCGCGGTGGTTGCGTTTATTCATCAACAAACGACCGTAATTTTCGTTGTTCATCAATTTATATATGTCAGAGTAACTTTTGTTGGTCGATTTGGCTCTCATCTCTGCGTTGAAGTCAAAAACTTGTTCAAAAAGGGTGACTGCGAAAAGGAGATCGCTCGATTTACTTTGGTTACAGTCATGCCCAGCTTTACGGCTTGCTGGAATGCCGAGTAGTGAGCTACGTACTTGGTCTTGTCGTTTAAAGTAGCAAATAGTTTATTATCCTTACTTCCCGGAGGGACATCTTGTTCCGGTAGCGGGGGCAAATACTGTAGTATATCATGGACGCTATCCGGGACCGTTACGTTAGCCTCGAGTATGTACCCTGTCGGGGCGACTAGAGGGAGGTTGGACCAGTCCAAATATTCCGGTGACTCTACAAACTTAAAGTTTCCAGTTGGTAAGCAGCTTGACTGTGCATGCACATATAGGTTAAGCGCGTCAAGCAGAAGCAACCAACTTTTCGGCTCGGATTCGTTGCAATCAGAAGGATTGCCCAGGTAAGGGTTGTTCACTGCGGCGTGGTGCACACTAACCTGCACTAACCCTCCCATAATGCCGTATTCGATCATTAACAGCATATCAGGATCGGTTAGTAACTCGAGAGTGTCATTCTAAGCATTGATTTGGAAGCAAGACCGGGTGCCGTATAAACGTGGCAACAATGGATTTTGTATGATTCCAAACACGTTTTCCTGAATGATGTGAGGCTGTCAGCGAGTAGACACACGTCTAGCTTTAAGTATAAATCGTGAAAGTAACCGAACGTTTTCATCTTCAACTTATTCTACACTGATTTTGCAAACTCGTAATTGTCAGTGGAGCACGGTTCATTGTTTAATTTATCAAAGAACTTGTCACGTGAAGGTAGACATGTTTGGTCAAATACAGTTGGTGACGACACAAAATCATAAGGGTAGACGCCCTTATGGTGGACGAGATCAATGTGTTCGGGTGGTACTAGTTTTGAGGATTCTATAAATTCACTCTCCAACAAGGTGTCCGACAAGTTTAGCCAGACTCAACATCAGGCAGTACGAATCAAGAAACCGAAGCCAAAACCTGCCCAATCGGACTGATATAGCTATGTACTTGTTGTTTGTACACGGTATTACTTTTACTTCACAGTCCGGGACTGTTGATAGACTTTTACTTATGAAATTACCGTCGTAATTTGACATTCCGTGGCAGTATACCGGGATGAAATTGACAGTGGAACATCGCAGGTTACACTTACTTCAAAGAATATGCCGAATGTTTCCGGTCACGTGACAATGATCTATAACTTTGATGCATGTGCTGTCGTTGAACGGTCTTTCGCACAGATCACAATTAGCGGTTGTTTAGAAACAATGCGTTTCCTCATCAGTTAGTGTTTTTAATGGTTCTTGACGCAAAACCGTTGTTCGACACAAGCGGCTACTTGTTGTATGTGAATCATAAATGATTGAGCGGCATTAGGACTACGGTGTAATTAAGGTTCTGTACTTATCCCTACTTCGTGTAGTTTCTCCACAGAGAGTGTGTTTTTGACTAGTTTGCAATAAGAGTTGGGTTCGTGACACTGATATGAACGATCAGACCCTACAACCGGAACTAGCGTCGCTTCAAAGTCAGCAAAAACAATAATTGGAACCGAAATTTGAAATTTGAACTCCTCAAATTTTAACAAGTTTTCATCTTCTTTAGGAAGTCGTGTGGTGGCTACTTTAAAATTGTTACAAAGGCGGAGGTGCTCCTAGAGCCACGTTCTGGGATCCGGCTTGCACTTTCTAACTTCTTTGTGTGTGGAGCAGCGTTTACAGATCACTATTTGATTGTTACTGGCAGCAACCTGTGGTCTAATGAGTTTTCAAAATCCGTAATGTATACGTAATGTGAATTGTTGGCGTCGGCTCTGTACAACAAGTCTATATGGTCAGGTCTTTCGTTCACAACACTTAAAGGGCTTATGTCACATCCCGGAGCTGTTTCAAACACATTTACAGACGTGTTCGGATTGATTCTTTCAAACGTTGCAATAGATTGCACGGACACTGGGAATTTAAGACCCTGAAAGTTTTAAGTGTCTTTGACGTATTCAAAGTGACTCTCGTCCAGTAGAGAGTTACCATCAACGTTAGGAATATGTTTTACTAAAACGGAGTACATGAAGCATTTTTTGTCACTATTTTGGACGTTTATTGTTTATTTGCGTTGAGCAATACGTTTTGGGAGTGCGGTATACGATTTCCCGGTGGTTTTTTTTAATAGAATCGACTTACCCTTATTGTTAATGTGGAGGGATGGTCCAGACTCCAACCACTTCCTTTACCTTCAAACTCAGATTGTTCAGCAAGCAGCTTCGCTCCATCGTGTGCCAGTGTGTCCTGAAGATCGTCGGTTCCTGCGTATATGGTTCTGGTAGTTGTCTTGAAGTTAAACTCTTCTTCAATGCCTTCGTGAATATGGTTGAAGTAGGATAGCAGAATAAAGTTAAATTTTAAACAGGGGGTTGTCTTCAGTTCCTCCTGTAGCAGTGTTTCGGCTAGGGGATGTGCCGAAGCCAGGAAATCTTTGGTGTCTCTGTAGTAGTTGCTGGGGTTGTTGATCGTATAGTCACGACAACTTAGAAGCCCACGTTTTATGTACGACCTCAGTTTAGCAGGGCCAGGGTCAGATGATGTTCTGCCTGGTGGACTGCTGTCTGGTTGTCTGGGTGAGCTGGATCGATGAGTCCTGCTGAGGTGTTTGGTTGGAGTCTTGATGTGGCTTGTAGACGTCCTAGGTGAACCACTGGGACTTCTGCTTCTACGTTTTAGCTGAGCTGGATCGTTGAGTCCTGCTGTGGTGTTTGGCTGGAGTCTTGATGTGGCTTGTGGACGTGCTAGGTGAACCGCTGGGACTTCTGCTTCTGCGTTGTTTAGCTGGTGGCGAACTGTCAGTGCTGGTTGATATCTTGTTGAACCGTATCGAAAAGCCTTTTGTTGCAAGACACATTGACTGGCTTGCTAAAGCTTTTTCCGTTAGGAAGTATGCCTCATGGCATATAGTACACTCAATGAAGTCCATGACAAAACAGTGACTCGAACCGTTCGGAGTGTTGTTAGCACTCTGCGGATCAAGCAAGTGTGTGCCTTGGTCAGAGCTGCTCCGGTCTTTTGTCCGATGTGGGCACGGTCGTGGTGGGGTGATCTGGCCTTGCAGTGGCCCGGTTTTTAGGGTTCGCACTTTTACCGACCCTGACCTGGATCGTTCATAACCTAATTATTATTTAGGTCAGTGACACTAATATTCTGGTCACCTTGGCCTCGTTTGGCTAACCTAGTTTTAACTTAGGTTAATCGGTCGACTTTCCCCTCTGTCCTTGGACCAGTGACATACTTACATGGCGTGTGACACAAATATTATGATTACCTTAACCTCGTTTGGCTAACCTAGTTGTAATGTAGGATACTGGGTCGGCCCTTCACATATGCCCTCGTCCTGGAGACTTGGAGTGTTTATAAGCCAACTAGCAGCAGGCCAAGACATACAGTTGACTTCGAGCGCTCCTACACTGCAGACCTACCTAAGGTGAGTGTGAATCTCTTTTTAAGCACTACTTGTGGTCAACACTCATAATTTTCATTTACTCCCTACTACTAAAATAATATTTCCGAAGATTTATCTTCACTCGTGGTGGTCTGACTTTGTGCTATACGCGGTTTTTGTGTGTGTTAGCTTATAGATTTTTCGTCATAAGCTAGAGGCTGGTAAACTAGAATGGTGTTAATTGTAAATTTGTGGACATTAAACTGTACGCTTATTGTACCAGTTTGTCGTCTAAACCTGTTTGGGGTGTTTGGTCAAAAAATTAATTTGTAATAAAATATTTTTTTCACATCAGGATAAAAATTAGGAAACAAAATGGATATATATTAAATAATTCGCATTACTATTAAGTGAGTTATGGGTCTTAAAAGTAGAGATTTTGACAAATATTGGGAGAAGGTCAGTAAGAAAACCGTTGGTCCGATTCCAATGAAAATTTGCAGTTGTGTTGGATAAATTCAGGTTATTATAACTAATATAATTTCATTTCAAAATATAAAAAATGAGAAATATATTTTTACTTTAATACTCTATTAAAAATATATTAATACAATTTTGTGATATAAATAATAGATTAAGTTGTGCGGGTCAGTATGATATAAATGTTACAATTTGTTTGAAGTTTATATCTTTTTTCGTTTGGTCTATGACCTACTCCTTTTGTTCTTGGAAATTGCCTTCCGGGGCAGAGTAGGCCAGCTGCACTACACCTCACTAACACAAACTCACACGCACAGCGCCACCACGCGCGCACCCCACGCACGAGCGCGTAGTCCAAGGTCGCGCCGCCCCCTACACTTCCTCCAGGCACACCGGCACACCCTCCACGAATCCCGCCACTCGCTTAACACGAGTACCGCGTGTCCGCGTTTTTCAGTTTTCAGAGTATTTTGGTATTACTGCAACCGTAAAAAATAATACCTTGTAAGAAATATAGGCATACAAGAAATAGAAAAGCAATTGCGAGTAAAACATTGTTGTGTGAAACAAGTTATAGGCTAAGGTCTACCTGTCATGTAACTGAAGATCCAGGTTCTTCTGAAGATGTATTTAACTAAGTGATAGGAAAGTGTAAGTTTACGATTTAATTCAAATTTCGTGGAGACATTCTTTTCTATAATCAGTTCGACAAGTTAATTTTGCAAAGCAATCAGAAAGACCCTAACTTCCATTTTTGGAGGATATAAAAATTACAAATTTTTTAGCTCCCAAAAACGGATAAAAGAAATCGGGATGTAAAATTAATGCATATTACATTATATGACAAAAAGCCAGAAAATGTAGGCCTAAACCCACTCTCATAATATTAGCACAAATATTTATTTATTAGAAAGCATTCATTTAGATTCATTACATTCATTAGATTCATTTGTTGGTGTATCTGTATCATCCCCAGCAACATGGCGCCTACTTTATAGCCCGACTGGACCTTCTCCCAACCTTATAATGCGCAAAATTGTATTCCTAGCATTGCAGGTAAATCAAACCAGGAACATCAGAACAGACAAAAAATCAATGTTTTCATATTTCAATAAAATTTGAATAAATGTATGTTTTTACACTGGTTTTGAGTTTTTAAAGTTTTGTATGTGGAAATTCACTTCCCTCACGTCAGCGTGCTGCGTGCGAACTCGTTTTGTATTGCTATAAGTAGGCCTAAGCATTTCCAACTCCATCTCAATTTAGTTTGGAGTAAACAAAGATAAAATATGAGGATTTTTCACTGAAAATGTACTATATTCAAATCTATTAATCAACCAAATTAATAACAGAGAAGACTTGAACAGACATAGAAAATTCTTTAACTACTGATATTGAAACATATTTCCTGAAGCCTTACTGATAACTTTTTATTATTTTTTATAAATAAATAAAGAAAACCAAACAATCCATTTATTTCCCAAGCATTGTATTTTTTTTTTTTTTTTGAGTATATATGTTTTTAAATCAGTAAATAGTAAAAATAGGCGCTCATTGGTGATAGAACGGGGTCGAATTGCCGATTGTATTCGTAAAATATACGTTCCGGTAGTCGTTCGGGCCTATAAATCGGGATTGGGATTGGGCTTCATTTTTTGCTGGGAAAATGTGGTCCGATTGTCAATTGTTACGATTAATCACGGTTAGATTGTGAATGTTGGCATATATTGAGGCTCTGTCATCATTTTATGTTAATAAACACCACGTTGTGGCCGTCGATTTTGGACTTTAGAATGCGAGGAACGGTTGTTTTCGGCAAATATAATGCTGTGAAATTGCCTATTTTGTTTTGCTATTTCCGTGGATAATATGCTGTTCGCTTGCCGCTTCAGGCATATATAGAATTTTATTTATTCTCCAGAACAATAACATTGAAAGCTGATTACGCAGGTTTGCTGCAACAAAGAGCACAAAAAATATGTGTTTTTATGCAATTGTCAATACAACTTAACCAGTCGAAGCTGCATACCAAGTTTTATTCATTTATGTTCATAATTAAGGAAGACATTACATTTTACTTATGTGCACGTGTTTATATAAAAAGGTGGTCTACTATACCAACAAATTCAGTCATTTCAGTGTTTTTTAACACCATGTTAAGGCAAAATTTATGTTTTTACCGATAAAAAACGGCCTAAAATGCGTTTCGGACGTCGGTTTTGGTATGTAAAACACGACCCGGCTTTATATATAACCGAGAAAATGCGGTCCGATTGCCGTTTTTGAGCGATTAAGTATATTTCCGGCATAAAATATGGTTTGTACTCAATTTTTGGCCAATAACAAAATTTTTGGTCGTATTTATGACTCATGTATATAGTCAATGGTAATATGCTGTAAAATGATCGCAAAAAATTACCGATTTTGGCTGATAACTACACATAGGCCCTACCCGGTCGGTAAATGTCTCTAAAAACCCAGTTTGACCGTTTTCAGGCTAAAATGTGGCTCGATTGACAAGACAAGTACACTGCCGACTTGCACAACGGCAACTAAAGTCGTCCCCACCGTTTTTACCTCGCTCGGTGGTTTTCGCGCTCAATCTTTCCAATCCGATGTCTTGTTCGGGGTCTTGATCGGGAAGAAGTTCAGAGTTAATTTAGCTACCTTCGTGCCTTGCTCCCTGCTCGATCCGATGTCTTATTCGGGCAAAGGTCCGGTAGTGTGTGACCGCCTTTAAATTACGGTTTGGGTATAAACTATTGCGGTTTTCCTTGGCCGATAAACAAAGTTTAGGCCTACTTGTCGTTTACGGTTTAAAAGTTACGGCGACCATGAGTTGCGGTCAAATTGCAATTTTTTATCCGGAAAAACCGGTCAAATTGCTAATTTTGGTCCATGAATTCAAGACAGTCGCCTTTTTAGGCCGATAACACACATAATGGTCGATAAACCGCGTTCGGCTATTCTTTACGGCCGATCAAATTATTATTGATATGGAATTTTTATCAAATTTCCTGGGGAGGACTCCCGGACCCCCCACCCCTGAGGGGTATTCTATACACCCCCTCCCCAAAAAAAACCCGGGCATTTCCCCCCACCCAATGTGACTCCCTGGATCCGCCCCAGATCGTGCCTGAATTTTACTTTGTAACAGTAAGTAGCAAATTCTTCTTTAGCTTTAACAACAAACGGATTCTAAATTACAACAATAGGGAAAACTTACGTATAACAAAGGTTAGGATGTTCGTGATTGGAGTAAAATATCCCACAATTGTATATTTATGGAAAAATTGTTATGGCATAGTTCGGGGACACCTGTACATTTATTTAATACAGTATTTTAAGAAATTAATAAGATCAATGTATTATGATTAAATATATTTGTTAAATTGTAATTCTTAAAATTAAAAAACATTTTAATTTATAATTAACGTTTATATAATAATAATGTTATTTGTTTTTAATACAGTAAAGCTATCCTAGCTTATTTGGGCCTAGACAATTCTAACCTCTACAATTAAAATTCAATTTTTTGGATAGTTTGAATTTTATTACCGCGGTCCCTTGAGATTCGAACTATCCGAGTTCCACTGTATTTAAATTTGCTCACAACTATGCCAAACATTTTAATGATAAAATCTGAATAAATGTACTCATCAAAACTATAAAGTGAACGCTCAAAATAAACATATATTTGAGATGAGTTGTCGGCGACATTGAAAGGCACACCAGTGGAAAATAGTAAGCAACCCAACCCTAGTCAACCAGTCGAGCCGCGGGCCGTGCGCCCCGGACCGACGAAGAACGAGTAGACGGAAAGACAGTGCTGCGTGGTGGGAGGGGGGGGAAATGGGGTGAACGCGCTCCTCTCTCCCCCCAGCCAGATCACACACTCACAGCACTCAGCACTGCCCGAGTTGTCTTCCTAGCGGCGCGCGGTGGCGACTTGTAGAACTACTGCTCCTCACCGCCAGACTAGCCTAGCGGCCAAACACCCTTATGGATCTCGGTTGTTGAGGGTAAATATAAGTTTGTGTTATTAATCTAAGTGAAACAAAGATTTACCATCATAAGCTAGAGGCTGGTATATTAGAATGGTGTTAATCTTAAGTTTGTGGACAATGTACGCTTATTGTAACAGTTTGTAGTCTATACGTTAAGGATCTGAGTTGTTGAGGGTTAATATAAGTTGGTGTTATTAAGTGAAACAATTTTGTGAACAAATATTATTAAACTGTACGCTTAATATAACATTTTCTAAAGCACATACGTCGTGAACGTGCGTTGTTTACGTTATAAGTTAACAGGCGTAATGTAGCCTTTTTATTGATAAACGTTAGTGTAAGCTTAATGTAACAATTTTTTGCCTAAACGTTAAACACCTGGGTTGGTTACGTAGTAACAGTCGTATTATTTAAGTTTTCTTTCACACGATATGAACATGGTTGTTTGGTTGTTGAGAGTAAATATAAGATAACAGGGTTATGGGTGATGTGTGTTCCATCCAATAACCTAATTACATTTGGAATCTTTAAAATTTATAACACATATTTAGTAATATTTTTTAAATAACAAGACGTATACAGCTGTAAGTGATTATATTTTCAGAAATAGGATATAATCTTTTTTAATTGAACAAATCAAATAACACCTCGTCATCCATGGAACTATACCCAGACGAAGATGATATTGATAGAATCAAATTGTCTAAACTGTCATCTTCGTCTGAGCTTATTTCCACAACCTCTTGCTGAGGCGTGGATAGACGAGGTGGTGGAACATATCCCGATGTAGATGGCTGCGGCGATTCCGGGGACACTTGTCGGGGAGTGGACGATGAGGGTTGCGTTGATGGTAGGGGTGCAAGTGGGGCAGAGGTCGGGATCGGTGATTGGGGTCCAAGCAGAGGTGTGATTTTCACTTTCTGTCGTGTCGACCAATTGATCGTCACTGTCGTCCTCCGCTTAAAAGGTCGTCTTGATACAACCTCGTATCTTTGTGTCGTCTCGCATCACATAACAGCCGCCATCATCCCAGCTGAAACAATAAAGAATTGATTGGTCTTTATTTCGGATAACGTTAAACGCTAATGGTTTAATCTTTTAAGAGAAAATTAAAAGAATATCTCATTGAAAATATGTTGATGAATTTACAATAAAAATGTATATAACAGAGCGATAATAGACCCATTTTTTTACCAACACCAACAATTTTAGTATAATTAGTATGGTTTTGAAATTTTATCATGATTTTGTAAGTATTTTAGTTACCTTCAAAATTATAACTTTAACATTGCTAAATATAATATTGATGTAATAGTAATAAAACATTGTTATTGTAAAATAAAAGTTAATGATGTTTATTGATCTGTGGTCTTTTTTTGTACGGGTTTTATAAAAAATAACAAGACTCATTACTATCGCACTCTATTACAACTATTACTTTGTTGTAGAAGTTTAATAGAGATTTAGATTTGTGTACCGTTGTAATAGTACTTTGAACTAGGAGTCTAAGCTACTCATCTGTTTTGATGTTAAGAATTAGTCTCGATAAAACAGTACTACTAATAGTAATTAATTTAACCATTAAGTACATAACACTTGTCCGTGTCATATCGAGTAACACTATGCGAAACATAAAATAAACATAAGACTATTCTATTCAGTTTAAACAATGTGTCTTTGAAGTAAAAAAACAAACAACATATATTTTAGTAAATAATAATGGTGTACTCATAAATTTGACTACTATTGATTCCAATTTAAAACCATAAAAATCAAAATGCTGAAGGCCAAGCTTCTTGAACATCTTTTTATGTGTTTCGGCACTATGGCAGACTTTAAAGCCAAACTTGATGACTTAGAAGTTACCGAGGGCTGTCATCTTGGATCTAAAGGATACCAAAGGTTACCCCATCATTGGGGCGAGGCTACATCAGCATCGGGAGTATGGCATCGGTTGAAGGGCTGCCGCACATCGTCTTTTTACCAAAAAGATGCAGCCTGAACCTGTGTAAGGCCGAGGTCGACACTCTAGGTGCTGGCGGCTACAAGATCAAATGCACTGGGGTTACTGGTCGTTCCCCTAATAAGCAACTATTTCAATAAACCTTTATCTAAGTTGAATATTTTGTTTATTATTGACTTACCTGGAGAATAGTTTGAAACAACTTCGCTTATCTCAAACCTCCTAGACCTCGTCACAACGTGTCGTTCCTGCAGATCTTGAAGTGCTGCTACAGTTTCATCAGCGGTATCGAAGTCGAATAAGACTACGAAGCGCGACATTTTGAATGGTTGTCTACCTTCGGGTAAAGTCATTTTATACACCTTCTCGGCAATGACCAACTGACCCGGGACCATTGCCACCGAAAGTGCAGTTGCAGGTTGGCGGACCAAGTTGCCGAATTACATAATGCAACGCGCGTCGACTTGCGATTTCATTTGACCTCTATACTAGTTTCGAACACCAGCGTCAACTGGACCCGACTGCAACAGTGCCCGCCGGATCACTAAATTGAAGCGGAGGAATATGTATCTACTCACATTTATGTTAATATTTTGAAAACAAAAACATTTTATAAAATGTAAATTTAACTCATAGATAAGTTAGATTCATGTTTTAGATATTGAAACAGCAAACGATCTAATCTCAATTCTATTGCATTTTTTATATTTCAAACACGTTATACTGTCTCGTGTGAACTTTTCCTCGCACCTGCGTCCTTTAACTTGTCCATAAAAACTAAGTAAAACACGATAAAATGACTTGGGGTGGTGTGTTCTCTTAAGAAAAGTGGAACCTAAATGACAAATTATTTTTAATTATTATCTGACGAGTGCCACAGGGAATTTTTTTATTTTTATATGGTGGTAAACGCAGTAGGTTGTCCAATCTTATTCTTATGAAGAACAAATGTATCCTGTCCGTTTTACTCAATATATTTCAACATCGGTACATAACTTTAAAGTTGTATGATGTCAATAACATATTGTTACTGTAATTATTTTCCAACGTATTAAATAAGTTAAAATTACACTGTTTAGTCGACATAATGTGAATCATGTTGCCAAGCAGTTCGGATTGCGTCACTAAACCCCCGGCTGCCAGTAGCCAATGGCGGACTCTTTAAATAACGGATTGTTTTTTAATTACTTTTGCGATAAAAATGATCAATGTGTAAAGCTTTCCTATAAATCAAGCCCACACAGCTAAACAACCCTATGGCTACATCACTGAATTTAAATAGAAGAAAGAATATGTCAGAGTTCTTATATCGTTTATTTATTTTTATTTTACAACCCATTTTACGAATACCCGTATATTTGTTTGTGCATCCTTTTGAAGAATCTTATAAATTCTTTCTGCATTTTTAAGCCAGTTCGTTACCTGCAGTTTTATTTCCACTTGGTATCAAGTCATTTGTTTGTGTTAAGATTGCTGCATTTATTAATTCGTATGCATATAAAGGTTGCAGTTTGTTAAAATTGTATAACCGATATTGTCCATATATTTGGCAGTAGGGTAGCTCTATATTGTGAGGGGCTGTACTGTTGACTCCAACTCTTTAACCTACAACTCTAACTCTCTATTGTTTGTTGCACGTAGCCTTTATCAGTGTCGTCTGCCGTCCTTGCGCTTGAGTTGGGTGTCACAGCGCCACACAATACAAAGTTAATCAATTAACTTTTAGTTTGCTAGCAGTCCAACAGTAAGGTATTCAATAGTTTTTCTTCCAAATACGCACTCCGCCCATGGTTAAATATTCCAATTCCAAAGCACAGGACAACCTTTTTTCAACGTATCATCTCTTTTAACTGTATTAAGCTTTTTAATTCTTTGCCTGCAGGCCTTAAAGTTGACCTCCCCTGAAACAATTTGGAAAACGTCTAAAGGAATTTCTTACTGATAAAACATATTATAGTATCTATAATTTCCTTAACCACTAAAATATATTTTGTTTTATTTGTACTATGTCTTGTTATAAGGATATTGCATTTTTAATTGTAGTAGATGTTTGTAACACTGACTCATGCCAATGCTGTTTACACTGTTTGATGACAATAAAGACGATTTGATTTGATTTGAACGCACTTAATCTGTAATTTGTTGGTGAAGCGATCAGTTTGTAATATAATTAGTATTTAGTGGTCACAGGTGTGTTGCATTCACCACTTCAAAATCATGGATTATATTAGGATACATCCAAATGAATGCTCTAACTCTAGATAACTTTACTACAGTTGTATGTTTCTATCACTAAACTGCGCTTTCCATCACACATAAGAATAAGGTGGGGTTGGGGCCATAAGACAGTTTTAGTGTTAAATGTTTTATGGTAAAGGCATACAAAGGCATACTACACATGAGTACATAGGTGTTACACGATTCATCGGGAAATGAAAACCGAATATATTTAGTATTAATCACTTAGTTTTCAATAGTATAATATGCTTTACATAGGAACTCCTGCAAGTAAAACCAAATGATCAATGTAATATCTCATCTATTCTCTGTCTACTGCGACCACCTTAAAGTCCATATTCAGCCAAAACGTCGTCGATATTAACCTACCTGTTGGATTTTATGCTTACAGATGTAAAGCCCAACATGTTTTGCACATAATTTAGATAGAATTTACAAGTTACAGTTCCCTCCCATTTATGATTTTCTATATGATTAATGTTTAATTAATAAAATCAAAATTTAGTCCACACTAATATGTATTTACAAATAATAAATAAACCTACAAATGTATATTAAATATACTGCAGACTACACTTGGTCCATTGACGTTTTACATTACAATTTCACTAACGGAAATTACCTTTTTCATTAGGGTTTAATTTGTGCATTAACGTAGCTCTACATGAAGAAACATCAATGTAACCAAAAATTATAAAACAGAAACAGTATGTACGTAAAAAAATACCAAACACTAAACTGTAACGTGTCCCATTAAACAATTGAAAAAGATAACAATTTTACGGAAAAGATTCCTGCGATCTCAATAAGCAGGATAAATAAAATACGTCTTACAACACTATAAGTATATTTACACTTATACTGTACTTACATACAAGACGGTAAAATATACACAACAGATGGTACAAGGCGATCGATTTCAACCAGTTACACCGGTCATCATCAGGCCCAATCAGAGAATGACAGAAACAAGATGGCGAACAGCTTATATACTATTGGCTACCGGAAGTTCCGGAAACAAGTTGCGATAAGTACCACCAGAGTCAAAGTTGACCTGTTCGTTGATCAATTTATCCCTATTCTTACATTTTTCCTTAAAAATAAACAATTCTTCCCATGTATTCATTACATTTCCTTTCTTACAAGTATAGAGAATATTCAAATTGTCTTCAATTGTTCCCAATGAGTAGCCATTTTCCAGGAGGTGTTTTGCGACATTCGATCTTTCCGGTTTTCGGTTCTTCCATGCTGAAACATGATTCTTGTATATTTTTACAAAATTAACAGTTTGACCAACATAAAAATGATCACAATCATAATTTTATGT
The DNA here is from genome assembly GCA_963675035.1 of Allygus modestus. Classification (NCBI taxonomy): domain Eukaryota; kingdom Metazoa; phylum Arthropoda; class Insecta; order Hemiptera; family Cicadellidae; genus Allygus; species Allygus modestus. Next base: position 42,736,529 of record OY776113.1, on the reverse strand, counting down.
TCGTGTAATTTCATAAAAACAATTTCATAAAAATTATGATTTTTAATTGTTGTGTATATTTTACCGTTTTGTATGTAAGTACAGTATAAGTGTAAATATACTTAAAGTGTTGTAAGACGTATTTTATTTATCCTGCTTAGTTGTAACAACACGTATCATGCTAATAAAGAAATTATCTCAATAACAAAACAAAATAATGCTTATTACGGCTTATATCAATTTTCAAAGAAGACTTCAGAGAATCTAAATTTATAAGAATTCAACAAGTTGGGAAAAACTCTTAATTGATTTCCATATAAAAACATAATATCTAAATAAAAAATATCTAATTATAATAATATATAATTTAATAATACCTAATCAAAATATATTTATTCAAAAGAACATTATCAGTTTTTAGTTCAGAACTGCTTCATAGAATAACTCAAATTAACAACCTTCAATAAAATATACGAGTTGACAAAAATGAATAATTACAATGACTTAAAACACAGAGTAAAATGTATAATGCAGTTTAAAAGTATAAGCGGGCAGAGTTAAATGTTCTCTTAAATTTACTTTGAAAGCTGGGCTGCCAATTTGACAAGGTCCCAGGGGAAGTCATTGTACAGTTTTGGGCCAAAAGAGGAGAACCCTCTTCTTTTCTCTTCCAATCTTAGGACTGGAAAATGAAACAGCTCGTCCTGCCGGGTACTTCGCCGAGCCATCTCCCCATGAGCCATGAGTGTCTCCACCAGGCACTAAGACCAGGGTCTCCAGGGTCTCTCAAAACGTGGGTCCTACGGCTCTTTCTGTGCCAACCCGGTGGACGTGAGAGAAAGTATGCATCCTGCTTACGGCGCCCGTTGGAAAAAGTCCAGCAGCATCCCAAAAGGCAGATATGAGCTCTTTTCTTCGAATGCCATAAACGAAGCGTACTGACTTATTCAGGTTTACATTCTTCACATTTACTTATTCTCACCGACTGCAGTCACTCCCGGTAAAACATGGTCAGTCTATTTTACCTCATAGGAAAAATGCAACTGTGCACAGGCAGATGTCACTGCATGCACACTGCAGTGACTTACACAATTAGATAGATTTTTGGTGTAAAGAGTGAACAAAATAGGCACCAGTCAGCTTCCGTGTAGCATTTCCCTTAGAGTCTGAAAGGGAGGTGAACCTTGGGCACTCAAATAAGTTATATGCAATATTTTTACATGTGCAATTACATCTTCTTATACTTTATACTTTTTGTATGCAAGACCTGAACCAAACAGTTGCTCAATAAAGTGTTTCTACTTTGCAAGGAGCAAACTATGGTGTATTGAGTCAAAGGCCTGCAAACAGAAAAGCATGACTTCCTGCCCACGTCTATCACCCAAAATAAGTCTGCAACTATATTTACTAATGTGATGTGGTTTCTTCTAAACCATGAAGTTTCAAATTTAAGGGCTTTTTCTTATGAATTTTATTATTTCCCCACTAAGTTGTCAAGAACTTAGGACATGGCTGGCAAGAAATGTTACTGGCCCAAGTTCTCTGACATTTGAAAAATTCTGTCTTTTCCCTTCAGCAATTGGTTAACAATGCTTATTTTCCATATTCGTGGGAACTCTCCATTTAACCGAGAATGATTCATTCATCAAAAAGGATACGTTCCTGAATTCAAATGTATGTGTAGTATAATTTCATTGCTCTTGGTTATATAAATTTATAAGTTCTGCGTCTGCAAAGTAAATTTATCTTTAACTAATAATTCACTAGAATTTCCTATGCGCAGCTTGTGCATCACGTTTTTAGAAGCGATAATAGTAAATAGTAAACAAAACAGTGGCAGTCTGTAATTAGATATAATCCTTATAACAGCTCTTTATTTAAATGAATTGAATTAATAAAAAGCACATGTGACAAAAACCAAATAAAACTCTCCACCATTTGAATTATTTGGAGATTTTAAAGTCCCATGGGGCAGAGCCTTGAGGCCTAAATCTAAAATCTAAACCAGTTCCCACATCTGCACATCTAGATGCGATTTTTGGTGTATAATATGTGGGGGTGAATCTTACAACACAAAAGCCTTATTGTTTACTAAGTTTGCATGTAGCTTATTAATAATATATAGAAGATACAACTGAACGTAAACCATTTTGGTCAGAATACATTGGCAATGCATTTATAATACTGAACGTTAAGTTGTATGTTATATGTTGGACCCCCAGTATTTTGAAAGAGTTGAAAACTCAAACCGAATACGCTACCGGTGAACAAGGGAACCCCCTGAAAACGCGGGATGTTACTTGTCTTTTCGTGAAATAAAGGTCCTGCGAAAGACTGTGTGTGTACCGGGTGTGTTTCGTCCGTATGCACGTGTATTTTGTGGGCAAATTCTGATCTATCTGATTCTGATTAAAATCTATCTATAAATATAAATTGGACATAAGTCTTTGCTTTTACATAAAATTAGAAGGTAAATTATGCCATAAATAGGAACTGTAATGATTGCCTCGCCTACATGATAAAACGTCATTCAAAACTAAAGGCAACCCTGTTTTTGGGGCCCACTAAGAGGTAGAACCAGCCTCAAAAAAGCCAACCGCTCATTACTGGGTCGACTGGGGGACAATTTTTGAAATGGGTCAGTGACTCACCAGTCAGCTCACTTAACAGCTGACCTCAGCACTATTGAAGTTCACCATCTGTCACAATTCTTTGTTTAAAATTCATTGTTGGTGATGGGGAGTTTATGTTTTTTAATACATTTTTACGGACATTTTCCATCACTGATTAATAAAAACAAGTTTCTGTCTTCGGGTGAGAAAAATACCTAGCACATAAAATATTAAAGGCACAATCCAGACAAGGCTAGAAAAAACTCATAAAAACTAAAACAGAGAACTGAAAAAGCATTCAAAAAGTATAAATCAAACCGAACACAAAAGCCAGGCACAAAACGAACAAGCAGTGCGGTTCGGGACTGCACGACCCAGTATTCGCTCCTTGCAGTCCCGTACCGCACCGTGTGTTCTGTCACAACTTGTAAACATGAACTGTTTATCAGTTTACTGTTAATTGCTTCTGATATTTCCTCCCAAAAGGAAGAATAAGAAGGTTATTTCCGGTCACTCTGTTAGTTATTTTTTTAATATTTTTCCTCAAATCATGTTTTATTATAAAATAATTAACTATGACGAATAAAGTTTTTATATAATTACCCATTCGCTTATCCAGTTATGGTGCTGTGTTTTGACAGATCTCAGTTTAGTTAACTTAAGAATAACAATCCACCAGAAAGTTGTTAAGATACAACAATAACGTTCTAAGAAACTCATTTCAATGAAGGATATAATTGTTTTAAAATTATTCCAATTACTAACTTGTTTAGGTAAAAGCTTTTTACAAAAGTTCTATTCTATATGAAATACGGTTTCATGAAACCATAATTTAAAATTCTAAATTTTCAAAAATAATTCTTTATTTTCTACAAATTATAATAGTTTGTTTTCTTATGTAGTAGTTCCACACAGAATCTCACAAGAACTGTTGCATTTATAATTAAAATGTATAACACTTCCTCCAACACGTTAGACTATAAATTGAAACGAATAGTATTTAAACTAGCTGATGTACCCGTTCTTCGCACGGTTGAGATGTATACTGACAAAAGAACAAGTACTAATAACTGTGATATAAGTTAGCTTTAAACAGCTTTTCTTGCTTCTGCTCTTTAAGCTGTCAAATGGAAGTATCCACAGCTGTTCGCGTTACAGTTTCTGAATGTTTACTTTCTTATTAAATATAAACATTGAAACTTAGGCCGCTCACGGGGTAGCCCGAGGGGATTTTAAGGAAGTGTTGCAGGTTAAGTGAAGGCCTATGTGTTGCACGGGTTCAAGACCTACATTTGTGTAAAGTTTCAGCCCAGTTAGTTCAGTATTTTTTGCGTTTACCCGGAACACCAGACGGACAGATATACAGAATGATAGAAAAGTAGTGGAAATAGGCCGTTTTAAAATTAAAAAAACAACATCCGATAAAAATATGGCCAATAAAACACATCGATTTCCCGTCAACTGAAAACCAAGTCCAAATGATCAGTTTTTGGACCGACACCCGACCTCACAACAAAAGCCATATCTGGAAAATATGGCCGAGAAAACCCATAGATTTTCCGCCAACTGAAAAACCCTGTTAAATTATCTAATATAGATAAATTTGAAAGACAAAATAATATTAGTTTAAATGTATATGTTGTTGAAGGTAAGAAATGTATACCTCCTTTGAGAATAACCAAACAAAATATCAATACTCACGTAAACCTATTGCTATTACAACTAGGTCGTATGACACACTATTGTTTGATTAAAAATAATTTTGTTAAGTTAATTTTTAATTCTACAAAACACGAGCTTAAGATACACTACTGTAACCATTGTTTTTAAAGATGTTATACTAAATGTACTACTGGCCGATTTCGGGTGTTAAATAATAAAAATGCCGGTTGGGAAACATAATTAATATTTATTCAAACTTACAACTTTACAACAACTGATTTAAAACCAACTTATACGTCGTTAACAATAGGTATATCCGCAGTCAAAATCCAAAAACTATGGTTACATTAAATTTAGAATAACAACGCCAATTAATAATTTAACAGGGAGAGGCAACGCGACGCGTGTTAGTTACATTGTGACTTCCTCGGGACTGGGGCGAGGCTCGCGTCCTCTTCCCTAATGCTGAAGCTGCCCATCCAATGAGTGGTGGCCTCAGCACGTGACGTCACGAGAACACTCCGTTGTTCAGTGCTGCCCCTGACGATCACTCACGCCATTACTCAAACTAAGAGGCACAGGAATCGTGCACTTAAGGCCAATGCAGAGCGTCAAGTTGCTGACGTCGCACATTCCTGCTGATATCAACGCCCGGCCGGGCCCGTTGGAGCATCTAAGCTGAGATTAGCACGGAGCAAATATCCTAGCGTCTGGTGGTTGATTTCATGTTTTGTACCAGCCAACCCTTCAAAATGAAATAATAAATGAAATAATGTTAACAGCACCGTTCCTCCTTCCAATTATAGATATTAGTGACGGTAGAAATCTAATTATTAGGAACGGTAAACTGGAATTATTTAATTACAGTGTCGTAGTAATGGCTTTTAACAGTCTAGGGATTTTGGGCCGTCACATAAAGATAAATTAGAAAGTCATATAACATATTACAAAAATTATGATGCCCAACAAGTGTAAATGTGTAACAAAGAGACATAACAATTTACAAATTATAAATATCAACTTAAAGCCCCATTTGTCATTTACGCAGATTTTGATTGATTTATAAACTCTGGCAATCACACTCCCTCCGGATTCGCATATGTCGTAGTAAGAGATTCTCAAATAATTTTCGAACATTTGTACAGTGGTGAAAATGTAATAGATATGTTTTTCGAAAAGTTATTTGAGACTTAGGACTTTATTAAAAGTCAAATGGGAGTATATATTCCCCTTGTAATGACCCCAGAGTAAGAGGCATCATTCCAAAACTCAACACATTGTAATATTTGTGGCGATCCTTTACTGGGTGATAAAGTCCGTGATCACTGTCACTTAACAGGACAGTTTAGAGGTCCATCCCATAATGAATGTAATTTAAATTACACCAAAACAAAGGAAATTCCAGTATTATTCTCTAATTAAAAAAGTATGATGGACATTTAAGTATACAACATTTAGGGAAATTAATTGTAAATTAAATTGAAAAGCTAAAGATATGGAAAGGTAAAACTGTTTCTTTGTTCATTACTTAGTGTTTTTAGATTCGTACAACCTTCTGTCTCTATCATTAAACAAATTATCTTAAAATTTAAATACATTTAGATTTATAGACTAACCACTACTACAACGAAAAGGTTTATTTCCTTATGAATGCATGACAGTACCAGAGAAATTCTCAGAATCTCTTCCACCAATAGAGGAATTTAACAGTAGTCTAAATAAGAATGTATCTCTCCCAAAGAATATGAACACGCCAAAAACATCTGGACTAATTTCAATATAACGAATTTAAAAGAATATCACGATTTGTATCTAAAAACATATGTTTATTTAGTGGCTGGAGTTTTTGAGACCTTTAGGGATTGAAGTTTAAAAGATTAGAAGCTTGGCCCTGTCGATATGTATTCCCTCCCTGGACTGACATGTAAGGCATGTTTTAGGATGACCGGCATAAAATTACAATTATTTCGTGATGTTGACATGCATTTGTTTATAGAAATTGCAATCAGAGGAGGCATCTCTATGAATTCCACACGCTATGGTAAAGCCAAATACATGGGTAAAAATTATGAACCTAATCAAGAAAACACCTATCTTGTATACTTAGACTGTAACTCTCTATACTCTACAGCCATGTGTGAGTCTTTGACTGTCGATGGGTTCCACTGGACGAGTGAGAAAGATTATAAATACAAATATCAAAATGAAAACTTTGGATACATTTTAGAAGTCAATTAAAAATACAATAAAAATTTACATGATTTACACAATGACTATCCATTAGCACCAGAAAAGATGAATGGAAAATTAATTCAAAATTTAAACGACAAAACTAAATATATTTTACCCAATAAAGCATTACAAAAGTACAAAGAATTTGGGTTGGTGGTAACAAAAAATCACAAAATATTAAAATTTAGACAATCAAATTGGTTTGCACCTTATATTAATTTTAATATATAAGCAGGCTAACAATTATTTTGAAAACGGCTTTTATAAATTATTAGACAATAGTCTCTTTGGTAGGACAATTATGAGTCAACTCAAATTTCGTGACATATATCTTATAGATGAGTCTAAATTAAGAAAATATGTTGCAATACCAAGGTATTACTGTAACAAAAAGTTCGATAACAATTTGCAAGCTACACATTTAATTGAATTAATTGTAACAATGTATAAATCGATATATTAAGGAATGACCATTTTGGATATCAGTAAAGTAAAAATGTATGATTTCGACTATAATTATATGTCAACATTTTAGAATAAAAAGTTCCTAATGACAGATACAGATCCTCTAATATATTCTATAGTTACAGAGGAATTTTACAAGGAAATAGACTTGGACTGTTTCAAAATTTCTGGATATAATAAATACCATTTCTTATACTCTCATAACAATAAAAAGGTTATGGACAAGTTTAAAGACGAATTAAATCGTAGTATTATGTACGAATATTGTGATTTAAGGCCAAAGTTATATTCTTACATTTCTCTAAATGGTTAAACAAAAAATAACCAAAAAAGCGGGATGATCTAGAGGTTAAAAGTGCAAATGATGCTGAAAATTCTAATGTTAAACATAACTTAAGACCCCAACATTACTTAAACTGTCTATAAAACGGGGAAGATTACTATGAGAATGCTACAAGAATTAAATCCAAAAAAACCACCCTCAAACATTAACGATGAATAAAAAGGTACTCTCTTTTGATGATGACAAGAGGTTTATTTTGGATAGTATCAACACTCTTGCCCATGGTCATTATAAAATTGCCCAAACATAAATCTGTATTTCCCATTATTCTTTGACCTTACCTTATCTATTACGAAAAACTCTAATTTAAACCTATCCTAGCATTAGTGGCAGAGATTTCTAAAATGGTTAAATGAAAAGTCATTCCCCAAATGGTTGTTATACACATGTTTTAAATTAAAATCGTTTTGTTTAAATAATATTAGGAAGTTAACATTGTCACGTAAAAGTTTGTGTATTTTTCTGTAAGATTGGCTCAAATAAAAAACTATTAATGTGTTAATGTCGACACATTGAGAAAAATGTTATGATATTTGGACTATTTATATTATCAAAAACAACAACTGAGTACATCGTTTGGTTTGATTTCACAGTCAGTACATACATTTTCACCACTGTACAACTGTTCGAAAATTATTCGTCAATCTCTTATTACGACATATGTGAATCCGGAGGGAGTGTGATTCCCCAGAGTTTATAAATCAATCAAAATCTGCATAAATGACAAATGGGGCTTTAAGTTGATATTTATAAATTGTAAATTGTTATATCTCTTTGTTAGACATTTACACTTGTTGGGCAACATAATTTTTGTAATATGTTATATGACTTTCTAATTTATCATTAGTATAAAATCTTTAAAAACAATGGTTACAGTAGTGTATCTTAAGCTCGTGTTTTGTAGAATTAAAAATTAACTTATCAAAATTATTTTTAATCAAACAATAGTGTGTCATACGACCTAGTTGTAATAGCAATAGGTTTACGTGAGTATTGATATTTTGTTCGGTTATTCTCAAAGGAGGTATACATTTCTTACCTTCAACAACATATACATTTAAACTAATATTATTTTGTCTTTCAAATTTATCTATATTAGATAATTTAACAGGGTATTTTATATTTGTCATATTTAATTCATTTTCGTGGGGTTCATAACAAGAAACTAGGTTTACATTCTCTCCTTTACAACTTCGTGGGTTTAAAGCTGCCAACACTTCCCAAGAAAAACATTTACTATCGCTATTTTTTTATTTTTAAAACTGCATTTTTAGATTTAATATTTTCTGGTGTTAGGAGGTATGATTCTAGAATAAGAGGTTTATATTTGTAAACGTACAATTCCCAATATTTTGTATGATCATATATCCATCCACTGACTTGGGAATGGTATTTGTGTATAGATGTATAAATCTTTAGAAGAGCATTTTAAATTTTAGATTTTATTTTTTTTTTTCTCAATTGATAACACTGTCAAACTTCCAAAATCAGCAACACTTTCTTTATCAGTTATCACAATTTTCGTTGTGATTTTAGGACTTCTATACATACCCTTTGTTGGGAAATTTTCAATTACGTCTTTTTATGATAAGAACAAATATGTTTAACCCTACAATAAGAAAGTTTTGCAGTTTAATTAGTAAAAATATTTTAAATATTTTGTTGTTTAAAGTTTAAATTGGAGCATAACAATTATTTTATTTTTATATATATATGTATATACACATTTTGGAATGGGTAATAACACACATACACATAGTAGAGGTATAAATCCTAAAGATATAAAAGGGTAGCCAAAGAAGGTGGAAAGTGTCGTACTACCGCCCCCTTCTCCGTAAAAATATCCGATTTACACTACTTATAATAAAGACATGATGTGATGGATTATTGTTGATTATAGTACTTTTGATTATGTAACATGTAATTTAAGCAATATTTATAATATAAACAACAGAAATCAAGTGTCGGCTCAAAATATTTTTCTTCGGACTTGGTGTTTTAGTTGGCGGAAAATCTATGGGTTTTCTCGGCCATATTTTCCAGATGTGGGTTTTGTTGTGTAATTCGGACTTGGTTTTCAGTTGACGGGAAATAGATGGGTTTTCTTGTCCATATTTTTATCGGATGTGGGTTTTTATTTTAAAACGGCCTATTTCCACTACTTTTCTATCATTCTGTATATCTGTCCGTCTGCTGTTCCGGGTAAACGCAAACTACTGAACTGACTGGGCTGAAACTTTACACAAATGTAGGTCTTGTACCCGTGCAACACTTAGGTGTTCACTTCACGTGTAACACTTACTTAAAATCCCCTTGGGCTACGCCCCCTGAGCGTCCTAAGTATCAATGTTTACATTTCATAAGAAAGTAAACATTCAGAAACTGTAACGCGAACAGCTGTGGATACTTCCATTTGACAGCTTAAAGAGCAGAAGCAAGAACAGTTGTTTCAAGCTAACTTATAACACAGTTATTAGTACTTGTTATTTTGTCAGTATATATCTCAACCGTGCGAAGAAAACTCTCGGTCGATATTTCTTTTTACCAGCACCAAATTTGCTTTTCGCTTTCATTATATTGGTAACAGCCTAAGCCGCCACCTTTTCTCCAAAACTTGAATCAGATGCTTTCACTCGTTCCCAAGCTCGCTCAACTAGTTCTGTTACAGCAATTGACCTATTTTATTATCTAAATATTTTGAATACCCTATATCAGGCAATTTACAAGCTGAGTCCAACTTGTTTATACCAGGATCACCGCGAGCTAATCTGGTTTTTAAATTTGTACCAGGGCCAAAATATTGATAAACTGGCAGATGTAGCTCAGTTGGTAGAATATGGATGGCCCGATTTAAAATATTTCCAGCTGCACCTGTGAAGCTACTTATCAGGCCGGGGCCTATAAAATGACTAATGCGGCCAGGTCGAGAAGACATTATATTTATAAATTATTGCCAGCAACAGATTTATCAGTATTTATTGCAATATATGCGATGTTCATTGGGTGTACCAACGTTCCTGGAGATGATGGCACATCATTTACTGGCTGCACCAACGCATTTTCACTAGTCCCAAACAAATCACTCCAATCAAAAGAATACAACGATTTTGTGACCTTTTTCTTCCACTCGTCTTTCTTAATTTTCTGTTTAGTTTTATCCTTTAAATTTAGATATATAGCATAAGTCATTTCGGCTAACACAACAGCCATAAATTAATAATTAACTGAATCCCCTTTCTTTCTAGGTGAAGCCAAATTTTATATGGTATGACCATTAGCATCGTACTCTTTTTTTCTTTTAAAATTAAAGTATTTGACTGAAATTTATGCATATTTACAGAATCTTGACATTATTTTAGATATTTAACGTTTTCAATTGTAAAGTTCCTTGCATTAAAATATCCTTTATCAATAACTAACACCTTGTCTTTAAATTTATTTTAAGAATCTTATCGTTTAAGTAGTTATTCTCCATCTTTAAATGTAAAAACCACAAACAATGAATTATGATCTTACTAACCGGGTCGGAAAGCGGGGTCCTCAGGTTGTGGAGGCATCGGTTGGTGAACCGTCACGATGTGACGACAAAGATGATCGGACCTGCCGACCCATAGTCCACATTTGAGACAGACGTGATGGTAACCACCGTGCGCCATCTGAGGGTGGCAAATTATAAGGGCTCTCCTGCGGAAAGCATTACCGCATTTGTCACATGAGAAGGGTTGGTCAACGTTCATGATCTGAAAGATATCATATCGAATTATGTAAATTTAATAAGTGGTTGTTTAAAAATGAAAAGACGTAAGTGTAAATTCGGTTCCAAACGTTTATTCAAGATAGCTCAAGTAATACTGACGCTTCACCACGAGGAAACAAGGGTCACTTAACTTCCTCTGTATTCATTAACCAGATTGTTACTGCTCTGTTTGGCAGTAGTATCAATTCTTGGTTTAAAGCTAAAGATGTATCTGAAATCCGAAACTAACATGATACAAAACAGGCAGTGAAGGCAAATGTAGATGAGGAAGAAAGATATAATGCTTTAATGTCTATTTATTGTACTTTCATATTTTGCGCTCCTTGAATCATGAGTCAGCTAATGACTTTGTTTTTAAAATAATTAAAAAATGCAATATTCCTCTACATTCCAACTAATAATAATAATAATTAATACTACTTATAATTAATAATCCAAGAAAAAGGACACAGTTTACAGAATAGCGCACACAGAAGCACAGCAAGACTGGAACACAACCACACACTGTGAAGTCTAGACCAAGAATGAAGTTGAGGAGCAATGTGTGGTGGCACAAAGGAGAAAATATGGCCCAAAAAGTGCGAGGGGGGATTATTGATAATTCAAAGGTGGGTACGTCCTGGATCCCCCTTCTTCCGGTGCTAGATGCATCTATTGAACGCAGGTGTTAGAACAAAAACTCACCTTCTGTCTGATAATGTGAATAAAAACATAATGAGGGTCGTGGGTTGGGAATCGCCCAGCGGGTAGGCGCAGCTGCAGCGCAGGTGTTGGGACGAAGCAGCTGCATCGCTGGTGTTGGGCCAAAAAACTCCCTCCTCTAATGGAATACGGAGAAGGGTCCATGTTAATGACCACCCGCTGGGAAAAATACACCCTCCACTAATAAATTCGGAGAAGGGTCCTTTGTTGGTGTTTGTCGCCGGGCAATAAAACTTATCCTCTGTATGGGAATGCGGATTGATGGTCCTTTGTCCCAAGGTCGTTATCATCAAACACTGTTGTGGTCAAGATGGCCGGAGGGTGGGGGGGTGTTATTATGCAAATTATGACTAATTACATTGTATTATTCGTAATTAATCGAATTATTGATTAATGAATATTAATTAGATCAATTGTAGTTATGAATATTAATTAGGGTAAATAGATTTATGCATATTAATTAAGGTAATTAGATTTATGAATATTAATTAGGGAATTTAAAAAAATGGGGTTGTTTAGTTTGCCGGGGGGGTATGCAAATTTGACCCTCCACATGAAGAACCGGTCAATAGGCCTTACTTACGTTGGCTTATTTGTGTCTATCTACCTTAAATTACTTAGGTGGCTATATCTCCACAAAGCAAGGTCACATAACATTGCAATCTCTGATTTCCCTTCCTTTGTGAGCACACGGTGCGTCAAAATGCATTAATGCATTTTGCTTCCCATACTTTCCGGAGCAGCTAAAGACTGCTTAAGGTTGTAGGAATTTTATTGTATTGTGATAGCGTTTTTGAAGTAAATATACAATTTTTAAGAATAAGCTTGGTTTTCACAGTGTCTGTATAATAAATTGAGTCAGGTAGTTAGACAAGTAAAATGTAGAGTTTCAAGATTTCTTCAGATATTGATCCGGATCAATTAACTCTGGAAAAATAAGAATGGTTCAAAATACAAAGAAGACTTCTGAAGTGTAACACTTCTATTCGTCGCACGTACACAATACGGTTAGTGGCTTTGGTTTCCAAGACGACTTTACAAGTTAATTTTAGTAGTTATGAAGTGATAAGGTTTTATGGTAAATTGATATGTTTGTTTTAAAGTATTTAAAAGGTTTATGGTAGAAGTAGAGTGAATTTCGTCTATTAAGTCAGAAGGTAACAAGTGGTAGTATTTGGTGTAGTTGAAAAGGTATGAGGTGGGGGTAAGGGTAAATGGTGGGAGTACGTGTAAATGGTGGGAGAATTATTGGTGTGATTATTTTTGATTAAAAGGTATAATCACATACAAGTGGAGGTATCTATAGATGTGTGTTAAGTGAGGTATAGTATCTATATCTGAGTATTAAATGAAGTGAGATAACTAATGTTAGTGAATGAGTCAGTGTGGCGGGGAGTGAATAGAGTGAATATGTAACCGTAAGGGTTTTTTAAGGTGTAATGCAGTGTGGTTGTGTTTTATGATTCTTTATAAATACGTAGTGACTTTATTACTGTTCTGGAGACTCCTACATGTAATAGTAGACTAAATGCAACATGGGAGTGTGCTTTATTGCGTAAGTGCATTTGAAGGAACCAATTGCACAATTACAAGAGTTGTGGATCTGTTTTAGCTTGTAATGAAAGAGAGGTGGGTATACTCTGATTTTAAATGTCTTTACATGTCTCTATTCTGTGAACTGAATACAAAGTGTACTAGAATAGGGGTTTTGACCGTTATGGTTAATTGAAACACTACTTTCTAGTTTTATGGAATTATTGTTTAACTAAATTACAACAGGAACTGATTAAAACATGAGACCTTAACATGTTATTTTCTCATATACTGTTTACTGGATATCACTAAAGAAATATTAATGGTTTGTGGGGCATAATTGAACAGGACGTTGAGAAATAACCTTGATAAGAAATAATTGTTGCATGTAATGGGGTTAGTTTTTATTTTAAAATGTCCCATTTAATTACATGTAGTTAGTTTAAAATTTACGGTATAAATAAATTTAAGAGTTAAGTTAAAATTCGGATTACCAAGGGTTGAATACATTTTAGTTTATAAACTGAGGTGGCTGGTAAGAATGCATTATGCAATGTTATTTAAGTAAAGAATAAAATTAATCTCATTTCTTAATATATTGGCACGAATTGAGAGAGTGGATTCGATTGGTTGAAATGTTTGATATTGTTGTTTAGTTGCAATCTATATTCACTTTAATGAAATACAAATACATACAACTAGTTAATTTATATAGAATTAAATTTAATACAATATTTTTTTTCTCAGTTAAAAACAACTGTAAACATTCTTACTAAGCTTCTTGTAAACCATAGTGAAACGTGCAACAATCTTAAGACAAGCAAATGAATAATTGTGGAGCTAATTTTTCATAGCTGGGAGATAATATTAGTCTTCGATTACAACTCGTTTCTTTTTGAGGTACTCACTCGTATTGTGATGCTAGAGGTGAAACTGCAGTAGAACTGCAGGTCTCCACGAAATGTTATGAATATCGTGATCACCAACAGAACATCCTTTAAACGTGTTAGCTTTGTAGTACAGCACTTCCTTGCATAACTACAAGTCTATTGTAGTTTAATAAACTATAAACGTAAAAACTATTAATCTACGTTTTGGTGGAAAAGTAATAAAGAAAAACAGATGTAAAGGAGTGACCATATAGGCATAATTATGGTTACCAAGAATGATTACACTAATCACAAATTATCTAATAAACGTCAATCTACTGCAAACACATTTGCTGGCCGCAGACATATTTTTATGGCCCATATCTAACCCTCGACAACCAGTTATGTGGGCCTACTCGAATGTCACCGTACCCATTAGCCTATTCGTGGAACCCCAAATGTATTGAACATTACAATTATGATAAAATACAAAGATTAATTATTATTTTGTAATACAACATATTTGCCCCAACTTGACAATTTTAAAAAGAAGATATCACAGAATTAGAGTATTATTCAATAATGGAAATAATACGATCTGATAATAAAAAAAGAGGAAACTACATTAAAATACTTGAATGGGAATAGAAAATGGATTTATTTTCTAACTGTATATGCCACTAATGTCTAAGAGATTATACTGTAATTTTAATGTTGTATACGTACAGTAAAGATGGAAGTGTTTAGAAAATCAGCAAAGATATAATACAGGGTCAGAACTAAAAATAGATGCACTTTTACCCTTCAAAGTTATTTCCAATTCTTCGCAGGGAAAGGTAATTTTTAATTCCCAGCTTTCCAGATCTTACAAATAATAATTGTGAAAGGTATTGGGGATTTGAGTAGTAGGGAAAGGGGACTTCTGGCTCACTTGATTGATGGCTTCCGGTCACGTGACCGGAAGCGCTGCGTCATGAAAGACGTCATCTGAGGCTGAGCCAGTGACGTAGGCGGTTTTGTGACGAAATGAGTAAAAGTTCAAAGTTCAAGGTCACGGTGAAGTTTTTTAAAAAAAATCTACCTCGCACTCGTAAAACGATTGTGATTCGATAGTTAATCGATAATAAATATCGAATGAAACAATCGAATGAAGCAATCGAATGATACGAGTGCGAGGTAGTACAATTACAAATATTACTTTATTTTATTTACAATAAGTTATGTTTACAATAATTCATGTTTACAATAGTTCCCCGTTGTTGGTTGTCATCGATGTTGTTGATCCGGACGAGTTGCGGCCATCACTTTGCTTTCTGATGAAAGACGGTAGATACTTCGATCCCTGCGCAGAGTCCATGTTGTGTTTTTGACACCTATCTGTTCTGTTAGGTGTTTGCATTTCATTGCTGTCAGGAGGAAAGAATACGTGACGGCAATGAAATAGAAACATCTATCAGACCTTGAGTGAAATGATATTGTTATTTTGTGAAGAGCGTCTCGGAGAGCTCGATGTTCACCGGTCGAGAGCCGGAGGTGTACTGACTATTCGCTAGCTAGCGTTTTTGGTATCAAACAAAATGGTGGGGGTAAAAGTGTAGTAGAACGAAGCAGATGGTGGACAGCAGATGGGCGGCGGCAGGTGGCAGGTGGCAGGTGGCAAGTGTGCGGCAGATGGTAGTCCCCCACTACACCAGTCCCCCACTACACCAGTCTCCCCACCAAGTTTTACATCGCACAATAACTAGTTTACATGTGTTAGTTAGGGTTTAGCTCTTAGACTGTCAAGACCTTACCTCCGTAACTAAAAACCTCAATAATGTTTGCGCTTCAACGCTGTATAAGTATAACAGCTACTATGATCTAAACCGGTGCATGTATTCATATGGTTCTTTTTGCGTAGCAAACAACTGGTTAAAAGTGTTTCAACCTCAATTATTCTTCGACGAAACCGCTCATTGTCCACTAAAAGTGTAGACCTTCTGTCTTCATCGACAGGGAAGTAGAAAGTAGTGTCAAGGGGACTACTGAAGGTCACCTTCCTCATGTTCCTGTAAAACTGCGACATTTTTCAGACCGTCTAGGTAGATGTTCATACGACAAGAGCTGGAAGAATAATGATGTAGCGTTATCGTGTATAATAGGCATCTACCCCCACCACAACGTTACCTTGTCCTTCAAACCATCGTTTTTACGCCACGGATGCTATACTGTTGGTTAGATTTAAATTTAAATTGCACCTACTTGTTCGCCTTGTCAAGCTGCGTAATTGAAGTACCCACATGTTAGACCTTGAACCAAAAACAAAGAAGTTATTTAGGTTTGTCCTTGAAAATAGTTGTTTTTTCGCTGTTGCTGCTATACCCTTTGTTGGATCTGAATTCTGTTTGCACCAACTTGTTCGTCTGATCAATCCGCGTAATTTGAGTACCCACTTAATATATTTTAAACCGTAAATAAAGAAGTTATTTAGGCTTGCCCTTGAAAATAGTTGTTTTTCACTGTTGCTGCTATACCCTTTGTCGGATCTGAATTCTGTTTGCGCCAACTTGTTCGTCTGATCAATCCGCGTAATTTGAGTACCCACATGACATACTTTGCACAAACTGTGTACCCCCCCCCTTTTTTGGGTCATGTTCAAGGTCAAGGTCAAGGTCAAGGACCTTGGGACTTAGAAATTTTCACAAAGTGGGCTGCACACAAACATAAGACTAATAGTCTCCTGCCTATGTACAGGCCAAGTCCCTAACTTGAAATGCTTAGGGTGGTCCTGAAAAGGACCGTTTGTGGAGGGAGGGTGGGATGGTAAGGGATTTTACTTTACAGTCCACTTCACTCTACTCTCTTCTTTTACCAAGGACAAGGTCTGTTTGTATGACACTTCTGGTGGTGCCGGAATTGATCGTGGCAATTCCACCTCAAAGAGAACTTCACCGGCAGTTAAGTAGTAGGTGCTTCCGTTCTTCAGCACCGCTCTGTACGGGAAGTTTCTTCTCAAATGTTTGAATTTTGTTTTGGTAACTGCAATGGGAGATACCAATTCGTCTTCCGTCAAGGTCTTCATCTTCTGCAACACGTCCAGATGATCCCGTGTGGCAGAGTGTCGTTCCGTTGTTGATGAAGAAGTCGAACCAGAAGAACCTTGTTTGTAGTAAAGAGGGTGGTTTTTAAAATCCCTCTTTAGCCTCATTCTGAGGGAAGAAGGTTGTTTAAATCCGCTTGTCTTTGGAGCTGTCTTCTTCAAGGATTCCTTAATCCTTTTCAGTTTCTCGTTGGTTATCGGCGAAGTCATTTTGTAAGAAGAGAGAGAGAGCGAGAGCTGTGAAGTGTACCAGTCAATGGTTGAAGCTGGAATGAGGTGGCGGAAGGAGTAAATCGAGTCGCAAGGTAAAACCTTGCCCTATCCATATATGGTTAGAAAGCTGAGACAGGTTCTAGAACCGGTCCCCCCCCCTTCAAGGTCTCCCCCCCCAAGGTCCCCCCCCCTTTTTGGGTCATGTTCAAGGTCCCCCCCCCTGACGTCACGGGGCGGAGTCACCTCCCACCACTGACCGCCGCCTTTATAAGCGGAGCAGTCCGCGGTCTCTTCGCAGTAGCTTGCCGCCCTTTACTGACCAACGTCCGACTGGGTTGCATTCTGCTGCAGCGTAGGTCTGTTAAGTGTGCGTTGGGCCCGACGCGCAATTAACAGATCCGCGCCCTTGCATGTGTTTGTTAGTTTGTTATGCATGGTAGATTGTTAGATTAACGCTTGTAGTTTGCTAGTAAATGTAGTTAGTGTTTGTAATTAATGTTTGTGTTGGTGTTGGTGTTTGAAGTGTTTTATTTACTAATATGTACCTTCCCTACAGCTCCCTTTTCTTATGGATATTGATCCAAACTGGGTAAAGTGTCCCTATTTTTATCCGTGGGGTTTAACTTGTAAATATAAAATCGGTCCTTGTAATCCTACCTTGGTCGAAACTTGGGTTCGCAGTAGATTGGCGCCCGTTACTGACCCACGTCCGACTGGGTTCCAGTGTGCTGTTGACCTTTGTACAACCGACCTTGGTTTGATCCTTGAAAAATAACTTGTAAATATAAAATCGGTCCTTGTAATTCTACCTTGGTCAAAACTTGGGTTCGCAGTAGATTGGCGCCCGTTACTGACCCACGTCCGACTGGGTTCCAGTTTGCTGTTGACCTTTGTACAACCGACCTTGGTTGATCTTTGAATAATAAACTTTAACTTTAACTGTTCAATTTGTTTAAATATTTGCGGGTAAAGTCTTTATTTTTGTTTCAAAGTAACATGTTTCTCCTCCTTTCCTAACCCCTGACAAATAGGTTCGGCCCTGAAAACCGGACTTGTCAATACGGCCATGTAAACCGGTTGACATTACCTTTCTTAGCCTGAGAAACTGTTGTGATTTTTTCTTTTTTGGGTTTTTCTTTATTTTTCGTTATTAAACTCATTGCTTGTAATTCCCTGTCCCCTAATACAGAGCGGGGAATAGAGCACCAATTTGTGCTCTATTCCCCGCTTTGGCAACAAGTTCAGATGACCTTGACCCACTGACAGGACTTATAAACTTTTGTCTGGTCACATATAGAAAGATTAATATTTTAAACCATATCCTATCTCCATCCCCCCCCTTCCACTTATATTGGGTATAAAAGAGGCTTCCCATCACTGGTAAGATCATTCTGCTGCTTGTGCTTGCTCACACTCAGAACTATGGAGTCACACCCGATATCACTGCCGACTTCTGCATCACCCTCGACTTCTGCATCACCCTCGACTTCTGCATCACCCTCGACTTCGGCTGCTGGTTCAATTCTTCGTCAGGCTCTTTTAATGGCCCTGATCATCCCTGAAAAGACAACTTCACCACCCATCATGGATCGTTCAACATATCGCTCACGTTCAACTTCTCCTTCACCATCATCCTCAAGATCAAGGTCTTCGTCGAGCTCCTCCTCGTCATCCACCTCGAGATCAAGGCCTTCGTCGAGCTCCTCCTCCTCATCATCTACCTCGAGATCAAGGTCTTCTTCGAGCTCCTCCTTATCACCCACCTCAAGATCAAGCTCCACCTCAAGCTCTAAAATATTTACAAGACCCCCAATTGAAATTCCACCTTCCACTAGTTCAACCAGACCTTCAGTAATTTGCACAAATATTCAATCTCCTTCAGACAAATTCAATCAATTAAAGTCATTGCATAGGAGGTGCATACGTCCTGCACAACTATGTAATTATGTGTTCAAAAAAGGTGCAAAGAAAGGCGAACGCTGTGCAAAACAGTGTACTTTAAATGAAGAACTGTGCAATCTTCATTTAAAAAATACCGCTTCTCCTTCTTCACCACATCCGACAGTGAAACCAGCTAAGACTCGGATTAATAGGCTAGCTAAAAACAAACAATACGTCTTTGTAAAAATAATGGGATTCCTGAAGGTCATGTTAAAATGTGGAGACCGTCTTTACATTTTAAGATTACCTAAAGGCATGCGTCATCCCAAAAACCCTACGAAAAAGCACTATCTAATCCGAGGCGATTCAGGAACCACTGTGTGGAGAAAATTGTAAAAAAAAAAAAAAAAAAAAAACATTCTTTCCAAATTAAATAAAGTTTTTTCCAAATTAGAAAAAAAAGTGTGGACAACCTATTTACAATTTGTAGCATATGCTGCAGAGTGTAAATAGGTTGTCCACACCTTTTTTTACAATGTTACAACGACCTTGACCTAGATAACGGACTTAGATATTTTACACTAAGTCAAAGATAAAACTTAAAAGGAAAAAAGGAGAAATATTATACTGGAGGGGGAAATGTTTTATATACTGCAACAGCGTGGTAAAAATCATCATATCGCTATGGAAGCTGTAGGTGTAAACACTTGGCTTGTTCC
Organism: Allygus modestus; assembly: GCA_963675035.1. Classification (NCBI taxonomy): domain Eukaryota; kingdom Metazoa; phylum Arthropoda; class Insecta; order Hemiptera; family Cicadellidae; genus Allygus; species Allygus modestus. The sequence goes on along the minus strand of OY776113.1, from coordinate 42,716,483 downwards.
TTCTGAGCTTGCTTTGTCAGAAGCATTTCTCACTATCCTTGCTTTTGAGTATCGAGGGATTAACTTAAAAGTAGAGATGGAGCTTAGGCCGTTACACAGAAATGATGTGTATTGTGTTTTGATGATATGGCAATCACCTTCCAACATGGAAATTTTCCATTTTATCAAATCATTGTACAATGAATGTTGTGTAAAACGGATAACTATAACCCTTGTTTGATCTTAGAGCTATCTTGCGTTTCTTAAAAAGTAAAATAGCAAAGGTAAATCCTTTGCTATTTTACAAAACAGTTTACTTGACCTTGACCCAGTTAACGAACTTGGAATATATCAATGTGCACTTTATATCGTCGCGACAATAGTGTAACCCCCCCCCCCACCTCCCTTTACCTCCCACCACGGATCGTCGGCTATAAAAGCGGGGGCTGACCGCAGAGGTCTCACAGTCTCAGGCTGACAGCCTAGCTAGCTGTTCGCCTTAGCTGTCTGTAATAGCATCTTTAGTATATAGGTGGTACCCCTGTATACTAAAGATTCTACCTTAGCATATTAGTATGTTATGCATGTTAGTTTGTTAGATTATAGCTTGTAGTTTGCTGCTAGAAAATGTAGTTAGTGTTGGTGTTTGTAATTATTTGTGGTGTTGGTCTTTGAAGTGTTTTATTTACTAATGAAATATGTACTTTTCTTTCACGCTTTAAAACTGATCTTGGTCAAAACTTTGGTTCGCAGTTGCCTGGCGCCCGTTACTGACCAACGTCCGACTGGGTTTCAGGATGTTGTTGACCTTTGTAAAACCGACCTTGGTTGGTATGTCCTTTTCTTACACGCTATAACTAACCTTGGTCAAAACTTTGGTTCACAGTTGCCTGACGCCCGTTACTGACCAACGTCCGACTGGGTTTCAGGATGCTGTTGACCTTTGTAAAACCGACCTTGGTTGGTCTTTGTAAAATTAACTTTAACTGATCAGTATGTTTCTCATCCTTTTCCTAACCCCTTACAAAAAGGTATGGCACGAAAACCGACCTTTGTCAATACGGCCATGCAAACCGGTTGACATTACCCATCTTACCCTCGAGAAACTTTTGCAAATACTCCCTGCAAACTATCTGTAACTTCCTTTTGTTTGGATAAATTAATAAAAGGTTCTGTTATCAGGTTTATTGCCTATAACTGTGACCTTTCTTCAAAATTCACTTCCCTAATACAGAGCGGGGAATAGAGCAGTTTGTGGTCCAAGTGAGAATCACTTACTGCTCTATTCCCCGTTTTGGCAACATGTTCAGATGACCTTGACCCACTTCGGGACTTAGAAAATCTTTGTTTGGTAAGATATTGGAAAATGTATTTATTTCTTGCGGTCAAAGTGAAACCGCTTACTGCTCTATTCCCCGTTTTGGCAATATGTTTAAGTGACCGTGACCCACTGACGAGACTTGGAAAAAATTTGCGGATAGTAATTGTTAAATAACATATCCTTTCCCTATCACTTACACCCCCCCCATCTAAATCCTTTGACTTTAATAGTGGGGGTAAACATATATAAGGCGTACAGCTTTAGAGTATAGTTATTCAGCTATGAATAGCCCAGCAGAGTTGATGCAGCCTACAACATCGACGCAGCCTACAACATCGATGCAGCCTACAACAAATAACAAGGAAAAGAATGATGAGGCAAGAAGAAGGAATGCTAGAGAAAGAGGAAGGATTAAAAAAATAAATCAAACATATAAGTTATTACAATCAAAATTACCGTTTATGGATAAAAAAAGTTCAAGGCATGCCATTTTGATACAGGCGATAAAATACATTAATGCGTTAGAAACGTTGTTAGAAGGTGCATCACTTCAACAAGATCTTCCTGAAGACCTTCTAGCATTCGTAATTGACTAAAGATGTTTTGGAAATACTGAACGGGGGGAAAACAGAACGGGGAATAGATCAGTTTGCGGTCAAAGTGAGAATCGCTTACTGCTCTATTCCCCGTTCTGGTAATAAGTTAAAACGACCTTGACCTACTTACAGGACTTAAACATCCTTGTTTCATAAACATTGTTACATATATTTGATACAATAATACCCATTTCTTATCACTAGTTACCCCCACCACTTAAATCGGGGAATATAAAAAGAGATTTCTCATCAGTGCTTATCTCATTCTGCTACTTGTGTTAGCACTAGAATATATAGCAGCTATGTCACCAAAGGATAATATATGTCCTTCTGCAAAATCAATCGTAGGAATTATAAAACATATTGTGATTGAAAGTGAGGATGAAAATGAAGACGAATTGGAAGATTTTGAATTATTAAGTGATATGGATGCAATGGAAGATTTTGAATTATTAAGTGATATAAACAGTGATGATCTTGAAGCAGGATATATGGAACAAATTGAACCGTTAAGTGACGGGGAATCTGAAACCTATAGAATCTATCAGCATCTTCTCTGTTCTGAAGAAATACGTGATGAAACTCCAACCACTAGTAGTAGTAGTTTGGATGGGTTATTTTTAGATAGTGCACGAGGGGTGTATCATATTCGTCGACGACTATTTCTTTCCGATGCTTCTGATACAACTGATTCCGATTCATCAAATGAGTCTGATTAAGTGTTGTCTTTTTCTTGTCAACTGACAAACTTTAAATACAGAGCGGGGAATAGATCAGTTTGTAGTCAAAGTGAGAACTACTTACTGCTCTATTCCCCGTTTTGGTAATATCGTTGTATAACCTTGACCCAGTTACAAGACAGAAAATATTTACCAGCTTTCAATTTTTTTTTTTTTTTTTTGCTTTTTTTTGTTTAGAAAAAGTGGGGGTAACTTATAAATTTAATGGTGGGGGAACGTCTATTTAATGTCGATGCAACAGTGTATATTTATCATATCGGCATGATGAACCCACCAGGAAACTCCGTTTGCTACAGCTTTCCCCTCATCGATATCGATGATGTGATAAAACTTACATCAATAACAAAACGGTTTGAACTCGAAAGGCGACTCATAAAAGTCGACGTAATTCCACAAGATCTTCGTTCTGCAATGTTGACCATCGAATATGTTAAAGATGAATCTACAACTGAAGATCCCTATTGTTTTATGAAATTTTTAGTTGATCGAGATGCAATGTGTACAATCCGACTTCACATCCGAGTTTAAAATCTATCAAATGTTCCTGTTGGAGAAAATTGTCTTAGTTAAATACAGAGCGGGGAATAGATCAGTTTATGGTTTGATATGAAATCATTTACTGCTCTTTTCCCCGTTTTGGCAAATATGTTCAATGACCTTGACCTAAATACAGAACTTTGTAGCCTTCAGCTACAATAGTAAATATAAAATGCAAAAAAATAGTAAACTTAACGTAATACGTACCCCCACCACTTTTGCTAGGGTATAAATAGAGGGGCATTTGCAGTGTTGTTCATTATTGCCTTGACCTTTGTGGAGATCGCACCTACATTATGCATCGCTGCGATATTTGCAAGTCTTCATTTAAGGATGAATTTCTTTTAATGATTCATAATGAACTGAAACATAACAACAACCAAGATGAAAAATATGAAGAAGAAGAATTGAAAGAAATAGATCAAATGTTAGCTCAACACCAACATTCCAGACCAACTGTAATTCAATATGCACCATCAACATCGACTTCTACCTCTGCTCTGTCTACACTTCACCTTCCTTCAACATCATCAGCTGCATCGACTTCTACGCCTGCTCTGTCTACATTTCATCGTCCTTCAACATCATCAGCTGCATCGAGTTCTACGCATGCTCTGTCTACACTTCACCGTCCTTCAGCATCAACAGCAGTAAATGTAGAACTACATGCCCGAGCACTTCCGGGTAATGTAGTAACCCACTTTAAAATTGACAATGCAAAATTACAACTCGAAGAATTTTTAAATAACGCAAAAGGATTGGTAAGTAAAACTCTGCAAAATGAATTAAAAAGATTAAATTTTATCAAATTTGGACTATTAATGGATGCTTTATTTACAAACATTCAAAATGAAACTTCACCGAGAGGGTTTTTAACAAAAAACCGTACCATTATGTTTTCGTCAGATATTGATTCAATCGTATCTGAATGTTTTGAAGAGCTCAAGACAAAAATACAAGAACATGAAGGAAGAGGCTCTGGATGGAGTTTGTTAAGCATCACAGGGCTAGACTTAAGAGTACACAAACACGGCTATGGAATTCGAGGAAGTAGCTACATCCCTCTACCAACAAAGATTAGAAATACCTTTTCCTGCGTCAACGTACAAAATCAAGATACTGAATGTTTTAAATATGCCATGTTGGTCAAATATGTAACAGACAATCCGATAAGACCAAGTCACAAATATGAAGAAATACAACATAAGTATAATTTCCAGGGAATGAATTACCCTGTTGCAATTACTGATATATCAAAATTTGAAAAGCAAAATCCTTCAGCTTCTGTCAACATTTTTGGCTTAGATTCGTCAAACAATGCGTACCCCTTGCGCATAACACCTATTGAGCGCAGAGATCATACGGATTTGCTATTGATCACTAAAGGGGACATATCCCACTATGTCTACATAAAAAACTTTGCAGCTCTTGTATCTAAACAAATATCAAAAAAACACGGAGAGAAAACCATTTGTAAAAGATGTTTTTGTCATGTAGGCAAACCATTAAGAAGGGGAGGTTCAGAATGGTTAGTAGAACATCAAAGGTTATGTAATGGAAACTATGAGGTTAGAATTAAATTGCCACATTCCAGCAGAGCGCAGATAAAATTTGACAAAATAATACAACAATACCGTGTACCTGTTGCTGTTTACGCTGATTTCGAGTCTTCTTTACATCCACTTGAACAACAAGAAGAGGACGTTACAAGAAGAAGCAAATACCAACTTCATTCACCAAACAGTTATTGCATACTAATTAAATCCACGTTGACTGAAGACCATCTTCAAAAATATGGACTATCATCTTCTCCAAAGATTTATCGCGGTGAAGAAGCAGCCAAATACTTTGTCGATGATCTGTATGAAATAGCTGCAAAGGTAGAAGAACTGTATGGAACAAAGGTACCCATGTCACCTATGGAAGAAGAAGAGCTTCAACATTATTATTCAACAACAACGTGTTATTTGTGTAATAACACCTTTACACTGGATAACGTTAAAGTTCGTGACCACGATCATCTTACGGGAGCGTATAGAGGTGCAGCCTGTAACGCTTGCAACTTGAACTACAAACTACCATATTTCATCCCCGTAGTTCTGCACAATCTGAGTGGTTATGATTCGCACTTCATAATCCCCGAACTAGGAAGAGATAATGGAGCAATAGACGTTTTGGCTACTACAATGGAAAAATTTATAAGCTTTTCAAAAAAGGTGGGTAAAATTAAATTAAGGTTTGTTGATTCATTTAGATTTATGCCTTCAAGCCTCATGAAATTATCTGAAAATCTAAGAAGAACAGATTTGATAGAAACAAGCAAAATTGTACCCTATAGTAAAATGGATTTGGTTCTTCGAAAAGGAGTCTTCCCCTATGATTACATCGATGGACTGCATAGATTTGATGAAACATCACTACCTCCACCAGAACACTTCAAAAACAAACTTAATGATTCGGAAATATCACTTGAGGACTATCAACACGCACGTCGAGTATGGAACGAGTTAGATATGAAGACCTTAGGAGATTACTCGGACTTTTATGTCAAACTAGATGTAACTCTTCTTTGTGATGTAATGGAAGAATTCCGAAACACTTGTTTTGCTGCCTACGGTTTGGACCCTCTACATTCGTATACTTCACCAGGATTAGCTTGGCAAGCCATGTTAAAAGAAACAAAATGCAAACTCCAACTTTTAACAGACATTGACATGGTTTTAATGGTTGAAGCTGGAGTAAGAGGCGGATTGACCCAAAGTGTTACCAGACATGTCAAAGCCAACAACAAATACCTACCCGATTATGATGAAACCAAACCGTCAACCTATTTAGGATATTTCGATGCAAATAACCTGTACGGTTGGGCAATGTCAAACCCACTTCCTTTTGATAACTTTAAATGGATTAATCCCGACTTTATTGGCGATATTTTACAAATTCCGAAACATGGTGACACTGGATATATTTTGGATTGCGATTTTGAATACCCAGAAAATTTACATGATCTTCATTATGACCTACCACTTCTTGCTAAAACAGAAATTTCACCAATTGGAAAACACCCCAAATTAATGATGACATTAAATAATAAACAACGCTACGTGGCTCACTTTTGGGTGGTTCAACAAGCTATCGAATTAGGACTACGTTTAACAAAAATTAATAGAGTTTTGGAATTTTCTCAATCATGCTGGTTGAAACCCTACATTGATTCAAATACCATCAGAAGAGCAGCAGCTACATCAGACTTTCAAAAAGATTTCTTTAAATTAATGAATAATGCGATATTTGGAAAAACATTGGAAAACAAAAGAAGACATAAAAATGTTAAACTTGTTACCGACGCAAAAAAATTACAGAAACTAGTACAGCAGCCAAATTTTGGAACATCGATAATTATTAATGAAAAACTTGTAGCAGTGTCCATGAAGAAGACGAGTGTGAAGATGGATCGTCCTTTGTATATAGGCATGTCAATCTTGGACATCTCAAAAACACACATGTACGATTTTCACTATAACAAAATGGTGGCGTTCTACGGAAGAGAAAATATATCTATTACATATATGGACACTGACGCTTTTATATATCGCATAGTAACATTGGACATGTATAAAGATTTACGTACATTTATTTACAAGAACGACTTTGATTTCTCCGATTATCCAAAAGATCATCCAAACTACGACAATGACAGACACAAAAAAGTACTAGGCAAATTCAAGGATGAGGCTAATGGTGTTCTACTTGAAGAGATTGTTGCACTGATGTCTAAACTATATTCTTTGAAACTCTATAATGAAAAAGAAGAAGAAGAAGAAAAGAAGAATAGCTATATTAAGAAAGCTAAAGGTGTAAAGAGTTTATATTTAAAGAAGAAAGTGCATTTTGAACACTACAAGCAATGCTTATTTGAGGATAACATCATTACAGCTAAATTCAACACCATCAGAAGTTTTAACCATCAGCTGTACAGCGTGACTGAAGTTAAAAAGGCGCTATCCTGTAATGACGACAAAAGACAAACCCTTCCAGACAACATCCACACTTTACCATTCGGTCACTATTCCCTCAACCCTATTGACTAATAACCCTTTCATCGTCCTAGATCCTCTATCCTTTTCCTTTCCGTAAAAAAAGGGGAAACACAGCAATGTTAAGCTGTGTTTCCCCTTTTTTTACACAAGTTTTGAATGACCTTGAACTATATGTATATATATATATAAGCAGATTTATACAAAAGAATATTTAATACCATATCAGCTGCCTTCGTGAAACCATCATGTCAGACCTGAAGGAGAAGATTATTAATGAACTACACAAACCTGCAAGAATAAAGTTTCCAAGAAGAAATACTGTTATAAAAGGGATAAATGATCTATATCAAGCGGATTTAATTGAAATGCGACCGCATAGCAGAATAAACAAAGGATTTAAATATATACTCACAATTATTAATTGTTTTACAAAAGTTGCAGACGCTTTGCCTCTAAAGGACAAGACTGGTAAAAGCGTAACAGAAGCCATGGAAATAGCCATAAAAAGAGATAAAAACAAAATTAAACATTTACAAACTGATGATGGAACAGAATACTTTAATACAAACTTTGCACAGTTAATGAATAAATATAAAATAAATCATTATTCTACAAATTCAGAGAAAAAAGCTGCTATTGTAGAAAGATTTAATAGAACCTTAAAAGGAGCACTGTATAAACAATTTTCAAAAAGAGGTTCTTACGTATGGTATGATGTTTTACCACAATTAATAAATGATTATAACAACAGGTTTCATAGAACTATTGGTATGAAACCTAACAAAGTAAATAGAAGAAATGCAAAAGATGTATTAAAACGCATAAAGAAAAATACAAAGCCTAAAGTAGAAAAAATGCAGCCAAGAAAATTTAATGTAAGTGATAAAGTACGGATTAGTAAATATAAGGGAGTGTTTACCAAAAAATACCTTCCCAATTGGACGAATGAAGTTTTTACAGTGTATAAAGTGCAACCGACTGTACCTGAAACGTATATCCTAAAAGATAACAAAGGAGATTTGTTGCAAGGTGCATTTTATGGACATGAAATGTTAAAGTCAACAGTAGGTGATGTATATCTTGTTGAAAAAGTGTTACAAAGAAAAAAGGACGCAGTTAAAGTGCGGTGGTTAGGGTTTAACAAAACTGAGGATTCATGGATACCTATAAAGGACTTGGTTTAATACAAGCAACTCATTTCATCGTTAACCTTTGAGCAGGATGGAGATTATTCACCATAAAGATCGATTCAATATTAATAACATAGATGATTTAACTGTGGATAACGTTACAATCAACAATGGTAAACACGGTAGTTTACTTCCAAACACTGTTCGATGTATAGTAAGTGGCCCCTCAAACTGTGGAAAGACCAATGTTGTCTTTAATTTGATCACTAATCCGCAGGGATTAAGGTTTAGTAACCTATATATTTTTTCAAAGTCTCTACATCAACCAAAGTATCAATTGCTGGATAAAATCCTATCTGATGTGTCTGATGTTAATTTTTACAAATTTAACGCTAGTGATAGCATTATGCAACCAAACGAAGCGAAACCGTATTCTGTATTTATATTTGACGATGTATCTTGTGAAAATCAGGATACTATTAGAAACTACTTTGCCATGGGAAGACATAATAACATCGACAGCATATATATAGGACAAACTTATAGCAAAATCCCAAAACAACTTATCAGAGATAATGCAAATATTCTAATTGTATTCAAACAAGATGATACTAACCTAAAACATATATATAACGATCATGTGAATGCGGATATGCCATTTGAAAAGTTTAAAGAGCTTTGCGGAAAAGCATGGGCGGAAAAGTATGGATTTTTGGTTATTATGAAAGATCAAGCTATAAAAGATGGTCGTTATAGAATAGGTTTTGATAAATTCGTTTTAATACACTGATTAGCGGTATTACTGTACAAGTCGTCAAGGTGTGAAGATGGTTAACCAGGAAAAGCTATTAAAGGAAATAAAATCACTTAGTGATTCTATTAGACAAAAAAACCGAGCTTTAAAATCAGGTATAAATGAAAGAGAGCAATTTTTAGAAACAACATTCAAACCTGTTACTGAACCTTTAAAGCGATTAGCACAAAATATGGAAAGACCTTCAATTCGCTTCGAAGGAGACAAAATGCTACCAATTTCCAAATATGAAGAAGAATTTCAGAATGATCAAAGTTCTGACCAGTTACAAACATCTGAAGAAAGCGACGAGTATGAAGAAAGCGGAGATATAGGAGATTTAAGGGAAAAGAACATTGCAGGAGATACAAGTACAGAAGATACAAGTGCGAAAGATACAAGAGCAGAAGAAGAGGATATCAACCCATCCAACTTAAGCAAATTAGGCACAGATATTATGTTTAAAGGAACACTTGGAAGAAAATATACATTAAAAATGTTACATGGCACACATGCTAATCGAAATTATCATACATATGGAGCTAGAATAGAGGATAAAGGATTAATGATTGGAGATAGAAAGTTAGATATAAACGAAAATGATGATATAGTTATTGGTGATAAGAAATATAAAGGTACAACAGGTTTGTTTGAACTCATCTTTAAAAATAGTCCTGGTAAATATACTAAAAAGGATTTACAATTGTTTAAAAATATACTAGAGTATACAAATGCACATAGAAAAAAATATTCCAAAGAACTACCTATTCATAGAAACAGGTCAATAAAATACACAAACATTATATCTAGTCTTTTCCCCTCGAAATCAAATAAAGCTCCAATTAAAAGAAGAGCTTTATCTTCTGCTGAATTAAATGTTTTGTATAAAAAAGAAAAACAACTGATCCTACTACATCTGGAAGGGGATTATTAAAAAATTTGTATACAACCAATATAATATATTACAACGATATAAATAAGTTAGTTGATCGAATGAGGTTATTACATGAAGCTATGGAAGCCGGGCACACTGGTTTAGAAAACGAATGGGTAGCTTTGGTTGATGAACTGCGAAAACGAGAAATAATTGTTCAGTAGACGTATATATATATATATATATAGTAAGAACCTAAACGATAGCGATTCAGTTACATCATGAGTGTGGACAAGTTTGGACGGTATTCCGAGTTTGGAGTAAAATGTGGATATAGTGAAAAAAGAGCTGGGTTTCCGTTAACACCTGATGGTAATTATAATTTTGAAGGAAAAGTAATTCAAAATGTTGGTGATCCGCTTTTGTCTTCTGATGCGGTTACGGTACAATACATGGATAAAAGAACCCCGATTGTACACGAAGACCATTGGGGATTTTCCGGTAAAAGGTTAAGCAATATAAAACATCCCATTTATGATGGTGAAGCAGTAAATTTAGCGACTTTAAAATTGTTAACGATTTACAAAAAGAATGAAACTGATACAAGCTATGATGTAAAAAAATTAAAATTGTCAAATGTAGGTGATTGTGAGCAGGATGGAGACGCTGTAAATAAGAAAATATTTGATATAGTACACAAGAAATGGACTACAAAATATGAAAAACATATGGAAAGGTTTGGTGCAGCTTTATTTAATTATATCCATCGGGCTTCAGGAAGAGCTGTAGCTTCAGATGTTGACAGCCACAATTATTTAGACTGGAAAAATATACACAATCCAGAAAAACCTAATCAATTAGATAAACCGTCTGAGCCTTCTAAAGTCAAGACATTAGGAAAGGGGGATAAAGTGAATGTGATTAATGAACCAACAGAAAACGATGAAGATTATATAAGAGAAAAAAGAATTTAAATACCCATGATAAGGGATAAAGCATCAGTTATATTCGAGAGATGATACAGAGAGGATGATGGAATCCAATATTACTGCGTGGAGTTTAATATCTCAAGAGCCGAGATTTCCCCAAGGAGTGCTGACAGATGGTTTTGTTCAACGGTTTGATAGATATATGGATTGGGAACAACTTTCCATACACTACCTCTTCACAATGACTATGTTAAGAATTTATTTTCACAGAGTTAACTGGATTCATATTTTACAAAGACAACAGTTTTCAGAAAACTTCCTTGTAGAGATGACATCAAATTTTAATAACTGTTGGGAAGTAATAAGTAAATATCAAAATCTCTCTGAAAATTACATTGACAATTTTAAAGATAAACTAGACTGGAATGTGTTATTTAATTACCAACGATTAAGTGGCAAGTTTCTAAGGGAACATGACAACTATTTAGATTTTATTCATTTTACCGAAAACAACGATACCATCACCAGCGGAGAAACATTTGAAACATCTTCAATTACACCTTATTTCTATTTTTACTACTTTTATTTATTATGTCTACATTTAATTAATTAATCCATTTCTATATAATAAATGGATTTTAAACAGTATATATAATACAAGAAGCCAAGACTAATATTGCATTCATTGTAAAACATTTATAGAGTGCACCTACTGTAAGTTTGGCTATAAATAGTCATGCCGAGGGCTAAACGCATCAGTCATAATCGAGAGAGATTACAGAGAGGAAGGGGAATAGCATCAACAGCATTTTCTCTATTAAGTAAACCGGTTGGAGCTATAGTTAACAAGGCGATTGATTTATTACCTGTGGAATTACATTTACCTGGAGGATATCAATATTGTGGTCCTGGAACCAAATTAGAGAAACGGCTTGCTAGAGGAGATCCTGGAATAAATAAGCTTGATCAGGCTTGTAAACAGCACGATATAGCGTATTCCAAATTTGGTGATACAAAAAATAGATCAATAGCAGATAGAGCACTTTCTGAGAAAGCTTGGCAAAGAGTAAAATCTAGTGACGCGAGTATTGGTGAAAAAGCAGCGTCTTTAGCAGTAACAGCAGCAATGAAAGCAAAAACTACGTTTGGAGGAGGAAAGAGAAGAAGGCGTGGGAAAAGACCCGCTAAGAAACAAGGAGGTAATATCAGAAGAAAACGTCGATCTACTAGTGGTAAAGGTAAAAAGAAACCAACAATATGGTCAATGATAAAAAAGGGAGGAGGACTATACCTAAGACCGTATCGTGTGTATTAAATAAGAAAGAGCAATTAATAATTAAAAACAAAGAATTAACCAATGAAGAACTGATTACATATGCTTCTTGTTTGAAAATCCCATTTTTTAGAGGAGTATTTATGAAAGATGAATTACCGGTTAAAATGTGGAAAAATGAGACTGGTATAGTAAATTTGGATAATAGTGAAGGATTAGGCACTCATTGGGTGTGTTACAAGAAACTTGGTGAAACGATTTATTATTTCGACAGTTTTGGAAACCTTCCACCACCGAAAGAACTTCAACAATACTTTCGTGCGGCAGAAAATGTTTTTTACAATTATACAAGAAAACAACCTGATGATACATCCATTTGCGGTCATTTATGTTTAGACTTTTTAGCTAAAAGTGTTAGTCAACTTTAAGATGTCTTCGTATACAGTGTCATTAACCGGTAACTCATGTACTTTGCGCAGTATTCTGTTTCCAGCGCTACGTTTGCAAAAAGGAAGACTATGGGAAGCCGCATTATTGGATTTAACAACATATAACTCTATTCCAAACGTTAGTGAAGGAATTAATAACAAAATACATTATTACAAGACAAAAGATAATAAAGGAAAATATTCAGCTTTGGAAGAATTCAGTTTACCAACAGGAGCTTATGAAATTGATAATATAAATGAAGTTATACAAAAACATATGGGAAAAGAAAATATAACGATAAAAGGCAATAACAATACAATGAAAGCCGAAATTACTTCTAAGTATTATATTGATTTTGGCCAAGAACGTTCAATTGGTAGTTTATTGGGGTTTTCTAAGGAAACAAAGGTATTAGAACCTAATACAACTCATTCTGGGAATAGAACTGTGACGATCATCAAAGTAAACAGCATAGACATTACATGTAACATTATACAAGGATCCTACAGAGATGGAGAAAATCGGCATATATTACACACATTCTACCCATCAGTCGCACCGGGTTTCAAGATAGTAGAAAAGCCCCAAAACCTTGTGTACCTACCGTTAAACACCAGTTTCATTTCAGACATCGTGCTGAACATAGTGGATCAAGACGGAAACCTTATTGACTTTCGAGGAGAAGCTATTACTGTAAGAATACATATAAAATCATCCGCTTAGATAATGGGGTTATCATTTAAAAAGAGAGAGCCAACCAGCAAAGAGGTCAGTAGCTCATCAGCTGTAGAAGGATTAACAAGTGACAACATTCGTTTTCTAGAAGAAATTGGATTAAAGGTCATTAACAATGGATATACTGGATATAGCGCAGGGCCCAACATTCGACGAGACCTTATGGGAAAAGGAATATCACACGCACAACCCTTACGCTTCGTCCAAATTAAACAATAATAATGAAATTAGGATTCCTATACAACAACAAGACATTTATACTCTTCCATGCGAAAGTTATTTATATATTGAAGGAAAAGTAACAAAAGCTGACGGTACTGTTGGAACCACTGTTCCGTTCATAAATAATCCTATGGCATTTTAGTTTGACGAGATTAGATATGAAATTTCAGGAGTTACAGTCGATTCAACAAAAAAGGTTGGAATTTCCAGTACATTAAAAGGATTAGCGTCTTTAACACCAAATGAGAAGAATCTGTTAGCTGTTGCAGGATGGGTTGCACCAGACAAAAGTATAATTACTCCTGACGCTTCGGGAAACTTTGATTTTTACGTACCTTTAAGATTACTTTTAGGATTTGCTGAAGATTACAGAAGAATAATAATAAATGTAAAACAAGAACTAGTTTTATTAAGGTCATCAAACGATAATGATATTATTAAAGCATCTGCTGGAACAACTGAAGCCAATTTAGACTGGAAACTAACATTAGACAAGATTGTTTGGAGAGTACCACATGTGCGACTAAATGATGAACACAGGATTACATTATTAAGAAAGTTAAAATCAGATCGAGACATTGTAATGCCATTCAGAAGCTGGGAGTTTCATGAATACCCCGTTTTACCTTCAACACAACGGCATACATGGACTGTAAAAACTTCTACTCATTTGGAAAAAGCGAGATATGTAATCTTTGGATTACAAACAAAGAAAAAAAGTATATTAACTGAAAATGCTGGTGAATTTGACCATTGTAAATTAACAAACTGTAAAGTGTTCCTGAATTCACAATTCTTTCCCTACGACAACTTTAATATCTCTTTTGATAAAAAAAGGTACAGTGTTTTATACGATATGTACGCTAGGTTCCAAAATTCATATTACGGCAAAACAAACACACCTCTACTATCTCCCGTACAGTTTGAATCGAAAGCTCCGATTGTTGTAATTGATTGCTCCAAACAAAACGAATCTGTAAAATCGTCTAGTGTTGATATAAAAATAGAAATGGAATTTCAAGAAAACGTACCTGCAAATACATCTGCGTATTGTTTAATTTTGCACGATAAAATTGTTACATACACACCGTTGACTGGTATCGTAAAGACGGTATTGTAAAACGTTGTACCACCACCGGCACCGCCACTGTCGCTAACCTATAAATATCGGAGCAACAATGCAGGTCTTCAGTTGATCGTCTATCGTCGCATGGGCAACATCTTCTACAAAATGAGTTCTCCATCTGTTGTACAAGGTGATGCAGAGGTAGCACCGTTATTGGAACGTGATAATACTAGTGAAGAAGAAATCATCAAGGAAATAACTGCATTTTTAAAGTTTGGTAAAAGAGATAGAGAGGAGGAAAGTAATGCAGACCCATCAAAGGTAGTACCAAAGAGGAAGAAGAAAGTTGAAGAAAATATTCCTCCTCACATTTTAACTGAAGTTTTTTTGCGAATCTTTTACCCCATCTCAGCATGCATCAGTAAAAGTGTATCAGTTGGATTGATGAAGTCATTGGATTATTCCCCTACAGTAATACTACACCATGGAACAAAAAAGGTTTTATTTTCGCAAAATGCTTGGGAGTCATTTTTGAAACATGTACATTTAATAGAATGTTATTTAACTAACAGTTTGTGTGTAAGGAAAACACATATTCGACTTTTGGATTGTGACAATGAAATCGATATTGTTAAACATCGTGGACAACTACAAGTGCGAATTAGAGACTTGACTCAACATGAAAATAAGATTCTACTGTCACGTGAAAAATTCTACGTTTTAAACTACGCAACAGAACCTATTACAAGGTACATGAGACAGTTGGTATTTGCAAGCGCTATTATTAAAGAATATTTGGTCGATACTTTGGAAAAACAACCTGATAGCACCATCGTGTACGGACCTGTGGATACATCTATTTTTAATAGAATACCTCATGAAGTTTGCATGTGGAGAAAGTTAAAGGATTTTGAACCACTTGTAGAAATCGCTACAGAAGCTACAGAAGAAACAACACAGGAAGAAGAAACGGAGAAACAAGAAGAAGAAGAAAACGAAACACAAGAAGAAGAAGTTAAAAAAGACTAAAGTTTGACTTAGTAAAGAAGAACACACGTGGGGTAGGCCTATTGGGGACGGTGCCCACGTTAAATATACACCAACGCACCTGCAACTGTACGGCCTGGTATTTAACCTACCGTGGTGTGGAAAACAGTTTAGTTGATCGCTAGGTGCCATGATGAGCGGAGGGGATGAAGAAGTGAGTGTAAAGCCTTGTGTAATAGAATTTCAAGCATTTCGAAATAATGATGATAGGTTTATTATCAAGGAATTAGTAATTTTAGACTTGCTTACATTTGTAGTTTACCCATTC
The DNA here is from genome assembly GCA_963675035.1 of Allygus modestus. NCBI lineage: Eukaryota > Metazoa > Arthropoda > Insecta > Hemiptera > Cicadellidae > Allygus > Allygus modestus. The sequence goes on along the minus strand of OY776113.1, from coordinate 42,700,504 downwards.
ACGTTTGAAGCTCCTTTTTCTTTTAACAACCTTAACGCCAAAGCAAAAAGTACAAACAAATGGATAACAAACTACTTTCATCACATACATTGGTATGAAGGATTTATAAGCTACAGTAATCTGCACAGTATTATGTTTAACTTTTGCAAACAATATTCACATATATACACAAGAGGATTAGAAAAAAGGAACTGGATACAAAAGTACACGCACGGTGATGTTTTCGATATAACCATCGGTAAGGACTTTAACATTAATCTCGGTAATATTTGTGTTGCTGCAAAAGATCCTAAACACGGACAATTAAACTGTGCATTGTACAACGCATATCGTTTGGCTGCTTACTTGGAACAAACGCAGAAATGTGGTGGGGGTAGCAAAGAACCGGAATGTGGTGGGGGTAGCGGGGCCTATAAATACGAGGAGCCAACACCGCTCCGGCACGAGTATTATTCGAGACTCCGAAGAGGCAACATCACAGAAGACATCGCAACCACCACTGACGAAGATGGCATCACAACAGTTTCTACAAACACTGGTTGATCAATTCAACACTCATTCAAAATCCGACCTTCTGCTAACTAAAAAGTGTTCAGAATTAAAAGAACAAAAACACTACATTATTCATAACATCAAGAAAGTGGAAACCACACATGGAGAAGCAATTCTAGTTTCATTGAGCGAAGCACCTTTAACTTCAGGAGATGAGCCGAAGTTTCAAGTATTTCTTCCAAAACGATTTGTTCAACTGCTACAGAATGAAGATTTGCGAGATATTCAACCGGGGACGTTGTATTTGGTATCACACGGTGTAAGCGGCAACAACTCAACGGAACTCACTCTGCACATCATGCATCCTTGTACATAATGTCTCTGTTTGTATTTCTCTGTTTGTATTTTATTGTTTGTATTTCTAGTCATCAATGTTAAACTTAAGTTTATTGTATTGTAAGATGTTTGTTTAATAAAGAAAAGAAAAAATATAAAAAAATAATATAAAAAAATAAAGAAAACAGCAACACAGCAGTATATTATTTTATATACTGCTGTGTTGCTTTTTTTTAAAATTCAAATGGATGACCTTGAACTTTCATTCAGGGTTAACTTATGAAGAGGTATAAAAGAGAGGGAGCAGTGAAGTTAGTCTCAGTCTTGTCTAACACACGCTGCAGCTAACATGTCGGTGCCACCTATGAACAATTTATTTTTCGATAACAATTTGAAGACATATTGTTGCGAGTTACAATGTTTTAAAATACCAGGCGATCAAGTTGACGGGAAAGCTTGTCGTAAGTGCAAGTGTTTCAGCTATTGCATATGTAGATGTAAAACGTATCAAATGAACCGACAAGATAAAATACAAGAATTACGCCGAAGGATTGCATTACTGTGGCGGCGAATGTAGTAGCAACGATCTGCCTCGCACCAGCTGCCACCTGCCACCTGCCGCCTGCCATCTGCTGTCCGCCATCTTCTCCGCCCCACCACACTTTTACCCCCACCATTTCGTTTCATATCAGAACGTTAGCTAGCGAATAGTCAGTAAACCTCCGGCTCTCGACTGGTGAACATCGAGTGCTCTCCACAAACGTAAAACATTATATTAAAATGTCCATTAAAATTAGGTGTATTCATTATGACTCTATTCATCTTGCGACTTTCCAAGACCTCGAGGTGTTTAGTGAAGAGTTAAGACTTCTTATTGCGTCCGGTTACGATTTATCTTTGGAACTTTACGCATCAAAAAACAACATGGACTCTGCGCAGGGATCGAAGTATCTACCGTCTTTCATCAGAAAGCAAAGTGATGGCCGCAACTCGTCCGGATCAACAACATCGATGACAACCAACAACGGGGAACTATTGTAAACATGAATTATTGTAAACATAACTTATTGTAAATAAAATAAAGTAATATTTGTAATTGTACTACCTCGCACTCGTATCATTCGATTGCTTCATTCGATTGTTTCATTCGATATTTATTATCGATTAACTATCGAATCACAATCGTTTTACGAGTGCGAGGTAGATTTTTTTAAAAAAACTTCACCGTGACCTTGAACTTTGAACTTTTACTCATTTCGTCACAAAACCGCCTACGTCACTGGCTCAGCCTCAGATGACGTCTTTCATGACGCAGCGCTTCCGGTCACGTGACCGGAAGCCATCAATCAAGTGAGCCAGAAGTCCCCTTTCCCTACTACTGATTTGGGGTTGAAATTGACTGTTTCGCTCTCAATAATTTGGAGAACATATTATTGTTGTACATAACAGTCACAATCACGACCATTTTGCCCCCGCCATCAAAATAATCAAACTATTCGGATGGTATGAGATCTACGATTTATATAATGCTGAATTTGTTTATAAAACAAAGACTGAACTCTTCATTGGCAAGTGTATTTATGTAAGTATTATATTTAGCATCATTGTTGCTTGACAGCCTCATAGGGTCGCAGGTGTTTTGTGGCTGCTTGGAGGACTACTTACCACTTTGAAATCAGTATCGGGGGCCGGCGCGCGGTGGGCGTGAGGCATTTTATCCATACAGATAGCAGTGGCCCTTGCGTTGACGCTCCTGACATGGTGATATGGCAGTGGCAGGGCCTTCGTTGCCGCGCCACACTCTCATGGTCATTGGAACATGAAATACATCCTCATCTTTTTACAAACCGATTAACAATTTCAACCAACAACCAAGATCACTTACCATTGTACCCATCGACTGTAATACAGTATTTTTTACAATAAGTGAACTGTTTAAGGGTAACGTGACTGATAAAGTATATATCTTATTATGTAATTGTAAATACATCTAAATTTATTGGCTGCCTGTCAACATAGGTACCTGGAGTAATATATTTTTAAATCACTTGCTAAGCCGTATGTATAGTCATTGTATTGTTACACTCGTAACACAGGCTGTTGTGTAAGATGAATTTATGTTATTTTTAATTCCGATAGGAAAAGGACAAATAATATGTAAAATTATGTTTGATTAGGCCTATATAATATTAATAATACAATTTAATCAAATACTAACCTTAACAAAAGAGGTTTTATTGAACTAGTAATCTATAATAATCTATAATATTATAAAGAAGAGATGGGTTCTGTCTGTCTGTGAGTCTGTCTGGTATTTCGGGTAAACGTAAAAACTACTCGATCGACTATGCTGAAACGTTAGACAAAGGTAGATCTTGAACCCATGTCACACATAGGCATAATCACTTCCTTAAAATCCCCTTGGGTTACGCCACGTGAACGTCCTCCTAAGTATCAATGTTTACATTTCAGAAGAAAGTAAAAATTCAGAAACTGTAATGCGAACAGCTGTGGACACTTCTATTTGACAGCTTTAAGAGCAGAAGCAAGAACAGCAGTTTCAAGTTAACTTACCTTTCTAACCCGTGCGTAGAATGGGAAAATTAAACTAGTACATTCTAAACAACATAACTATAAAGGCCTCTATTGAAGCAACAGTTGCAGGACTTATTATTTAAGTCAAGAATAAATTGTATCTCATTTCTTAATATAAAATTAAATGTATATTACAGAATTTGAATTTGACAATTGTTTCCATAGTTACAATACAGTGAAAAGTAGAAAATAATTTTGACATTTTATAACTTTCTCCATTCTACAACCAGAAACAAATTAAAAACTTGGTAACTCCACATAAATTGTTATTTTATGGGTAGAGTTTTTTTTTTTTTTTTTTGCTGAAAATAAAGATGTTTAACAGTTTACATCAGCTCATTATTTGTATTTTTTACGATTTTTTTAAAAACATTTTGCAAAATGGATAAAAAGTGTGTATCATTTCACAGACGACACACTATCAGTTGTAGGGTTAACATTTAATATTTTAAAAAGTTTGAATAATAAACACATCACTAGTCATTACATAAAAATTCCGTAGAGTAAAAATATATTCTGTAAGTGTTAATTTAACGTTGCAGTATTTAATTCTCGCTGCTTATACTCTCTTATAAGAACCGTATATTTTTAAACTATCTATATAACTATATTTTGTTTTTGTAATTTTCAAAACTAAATGATTGGGGCAGGTTCTTTAATTGGCAATCCCTTAGAGGTTTGTATCCGTAAGTTTTACATCTTACTGTAGCAAAGTCTTGTATGGGGTTATTTTTTACAAAGATTTCATGTATAAAGATATGTTAGTTAAAAAGAATATAAACCAATACAGTATTTCATCCCCTGTTGAGGTGATTATATCATGGACAATTAGTAGTATGATTGAAAAATTAAATTTACATTACAGTATTAAAATATATAATATTCACATTTATATTTATAATATTCTGTCAGTGTGCAGAAATTCAAAGGAATCAGTGTGATGTATTTAAAACACGTAAACAATAATTTTAGCGTATCATCTCCGAGCTGTTACACAATGCCCAACGCGTTTGATTTCACTTTATTCCCACTGAACGAGCCACCGAACCCGACTCCTGTAATAAAACAGACTAAACGTATTGCTTGGCTAGCTGCTAGGTAGAAAACCTGTATTCCTCGTCCTGAAAACATCCCCTACTGGGGAGTGACCTATTAGACATGTGGCTATCATACCTTGTGTCACCCGACGAATGAGGGTCAATGTATTCTGAAAGTATTATATAACTGCATAATGGGGCATTTTGCCTTGAAATCTTTGTATAAAATGAACAAAATAATGGGAAGACAGTAATCCCAGTTTATACTATTATTAAAATAAAAATCCCAAGAAACAAGAAAAAACACTTATCCTGATTCTTTTAAGTCAGTGCTATCATCATCCATGTCAATTATAAACTTATTATTAAAAACGTCCATATTGCAATATTGTCTATATAGAAATATTAGCATCTCAAAAGCAAGGTTTTTATTAAAGCAGGAAGTTGATAGTACAATAAAAAAGAAAATTATATAACACAATTGCTTTATTTAATCAAAACAACAGCTCTCGTTCCATTACTTTTTTCACAGCGCAAATAAAATTGAAATCACCATAAACTGTTATATATTTTGTTTTGCGGTTGTAAGCATATTTAACACAGTCTTTCCCCGTTATCTGTCAAATCTTTTTCATGGAAATCCCGTCAGACTTCACGTATTCAACTTCATAACAAATCAACGAAATCCACTTCATTCGCTATTTTTTCTAAATATTGTTTTTGAGTATCAATACATTTATATACCTTTTTACGCCTATGTTCCCAATTTTCTTCATTATCCTTGCTTTCGAGCACACAGAACACCTGTTGGAATTTTTTATTATTTATTAATCTTCTGAACAGTTTATTTTCTTTTGTCAATTGTTCAACACCGTATTAATGTTTCTTTAGAGCGGGTAAAAGTTCTTCAAACATCCAACATTTGAATTCGTTCATTTTATTTGTGCATGCCCCAAGCAAAGAGCAAACACCCATTTCATCAATATAAACTGAATTAGGTTACATGTTTTTTAACGGTGTATTGGAGATTGGAGATGTATTGGAATTCTTTTAATTCGAGATAAGTAGTTTTATATTTTTCGTTAGCATTTTCATATGTAAATTTTCTTCTTTTAACATAACCTAATATAGTTGCTATAGTATTTCCATTGAACCAAGGTTTTATCACCGTCGAATATAATTGATATGTCATGGTTATTAAAAGTGAACTTGTTATTTTCAATATCAATAGAATTACCCATGTTACTAGACTATATATACAGGCGAGTATTATCATAACATGTTTTTTACTCAATCAACAATTTAAATTGATTTTATATTCATACAAAAGTTGATTTTTGATAAATTAATCGTTGACTAAAAACGGTACTACCTTTATCAAATAAATGGTGATACCTAAAACCGGTACTACCTTTATCAAATAAATGGTGATACCCAAAACCGGTACTACCTTTATCAAATAAATGGTGATACCTAAAACCGGTACTACCATGATGATTCTTTAAAAATTAGTCTTGTTTAGTTCCTTTTCATAAAAGCCTCCAATTACATCTTCACCGTTTACATACTCAATTTTATATGTAACGGGCCTAGTGTTTAATACCTCTTTAATTTTAAAAATCTCCAAAGTCCAGTTCTCTTTGTACTTGTTTGCAAACACGTATTTTTTAGCTGTAATGCGAACTCTTTCTCCAATATCGATCTTTGCCTTTTTACGGGGAATCTTATTTTCTAGCTCGTGATATATTTCCAATAAATCCGCCTCGTTTTCTTTGTTCACATCGGCGGGTCTCATTTTTATAGTGTGATGATAATCGTGTCTGTTGTATTCATATGTGAGTTCTTGCAATGTATCATACAACTTGTGTGAGCCCCTAAGATGGAATTTCACTTTCAATTTCTCATTCAGTGTTTTATGGTATCTTTCAACTATGGCGGATTTTTCCTCACTTTCCGTGTGGTACAGTTTTATGTTATGTTTCTTCAAATGATTGTTAAAAGGTTTATTTTTAAACTCTGTACCCTTATCAGTGTGTAATAGCTTAGGTGTAGTGTCACCTTCATTCTTCGCTTTCTTAATTATTTTTTGAAAAGCTGCGATCGCCTCCCCACCATCCCTTTTCTTCATAGGTTCAGACCACACGAATTTGCTGAATGTATCTAAAACATTTAAAATGTATTTGTACCACTTGTTTTCTCTGGCGAACTGTTTCATTATGAGTAAATCTGCTGCCCATAAATCTTCAATACCCTTTGTAACTATCCTGCGTTTTGTAAACTTTTTAATCACAGGTTTGTGCAGCTCCTTTGCCTCCAAAACCTCAGGCGGATCTTTAATAAATGAATTTTTCACACCGCCGCCAACTGCGCAATTCACAGTAGCCAACCATCTTTTATTTTTAATTTTTACTGTCTTAATGTTTTTGGACGTTGTATTTAATTTACATGTTCTACAGTATAAATCCATTTCTTATATAACAAAACTGATGTTAGCCTTCAAAGGAAAAAATCAAAATCAAAAAGGAAAACGTGCAATTTCTACAACTTGAAATTTTCAGAATTGTAATATAGTATGTTAATAATGAGTCAACATAAGCCAAAAAAAAAACTTTACAAAGAAGCAGTTGAATAAGTTGCGAATCGCTCATAAAAACTGAAACGTGCTATTTTAACATTAAACAGAGATCAGTTAAAAACGGTAATGTCGAAGTGTTGCTCGACGGATATCAGAGCAAGCAAGTCTAGAGAGCGATAAAGCATAACAAAGGGGTGAGGTTGATTTTGGACCACTCACAGTTGAAGGAAATGATCGATGGGGGTTTGTTAAAAGAAGTTCTAGAAATGGCTGAATATAATATTCCTTATTTCAAGAGGTTAGCATCGCCGTTGATTAAGGATAAAGTCGCGCCAGTATTGAAAAATCAATTTGTGCCGTGGCTAAATAAATTAATAGATGAAGAATTAGATACCATTATACAACAAGAACCGAGCGGCGCTGGAATGAGAAGACGAATAAATAGTGAATTAATCAAGGCTTTAAACGGGGTTAGAAATGTTAAAAAATTTAGCGCCATTAACAATGACAGACCTCGAGTCGTGGGTTCATAAACTGAAGTTGAATAACTTTCATGGTGTTTTCATGAGACAGTCCTTGCCCGATAAACCGTGTAAAAACGAATGCGGAATTATAATTCTAGGTGATATACTCTCTGGCCGTACGCACTGGACTTGCTATATGAAAAGCGGCAAACGCGTTATTTATTTCGATTCGTATGGAGATGCTCCTGCGCCTTTGGAATTAGAAAAGTACTTAAAAATGGATAAAGGTATATTTTATAATAATCAAAGATATCAAGAGTACAGTGACCCCCCTATATGAGGACATTTGTGCTTAGATGTTTTACGACGTTATTCGAACGGACAACAATTTACTGAAATCGAAGGCGCTTTGCAAAACAATAAATACATGGTTTTCTTAGTTTAATTTTTTTTTTCGTTAAAGTAAAATAATTAATTAAATCTCCAAGTCCGATTGGTATATATAGTCATGGTGCTTTTTAGATTGTCTGGTCAAAAGCCGCTTTTGCAATTGAAATTGGATAACCCGATACATTTGCAGGAAGGTGAGCGTTATTACCTTGCGCTAACAGGTTTGTATTGTGATAATTAGTTTTACAATCTATACGAACGCGCCGCAATATCGTTCTTTGAACCTGGGAACTATCCGACATCTATACTTCCTCCAGGATTCTGGGATTTGAAAATATTCAAAAGTCAGTTAGGAAGTGGTTATCGGAAAATATAATAGTATCAAAGGTAGAAGCACAAAAACTTCAGATTTCTCAGAATTTAAACAATAAAATAAGAATCGATTCACCAATAAAGTGTCATATTCACAACGGAATGCGAAGGTTTCTCGAATTCAATGAATTAAAAACAGATGAAATCAAATATGAAGACAAGTTCACGATTATATAGTACCAAAACATGGTAAGCAGCTGGTAAAACTGACCTGTCATTTAAATTTCCCCGCGGTTGTTGTAGAAGAATTGCACCTCGCTCTGGTCTAGCGGTTAAAAATGCAATCGATGTTGGCGCGGTTGTTGTTGACTTTGACTATACAGGAAATGTAGGTGTGTTGTTGTTTAATCATTCATATGTTGATTTTTAAGTGAAAAGAGGCGATCGGATTACACAGTTAATATTAACAGTTTATAATGACAGTGTATTGATTCATGGTAAAAACGATACTCGACAGACTGAACGGGGAAATCAAGGGTTCGGTTTAACATGTGTTAGATGCAAAACACCATCTTCAAACTTGGTTATCACGTTGGAAGGTAACATCGGTGGAGGCAAAACTACACTTGCTCGGGGTCTATATGAAGAAGTTAAAAAACTCGGATTGAAAACGGCACACATACAAGAGCCAGTTGGGGCGTGGATCGATTTTCACGGGACTAATTTGTTAGGTTTTTTGTATAAAAATATCGAGAGATGGGCTTTCACTTTTCAAGTTAACGCGCTGATGTATATGACTAAATGCGACAAACGAGAAGTAGAATATTCGAAGAAAGGTTATATTGTAATCAAGGAGCGTTCTTCATTCAGTGTGCGTCATATATTCATCGAACAGATGAAAGCGTTTACGACACCGGCCGATATTCGTATTTTAATCGATTTGAGTGGTACAATCACAGACCTCCGTGTGCCAGCGGTCGCTGGGGGCACCATAAATGATGTCACCCTGTATTTGAGAATTGACCCGGAAACCTGTTATAGTCGAAAGTTGGAGAGAAGGCGTCCCGAAGAAATCAGTAAAAATAACCGTGTTAAAGGGGAATACTTAAAACGCTTACATGAAATTCATGAGGCGGCTGTGTCCAAACCGATTAGTAAAGTTATAGTCAGTGACGGGACCCGATTTAATGCACAAGATCCTACGTCGGTTAGAATATCTGGAAGCGGTTATTTAGTGTTTTAAGCTCTGATGAAAATCGGTAAAATAGATATTAACCAGCCGTATTGTACTTTTGAAAATAATTACAGTCTAATAGATGAATGGACACCCGAGGGCAACCTTATCACTATTGACAAATGAATTAAATTATGTATTGAAATTGTTATGTTAAACAAGAAGGATTGAAAGTTTAAATTTTTATTTTTTCGTTGTCTGCAACAATGGGTAACAATGAACAACAATAACATTGACCTATTCCATTAGTAAACTGATTAGCGGCGCGTGGCGTGGTGCGGTATATCAGTGTTGACCTCTGACCATGCGGGATAACAGGCTCTCGGGCTGGTATGTTTATATTGAGTTATAACTTTAAGTAGAAATGAATTGCTTAAGTAGAAAAGTTCTGTTTTAATAATATTATATGATGAAAAACCTATTTTCATGAGCATTTTTGCAAATCGTGTGATTATGATAGAGCAATTTTGCAAATCGAGTGATTCACTCGTACTTCCTTCGTACATCGCTCATGGCCTTGAACTATGAACTTGTACTTCCTCGTGCTTCGTCATAGTGCTACAACCCCCCTTATACTACTACTGTTGAGTTTATTTCAATCGCTGTTAGTACCAGTCGTCACATACACCATAATGCACATTGTGACTGAATCAAGAAGAGTGATCGATGCGTCGATGACCACTACTACTACTAGTAGTGCTACTGTTGCCACTATCAGTATACATACATTAGAATGAATGTCATGTAAAATATGGTGTGACCCAATCTGGAATGCGTCACACTCGTCGCTACTTGGACAACGAGCATTGCTTTCAAAGCGACAACACTCTGGTCTGCGGTCAATACTGTCTTGTATACTTGTACTATTGCACTCACTAAGACATGAAGATGATGGACTTTGTGCAGCTCTTTGACGAAAAAATCTACTAAATAAGAGTCTGGATATTTTTCCTATCATTACTGACATTCTAAACTAGTTTAGCACACTAAAATCATAAATATACAACTAAAGGAGGTTGGAGTTGAGTATAGTGATTAACACAGTGGTTATGTTCTGAACGTGGCTATAAGTATTGAATACGAAAACTATCAACAGCTGGACTTTTTACAACTCTTTGACGAATGTTCTACGGGTCACAACGATGCTCAGACCCGTGCTCAGATCGTGCGATGATCAGAAGACACTTTGTACAGATGTATACCAGTTGATTTTTTTTTCACAACGATTCAACGATTGAAAAGTGCAATGCTTTTTGTTTTGAAGTTTCCCAAGCAAGTTTCCCCAGGTATTTTCGTGAATTCGCAATCTAATCACAGTTGTGTCTTGATGGAATTCACATGTTCAAATATACGTCGCATTTGTGTGATAACCTGCGCCCTCACTGTATTGAGGAACTCCTGTACAGAGACGACTTGACCCGTGGTTCAATCAGACTGGAAGCTTTCAATAGTCCACGAAACACTGTCTGGGATTCCCAAAAGCCAGCAGGAGCCAAGTCTCCAGGGAGCGTCGGCAGATCGGATTCATCGTCGCTGTTGTCTGTGGCGGTTGATGATGATGATGATGATGATGAAGACGCAGGAGGCGGCTTCTGCAGTCTGCTGGGTCTGGCAACCGCTGGATCCACTGGGACCACCAGCTCCACACGCCCTCGGCAAGCGAACCGTATGTGCCGTGCCAATGCGTCCGTCCTTGAATATGTTTTATAACAGTAGACGCATGGGAACGCTGGAAGGAGAAAAATAACCACTGTTAGCAATGTTATTCAGTAAAAAACTGAAAGGATATTGGTTTTAATGTGATTAATATAGATATTTCGTGTTAAAGAAAGCTAAATGTAAAAAGTAAAAATGAGGAAGTGTACTAATCATGAAAGATTAATGTGATACACGGTTATTCCATCTTGGAACGATTTTAAATACACTTCTAGTGCTGAAAAACTATTGGCTTTAGTGTGATAATTGTAGTTATATCATGTAAGGAAGATGTACAAACATTAAATATGTAATACGGCTACTACTTACTACCTCTAAATGATTCTTACCTCTTTGGGTTTCGCCCAGTGCTTAGGCGATAATGGAGTCAGGAGCGTTGGCGGGATTGGGTCTCGACCCTTTATCAATATCTGTACCACCAACGTGGATTGTTAGTACAACTAATATAAAAACTTTCAATGGATATATTTATTTTAAGAATCTTACCGTTTAAGTAGTTATTCTCCATCTTTAAATTGCAAAACCACAAACAATGAATTATTATCGTACTAACCGGGTCGGAAAGCAGGGCCCTCAGGTTGTGGAGGCATCGGTCGGTGAACCGTCACGGTGTTACGACAAAAATGATCGGACCTGCCGACCCATAGTCCACACTTAAGACAGACGTGATGGTCACCACCGTGCGCCATCCGAGCGTAGCGAATTATATGGGCTCTCCTGCGGTACGCATTACCACATATACCACATGACAAGGGTCGGTCAATGTTCATGATCTGAAAGATATCATATCGGATTATGTAAATGTAAAAAAGTGGTTGTTTAAAAATAAGAATTCGTAAGTGTAAATTCAGTCACCAACGTTTATTTAAGGTAGCTCAAGTAATACTGACGCTTTACCGTGAGGAAACAAAGAGCACTTAACTTCCTCTGTATTCATTAACCAGATTGTCACTGTTCTGTTTGGCAAGTAGTATCAATGCTTGGTTTAAAGCTAAAGATGTATCTCAAGTCCGAAACTAACATGATACAAAACAGGCAGTGAAGGCAAATGCAGATGAAGAAGATAGATGTAATGCTTTATTGTCTATTAATTATAATTTCTTATTTTGCGTTCCTTGAAACATGATTCAGATAATGACTTTGTTTTAAAAATAATTAATAATACAATATTCCTCTAAATTCCAACTAATAATAATAATAACGAATACTACTTACGATTAATAATACAAGAAAAGAGACACAGTTCACAGAACAGCACACACAGAAGCACAGAAAGACTGGGACACAACCACACACTATGAAGTCTAGACCAAGAATGAAGTCGAGTAGCAATGTGTGGTGGCACAAAGGAGAAAATATCGCCCAATAAGTGCGAAGGGGGATTATTGATAATTCAAAGGTGGGTCCGTTCTGGACCTCCCTTCTTCTGGCGCTATATGCATCAACTGGACACAGGTGTTTGTACAAAAAACTCACCTTCTGTCTGACAATGTGAATAAAAACATAATGAGGGTCGTGAGTTGGGAATAGCCCAGCGGGTGGGCACAGCTGCAGCGCAGGTGTTGGGACGAAGCAGCTGCATCGCTGGTGTTGGGCCAAAAAACTCCCTCCTCTAATGGAATACGGAGAAGGGTCCATGTTAATGACCACTCGCTGGACAAAAAAATACACCCTCTACTAATAAATTCGGAGAAGGGTCCTTTGTTGGGGTTTTCCACCGGGCAACAAAACTTACCCTCTGTCTGGGAATGCGGATTGGTTTGTCCTTTGTCCCAAGGTTGTTATCATCAATCACTGTCATGGTCAAGATGGCCGGAGGGGAGGGTTATTATGCAAATTATGTCTAATTACATTGAATTATGTGTAATTACTCTAATTATTGATTAATGAATACTAATTACATCAATTTCAGTTATGAATATTAATTAGGGTAATTATATTTATGCATATTAATTAGGGTAATTAGATTTATAAATATTAATTAGGGTTATTAAAAAAGATCGGAGGGTTGGTTGGCGGGGGGGTTATGCAAATTTGACCCCCTACACATCCCACACACGCAGAACCGGCCAATAGTCCCTACTTACGTTGGTCAATTTGTGTCTATCTACCTTAGATGGCTTAGGTGTCTAAATCTCCACAAAGCAAGGTCACATAACATTGCAATCTATGATTTCACTTCCTTTGTGAACACTCGGTGCGTCAAAATGCATTTATGCATTTTGCTTTCGCTACTTTCCGTAGCAGCGAAGGACTGCTTAAGGTTTGTAGGATTTGTATTGCATTGTGATAGCGTTTTTGAAGTAACTTTACAGTTTTTAACAATGAGCTTGGTTTTCACAGTGTCTGTAAAATAAATTGAGTTAGGTAGTTAGACAAGTAAAATGTAGAGTTTCAAGATGTTTCATTATCTATCCAGATCAACAAATTTCCGGATTTCAAAAAAATCGGGGGGGTTATGTAAATTTGACCCCCACACACCCCTCACACCAGAAGCGGCCAATTGTCCCTACTACCATAGCCTTATTAGATGTACACAAGCAATTCTTGCAACATAAAACGTTTCCTATCTGACAATAATTTTCCACTGTATTCACCATCTTGCCTATAGATAATACTATAGCACTTGGGTTACTATAAATATTTATCAGTTTCTTGTGTTGCACCATCTTCTTAAATGTATTATACAGTAATGTACTACATTGAACATTTACTTCGAATTTGGCTATATGAACATTTCCTCAAATACTGTAACTATTGTTCTATCGAGTTATAAAATAATTACTAAAATCTATAATTGTTATAATATTATATACATCAATCCACGGCTTTTTAAAGTATTTGCAAATCAATAAATTAATTTTCGATTATTATTTAATTAAAATAGGTAACGTGAACTAACCACGGAATGGCAAATGCCACTTAAATGAGTTATCAATTGTAAATAAATTAGCAAGAGTTACAGTTATCAGAGAAATTGCATAGCTTGACTCTGTACCCGCTTTTAATTAATTTGTTTGTGAAATTTTTAAATGTTGTAATAGATATAATAGTTGTAATATCCTATTCTTATTCATTACTATACTATTTGTATTTTATTGCCTTCTGTAATTACGTAATTCGATTCTACAGTTTTACATATTAGATTCGGTTCGTCTACGTTTAATAATTATTGTCGGATGAAGGTTTCTTACATGGAAATAAAAATATTATTGAGTATATATACATATATCAGAGTTTTATCTGCAGTGTAGATCTAGTTAATTAGTTTTGACATAAATACTTTGATATCCCAAACCTCTGACAAGTATCGTCTGATAAGTAACTGCAAAGCCACCTCCACACTCCAGCCGAATCTTTCGTTAGTAATAAGCTGGAATAACCCGAGCGGCAGCGAACTACCCATCCACACTATTATGACCGTCTTCGCTCGCCTAAGCTAGACCAGAATCTGGAGGCGAGATTGTATAAAAAGTGGTCACTGATGATATATACTTATTTCAGGCTTAAGTTTTATCACTTCGACATTTTAAACTAACCCTTAATTATCTTAATTAACATGTAAAACTGTCTAGTAAAAAATAAGTGGAACAACAGGATAGTGAATGTAAAACAATATACATAATAGTTTTGGTTTTTTATCATAGCCAGTACAGGATTTTAAAATCATAACCTACCAAATGAGACAGGCCTCTACACCGGGATTCGGGCTAGGTTATAGCAAGATTTTATCAGCCAGGATTGAGTGAGCCCTGAGGGCGTATGTCATAACTAAGCCTGAAGCCATGTAATAAACAGTTCCCAGGATAGTGTCCAAAACAGAAGAGGAGGACTTTTAGTTGGTAAACTACGTCCGGTGTGAGTCCTAAACTGCAGGCTAGCCACTGCGTGGACAAACATATTTTTCCTCATCTCCCTTCGAAAGCGTTCTTTATTTCTCATGGCGTAATAAAACAGTTTACAGAAACATTTGGAGTTGATTTGTTTCAATATAAAAGGACTAAGACAACTGCAATGTTGTAGAGCAGGAGGGTTGGCAAGGACCAGTCCATGACGTCACAGCTGGGCGCCGCTCGGTGATAACCTAATTAGGCAGATTTAAACGATCCATTTGCTCTTGGGTCTTAAAACTTATAAGATGCCAACAATTTACTTACAACATATCTGGGATTAGAATTTAGTTGAATACTTTTAATTGTTTATTTCCATTTTAGTTATTATGTAGTGAGTTTAAACATAGTTATTTGTGGATTAATTGAGGACGATTATATAATAACATAATCGGATTACGGTTTCATACATCATTATATTATTGCAAAACTGATGAACACCTTGTGAAATAAACACAATGTAATACGTTTAACATTACCACGGCCAGAATAAATTACAGATTAACTAAATATTATGTCGTTGGGGAGCGGCCATGTTGGATTTATTACTTTCTACCAACACACTCGACATCTCGCAAATGCACTAACAATTATAGTTTCCTTGATTATAACAGACTACTAATAACATAAATATTGTCGTTTTAGTAATCAAATTAATATTTTTCCCCCGCCTGCTGTGTAAAGTACAGCTTTACTTCCTTATATCAAAGAGTGAACAAGCACTCTTTTCCTTCTAGCGGGGAGAGGATTGGGAATTACTTTTTCTCCCTCCCACATCCTATACTTTTACAAGTAAAGAGACGGGAGGGGATATAAAATTACTTTGTCTCCCTCCCACACTTGGGAATATGAGATATATTTTTTACCCATAACGCTATTAGCTTGCTGCGTCTACCAATAGCAGCGTTGCATTCGAAATCAGTACATTAGTTAGTTATAGTTTAGTTATCGTATATTAATTTATACCTGACGATGTTAACAATGGGATGGTTAACAACGTTCAGCTCACTTAATGAACAAAAACGTTGTAGGTAACCTTAAAGTTTTTTTGTATAAACTATTGTGTTGTACTTTTATTCATTAACACTGCAGGTAGGGGGACATTTATTGTGTACTTCGGGAATAAAGTATATTGTCTCCCTCTGGAAAATTGTCGCTTCGCCTTGGGCATCAGCAGTTTCCCCCAGGGAGAAAATGTTACACTTTACTCAAATAACTTACCTTATAAGACACAAATAACTATTTTAGGAGGTGGAGGGAGGAAAACGAAGTCATGTAGTGAGGTGGCTAGCCTGTCGTGTGTGAATGAAAGTGTTATAACACGTGTAGCATACCTACTATACTATAAACACGCGCCAGGTGCGCGCGTCCACTAACGTGGACGCCATTCCTTTGTTGCTCAGATTACGTCAGTGTCAGTGTGCCTCTAGCACTCGTGCGGTGTACAGTAGACGGCTGTCCTCGCGCATGTGGGGAGGTAGTTTTCTTTCATTTTTGCGGTGTTAGATTTCAGTTCCCATGTTTCTATGGAAACATATGTTTGTGTAAATACTGAATGTTTGTAAATAGTGCTTTTAGTAGTGTATCCGAAAATGGATTTACCTCCCGGTCCTAGTTGTCTTAATTTAGTGCCTTAATTTATGGTCGTTTGGCATTGCACCGAATGTGAGGATCAGCCGGGATTGTGTGTCCCAAAGTGTTTTGACGATTGGCAAAATTGAACGAAAAACATTTGGGTTGGCCGGTCGGTTTGAAAATAGTATAGTTTTAAGTTCTTTTAAATCTTTTTATCATCTAAAATTAAATAAATGTGTTTTTTACTGATATTAGTACATTTTTGAGTGATATTGGTAATATAACAGTGCGCGGTTCGGTAGAAATACGTTCCCAGGTACTGATGTCCACGATTGTCGAGGGGAGTGCGGGGGGATCATTAAAAAAAAACAAAACTAAAAAACAGTCAAATGTGTTTCTTGCTGTTATTGGTAAAAAATCGAATGCTGTAGTAAGATTGTTTTGATTAATCAAAACTGATTTCTCAATCAATTCATAATA
Organism: Allygus modestus; assembly: GCA_963675035.1. Classification (NCBI taxonomy): domain Eukaryota; kingdom Metazoa; phylum Arthropoda; class Insecta; order Hemiptera; family Cicadellidae; genus Allygus; species Allygus modestus. The sequence continues at coordinate 42,683,408 of OY776113.1, read as the reverse complement.
CACTATTTTTACCGTTTGTTTGGATTTAGAATAATGCATTTTTATAAGATATATACATCTAGGATTAAATTTGTAAACGTTCCGTCACAACCATGAAATTAATTACCAGGCGAAACTGATAGGTTGCTACTGCTTGTGGAGTTGGGCTTGATTTGACTTTGGATTGTGAACTTTTGCTGCAGACAAACTGTGGGTAATTTTCGTGCCTATAAAAAAACTTTGGATGCTCATTTCAGAAGAAGCAAGAAGCATGTAGCTAATTTTCAAGTTTGGAAAAGGGAGACTAATGTCGAGAAGTCAGAGCATTCAATGACAATCAATGAGTGAATTTGCAAGAAAACATTATTCTATTTTACAAAAGGATTTTAAAAAGAATATATTTATAAAATAAAGACTCTATGGTAAAAATGTGTATGGGAGGAAGTGTGTGAGGTGGCAAAATAAAATTGATACCACAAAAATAATATATTTCTTGGTAAAAGTAGACCGTTTAATTGAAAGGATTATAGTTAGGCTGGAGCTACTAGATTGACGAATGATTTCACTGACAGTGATAACGATCTCACTAGAGACTTATGAAGAAAATGCTAGGCTTTTTAACTAAGCGTTTTCCATGAATCTACTTTACGGAAACTGTCCACAATTAAATGATCATATGTACTTATTTTGTTGTAGTTTATTTTCCTTTATTAATATGTTGTAGGCCAGTAAGTTTATAACCAATTTAGCTTATACTACAGAATTTGCTACGTGTTTTCGCCACGCTCACATACCTAAATAAACATTTATGTATCATGAATATTGTAAGTACGGTAGTTAAGATAAATTATTTGGAAATGAGCAGGTTATCAGCACACTTAGGAATTAGTATGGACCAAAATACAAAAAAATCCTATAAATCACAAATCATTTAGTTGAATAATACTACTCCTCATCTTTTACATTAGCTAGAAATAAAACCTTTAATTTTCTGTATTGTTATGAATAAATAAAGTGATTAGGACCCAAGGTTCGTAGAGCTTTCAGCCCAGGTATGATTATTTCCATAAAAGTAATGTTTGCAGAAAAGATGTCTTGCGATGTCGTCCTGCTGATGCGTAAATCAACAACATAGGCTAGTATAAGTGTTGCCAACCTTACAGGGGATAATAATGGTACAGCTATTGTTAAATTGTCACTGGACATGCAGAAAGAAAGTTTAAACCCTTAATCCATTAATCTAATAATATAAATAAATCAAAGCAATAATTAGTTTCGTAAAATATCAGCTGATAAAATTATGTAATTAGTTAAACAGTGTTTATTTTGATTACAATGATGAGGAAAATATGGTACGCTTACGATAAATATCTTGTTTCCAGCAACACTGCAGTTTGGATTGGTGATCACGTGACCTTACAGCTATTTTACGATGTCTCTTCCGGTTATATAGAAAACCTTAAATATACCGATTGCACAGACCTTAAAAAGTATCTATGGACCTTGATTAAGACCTGCATTCAATAGACCTAGTTTTTTAATGAAGTAAAAATAACATGAGCGACTACATATATTACAATCCGTTTTGTTCATAACTAAATTATTGTTTTTAAACCGTTGTCCTCAGAAAAGATTAACCAGTTTCAAGTGATTTTTTAGGTTAATGTTTCAATCTAATCCGGTCTTGTAATCAGAAGCATAAATGTCTAGGATTATTGTAGTACAGGAACACTTGCCATATCTCAAAAGAAAGGTTGTTTTGCGCATTTTATACTATAACAATACTTTGCCAATAATAATATTTATTAATGTCATCCTCTCGTACAAACACGAATTTTCAATTGTGATTCACAAACTGTCACATTTATATAGAGTTTCAAGAACCTCCCAAAATTTGTTTTGATGGCGCTCTGAGCAGGCCCGTAGAGAGGGGACGGTAGGTAAGGATAGATCCGAGGGGGCCGGCCCCCCAAGGGGCCCGGGCCCATACTGACAAATTTATCGTTATTACTGTGTATTAATTTTATAGAAATAAGAACGCTGTAAATAACATGTTCATAACTCAAGATTATATGTGGGGGCTTAAATTCCATGTTGATAAACTAAAGATGTGGGGGCCCATGTTGAGGTCTAGCAGGGGGCCCGCCACGGCTCTCTACGGCCCTGGCTCTGAGCGCCATCTTCCCTCCCTTCTGGGCACCCTTGGTGCGCTGGATAAAATGTTATTTTTGGAAGACGTATTTAATTTGTTTAACGAGTATAGCAGGCTCGTAAACACAAGCCTGCATGTTTTATTTTTTGCTGTTCGGATGTTTACAAACTAGAAAAATATATCTTACAAAATGTTCTCCATATATTGATCCATTTTCCATTAATACATGATACATACTACATACTACAAGTACTATTACTGAATTTGTGCTCTTAATACTACAGGATATGTATTAAAACCTGTATTAACACGTTCAGTGCGGCGCGCCGGATTTCCCGCGGTTGCCTAAAAAGGAAATAAATGCAATTATCCTGAATATACACGATTAACGCAGTGAATGCGTTAATAAACTAAAAATCATGTTTTTTCCCACATTATTTGTATTTGGTATTATAAGTTTTCAAATGGGATTGGAATTGTTAAAATATTATGCCCCACCCGGGATTTTAACCCAGGACCTTTGTACTATTAGGGCTATGCACACGCCTGGATTCTCGTGGCCTATCTGATTCAAAGGTATTAAATAAAGATTGGCCTCGTGTTTGAAACGAAGCAGTTGGACTACATCCCTCAGGTCATGAAAAAACCTCGAAAGTTGTTTTACTGTTTCTGCAGATGTTCGATGTAAATACAATTGTATATGCAATGTCTCTCAAATACGTTCCGAAAAATTGTGCATAGAGTTTTATAGTAGAGCGCTGACTAGCAGGCTATATTTCTTGAGGTTAAGAAGTGGTCTTTCAAAATAAAAATGAATTAAATAAAATCTTCTTGTATTTATTTAAACAAACAAATTAAAAGTCCTTGCTGTAAAATAAAATAATTTAAAATTCTAAATAAAATTAAAACTTGGTTTTGCTTATCACTTCAGTATTTCAAAATAAAAGTAAACTGTTCGATTTTTGATATTACTGAACTTTAATTATATAAATCTTCCTTCTGAACTTTATCAGTCTGGTCTTAGTTTATCTTCAACCCAATAATAGAAAAGCTTCGAACCCTAAAAAAGAAATAATTGTTTACAGACTGATCCCCTTTTTGAAAAACAACAAAATGAGAAATTGAGCAATGATTTGAATTAAGACTCTAAATTTTAAAACAACTTTTGTACCTTACAATCTGAAGAAATTCACGTCTGTTTCGGTAGACTAGCGACACACTTCCGACACCAGAAATGTACGTGAAAATGCCGCAGTCGCCCAGCGAGCGTCAATATGTAAGCTTTGGACGGAAGGTTCTCGAAGCCAAGACCGCCGGCCGTCACGTGACTCGGCTCCTGTCCCCTCAGGCCAAGCAACAATTCAAATCATTGTCTCCAACTTCTTTCCGATATCCCCGGACAAGAAAATCGCGAGTTTGCCCAGACTTGCAAAACCAAGTAGCATCAGCAATTCTTATTTGCAATTGTCAGCAATTATTCACAAAACTTCTTTTATATTATATAAATTATTTCCTTTTTAAATATCACAAATATTATATTAAAATACATATTGTTTTTATGGCAATTGGAACGCTATAATAGGTAAAAATAAGTCAAAGAGTTTTCATAAACAGACGCCCTAAAATATTTTGATTCCCGTCTGGTTAACTCCTGTCTGGGTTATTTTTAACAAATATATCATATTTCAGGAACCACTTTCGATGTATACTTTAAACTTAGTCCATGTCTATTCATGTTTACAGATAGGTTTGCATGGAATTTTACCGTTCTAGCTTTAAAATGGTGATCATTGAAAATTGTCACAGTTAAATATCTTACAAATGCCAATTAAAGAGAAAATCAATCTAGATGCCAAAAATTGAAATTTTTCATAATGTAAAAGGTGATACAACGATTTGTAATTCCTAATCCCACGCAGCTTATTGTTGGGTTATTCAAATTATTTTGATTTAAAGCATGCAAATTTGTCTGTGAAAATCACAAAAAATGAGTATGCTTTCAAAAAGCATTACACGGCTATGGGTAGCGTCGACTTTAAAATCTTTATTCCATCTTTTAAGTCATGACCTTTTGTAATACGTTGGTGCCTTTATATGTATATATAATTTTCAGTAAAAAAGGCTGCTAACAAAGTTACTATTTTTAACATTTTTAACACAGTACGAAACATGTTTGTCTTAAAATAAAATAATTTAAACAGGGTACTATGTTAAGAATGTTTAAATAGTAAATATATATATATATATATATATATATATATATATATATATATATGTATTCAAAACAATTCGTTTTAGGATATTTATCTTTGAAGATTTGTACATTACGTTTACAAATTAAAATTACGTAATTACTATAAATTAATAAGAAATTACTTTTGCTTTTATTAAATAATACTGAATATTCTTTGCTTTGACTTTATCCTCCAAATTGTTCCTAACTCCTGAAAAATTATCATTATGATTCTAAATTTAATTTGTTTAGTGGTTTTATGACATGGTTTATTGTTTTAAAATAAATTATAGTAAGACTGTTATATTTAATTTATATTTAATCGCTATTTTAAAATTATTGATATTAGTAACTTTCTGAACTTGTTTAAAACAGTACAAATATACTAGAACTAGTTAAGCTAGTATTTCATTTAATAATACTGTACAAGTATTACAACTCACCGTTTCCTAATAATTTTGTATGATCCCCAATAGTACAGTACTGTACTATACTTCTAATATGCATCATATATCATAGTATATTATTGAGTATTATAAGGTATTTTTGATATATTAATAATATATCAATACTTTATATCATTTTTGCATAGGAGTAGGCCCTCAATAATGGTAAAACTGTGTGAAGTCAACAAAATATTTACATCCTAATTTGTTGAGGATCCTATTTTCTTAGTTCAGTTATGAGTTTGGTTATAACTTATAAACCAGCTTAAAACTCAATAAACCAATAATCCTAGAACTGTTCAAGGCAATAAATAATTTAAGGCTGGATTTTCAAGGGGTTAATTAGGAGGGAAAGTTAGGATGAGGACGGAGGGAGAAACAATATTCCACTCGCTATGTTATGAATTCATTTAAGTGTTATATTTTCTCTAATTCCCAAAAATGTTTGCTTTGGCTTTATATCTTTGCTTAATGAACAGTTATCCATAAATATTTACACTTTTATTCCTGCAGTTTTCCTTTTTCTCCTTGAATATATTTTTATACTATGGTTAGATACTAGTCTTCGAAAAGAAAAATTCTTGAAAAACTTATCCTTTGTTGAAAACAAATATAGTGTACAAGCTATAATATTTATTTGTATGAATAACAAATACCATCATTTTTATTAAACTTCTCCAACTTTGGTAGAAATAACTATTATTAATTACAGTTATCCTATAATCTCAAAATATTTATAATAAGCTATTTTAATAAGTAATTTTATAACAATATTTGCCCTCTGCCTTCAAATTGCTTAAAGGAATTATTAATGTGAGGTATCTAAAAATAAGGTAAATACATCACGATACGAGACAGCACTAAGGCAAGGACCTTGAGAGATATTTTACGAAAACTAAGAAGTTTGTTTTCTAAGGATCCATTTCATTACAGAGGGTCCTACCAAACAATGGGGAATGTATAAAAACCATTACGGAAGTTTTACTTACACAAACGAGCATGTTTAGAAACAATCATAGATATGTCTTACAAAATTGACAGTTCAAAACAAACCATTACAAAGAGATTTTTGTTACAAACAGGCAATGGAACCTATCCTCAATATCAGGTACAAGGCAATCTAAAACAACATAATACAAGATTAGTCACCACGGTGCAGCGGTCAAAGCGACGAACTTCGGAATCGTGACAGTGGGCCTGTCGTGGGTTCGAATCTCTCTAAAAAAATGTTCAAAGACAAAGTTTATACTAATATATTGTTATCGAATATAGTGTTCAACCTTTAGTCTTTGTTTTAATTTACTGTCATATTTAGGTGCTTTTCAATTGGTAATTATAACTTAGAGAAATTTTTAACAAAGATTCACTACGGGTGGGGGATTAAACTATTTCCCTCAAAGATTATTTTGAAAGCCTTCCTAATGATTTTGTATTTTTTACCATTAAGTTAAACTTTATTTTTAATTAAACAGAAAGCTTGAATCATTGTAAAAACGGTAATTACAGTGGGATATTGAGGGGCACTAAATCGCTATTCTTACAGTTAGTAGGATTTCTAATGATTTTCAATGTAATTAAAGAAGCATTTTTTAATTTGTCTGTAATAACTATTGTACAATAAAACAATTTAATTTTCCTATATAAATTATAATAATTTCAGCTGCTACTCTCATAGTTTAAAAATTTAATAAAATGTTAATAGCATGAAAACTATTCTTTTGTATTTTTTGTGTAAAGTAGTTATCAAAGCAAAATTTAAACACCTCATACATAATTACTTATGTTTATTGAAGGCAGTTTAGCTAATGTATTTACAGTATTTTAATTTTCCGTATGAGTAACTCACTCATTAACTCCCTCATCCAGAGATACAAATTCTAAACCACTACTAGAGAAACTAGAAATCTGAAAGTTTACATGCACATCACTTGTACGTTGTAACCCCCAAGAAAGTGACCAAAACTTGTAATTTTAAATTTTGATCCTCTTAAAAAGTTAAAAATGGCATAATTTTTGGACTTCTCAAAAATAGTGAAATTTATTTTGGCTCTAGTAGACGAAAGTATGGGTTTTTACTGTATCTCATAACATTCATCCTTTGTCAATTTCTGGCATTTTCCATAGACTTTTTAAGTTGGTTTTCAATTTGTTGGCGTTCTAATTTTACTGAGAGTCTTAAAACTTTGCATAAATTAGTCTATACCATATTATGTATGTACCAGCAGTTATATAAGCATTTTTATATATTTCAACCACTGACAAAATAAAAATGAATATTTTTTAAAGTTTGATTAGTATTTTAGTATTTAAGGCCCACTTTAGGGATCAAAAGTGTTGTTATTTAGTCTACATTAACCACTTATAATTTATAGGTACTGTATTTATTATTTTTAAGTTGTTTATGGTGATTTTAATAATAAAAATCAGAAAAATACTTGTTTGAATCATTATCCCGATTTAATCTATTGATTTCGCAGTTATATAAATGGAGACTTGGATTTTGTTACAAACAATTTATTCTTGATCATGTTCTCTATATAGCACTAGAGTATTTTGCTTAACGTATAAACAATAAAACTGACAATGTGTACACTCATTTATGCTTTCATTCTTAGTCCATATTTTTATTTAATTCCTGAAAATGTGTGAAATTAGTAATTTGGCATAGCAATCCCCAAATATTGTTTGCTTCCAAAACTCTGAATAATAATATATGATACCATGAATATCAACATAACAATTTTATTATTTCCTCTAAAAGTGTATAGAAGGTTCCATAAATAAAATTAATATAAAGGTTCGGTTTTCATTTTTGAATCAATAAGGGACATATTCACAACACAAAAATATACTATTTTTAACATGTTCAACATGTTTGTATGCTGTAACACTAATTACATTTTGAACATAACATCAATCAATTTTGTGGAGGGTTTGAAATTCTAATCGGCGACCATAAGCTATCGGGTTAATCAATCTTCCTGTCTCCAGTCGCTGTACAACGGAGTCCGATGCCAATTATTGTTGGTGGCTGAACATCCCAGTTTAATGATAACATTCAAGTCAGGATAACCGCAAGTAATTCAAGTGTACGCCGTCAAGAATCATGGAATAATAATTAATGACACGTTAACATGGACTGATCAAGTATACTTTCCACCTTTAATAAATATTTAGCACTATGCATCATTGCTTATCCCATTATAGATTAAAGAAAAACGAGTTCAGGCACGTGTTTTTCTTATTTTTAACTACTGCTCACCAGTTTACAATGAGTTGAGGTTGAACAAGCAAATCGACAACAGAGGGCTCAAAATTATTGTATTATATTTATAATGAACCTCTGGTTAGGTGATCATATTACTCCTTACAGCCCCCCCCCCCCCCATTGCACCAGACTAATTATGCTTATTACATTAGTAGACGAGATACAAGAAGTGGTTGTTCCAAACTTTCAATTCCTGTTCAAAGAACAGTTATATTTAATTAATTTTGTGTACCGTTGCAGAAAATTGAATGCCCTTCTAGATCAAATCAGAAACTAAATGAATTATATAATATATTTTGTAAAATTTTAAAGAGTTGGTTCCTAACAGATCTAATTGTTTTATAGAAAAATATATTGTATGTTGTGTATAGTATCAATCATGAAATACTGTAACTAATTTGAAAATTTATAATAGTAGTTTGTATTTTTCAAAATGTGTGATAAGCATTTTAGATACAATAAAAACAAAAACGAATATAATATAGTTTGTACTGTCGATTTTAACCTTTTAAAACTATATTTGATTTTATAAGATTTATTTTGGTTCTTAATACATAGTTATGTAGAGTAAGAAGGCTTTATAGGCTTATTTATGTAACTCTAAACTAAATAAATCAAATTAAATATCTGTCCATGACACACAAAGTAACAAATACATTAATTCTTTACTTGTACAGTAGGAATTATTTATACAATAAATTATAGTATATAAATAGCATATCAATTGAGATTTATAGTAACAAATTGATTTTTCACTTTCATTGGAAAGTTCTAAAATTAAAATATTGTAATAAAGCGTTGTTGAGACTTTGATATTTAAATTGAAAATGTTATGCCCCTGAAAACCTAGTTTTCTTTGCTTTAAAAAACTAAATTAGAAAACTTAATAAAATATATTAAATAGTATTTTACATTCTTTGTCTTTGACATAGGCCTATTTTAACGAATAGATAAGTAAGATAAAATAATTAATAAAATACAGGAATGTATGATTCCGTATGTTTATAATGTGAAATTATAATAACTTTCTTGTTACCAATATAAAATTCAATGTTAATGTTTTTATCTCAAATTTATTTAATTTACTATTATATAAAAATAGTTTTCATCAATGTATAAATGTGTTACTGTATGTATGTTGGTATTAAATATATAAAACCCATAAAATTTAGTGAAAGTTCTACTAAAATAAACTTCAAATGCATTAATAAAGCAAAGTAAAATAAAGCACAAAACAAGGCATTTTAGTCCCAAAATTGGATTCAAAACTTTTTAACATTCTTGCTTTACAAAATTATTATAATTATTTCAACTTAAATTGCACTCTTCCCTTATTTATTGATGGCTGATTGTGTGTAACAATCATCTCAACCTCAGATAATGTGTCGTTTTATCGCAGATTTGAGAAAGAATAAATCAATACAGCAACCTCGGTTTTGAAAGGCTGCTTTTGTCACAAATGGCGCAAAGCCAAAATCCTAAATCCTAACTATATGTCACCCATTTGTTACTTTTACTAAAACCCGTAAGTACTAACCAATTAAAACTTTCATTTCATAGTTTGAATGCCTGTTACTTTATTAAAATTAGAATTTGGTTCAGTTGCTGCATTACATTTTATTTACAGTATAGCTACTACTGTATACAATATTAACATTTTCACTGAGAATAAAACCAAATAATTCTGAGTAATTTTTATCATTTAAAACAATAAATATTGTTACTTTGAACTTCCATGTCCTATGAATCGTTGCCGCCTATATCTCCTTTATCAATTATGTTTGTAAATTAACAGTATCAAAAAACTGACACATACTTTCTCCCTTTCAGCCCTATTTTAGTCAATAATTTCCCTAAAATTTACTAAATATAAAATATAAAGTATGACAGCATTTATAGAAAATCTTAAAGTAAATATAATATATATATTTTTTTAGAAATGTCCATCCGAGTTTCTTTATTGCAGGCAATAAAGTCATTTGTTTCAAACGGTACTAATCCACCCCTCCTACCAAAATTAGGTGGCATCGTATTCCGAATATCTCCTATTGGTTGATGTAAACTGAACTTTTACACAGAGTTTTAATGAAATTTATCAGTAAATTAGAGCAAAATTATTTTTCATTTACTCCCCCATAAAAATAACATTGGGAAGAGTACTGTGTTTACCGCTAAACGAAAGTTTCATTTTAGCACATTTTATTTAAAGTTTATGGTTTTATTATTAATAAAAAAAAACTGAATTTTAGAACATTTTAAGCACTATAGTTTCTGCACCCAATTTTCCCAGAAATGTGGGTGGTGTCATTTTGTTGGTCAAAACACTATAAATCACTATCTACTGTATATATTTAATTCCCTAAGCGAATTGGTCCCCACGAAATATCTGGAGCTAGGAAGAAGTTAATTTAGGTTATGACGATTCATTTTAAAGCTTGAGGGCCAAGGACGGTGGGAAAATATCAAAAAAATGTCAAAAATTACGTGGGCTACACCCAGGGCCGTACTCAGCTTTCACGGGCCCCTGGGCAGGCCTGGTGGTGAGGCCATTGTGTGCCGTCCGGATCCAGGGGACCTTTTTTTAAATAGCAGGCCGACCCTGCTTATAAGATTAATAACTGCTTATTTCGTCGAGTACGGCCCTGGCTACGCCCCACTGGACTTCAAAGATACAATAATTTTCTTATGGAAATTTCACTATAGTGTTTTTTATTAATAATCAAAATGAACTAATGATCAGCTGTGATTATCCACTTACACAAAAACCATATGTGAGGGGCTATAGCCCCTGTAAGCCACCTAGTATTAGTATTAATTGAAATCGTTTGAGCCGTTTTTGATAAATTAGGGTTTTTTCATGTTTTAGTGTTTTTGGGAGGTAATTACTATTCATGATAAAAAATTTAAAATAATAAGAGGCTCCTTGGTAAGTAGATTAGTACTTACATGCCAATTATTATCAAAATTGGACCCCTAGTGTGGCCTCTAGGTCTGTACACATACAACTAGACAGACAGACATCGCTTAAAAACACTTTTTTGGGGTTCACAGTGCACCGAAATAAATATTTCCACGATATCTCAAATTCAAACATTTTTGGAAACAATACTTTCTCCATACACTAACATAGAGGAAGAAAGTAAAAAACGTAAATTTTTCCGATTTTGTCTTCATCTTAGGCATTGTTTCTTTCTCCCACTAATCATAGTAGTAGGTCTATATGGAGAATGTATTGTTTCCGTCAAAATATTTGGATTTGAGTTATTGGTGGAAATATTTGCTTTGGTGCTCCCTGAACCCCCAAAAAGTGATTTTTTTAAGTGATGTCAGTAGTGAGGTTTTGATTACTTCAGGTGTTTGACAGCTCGTGACGTAGCTGATGACGTCACAGTTTACGTAGCTGATGACGTCACGGTGAGGTAGGTCGATTTCAAGGTCATCCTGAGGATGTTTTAAAAAAGAAATCTTACACAAGTTTGATTTGATAGAAGTGATTTGATAAAAGAAATCGAATCTAACCTGTGCATGATAGTGGTTTTAACTCTTATTTTTCTTTATTTACAATAATGTACATATAGTCAATGATGGTCAAAGATCCACCGATACTGTGGTGCCCGTTTTCTCTGTAGATGTGTAGTGAGTAAAAGGTTCACGATCTCCATAGTAATATTTCATTTTCGGTGCAGGTGGAAGTGATGATGGTTGCAACGATGGTTCTGATTCCGTAGAGCTACTTACATTGTAAGTGGCGAGACTCCCCAAAATTATATTTCTTTCTCGGTGTATGTGGAAGTGTAGGTGGAAGTGTACAGATGGATCCTCCCCAGGGTTCTTGAACTAAAGAGTTCATCGCAGAAATATCCAATGTTATTTTGTACCTGTTTACAATCAAAACTTTCAACTCTTCCGAAAGAAGTTGCGAAACATGAACTGTAGAAAGATGAACAGTATTATAGTGGATACATTTAATTTTGAGAGCCATGATGTTACCTTGTGTACGAATACTCGCGGAGTGTGCTTCTCACCTCCTCGCCTTCCTTTTATACACACCCCCTCCACTTTTCTCTCCCCCTCCACTTTTATCACATCTACGTTATGATTATTTGTATCATGAAAGTTATAGGAGTTTTGCATACAATGCAATTGTTATACATTAGTCCACAAGCAGTGCATGTACAACAATGTCTACAAGGTAAAAATAGTAAATCTTTCCCAGACGATAATAATACTAATCATTCGTTTCCTTTGATCTTATTTTCTTCAATTGGTGTTTCTAAAGTTTTAACCGGATGAGGTTTATATATATTCCGATGGTTTTGTACAAACACATTTCCTTTTTGAACTAACACATGAGGACACCTGCTAAACCATCGTGCATGTTCTTTCCATGCGTTATCCGTCTCTTGCCAATCCTGCAATCCTCCTCCGCAATAGTAACAAATGGTCTTATCATCTTGCCCCATGTAAAAGAACCAGCAACTGCATAATCCTTTCTAAATTTATATAGACACGAGTCTTTTAATGTTTCACTAAACGTATCCAATCTCGATTGTAATTGTGCATATTTTTGAAATTTAATTTTCTTCTTTACTATTACATGTTCCATTCTGTTTTTGTACGTTGGTAAAATATCATCTCAACTCATCAACAGTCAGTATGAAAGTTATAATCTTTTAACAAATACGGCACATTATATAGGTTCTGAATCTAGGCCAAGGTCACCAAAAAATGTTTTTAGTAAAGGATAAAATATCAATACTTGGGGTTAATACTGATATTTTATCTTTTTTTATGTTTTTATGTTTTTAATTTGTTACGTTTTAAGGTTTACATTTTAGACATTTTATGTTTTACATTATATTGCTTAATCTAAAAATGTGGAGTTGAGGATGAGGTCAAATGCAGTAATAGCTTGGTAGAGTTCTTCCCACTGACTTTGTGTGATACTATATACATTTCTATGTTAAATGTAGTGCAAATCGTCGTTTTGCAGCAGGGGAACAAATCTCTTGGACAGAAACATTTGAAATTTTGCATCATCTCCTACTGTGTATGGAGCATCGCTTAAGGATACTAGAATAGCGTCTCAAACTGATGATTCAATCTTCCTCATTATGTGCACGATTTAGTATTTGTTTTCTTTAATTTCTGAAGTTTTCCTTGTCGGTAGTATACTTGATTTGGAATGTGTGTTAAACTGATCAAGCAATGTCTGCAGAAATTTCTGTGATGACATCTTGATTCGTGTTCTCTCGTTGGAGTCTGGAGGAATATTGATGGTGGGTCTCCTCGCTCTCCCTGCTTTTATACCCTCCGGTTCCCCCCTCCAATTCCCCTCCACTCACCATTGTACAAAAATGAAGAAAAGATGCTAAACGTTAAGCAATCTTCACAGCACAGTTAAAATGTGCGTGTTTGTCATTCTTTGTTAAAATACAAACATTATCCATTTCAACATCGATTTCATCTTTTGCAGTATAAAGCCTTATCCAATTGCACTTTTCTAACCCTCTTGTATAAAGTCTTGTAAACTTACTGCAGTAGTGATACATAATGCTTTCCACTTCGTCAAAACTTGTATAACCTTCATTCCAACCAATGTGATGCAAGTTTCTCGTCAACCACTTATTAGTTCTTTTGGATTTTGGGTTTAATTTGCTAAAAGGAAATGGAGGTTTGAATAAAAAACTACATATAAAATATGTTTGCAGGTCTAAGATGATCAGTTCTTTAATAATGTATTTATCATCGTTTCCACGAAAAACCTGAAATTCTATTTTACCAGACCTCTCCTTTATTTACTTTACTTAACTAGAACATTGACTAGAACATGTTACCTTTCTCTTCATCTCTATGATGTTGAATGACTGGTTTCCACACCACGGCAGAGCTTTTATAGCTCAGGCCGTACAGTTCTCAGCGTGTTGGTGTATATTTAATGGGGGCACCGTCCCCAGTGGCCTACCCCACGAACTTCTTTTAATTTTTTAAACCGTTTCAGTTAAAATGTTTTCAGTTTCTTAATTGTTTACAATTTCTTTTTCTTTAACCTTTTCTTCTTTAATCTTTTCTTCATTAACCTTTTTTCATACTCCTTTAAACAACTCCACATTTCAACCTCATAAGGTATTCGGTTAAAAATAGGTGTTTCTATTGGGCCGTAAAGAATTTGAGCATCAGCATGTTGTTCAGTCGCATCTACCAAATAATCCTTCACCACAGTGCTTGAAAATACAAATTGTTTCATATACCTGGTTAAAGGCTAAGCTGCACAACTAAAAACGTAGAATTCTTCCCGTGTCAATTGAATTTTGTCATCATTTTTAATCAGGTCTCTAAACCGTACTTGCTGTTCCCCGCGACAATTTAAAATGTCCATTTCAATGTCACATTCGAATAGTCGAACAGCTGTATTTTTTCAAACATGTTCTTTGCTAAGTAGTATTCAATGAGGTGGAAGTGTTTAAGAAAAGAATCCCACGAGGTATCTGAAAAAATAACATTTTAGGTCCTCGGTTTAAAATCGCATTAGGTGTATATAACCCAAGTCCTTAACCAAACCTATTGCTATGGGTAAAGTGACAGTTTGGGAACATGAGGGTGCATGTGGTGCATGAGGGTAAACGAGGTCAAAGGTCAAAGAGGTATGAGCTCATCGATGAGAGGTATGAGAGGTACGAGTGATTCACGAGGTCGAATGTAAAATTCATCCGAAAACGACCTCGAAACTGCGTTTTATTATTATTTATTCGTTATTTTTACTTTAAATTAAATCTTGTTTAAAAAAATTTTATATTTTAAAATTAAATTTTTAGATCAAATGTGACTCACACTGCGCGCTGTTATCATTCAGCCGCGGTCAGAGTTCAATTTTGCAGTGATATCCTTTATTTTCATAGTATCGTTCGATTTTATAATTTAAAACTGAATTTTACCACCGTAATGCAATAAATATTGGCTGATTCATAGCGTCAGCCCGGAAGGCCTGTTATCTCGTACCGCACGCCGTTATCATTCAGCCGCGGTCAGAGTTCAATTTTGCAGTGATATCCTTTATTTTCATAGTATCGTTCGATTTTATAAATTAAAACTGAATTTTACCACCGTAATGCAATAAATATTGGCTGATTCATAGCGTCAGCACGGGAGGCCTGTTATCTCGCGCTGCGCGCCGTTATCATTCAGCCGCGGTCAGAGTTCAATTTTGCAGTGATATCCTTTATTTTCATAGCATCGTTCGATTTTATAATTTAAAACTGAATTTTACCACCGTAATGAAATAAATATTGGCTTATTCATAGCGTCAGCCCGGGAGGCCTGTTATCTCGCGCCGCGCGCCGTTATCATTCAGCCGCGGTCAGAGTTCAATTTTGCAGTGATATCCTTTATTTTCATAGTATCGTTCGATTTTATAATTTAAAACTGAATTTTACCACCGTAATGAAATAAATATTGGCTTATTCATAGCGTCAGCCCGGGAGGCCTGTTATCTCGTGCCGCGCGCCGTTATCATTCAGCCGCGGTCAGAGTTCAATTTTGCAGTGATATCCTTTATTTTCATAGTATCGTTCGATTTTATAATTTAAAACTGAATTTTACCACCTTAATGCAATAAATATTGGCTTATTCATAGCGTCAGCCCGGGAGGCCTGTTATCTCGCGCCGCGCGCCGTTATCATTTGGCTTCAAGCATAGGTCAGTGCCGCTGTAATATTCAAGCTTCATTGTTGCCAGCGTTATCTAGTCCCATTGTCGCTGATTTTAGCAATAAAAAAATAAATTCAGATTGTACCTTTTAAATACTCCCGTCGCAGCAAACCTGCGTACTCAGCGAATTTCCAATGCTTATATATGTGACTCACTACTACATAGAGCTACTTACCAAGTTTCACAAAAATACATCCATAAATAAGTTATATATAGCATTTTATTTATTCTCCATAAGAATAACATTAGGGTTGAGGACGCAAGTTTGCTGCAACGAGGAAGATAAGAAATTTTTTTTACAATTATCAATATAACTGAACCAGTTGAAGCTATATACCAAGTTTTATTAATTTAGGTTCATAATTAAGGGAGATATACAACTTTACTTATTCTCCTTGAAGTCACATACAAAGTTTCATCAATATATATTCAAAAATAATTGAGATTTAGAATTTTATTTATTCTCCATAAGGATAACATTGGACAACGTACTGTGTTTAGCACTTTGAATATCTCTGCAACGGTTGGACATAGAACAATGATTAAAACACCAAAATGTTTGTTTTGTTGAGCTAAACACATTAATAAACAGAAATGTGAATTTTTTAGTAAAACTATCTGAGAAAAATCTAAAAACCTTTTTCCCATAATACTAACATGGGACACGTTTGTTTGGATTTTCTCCGCAACCACTTAACCTAGGTTAATGATTCAAAATACTAAATTATTTGTTTTTTTAAGCTCTATAAAATGGCTATAACCAAAATTGAGTGTTTTTAACATTTTGGGGTCAAATTTGCAAAAAACCGATTTTTGGAAAATTGTAAACCCCCATACAACCCCCTTCCCATAGTGCGATCGATCTGGTTTTCGAACTTAAAGTCATAAATGCTACTCTCCACATTTGTGCCAAATTTCATCAAAATCGGGTGTTTCTTTCAAAAGTTATCACGGTAACGGACACACACACACACACACACACACACACACACACACACACACACACACACACACACACACACACACATATATATATATATATACATATATAAAAATTTGAACGAATAGTGTTTTTGGCATCTGGGGACCTCAAAACGAAAAGTTGTCATGGTCTCGGGCTTAAGTCTTACCATGCCACCTACGGTAATAGCTTCTTCCCTATAGGGGAAATTCGCTAAAATCAGTCTTGTACGCACTATTATCGATTTAATAAATAATGTTTGCCTATATATTGCTTCCTATCTGATGCCAGTCCCAAATTACTTCTCCGGAACCCATGTTTGACCTCAGGCGCATTTTCCATCGTGACCTCATTACTCATATCATCTTTGTCTAGCAATGTTGCAGATTACCCCATGCCTGATTTCTGTTTTGCCCACATCGCTGTCCCAGTAGCCAAAGCTAAAGGTCTCTCGTAAAGACTGGCATCATGTGCAATAACGCGTTCAAATGCCTTATCCTCTAGTATTTTATCTTCTTTCCATCTATCCTCTGCTCTTTTATGTTTACTATAACATATATAGTGTTCTTTTGCTGCTTCATCAAAAGGATTCACACCTTTATCACCTCTAGCTAAGCGTTCTTGGAGTTTCGTCCCAGGTTCTAGAAAATTCATAGCCAGCGTGTGAAGTTTTAAAGGGTAATTTGTTGATAATATCGTTTAAAATTCAAGATCCTTCTATTATTTTCTCAGGTAAAGCAGCCAAACATCGTGCCAAATACATCGGACTATCTTGAAGATCGATCTTTTGTTTAAGAGTGTCCCAGATAAAATCAATAATATGATTTGCGTATTCTTTGGTGTCATTTTAGTTTATTATTAAATCAATCATGCATTTCGCACAAGGATTCGGTAGAGCAAGCACACATCGCATAATGTACTTGTGTCCTTTAGGTTTTGCTATTAATTCTACCAGTCGATCGTAAATAAATTTAGCAATACCCAACTTTTCACTATGGAAGTTGTTATTGCCAGCTCTCACTTCTGCTTCTAGGAAATAGAGCCTTTTGATAAGGTCCGCGTATTGTCTTATATATTTATATTCAACAGGATTGTTCGTTTCTTCTAGCAAACCTGATCCTATAGCTCTCACAAATTCAAGTGTTCTATTTTTCAAGCCGCTTCCTGTTGGTTTTTCGCGTAAATTCTCCAATCGATGCTCCTCTCACATAGGTTTAATAACTTTCTTCCACTTAATACCTTGACTGGATTTGGGACGTCCGGACGATGGATCGTTGCTTTGAAATATCGCACCAGACTCGATTAAAATCGTTTTATAAGCATATCTATTACTTTTCGTATATTGTTCACTCCCGACATCTCCTGACTGTGTTAAAAGTCTCCATAGGCCTGGAGTACCGGTATATCTTTGGTTTGTCTTGTCGATAATTATATCATCATTTGTAATAGTGACACCGGAATTTCCTACTTTAAGTTTTCGCTCTCCGATATCATAGTTAAGACCAAATGTTCCATCGTTAGCTTTAGATAAATATTTTCTCACCAAGGTGCCCACCTCGGTACCACTTCTTTCAACAATAGCTTGAATCGATTTATCAAAATGCATATCGTCATCCTTGTCGGGCAACGGTGTGCTAGCGGCCTCTTCTATCGTTTCCTCCTCAAAAATGGCCTTTTGTTGTGGTAAATTCTGTTCCGGAATCATTGCTTATTTTTCAAAAACATCTTGTTCTTGTAAATTTTCATAATTTCCCGGTATCATTGTACCTTTTACAAAGATTTTATGACTGGGTGTTCTCATTGCACACGGTCTAAATAAAATGGGTCTGTTCTGATTACTTCGTAGTTCTTTTATCTCTTCTTCCTTTTTTCCAAATATTTGTCAGTTTTTCCAACGCATTGACAACTGGTTCGTGTTGCCTTTCGATCTATCGTTTCTCATTGAATTCTCGAACGTGATATTCTTCCGCTCAGCTATTAACTTGTCTTGTAATTTATCTATTCGGTTTGCTTCTTCCACTGTTAAAGGTTTTTATCGGGTAAAGGTATCATTTGGTTTTTACGTTTTACGGGTAATAAAGGTGGGTGTTTTCTAAGACACCCTTCCCTCTCCTCTGCTTGATGTCTTTGAATTCTCTCACTATCACCATGTCATTTCTCTTGCAATTTTTCAATTTTTCTAGCCACTTCAAGTGTCATTTCATCAGGCCACATTTTATTACCCATCTTTGGTTTTTTAACTAACGTATTGAGAATATCGTTATCACTAGAACTTCATTTCACCATATCTAAATATTGATTTTGAATTTTTTATTTGTATATTTTTAACAAACTTAAACTTCACTGTTAATAAATGTAATTGGGAATTAAAAGTTTAATCAATAATATTAATGAGGATCTGGACGTTCGTCAAACAATTCGTTATAAAGTATGTCCGTACGACTGTTACGCAAGTCACGGACGTCACGGTATAACGACCATCGTCGACGCTCAGTAACCGCGATCGTTGTACGGTGCGATCTACCTGACGATGTGCGTGACGTGCGTTGTCAATGACCATTATACATTTGTAGGTGAAACACCCTAAACACCCTAAGAAGGCAAAATTCATAACCCGTCGATTTAACGGGTCTGATTTATAGGCAAGTTTGTTTAAACATTTATATTTTGATATTGAAAATACGTATTTTTAAGTGATATTGATAATTCAAAGGAGGGCAATAATCGCGCCCCTTCTTTTTTGGTTATAGTATACTGTTTTGTTTTGAACTGATTTCGTTCACCTTACATAAGATAAACTGATTTGGTTACAGTACTGTGTTGGTTATAGTATACTGTTTTTTTTAACCTTACATGAATGAAAGTCACGGTATATCGACCATCGTCGACACACGTCACCATCTTGAGACGCTCGGTAACCGTGGTCGTTGTACGGTGTGATCCGTCTGACGACGTGTGTAACTTGCGTTGTCTATTGGATATTAGGATGTTGTAAGGTAGTCCCAGATTAGGACGTTGTAAGGTAGTCCTGGATTAGAACGTTGTAAGGTGGTCCTGAATTAGGACGGGGGAACGGTTCGTTTCTAGCCTTGAACCATCAATCTCTTGAAAGGTAGTCCTGGATTAGGTCGGGTGAATGTTTTATTCATCCCTTTGAATCATCAATCCCACTCAGTTTATATCTGACGATGACTGTGACGTGCGTTGCCAATTTTAATTTGGTAAATTGTTCTTATAACCGACAATTTAAAAAAATCCTTTAAAACTGAACATGTTTAGGTACAGAAAAATATAAATATGTACTGTATAAATATCCAAATGCCAAATAATAATTATATGAACATGCAAAATATTAAAACTGATCTTATCTGTGTTGGTTGGATATCAAGTCGCGGTCGTTTTGCTGGAGCGGGTCCATCATCGTTATTATCGCTATCATCTATAATACCACCGCAATATGAAATGAGTTTGGTTTCCGTATGAGTTTTTAAATGATAGCTCATGTTACTTTTTCTTATAAATTTATCACATTGAGGACACTTTTCTTTATACTCAGGACTGGATTTTTTTACGATTTAGTGAGGACGTTTCAAATTTTTAGTTCCACTTGTACTTGGCTGGTTTAACTGCTGGTCATAAGGGGCTGGTTGAGCTTGATTTTGAATACCATTACATATTTTTAAATGTCGACTAACATTTTGACTTGTAATTGATATATCACATTTATTACACGGCTTCATCTTATAACATGAACCATCTTTATTGGGATTATATTAACATATTTTTTCATGATACGACATGTTGGACTTAGATATCAGTTTGGTGCAAAATCTGCATTCGAATTTTAATGATATCATTTTAATACACCTATAATATAAAATCTTCAAAGTGAATATTGACGAATAATTAAAAATAATCAGGAATATCAAATAATTCAAACAACCATAACGTTGTTATGCATATAAAAAGCAAATATCAAAGGTACAATTTAGTATTTGATCGTTATAATTCAATAAATATTGGTTTACTCAGGTCCGTCCGTCCGAGGTCTGTTTGGATAACCCCTAGGTCACTGCTGAATGATAATGGCGCGTGCCACGAGATAACAGGCTCCTGGGCAGGTGCTATGAATCAGCCAATATTTATTGCATTACGATGGTAAAATTCAGTTTTAAATTATAAAAATCGAGCGATACTATAAGAATAAAGGATATCACTCCAAGCTTGAACTCTGACCGCGGCTGAATGATAACAGCGCGCGGCGTGAGTCACATTTGATGATATGAGTAATGAGGTCACGATGTAAAAGGCGCCTGAGGTCAAACATGGGTTCCGGAGAAGTAATTTGGGACTGGCATCAGATAGGAAGCAATATATAGGCCAACAGTATTTATTAAATCGATAATAGTGCGTACAAGACTGATTTTTAAAAGGTACAATCTGAATTTATTTGTTTATTGCTAGAAACAGCGACAATGGGACTAGATAACGCTGGCAACAATGAAGCTTGAATATTACAGCGGCACTGACCTATGCTTGAAGCCAAATGATAACGGCGCGCGGCGCGAGATAACAGGCCTCCCGGGCTGACGCTATGAATAAGCCAATATTTATTGCATTACGGTGGTAAAATTCAGTTTTAAATTATAAAATCGAACGATACTATGAAAATAAAGGATATCACTGCAAAATTGAACTCTGACCACGGCTGAATGATAACAGCGTGCGGCGAAAGTCACATTTGGTCTAAAAATTTAATTTTAAAACATAAAATTAGTTTAAATAAGATTTAGTTTAAAGTAAAAATAACGAATAAATAAGAATAAAACGCAGTTTCGAGGTCGTTTTCGCGATGAATTTTACCTTTGACCTCATGAATCACTCGTACCTCTCATACCTCTCATCGATGAGCTCATACCTCTTTGACCTTTGACCTCGTTTACCCTCATGTACCACATGCACCCTCATGTTCCTCATCTTTCCCCTCATCTTTCTTTGTTACTTTTCCCTCGATGTATAGAAAACTCTCGGAAGTTAGAGTGTTGTTCGGAGTGTTGAGTGTCTCGGAAGATATCTTGTTGTTGAATAGGAATCCTGATTTCATCGTTATTGTTTAATTTCCATGAAGCGTAAGGGTTTTGGGTATTATACTCCTTTTCCCACAAGGTCTCGTCGATGTTGGTCCATGCACTATATCCAGAATGTCCACTTTTAATAACTTTAAAACCAATCTCATTTAAAAATCTAATGTTTTCACCAGTTAACTCTTCTGACGCTGATACACAGTTTCACCTCTAAAGTCAACTATTTTACCGTCTTGATCCAATACGTTCAGAACAACGTCTGAGATGTAACTGGTGTTTAAAGGTAAATACACTATGTTTTGTGGTCTTAAAATTATTTTAAATCCTGGATGGACAGATGGGTAAAATGTATGCAATATGTGTAGATTTTACAGTATCTGTACAATTCTTGTATAATGTTACACGTGATATCAAT
This sequence comes from Allygus modestus, assembly GCA_963675035.1. NCBI lineage: Eukaryota > Metazoa > Arthropoda > Insecta > Hemiptera > Cicadellidae > Allygus > Allygus modestus. The sequence goes on along the minus strand of OY776113.1, from coordinate 42,661,163 downwards.
TGTGTTCGTAGTAAGAATTCTCACAGTATTTGAACTTTTATGTTTCACATTTATATCTAATATCGGTGTTGTAGAAGGAAATCCTAATAATCCTCCAACTGAATGTGTTTTGCTAAAATCTATATAATACTTTGATTTAATTTCTGTTTTTAAAGTATCATTACTTCCATCTATGCTAATTATCTTTTCCCAACTTTTCTTGTATTACCTTGCATATATCATCTATTTCATAAGAACCCGTGGATAGAGTAACTTTGTTAAGCTGCTGGAACTTTCGCTTTGCATCCTTTGCTTTATAATAGTTAACTTTATTATTTACACATTCAATATTATTCGGTTTAGAATTATAAGTTGTAAAATCTAGTAATGCTGCCTCCCATTGTTTTTCTTTATGCAAACTTGATATGGGGAATATAGTACTCCACCAAGGTTGACGTTGTACCAGTGAAAGCGCCCGTATATGAAGACATCTTAAAGCTGACTGACACTTTTTGCTAAAAGCTCCAAACATAAATGTCTGCAGATAGAGGTATCGTCAGGCTGCTACCTCTCATAACTGAATAAAACTTGTTTAGCAGAACGAAAATACTTTTGAAGTTCTTTCGGAGGTGGTAAATTGCCAAAACTGTCAAAATAGTAAACTGTTGGACCAAGCTTTTTATAACATTCCCAATGTGTACCCGGTCCCTTACTGTTATCTAAATTTGCTATACCACTCTCATTTTTCACATCACTGTTGGTAAGTTATCTTTCATAAGCACTCCTCTGAAGAATGGTATCTTTAAATAAGAAACATATCTAAAAATATCTTGTTTACTTAATGCATGATTAGGAACTATTAACTGCTTTCTTGCATTTAATAGGCACGATACGGTCTTAGGCAAAGTCCTTGTCCTTTTTTTCATAGACCTTACTGATGGTTTGACTCTTTTAGTAGAACGCCTCGTCTTTCTTTTAATTCCTCCTCCTCGTTTTCTAGTTTTCATTCTCCTTCCTCGTCTTCTCCTTTTCTTTCCACCTCCAATTGCTGTTTTCGCTTTCATTGCCGCTGTCACTGCTAATGCCGCCACTCGTTCACCAAGACTAACGTCACTCGCTTTAACTCTTTCCCAAGCTTTGTTTGCAAGTATTTTATCGGCCACTGAACTGAGAGCAGAATCACACAACATTTAATAGGCGATATCGTGCTCTTTACCAGTCTGATCTAATTTATTGATTCCCGGATCTCCTCTTAACAATCTGTTTTTTTTTTCAATTTAGATCCATGTCAACAGTATTGATAACTGCCAGGTAAATGTAGTTCAATAGGTAATAGATCTATGGATTTATTAATTATAGCTGAAATTGGTTTTCCCAATAAGTTTAGTGTTGAATACACAACACCGCCTCCTTTCGCTATCGAACCTCGATGAGAACTAACACTGCTCCTTTTACCCATTGCTATTTATACCTTTGTCACATGACTGATTAACAAATAACGGTTCTTTCTATACTTTATCACCCACTATATATACCTTCATCACTCAATTATACCTCTATTTAATAATTCAGCAACTAAAGCAACCCATTCGTTCTGAAGACCTGTGTGACCAGCTTCTATTGCTTCATGTATCAACCGCATTATATTTACTAATTTATTAACATCATTATAATCAATTATATTTGTATTATATGTATTCTTTAATAATCCTTCTCCAGTAGAAGTTTCTTCATTTACCTTTCTTTTTTCCTTTCGGAATAAAAAGGAGTAACTTCTTCAGTACACATAAACCTTGTAATAATCCCAATATATGATTCCATAAAAACTCTATATGTTTACAAACAAATTATTCAACAGAAGCTAAGAAAGATAAACAAATGAAATATGATCAGCTGAAAGTAGATGTCATATCCAAATAATTGTAAACAGATCAACATATAAATCCTTTACCTATTGCTATATATGAGCAACGTACTATTCCAGTATCTATTATTTCTACAACCATATGTTTTATATTAAATAATTCTCTTATTTAAATATTGTGTTATGTATTATATATTTTTATAATTTTAAATTTGTAATTGTTCTTTGAGATGATAATTATGATTTCTATTCTAAATTTATATCATTGATAATATTTAATAGCGCGTATCCCAATGTGCAAACTTCATATAGTGATATATACAGCAAGGATGACCAAGCCATGATCACTATGCCATTGAATTAAACAATTCCACAGATGTGTATAAACTAATTGAATGAAAGAAAAACAAATATGGGTGCTGTTGTAGAAGTTGAGGATCAAAAGATAGATCACGAAATTTAGTCCAGGAATAAAATAAAAATTCAAGAAGATGAACACAACCAAGGAAGCCTAAATGGATGAAAATAGACGAAAGGAACATGTTTGTTAATACTAACAAACATCTGAGGTGAGAATTCTCCAATTAAATTAACCTCTTTAAAAAAACTTCAAACCAGCATCAAGATTTTAAAGCCTAGCTTCAATTATGAACATTTCTTGTCAATTTAACAACAAACTTACTAAGTTTATGCATTTTCCTTCCGTATCCCACCTTTTATTTTCTTTATCTAACGTCAATACACGTTACTTATACGTGTTACTATATCTTATCCTGTTTAATTATGCTTTTCTCACCCTTTGTTAATACTTGACTGACCACTGATACATCTGCTGAATATATACCCGAAGAAACGTGCGTTATTCTTTTACCACCAGCAAAATAGACATCACGAATTAATAATAAAGCCTGACTTCTTATAACACAATCATGAGCCTTTGTAGCAGGTTGAACATTAATTAACCTTTTATTGTTGAAATCCCACTCGTTGTTATTCGTTTTTGGTATTTGAGAGACACATACAGCATTATCATTATTTGTGCCTCCAACTAAATTTACAATTTTATGCTTTGCGAGATCCCAATTGTTTTCTTTTAATTCCTTTGCACCATCCTTTCTGATTTCTTTTAATTCTAACAATTTGTATTTACGATTACCCTGTTTTAACACACATCGATCGATAATTTTAATATTTGATCGAAAACCGCTACGTCATTTGGCAAAGTTCCAGGTAAGATGTTTGTTAATTGCTTATTTTTACCATCAAAGTTAAGACCATTTAATGTTATACTCTAATATTTTGTTACACAATCATTACCATCGACAGCGGATTTAACACGAACTAGTCTTTTATTTCCAAAATCCCAAAATCCTTTCCTCTTTGTTGGTACTTGAGAAACATTTACAGCATCGCCACTTTCTTTACCTTCCCCCAGGTTACTAATTGTATGGTGATTAGGATTAAATTTGCCTTCTTTCACTTTTAAAAAATTTATATTTATTATTACATTGTACAAAGTTGTTTCCCTGTCTAGTTAACGTTTGCCCCATCATATGTACTTTGTCTGGCTGTTCAGCTTTTAGTACATTATTTATTTTACGTTTTTTACCATTCCACATATTATCTTTCAACTCTAAACATTCATAATTCATTTTTCCTGGTACTAAGGCATCTCCTTGTCTAGGGAGAGTCTTTTCCAATCTAGAGTCTAAATATATTTTTGTTACTGAATCTTTTTCATTTTCTGGATTACCAATGTTTGCAATTCTATGAATTTTATCATCGTACACATCTCCATTAAGTTTTAAGCTAGTTGATATTATCCGACTGTAAAGGTTTTAAATTTATAGCGTCACTACTATCTTGGGGATCATTAACATACTTTAAACGTTTATTACTAATGTTATAGTCATCCTGTGGTGTAAGAGGAAAACCAGTATGAGCTTCTTTGTCATGAAATCTTGATCTTACACCGGATTCGGTATAACATCCAAAATTGTCCACATTCATTTTACAAATTACTACATCATCGTTTATGAAACCATTTATATACATTACTAAATTAAGGTCAATTTGGCAATGTTATCTAAGAATATTTATTTATTATATTGAATTTAAACTATTCGTTCTAACCCCAATTCATATCTACCATTTTTAACACTTTGTTCCTTATCAATCACCAGGAATCCGTATTTATCTTCCCATGTTTTACTACAAATTTGTTTTAACATTTCAAATGACATATCAACACCAACATTATCGATGTGTATCTGTTTTAAATTCATATAATCTTGTTTAAAAAATCGATAATATTTGCGTTATCCCTAATCAACAGTTTTGGGATTTTACTATATGTTTGACCAATTAGATACAGTCAATATTGTGATGATTCCCCATAGCGAAATATTTTCTAATGGTGTCATGGTTTTCACAAGAGACATCGTCAAAAATAAATACTGAAAGGATTTGCTTCATTTGGTTGTAAAATAGTGTCACTTGCATCAAATTTTAAAAAATGTACTTCGGGTAAATCAGATATTATTTGATCTAACAACTGATATTTTAGTTGGACAGAGACTTGGAAAAATATATAGAATATTAAACTTTAACTCATTAGGATTAGTTGTTAAATTAAACACTACATTTGTTTTTCCACAGTTTAAAGGTCCACTCACTATACACCTTACGCTGTTTGGTATTAAATTTCCATGTTTCCCTTCCTCATGTTTTACACTATCCACAATTAATTCATCTATATTCGCAATTTTAAAAGAATCTTTAGTTAAATACTTCCATGTCAGCACTCTTCAACGGTTAATGTAATACTAGTGAAATCCTATAGAAGATCTTGTTTAGGTATCCTCGAGTCAGCACTTTTATCCAAACCCAACCAGCGCACCAATACTTTATCGTTTTTCCGTTTTAATAACTTTTCCATGAGATAAACATCTCCAGAAGTAGACTATAGCTTTTCATGCCCATAGAAACCCCCTTGTAGAAGTTCTCCTTTATTATCCTTAAGAATATAGATTTCTGGATATGTGGGTTGTACTCTATAGACGGTAAAAACCTCATTAGTCCACTTGTATCCTAAGTAAATCGATGGTTTTCCTTCATGATAATCTGGAAGGTATTTTTTGTTGGGTTTAACATGTCTCTAACACTTTGAATCAATCCCCCTCTAACACCCGATTCTACCATTAACACCATGTCGATATCTGTTAAAAGTTTAAGTTTGCATTTTGTTTCTTTTAACATAGCTTGCTAAGCTAATCCTGGAGAAGGATACGAGTGTAAAGGGTCCAAACCACATGTAGCAAAACAAGTCTTTCGAAATTCTTCCAGCTCATCACAAAAGAAGAGTCACGTGAAGTTTCACATAAAAGTCTGAGTAATCTCCTCAGGTCTTCATATCCAACTCGTTCCATACTTGACATGCATGTCGATAATCTTCAGGCTCAACTTCCGTATCATTAAGTTTGCTTTTGAATTTGTCTGGTGTATGAAGTGATGTTTCGTCAGATCTACGCAGTCCATCGATGTAATCATAGGGGAAAACTCCTTTTTTGAAGAACTAAATCCATTTTCCCATCAGGTACAATTTTGCTTGTTTCAATAAAATCCTCTCTTCTTAAGGTTTCAGTTAATTTCATAAGGCTAAAAGGCATAAATCTTAAAGAATCAACAAATCTTAGTTTTATTTTACCAACCTTTTTAGAAAAGCTTATAACTTTTTCCATCGTTGTAGCCAAAACAATTGCTCCATCATCTCTTCCTAACTCCGGGATTATAATGTGAGAGTCATAACCACTAAGATTATGCAGAACAACCGGAATTAAAGATGGAAGTTTCTAGTTTAGGTTGCAAGCGATACAGGCTGCACCTCTGTAAGATCCTGTGAGATGGTCATGGTCACGGAATTTTAGGTTATCAGGTGTGAATTTGTTATTGCACAAATAACATGTTTTTTCGAATCATATTGTTGTTATTGATCTTCTTCCACTGGTGACATCGGTAACACGCTTCGATGCATTTCTTTCTCCTTTTCAGCCATATTATACAATTCATCAACAAAGTATCGAGCTGCTTCTTCACCACGATTAATCTTCGGTGTAGACGATAAATCATATTTACGGATATGTTCTTCAGAAAGTGTCGATTTCATTATTAAACAATAACTGTTTTGTGTATGAAGCTGATATTTGCTTCTTGTTGTATCTTCCTCTTCTTCAAGTTCAAGTAGAAGTAAAGTTGATTCGAAATCTGCATACACAACAACTGGAATACGGTATTGTTGAATTACTTTATTAAATTTTACATGTGCTCTGCTAAGAGGTGGCAGTCTAATTCTTCCCTCATAGTTTCCACTACATAACCTTTGATATTCTAATAACCATTCCGAACCTCCCCTTCTTGGTTTGCTTATATGACAAAAATATCTTGTGCAAATGGTTTTCTCTCGGTGTTTTTGTTTCGAAAGAAGAGCTTCAAAATCTTTAATATATACATAGTGTGATATGTCTCCTTTAGTGATCAATAACAAATCGGTATGATGTCTGCGCTCATTTTGTGTTATACGCAAGGGATACGCATTGTTTGACGAATTTAAACCAAATATGTTGATAGAAGCTGAAAGATTTTTCTTTTCAAATTTGGATTCATCTTTAATTGCAACAGGGTATCTCACCCCCTGAAAAATATATATATTTTGAACTTCATTATATTCTCTACTTGCTCTATGTGCATTGTATTTTATATATTTAGCCAACATAGCATTTTTAAAACATTCATTACCTTCATTTTGTACGTTGATACAGGATTTGGTATTCATATTTTTTCCGGTACAGGGATGTAGCTACTTCCTCTTATTCCATAACCGTGTTTATGTACTCTTACGTCTAGACCAGTTATGGATAAAAAAGTCCATCCAGAACCTCTTCCTTCATGTTCTTGCAATTTTATCAAGAGTTCTTCAAAACATTCATTTGCGATTGACTTAATGTCTGACGCAAGCATGATGGTCAGGTTTTTTGTAAGGATTCCTCTTGGTGAAGTTTCATTTTGAATATTAGTGAACACAGCATCCATTAACAGTCCAATTTTGATAAAGCTTTATCTTAATAATTCATTTTGTAAAGTTTTGTTTAACAATACTTTTGCGTTATTTACAAATTCGTCAAGTTGTAATTTTGCATTGTCAATTAATGAGTTACTACAGTACCTGGCAGTTCTCGGGCGTGTAATTCCACATTCATTGATGGAGCAGGCACATAATGAATAACACTTGGTCTTGGAATTTGGTGTTGAGCTGGTGTTTGATCTATTGTTTCCAATTCTTTTTCATTTTGTTAAATTTCATTATTATTGGTGTTATTTTGTATTTCTTTATGAACTTTTAAGAGCCACTCATCTTTAAATGAATCTTCACAAATATCGCAGCGGTACACGATGTAGGTTTGCCCTCCTCAAAGGTTAACATGCTAAAGTGACACAACCACTAATTCACCTCTTTTATACCCAATTAAAAAGTGGTGGGGGTAAGAGGTTGGTGTACACCCCCCATTTTTAAGTCCCATAAGTGGGTCAAGGTCACCTGAGTATGTTGCCAAAACGGGGAATAGAGCAGTAAGTGATTCTCACTTTGACCACAATCTGATATATTCCCCGCTCTGTATTTAAAATTTAAAACTAATCCATCCACATGAGGTTTATAATGTAGTGTAATAGAGACACAGGATATAGCTTTCTCGTAATAAAAGATAAACCTCGTTTGCAAAAGGGATGTGTTTTATTTCTATTTTAATTTCTTCTCTTGCAAGAATGTCCATTCTTTTAACATGCACAACCCAAAACTGCATGAGTAATTGGTACACTTATTGCAAGAAAAAATTCGCATCGGCAATAGAAGAAATACATTGTAGGAATACCATATTAGATACTCTTGTGAAGCTGTTCACAGCCAAAGTGATAATCAACTCTTCAACATCGCGTTTATATAGCAATCGTATGTAAAAAATAAAAAGTGTTGGGGGCAAATATTTCTATAATTTTTACTTTTCATTACCATTTATTATTAAACTTGTTTTTAATATTAACATTAAGTCTTGTAAGTGGGTCAAGGTCATCTGCACATATTGCCAGAACGGGGAATAGAGCAGTAAGTGATTCTCACTTTGACTACAAACTGTGCTATTCCCCACTCTGTATTTAAAGTTAAATATTCAAAAATAAATTAATCAGACTTATCCGATGTTGATGATGATGATGATGATTATGATGAGGATGATGATTATGATGATGATGATGAGGTCATTTCAGAGTAGAATAACCGACGACGAAAACTAAATTCACCTGTGGCTGCATTGAAAACCAACCAACCGCTACTACTGCTTGGAGTTTCGCTATTAAAATCCCCCATTTCATCCAAACAGAGCAACTGATAATAATTCATCGAGGTCTCTGAATCGAAAAATTGTTGAAGCGCCAACTCTTCCTCATCGAGAAGAACTGTTTCAAACGGTTGATGTGTTTTAACAGTTCTTGAATAATTGAGGGTACTCCAGCAGGCACATCCAACTCCAAGAAATAAAGACCTTTCAAAGGAAAATACGAGAGGAAAGAATGCTAGACAGCGGAAAATGATGGTGAGAATCAGTGAAGCTTATTGGGTACTAAACAGTAATATACCATTCGCTAAACCAGATGAAACCCAAAGATCCACTATAAGACTGGCTATAAATTACATCAAAAGTCTTGAATCACCTCAACTGCCCGAAGAACCGCTGGCTCCCTCAATTATTCAAGAACTGTTAAAATATAATAAGTGAACTGTCAAATTAGTACTATTGCAGGTTAAGTATGAACCTACAGCAGTACCTACAGTAACCTACAGAGCAGTGACTAAAACCATTGAATAAATATTACACAGTAGTCATACTCAAAATGAATCAAACGGACAATGATCAATAATAACAACTGGATTTACCCTAAAACAGAAAATAAGCAAATAAGCTAAGCAAATATGATCATTTGTAGAGAACATGGTGAAAAATGACTCCAAGTCATCTAAACAAACTGACTTTCCTTTCCCGAGCAAAGCCCGTATTCAGGTACTAAGATAATAACGTCGGACAATTTACATAATGTAGATTACTGCTGAGTGAAAATTTTGATTTTTTCCACAATCATTAGCCGTAGATTAATAATTCAAACTAGGTTTCTTAGCTTTTTGAGTTTTTTTCGGCAATATACAATCTAAAAACTGTCAAAGTAATACTCATGTAATTTAACTAGTAACTGGGAGGCCGAGCATTGCTAGGGGATGCTCGTCAGTTTGTTTAGATGACTTGGGGTAATTTTTCACCATGTCCCCTACAAATGAGCAGATTTGCTTAGCTAATTAGCCTCTTTTCTGTTTTACGGTCACTGCAGTTGCTATTATAAATCAATGTCCATTTTATTCATTTTGAATACGACCAATGTGTAGTATTTATTAAATGGTTTTATTTAATGCTCTCATATGTAAACCACATATCTTCTTTAAATATAATCAATTAATATATTTTCTTCTTCTATATATTTAATTCCGTAAGCGAATTGGTCCCCACAATACTACACGTAAGCGAATCATACAAGGCTACAACTTCTAAGTTCAAAACACACTTTTAAATTAAATATATGACATATTGGGTGGGTGGCCGTTAGTCCATAATTAAATGTCCCTGTCACTCAGATAAAACCATGTAGTTTATATATGTGTCCGTGGGTGCCATAAATTTTGTAATATTGGTCCGATTTTTATGAAATTTCGTTTAATCGTGACATTTATGACTTTAAGTTCGAAAACTATAGTCTGATCGCTTCATCCAATGGGGTGTTTTGGAGGGGGTTTGTACCCCAAAAATGTTTTTTTTTAGTTTTTAAAATGTAATCTTTAAAGGAATCAAATTTTAGTTTTCCCCTTGAATTCAGCTTAGAAAATAAACAATTTTTTGTTTTGAACATTACGAGAATTAGCAACAGACATATTGAAAATGCTAAACACAATACGTTTTCCAATTGTATTTGTATGAACAATAAGAAACATTGTATATTCGTTTATTTATGAACGTATCCTAACAAAGCTTGATATATTGCTTCATCTCATCGTGGTCTTTTGATATTTTCACAAAAAACTATTAATTGATCGATAGTTCCAGTAACAGCAAACCTGAATACTCAGACCCCATGTTATACTTATTGAAAATAAGTAACATGTTATAAATCGCTTATCTATTTATGTATATTTAATGAAACTTGCTACAGTATATGGTTTTATGTGGTATTAAGACACATATCTATACATTGGAAATTCGTTGAGTATGCAGGTTTGCTGCGACGGGGGTATTTAAAAGTTGCATTTAATGGTTACGTTAATGTTTACTGTATAAATACATGAAAATAAATCAAAAGCTTATAGTGAGCTAACAGCTGTCTAATGAATATCACAGAGTTGGATTATAATCAGCTGTTTGTTATAAACAGAACAGACTATGAATCCCTTTAAAACAGTTTGTAGGAATTTACATTTTGTATGATTTAACAATCTTAAAAGGCGAAAATGATAAATCTGACAATTTTGAGGAGTTACGGAATGTTTCAGCATCAGTTTTGTACAAATTGCATGACCACACGTTACCTGGTTTTCTCAAACTAAGGTCGAGTTCCTGGTCAATAATTCTCCCAAATGAATAATATGGGAACATTTGAGGACTTCATACTTTATATCATTAAACTAAATTAAAGGGAGAAAATGATGAATTTGAAAATTTTGGGGAGTACTGGAATGTTTGTAAAAATTCCATGACGACAAGTTGCCTGGAATTCTCAAACTAAGGCCGAGTTCCTTTAAAAATATTCTCCCATTTAATTAAATAACATGGAGAAATTTTTTAAGTGTCAATATTTAAATAAATAAGCCGGTATTTTTTATTTTTACATTTTTCTGTTACTCTGCAGTGTAAAACCATTAAAATGGCACATCGATTGCCCAAATCGGTTGAGAAATAACGACGTAGTAGGCCGAAAACGAGATTTATAAAATGTATAGGTATTTCAGTTACTTCGTTCGCTCATCCATGAGGACAAATAGTCATTCGGGCAAATGGCATGTCGATAACTTGGTTTCAGCCGTCTTTTTAGCGAATTTCCCCTATAGGGAAGAAGCTATTACCGTAGGTCTCATGGTAAAACCTAAGCCCAAGACCATGATAACTTTTTGTTTTGAGGTCCCCAGATGCCAAAAACACTATTCGTTCAAATATATATGTGTTATATTTGTATGTGTTTTTGTGTGTGTGTCCGTTTACACGATAACTTGAGTAAAAAACGTCCGATTTTGATTAAATTTGGCTCAAATGTGTAAAGTGACATTCATGACTTCAAGTTCGAAAACCAGAAAAATCGAACAATGGAAGGGGGGTTTATGGGGTTTTCAATTTTCCAAAAATCAGTTTTTTGCACTTTTCACCCTAACATTTTTAAAACACTCAATTTTGGTTTTGAGCATTTTTATAGAGCTTAAAAAAACAACTAATATGGTATTTTAAATTATTAACTTAGGTTAAGTGGTTGCGGAACAAATCCAAAAAACCTGCTCATAAAATCTATGTTAATCTTATGGGAAAAAGGTTTTTAGCTTTTCCTCTGTTCATTTTAATGTAAACTTCACATTAGCTTTTACCAATCAATTCAGCTCTACAAAACTATCATTTTGGTGTTTAAATTATGATTCTACGTCCAACCGTTGCAGAGATATTCAAAGTGCTAAACACAGTACGCTGTCCAATGTTATCCTTATGGAGAATAAATACAATTTGACTTCTCGATTATTTATGAATGTATATTGATGAACTTGGTATGTGGCTTCACGTAGTACAGGTATATTGATATTTGCACAAAAAATTTATTTTTTGTTGATTATCCCAGTAGCAGCAAACCTGCATACTCAGCCCTATTGTTATTCTTATGTAGAATAAGTAAAGTTTTATATCTCCCTTAATTATGAACATAAATTAACAAAACTTGGTATGCAGCTTGATCTGGTTGAGTTATATTGATAATTGTACAAAAACATATTTATTCTTTTTCTTTTTGCAGCAAACCTGCGTACTCAGTCCTAATGTTATTCTTATGGAGAATAAATAAAATCCTATAAATCACCTATTTATTTATTTATTTTTATGAAACTTGGTAAGTGGCTTTATGTGGCAGTGAGACTAACAGTGTGGCTTTATAGTGTGCATGCATATGCATGCATTGGAAATTCGCTGAGTACTCAGATTTGCTGCTACGGGGGTATTATTAATAATTATTTTTTTTTTTAATGTCGATAATATGGTCAAACGGACAAGTTTCAGGTCGATAAGTTGGTTTCAGCCACCTATTTCTTAATAATTATTAATATTTGAAATGTCACCCAAATTGTCATCCGCACAAGTGTCTTTACGGTCAATTGTACTCCGTTTATAATACCCATTAATATAAACCTTCAATGATACATATTTAATTTAATAATACTGTATAATACAGTTGACTGGTATTATACAATTCTCAATAATACTAAATTTGTTATTATAGCCAATATTACAGTACTATTACTTCTCACAGATATCATAGACTATATTATTGAATATTATAAAGTATCATTAATGTATTATTAATACTCAATAATCATTTTTGCATAGGACAAGGTGGACCCCCAACTGAGTTGGAAATCGTATGTAGATTATATATCTTCCAGGCTTTCCAGAGTTATATTTCTCTTTAGAAGGTTTAAAAAGTCACATAACCTTAGATTACCTTAGAATAGTTTATTTTAGTTTTTTTTCAATCAGTTATTAACTATGGGTTAGTCCTATGGGGCAACTCTAGTCAAATTTCAAATATTCTCATCCTTCAGCAGAGAGTAGTTAGAATAACGTCCAATTCTAGTTATAGAAGTCATTGCAAGCCACTGTTTAAACAATTGAAAATTATGACAGTCGTAAACCTGTACATTTATGAACTTGTTAAGTATACTTTGAAGGAACTACCACCTAACCTAACCTTGAGAGGTGGCATTCATGATTCATTCAATAGGGGTGGAAACAACTTAGACCACAGTTAATTAAGATTAACAAAGTCATTAAAATGACATTTCTCACTTGGTACTAGAGGCTTCAACAAAATAAACCACAGGTTAGTTCCATCGCCACATGCAGTCAGTAATAAGTGCCTAGAGAATTTTCAGAACTAGCTCATAGCAAATCCTTCTACTCGCTGCAGGAGTTCCTGTCTTTGAATAACTGTGATATTAGGTTTTAAGTGGCATGACCGGTTTTGTTGTTCCTTTTTAAAATACTTATTATCAGGGCCGTATTTCCCTAAGGGCACAAGGGGCGAGCGCCCGGGGCCCCGGAACCGAAGGGGCCCCAGGCCACGAAATTGGAAGCCCACGGGCCACTAACAGGGGCTTCACGAGGCAGGGTGTTAATTTTGTTCTGAAAAAAGTTGATTATTTCCTAACTGAGAATTATACAAATAATTTAAGTTGTAAAGGGTGTACGTTCAAACCAAGTCTCAAATTCAAAGTAATTCCCTAATGATTATTATTTTGAATACCGTGTGCGGATTTTATAAATTAGCCCTAATCAAGTAACAGGAATAGGCCCGGTAAGATTTGAAATGTAAACTGCTGACGGTATTGTAGAGCACCTTATTTTGCTGAGGATAACTTGTAGATATTGAATATTTTCAATAGATGATCTTGTTCTTGAGCAATAACTTTTGAGCCTGTTCCCTAACCCCATAAATTGTTCATTATCCTCCATGCTTTGCCGTACTTGGAAGTTGCACATTCCGTTCAAGCCGATGTAAGTTAATTTGTTTGTTCTTGTTGCACAACACTCAAAATGATATATTATAAAATATTAGTAACAAACAGCCAAATAGAAAGTAATTAAATAATACTATCAAAATTATAATTAGTTACGACGGTCAGTTAACGTGTAGAACAGTTAAAGGTTTGAGGTTATCCTAGATTTGATAATAATTAACAATAAAGATTATAATAGTAATGATGGAATGGATTGTAGCCTTTAATTTTTCATTTTGTATTTTCGTATTATGTTTCTGGATTTTAGTATAGTTTCTGAAGGTAAAGAGATGTTTATTTTGAATCAATTTATACTTAAGATCAGCTCTGCCCTGATCTCGGTGAGGGTTACGGGATGTATGCTTATTGTTGTTGCCAACACTGAATTCTCCGTTTACCCACCCCGCACACCCAGTATAAATTAACGTAGGAAGAAACGAAAGCCATTGATGAAAATTAACATTTCTTTGTGTCATCACCACGTAAACTTAACATGAAAACAAGGTACACAAAATGTCAACAAGACAACTGACTTTTTACTACATTTCCAATTATTTAAATCTCTTTGAGAAAATTTGTGTGAGTGATAATATCAAATGCATCCTCTAAAAGATTTGTATAAAAGCTTTATCATCCTGAGGATAGAAAATTATAGTCTGCGTTGCCTTGACTTTGAATATATAATTATAATGATTTAATTGTCAGCCAAGAAATACAGAAGGAAGAAATTTTGACTATGCTTGTGTTTAAATGTCAGAGGGGCCCCATTTTCCTATTCGCCCGGGGCCCCAGCGGTCCTAAATACGGCCCTGTTTATTATCATTATAAAAAACACGTGTTTAAAATAGGGCCAATTTAAATAATGATGTCATCAATGTTATCTTGTAAAATTGTCTTGTTGTTGTGATTTGTCAAAGTTTTAATTTATTTTTGTTTACTAATTGTATGCCATGTCACTGTACCAACCTGCATAAATATATAATAAAATATATTTTTAAAATTGTAATTTTGTTTTCTACTTGCAAGTTGATGTAGTAATTAGCCTTAGTATGTCTTTTCTTCATTTGACTTGGTGTTCACACTGTAATTTTGACTTTGCCAATTGTATTCATCATATACCTAAAGGCAATAAAGATATTTTTTATTTGTATATCTTTTTTTCCTTTTTCTGAATTTTCATTATTAAGGATAATTATCCTCCAAAAACTACACAGAAATTAAAAATCCAAGTTACCCAAAAATGGCTTTAATCAATGAATTTAAAATTTGATAGTTGATACTGCTTAAGATCTCTAATAAAGTAATTTTAACACCTGCCGCAGTTCTCGAAAAATTTTAGTTACAAAATGTTTGACCGTAAAAGGTCTCTTAATTTATATTTTTTATATTTTTATAAAACCATGAACTTTAAATCAAGTTTACTTATCACCATAAAAAAAATTCAAAACACTAAATTAGTAAATTTAATTATTATCCTATGACTAATAGTCTAGCAAACAAATATAAATTTTCAATAGCAGTAAACAAAACACCTTTTCCAAGGTTGATGTTATGAGGAATAAAGAAATTACGATTTCTCTCTTATTTACTAGCCAATGTCATTAAATCTTGCTGTTTAGGTCAGGCTAGCATTGACCAATAGAGGATATTCAGAATATGTTGTCACCTAACCATGGGTGAGGAGTGGGCACTTCCCGTATTAAAACCACTGTGTGAAACAAATTATTCTTTATAGTGCCTCCAAAAAAGGGATTATGGTGGATACTTCTGAAACAAGTTCATTAGGACTTTATATTAATGCCACCGTACTTTGTTTCTATTTGTTATAAATATAAATAATGTGTTGATTCCAAACTGGGATAAAAATGGTAAATATTGTGTCAGTTTCCCGACATCATTTATTTGAGAAGAACGATTATTTGACAAACATGAATGTTATTTAAGGTCAAAATAAAATGGTTGCACATGAAATAACATTAGAGGTCCTATACATTTTACTAAAATCACAGTATGGGATAAAAAATAGAAGTTTCACTAAATTGCTAGTTAGGATTTTGACTCTAACATATTACAGAACAAATATGGATCAACTATAAGGGGATAATGAATAAGATGTCTTGTGTATTTTTGTTACTGATCACGATCGATTGTTTATATAACCATGATCATTAATTCATAGCCAAATGCCCAGTGACATTCCAGGGACACACTCCCTAACCAGGCCTATTTGGGGTTCTTACCAATGCTGCCACCTTGCATGCTCCAGACACTGCAGTAAGTCTGATGGTATATCTATTGTGTGAGGGTGGTTAGCAGAAAAGGACAACACAATTTCCAGACTTCATTTGGTGCCTTTCCCGAAACTGTTTTTAGAGCCACTTTTAAACATTACTTCCTTTATTCTCAAATTAAAGGACTGAAGATGTAACATTTCAAATTTTACTCAGAGATTTTTAATATCAACACGCATTGTTAAACTTTTCATCAAACGCAAGTCATGACTTGAAGCTAAAATAGGTTATGACGAGTCAGATAATAGATACAGGGCATCCATCACTGATACTCGGTTCATTTGGCCGTCAGTGCAGGAAACTGAGGCTCTTTATTGGCCATTAGTCCTCTCGTATTAGGTTCTTTAACATTTTTATGGTTATTTTCTAGCACAAATTCTTTTCAAATATTTTATGAAGTAAAGTAAATGCCCTTGTCACAATATACCCAAACTTTTTAACTCAATGTGACAGTAAATAGTAAGACAATTTTTTAAAATTGTCTTTTAATTTATTAAAGTTTAAATGTTGCGCTGAATATTGTGTTAAACTTGTGTATACACTATGTATTAACACATTCACTGCGGGTGTCACAGAATTTGATCATTGCTCAACATTGGAACATGCAATTTTCATGTTTAAACATATCAAACGTAGCAAATGTGTTAAATTGGGATTTTTGGCAAATATAAATTAACGTGAAGACGAAGCAACTTCAAAAGTTTAATACAAAAATTGCTAGCGTATACAAATCAAGCAAGACATATGAAGAGGTATTTGTCAACATGTTTTGTACTCTCGTGAACTAGAGACTCCTAGGTCCAACTCTCGTGAATTAGATACTCCTAGGTCCAACTCTCATGAATTAGAGACTCCTAGGTCCAACTCTCGTGAATTAGAGACTCCTAGGTCCAACTTTCGTGAATTAGATACTCCTAGGTCCAACTCTCATGAATTAGAGACTCCTAGGTCCAACTCTCGTGAATTAGAGACTCCTAGGTCCAACTCTCGTGAATTAGAGACTCCTAGGTCCAACTCTCATGAATTAGAGACTCCTAGGTCCAACTCTCATGAATTAGAGACTCCTAGGTCCAACTCTCATGAATTAGAGACTCCTAGGTCCAACTCTCATGAATTAGAGACTCCTAGGTCCAACTCTCGTGAATTAGATACTCCTAGGTCCAACTCTCATGAATTAGAGACTCCTAGGTCCAACTCTCATGAATTAGAGACTCCTAGGTCCAACTCTCATGAATTAGAGACTCCTAGGTCCAACTCTCGTGAATTAGAGACTCCTAGGTCCAACTCTCATGAATTAGAGACTCCTAGGTCCAACTCTCGTGAATTAGAGACTCCTAGGTCCAACTATCGTGAATTAGAGATTCCTAGGTCCAACTCTCGTGAATTAGAGACTCCTAGTTCCAACTCTCATGAATTAGAGACTCCTAGGTCCAACTCTCGTGAATTAGAGACTCCTAGGTCCAACTATTTAATCAAATCTGTGTTCGTGTGATCTGTATGAAGGCGTGAACTACCTCAGGACTGCATTAACAAAGGTGAACAAGTGATCAGCAGACTCGAAGTCAGCCCAACTGAAATAAATAGTTCCATCTTTTATACTCAGGCTTTACTTGTTTTCTTGTTTACATGCAGATCATCTTGAAAATCGCTTGTCAAGCTCCTTCATATTTTGTTATTAATTTACTTAATTAGAGCTCAAAAATGGAATTTGAATGGGTCTTGCCCCCTGAAAGTTTAGTTTTTAGTTTGAAAGTATAAGGGTCGTCGTAGTGAGGGGTTTTGAAAAAATTAAGTGGTTTTCTCTGAGAAAATCTCCTCAGGTTTAGGGGTGAATCCAAAGGTCAGGTTGGGGGGCTGCCCCACCACCCCTTCACTCCTGGATCCCTGCCTGGCAGGTGATATGAGTAAAATGAATTAAGAGTCTTCATCACCGGAAGTTGCTAGACGCCATCTTGCAGTTTTGCTCCATAAGGCCTATGTTAACTTTGTGTCTCCATTACTCCTCACCTGATCGTCACATACAATTCATTTTGGTGTCAAATTAAAGGTTTTGCCGTCCTCTAGGGAAATACAATGTTGAATTTTTTAATTTGGGTACCATAGTTGCATAATAAATAGTTGAATTTTGAACTGAAACAATGTACGTGTTCTCATTAATTTGTAACAAAATCCAAATTCGACTATTGTATTTCCCTAGAGGACGACGAAACCTACAATTTGACACCAAAATTAATTGTTTTTGACGATCAGGTGAGGAGTAACGGAGGCACAAAGTTAACATTGGCCTTATGGAACAAAACACCAAGATGGCGTCCGGCAACTTCCGGTGATGAAGACTCTTAAGTTATGAGGTGCAGCCCACAGGTTTAAATATACGTTTCAAACACACTGAAAATTTAGAGGAAAATTTAAAATACGATGGTAAGAAACGAAACCTCCCGTGGGTGAAAACTGACAACAAGATACAAATAATAATGGGCAACGTACTGCGTATCAGTCCACACCCGTAATATAGGGAAGTCGTTTGAAATTCTAAATTATATCTTATTTTAATGATTGCAACATTATAAAATTGTATTAAAAAAATAAAGCAAAAGAATCATGAGTATTAAAGGGGTAAACTCTTACTAAATTCATTCTGGTGGTAGAATATCTCTCTTGAGATATCTTAGAAAGCTATTACAAAACTAAACTATTTGAAATTACAGATAACAAAGTTTAGAAGTTTATTCAAACTAAACATATAAAGGGTTTTTCCAGCATCTTGCAACAAACACTCGATTATTTATTATAATAAACTAGTATATGGTCCAAATTAATGAATAGATAGCTATGTACGATTTCCAAGCTTAGTCTAAAACCAAAAGGGGAAGTAGGATACATTATTTTTCTCATTTCAAAATAAAATTTTGTAATACCAAAACTTTAATTACTGTAATATCCAGGCAATTGAGTTGTATAATCTTTCGTTATAAAGTAAAAAATTATACAAATAATAGCGGGAATACTTTATTTAAAAATACAATAATTTATTGGATTAAATTTTTTGAAAACATCAAGCTCAAACACACACAGTACACGTTATAAAGTAAAGCAACACTTTTTCAAGACTGTCAAAAGTCAATTTCTTTATATTTTAGTTTTCTATCGAAAAGTTAAAATTCTTAACTGAAAAACACCATTTAAATAAGGTTTTGGAGGAAATCTGGACAAAACAAAGACAGGATGGTATTTGCAGATTTGATTATCGAGACTCTTATTCCTACAACAACCTCGTACCTCCTTGCTGACTGGTTGAATGAGGGGGCAGTTAGACTGTATTATGTTATAAAAGAGCACAATACATTGAAACCGTCTCTAGATAAACTTTTGTATAATTTGTTTTTATATATTATATACAAAGGGAAAAAAATGTTACATCATAATAAATTTAATGTATAAAAGAAATGAGATTTTGAATCAGCTGTAAATACAATTTAAAAAAATTCAGTTACGTTACACGTTTATGATAAGATAAAATATGTTACATGTTAATAAAAAAGATGAAAACTCACTAAGTTGATTTAGTTTTTCAATGATTTCTGATAAAAATCATGTTCTTTTTCAAGAGAATTCAATGCAATATTTTCAGAGTGCTTTTTATATAAAGAACACGTGGCAAATATGAAAATCTTGATGTCGAGTCCACTGATGGCAGGGGATTTGTGTGTGAGGTTAAATCTATTCAATTAACTCTTCAGGTTGAAAAAGCAAACTTTTATCTGAAATGTATGACTATTGACAGTCTTGAAAAAATATTGCTTTACTTTATAACGTGTACTGTGTGTGTTTGAGCTTGTTTTTTTTCAAAAAATTTAATCCAATAAATTATTGTATTTTTAAATCAAGTATTCCCGCTATTATTTTTATAATTTATTACTTTATAACGAAAGATTATACAACCCAGTTGTCTGGATATTAGAGTAATTAAAGTGTTTGTATTAAAAAATTTTACTTTGAAACGAAAAAAATAATGTATCCTACTTCCCCTTTTGGTTTTAGACTAAGCTTGGAAATCCTACATAGCTAGCTATTCATTAATCTGGACCATATACTCGTTTATTATAATAAATAATCGAGTGTTTGTTGCAAGATGCTGGAAAAACCCTTTATATGTTTAGTTTGAATAAACTTCTAAACTTTTTTATCTGTAATTTCAAATAGTTTAGTTTTGTAATAGCTTTCTAAGATATCTCAAGAGAGATATTTTACCACCAGAATGAATTTAGTAAGAGTTTACCCCTTTAATACTCATGATTCTTTTGCTTTATTTTTTTTAATACAATTTTATAATGTTGTAATCATTAAAATAAGATATAATTTAGAATTTCAAACGACTTCCCTATATTACGGGTGTGGACTGATACGCAGTACGTTGCCCATTATTATTTGTATCTTTTTGTCAGTTTTCACCCACGGGAGGATTCGTTTCTTACCATCGTATTTTACATTTTCCTTTAAATTTTCAGTGTGTTTGAAACGTATATTTAAACCTGTGGGCTGCACCTCATAACTTAATAGGATTCATTTTACTCATATCACCTGCCAGGCAGGGATCCAGGAGTGAAGGGGTGGTGGGGCAGCGCCCCAACCTGACCTTTGGATTCACCACTAAACCTGAGTAGATTTTCTCAGAGAAAACCACTTAATTTTTTCAAAACCCCTCACTACGACGACCCTTATACTTTCAAACTAAAAATTAAACTTTCAGGGCGCAAGACCCATTTAAATTGCATTTTTGAGCTCTAATTAAGTAAATTAATAACGAAATATGAAGGAGCTTGTCAAGCGATTTTTAAGATGATCTGCATGTCTACAAGAAAACAAGTAAAGCCTGAGTATAAAAGATGGAACTATTTATTTCAGTTGGGCTGACTTCGAGTCTGCTGATCACTTGTTCACCTTTGTTAATGCAGTCCTGAGGTAGTTCATGCCTTCATACAGATCACACGAACACAGATTTGATTAAATAGTTGGACCTAGGAGTCTCTAATTCATGAGAGTTGGACCTAGGAGTATCTAATTCACGAAAGTTGGACCTAGGAGTCTCTAATTCATGAGAGTTGGACCTAGGAGTATCTAATTCACGAAAGTTGGACCTAGGAGTCTCTAATTCTAGAGAGTTGGACCTATGAGTCTCTAATTCACGAGAGTTGGACCTAGGAGTCCCTAATTCACGAGAGTTGGACCTAGGAGTCTCTAATTCACGAAAGTTGGACCTAGGAGTCTCTAATTCATGAGAGTTGGACCTAGGAGTCTCTAATTCATGAGAGTTGGACCTAGGAGTCTCTAATTCATGAGAGTTGGACCTAGGAGTCTCTAATTCACGAGAGTTGGACCTAGGAGTCTCTAATTCACGAGAGTTGGACCTAGGAGTCTCTAATTCACGAGAGTTGGACCTAGGAGTCTCTAATTCATGAGAGTTGGACCTAGGAGTATCTAATTCACGAAAGTTGGACCTAGGAGTCTCTAATTCATGAGAGTTGGACCTAGGAGTCTCTAATTCACGAGAGTTGGACCTAGGAGTCTCTAAATCATGAGAGTTGGACCTAGGAGTCTCTAATTCACGAGGGTTGGACCTAGGAGTCTCTAATTCATGAGAGTTGGACCTAGGAGTCTCTAAATCACGAGAGTACAAAACATGTTGACAAATACCTCTTCATATGTCTTGCTTGATTTGTATACGCTAGCAATTTTTGTATTAAACTTTTGAAGTTGCTTCGTCTTCATGTTAATTTATATTTGCCAAAAATCCCAATTTAACACATTTGCTACGTTTGAAATGTGTAAACATGTAAATTGCATGTTCCAATGTTGAGCAATGATCAAATTCTGGGACACCCGCAGTGAATGTGTTAATACATAGTGTATACACAAGTTTAACACAATATTCAGTGCAACATTTAAACTTTAATAAATTAAAAGACAATTTTAAAAAATTGTCTTACTATTTACTGTCACATTGAGTTAAAAAGTTTGGGTATATTGTGACAAGGGCATTTACTTTACTTCATAAAATATTTGAAAAGAATTTGTGCTAGAAAATAACCATAAAAATGTTAAAGAACCTAATACGAGAGGACTAATGGCCAATAAAGATCCTCAGTTTCCTGCACTGACGGCCAAATGAACCGAGTATCAGTGATGGATGCCCTGTATCTATTATCTGACTCGTCATAACCTATTTTAGCTTCAAGTCATGACTTGCGTTTGATGAAAAGTGTAACAATGCGTGTTGATATTAAAAATCTCTGAGTAAAATTTGAAATGTTACATCTTCAGTCCTTTAATTTGAGAATAAAGGAAGTAATGTTTAAAAGTGGCTCTAAAAACAGTTTCGGGAAAGGCACCAAATGAAGTCTGGAAATTGTGTTGTCCTTTTCTGCTAACCACCCTCACACAATAGATATACCATCAGACTTACTGCAGTGTCTGGAGCATGCAAGGTGGCAGCATTGGTAAGAACCCCAAATAGGCCTGGTTAGGGAGTGTGTCCCTGGAATGTCACTGGGCATTTGGCTATGAATTAATGATCATGGTTATATAAACAATCGATCGTGATCAGTAACAAAAATACACAAGACATCTTATTCATTATCCCCTTATAGTTGATCCATATTTGTTCTGTAATATGTTAGAGTCAAAATCCTAACTAGCAATTTAGTGAAACTTCTATTTTTTATCCCATACTGTGATTTTAGTAAAATGTATAGGACCTCTAATGTTATTACATGTGCAACCATTTTATTTTGACCTTAAATAACATTCATGTTTGTCAAATAATCGTTCTTCTCAAATAAATGATGTCGGGAAACTGACACAATATTTTCCATTTTTATCCCAGTTTGGAATCAACACATTATTTATATTTATAACAAATAGAAACAAAGTACGGTGGCATTAATATAAAGTCCTAATGAACTTGTTTCAGAAGTATCCACCATAATCCCTTTTTTGGAGGCACTATAAAGAATAATTTGTTTCACACAGTGGTTTTAATACGGGAAGTGCCCACTCCTCACCCATGGTTAGGTGACAACATATTCTGAATATCCTCTATTGGTCGATGCTAGCCTGACCTAAACAGCAAGATTTAATGACATTGGTTAGTAAATAAGAGAGAAATCGTAATTTCTTTATTCCTCATAACATCAACCTTGGAAAAGGTGTTTTGTTTACTGCTTTTTTATCATTATAAAAAAACACGTGTTTAAAATAGTAAGCATAGAATCGTTTTACTGCTATTGAAAATTTATATTTGTTTGCTAGACTATCAGTCATAGGATAATAATTAAATTTACTAATTTAGTGTTTTGAATTTTTTTATGGTGATAAGTAAACTTGATTTAAAGTTCATGGTTTTATAAAAATATAAAAAATATAAATTAAGAGACCTTTTACGGCCAAACATTTTGTAACTAAAGTTTTTCGAGAACTGCGGCAGGTGTTAAAATTACTTTATTAGAGATCTTAAGCAGTATCAACTATCAAATTTTAAATTCATTAATTAAAGCCATTTTTGGGTAACTTGGATTTTTACTTTCTGTGTAGTTTTTGGAGGACAATTATCCTTAATAATGAAAATTCAGAAAAAGGAAAAAAGATAATACAAATACAAAATATCTTTATTGCCTTTAGGTATATGATGAATACAATTGGCCAAGTCAAAATTACAGTGTGAACACCAAGTCAAATGAAGAAAAGACATACTAAGGCTAATTACTAAATCAACTTACAAGTAGAAAACAAAATTACAATTTTAAAAATATATGTTATTATATATTTATGCAGGTTGGTACAGTGACATGGCATACAATTAGTAAACAAAAATAAATTAAAACTTTGACAAATCACAACAACAAGACAATTTTACAAGATAACATTGATGACATCATTATTTAAATAGGCCCTATTTTAAACACGTGTTTTTTATAATGATAATAAACAGGGCCGTATTTAGGACCTCTGGGGCCCCGGGCGAATAGGAAAATGGGGCCCCCTAACATTTAAATACAAGCATGTATGTAGGTATATGTACATACGAAAGTTATTATTTGTATTCCCTAATATAACCTTATCATTGTTAATATTCTAGCCTTTAATAAATACACGAAATATACAAATAAATAAAAATAATTAATTCATTATCAAAACTTTAAAAACTCGCAAAATAAAAATATAAAATAAGCTCTCTTAAGCTTATATCCAATAAGCTAAAAATATATTAAGTTAATATACAATATAAAACAGTATGGCTAGTTAAACCAACAACAGAAATTTATAAATAAAAAAATAATCTTGTGTAATTGTTTTACCACAAACATAACTAAGATGATTAAAAAAAACAAAAATAGCATAGACTATTAGAAAGAAATAGTTTATCAACATACTACTGGATAGACTTAAATAGTATTTCATGCAGTATAGACAGTCAAAATTTCTTCCTTCTGTATTTCTTGGCTGACAATTAAATCATTATAATTATATATTCAAAGTCAAGGCAACGCAGACTATAATTTTCTATCCTCAGGATGATAAAGCTTTTAAACAAATCTTTTTGAGGATGCATTTGATATTATCACTCACAGAAATTTTCTCAAAGAGATTTAAATAATTGTAAATGTAGTAAAGAGTCAGTTGTATTGTTGACATTTTGTGTACCTTGTTTTCATGTTAAGTTTACGTGATGATGACACAATGAAATGTTCATCTTCATCAATGGCTCTCGTCTCTCCTACGTTATTTTAAACTGGGTGTGGGGGGGGTGGGTAAACGGAGAATTCAGTGTTGGCAACAACAATAAGCATACATCCCGTAACCCTCACCGAGTCCAGGGCAATGCTGATATTAACTATGAATTGATTCAAAATAAACATATCTTTACCTTCAGAAACTATTATAAAATCCAAAAATATAATACGAAAATACAAAATGAATAATAAAAGGCTACAATCTATCCCATCATTACTATTATCATCTTTATTAATAATTATATTATGATATCTAGGATAACCTCAAACCTTTAACTGTTCTATACGTTAACTGACCTTCGTAACCGATTATAATTTTGATATTATTTAATTACTTTCTATTTGGCTGTTGGTTCCTCATATTTTATAATATATCATATTGAGTTTTGTGCAACGAGAACAAACAAATTAACTTACATCGGCTTGAACGGAATCTGCAACTTTCAAGTACGGCAAAGCATGGCAGATTCGTTAAATTCAATTTTATTCTCCTTGTTTTCCTTTAAATGCTGGGCAAATTTGGATGTCGGGTTGGTTTGGTTTACAGCATTGTGTTCTTTAAAACGGTCTGAAAAAAGTTCTGCTTGTGTATCCGATGTAGTTCATGTTACATTGAGCCCCTTTATTACATTCAATGAGATGACCTTTGGAATTATCTTTGGTCTTAGTTAGAGAATTTTTATCCGTAGGAAATCTACTGTTAATTTTATATTCAGGTTGTACTTGATTCTTTTTTAATACATTCCCAATTATTTCCGTGTATTTATTTGTGTAGCCAAAAGTGACCAATCGTTTGTCTGCTTCAGGTTGTTTGGGTTGTATCATTCTCATTTTTTCCTTATTAAATTATCAATCAAAGTATATGATTGGTAACACTACAGCACCGCTTTTAAAGATCATGAATATTGATAGAGAGAACTACACACACGATGCACATAAGACTGCATTTCACCAGTCATAATTATGTGCCAGTTATGAAAGGGACATTTGAAACAATCGATATAGACCTAAGGGAACACCCTGGTAGAATAGCGTCATTCCTCTTTGGGACGTCATACGTGAAGCTTCATTTCAAAAGAGCGCAGCAATGAATACTAACGATCCATATTTTGCGTACTACCGCCGCCAACAATTGCAGACCGGAGGCGGTATCGATAAAGTATTTCGTGGTGCACCCTACCAGCGTGGTCATGGAATTGGCAGTTTCCTAGGCGGTATGTTCCGCACCATTACACCACTACTCAAGTCAGGAGCTGCTGCTGCTGTAGCCAAAGAGGCGTTGAAATCTGGAGTTGGATTCTTGGGCGTCATGACCACGTGGCGAGATCCTAAAGAAGTTGCTACTAGTAGAGACCATTTCAGCCAGTTTACCGGCTCACTGAAACGCAAGGTGAATGACAAACTTCAACATTACTTAGTGGTGGCGGCGGCGGCGGCTCTCGCGCGAAACACCACCACGTAACGAGCGGTTTGGCCAGGATGATGTTGACTTTCGACATGTGGACTAGGGTGACGTCATCTGTGAAGTAGGTTCGGTCCAGGAAGTTTGACTTGGCAACATACTTCCCAAACATCTCCTGCGTACACCCCAGTTTGATACTTATTCGCTTGCGAACATTCTCAATCGTCTTACTGAAGACCGCATTATTCATGACCTTGAAAAAGTCTTGCTCAAACTTGGTCTTGGTCTAATACGCACCTCAGTGTTCATCAGGATGTAACGTTCTAACCACCTAGACTGATGGAACGAGATGACGCGATGCACGTTCACAAGATCCAGCCCGTTTTCAAGCACCTGTTTCAGTATTCTGTAATAACAGATGTAGTTCTTCTTGTCATCCAGATTAGTCACGAGCTTCTTGAATTTCCCTCGTGGTGGACGTTTGGTCTCGCAGCAGTAAGGTAGATCCTTGTGAAGGTTGAGCAGGTGGGTGGGGTAGCGAAAGTCCAATTCCAAGACGTAGCCCTTGCGTCTTTCGGGGTCCAACGCGGCAATATCCAGGGACGCGATCTCCTTATAGCTGAGCCATTGGAAGTGTCCCTCAGGAAGACACTGGGACATGGCCTAACCGTACAGGTTGTTAGCGTCCAAGTATAGCAGGTGGCGCGTGGGCTCTTTAGGACGTCGATCTTCGGGGCGACATCCGTCATGGTTGGCCTTGGCGAATCGGGTGATTGCCTGGGAAAGACCTGATGACTTGATCAAAGAAGAGGTACATGTCAAAGTCCTGAATCGTATGGAGCTCCACTCGTCAGGTCCTCAGCATGACATCCCAGGCGTATGAAGGTAGGGTGTAGTAATGTGCAGGGTCTAGTCTGTATTCGATCATCGACGTGTCCCTGAAGCGTTCAAAAACGTCAGTCAATAGCGCAATGTCACAACGCAGGTGCTTTTCGGCGTAGTCCTTGAGGTTCAAAAAACCGAAGGCTTCCCACACGTTGCGAGCTTACTGGTAGTCTGCATCCTCAATGTCCTCCAGGGTCATGTCATTGCGAAAATCTTGTTGAAACGGTAGCTCTGTTGTATCTTCCAACACGACGTACAATTTTACAAAGTTATAAGGGAACACGCCTTCACTACGGACTAAATTAAAGAGGTGGTCTTCGGGAAATCTATTCCTTGTCTTCAAAAGTTGAGCTGTTGGAAGTGCGGCTGCGAGGCTGGCAAGACTCAAAGCCAGGAACCTGTAGGTGTCGATGAACCTGACGCTGAATCCTGGCTGTCTTTTTCCACGCCCTGGCATCGTAGCTGGTTCACTTCCCCGATTGTGCAAGTTTCTCCATCGGTCGCTGTAGTCGGTACGTTAGTAAACGATAGAGGAAGTCCCGCTGAACTAGCTTGAATAATGGGTGAGCAGTTTAGTCGTCATCCACCATTATCTCGTCTTCTGCAGGTTGAGGGTCTGTGCTGGGGCCTGGTTGTGGTTCGGCACTGGGTCCTGGCTTAGGCTGTGGCTCGGTACTGGGTCCTGGCTGAGGCTCCTCCAACACAAAAGGAGCACGGTTTCGGATAAGTTCCCTCATAATTGGGCAGCTTAGCCGCTCATGTAGGTCCTTGTTGAACAGCTGATTAAACTCCTGCCCACTATACGCACAAGGTAAACTACAAATATCACCAACACTGTGAAATTGTACGGTGAGTCGCCGTAGATTGTCTACCCGTTTGAACCCGGCGTCACACACGTCGCATTGGAAGCTTTGTACTCTGCTGTGGACGGTGTCCACATGCCATTGTAGGTTGACTGCTCGGTGGAAATGACGGTCACATTCTTGACATGTGTGACGGTCAGGACCCGGACCTTCGTCTGAAAATAAAAATGAAAACCAATTAGGATAAATGAAGATAACCTTTCTCTCTCTATAGTCAAGTATTCTTCTTCTTCTTCCGACTCATAGTTAAATAGGTTCAAGGGTAAAAAAGAGGCTCAAATACTAGGTTATCAAGATACAAAACAAGCATTGCGGGTTAACGTTGATGAGGAAGATAAGTGTAATGCTTTGAGCATAATCAGCAAAGGGGGGTGCGTCAACGCACCCCCTTTAACTTCTAATATCAGACTACATTCATCAATACATTCTTCTTCTTACTCCTCCTTTAAATTCCGACCGTTAAATATAGGTAAGCATTCTTCTTCTTCTTCTGGTACCTAATTAAATAATTATAAAACTACATAGTTTAAAGGAAAAAAGTTCTTTTAATGTAGATACTCACCTTCATCGGAGCTGGGGTTGTCATTGGCAGTTGTCTGCAATGGTGCATGCATTTCCCGGGGTGGAGTGAGGCAGTGTTTCTTCTCCATGACACGATCTAAAACGCCCTGGTCCGCAAATGTGGCGCGACAAAGCCGACATGCAACTTCTCCATCTGTAAACGCACAAATCGATTAGATTTATTTTTATTTTATTTTATTATAAAGCAGGAGGGGAGGGGAGGGTTTCAACTACATTTCTCTGTGAAAAGCAAAGCAAATTCTCTCTCGCTCCCAGTTTATACATGTGCGAAAGACTAACTAGGTGTACGCTCATTCCTCGCGTATAAGGATAATTGAAACACATGATCAAACTTAAATCGAGTCTCATAAAAAATTCAATATCTGATTTGAGTAACATCATCAGAATACATTCCGTTATCATTTAACTGCCGCCAGAACCCGGATTTTATGTCTATACAGTATAGCTATAGTTTTATTCACTTCTCTAAGAATCAATTATCGCGGTAGCTGAGGGGTATCGCACTGGCTCTTGGAGCGTAATGTCGCAGGTTCGGATCCCGCCGCCGACCTAACATTTTATCCGTAAAAAAACATACATACATTTATCACTTGTTTTTATCAAAGTAAATGTTGTATAAATACGTAAATTTATTAATTTTAAAATAAATTGAAGATTTCAGGCATGGTTTGTTGTTAGGATTGGCATGGGTGCGTTATCTTAGAACAAACAGAGCATTTTGGGCTAAGCAGTGACTTTAGCAGTGTGGTTAATTTAACTTTTAAGGGAACAGCGAGTTCCCTATATGAACTAATGTTAACAATTTCTATAGGCCAAGTCAAAATATCCTTAAGGATTAACAATAAATCGTCAGGCCCAGTTATTTAGATGAAAAAATGAGATTTCAATATATTGTTTCAATAGCCTAGGCTATCATGAAATTAAATGCTATAAACATGGGTTGGCCCAAGTCCGTCCGTACATGAAACTTCTAAAATGACAAGTAGCCTAAGTGTATATGCCTACATTTTATAGTCATAGGTCCAAGTTTATGATGAAAACAGCTCACTATAATCCAAACCTAGGATATGTCAAATCATTTCACATAACCTGTATAAAAGGTTTAGTTTGGTTAGAATAGTTTTAAATCTTTTGTTTTGGTTCGCTACAACATTCCTGGTAATGTGTTTAAAGTATTTTAAAACAGTTGTAGTTTACAAAATAATATTTAAATATATTGTTTCAATAGCCTAGGCTATCATGAAATTAAATTCTATAAACATGGGTTGGTCCAAGACCGTACATGAAACTTCTAAAATGGCAAGTAGCCTAAGTGTATAGGCCTACATTTTATAGCCATAGGTCCAAGTTTATGATGGAAACTGCTCAGTATAATCCAAACCTAGGATATTTCAAATAACCTGAGAATTGGCTTTCAGATAACCTGTATAAAAGGCTTAGTTTGGTTAGAATAGTTTAAAGCTTT
Organism: Allygus modestus; assembly: GCA_963675035.1. Taxonomy (NCBI): domain Eukaryota; kingdom Metazoa; phylum Arthropoda; class Insecta; order Hemiptera; family Cicadellidae; genus Allygus; species Allygus modestus. Next base: position 42,631,150 of record OY776113.1, on the reverse strand, counting down.
TGTTTTGGTTCGCTACAACATTACTGGTAATGTTTAAAGTATTTTACAACAGTTGTATTTTGCAAAATGATATTTCAATATATTATTTCAATAGCCTAGGCTATCATGAAATTAAATTCTATAAACATGGGTTGGTCCAAGACCGTACATGAAACTTTTAAAATGGCAATTAGCCGAAGTGTATAGACCTACATTTTATAACCATAGGTCCAAGTTTATGATAAAAACAGCTCAGTATAATCCAAACCTAGGATTTGTCAAATCATTTCAGATAACCTGTATCTTACCTTGGCTTAGTTTGGTTAGAATAGTTTAAAGCTTTTATTTTGGTTCACTACAACATTCCTGGTAATGTGTTTAAAGTATTTTACAACAGTTATGTATTACCAGTTTAATGTCGGCTTACTGTTACTGTAATCCAACCCTAGGCTATGTCAAATCATTCAAGATAACCTTCCGAAAAAGGCTCTTTGGTTCGAATAATCTATAGATTTATTGTGGTTACCTACTACATTACTGGTAATGTATTTTAGGTAATGTAGACAATTTTTATTATTAATTTAGAGAAAATATAACCTAGCAAATAACTGTCCTACAAAAATAAATTTTAAGGTTGTTCGCTTACTGTGACTAACTTCATCAACGCTTTCTAGGCAAATTGAGGCTTTGTATACTTTTTACACATGACAATCACAATATTATCAATTGTATAAGAAAAGGTAATAAAACAAACTATTTTTTAAGTTAATATCTTAATATCTACAGTCATCAAAAAGTTATTTTGAGTTTTTCGATCTGCCACACGCGTCGTCTGTCGTCTGCCACTGTTACGCCACTGTCGCCTCTGACGACTGACAATATTTACACAGAGTAGGCGTACTAAGCGAATATTAACTGTATGTATATTGGTTTAAAACGTACACTTAATAATTTTATAAAATAATAAATATGCTCACAACTTAAAAATATACTTCGATTTATCTCTCTTGTGTGGTTTTTGTTGGTAAAAAAAACTGTTGTTATCCAGTATAACAAAGTATACTCTAGTAAACTAACTATTGTTACTCTGTAGTTGAAACATAGACGTCGGCTAAATTTTAACGATTCAAGTACCACTAAAATGGCTTCCAATGTTATTCTTATGGAGAAAAAAATAAATTTGGTTTTAGGATAATTTGATTAATACTGAACGAAATTATCTGAATAACGAACTTGACCGAGATTTTGACCTGTTAAGTTTTTCTGGAAAATTTTAAGTTTAACTGTGTAGGCATTCTCGAGTTATTGTGGTCACAGACACGCCAGTTGAGTTGATTCTCTTACCAGTCTAAGCAGTAAAGTTACTTTCACTTCGTTCAATTATCCAATTATGGCTGAAAATAAATTAACATGGTTATGTGATTTTTATTTATGCCAACAAAACAAGTATATTAATGTTAAATAAATTAAAACTTCTCTCACTCTCTGTTTACGCATATGTGAAAGAATATTTTTTAGTCGATTCATAAAATATCTCTATTTTACTGTTTTTAATTGAAAAATCAAATCAGATTTAAGTCTTAGTCAATCAATATTACTACTAACAAACACGCACCTTTCTGTGGTGGACGTCTCTCGCCATGGACACTTGCAACGTGCTTCACCAAAGCTCCTCTATGTACGTATACGCATCCGAAAATGGTGCACTTGTGTGTAGCGTTCATCTCGAATATTGATGCTCTTTATCACAAACAAAACAACATAACACAAACGTTTTAATAATCCAAGATGCTAGCCACAAATCGCAAATAGCGCAAATCGTGGAGAACAGAGCAGTACTTAACTAACACGTCCGCTCGCTGTGGGATCTCAACACAAACTGAGCTATTTAGCTCTGTGAATAATGGTCGTAGCGCGTGGGATTCTTCGCAGGTGTCCACACAAAAACTCACCCTCTGTCGGAGAATGTGAATAAGAACATAATGAGAGTCGAGGGTTGGGAAGTTCTATTGTTGTAATTTATAGAATGCTAGGGGGGAGTTTCGCTCCCCTGTACGACACGGGTGTTTAAACGCAAAAACAACAGAGCACAAAAGGAATTATTTGATTTGTTAACCCCAACTGAATGGCGCTAGACCCTTCCAGGAAACCCATTGTTCCAATTAAGGTCAAGATGGACGTCTGGTGAGGGGGGGTTCCTCCTGATTGGTGCGTTAGACAATAGAGCGAAAACAAATTTTTCGTCGGGGAGGCTCCTCCTAATCTGTTGATAAGCAAGAAATATTTATTAGTTGTCAAGCTTTGCAACATGCACTGGCCATTGTAAAATATAATTATAAGGCATAAACCACACAGTAATTATCATACCAGGTTTCACATAACTACAAAACAAGATTCCGGAATGCTCGTGCATCAACTCAACACAACTTAACCTTCTTCCTCCCACGACATTTTTCACGTGTCTGTTTAAATTGCTTCTACAGCTTGCCCTCTTTTCACAGATAGGGCAAATAAACTTGTTATTTTTCATATTTATGCATCTCTCCAAACTTAAATAAATAAATAAATAATACCTTTATTTACAAGTGTTCTTCAGTACAAACTGTTTTTCGAGACAACTCAAGTCAACACAACACAAGAGAAAAATAAATCAGACATTCCAGCAAAAAAATAAAAAAACAGGTCAGATTATAAAAATAAACCAAATGCTCTTAATTAAACCTATGACTTCAACCTGGCCTTGAACGAGTTATAATTCAACGATTTCATGCTTGGATGTAGAGTATTGTATGCTTGGGGTCCAAAGTACGAGAACCCTTTAGTCCCTAACTCAAGCCGCACTCTTGGCATTAGAAGCAAGTCCTGGTACAGTGTTTCCTAACCAATGCACGATGTACAATCTTCCTCTTCAGATAAGGAGGTCCATTTGAAGACAGTACCTTTTGTACAACTGATACAGTCTGAAAGAAAGACTGCTTCCCCAAGAAGAGAACCTTAGCCTGTTCACGATATGCAGATATATGATCAAACTTCCTAAGATTATAAACAAACCTTAGGGCTCTATTCTGCAACCTCATCAGAAGCACTCTACTATCCAGGGTCAGACATTCGCCAAAGGATAGAAGGGCATAATGAATCATCTGGAAGACCATAGATCTTATCAACTCCAGCTTAGCAGTTTCAGTCAGCACAAACTTCAGTCGATGGAACATTCTTAACCTATTTAAAAATTTCTGACATATATAACTAACATGGGAGCGAAAACTCAACTGAGAATCAATGTTGACGCCCAGAACTTTGACAGAGTCAGAAACAGAGAGAACCCTGCCATCCAGCTCCACCTTCCCAAGAAGACTATTCGCCGGTTTCAAGTAAGAAGAACCAAAATTAAGTACGACACACTTTTCAGGATTAAGAACTAGACCATGACCGTCAGACCACTGCTTCAACCTGAAAAAATCAGAGTTCATGAGCTTAACTGATTCATGAAATCCAGAAGGATCATAAGACAGGACTAGTTGACAATCATCAGCATAGGAATGTAAACTGGAGAATTCTAGCACACTGTGGAGGTCCTGTGTATACAAGATGAATAGAACAGGTCCCAGACAAATTCCCTGCGGAACTCCTACGTCCCTATGAAGTACATCAGAGTACCTACCATTCACCTTAGTTACCTGCGATCTGTGACCTAGATAAGAAGAAAACCATCTGAGAGAATCCTCGTCGAATTTGAGAAACCTGAGTTTTGACATAAGCATGTCATGGTTCACCGAGTCGAACGCCTGGGAATAGTCAAGTGACGCCATAATACTGTATCGCCCTTGGTCTTTAGCTTGAAGTAGCTCATCAGTCGTATTAAGAAGAGCAGTAAGAGTGCTGAACCCCCTATGAAAACCTGACTGTGTCTCTGACAGCACATCTGACACCTCTAGGTAATCCACCAACTGTTCCACAACAATTTTCTCCAAAATTTTGGAGCAAGCAGGTAAAATCGATATTGGACGGAAATGGCAATTAAATGTTGGGTTCGAGCACTTCTGAAGCGGGATCACAATGCTACGCTTCCAACTGTCTGGGAAAACACCAGTAGTCAGTGACACATTAATCAGATGCGTAATGGCTGGCAGATAATATGGGCTCACACTCTTTATCATGTCTATTGATAAGCCATCTATACCAAACGCTTTTGATGTTATTTTGTTCATAGTGTCTATAACCTTTTCTTTGACAACGGTGCTTCAAACTACAATTAGTATTTACTACTTGTTTTGTCCTGTGCCACTCTTCCTTTGCCGTCTAAGCAAGCGATTAGCGAGTGTGTGAGTTGTTAGATCTTGAACTGAACAAGTCGTTAATTTTACTTGTAGAACAGAATTAAAGGGACAAGAGCCGTTCATTTCTGGCGTAAACGCATAGGCCAGGCCTAGTCCTTGTTCCTGCGACGAAAGGATCACCTCCCGCCAGTCGGCCACGGCCAGTCTCAAAACTCATAGTAGGCGCGAAATGGTTGGTGTGTAACTTCACAACATAATTAAGAGTAGCAATTTTTGCACCTCACATTCGGGAGGTCTCGGGTTTTATCCCAGGCTGGCCATTCTGAGAAGAGTTTTACGGTTTCTCATCTCACTTTGGCGAATGCCGGAATGGTTCCCAAAAAAGGGCCGTACCCCGCCAGGAAGGGAAAGAGAGGACTCAGGCCTACCTTACCTAGTTAAAAGATTTCCTATAAATTAACTATTTTGTTGTAAATTACAATACATGGTAAAACATTGTCACGGAATAAATATTATTAAAAAAAGTTAAGTCTTGGCTAAGGGCAAGAATGTGAGAAACACGGCTCATGGGTTTTTGCTTGCTTCACGTTCACAGAAACAATGATTGAGAGATTTGCGAAAAAGGGTGCCAGAACACTTGACTTTGTTTTATAAAGACTTATACACACAATTTGGCAGTTCTCACAGTTAAACTGTTATTTTATTGTAAGCATATTAATAACCCTTCTTTCTTAAGCAATATGTTTTCTTTCAAGTATCCAGTTTACAATTAGAATAGAATAGAATAGAATAGAATATTTTTATTTTCTCATGATACATGACGAAAAAATATAATTGTTACTTTATTTAAAATTATACAGCTTGTTTGTAACTTAAATAAATAATAAATGTCCATTTTACTTGTCAGGCTGACATAAAAATAAAAATAAAATAATGAGAAAACAATAGGGCCTCTTAAGGCAATGCCTGTTGTGAGGTTCCATCACTTAAATTAAAATAACATAAAGTAAAGTAAGCGAACAGAAATTATCGAAATATAATAAACACAATTGTCTCAGGCAACCTATGTGTATATAAAATAAAAACTAAATAAAAAATTAAATATTTTACGTGCCTTATTTACTCACATAAACACTGAAATTAAGCATGGGCTCAATGCATAAAACTAATTACAGAAAATAAATAAAACTGTATTTGTATATTCATATAGTCTATCATATAAATTATACATGTATTATAAAATTCAAAGGTTTACTCTTTCAACCCGCGCACCGCACTTGTGCCACAAGGCGGCTCATGGCCCTCCCCGGAGGCTTGCCTCTGGAGTTGGGAGTTCAATTAAGAACATTATAATATTATAACTTCTTAGTTTTTATTTATTGTTGTACTGCTTAGGCCACATGAAAATTTTATATTTGATTCATATAAATAATGATATGCTATATTTTTTAAGTAGTATATTATGATGTTTTACATTTGCTTCATAAAATATATAAAATAATTCCCGGGGTAGGCCAATGGGCTTCTTGTTACTTTGGGTTCTGCTCTTTCAATGAGCTCATAAACCACCCTTGCAGACTCTTAAGACCGAATGTTCAGGACTTATATATGTTCTGGATTTATTTAATGTGGTTTTTAAAAATAATTAATCCCCAACTACTCAACAAGAGCCTGGTTCATCACATGTTTACCCCACCAATTAAAATCATATGTTTTTATTTTAATTTGATTTTAAATACTTCTCTTTTCCTATACTTTTATCCTCACCTGATATCTTTTGTTTACATTTTCATTGTTACCTATTTTATAATAACAAACTCTCTTTTCACTTAAACAGTCCAGCAAATAACCACTCCCAGTTTATTTTTGTTAATATTTCATCCTCTTCCCATTTCATTTCCCCTTTTTGTCAATTATCAACATGATAATGTATGTATATCTATATCCCACCTCATGTTAATTTTATTCAATGACACGCTGGTTAAAACCCCCAAACTATGTACCTGTAATAAAGTGAGTGATATCATCCATAACCCTGGACCCTTCAGATCTTCTAGATCCTCTGGACCATCTAGAATGTCTTCAAGACCTTCTCATCCCATCTCCTGACTCCTTTGATCTCCACATGCCTCATCCAAAGTAGTGACTTAAAAGTCAGAACTGTCACCCAATTTGGTGAGTAGATAAGTAATTAATATAAACTTCTTTTGAACATTTTCTTTTCATTTTGTTTAATTATAAATACCCTAATATTTGTGATCAGTGCCTTAAAACTTTCAAATGCCCTTCTTGTTGCAGTGTTATTGCGTAAAATGGGCGTAGACATCAGAAGAAAACTAGAAGCATTTCGCGCATCTTCCTCATCCCCTAAGCATTCTCTACCCTCAGTAAAAGAAATAGTTGATTTCCTTAATACCGAATGTACGCAACTCGAGGACGCGACTTTATCACAAAGTATGCAATCCCTGGAAATTAACGTTTCTAACTCTCGTCCAAGACCCACAGTTAACAACAAAACTCGTAAACTTGTCAGCATGATAGCTAGTAGTGTGCATTTGAGGCTGCTGGGGCGGAAGTGACGTCATCCGGTCACGTGACCGGATGCGCTGAGTCATTAAATACGTCATCTGAGCCTCAGCCAGTGACGTAGGCGGTTTTGTGACGTAATGAGGGAAAGTTCAAAGGTCAAGGTCACGGGGAGGTTATTTTAAAAAGTACTACCTCGCACGCGTAAAATTCGATTGTGATTCGATAGTTAATCGATAAGAAAAATCGAATGAAGCAATCGAATGATACGAGTGCGAGGTAGTACTATTTCATTTATTACTTTATTTTTTTACTTTTCTTTTTATTTAGAATAAGTTATGTTTACAATAATTTATGTTTACAATAGTTCCCCGTTGTTTGTCATCATCGATGTTGTTGATCCGGAGTCACGACCATCACTTCGTTTTCTGATGAAAGGCGTAGATACTTTGACCCCTGCGCAGAGTCTATGTTGTTTGTTGCGATCAGTTCTAAAGATAAACTATAACCATTTGCTAGGAGAAGTCTTAACTCTTCTTTAAAAACCTCCAGGTCCGTAGAAGTTGATAGATAAATAGAGTCATAATAAATACATCGAATCTTGAGTGACATGATAATGTTATTTTGTGAAGAGCGCGGAGAGAGCGCTCGATGTTCACCGGTCGAGAACCGGAGGTGTACTGACTATTCGCTAGCTAGCGTTTTGGTATCAAACAAAATGGTGGGGGTAAAAGTGTGGTGGGGCGGAGCATATGGCGGACGGCAGATGGCAGGCGGCAGGTGGCAGGCGACAGGTGGCAAGTGCGTGGCAGATGACAGTCCCCCCACTACACCAGTCCCCCCACCAAGTCTTACATCGCACAATAACTAGTTTACATGTGTTAGTTAGGGTTTAGCTCTTAGACTGTCAAGACCTTAGCTCCTTAACTGAAAACTTCAATTAATTCGTCTCAACACTGGATGTGTATAAATATTACAGTCACTATGATCTAAACTAGTGCATGTTTCCATGTGTTGCTTCTTGTGCAGCAGACAACTGGCTAAGAGTGTTCCAACCTTGTCTATTCTACGATGGAACCGCTCATTGTCCGCTAAAAGCGTAGACATTCTATCTTCATCGTCGGAGAAGTAGAAGGTGGTGGCAAGCGGGCTACTGAAGGACACCTTACTCATATTCCTGTAAAACTGTGACATGTTCAGACGTTAACACAAACTATATAGGTAGATGTTCATCCGACAAGAGCGGGAAGTATAATGATGTAGCACTAGCGAGTAGGATAGACACCTATCCCCACCACAACGTTACCTTGTCCTTCAAACAGTATTTTTTCGCTACAGTTGCTATACCCTTGGTCGGATCTGAATTCTGTTTGCACTAACTTGTTCGTCTAATCAATACGCGTAGTTTGAGTACCAACTTGATATATTTTAAACCGTAAATCAAGAAGTTATGTAGGTTTGACCTCCAAAATAGTTGTTTTTAGCTATTACTGCTATACCCTTGGTCGGATCTAAATTTTGTTTAAACCAACTTGTTCGTCTGATCAATCCGCGTAATTTGAATACCCACTTGATATGTTTTAATCCATAAATAAAGAGGTTATGTAGGTTTGACCTCCAAAATAGTTATTTTTAGCTATTACCGCTATACCCTTGGTCGGATCTGAATTCTGTTTGAACCAACTTGTTCGTCTGATCAATCCGCGTAATTTGAATACCCACTTGATGTATTTTAATCCGTAAATAGAGAAGTTATTTAGGTTTGACCTCCAAAATAGTTGTTTTTAGCTATTACTGCTATACCCTTGGTCGGATCGGAACTCTGTTTGCACCAACTTGTTCGTCTGATCAATTCGCGTAATTTGAGTACCCATATGACATACTTTGCACAAACTTTGTACCCCCCCTCCCCCCCAAATGGGTCATGTTCAAGGTCAAGGTCAAGGTCAAGGACCTTAGGACTTAGAAATTTTCACAAAGTGGGCTGCACACAAACACGAGACTAACAGTCTCCTGCCGATGTACAGGCCAAGTCCCTAACTTGAAATGCTTAGGGTGGTCCTGAAAAGTACCGTTTTTGGTGCCATGAAGAGGAGTCCTGAAGGAGTTGCGGTTAGTTGAGGTGGAGGAAATGGACAAGGGATGTGACAATTTATTTAATTAGCCAATGCGCCTTGCCCTCTTGTCTGACGAAAAACAGTTCCTTTTCGGATGGGATTCTAGGCGGTTGCGGCAGGGAATGAGGCAGTTGGACCTTGAAGTGAAAATCTTCATGTTGCAAAATATAGCTGTTTCCGCTGAGCCTTGCCACAAACTTGTATTCGATATTTGTTTTAGCTTTCTAAATTTAAGTGATGTGAAGTTTAGAGGAGTGACTAATTCTTCTTCCTTCAACACCCTCGTCCGCTCCATCACCTCATCCACGGTGAGAGGTGGAGTTAAAGGCCGAGGCTGACTTGTAGTCAAAGTCGAAGGTCGATGCTCAGTTGACGGATGTTGGTTGAAGTAGAGCGGATGGTTCTTAAAATGTCTTCTTACTGTGGCCTTGAAAGAAGTTGGCCTCTTAAAACCACTTCTTCTCTCAACCGTCTCCTTTAGGGACTCCTTCAGGCGTCGCAGTTTCTCGAGGCTCACAGGGGAAGTCATTGTAGCGCTGCTGATCGGCACGTAGTTCCAGTTCGAGAGACAACGCTGGAATGAGGTTGCAGACGCAGTAAAGCGTTCTCGAAAGTGAAACCTTGCTCTATCCATATATGGGTAGAGAGCTGGGGACCGGTTTACATCATACCCCCCCCGAGCGGACCCCCCGAGCGGACCCCCCCCCCGAGTGGAACCCCCCCCCGGTTTTGGGTCAGCTCAAGGTCCCCCCTTCATGACCTTCCCCTCCGTCACCCCTCGGTGACGTCACTTTGCCTTTATAAGTGGGAGCAGTCCGCAGTCTCTTCGCAGTAGGCTGCCGCCCGTTCGTGATCTACGTCCGTCCGGGTTGCATTCTGCTGCAGCGTAGGTCTTTTAAGTGTGCGTTGGGCCCGACGCGCAATTAAGAGATCCGCGCCTTTGCATGTGCATGGTAGTTTGTTAAGCATGGTAGTTTGTTTGTTAGATTATCGCTTGTAGATTGCTGCTAATTAATGTAGTTAGTTTAATGAATGTTGGTGTTGGTTTCAAGTGTTTTATTTAATGATGAAATATGTACCTTCCTTACACATCCTTATCCCTGGGTAAAGTCTTTATATCCGTGGGGTTTGTTATCAAAGTAATTTAAATGTCGGTCTTTGTAAACTACCTTGGTCAAAACACTGGTTCGCAGTAGCCTGACGCCCGTTCTCTGATCTACGTCCGACTGGGTTTCAGTGTTGCTGTTGTGACCTTTGTTAAACTGACCGCAGTATCCTGACGCCCGTTCGCTGATCTACGTCCGACTGGGTTTCAGTGATACTGATTGTTCTTTGTAAAATTAACTTTAACTCTAACTGACCAGTTTGTTTCAAAGTAATGTAATTTGTTTCTCATCCTTTTCCTAACCCCCTGACAATAAGGTTCGGCCCTGAAAACCGGCCTTGTCAGTAAGATCAATACGGCCATGCAAACCGGTTGACACCACCTATCTCACCCACGAGAAACGTTTGTAACTTTTTGGGGTAAATTAATAAAAGATTTAGTGTTTATAACTGTGAATGTCCTTTAAAAGTCCCTAATACAGAACGGGGAATAGAGCACCACATGCTGCTCTATTCCCTGTTTTGGCAACATGAATGGATGACCTTGACCTACTGACGGGACTTAGAAAAACCGTCGTTTGATCAAATATTGGAAGAAATGTGGACTTAGAGATATTTCATGCGGACAAGGTTGACACAAAAATGTTGTATTCAAAATAAAAACTGGAGGGGGAAATGTTTTATATACTGCAACAGCGTGGTAAAAATCATCATATCGCTATGGAAGCTGTAGGTGTAAACACTTGGCTTGTTCCTTCCGAGCTTGCTATTTCAGAAGCCTTTCTGTCCATCCTTACTTATGAGTTCCGAGGCATTAAATTAAAAGTAAATATAGAGCTGAGACCGTTGCATAGAAATGATATGCATTGTATTTTGGTGGAATGGGAATCGCCCTCCGGCATTAATCTTTTCCATTTTATCAAAAGATCGTGCAAGGAGTTTTATGTAAAACGGATAATAGTCTCCCTTGTTTAAACGTAGTACAGCTTGCTTCCAAAGTAAAATAGCAAAGGTAACACCTTTGCTATTTTACAAAATATTTTAACGTGTCCTTGACCCAGTTACCGGACTTGGAGCAATTCAGAGTATATGATACAGTGTTGCAACAAACTACTTTCGAAGTCCTTGCCCCGCCCCCCCCCCCCTCCCCTTGAATATTCCTATAAAGCGGGAGCAGCCCGCAGAGGTTTCGTAGTCGCAGACCGACAGCCTAGCTAGCTGTTTGCCTGCGCTGTCAGCAATAGTATCTCTACTATAGAGTTAGTACCACTGTATATTAGAGATGATACCTTAGCTTAAGGCATGTCTGTTTATTATTAAGCATGTTAGAATAACGCTGGTAGTTTGCTGCTAGTAAATGTAGTTAGTTTAACTGTAGTTAGTTTGGTGTGGTTTTAAAGTGTCTTTGAAGTGTTTTTATTTACTAATGAAATATGTACTTTTCTTTCACGCTCCCATTAAAAAGGTATGGAACGAAAACCGACCGTATGTCTTTAAATATCTCAGGGGGGATTATGTTTCTCAAATAAACACCTTTCCTAACCCCTTACAAAAAGGTACGGCACGAAAACCGACCTTGAGTCATTACGGCATGAAAACCGGATGACTTTTTTTACCTATCTTAGCCCTCACTCACGAGAAACAGATTCAGTTAGTTTGCTTATCTTGGTTAAATCTAAAGGGATCTTGGTTAAATATTTGTAAAATTTAAGGGAATCTTGTTTAAATATCTGTAAAATTTAAGAGGATCTTGGTCAGGTGATTATTGTACTTCGGTTCGTAGTACTCTGGCGCCTACACAGTGATGAACGTCCTTGCGGTTTCAGAGTGTGTGACTGTTGTAAACTGGCCATATTTCTTATCTTGGGGGATACATCTTTGGGGAAATAAACTTAAGGGGACCTTAGTCAGGTATTATTGTACTTCGGTACGTAAAACTCTGACGCCTACACAGTGATGAACGTCCTTGCGGTTTCAGAGTGCGCGACTGTTGTTAACTGACCATTTTGCTTATCTTGGGGGATACATCTTCGGGGAAATAAACTTAAGGGGACCTTGGTCAGGTATTATTGTACTTCGGTTCGTAGTACTCTGACGCCTAGACAGTGATAAACGTCCTTGCGGTTTCAGAGTGCGCGACTGTTGTAAACTGACCATTTCGTTTGTTTGTTGGGTGAATAATTTTTCGGGGGAGAGGTTAGTGTTCCGTTATCAGGTTTATTACCTATAATTGCGAGCTTTAAACTAGTCCTCTTCTCCTAATACAGAGCGGGGAATAGAGCAGTTTGTGGTCCAAGTGAGAATCACTTACTGCTCTATTCCCCGTTTTGGCAACATGTTCAGATGACCTTGACCCACATCGGGACTTAGAAAACTTTTGTTTGGTAAGATATTGGAAGATATATTTATTTCCTACAACAAAACTCCATCAACAAAAACCAAGACCCTATCATGTTATACTGGAGGAGTATAATGATGCGATGGAGTACGCCTTCAGAAAGTGGTGTGAACAGCTGCGTTCTTCTGAACAATGGGAGGAGAACGATGCAGATTTTCGCTTGGTTGCAGACTTAGAACTTGAGCTTCAAAGAGCAAAGGCTGCTCAATAGTGACAAGACTTAATGTTTACTTTTAAAATACAGAGCGGGGAATAGATCAGTTTGCGGTCAAAGTGAAACCGCTTACTGCTCTATTCCCCGTTTTGGCAATATGTTCTAGTGACCGTGACCCACTGACGAGACTTGGAAAAAATTCGCGGATAGTAATTGTTAAATAACATATTCTTTCCCTATCACTTACACCCCCCACCATCTAAATCCTTTGACTTTAATAGTGGGGGTAAACATATATAAGGCGTACAGCTTCAGAGTATAGTTATTCAGCTATGAATAGCCCAGCAGAGTTGATGCAGGCTACAACATCGACGCAGCCTACAACATCGATGCAGCCTACAACAAATCACAAGGAAAAGAATGATGAAGCGAGAAGAAGGAATGCTAGAGAAAGAGGAAGGATTAAAAAAATAAATCAAGCATATAAGTTATTACAATCAAAATTACCGTTTATGGATACAAAAAGTTCAAGGCAAGCTATTTTGATACAGGCGATAAAATACATTAATGTGTTAGAAACGATGTTAGAAGGTGCATCACTTCAACAAGATCTTCCTGAAGACCTTCTAACATTCGAAATTGACTAAAGATGTTTTGGAAATACTGAACGGGGGGAATACAGAACGGGGAATAGATCAGTTTGCGGTCATAGTGAGAATCGCTTACTGCTCTATTCCCCGTTCTGGTAATAAGTTAAGACGACCTTGACCTACTTACAGGAATTAATCATCCTTGTTTCATAAACATTGTTACATATATTTGATACAATAATACCCATTTCCTATCACTGGTAATAAGTTAAGACGACCTTGACCTACTTACAGGACTTCATCATCCTTGTTTCATAAACATTGTTACATATATTTGATACAATAATATCCATTTCCTATCACTAGTTACCCCCACCACTTAAATCGGGCGGTATAAAAAGAGGTTTCTCATCAGTGCTTATCTCATTCTGCTACTTGTGTTAGCACTAGGATATATAGCAGCTATGTCACCAAAGGATAATATATTTCCTTCTGCAAAATCAATCGTGGGAATTATAAAACATATTGTGATTGAAAGTGAGGATGAAAATGAAGACGAATTGGAAGATGTTGAATTATTAAGTGATATGGATGCAATGGAAGATCTTGAATTATTAAGTGATGATCTTGAAGCAGGATATATGGAACAAATTGAACCGTTAAGTGACGTGGAATCTGAAACCTATAGAATCTATCAGCATCTTCTCTGTTCTGAAGAAATACATGATGAAACCCCAACCACTAGTAGTAGTAGTTTGGATGGGTTATTTTTAGATAGCGCACGAGGGGTATATCATATTCGTCGACGACTATTTCTTTCCGATGCTTCTGATACAACTGATTCCGATTCATCAAATGAGTCTGATTAAGTGTTGTTTTTTTCTTGTCAACTGTCAAACTTTAAATACAGAGCGGGGAATAGATCAGTTTGTAGTCAAAGTGAGAACTACTTACTGCTCTATTCCCCGTTTTGGTAATATCGCTGTATAACCTTGACCCATTTACAAGACAGAAAATATTTACCAGCTTTCAATTTTTTTTTGTTTTGAAAAAGTGGGGGTAACTTATACATTTAATGGTGGGGGAACGTCTATTTAATGTCGATGCAACAGTGTATATTTATCATATCGGCATTATGAACCCACCAGCAAACTCCGTTTGTTACAGCTTTCCCCTCATCGATATCGATGATGTGATAAAACTTACATCAATAACAAATCGGTTTGAAATCGAAAGGCGACTAATAAAAGTCGACGTAATTCCACAAGATCTTCGTTCGGCAATGTTGACCATCGAATATGTTAAAGATGAATCTACAACAGAAGATCCCTATTGTTTTATGAAATTTTTAGTTGATCGAGATGCAATGTGTACAATCCGATTTCACATCCGAGTTTAAAATATATTAAATTTTCCTGTTGGAGAAAATTGTCCTTGTTAAATACAAAGTAGGGAATAGATCAGTTTATGGTTTAAAATGAAATCATTTACTGCTCTATTCCCCGTTTTGGCAAATATGTTCAATGACCTTGACCTAAATACAGAACTTTGTAGCCTCCAGCTACAATAGTAAATATATAATGTAAAAAATAGTAAACTTAACGTAATACGTACCCCCACCACTTTTGCTAGGGTATAAATAGAGGGGCATTTGCAGTGTTTTTCATTATTGTGTTGACCCTTGTGGAGAACGCACCTACATTATGCATCACTGCGATATTTGTAAGTCTTCATTTAAGGATGAATTGCTTTTAATGATTCATAAAGAACTAAAACATAGCAACAACCAAGATGATGAATATGAAGAAGAAGAATTGAATGAAATAGATCGAATGTTAGCTCAACACCAACATTCCAGACCAAGTGTTATTTAATATGCATCATCAACATCGACTTCTACCTCTGCTCTGTCTACACTTCACCGTCCATCAACATCGTCATCTGCATCGACTTCTACGCCTGCTCTGTCTACACTTCATCGTCCTTCAACATCATCAACTGCATCGACTTCTACGCATGCTCTGTCCACACTTCATCCTCCTTCAACAACAACAGTAGATGTGGAGCTACACGCTCAAGCACTACCTGGTAAAGTAGTAACACATTTTAAAATTGACAACGCAAAATTACAACTTGAAAACTTTCTACATAACGCCAAAGAATTAGTAACCAAAACACTAAAGAATGAAGAAAAAATATTGAATTTTATCAAATTTGGACTGTTGCTAGATGCCATATTTACTAACATTCAAAACGAAACATCGCCAAGAGGTTTTATGACAAAAAACCGAACCATCATGGCTGCGTCAGATATTGAAAAGATCGTAACAGAATGTTTTGAGGAACTTTTGACGAAAATACAAGAGCATGAAGGAAGAGGATATGGATGGACTTTATTAAGTATAACAAGTCTGGATGTTAGAGTTCATAAACACGGTTATGGAATGAGAGGAAGTAGTTACATTCCTCTTCCGAAATAAGTAAGTGATACCAAATCCTGTATTAATGTGCAAAATGAAGATAACGAATGTTTTAAATATGCTATGCTGGTAAAATATGTAAACAAAGACCACCAAAAAAGACCGAGTCAAAAATATGAAGAAGTTCAACATAAGTATAATTTACAGGGAATGACTTACCCTGTTGCAATTACTGATATATCAAAATTTGAAAAGCAAAATCCGTCGGCTTCAGTCAACATATTTGGTTTGGATTCGTCAAATAATGTGTATCCCTTGCGCATAGCATCGAATGAGCGCAACAATCATACTGACTTGTTATTAATCAATAAAGGATAGATATCTCATTACGTGTATATAAAAGATTTTGAAGGGCTCGTATGTAAACAGTTAACAAAACATAAAAGGAAAATCACAACATGTAAGAGATGCTTTTGCCATGTGAACAAACCATTAAGAAGAGGAGGTTCAGAATGGTTATTAGAACACCAAAGGTTATGTAGTGGAAACTATGAGTTAGAATTAAATTGCCACATCCTAGCAGATCATACGTACAATTTGACAAAGTAAATCAACAATACCCTATTCCATTTGTTGTGTACGCGGATTTCGAAGCATCTTTACTTCCAATTGAACAACAAGAAGAGGATATCGCAAAAAGAAGCAAATATCAAAAACACGCACCAAACAGTTATTCTATACTAACAAAATCCCCGCTGTCTGAAGAACATCTTCAAGAATTTGGACTATCATCTGCTCCGAAGATTTATCGCGGTGAACAAGCAGCGAAACACTTTGTAGACGATTTGTATTACATTGCCTCTAAGGTGGAAGAACTCTACAAAATTAAAATACCGATGCTACCTATGGAAGAACATCAACTTTAACATCACAATCTGGCAACAACATATCTGTGTAATAACATATTTACACCAGATAACGTTAAAGTTCGTGATCACGACCATCTTACAGGAGTCTACAGAGGTGCAGCCTGTAACGCTTGCAACTTGAATTACAAACTTCCATCTTTTATACCCGTTGTTCTACATAACCTTAGTGGATATGACTCTCACATTATAATTCCCGAATTGGGAAGAGATGATGGGGCGATAGATGTTTTGGCAACAACAATGGAAAAATGTATAAGATTCTCTAAAAAGGTTGGCAAAATAAAACTTAGGTTTATTGATTCGTTTAGATTTATGCCTTCTAGCCTAATGAAATTAACTGAGAATTTAAAAAGAGAAGATCCGATAGAAACAAGCAAAATTGTGGCCAGTAGTAAAATGGATCTGGTTCTTCGAAAAGGGGTCTTCCCCTACGATTACATCGATGGACTGCATAGATTTAATGAAACATCACTTCCTCCACCAGAACAATTTAACAACAAACTTAATGATTCGGAAATTTCACTTGAAGATTATCAACATGCATGTCGAGTATGGAACGAGTTGGATATGAAGACTTTAGGAGAATACTCAGACTTTTATGTAAAACTTGACGTGACTCTTCTCTGCGATGTTATGGAAGAATTCCGAAGAACCTGTTTTGCAGCATACGGTTTGGACCCTCTACATTCGTATACATCTCCAGGACTAGCTTGGCAAGCAATGCTGAAAGAAACAAAATGCAAACTCCAGCTGTTAACAGATATAGATATGGTTTTAATGGTTGAAGCTGGAGTAAGAGGCGGATTGACCCAAAGTGTTACCAGACATGTCAAAGCCAACAACAAATACCTTCCCGATTACGATTAAACCAAACCGTCAACCTATTTAGGATATTTCGATGCAAATAACCTGTACGGATGGGCAATGTCAAACCCACTTCCTTTTGATAACTTTAAATGGATTAATCCCGACTCTATTGGCGATATTTTACAAATTCCGAAACATGGTGACACTGGATATATTTTGGATTGCGATTTTGAATACCCAGAAAATTTACATGATCTTCATTATGACCTTCCACTTCTTGCTAAAACAGAAATTTCACCAATTGGAAAACACCCCAAATTAATAATGACATTAAATAATAAACAACGCTACGTGGCTCACTTTTGGGTGGTTCAACAAGCTATCAAATTAGGACTACGTCTAACAAAAATTAATAGAGTTTTGGAATTTTCTCAATCATGCTGGTTGAAACCCTACATTGATTCAAATACCATCAGAAGAGCAGCAGCTACATCAGACTTTCAAAAAGATTTCTTTAAATTAATGAATAATGCGATATTTGGAAAAACATTGGAAAACAAAAGAAGATACAAAAATGTTAAACTTGTTACCGACGCAAAAAAATTACAGAAACTAGTACAGCAGCCAAATTTTGGAACATCTATAATTATTAATGAAAAACTTGTAGCAGTGTCCATGAAGAAGACGAGTGTGAAAATGGATCGTCCTTTGTATATAGGCATGTCAATCTTGGACATCTCAAAAACACACATGTACGATTTTCACTACAACAAAATGGTGGCGTTCTACGGAAGAGAAAATATATCTATTACATATATGGACACTGACGCTTTCATATATCGCATAGTAACATTGGACATGTATAAAGATTTACGTACATTTATTTACAAGAACGACTTTGATTTCACCGATTATCCAAAAGATCATCCAAACTATGACAATGGTAGACACAAAAAAGTACTAGGCAAATTCAAGGATGAGGCTAATGGTGTTCTACTTGAAGAGATTGTTGCACTGATGTCTAAACTATATTCTTTGAAACTCTATAATGAAAAAGAAGAAGAAGAAGAAGAATAGCTTTATTAAGAAAGCTAAAGGTGTAAAGAGTTTATATTTAAAGAAGAAAGTGCATTTTGAACACTACAAGCAATGCTTATTTGAGGATAACATCATTACAGCTAAATTCAACACCATCAGAAGTTTTAACCATCAGCTGTACAGCGTGACTGAAGTTAAAAAGGCGCTATCCTGTAATGACGACAAAAGACAAACCCTTCCAGACAAAATCAACACATTGCCATTCGGCCACTACTCCCTCAACCCTATTGACGAGTAACCTTTTCATCGTCCTAGATCCTTTATCCTTTTCCTTTCCGTAAAAAAAGGGGAAACACAGCAATGTTAAGCTGTGTTTCCCCTTTTTTTACACAAGTTTTGAATGACCTTGAACTATATGTATATATATAAGCAGATTTATACCAAAGAATATTTAATACCATATCAGCTGCCTTCGTGAAACCATCATGTCAGACCTGAAGGAGAAGATTATTAATGAACTACACAAACCTGCAAGAATGAAGTTTCCAAGAAGAAATACTGTTATAAAAGGGATAAATGATCTATATCAAGCGGATTTAATTGAAATGCGACCGCATAGCAGAAAAAACAAAGGATTTAAATATATACTCACAATTATTAATTGTTTTACAAAAGTTGCAGACACTTTGCCTCTAAAGGACAAGACTGGTAAAAGCGTAACGGAAGCCATGGAAATAGCCATAAAAAGAGATAAAAACAAAATTAAACATTTACAAACTGATCATGGAACAGAATACTTTAATACAAACTTTGCACAGTTAATGAATAAATATAAAATAAATCATTATTCTACAAATTCAGAGAAAAAAGCAGCTATTGTAGAAAGATTTAATAGAACCTTAAAAGGAGCACTGTATAAACAATTTTCAAAAAGTGGTTCTTACGTATGGTATGATGTTTTACCACAATTAATAAATGATTATAACAACAGGTTTCATAGAACTATTGGTATGAAACCTAACAAAGTAAATAGAAGAAATGCAAGAGATGTATTAAAACGCATAAAGAAAAATACAAAGCCTAAAGTAGAAAAAATGCAGCCAAGAAAATTTAATGTAAGTGATAAATTACGGATTAGTAAATATAAGGGAGTGTTTACCAAGAAATACCTTCCCAATTGGACGAATGAAGTTCTTACAGTGTATAAAGTGCAACCGACTGTACCTGAAACGTATATCCTAAAAGATAACAAAGGAGATTTGTTGCAAGGTGCATTTTATGGACATGAAATGTTAAAGTCAACAGTAGGTGATGTATATCTTGTTGAAAAAGTGTTACAAAGAAAAAAGGACGCAGTTAAAGTGCGGTGGTTAGGGTTTAACAAAACTGAGGATTCATGGATACCTATAAAGGACTTGGTTTAATGCAAGCAACTCATTTCATCGTTAACCTTTGAGCAGGATGGAGATTATTCACCATAAAGATCGATTCAATATTAATAACATAGATGATTTAACTGTGGATAACGTTAAAATCAACAATGGTAAACACGGTAGTTTACTTCCAAACACTGTTCGATGTATAGTAAGTGGCCCCTCAAACTGCGGAAAGACCAATGTTGTCTTTAATTTGATCACTAATCCGCAGGGATTAAGGTTTAATAACCTATATATTTTTTCAAAGTCTCTACATCAACCAAAGTATCAATTGCTGGATAAAATCCTATCGGATGTGTCTGATGTTAATTTTTACTAATTTAACGCTAGTGATAGCATTATGCAACCAAACGAAGCGAAACCATATTCTGTATTTATATTTGAAGATGTATCTTGTGAAAATCAGGATACTATTAGAAACTACTTTGCCATGGGAAGACATAATAACATCGACAGCATATATATAGGACAAACTTATAGCAAAATCCCAAAACAACTTATCAGAGATAATGCAAATATTCTAATTGTATTCAAACAAGATGATACTAACCTAAAACATATATATAACGATCATGTGAATGCGGATATGCCATTTGTAAAGTTTAAAGAGCTTTGCGGAAAAGCATGGGCGGAAAAGTATGGATTTGTAGTTATTATGAAAGATCAAGCTATAAAAGATGGTCGTTATAGAATAGGTTTTGATAAATTTGTTTTAATACACTGATTAGCGGTATTAATGTACAAGTCGTCAAGGTGTGAAGATGGTTAACCAGGAAAAGCTATTAAAGGAAATAAAATCACTTAGTGATTCTATTAGACAAAAAAACCGAGCTTTAAAATCAGGTATAAATGAAAGAGAGCAATTTTTAGAAACAACATTCAAACCTGTTACTGAACCTTTAAAGCGATTTGCACAAAATATTGAAAAACCTTCAATTCGCTTCGAAGGAGACAAAATGCTACCAATTTCCAAATATGAAGAAGAATTTCAGAATGATGAAAGTTTTGGCCAGTTACAAACATCTGAGGAAAGCGACGAGTATGAAGAAAGCGGAGATATAGAGGATTTAAAGGAAAAGGACATTGTAGAAGATACAAGTACAGAAGATACAAGTGTAGAAGATACAAGAGCAGAAGAAGAGGATATTAACCCATCCAACTTAAGCAAATTAGGCACGGATATTATGTTTAAAGGAACTCTTGGAAGAACATATACGTTAAAAATGTTACACGCCGCACATGCTAATCGAAATTTTCATAACTATGGAGCTAGAATAGAGGATAAAGGATTAATGATTGGAGATAGCAAGTTAGATATAAACGAAAATGATGATATAGTTATTGGAGATAAGAAATATAAAGGTACAAAAGGTTTGTTTGAACTTATCTTTAAAAATAATCCTGGTAAATATACTAAAAGGGATTTACAATTGTTTAAAAATATATTAGAGTATACAAATGCACATAGAAAGAAGTATTCCAAAGACCTACCAGTAGGGTGCCATATCCGGTTCTGGACCACCTTAGCAAACTGAGGAGCCGAGGAGCCCCCCCCATGACGTCATCCCCCCCCGTGACGTCATCCCCCCCCGTGACGTCATCCCCCCCGTGACGTCATCCCCCCCTCCGTCACGTGGACCCCCCCTCACGTGTTGTTTACTTTCCTTGTTTATCACCGGTTTTTTTCCCATTACGGGATGTTTACTGCTCCTTCGTAAGCTAACGCTCATTCTACAAGCAGAAGCCATGTCTACTGCAACTTATACACTGTGGGACCACCAGGTGATCCAAAATGTGATCGCCGATGTCGAAATCGCCATCCTAGACCGATTGGTCATATTGAGATGGGGATGTCTGGGTCCCGACGGGCGTCACCATTATATCAGGCGGCGCTACGTCGCGAATCAACCCGGTGACCTGGAGTAGGTCCAGCAGCGCCTCCACAACCTCATCGCCAACGAAGAGGTGGCCATCCTCTGGGTGAAATGTATTCCCCTAGTTTAAGCTTATTTATATTATCATATCGTATTGTAAGTTTTCATCCTTCATATTTTGTATTCATGTATCATCGTAGATTTAAGTATCACTTAATGTAATCATTAGAATTATATCTTAATGAAATAAAAATGAATTAAATAAAGAAAAATTACAAGAAACAAAAAACAACAAAAACAACAAAAACAAAAAACAAAGTGATAAAGTTTAGCAAGCTGAGGATTGGGAGGATCAGCCCTGTGTCGACCCCCCCCCCGGACAACCCCCATGGACCCCCCCCCCCCGACAACCCCCATGGACCCCCCCCCTGTTTACTAATGGCTTCTTCCACTACGTGCCGTTTGCTTTCCTTGTTTATCGCCTACATGATGTTTACCGCGTGCGCCTCCGCTTTCACCCGCCGGTCTCTCCACGTCTTAATCATTCTTACTGCAGCCGCGATGGAGTATACTTGCATGTATTGTGACAAGAGGTACTCGCGCAGTGACCATTTGTGCCGGCATATGTTGACGCATGGAAATGCGCCTCTTTTCCCATGCACAATCTGTGGGAAACAATTTGGTAGAAAAGACAAGGTGGCCCGGCACCTTGTCACCCACAGAAATGCCCCGGCCGCTGTCGCTGCTGCTCCCGCTGCTGCTCCCGCTGCTCCTGCCACGAGGTGCGCCTCCACCCAGACAGGAGATGCTCCGACTACCCCCAATGCTCCTGGCCCGAGGCGTTGTGGCGATGCCTCCACACAGACGTCTACCCCCGAGAGGAGACCCCTCAAAAAACCAGTTGGTGAGTAGCAATCCTCAGTTTCTCATTATTATAATATCAATAAATCTCATTATTATAATATCAATAAATCTCGTAAAAAAAATATTAATGTTGGTTCGTTATTTGCAGCTATCGTCAAGCCGACCTGTGTGCCTCAGGGATGGTGTACCCCTGAGTACGCTGAGCAACAGCGGCGGTGAGAAGAGGAGGAGGCCAACAGGGTTCGTCGTGAGATCCGTCGGGGGTTAATCCTCCAACAGCGGCGGCCAAGGCCTAGACCCCAGCTCCAGCGCAGGCCACAGCCGCAGCAGCATTCTCGGCAACCGGAGCCAGAGGCGGGGCCGAGTGGGGAACCAGGGCCCGAGCGGCAACAACCTGAGCCGGAGGCGGGGCCGAGTGGGGAACCGGGGCTCAACGTTGTGTATATTCAGGACTCTGATTCTGATTTTAAAAAAACCCTAATTTCCTTTTTCCTTTATCCAAAAAAAGAAATAAAGAGACAATAAAGAATTACAAAAACAAACAAAAACAAAGTGACAAAGTTTAGCAAGCTGAGGATTGTGAGGATCAGCCCTGTGCCCCCCCGACCTGCCCCATAGCCAAGCTCGATCCCCCCCCCCGACCTGCCCCATAGCCAAGCTCGATCCCCCCCCGAACCTGCCCCATAGCCAAGCTCGATCCCCCCCCGACCGGTTTACTTCTCCATTGTTATTATTCATGTTATTTTATTATTTTTGTATTCTTTTTATTTATTTATTTTTATTATTTTTGTATTTTTGAATTATAATTTAATTTTTTTATTTCATAAACTCCTCCATTGCAATCTCAAGAGCACGAAGACTCTCCCAGTCTGCATTATATTGTTCCCATTCTTCATTACATGTAGGTTGGGAGCGCCAACACGTAGTTATCCGTTCCCACATTTCTTCATATTCCCTTCGCAGTTGGAGAGCATATTCCTCTTCTACCACCTCAACGGTAGCGAGGAGTTCCTTATCAGGGATATTACCTTCCCATACGCTATTAGCATACTTTTCCTCGATTCCCTCAACGATCTTGAGGAGGTCCTCATCAGGAATACTGCTCTCCCATACATTATCAGTGTCCATATTGATGGTAATAGTTTGACTCTCTGACCTAAACTGAAACTTAGAGAAACTCAATATGTTTACTCATTAGTGGACTTGTTCATGGAGGAAAAATCCTTCATTATATAATTTGTTTACTCATTAGTGGACTTGTTGTTCACGGAGGAAAATCCCTCCTTATATAACTTGTTTACTTACTAGACTCCTCAAGCAAGTGCTTGACCAGTCTGAATCTTGAGTTAGTCATGGAAGCATACAACCCACTGTCGCTAGCTCAGCAATCGTGTATTGTAATAAGAAAGAATAAATACATTCTGTGTCAGGGGATTGCACAATTGCCAGTGCCTATACAGCGATACGTTGCATCTTGCCTCAAGGGGTATGTTCGGGAACATGTGTTAGTGCTTAACAACCCCGAAACGGATCCTCAGGTGTTAGACTTGTATAATAGATACAATGGCAAGAGAGTCTATCAATGCCGCTACTGTCAGTACACTGAGCATTATTGTAATAGAGTTCTGTATCCTGCAAGAATTGTTAAAGTGTATCGCTTTTCAGACTCTAGTAATTTGCAGCACACTCGTTTTTGCTGTGGTAAGAGTGCTTGGGAATCGGATTGGCCACAAAACAATGATTACCTATCTACCTTGGTGATTTTAAAGTCAATGACCATAAAAACAGTTTGGGAGGGCTCTAGTCACTCTAAATTCTTTTTCTTCTTTCAATAAAGAAAAATAAAAGATAAAAAAAACAAAGAAAAATAAAAGATAAAAAAAAACATAAATAAAATACTCCCTTCCCCATCATTTTCCTGTATTACAACATGTTTTGGTAAGGACTACGTGACTGCCTGAGGTTATCTCATTAGTGAGAGTTCTCCAGTTATTTATGTTAGAATCATTTGCTCACAAGCTCCTTCAATGACTAGACCTAACAAAATGTTTAATGTTGGAATTGATGTGTCACTGGAAGGTGAATATTATCATACAAAACCATTTACAGTTAGATCTGTAATTGAATACATTGAGTCAATCGATGCGGAAATGTTCCTACAGACGGTGAAGTATTACACAACGGGTCACTTTGCCGAATTGTCCATCAGGATGTGGATTGAGAAGCGGTTGCCTGAACAAGAACGCCTACAAGTTCAAGCTGCTTTGGATGGCATCAATAAACCGCATGTTGCCTGTCAACGCGTGATTAATTTACTTCTTTTAGAATCTGACCAGGTCTTTGCAAAGGTTATTGTGAACGGGGGTTAAGTAAAGATTATAATAAAAAAAATTGTAAATAAAGATTAAAGCAAACAAAATTTCCTTTATCCGAAAAAAAACTATAAAAATAAACGATATCAAAAAAGTTTTCCTTTATCAAAAACTATATGGTTGTGGACCCCCCCGTGACGTCATCCCCCCCCGTTATGGTCTATGTGTGGCTTAAAAAGCCCCCACCAACCGGGGACAGTTGGCGGCGCGCGTCGAGGCGGGCCCTGAAGGGGTTGCCCAGGAAGAAATTACTCAGCGGTTTGCTGACGCTCAAGGTTGCACCCTTGAATTGCTCAGCGGCTTGCTGTCGTGGCGCGCCCTCTTTGGCCGCCACCACTCGGCGGGGACATACCCGGTTGCGCGCGCTGCCGGTATATAAACCTGAGGTCCGCTACCGTGGCCTCAGTTTTGCCCAAGACGCCATGAGCAGCAATAGTGCAACCGAGGTGGACCGAACCATCCGCTCTCTGATGGAGGAGCTTGACGCCATGGATGAGAATGCTAGACCGCCTACCATAACTAAGAAGAGGAGCAAGAAGCCCGTTGTTGGATGGACAGTGGACAGGAATACGCCTACCGATTCTCCATCATGCAGTTGGAGCGATGCCGAATGTCAATATACAGTAAAGAACCCTGCCAACTTAGGAAACGTTTTATTGAAGATGTCGGTATTCAATGGTGGACGCCCTACGCACAGTTGCGGCCTGTACTTGGATGAGGATAGAGACGATGAAATTTGCATTTGCCTCACGGACCTGTTAACGAGACTAGAAAATATGTGGATTGATAGCGATACCGGAGTGCCTAAAATTAACGGAGTTAGCAGGACCGTGACTCCACTACCCGCCTGGCGGAAGACCCGCGATTGCGTAACAGTTTGCGAGGGAAAACGTAAGGCTGGAGGCGATTGCGTCATCCCAAAGCGCAAGAAGTAAACACCACAACGACCCGGAAAACACACAATGACGTAAACAACTTGTTGACGCAGTGAGCCTATATAATACGACTCGGTGGTGAGCCATAACCATTCCACATCCAGACACTCAACGAGCAGCATGGACCAAACAGGAGACCTCAAGTCAGCTCTCAACAGCTGCAAGGCGGGGGGTTATACCCGCATAGCCGATCTGCGGGACAACATCACTTACCCCATCCGGTCATTTGAGCGGGTGGATACTCCTTATGGTGAGGCGATAATGGCCACTTTGGAGGGGCTGACTGGTGACGACCCGCTGAGGATCTACATGCCTCGTAGATACTTGGCCGTCTTGGGAGACCATGTCATCGGCCAGTACAACGTGGGTGTGGGGTCGAGGATGAGTCTGGTCAAGAGGAGCGGTCCCCCCGGCAGCAAAGGAGCTCTTCTAGAATTTGTTTGAATAAATAAATAAAAAAAACCTTATTCCTTTATCCTAATTAATTCAAAATAAAAAAAAAATTAAAAAAATAAATATAAAAAATAAAAAAAAAAAAATAAAAAACTCAATTAATTATAAGAGTCGAGGCGGTGCGTGGCTGTGTAAGTAGCAACCATGGACTTGAGGTGGAAACACCCGTTCACTGCCATCGTGGCTGGACCTTCGGGCAGCGGCAAGTCGCACTTTGTGGCTCGCTTCATAGGGCATGCCAACCGCATGTGCGATACGCGCTTCGCCCGTATCACCTGGCACTGCGGTAGCGGCGGTGGTGGAGGAGGAGCCGATGACCCTACTGTGCGCTACGTAGCCGGCCTGCCCGACCTGGACGACTACGATGGTAGCGAGCCCTCCCTGGTTATCGTCGATGACATGATGCGTGAGGCTGGCCCCGGCGTGGCGGACCTGTTCACCAAGGGCTCCCATCACCGCAACATGAGCGTGTTCTTCATCACGCAAAACCTGTTTCATCAGGGCAGGGGCCAGCGCGACATATCGCTGAACGCTCATTACATAGTGTGTTTCAAGAATCCCCGGGACCGCGCTCAGATCAAACACTTGGCTCGCCAAGTATACCCGGAGAACCCCAAATTTGTGGAGGAGGCTTACGCGGACGCCACGCGTGATCCTCACGCCTATCTGCTGATAGACTTGAAACAGTCTACACCCGAGGATATGCGCGTACGTTCGGCTGTTTTTCCAGACGACCCAGTTAACTACGTGTACCTGCCCAAGAAAAAGTGATAAATAGGTTGAGCGCGCGCCAGCGTCAGTCATCATGTCGCACCGCGTGAAGAAAGACACAGCCCTGCTGACTGCTCTGGTGCACGCTACACCCAAGGAACGCAAGGCCCTGTTAAAAGCGTGCGAGAACAGCCGTATCAGGTCAGTGTGTGAGTGTGCGTACAACGTGTTACGCGGGAACGTGCCGCTCACCACCTGTCATAAACGAAAGTTGAGAAAGCACAAACAGGCGCTCAGACGGCTGGTGAAACGCGGTGAGGGTTGGGTCAAGAAGCGACGCTACCTTGTACAACGGGGCGGTGGGATCCTCCTGCCCTTGCTGTTGAGTGCGGTGTTGCCTGTGTTGATGCAGAAATTAATTTGAAAAAATGGAGCACACTAAGAAAATGGTAGTTGTACCGCAGGAGCTCATCGAGAGATTGCGAGAAGGACCAGAAGGAGCAGGCAGTACCAATAAGCCAGCCGGCCTGGACGCTGAGATGCATCGCATACTGAGCGACAAGCGGCTGAACGATACGGAAAAATGGAAACAATATCAACAGGTGTTACAGCGGTTCCTGCACTTTTCCGCGGCTAAACGTCAACCCATAGGCAGTCAATCATCGAGGAGGAGGAGGAGGGAGAGGCGGGTCCGAGTCACGTGAAACGTGAGTCTAGCACCTCGGAGGAGGGGGTGTTGGCATCGTTCCCAAAAATCTACAAGTCGGTGGCGCGCAACTTGTTGCGGTTCATGACCCAGCAAGGCAGCCCCATCGCCTGGGACGCCAGTGGGGTGGTGTATGTTAACAACGAGAAAGTCCCCAATTCCAATATAGTGGACATCGCGCACAGCATAGTGAGAGCGCGAAGGGCGGACCGATTGCCTACCGGTTGGCAACAAGTGATGACCACCTTGAAAAACATGAACGTGCCCAAAGAATACATGAGCAATACAACAGCGTTGCGTTACCTAAGCGGGGGGCTGGACACTGCATCGAGCCCCTGGGGAGACACGACGGCCTCCTCAACACCCCTGTCACCGAGGTTGACACCAATGCTAGACCGCCTGAAACCGCGACCTCCGGCAGCTAGGAGAAAGATAATAACCGAGGAACCCGACCAGGAATCGTCATTGGACAACTGGGAGCCGTTCTCACCGTAATGGAGAAGCTGTACTATGACCCGAGCCAGCCCGGTTCCCTTGGTGGGGTGGCTGCTCTGGCCAGAGCCGCGCGCCTCCCGAAACACAGAGCGGTGGAATGGCTGCGCGCCCAGGACACCTACACGCTGCACAAGCCTGCGCGCAAGCGGTTTCTCCGCAACCGCTACGCCGTTTTTGGGCCTCAGGAGCTGTGGCAGGCGGACCTGAACGACATGCGCGGTCTCAGCCAGCACAACGACGGGGTCAACTACCTGCTGACTGTGATCGACGTATTCAGTAAGCGGTTGTTTTCGGTACCAATGAGGAGGAAAAGCGGGCAAGAGGTGGCAGCAGCGTTCAAGAGGATATTCTCCGAGGCGACTCCTCGCTGTCTACAGACTGACAAGGGGACGGAGTTCACCGGGGCCGCTACCAAGCGAGTGTTCAAGAGTCACGGTATCACGTACGTCACCACGCAGAACCCCGACGTGAAGGCGGCGGTGGTGGAGCGAGTCAACCGCACGCTCAAGAACCGCATGTGGCGCTACCTAACCTATAAAAACACGTATCGCTACATTGACGTGTTGGACAGGCTTGTGGATGCCTACAACCGCAGCCCGCACAAGAGCCTGGGTGGTGGTCTGCGACCCGTGGACGCGGACAGCGGTGATGGAAAAACTGTGTATAAGGTGTGGCGTCACATGTATGGAAAGGCGATCTGGCGGCGCAAGCCCAGGTTTGAGCCGGGCGACACGGTGCGCATAGCCAAGGAGAAGGGCACGTTCGCCAAAGGTTATGAGACCAACTGGAGTAAGGAGCTGTTTGTGGTGGACCACGTATACGGATCGCATCCTCTACCATTGTACGTGCTGCGCGACCTGAACGGGACGCCGCTGGAAGGGCGCTTCTACGAGCATGAAATGCAAAAGGTAACAGTCGCCCCGGACCGCCTGTACCAAATAGATAAAATACTGGACACCAAAGGGCGAGGCCGCAGTAAGCGCTACTTGGTCAAGTGGGTCGGTTACGGAGAGGACTTCAACTCGTGGGTACCCGCATCTGAAGTGCAACAGCTGCTATGACGACAAAGCGCAGACAGCTATACCTGACGTTGCCCATCAACAGCTCAATGGACTATTATCCAAACAACACCGTGGCTAACTACATCACCCATCTACCGTCAGTCGTGCGATTGGGTGGCAATGGTGAATGGGAAGTCGCTTTAGTTGAGGTCCATTACCCATGCTCGTTTGTCACAGTGGGGGAGGACGCTCGCGTATATCTCTACACTAAGGATGACACCGACAAACCTGAACTGACCGCTGTAAAGGTGGAAGCTGGAAACTATAAAGACATCGATGAACTGGTCAATGCCATCAACGCCATTCCAAAATTTGACTTATACCAATGCCAGTTTGAGTATGACAAAGAGATTGGGAAGGTGGAATTGATCTCGATGGACCAGACTGTGGTGCAACTGGAATTTAGCCCCACCCTAGCGTTACAGTTGGGATACGATGTGCACAATGTGGATTTGATCAAACATAGAAAAGCTATAAGACCGCCCAACTTACTGGCTGGGATCCCTTCGCACATGTACGTGTATTGTGACCTGGTGGAACCTCAGCTAGTAGGTGACACTGTAGCGCCCTTGTTAAAGATTGTGAACATCGACGCAAAAAACTACATCTACGGTGCGAGTATCACCGTGCACTTCACCGACCCTCACTACGTGCCGCTGATGAAGAGCTCCTTCGATAGTGTGGAAATCGATTTAAGGGACAGCGTCGGACGCCACCTGCCATTCCACTTCGGGACTACGTGCATGAAGCTTCACCTGCGCAGAGAGTAGCAGCAGCAATGAACCCGAACGACCCCTATCTGGCGTACTACCGCCAACAGCAGTCTGGGCACGGAGTGTCCACGGTATTCAGAGGAGCCGCTTTCCAACGCGGTTACGGCATCGGCAGTTTCCTAGGCGGGCTGATGCGTACAGTGGTCCCGTTGATCAGATCCGGAGCATCGGCGCTGGGCAAGGAGGCGCTGAGGTCCGGTGTGGGCTTCTTGGGTGACGTGGCGGCAGGCACAGCCGACCCCCGAGTCGCAGCCAACGCCCGACTCAGGCAGTTTACCGGGTCGCTGAAACGTAAGGGTGATGAAAAACTGGATCGCGTGCTGAGCGGTGGTGGCACCTATAAGAGGAGGCGCGTACAGCGAGTGACCCCTCAGTCTCTGGCTAAACTCCTCGGAGTTAGGAAGAAGAAGAAGCGCGCTGTACCCAAGAGGAAAAGGAAGCCTGCAAAACGCGTCGCTAAGAAGAGGAGAAGAAAGACCATTGTGCGACGTAAGAAGAGCAGAAGTACCGTGAGGGACATTTTTGGATAATGGCGTTTCTACATCAGAAGTCGTGTGAGTGTGTCAAGACCGAGTTGGACCTGTTCTCGCTACCGCCCACGCAGACCAGTATAGAGAGCAGTAAATGGGTGCAGTACAAGCCCATCTCCTCCCTGACAGACGACTCGCCCGTGGAGTTCATAGTTCCGGGTCACGGGGACGAGTACACGGATCTGTCACAGACGCTACTGCATGTGAAGGCTACCATTAGATCGGCTAACGGAGATGCTGTAACGGGCGATCAAGCGATAAAAGAGATGGGTCCGATTAACAACTGGCTGCACTCGCTGTTCAGTCAAGTGGACCTGTACCTGAACAACAAACTGGTGTCTCCTCAGAACAACACGTACGCCTATCGCGCCTACCTGGAGAACCTGTTGTCCTATGGCGGTGATGCCAAGACATCGCACCTTACCGCGGAGTTGTTCTATGAGGACTATGCCGGGTACATGTACAATACTGAGGAGGATAATTATACCGGGCTCAAGAAAAGGAGGGAGTTTATCAACTGCAGCCGGTACGTGGACATGGTCGGACATCTGCACGTTGACTTGTGCAACCAGGAGAAGTTCATGTTAAACGGTGTGGAGATGCGCTTTCGTCTGATCAGGTCAAAGAACTCATTCTCCATCATGTCCAAAACCGTGACAGACTACAAAGTGGACATCGCCGAAGTCAACCTGTTTATGCGCCGCTGTAAGATCAACCCGAGCGTGCTGTTGGCTCACAGCAGGACGCTGGAGTCGGGCACAGCCAAATATCCCATTACGCGTGTGGAAGTCAAATCCTTCACGCTACCTGCCGGTATCAGCAGCAAGACTCTGGACAGTGTGTTTCTGGGTCAACTGCCGAAACGCGTTATAGTTGGCCTGGTCAGCAATCAGGCGTTCAACGGGGACTACAAGAAGAACCCGTTCAACTTCACCCACAGCCACGTGAACTTCTTCGCGCTGTACATAGATGGTGAGCAAGTGCCATGTAAGCCGCTTCAACCGGATTACACGTTCGGTCGGGAGTTGTGCGTGCTCGCCTACCACACGCTGTACACCGGAACCGGCATCAATTTCTCAGACTGTGGTAACGAAGTCAGACGCAACGAATACCCCTACGCGGATACTGCCTGATGGCGTTTGATCTGACGCCCGATATGGCAGCCTCCCAATCCAGCCACTGGAACTTGGTGCGCAACGGTAACCTGCGCATAGAGATTGGGTTCTCCGAAGCCTTGGCGGAGGCGTTCAACTGCATAGTGTACGCCGAGTTGGACAACGTCGTGGAGGTGGACCGTCACCGCAACGTGACTGTGGACTTTGGTGGGTAAAACGGGTTATCTCCTCCACCGCCGCCACCGCCGCCCGCCCACCTACTTAAGGCCGAGGCAGCGCGCGCTCGCTCTCAGTTCAGCCGACCTCGCGAGATGGACGTGCCGCCGCCAATCTACAACGAGCCTACCGCCGTCGCCACCGGCCTAGTGCGCTGCCATCACGGAAGCGTGGTGATGGACATGCAGTGCTTCAAGGACAGCGACAACGACTATTTGCTGAAGGAGGTCTGCGTGGTGGACGTGACTACCGGCACGCTAATCATGCATCACATCGCTCGTCCGCCCTTCAATCGAGACCTTCTGACCAGCGAGAAACTGCGCGAGAGTGGCTGGCTCACGCGTCACTGCCATGGGCTCGAGTGGGACCAGGGCGATATCGCCTACGTCGCCCTGCTGGACAAGCTGCGGGCCTGCTTCATCCACCGCCCCATCGTCTACGTCAAGGGGTCGCAGAAGAGGACTTTCGTTCAGCGGCACCTGATCGTCGAGCCTGCTGCCACCACCGTGCAGGACATGGACGACCTGGGTTGCGGGTCCCTCAACGGACCACCCTCCTGCCGGACCCTGCGCGGTGGCCACCATAAGAGCGCCCTCAACCGTTGCGCTCTGCACAACTGTATCGTCCTGCGCGACTGGCTGATGGCCAACGACAGGTCGGATTCGTCAGCCCTCGAGTGTTGCTG
Source organism: Allygus modestus (assembly GCA_963675035.1). Classification (NCBI taxonomy): domain Eukaryota; kingdom Metazoa; phylum Arthropoda; class Insecta; order Hemiptera; family Cicadellidae; genus Allygus; species Allygus modestus. Next base: position 42,598,585 of record OY776113.1, on the reverse strand, counting down.
CTGCTTCCGCCCACGATGAACACCACCCAGATCGAGAGGAGCCTGGCGCAAGTCCCCGGACTGAGGATCGTTCTGGTCTGCGCCTCCGACCGCCTGCCTCACGCGCCCGTTCAACCCCAGACCGTCATAGTGGCCAACACCATGTCACACACTGAGAGAGGAGACCACTGGGTGGCGTTCTACTGCTCTGAGGACCGGCTGGAATACTTCGACAGCTACGGCAGGTCCCCGTACCAGGCGGACTACCAGAGGTTCCTGAGGCGCAACTCGCGCCGCCGCTACGTCTACAACAGGTATCGACTCCAGGGCTACGGTACTTCCGTTTGTGGCCACTACTGCCTCACCTACCTGTACTGCCGGGCGGTCCTCGGTATGGCGCTCGGTGACTACGTGCAGCTCTTCGATCTGGCGTCCCCCACGGTCAACGACGCTCTGGTCCGCAGGCTCTTCCACTCCATCTTCTCACCACTACGTTACTGATACTTTATTTTATTCTTTTTAATTGTGTGTTTGTATATTCTTATTATGTTTTCAAATAAATACGATATATTGTAATCACTTGTTGTTGTTCATTTGTCCTTACTTCAATATTTAAGAAAAGTACATGTCCAATATCTCGATTTTTTTTATTTAATTTGTTTGAATTATTAAATTTTAGAAATCACATCTTTAAATTGTTTTAATTTGGAAAAAGTTATAACTTGGACATGTTGATGATTTTGAAAATATAATGAGGAAATACGGGTGAGGTAATAACAACACGGATATCTGCTGTGAACTAAAACTTTTACAATATAATTGCTTACAAATACTATTTACAAATAAATTTTAAACGCTATTTACAAATAAATTAAAAATACTATTTACATATAAACATAAGCCTACACATGGAACTCTTCATCAACGTCCTCCTCATCCACCTCCATTGGCTGCTGTTGATTAGCGAGGTGGTCTCGTCCTCCTTCAGCCAGTGGTGGGATGTCCTTGTGTCCCCAAGGAGAGGTGTGGATCCCATCCGCCAGGACGTAGCGCTTGTCATCTTTCGGGCTCAGGGAAAGTTTCTCCACCTGGACCGTGAAGACGCGGTGCAGGTGGGACTGGAACCGGGTGTTGACGGTGGTCTTCAACACCTCGTTGAACAGGCATTCCCTGTAGTCGTCGGGAGTAAGGATGTTCTTGACGACCCCCTTGGCAACTCCCTTGGCGCGCTTGAGAGCCTTGGATCCCATCTCCTCGCTCGGGTCCTCAATGTCCATGAAGTAGAGCTTGGAACGAAGCCCGAGGTACTCAAACAGGGATCTGCCAGCGCACTCGTCCTTAAACTTGCCGATGACTTTAGCGTTGATGGGGCTGTAGCAGGGGTGGGACTTGGGGTAGGCGCTGGTGTCAAAATCCTCCAGGTGTTCCATCATCTTCCTGTAGATGTCCTGAGAGATGATGTCAAACACGAAGCTGTCCGTGTCCATGTAGTCTACGGTCAGGCGGTCACCGTAGCGGTCCTTCATCTTGCGCAAGAACTCGTACATGAGCCACTTGCTCAGCTCCAGGACAGACATGCCGATGTAGATGGGTTTGTCCAGAACGATGTTCACCCTGGCTAGATGGATGAGGGCTACGTCCTCCGTGTAGTAAGTGCGGTCCAGGAAGTTGGACTTGGCCACGTATTTGCTGAACCTCTCCGGAGTGCAGACCAGCTTGACGCTCAGGCGCTTGCGCACGTTCTCGATGGTCTTGCCGAAGACCGCATTGTTCATGAGCTTGAAAAAGTCCTGCTCAAACTTGGTCTTGGCTTTCTTCCTCAGCTCGGTGTTCATCAGGATGTAGGGCTCGAGCCATCGAGACTGGCGGAACGAGACGGCCCTGTGCACAGCCACAAGCTCCAGTCCGTTGTTCAGCGCCTGCTGCAGGATCCTGTAGTGGCAGATGTAGTGCTCCTTGTTGTCCAGGGTGGTCATCAGCTTGGGGAACTTGCCTATTGGAGGCCGCTTGGTCTCACAGCAGTAGGGGAGGTCTCTGTGCAGGTCGTGGAGACGGGCGGGGTAGTTGAGGTCCACCTCCAGTATGTAGCCCCGGTCGGCTTCCGCGTCCAACGAGGCGATGTCCAAGGCGTCAATCTCCTCACGGCTGAGCCACTGGAAGTCTCTGGTGGGCAGGTACTGGGACATGGCCCAGCCGTACAAGTTATTGGCGTCCAGGTACAAGAGGTGGCGTGTCGGCTCGTCGGGGCGTTGGTCCTCAGGGCGGCACCGCTCGTGGTTGGCCTTGGCGTAGCGGGTGATGGCCTGGGAGATACCTCCTCGGATGCCTTGCTCCACGAAGAGGTACATGTCAAAGTCCCGCAGCGTGTCCAGCTCCACACCGCAGGTCTTGAGCATGACGTCCCAGGCGTAAGAGGGCAGGGTGTAGTAGTGAGCAGGGTCCAGTCCATCCTCAGCCAAAGAGGTGTCGCGGAACTGCTCGAACACGTCGGTGAGGAGGGCGATGTCACAGCGCAGGTACTTGTCGGCATAGTCCTTGAGGTGGTTGCAGTCAAAGGCTCGCCACACGTTGAGGGCATGCTCGTACTCCTCCTCCTTGATATCCTCCAGGGTCATGCTGTTTTTGAACGCGGCCCGAGGAGGAAGCTGTCTGGTGGAGTACAACGTGTCGTACGACGTGACAAAGTCGTAGGGGAACACGCCCTTCCTGCGCACCAGGTCGAAGAGCTGGTTGTCGGGGAACCGCTTCCTGGTCTCACGCATCTTATCCGTGGGAAGCCCTGCCGCCAGGTTGGCCAGGCTCATGGACAAGAACCTGTAGGTGTCCAGGAACCGCACCGCGAAAGATGACTGTCGTTGGTTGTCCCCGGGCTGGCCAAAGTGGAACCGCTTGGTGAAAGCGATGTAGCGCTCCTCCGTGTGCGCCAACACGTCCACATCACCGGGGTCAATGGCCAGCTCCCGCACTACGAAGTGAGTGTCGTAGTTGGACAGGTTGTGGAAATAGCAGTTGATGACCCGCTGCTCCCTGTACCGTAGGTTGCACGAGCGGTGCGCCGCTCCTCGGAACTCGTAAGGTGGGGCGTGGTTGTGGTCCCGCACCTTGATGTCCAGCTCAGTGAACTCCTCACCGCAGAGGTAGCAGCGAGTCGCCGCCAGGTACTCGTCCATCTCCTGCCGGGTCAAAGAAGGGTGCAGAGCTCTCATGCTGAACAGGAACTCCCACAGCATCAACACGTCCATCTTGAGCCTCTCCATAAACACCTTGGACGCGTCGGCCCCGAAGTAGACCCGGGGTTCAAACTCCTCCAGCCCCAGCGAGTCCACGATCTGGTAGGCAAAGGCGTATGGGACGTGCATGCGCATAGGTCTGGTCCCGGGCGGTGGTTCAGCGGGGTCGTCAGCGACGGGCTGAAGGGAGCACTCAAAGTCCGCGTAGATACAGAACCTCTCTCGCCGGGTGTACTCGGGATGCGCAAACCGGATCTTCTCCTTCTTTGACATGTCCAAGCGGAGAGGAGCCTTAGCGTAACAGTAACGCCTATGCTCCTCCAAGCGCTGAGCGCCCGTCAACCCGAGCTTGTTGGGCTGGTTGTCGAAGTAGGCGAAACACCTCTTGCAGATGTAGATCCTGTGGTCGTGGGTGGTGAGCTGAGGGCGGACCAGTCGGCTCAAGTTCCTGATGAACGCGTAATGGCTGTTACCCTCGGTTGTCACGTACAGCAGATCGCGATGGTCCTGGAGCTCCCGCCTACATATCTTCAACGGGTATACCCTGTCCTTGAACTCGGGTGTTCCACCAGGCCGTCTCCTCACCATCGCGCGCTCTATCCCATACACATTCACGCTGATGGCGTTCTTGCGCTCAAAAGCCTTAATGTCCTTCAGTGTGACGGGGAAGCGCAGGTCGGTCCAGTCGTACCGGGCGATGATGTCAAAGGTGTATCTTGCGGGTCTCTGCTGATGCTCTGGGACGAACGCGGCCAGCATCGCGTACATGAAGCACATGTCATCGTTGTTTTGGACATTGATGACTGCGTGCGTGGCGTCAATGTCCTTTGGCAGTGGAATAAACGCTCTGCCTCCGAGCGGCGTGTACTCATTTACGCGGATCTCCAGGTCACGTATGCGCAGGTAGGTCCATCCACTGCCCACCAACTCGCACTGCTCCTTCTTGTTCTTGATCATGTCGAACGTCGCGGAGAGGAAATCCCCCAAGTCAGAGGCTTCAGTCAGTGGGACGTTCTTCGTGTTGAAGGAGCGCAGGCAGGTGGCTCCGTGGATGTTGTCGAACTCACATTCCAGGACCATGTTCACCTTGATGCTGGGATGTCTGCTCCTCACGTCAGTCAAAAGATCAAAGACCTCCTGGAACAGGAAGACGAGTGCTTCCTCGACTGTCAGCAGGGCGTCCATTGGTTGAGACAGTCGAAAGGTGAGGAGGCGTCTGCGGAAGGCTCGATGCACGAGCTGGAAGGCTGGGAGACCGGCACCCTCCATCGGCTCCTCCTCACTAGACCTCAGTTGTGGTTCTCTGCTAGGCCCCGGTTGAGGCTCCCTGCTGGGCCCCGGTTGAGGCTCCCTGCTGGGCCCCGGTTGAGGCTCCCTGCTGGGCCCCGGTTGAGGCTCCCTGCTGGGTCCCGGTTGAGGCTCCCTGCTCGGTCCGGGTTGAGGCTCCCTGCTCGGTCCGGGTTGCGGCTCCGCGATGGGCGATGGCGGTGGCCCGAAGTGGTCTCGGACGAGGTTCAACACGACGGGGCAGCCGCGCGTCTGGTGGCGGTCCCGGTTGTAGCGGCGCATGAAATCCCTGTCACAGAAGGCGCAGCGGAACCTGGCTGCCCGAGCCTCCAACTCTGCTCCTCCGTCTACAACATATAATGAGAGTTACTACGCTTATAAAACGGGGGGGGATGACGTCACGGGGGGATGACGTCACGGGGGGGGATGACGTCACCGGGGGGGATTGGGGGGGGATGGAGGAAGTATGAACACTTACCACTATTTATTATGCAAAGAAGTATTTTATGAAAAGGTAGCCTGTAGATTATAGTTACTAACCTTGGAGCTCCTCCACAAGCTGTTGGTGGGCAGTAGTAATGTGACGATTGAGGTTGTCCCTTCTTTTAAATCGTCTACCACAAACGTTGCAGTCATGGCGTCTGTCGTTGTGGGCAGACTCTGCATGCCTCCTCAGGTTTTTGAAAAGGCTGAAGGTGCGACCACAGACCTCACACAATTGTTGGTTGTTCATCTACAACAACAAAGGATACGTTAAATATTCGTTGGAAAGACCTAATACATTTAATATAGAGCTGTTTTTTTTTAATAGGGTTTTAATTAAATTTCATTAGTGAATAAAGAGTTGAGAGTACGTCTGAAATAAAAGAAAATTTAAAATGGTTTAGTTAATAAAATATTTCTACTTACGTTTAATTATTGAAGGTAATCAAAGCAGGAAGAAGTCACTGGTTAGGAGCACACAGATAGGCACTCAAGCACATTCACAGATCAACTGAGGAGGATCATTAGGCACCGCTCATTAAATAGCATTAGTCTGTGTATAGGAAACCACAAGTAAACAAGCGCTTGCCTCGAGGTATAACGGGGATGGTGACATCATGTGGAGGAGAGCTTTGTGTAACTATTTACTTTAATTAATATTTATTTTAGTTCTTTTAAATTTTTATAAAAAAGGATTTACCACAAACCCTTCCCCGTATCTATTCCAATCGTTCACCAATAGCAAATACTGCTGTTCATACCGGATCCATTCCCAGTACTCCTTCTCGAATGGAAAGTCCTCCGCGAGGTACCTTCTGCCCTCCTCTACCACCCACATCTCATAATCATCACGCGGAAAAGTATGAATGTTCTTATACCGCTCCGCTCTCCACAATAGGTCGCTCTCGTACTGTTCCAAGTCGTAATGGATCCTCGGAACGCATTCTGCCGTACACTTCTTATCAATGCGTCGAACGCGCTTCCTCCACTCGTACCGAGGTTCCACTGGTCTCCACGCAGACTGGTATCTCAATCGCCTAACTTTCACAGTCTTTCCCTCCTCACCAACACTCACTTCAACCCGCTCGGTATCGCTGTCGCTGCTGTGAGAGGACATGGTGCCGCGACTCTCGACCGTTAACTGAAGACAAGAGAGGAGTAAACAAGGTTAAAACAAAGGCGCGTGTGGTAAACAGGGGGGGACGTCAACGGGGGGGGACGTCAACCGGGGGAGGGGGGGTCCTAATATGTTTACTAGGGAAGTTCCCCAACAATAACAAGTCCGATTAATCTACACAAACAGGCTCTCACTCAGTCGTTAGCATGGCTGCTCCGTGGGAGGATGATATAACGGACTATGACTACGAGTTTGCGCTTGAAAATGCAAATTTCGTAGATGAGTTGGAGCAAGAGGCTCGACTAGAACAAACGTTTGCCCAGCAAATACGGGAGCTGGAGGAAATGGAGCGTCTAGAGCCGGCACCGAGCGGGCTGCAGCGGCCTCCTCCATCACCTCAGCCTGGACCCAGCGGGCTACAGTGGCCTCCTCCTCCATCGCCTCAGCCCAAACCATCTCCATCTCCATCACCGCCTCCATCGCCTCAGTCCGACTCATCTGAGGACCCTCAACCACCAAGAACTGCACGACAAGTGTACCTGGAGCGACAGGAGCTTCAGGACGACATCAACCGAGTGTGGGTGGTTGAGCCGCAGCATGAAACACATTGGCGATGGTTTATGGCCGACATGGCCAGGCTGCGTGAGTTGGATGAGGAATTGGACCGCTTGGAAGAACAGGAGCGTGCGGCCAATACCAATAATGAGGAATAGTTTTATAGTTATAAGTTGTTTTCTAATATAATAAATGACTCCTTTGTCCCAAAAAAAAAAAAAATAAAATAGAAGAATAAAACAAGGATGATGTCGGGGGGTTGTCGGGGGGGGGTCATGGGGGTTGTCGGGGGGGGGGTCATGGGTGTTGTCGGGGGGGGGCTTGCTCGGCTTGCTCAGTGGATAAGTCCACAACCATATAGTTTTTTAAACTTTTTTTTTTTTTTTTTTATTAATACATAATAAAGTGATACTTAAATCTAAGATGATACATGAATATTATACAAAATATGAAGAATGAAAACTTATAAATTAAAGATGATACTTATAACTAAAAGAGGGAGAAGGACTTCTTCTGGAGGAGTGCTACTTCTCCATGATGCACCATGTTCAACAGCCGCAGTTCCACCTCCTCCAAGTGACCTGGCTGGTTGGCCACGTACCTCCTTGGTAGAAAATGGTGGCGGCCATCAGGGCAGAGGAGGCCCCATCGTATAATAACTAGGCGGTTAACCACCTCGACTCTAATTTGGTCAATTAAATGGGTGACGCTAGCGTCATCCCACACAGTATAAGATGTCGTTGACATGACTTCTGCTTGTGGAATGAGCGTTAGCTTACGGAGGAGCAGTAAACATCCCGTAATGGGGAAAAAACCGGTGATAAACAAGGAAAGTAAACAACACGTGAGGGGGGGTCACGGGGGGGGGTCCACGTGACGGGGGGGGATGACGTCATTGGGGGGGATGACGTCACCGGGGGGGGCTCCTCGGCTCCTCAGTTTGCTAAGGTGGTCCAGAACCGGCTATGGCACCCTACTCCTACCTATTCATAGAAATCGGTCAATAAAATATACAAGTATTATATCTAGTCTTTTCCCCTCGAAATCAAAAAAAGCTCAAATTAAAAGAAGAGCTTTATCTTCTGCTGAATTAAATGTTTTGAATAAAAAGAGAAAAACAACTGATCCTACCACATCTGGAAGGGGATTATTGAAAAATTTGTATAAAACTAATATAATATATTACAACTATATAAATAAGTTAGTTGATTGAATGAGGTTATTACATGAAGCTATGGAAGCCGGGCACACTGGTTTAGAAAACGAATGGGTAGCTTTGGTTGATGAACTGCGAAAACAAGGAATAATTGTTCAGTAGACGTACATATATAATAAGAACCTAAACGATAGCGATTCAGTTACATCATGAGTGTTGACAAGTTTGGACGGTATTCCGAGTTTGGAGTAAAATCTGGATATATTGAAAAAAGAGCTGGGTTTCCGTTAACACCTGACGGCAACTATAATTTTGAAGGAAAAGTAATTCAAAATGTTGGTGATCCGCTTATGTCGTCTGATGCGGTTACGGTACAGTACATGAAAAAAAGAACCCCAACTGTACACGAAGATCATTGGGGGTTTTCCGGTAAAAGGTTAAGCGATATACAATATCCCGTTTATGATGGTGAAGCAGTAAATTTAGTTACTCTAAAATTGTTAACGATTTACAAAAGGAACGAAACTGACACAAGCTATGATGTAAAAAAATTAAAATTATCAAATGTAGGTGATTGTGAGCAGGATGGAGACGCTGTAAATAAGAAAATGTTTGATATTGTACACAAGAAATGGACTACGGAATATGAAAAACATTTGGAAAGGTTTGGTGCAGCTCTATTCCATTATATCCATCGGGCTTCAGGAAGAGATGCAGCTTCAGATGTTGACAGTCACAATTATTTAGACTGGAAAAATATACACAATCCAGAGAAACCTAATCAACGAGATAAACCGTCTGAGCCTTCTAAAGTCAAGACATTAGGAAAGGGGGATAAAGTGAATGTGATTAATGAACCAACAGAAAACAATGAAGATTACATAAGAGAAAAAAGAATTTAAAATACCCCATGATAAGGGATAAAGCATCAGTCATATTCGAGAGACGATACAGAGAGGATGATGGAATCCAATATTACTGCGTGGAGTTTAATATCTCAAGAGCCGAGATTTCCCCAAGGAGTGTTGACAGATGGTTTTGTTCAACGGTTTGATAGATATATGGATTGGGAACAACTTTCCATACATTACCTCTTCACAATGACTATGTTAAGAATTTATTTTCACAGAGTTAACTGGATCCATATTTTACAAAGACAACAGTTTTCAGAAGACTTCCTCGTAGAGATGACATCAAATTTTAATAACTGTTGGGAAGTAATAAGTAAATATCAAAATCTCTCTGAGAATTACATTGACAATTTTAAAGATAAACAACAACAACTAAAATTTACATTTGGGTCATACATATATTACGATACGCACTTCAAGGATATGGCGTTTGGAGGGGAGGTAGAGACATAGCATTACACCAACGTTATTTACTGGAGGAAGGGTGGATTTTTATAATGTTGAGTAACGCTTAGTTAGGGGAAATGTAGGCTATTTAGGTGTAATTGATTGATATTTAGATGTAAGTACCCCTAAATTTAAAATATCACTTAAAATTGAAATATCAGTAAATTTAAACTTAAATCTTGTTGTTTTGTTCATTTATTTAAAAAGGGGCAAATTTTAGTTTTTGATCTCAACTCTTTAATCTAAAATTGTAGATTAGATTTTGTATTTCAATTTTGACTTAATGTTGTTCATCAGTGACTTAACTTCGCATTTTCTTTAATATCAATTGTTATCAGAGCAGTCTTGGGTCTATTTACTTTGTCCCTCTCACACTTCGCCAAGCGCCTCTGTAAACACATCAGAGGCACACGACTCATAGTATATATATATATATATATATATTTATATATATATATATATATATCCGAGTATATAAGGTCATGTCACTTCTAGCTCAAAAAGTGATGAATACAGAAAACTCATATGAAATCTCTGTTCCTATGTGGAAAACTTTCCTGGCCCAGTACTGGCCGGATTAGTACTGGTCCAGTACCAGCCAGTACTGGGCCAGTACCGGGCCAAAACTGGCCAGTTCTGGGACAGTACTGGGCCAGTTCTTGACCAGAACTAGAGATGATGGCCCAGTGTTCTGGCCAGATCTGGGGATGTCTTGGGAAGGAAGATATGAGGTGAGAACACTGCATGAAATATTAAACGAAAATATAATATACAAAAAATATAATTTGATCCATGATGTTTTAAATCATGTAGTTCAGGGAGAGCTGCAGCTTCAGATGTTGACAGCCACAATTATTTAAACTGGAAAAAGATACACAATCCAGATAAACCTAATCAACAAGATAAACCGTCTGAGTCTTCTAAAGTCAAGACATTAGGAAAGGGGGATAAAGTGAATGTGATTGATTAATGAACCAACAGAAAACAATGAAGATTACATAAGAGAAAAACAAATTAAATACCCATGATAAGGGATAAAGCATCAGTCATATTCGAGAGACGATACAGAGAGGATGATGGAATCCAATATTACTGCGTGGAGTTTAATATCTCAAGAGCCGAGATTTCCCCAAGGAGTGTTGACAGATGGTTTTGTTCAACGGTTTGATAGGTATATGGATTGGGAACAACTTTCCATACGCTAAATCTTTACAATGACTATGTTAAGAATTTATTTTCACAGAGTTAACTGGATCCATATTTTACAAAGACAACAGTTTTCAGAAGACTTCCTCGTAGAGATGACATCAAATTTTAATAACTGTTGGTAAGTAATAAGTTAATATCAAAATATTTATGAGAATTACATTGACAATTTTAAAGATAAACTAGACTGGGATGTGTTATTCAATCACCAACGATTAAGTGGCAAGTTTATAAGGGAACATGAAAACTATTTAAAGTTTATTTATTTTACCGAAGACAACGATACCATCACCAGCGGAGAAACATCTGGAACATCTTCAATTAAACCTTATTTATATTTTTACTACTTTTATTTAATACGTCTACATTTAATTAATCAATCCATTTCTATATAATAAATGGGTTTTAAACAGTATATAATACAAGAAACCAAAACTGATATTACATTTATTGTAAAACATTTATAGAGTGCACCTACTGATTGTAAGTTTTGCTATAAATAGTCATGTCGAGGGTTAAACGCATCATAATCGAGAGAGATTACAGAGAGGAAGGGGAATAGCATCTACAACATTTTCTCTATTGAGTAAACCGGTTGGAGCTATAGTTAACAAGGCGATTGATTTATTACCTGTGGAATTACATTTACCTGGAGGATATCAAAATTGTGGTCCTGGAACCAAATTAAAGAAACGTCTTGCTAGAGGAGATCCTGGAATAAATAAGCTCGATCAGGCTTGTAAACAGCACGATATGGCATATTCCAAATTTGGAGATACTAAAAAAAGATCAATAGCAGATAAAGCACTTGCTGAGAAAGCTTGGCAAAGAGTACAATATAGTGACGCGAGTATTGGTGAAAAAGCAGCGTCTTTAGCAGTAACAGCGGCAATGAAAGCAAAAACTACGTTTGGAGGAGGAAAGAGAAGAAGGCGTGGGAAAAAACCCGCTAAGAAACAAGGAGGTAATACCAGAAGAAAACGTCGATCTACCAGTGGTAAAGCTAAAAAGAAACAAAAAATGTGGTCAATGATAAAAAAGGGAGGAGGATTATACCTAAGACCGTATCGTGTGTATTAAATAAGAAAGAGCAATTAATAATTAAAAACAAAGAATCAACCAATGAAGAACTGATTACATATGCTTCTTGTTTGAAAATCCCATTTTTTAGAGGAGTATTTATGAAAGATGAATTTCCGGTTAAAATGTGGAAAAATGAGACTGGTATTGTAAATTTGGATAATAGTGAAGGATTAGGCACTCATTGGGTGTGTTACAAGAAACTTGGTAAAACCATTTATTATTTCGACAGTTTTGGAGACCTTCCACCACCGAAAGAACTTCAACGATACTTTCGTGCGGCAGAAAATGTTTTTTACAATCATACAAGAAAACAACCTGATGATACATCCATTTGCGGTCATTTATGTTTAGACTTTTTAGCTAAAAGTGTTAGTCAACTTTAAGATGTCCTCGTATACAGTGTCATTAACCGGTAAGTCATGTACTTTGCGCAGTATTCTGTTTCCAGCGCTACGTTTGCAAAAAGGAAGACCATGGGAAGACGCATTATTGGATTTAACAACATATAACTCTATTCCAAACGTTAGTGAAGGAATTAATAACAAATTACATTATTACAAGACAAAAGATGATAAAGGAAAGTATTCAGCTTTGGAAGAATTCAGTTTACCAACAGGAGCTTATGAAATTGATAATATAAATGAAGTTATACAAAAACATATGGGAAAAGAAAATATAACGATAAAAGGCAATAACAATACAATGAGAGCCGAAATTACTTCTAAGTATTATATTGATTTTAGTCAAGAACATTCAATTGGTAGTTTATTGGGGTTTTCTAAGGAAACAAAAGTATTAGAACCTAATAAAACTCATTCTGGGAATAAAACTGTGACGATCATCAAAGTTAATAGCATAGACATTACATGTAACATTATACAAGGATCCTACAGAGATGGAGAAAATCGTCATATATTACACACATTCTACCCATCAGTTGCACCGGGTTTCAAGATAGTAGAAAAGCCTCAAAACTTGTGTACCTACCGTTAAACACCAGTTTCATTTAAGACATCGTGCTGAACATAGTGGATCAAGACGGAAACTTTATTGACTTTATAGGAGAAGCTATTACTGTAAGAATACATATAAAATCATCCGCTTAGACAATGGGGTTATCATTTAAAAAGAGAGAGCCAACCAGCAAAGAGGTCAGTAGCTCATCAGCTGTAGAAGGATTAACAAGTGACAACATTCGTTTTCTAGAAGAAATTGGATTAAAGGTCATTAACAATGGATATACTGGATATAGCGCAGGGTCCAACATTCGACGAGACCTTATGGGAAAAGGAATATCACACGCACAACCCTTACGCTTCGTCCAAATTAAACAATAACGATGAAATTAGGATTCCTATACAACAATAAGACATTTATACTCTTCCATGCGAAAGTTATTTATATATTGAAGGAAAAGTAACAAAAACTGATGGTACTGCTGGAACCATTGTTCCGTTCATAAATAATCCTATGGCATTTTTGTTTGACGAGATTAGATATGAAATTTCAGGAGTTACAGTCGATTCAACAAAAAAGGTTGGAATTTCCAGTACATTGAAAGGATTAGCGTCTTTAACACCGAATGAGAAGAATCTGTTAGCTGTTGCAGGATGGGTTGCACCAGACAAAAGTACAATCGCTCCTAACTCTTCGGGAAACTTTGATTTCTACGTACCTTTAAGATTACTCCTAGGATTTGCTGAAGACTACAGAAGAATAATAATAAATGTAAAACAAGAACTAGTTTTATTAAGATCATCAAACGATAATGATATTATTAAAGCAGCTGCTGGAACAACTGATGCCAATTTAGACTGGAAATTAACATTAGACAAGATTGTTTGGAGAGTACCACATGTGCGACTGAATGATGAACACAGGATTACATTATTAAGAAAGTTAAAATCCGATCGAGACATTGTAATGCCATTCAGAAGCTGGGAGTTTCATGAATACCCCTTTTTACCTACAACACAACGGCATACATGGACTGTAAAAACTTCTACTCATTTGGAAAAAGCGAGATATGTAATATTTGGATTACAAACGAAGAAGAAAAGTATAATAACTGAAAATGCTGGTGAATTTGACCATTGTAAATTAACAAACTGTAAAGTGTTCCTGAATTCACAATTCTTTCCCTACGACAACTTTAATATTTCTTTTGATAAAAAAGGTACAGTGTTTTATACGATATGTACGCTAGGTTCCAAAATTCATATTACGGCAAAACAAATACACCTCTACTATCTCCCGTACAGTTTGAATCGAAAGCTCCGATTGTTGTAATTGATTGTTCCAAAAAAAATGAATCTGTAAAATCGTCTAGTGTTGATATAAAAATAGGAATGGAATTTCAAGAAAACGTACCTGCAAATACATCTGCGTATTGTTTAATTTTGCACGATAAAATTGTTACATACACACCGTTGACCGGTATTGTAAAGACAGTATTGTAAAACGTTGTACCACCACCGGCACCGCCACTGTCGCTAACCTATAAATAGCGGAGCAACAATGCAGGTCTTCAGTTGATCGTCTATCGTCGCATGGGTAACATCTTCTACAAAATGAGTTCTCCATCTGTTGTACAAGGTGATGCAGAGGTAGCACCGTTATTGGAACGTGATAATACTAGTGAAGCAGAAATCATCAAGGAAATAACTGTATTTTTAAAGTTTGGTGAAAGAGATAGAGAGGAGGAAAGTAATGCAGACCCATCAAAGGTAGTACCAAAGAGGAAGAAGAAAGTTGAAGAAAATATTCCTCCTCACATTTTAACTGAAGTTTTTTTGCGAATCTTTTACCCCATCTCAGCATGCATCAGTAAAAGTGTATCAGTTGGATTGATGAAGTCATTGGATTATTATCCTACAGTTTTACTACACCATGGAACAAAAAAGGTTTTATTTTCGCAAAATGCTTGGGAGTCATTTTTGAAACATGTACATTTAATAGAATGTTATTTAACTAACAGTTTGTGTGGAAGGAAAACACATATTCGACTTTTGGATTGTGACAATGAAATCGATATTGTTAAACATCGCGGACAACTATAAGTGCGAATTAGAGACTTGACTCAACATGAATATAAGATTCTTCTGTCACGTGAAGAATTCTACGTTTTAAACTACGCAACAGAACCTATTACAAGGTACATGAGACAGTTGGTATTTGCAAGCGCTATTATTAAAGAATATTTGGTCGATACTTTGGAAAAACAACCTGATAGCACCATCGTGTACGGACCTGTGGATACATCTATTTTTAATAGAATACCTCATGAAGTTTGCATGTGGAGAAAGTTAAAGGATTTTGATCCACTTGTAGAAATCACTACAGAAGCTACAGAAGAAACAACACAGGAAGAAGAAACGGAGAAACAAGAAGAAGAAGAAAACGAAACACAAGAAGAAGAAGTTAAAAAAGACTAAAGTTTGACTTAGTAAAGAAGAACACACGTGGGGTAGGCCTATTGGGGACGGTGCCCACGTTTAATATACACCAACGCGCCTGCAACTGTACGGCCTGGTATTTAACCTACCGTGGTGTGGAAAACAGTTTAGTTGATCGCTAGGTGCCATGATGAGCGGAGGGGATGAAGAAGTGAGTGTAAAGCCTTGTGTAATAGAATTTCAAGCATTTCGAAATAATTATAATAGGTTTATTATCAAGGAATTAGTAATTTTAGACTTGCTTACATTTGTAGCCTACCCATTCACGTTTGAAGCTCCTTTTTCTTTTAACAAACTTAACACCAAAGCAAAAAGTACAAACAAATGGATAACAAACTACTTTCATCACATACATTGGTATGAAGGATTTATAAGCTACAGTAATCTGCACAGTATTATGTTTAACTTTTGCAAACAATATTCACATATATACACAAGAGGATTAGAAAAAAAGAACTGGATACAAAAGTACACGCACGGTGATTTTTTCGATATAACTATCAGTAAGGACTTTAACATTAATCTCGGTAATATTTGTGTCGCTGCAAAAGATCTTAAACACGGCCAAACAAACTGTGCATTGTACAACGCATATCGTTTGGCTGCTTACTTGAAACAAACGCAGGAACGTGGTGGGGGTAGCGGAGAACAGAAATGTGGTGGGGGTAGCGGGGCCTATAAATACGAGGAGACAGCACCGCTCCAGCACGAGTATTATTCGAGACTCCGAAGAGGCAACATCACAGAAGACACCACTGACGAAGATGGCATCACAGCAGTTTCTACAAACACTGGTTGATCAGTTCAACACTCATTCAAAATCCGACCTTCTGCTAACTAAAAAGTGTTCAGAACTAAAAGAACAAAAGCACTACATTATTCATAACATCAAGAAAGTGGAAACCACACATGGAGAAGCAATTCTAGTTTCATTGAGCGAAGGACCTTTCACTCCAGGAGATGAGCCGAAGTTTCAAGTATTTCTTCCAAAACGATTTGTTCAACTGCTACAAAATGAAGATTTGCGAGATATTCAACCGGGGACGTTGTATTTGGTATCACACGGTGTAAGCGGCAACAACTCGACGGAACTCACTCTGCACATCACGCATCCTTGTACATAATGTCTTTGTTTGTATTTCTCTGTTTGTATTTCTAGTCATCAATGTTAGACTTAAGCTTATTGTATTGTAAGATGTTTGTTTAATAAAGAAAATATAAAAAATATACAAAAAATAAAAAATAAAAACAGCAACACAGCAGTATATTATTTTATATACTGCTGTGTTGTTTTTTTTTTAATTCAAATGGATGACCTTCAACTTTCATTCAGGGTTAACTTATGAAGAGGTATAAAAGAGAGGGAGCAGTGAAGTTAGTCTCAGTCTTGTCTAACACACGCTGTAGTAACATGTCGGTGCCACCTATGAACAATTTATTTTTCGATAACAATTTGAAGACGTATTGTTGCGAGTTACAATGTTTTAAAATACCAGGCGATCAAGTTGACGGTAAAGCTTGTCGTAAGTGCAAGTGTTTCAGCTATTGCATATGTAGATGTAAAACGTATCAAATGAACCGACAAGATAAAATACAAGAATTTCGCCGAAGGATTGCATTACTGTGGCGGCGAATGTAGTAGCAACCATCTGCCTCGCACCAGCTGCCACCTTCCGCCTGCCATCTGCCGCCCACCATCTGCTCCGCCCCACCACACTTTTACCCCCACCATTTTGTTTGATACCAAAACGCTAGCTAGCGAATAGTCAGTACACCTCCAGCTCTTGACCAGTGTACATCGAGCTCTCTGTTGAAATGTCCATCAAAATTAGGTGTATTCATTATGACTCTATTCATCTGGCGACTTTCCAAGATCTCGAGGTTTTTAATGAAGAGTTAATACTTCTCATTGCGTCCGGTTACGATTTATCTTTGGAACTTTACGCATCAAAAAACAACATGGACTCTGCGCAGGAACGAAGTATCTACCGTCTTTCATCAGAAAGCGAAGTGATGGCCGCAACTCGTCCGGATCAACAACATCGATGACAACGAAAAACGGGGAACTATTGTAAACATGAATTATTGTAAATAAAATAAAGTAATATTTGTAATATGAATTATTGTAAATAAAATAAAGTAATATCTGTAATTGTACTACCTCGCACTCGTATCATTCGATTGCTTCATTCGATTGTTTTCATTCGATATTACTTATCGATTAACTATCAAATCACAATCGAATTTTACGCGTGCGAGGTAGTACTTTTTTAAAATAACCTTCCCGTGACCTTGACCTTTGAACTTTCCCTCATTACGTCACAAAACCGCCTACGTCACTGGCTGAGGCTCAGATGACGTATTTAATGACTCAGCGCATCCGGTCACGTGACCGGATGACGTCACTTCCGCCCCAGCAGCCTCAAATGCACACTACTATAGCTACTCAAGTAACACCTCAATAAGTAACTCCTCAATCAAATTTTCATACAAACATTCCTGTAACGTGTTTTGTATGCAATCAGTCATCTCATAAAATATACTCGTGTTCTGTTTTCAAAGCTATGTCTCCTCATGAAAGATATCAGCTTGTTAAGAAATTTCATTAATGTGTATCATGCTTAGGCACACAAGACACCAAATCAAATCCAAACCAAATCAAACCAAATCCTGTAACATTAGACGTCATCTTTCGTTGCTACACTTTAACAGTGATTCTAACAATGCAACTAGTTCCATAAACAAACTCTAATGCTAAACCATTAAACAAACAAATAAGATCTGACTCTATGGTTAAACCTGAAACATCTGTAACACTCACATCTCAGAACAACTTAGAAGTTTCATCCAGTAACACCACCGTAGTATTAGGCACTTCATTGGTACAAATTAGTGCGACAGGTGGAACCTCGCATGTATTTCGTTCTCTCCTAGATTCTGGGAGTATGTGTAACTTTATGACCGAACATGCAGCTAATCTTTTACACATTCCATGTCATAAATCTAATATCAAACTTTCTGGAATTGATCACCACGTGACAGACAATAAAGGACAGATTTTTGTTAACATTAAAACTCTGAATGGTCGAACTTTAGCCGTTGATCAACCTACTTTAATCCTCGATAGATTAACTGTAGAGCTTCCTCGCATGCCTCTTTCTCCAGAAGTACTGAAAATAACTCACTCTTTTATCCTAGCTGATCCCACCTTCCATGTTCCTAATCGCATCGATGTCGTACTTGGAGGTGCAATCTTCCCCCAATTGTTTACAACAGAACAATTTCCACTTGGCCATAATATGCCATATGCTGTAGGAACACACTTTGGTTTGTAATAATGGGTACCGCTCCTTGCCTGCCTTCTAATCCTTCTATATCAAATGTCATACCAAGTTCAACTCTCAATGTTTGTTT
Source organism: Allygus modestus (assembly GCA_963675035.1). Lineage (NCBI taxonomy): Eukaryota > Metazoa > Arthropoda > Insecta > Hemiptera > Cicadellidae > Allygus > Allygus modestus. The sequence goes on along the minus strand of OY776113.1, from coordinate 42,580,262 downwards.
ACACTCCATTAGTGATTCTGATTTGCATTCATCAATTCAACGTTTTTGGTCCCAAGAAGAACCTCCTGTTTCCTCCATTAAAACTTAAGAAGAGATCCTATGTGATAAGTAGAGGAGAACTAATGGGGAGGGCCGTAATCAGCACTTTTTTCCCATGTTATTCTTATGGGGAGCCGTTTTTGGACCGACACCGGCTCCCGCCCTATACAAATTTCCTTGTTAGCCTGTACTAGTACCCTTGCCTATATTAAATACATTTTCCCCATCCTCTATATTAAAAAAAATAATTTTCAAAATCTAACTTTGGATTTGTCTGCAATTTGGATATGTTATCTAAGCTAATGCATTAATAAATCCTACATTTCCCAAATTACGGTCGAATTAATTTTGTAAAAATACTGCCAATTGCCAACTATTTACTGTCCGACTTTTGCACCCGCCCTATACAAATTTCCTTGTTAGCCTGTACTAGTAGCCGACCCTTGCCTATATTAAATACATTTTTCCCATCCCTCCTCTATATTTTTAAAATTTGCTCTAAATTCATTTTAATACATCCTTTGCAGAAATCTACGAGTTCTGGGTACTTGGGAACCCGAGCCATTTGACATATAATAAATCACCCTTCCTCCTAATTACCTTCTCTACCAAATACATGTCTTTATATTTAGTCTTTAAGAATTCTTCTGTATAAAATCCTCCTTTGATTATATTGCCATTCTCATCTTTCAAAATATAAGTCACAGGCTTTGTTTTCTTAACTTCTGCTATTGTAAAAAGCTCTCCCGTCCAGTTAGGGGTATATCCTTTACTAAATACATGTTTATATTTCGATATCCTTACACTATCCCCCACCTTATATCTTGGCTTTTTAACTTGTACTTTAGATGCTAACCTTTCATGTACATCTTTAGAGTTCTTAGCACTTACTTGGTTAGGCTTCATCCCTATGGATCTATGTACTTTATTATTATATATCCTTATTAACTTTGGAAGTAAATCCAACCACTTGTAACTCCCTTGTGCACTAAACTCTCTATACAACCAATTCTTTAAAGTTCTCTGGAACCTTTCCACAATAGCCGCCTTAGTTGTAGAGTAAGTGTGGTAGTGATTAATATTTAGCTTTTTCATTAGTTTGGTAAAATGTTCATTAAAAAATTCTTTTCCGTTATCAGATTGAATATTTTTAACTCCCTTTGGGAGAATAGTTTTTATAGCTTCTGTGACTACTAATCCAGTTTTATTCTTTAGTGGAGCAGCATAAGCTTTTTTAGAAAATGTGTCTATTAAAGTTAAAATATATTTATTCCCAGAATTCTCTCTAGCATAATTCCGCATATCTATTAAATCTATTTGAACAGTTTCGTTTATACCCAACACCTTAAAAGACCTTCTAACAAAATTCTTTCTCGCGGGCTTATGCAATTCGTAAGCAATTTTTTCCATTTTTTTATTCTTTATTTTTAATGTTAACGTATCTGCCAGTCTCTGTCGTTTCAAAAACACCTCCATTGCTACCAATTAACACACCATCACTCATTCTTTGATATACATAGTTTTTTGGCAAATATGCCTCTCCATCTAAAGTCTTAAATCCGCTTAAAGATGTAGGGTCTGCAACCAACAATTTAGGATTGTACATCATCAAATCGATTTGATTATTGTCTTGCATAAATTTCTTAGTTGTATTGTTAAACCTTAATGCATATGATTTTAAACAAATATCAAATTTAATATTGTCTTGTCTAAAAGTTTTAATATTATCGTCATACCTCAAAACCTGTGACATTAAACAAATATCACTCCTATCTTTGCCTTCAGGTACATTCTTTATTAATTTGTCCTCTGCATCCCACATATCGCTATCTAATGTTAATACATTATAATTTTTATCCCCCTGTTTTATTATGTTTTTCTCACCTTTTGTTAATATTTGATTAACAACAGCCACATCATTTGGCAATGTTCCAGGTAAAATGTTTGTTAATTGCTTATTTTTACCATCAAATTTAAGACCGTCTAAAGTCACAGTCTGATGTTTTGTAACACAATCGTTTTCATCAATAGCGGGTTTAACACGAACTAGCCTTTTATTATTAAAATTCCAAAAGTTTAGATCCATTTTTTTACTTGAGAGACGTTTACAACATCATCGCTTTCTTTACCAGCCAACAAATTACTAATTTTTCGCTTTTTGGCATTCCAAATACCATTCTCCGATTCCAAAAATTCATAATTATTTTTGTCTTGTACAAAGACACAATCTTTTCTTATTAAAGTTTGCTCTAATGTGGGTACATCAGTTGAGCTTTCACCTCGTTTAACATTAGTAATTTTGCGTTTATTAGCGTTCCAATTATTACTCTTGGATTCTAAAAACTCATATTTAGTATTACCTTGTACAAAAGCATCACCTTTTCTGGTTAACGTCTACCCCAAAGTCGATACATCATCAGTAAACTCCCCACCTTTAACACTACTAATTTTATAATTTAAAGCATTCCAACCATCATCTTTTAGATTTAAAGTAGTTTCTTTAAAACTTCTAGCGTATGGTTTACTATACGGGTTATATACGCTATAAAATTTATCTATCATCTTTTTATTTAATAAAAAATTCCACTTTCCCTCAATTCTTCTATGATAGAATCTATCTCATTATCCACTCCGGAATTTCCCGCCAATCGGCTTAACCAAAGCAGTCTTAACCTATCTACAAGCTCATTAGGATCGTCCCAATAAACATAGTCTATTTTATTACCAGTTACCTGCCTTAAACCTTCACCAACAGTCTTAAACAGGGGTTTAATTATATTAAGATATTTAGTGTGTTTATTACTTGACATCGCCGCACCTGTTTTATAACCCTTTAAATGTGCATTTGAAGCTTCCAAAATCTCTTTATAATTTTTTAAAATCAGCCTGACTATAGTTTACGGGTTCTTTTAAAGTTAACAATTCCCACAATCCCTTTGTCCCTTTATAAATTTTTTCTCCAACAGTAACATCATCATTGGCAATTTGAACTTCCTAATTCTCAATAAAGAATTTATTTCCTTCTCGCCTAATACCATATGTGGTGTCTGCCATACTACTTCTACTAAGGTAATTTCCTAAATAGTCTGATGCTAAAAGACCAAAATCTAATTTGTGCGGTGTTATCTGGGTTATTCTTGGTATTCTAGAAGGGGTCTTTTCTAAAATCATTGGGAGAACTGGCCTCTCTGTTTTGGTGGCTAAATTTTTTAATTCTTGCAAAGGCTCTATTAACGGTTGGAATGTTTGGAACCTCTCTTCAGCCTCTAGAAATTTACCACGTTTTAACGCCCTATATTTTTCTCTTATTTGTTTTGCAGAGTCTACCAATTCTTGTTGAATATTTGTTTTCATTTTATTTACATTTTATTTATCTCATTTGTCAAAGGATTATACTCAAACACTTTATCGTGTATTATTAGGAAATATGCAGATGTGTTTGAAGGGACATTTTCTGCAGTTTCAATTTCTAATTTAATATCTACGACCCCCTCTTTGACTGATTCATTCTGCCTAGAACAATCTATTACATATTTCTTTATAAAGTCAGCTCTGTTAAACATAGGATCGGGGACGGTGTTGTAGTAACTCTCCCTAAACCTCACAAACATCTCATAAATTAGAGGCATCTCCATTTTCAAAGTCGAGATTTAAATCACTATAAAGATAGTATTCAGAGTTTAAAAACACTTTGAGATTTTTCAATTTACAGTGATCAAATTCATCAGTTCTTTTTCGTGCACTGTTGTCCCTACCAGTTTGGAAACCAAATATACCTAGGCTTCTCCAAACTCGAAGACGTCTTAACTGACCATGTATGTCTCTTGGTTTCGGGGTATGATGGGAGTTCGTGTAGCTCCAAACTTCTAAATGCAATTTGCAAATTTTTATTTTGCAATAACATCTTTTGTAATTGAAGCTTCTCCCCATCAGATGGCACCACATGCGGCATCACACACTGGATAGATTTAAGTGTAATTTTAGGAATAGGATCGACCCCAGTTGGAGCATTAGATGTTGTTAATATACAATTTAAGTCGTTTTTGGATCTTTTCAACACCCATTCTTGTTTAACATTTACTAAAACCTTATTAAAATCCTCAAACACACCCATTAACAGCTCTAATGGGACACAAGTACTAAACTTGCCGCTTTTATGGAACTCTTTAAATTTGCATCAGAATCAAATGCTACATTTGACAATTTAGTTGTTTTATTGTAAGAGCACAATATTTTCATAAGACTGGAAATTCCCGGATTTCTTACAATATCTATTTCTTTACCAGCAACTTCGTATCTAATTTCGTCAAATAAGAATGCAAATGCATTATTTATAAAATGTCCTTTATCATGATTCTCTATTTCTCCTTTAATATACAGATAACTCTTACATGGGAGTGTTAGTAAATCTTTATTATTTATACATATTCGAATTTCATCGGAATTATTTATTGCCAAAGTGTTGTGTGGAACATAGGAGTGATTTGTAATTTTAACCACACTATCGTCGTATTGGGATTTTCCTGTAACGTCTAGAAAATCTTCCATTTTTATTAATAGAAAATTTTAACTTCAGCCCAATTGATCGCAGAAACCTGGCTGGCATTTTGCACACTCAGTCCGTTCTTGTAAATTCTCATATCTTTTTTATATGACAAGTAATTGTAGTTTCTTCTTTATTAAAGTCAATTGGCTTGTCGTGTTGATCTGCAAATGTAATGCTAACAACATCTAAACTTCTCTTATTTACAGGGAAGTATATAATATTTCTGGGGACCTCAATAATTTTGTAGCCGGGAGGAGCTTCTGGGTAAAAACTGTGTATGGTGTGTGATTTGTCACCATTTAAATAAGACCCATTCGCAATATTACATTTTACTCTAATCACATTTACATTATTTATGTTGATTTTATTTACGGATTTAAACGCAATATCTGGAGTATAAAATCCTTTAAATCCCAATAATTCAGACCCTAAACATGGTTTTGTTAACTCAAACACATGGCCAGAATGTAATGTGGCTTTCATAGTTTTATTATCGGCTATAAGTACAAAATCTGGGGGTTGCTTTTGAATTTCCTTCGCAAGCTCAAACACTTCGTATGTACCTTCAGCAAATTAAATTACATTTGGAGCTTTGTGATCGTAATAATACACATCCTCACCCTCGTCTATAGTTAATTTTGTGTCTTTAAGTTTATTTAATTTTGGAACTAGCCCTTTGTAAAATATAAGTTTGACTTTTGTATTAATTAATGCTACTTTATTTTGTATAATAACTTCAACTTTACCATCTAATGCCCGGTTTAGTTCGTCAATTGTGACCTCCCGTTTTGGGGTTGTAATTTTGTGCATTTTGTAATATGTCAAAGTATTTAGAGGTTTTTTAACATTAAATATAGAATTATAATACATAAAACTTTGAAAATCTACCAGTCCAATTACATAATCACCATTTAATTCCATAGGAGGAAAGAACACCGACTTCAACTCTGGCTCTGTACCCGTAAATGTTATAGTAAATGAATCAATTTTTATAAACTAAAATTTTTCAGAAATGATAAACATAAAATTCCACAAATGGAACTGTTTAAATCTTGTATTTGATCAGTTGTATGGTAAATTTTAGATGGTACAAAATATTCAATTACCTCTTTTGGAGGCTGTATTTCGAATGGGTCAAAATATATTACAATATCTTTATTTTTACGATATGCTGTCCAATGTGTGCCCCTGTCACTGTCTAAATTAATAATTCCATATTCTTTTACTTTTGGTCTCAGTTTTCTTAGCTCGTTTTTTAGGTACACTCCTCGAAAGTGGGGCACGTCTCTTGTGGCCTCTAACAGCTGAAAGTTGTCCATCTTTTTTATTAAATTTGAATCCCATTCCCATTCTTGCCTTGGCCTTCATCAAATTTGTCACTGCATAAGCTGCTGCTTTTTCGGCTAGATTGGCGTCTTTTGCCGAAACCCTAGTCCAAGCCGGGTCCGCTAATCTCATATCTGCCTTGTTCCGGGCGGCTGTATCGGGATTATTCATGTAGAATATGTCGTGCTCTTTACAATAAGAGTCTAGCTTATTTTTTGGAGGTACATTTCTGGCTAAATTTTCATGTATCTTAGTTCCAGGACCACAATAGGAATATAATGGTATGTGCAGGGAGAAGGGAAGGTTGTTTATAAGGGTATTTAACAAGCCACGGCCTCTATATGGCTTTAAGAATAATCCCTTACCTTGGACCTTTTTACACTTTCTCTTTGCCATTTTTATTATATAAAAAATGTCATTTATTCAACAAAAGAACAAATTTAAAATAGCACACAAAGAAAATACACCAAAGAAGTTGGGTCTATTTCCTAATAATATTCGCTGTCTTATAATAGGGCCTAGCGGTTCGGGGAAGACCGTTGTAATTTATAACTTAATTGTAAAAAAAACAAGGATTAAAGTTTACAAATTTATATATAATATCCAAATCTTTAGAACAAGAAAAATATAAAAAATAATTGAAATATTCCGTCTATGTGATGAAGTTAAATTACACACATTCAGACTGTGAAATCACACCAAATGATGTAGAATCACACTCAATAGTTGTATTTGACGACATAAATAGTCCAAATATCACACAATTTTTCTCAATGGGCAGACACAAAAATATTAACAGTTTTTACTTGTGTCAATCTTACAGTAAAGTAAACAAACATTTACGTGGCAATGTTAATTTTCTAATATTATCTAAACAAAACGATTTAAATTTAAAACATGTGTATAACAATCATGTGGGGAATGATTTTTCATTTAACCAATTTAGAAATCTCTGCCATCAATGCTGGGACAGGTCTAAATATGGCTTTTTTGTAATAGACAAGGAAAGGCCAAAGAATAATGGCAAATACAGATTTATGTTTGACCAATTTTATAATGACCAAGGGCAAGAGTGTTAATGCCATCCAGAATAAACCTCTTGTCGTCATCAAAAGAGAGTACCTTTTTGTTCATCGTTAATGTTTGAAGATGGTGGTTTGTGAATTTAATTCTTGTAACATTCTCATAGTAATCTTCCCCGGTCGCAAGACAGTTTAAGTAATGTTGGTGTCTTAAGAGATGTTTAACTGTAGCATTGTCAGCCCCCTTTGCCTTTTTAACCTCTAGCTCATTTTGCTTTTCTTTTTCGTATAACCATTGTAAAGGAATGAAAGAGTATAATTTTGGCCTTAAACCACAATATTCATACATAATTTGACCATTTAATTCATCTTTAAACTTGCCCTAACTTTTTTATTTTTATCAGAGTATAAGAAATGCTCTTTACTATATGCAGAGGTGTCGAAACAATCCAAGTCACATTGTATTTCCTTGTAAAAGTCCTCTGTTACTATAGAATAAATAAGACTGTCTGTGTCTGTCATTAGGAACTTTTTATTCTTAAATTTTGACATATAATTATAGTGGAAATCATACATTATTACTTTACTGATATCCAAAATGGTCATTCCTAAATATATTGGTTTATCAAACTTTACAATTAATTTATTTAAATGTAAAGCATGCAAATTTTTATCGAACTTTTTGCTACAGTCAAACCTTGGCTTTGTAACGTACTTTGTTAACGTAGACTCGTCTACAAGATGTATATCACGAAACTTACGTTGGTTCATAATTGTTATACCGAAGAGACTGTTATTTAACAGTTTGTAAGTCTTTTTCAAAATCGTGTTTAGCTTTTTGTCGCTTTTCAATATTAAAATTAATATAGGGTGCAAGCCATTTCGACTGTCTAAATTTTAAAATTCTGTGGTATTTTGTAACTACCAAACCCAGTTCTTCGTATTTTTTTAGTGCTTTATAATGTAAAATATATTTAGTTTTGTCATTTAAATTTTGTATTAATTTTCCATTCATTTTTCCTGGTGCGAGCGGGTAGTCATTATGCAAATCGTGTAAACTTTTATCGTATTTTAAATCAACCTCCAAAATAAATCCAAAGTTTTCATTTTGATTGTATTTAAAATCTTTCTCATTTGTCCATCTAAATCCATCAATAGGCAACGACTCGCACATTGCTGTAGAGGATAGCGAGTTACAGTCTAAGTATACAAGATAGGTGCTTTCATGATTTGGGTCATAATATTCACCCATGTACTTATTATTTGCTTTAGCATAGCGCGTGGAAATCATACTTACACCGCCTCTAATAGCATGTTCTATAAACAAATCCTTGTCAATGTCACGAAATAATTGTAATTTTATGCCGGTCATTCTAAGATATGCCTCCCAGGTTAGTCCAGGGAGTGAGTATATATGGACAGGGTCAAGTTTATAATCCTTTAAACATAAGTCCCTAAATGTCTCAAACACATCAGCCAATAGCAACACATCTGTTTTAAGATATAAATCGTGATATTCTTTTAAATTCTTTATATTAAAATGGGTCCATACGTTTTTAGCATGTTCATATTGTGCAGGAGATATACATTCTTTAGTTAGACTACTGTAAAATGTCTCTATGGGCGGGAGAGGCTCTAAAAACTTGTCTGGCCCTGTCATGTATTCGTATGGAAATTCGCCCTTACGTTGTAGTAGTGGATTGTCTATAAATCTAAATGTATTTAAATTGGAAGCTAATTTGTTCAAGGGAAGGGACAGAAAGTTGTAGGAATCCAAAAATACTAAATCATCAACAGAGAATGAAATATACTTTTCCATATCTTTGGCTATGCAATTCAAATTGCGATTAAATTTTCCTAAGTGTTGCATTATTAAATGACCATCATAGTTTTTAAGATTGTGGAATAATACTGGAATTTTCTTAGTTACTTTATAGTTTAAATTACACGAATTATGGGCGGGCCCTCTAAACATGCCTGTTAAGTGACAATGGTCGCGCACTTTATCACACATTAACGGCTGGTGGCATATGTGGCAGCGTGTAGAGTCTTGGAATAACTTCTCTGGCTCTGGAGTCATTACAAGGGGAACATATACTCCCACCTGACTTTTAATATAAAGTCATAAGTTTTAAATAACTTTTCAAAAAACACATCCATTACATTGTCACCGCTGTACAACTCTTCGTAAATAATTTTAGAATCTCTCACTACAACATAAGCAAATCCAGAAGGAGTGTGTTTGCCAGAGTTTATAAAGCATTCGAAATCTGCATAAATCACAAAGGGAGCTTTAATTTGATATTTGTAATTCGTAAATTGTAATGTATCTTTTTTAGACATTTGTACTCTTTGGGCATCAAAGTTTTTACAATATGTTATGTGACATTCCAATATATCTTTAGTGTAAAAATGTTGCACACAGAACTTGTAAAAATATTTCTTATTATTGTATTTTGTAGAATTAAACATTAACTTATCAAAATTACGAATTAAACAGTAATGTGATTTGCGACCTTGTTGTAAAAGCAACAGGTTTGCGTGAATATTGGTATTTAGTTTAGTTATTCTCAATGAATATATTAATTGTCCTTCAATTCCATATACATTAACACTTATATTATTTTGTTTTTCAAATTTATCAATGTCGGATATTTTTACGGGATATTTTATATTTGTCATATTTAACTGACTTACGTGGGGTTTGTAGTAAAATACTTGATTTGCATGCTCTCTATGATTCCTTGGATTTAAGGTTGCTAAAATACTCCACAAAAAACATTTATTATCACTATTTTTAATATTTAAAACAGCGTGTTTTGATTTTATATTTTCTGGTGTGGGTATGTATGACTTGGGAGTTAGGGGTTTAAACTTGTAAACATGCAGCTTCCAGTATTTAGCATGGTCATATATCCATCCACTGCCTTCTGATTGAAATTTGTGTAAAGATGTGTCGATTTTTAAAAGTGAATTTTCAATTTGTGTCTTTAATTGTGCTTTCTCAATTGATAAATTAGTTAAACTTCGAAAGTTAGCGATATTTTCTTTATCAATTAATAATTCACCATTCTTACTAACTGTGTGTTTGATAAATTTCACTCTCCTAATAAGAATCCATTTTATTTGTAAAGGACATGATTGAAGGGTGTTTAATATATCCACGGACTCACCCTGAAACTTAAACACATTATAGGGTCGCTTGTCACATCGTAGTTGGTGGCGTTTCTTTTGACAGTTAATAGCCTTCTTACACACATTACAAGTATTGTGGTTCTCTAGCATATGCATTTTAAATTTGCTATTGTCAAATATTTGATGACATATTTTACAAATTTTAGGAATAACTTTGTGGATGTTACGATAGTGTCTGATTAAATTACTTCTTTTGGAGCAGGGCACGGAGCAGACTGCACAGGATAACATGTTCGAATTAAATAAATTTTGAGATGACATTACTCTGTTTTTTATAAACAAAAATTACCATTTTTAATGTTAAATTAGACAAAAATGATTTAACAATGGTTTTAAATTATATTTTACTTTAACATTTAAAAGTTTAATTTACGAATATGAGAGTTCAAAAATTACCATTTTTAATGTTAAATTAGACAAATCATTTAACAATGGTTTTAAATTATATTTTACTTTAACATTTAAAAGTTTACTTTAAAATACCAATATGGGAGAGTTCAAAAATTACCATTTTTAATGTTAAATTAGACAAAATCATTTAACATTGGTTTTAAATTATATTTTAATTTAACATTTAAAAGTTTAATTTAAAACACGAAGGATGTGTGGAAGCGGCGTCAGTGCGGCAGTGCGGCTAGAGGTGGCTGAACTGTTGGAGGCGCTCGTTTGGACTGGAGACGTGTTCACACTGCACAGTATCATTTTATAAATAAAACTGCCATTTTGAAACTATCAATCTACATGTTCAATTAGATAAAACAGATAATTTAATTGTGGAATAGCCTCTGGATCACTTAATATTATCTAAAAGGTTTAAATTACCTGGATTTCTGCCAAGTGATCCTGTTTAACAGGATCCTGTTAAACAGGATCACTTGGCAGAAATCCAGGTAATTTAAACCTTTTAGAGATAATTTAATATTTAAAATATAAAATTCAAAACATATTTTACTTTAATATTTAGTTTTATCAAAGTACAAATAATTTTCAAAACCCATTTAACTTTGAAGTGTAAGATAATTGTTGCGCCCTAAATTAATATCCTTAAAGCATCCTAAGAGAATCATTTGGTGATGGAAGTGACTATTAGATCACTAGTAATTTTGTATCTCCAAATTCAATAGTTACGTTTTACGATTACAGTTTTGAAATGGAGAATTAAATTTGTAAACGAATTGGAAGTGTGATTTACAAATGGGAATTTAAATATTGAAATCTATTTTCAAATGTAAAATTTAAACTTGTGTTTGGAAATGCAGCTGTTACATTCGAAATATGATTTAGAAATGGATATTTAAATATGGAAATCTATTTTCAAATGTAAAATTTAATTTGGAAATGCAGTTGTTACATTCGAAATATGATTCACAAATGGATATTTAAATATGGAAATCTATTTTCAAATGTAAAATTTAATTTAGAAATGTGGCTGTTACATTCGAAATATGATTCACAAATTAATGTCAGGAAAGCTATTTTCAATTCAAAATTAAATTTGAAATGGGGTTGCTGGATTACAAATATGATTTACAAATATTAGGAAAGCTATTTCACAATTTTCGGAGCGATTATAAAAAAATGATGGATTACCAGTCAGTTGTGATTGTCCTCCGCTGAAGACATCATCTGCACTTTAGCTGTAACTGACTGCCGCCACTCACACTCCCTCATCGTCGCCTAACATCGTTGGAGTCCTAGGTCCGAGACGCCGCGTCCAGTGACGTTGGAGAGGTGAGCCGTGACGCCATAGTCCAGTGCCGCTGCGTGGTCACGTCATCCAGTGCCGGTCGCCGCCTCAGAGTCCAATGCCACTCGCCCCCTCGAGGTCGTGTTGGGTCGCTGCCAAGGTGGTGGGTCCTGGTGGGTTGTGGAACACAGGTATTGCTCCGAGGTGCCTCCTTATATACATGTCGAGAGGCTGGATTTTCAATTCAACCAGGAAATTACCTCATAGGTCAAGGGAAAGGTGTCTGGCCAAGGCTGTGACGCATGCCTGCACACGTTCATGGGGAATCCCAGTCGGCCTTGGCGTCATGGCCAGTGTGTCAGTGGGCAGCGCTGTGGATCGTTGCAGTTGGTGTGTGTTTTAATTGCAAAAATCAGTCAGTAAATAGTTGGCAATTGGCAGTAATTTTATAAAATTAATTCGACCGTAATAGTTAATTTGGGAACTGTAGGATTTATTAATGCATTAGCTTAGGACAAATATCCAAATTGCAGACAAATCCAAAGTTAGATTTTGAAAATTATTTTTTTTAAATATAGAGGAGGGATGGGGATTGGGAAAATATATTTAATAGGCAAGGGTATTAGTATAGGCCAACAAGGAAATTTGTATAGAGCGGGAGCCGGTGTCGGTCCAAAAACGGCTCCCCATAAGAATAACATGGGAAAAAAGTGCCGATTACGGCCCCTCCCCATTAGTTCACCTCTACTGTGATAATCACTTTGTGGAAAATCACAGTCGTGATGCCAACGGACGATATGTAGTTCGTCTACCCTTCACAGATTCAAACTCTGTCTTAGGTGAATCAAAAACCCCCGCTGAATTGCTTGCCATGGGACGCAAGCTCTCTTCTAATCCTCACTTTTCAGAACTTTATCATGATTTCATGGATGAGTATTTATCATTAGGCCACATGTACGAATGTAATGTCATTGACCTATCTCAACCCCACTACTGTCTTCCACATCATGGAGTACTTAAAGAGAGTAGTCGTACGACTAAACTTCGCACTGTCCAAAGACAGATTAGAATTCCTTTTAAAATTAAAATGAATTAAATCCTTTTAACGGGCCCAAACTGCAAAACAATATATGTGATCTAATTTTACTAATTCGTTGACACAATATTGTATTCTGCTGTGATATTAAGCAAATGTACCGTCAAATATCGGTTCATCCCGATGATAGAACTTTTCAATTGATTTTGTGGCGAACACATCCAAACCAATCCCCATCTATTTTCCAACTCAATACTGTAACATATTGAATAAACAGCTCTCCATATTTAACTATCAGAACATTGCACTAACTAGCTGATGACCATGGCAACGAATTTCCACACGCAGCTTATGTCTTGCGTAATCACACTTATGTGGATGATATTATCTCTGGAGCGGACACTAAAAACGAAGCTCTGACCCTTCAGTCCCAACTTATTTCTTTGTTAAATCAAGGTTGTTTTGAACTTGGAAAATAGGTTTCGATCTCACCTAAACTTTTAAGTAATTTACGCGATTCATATCTTGAAACACCAAAGTTCTTGCAAAACTCAGAAACGCCACAATTTTCAGTCTTAGGGTATAAATGGTCTCCAGTCACCGACGACTTCTCATATGATTTCCAAACACTTACTTCACACAAAACTCCTACCAAGCGCTCTGTACTCAGTACTATAGCACAGTTTTATGATCCCTGTGGATTTCTTGTCCCTTTTATAATGCTGGCCAAATGCTTTATGCAACTGATCTGGACAAAAGGACTGTCATGGGATTCAGCACTTCCATCAGATCTTCAGATGCAATGGTGCTCATTCACTGATAATATTAAGTTGCTATCTAAGATTGCAATACCTCGATCATTAAACTTATATCCAACATGTAAAATTGAACTACATGAGTTCTGTGATGCATCCAAAGTCGGATATGCTGCTGTTACGTATCTAAGATGTGAACTAAACCAATCCGTATCGATAAAACTACTAATGGTAAAGAGTCGTGTCACACCTTTGAAATGAGTCACGATACCTCGCCTTCAATTATGCGCTGCACATTTATTGACTCAATTAGTATCTCATATCAAATCCTTATTTCCTGATAAAATAACATCTAATAATATACATTTGTGGTCTGACTCAACTGTAGCTCTCACATGGTTGCAAACCCCTCCTTACAGGTTGAAAACCTATGTATCTAACCGTGTTTCTCAAACCCAAGAGTTGGTACCTACTCAGTCATGGAGACATATCTCTTCTGGAGAAAGTTTACATCTGGGACATTAGTTTCGACCCACGAACTTAAACCAAACTCATTAACCATACTAACAACTACTTCACAAGAAGAATGGTCATTTGTGTCCAAGTTTTCATCCTGGATAACATTGACTCGAATTTTGGCTTATGTATTGCGCTTCATTCGCAATTTCTGTAGACCACAACTTCAAGACTATACCGATTGTTTTATATAGTGATACAAAAAAATAAAATAAATAATGTATTACCTGTATATGAGTCGCCGGTAATTGAAGATTTAGTTTTGTTGTGTTGGCAGGCCGCCTAATTTAAAGTTGTGACGCGACCGTTAAATTATAATCATTTGGGGACGACACCTTCAACTAGCCACTCTCGTAGAAATTGTAAGTTAATTTAGAATTTGGACAAAACCTATAATTTGCCATCAATCTATAATTTCACAGTTATATATAATATTTTTCTTTTCTCATGATAAATCCTGGTCAAACCTGTGAATGTAAATTCATTAATTTTCACTAATATACGTTAGGTAATTATTGATTTTGCAAAACTGAACATGTTAATTTGCTATCAGATTTCCTCACTTGTGTTAAATATATTTTGGCTCTGTAAAGTTTTAAAATGAAAGTAATCTGTATTATTTTATAACTAACCTTAAGTATGATATGATGTCCGCAGACGAGTTCCTGTGTCTTGGCGTACCCAAAGCCTCTAGGTGTCTCCCGTCTAAGAGTAAGACTATTCCAATAACATTGGTTAAATAATTATGGTGTTAGAATTTTAGATGATAAATTGAAATAATTTACATTATCCAGTGAGTATATCACAGCAAACTATTTAAAGGAATAAATCATATGATAATGGAAGAAATGATTATTTAATTATAGAAGAACATGTAAATTTATTTGATACTTTGGAAGACTTACAATACATAATGTTCTACAAAAGTGCTGGTTTTATTTAAAATATCCAAGTGCCCACAACATCTGCTAAGCCTAGCCCCTTTTCTTGATAACGTGGTCTCGCCCACATGGTAAAATCAAAATTTATTCAAGTGTTACCCTAATCGCTCTATTTTGGGTATACAAAATTGCGCAACTCTGCTATTTACCAAATCAAGAAAAAACAATATATTGGCTATGGGCAAGCATTCTGGGAAATGGCTCTTGTGATAAATAGGGTGTTTTAAAACAGTGTTGGTAGTAGTGATAAACTACAGGGAAACGCAACATTTTGGTGTTAGAATTAATAAATCGGCAAAATGGTTAATTTTAATTTGAACTATTTAACTAAAGAAGAATTAATATATGAGTTAATGATAAGAAATCAAGACCGAAAGGGCAATAGTGTTGAACTACTCAGGAAGCAACTTAGATCTTGTTATGATACACCAGGTCAAGTAAACTACTTAAGTGGTAAAGTAAGTGTGAATTAAGAATTCGACACCATTAAAAATTAAATATCTACCTTAGAATTATTGGTGGAGGGATGTAAGGATGATTCTAGTAATCTGCAGATTGTGAAAATAAATGCCAAGCTAACTAACTTGAAAGTAACGGTTACCAATTTATTACAATGTAGGCTAGATGTTACACTTAAGGACCAGTTGGTGAACATTTCTTCTAAACTTGATAATTTATGTTTCGCATTTGATACAATTAAAGGTACAATACCTAGTGAGGACCTATCCAATTTTGAAATTCAAGTAAATAAATCCCTTATGGAAGAAGAGGAAATCAATTTGAACCTCAAACAAGCTCTTGGGTCAGACCCTTCTAAAATGTCATCCCCAATCCGACCTGATTTGCATAACTTCAAAACGACCGAAACGGGTTTACCGTCCATATCAGATACATTTCAACTGCATGGGCCTATGAATATTGCAAATTTATCAATTGCTCCTCCAATGAAACTATGTTCCTTCAATAAACTGCCTAACCCATTGGAACCCTACCTAAATGCCTTTCCAATCTGTGATGGTTTAGAAATTGGACGATTACTTCAGTTTTTAAGAAACTTGGTCAAAATCCAAAATGAAACTAGGCTAACCTCCTTTGAATTATATGAACTTTTGCCTAACTACACAAGAGCTTCACTTTTAAATATCATCCTGGAGTGTAGAAATTACTCTAAATCTATGGACGATATGCACCTTGACATCCTAAACACATTCGTTCCCATTACTCTCCGGGAGAAACTTAAACAGGATTTTATTTTTAGGCCTCAACAGTCACAAGAACCCCTAGCCATGTACAAAAGCGAAGTGAAAATAAATAATCAAATCCTCAAAACTAACTTCACAGAAAAAGAGCTAGTTTGTTTTATAAAAAAATGGATAAATCCAGAAATCAAAAACAGGTTGGTATTTGAACAAAATCCGATATCCTTTAAAGACCTGGATCAGTTATGTATAAACAGTAACAACGTGCAATATAATGACTACATTAGGGAGCATACGTAACTACATTATAGCTGTCCACAGAACTTCAGATTAACTTATAAATCAGGAAATCGTAACTTTGTACCTAGGGAGAAACCTGTTACTGACCAAAACAAGTATGATAAGGTATGTTATCAGTGTAATAGAAAAGGCCATATCGCTAGGAATTGTTTCAGGGGGCCAAAAAACTTGTGAATTCGGGAGAAAGGAATGGTAGGCTTTCTTATTTTCACTCTCCCGAGAAAAAAAATCAACCACATGCAAAGCTGGAATTAAATAAAAATCACACACCACAATTTAAAGGGGAATTACGACAGATAGTAAAAGGGTGGAACAAATTCAAACAACCGGGACTAAATAAAATCAAAGGAAAAATACGTGAGACACTACCATGCATAGAAATCCTAACTCATAAAAATATAACAGTTAAGGCATTATTGGACACGGGAGCTAGCAAGAATTTTATAAACGAAGAGCTATATAAGGACTTGATAAAGGCTAAAGCAATAAAACCAGGAAATAAATGGTTAGGGACCATAATAGCAGCTAATGACTCAGAAACGAATGCAGATTGAAAATAAAAATAGGGGAATATTCGTGGTGCGACAAATTTTTGGTTATTAAACAAAACAGTTTCGCTATGATAATTGGTGCCCCATTCATGAGAAAAACTGGTTTAAATATCGAATTAGCGCAAAAGAATTGCTACTTTAAATTTAAAACATTAGTGAAAATTAACTTAACCTCAAACTCGAAGATTGGCAACATGGTTAATAATATTAAAATTGGAACACCCAATATGCGGAAAGAAGTCGAAGAGTTAATACATTCCCACCCAGAGGTATTTACTGACAAAATTGGTGAAGCAATGGATTTACAAGTTGAGTTACGATTAACAGATGATAAGCCGGTAAACATCCGACCATATTATTTAAGCCCTCCAGCGGTAATTAAAATAAAGAAGATCATTGATGGTTGGCTTGAACAGGATATTATAGAACCATCCACTAGTGAATATAGCTTGCCAGCATTTTTAACTAATAAAGACAGATTAGTAGTTAATTACTCCGAACTGAATAAAAAATTGATCAACATGAATTATCCACTAGGCGATCTGCAAAACATGTACCAGCATCTACCAGAGGCGAAATATTTCACCATAATCGACCTTAACAAAGCCTTTTTGCAATGTCCACTAGCAGAAAATTCCAGGGACATTACATCTTTCTGTACTATATTCGGTAAATACCGCATGAAAAGAGTATGTTTCGGTTTTCAAGTTGGTAGCTCGGTGTTATCAAGTTATTTGGATAAGATTTTCCGAGAGATAAGGTTCAAATATCTTATTAACTTTTGCGATGACATTCTGATCTACAGTCCTTATATAAAATCTCACCTAGAACATGTCAAAAATGTTGTTGATATTTTGAGCAAGCATAAATTAACAGCTAATATGTAAAAAGCTAAGTTTTTCTGCCAAGAAATAAGTTTCCTAGGCCATATAATCAAAGATAACACTATCTCGATAGACCCCGAGCGCACTGTTAATATTTGGAATTACCCCGTTCCTAAAACAGTAAAACAGGTACGACAATTTACTGGGATGTGCTCTTATTGGTTGAAATACATACCTAATTATCCCGACATATGTGCACCGTTACATCAACTCAAACGGAAAGGCGTTTAATTTAAATGGTCCAACGAGTGTCAGGAAGCGTTTGAAAGTTTAAAAAATCCATCTCCAACCCGCCTATTTTACAGCTAGCTGATTTCCGGAAAAGCTTTGTCCTTCAGACGGACGCATCTATGCTAGGTGCCGGCGGAATTTTGCTCCAGTATAATGAAAACCAAGATCTGATGCCTATAGCTTATTACTCCAAAAAGTTTACAGATGCAGGATTAAAATACAGCATATATGAAAAGGAAGCCTACAGTGTGATCCTGAGTATCGAAAAATGGCACGAGTATCTGGAAGTGCAGCCTTTCACACTAATTACAGATAATTTAGCTTTAAGTTGCATTTTGAATTCTCAACACAAGATAGGTAGGGGGAGATTGTCGAAGTGGGTGGAACGACTTTTGAGCTTGCCTTTTACTGTTGAACATCGTCTTGGAAGCGAAAATATTTTGGCGGATACCTTATCTCGATTATACGATGAAAACCCGCAAAAGGAGGAGAATAATCTAACAAATACTGAGGTAACGAAACCGGAAATAACTAATATTCCTGTAAATCCCGAATTACCGATGAACCATAAAGCAAATGTATCAAAACTATTTGTAAATAATGTAAATAGTAATTTAAGTTCTGAGAACAAGGAGAAATTTGAGAAAAATAATTTTGGAATTTAATAACTGAAATTCCATTGGCTTTCACGGACCTGAAAACGCACCAGCAGGAAGATGAGAAATGTAGAGAAATAATTAAGAGCATAAATGATGATAAAAATCAGCTATGTTATTTCCTGAAGAATTTACTGATGTATAAGAATAATAAAGGAAAAGCCCGAATTTACTTGCCTGACAAACTAATAAATTTAGTATTCACATTTTTTCACAATACGACATTTGGGGGTCATTTAAGCATTGCTAGAACGCAAAGTAAGATAAATGAATACTTTTTCAACCCAAGTCTCGATAATATAGTTAAAGAAAAAGTAAATGCATGCAAAATCTGTCTCATGTCAAAAACTAGTCAATAAAAGTACGAAGGGAAATTAATATCCATACCGGTCGAACAAAGCATGAACACCATATTTATAGATATACTGGGACCACTCCCGAGATCTAAAAAAGGAAATAAATATCTACTTGTGATTGTAGATGGTTTCAGCCGTTATACTTGGTTATACGCATTACGTGACTGTAATTCCAGGCTAATAATTAAAAAGCTCGAAAATGTATTTGCGAATTTTTCCACGCCCAGAATAATAGTATCCGATAACGCAAGCTACTTTCTATCTAAAGAATTTAAGTTATTTTTATTCAAGAATTTTATTCAGCATCGTAGAATTGCGGCATATCGAGCCAACGGAAATCGTAGTGAGAGCTACGGAATCGAGCTAACGGAAATCAATTAGTACTAGCCTTCGTTGTTTTTATCACGATCAGCAAACTAATTGGGACCAAGAAATAAACTATGTACAAATTAGCCTAAATACTGCCAAAAATTCATCAATCGGATCTACAGCTTTTCAAATAATGTTCAGCCACGAATGTAACAACGCTCTATCTAATTTATAGAATGTTTAAGACTTTGTTTCTAACGCCATTAATGTCGATCAGAAGAAAGAACATTTAAGAAGAGCGTTAAATAATGTCAAGAAAAGTGTATTGCAAAATAGGCGAAGAAACAAGTATCAAGATCCTCGGAACAAACACCCATTTTAGCTGAATCAAACTGTGTACATCAAAACACATATCTTGAGTTCGAAAATAAATAATTTTAGTAAGAAATTAGCATTGAAATACATGAGACCATATAGAATAATTTATTTTGCAACGGATGCCACTGTGCTTGTACAAAATGTAAATAACTATATAGATGTTAGAAAGTTACACATTTGTGACCTGAAGGTAGACAAAGTTTAAGTGGTTCAACTAGTAAACATTGTATCCAGCCGGCATTCCTCAGTTCATTGTATACGCCGTAAACCGGATACAGCTGGTTATTGAAAGGGATTGTATCAACACGACATGAGCATTTGTATTGGGGAATATTTATATAAGTTATTAAAATTTGTTTTAATTTTTTTAAAGAGAATATTTAAAATTTGAATAATAGGATAATTTAACGTCGACGACGATTGGGGAAAATCAAATGTATGGTAGAATATTTGGGGAACGAAAGATTGAACGAATCTGCGAATAAGTGGGATTAGCTAGCAAATGTAGTATGGAAGAGATAAATGTTGTATGAATATTTAGGTTTAAGACACTATTTCACTGCACGTCACTTAACAACACTTGATTTTCACTACAATGACGAAACACACGATGACACTAAAACACGACACACATTAAACATGACAAAGATATAAAAACGACACGCACTCTCCGAAGTCCTGAACTCGACTGACTGTGATGCTAACAATATCCTAGTTTAATGTTTATCGCTTGGAAAAACATAAATATTTTACTGGTTGTATAGCGTCCCAATTGTAATTGAAACGCTATATATATAATTAAATATACTATTTGTGATATGTAAAGAGAACTAGTGTATGTAATATAGAAGAAGTTTTATGAATAATTGCTGACAGTTGCAAATAAGAATTGCTGGTGCTACTTGGTTTTGCAAGTCTAGGCAAGATCGCGATTTTCTTGTTCGGGAATGTCAGAAAGATTTGGAGACAATCATCTAAATCCTTGCTTGGCTGGAAAGGACTGGAGCTGGGTCACGTGACGGCCGGCGTCCCCGGCTTCGAGAACTTTCTTAGCTAAGGTTATATATTCACGGTTGATGGGAGGCTACGGCATTTTACGTTGACCACTGGTCTTGTGAGTGTGTCGTGAGTCATCCAGCGAAACGTGAATCTCTTCAAATTGGAAGGTACAAAGTTGTTTTAAAATTTTAGAGTCTCAATTTAAATAATTGCTCCATTTCTCATTTGTAGTTTTTCAAAAAGGGGAACAGTCTGTAAAACAATTATTTCTTTTTCAGGGTTCGAAGCGTTTCTTTCTTACATACATCTTTAATCTTTTCTATACTTGGGTTGAAGATATGGTTAAAACCAGACTGTTAAAGAAAAAAGAGAAGATTTATAATTAAAGTCCAGTAATATTAAAAAGATCGAACAGTTAACTTATATTTTGAAAGATAGAACTGACAAGCAAAACCAAGTTTAATTTTATTTTGAATTTTGAATTGTTTTATTTGAGAAGAACAACTTTTATTTTGTTTATTTGAATAAATACAAGAAGATTTAATTTTTTCATTTTATTTAAAAGGACCACTTCTTAGCCTCAAGAAAAATTATAGCCTGCTATTCAGCGCTATAATTGTTACGATGTATATATCTATTCCCTAAATAGTTTGCTCAATCATAAAAAGGTTTGAAATATGTTACAAGAGGGTAAAATAAATTATTTGTAAATAAATTTATGTAATTATAAGATGTTCAAAAATATTAGAATGCAATTAAATAAAAAGACCATATGATAAATAGAGGTGAAATGTCTGAAAGTGTATGGCCGCGATTTCTGTCGGAATTTTTCGGAACTACGTGGAACCTGCTTGTAAATAGATTCGCCCACCAAAATTCAAACGCACGATATCGTTTTCTATTGTATTTTTATTATTAGGGTATGTGAAACATGTTTGGAGTATGAATTAATGTCGTAGATAACATGATTTATGTAAAGTGCATCTCTGGTATTAGTTGTTAAGATGATAAGATGTAAGTTCAAGCTTTATTTATTTTCTTTTTTTACCTGCAGTGAGGAAAATTTATACCAATTGTTTTATATAGTGATACAAAAAAATAAAATAAATAATGTATTACCTGTATATGAGTCGCCGGTAATTGAAGATTTAGTTTTGTTGTGTTGGCAGGCCACCTAATTTAAAGTTGTGACGCGACCGTTAAATTATAATCATTTGGGGACGACACCTTCAACTAGCCACTCTCGTAGAAATTGTAAGTAAATTTAGAATTTGGACAAAACCTATAATTTGCCATCAATGTATAATTTCACAGTTATTTATAATATTGTTCTTTTCTCATGATAAATCCTGGTCAAACCTGTGAATGCGAATTCATTAATTTTCACTGATATACGTTAGCTAATTATTGCTTTTGCAAAACTGAACATGTTAATTTGCTATCAGATTTCCTCACTTGTGTTAAATATATTTTGGCTCTGTAAAGTTTTAAAATGAAAGTAATCTGTATTATTTTATAACTAACCTTAAGTATGATATGATGTCCGCAGACGAGTTCCTGTGTCTTGGCGTACCCAAAGCCTCTAGGTGTCTCCCGTCTAAGAGTAAGACTATTCCAATAACTTTGGTTAAATAATTATGGTGTTGGAATTTTAGATAATAAATTGAAATAATTTACACTATCCAGTGTGTATATCACAGCAAACTATTTAAAGGAATATATCATATGATAATGGAAGAAATGATTATTTAATTATAGAAGAATATGTAAATTTATTTGATACTTTGGAAGACTTACAATATATAATGTTCTACAAAAGTGCTGGTTTTATTTAAAATATCCAAGTGCCCACAACATCTGCTAAGCCTAGCCCCTTTTCTTGATAACGTGGTCTCGCCCACATGGTAAAATCAAAATTTATTCAAGTGTTACCCTAATCACTCTATTTTGGGTATAAGATGGATATCTCAAAATTGAAGCTCAAGTTAAAATATTTGCTCTTGTGCAACAAACGACATTCTCCAAAGAACTCAAGTCAAGACTTCTACGTATACATCTGTGCGTCCAGTCATCAAACTTTGTCCATTACCAAATACTTAATGTTGTTGAAGTGTGGACGCTTCAAGGTCGGCGGTATGTTCAAGAGTTATATATGTTCTGGATTTATATAATGTGGTTTTAAAAATAATTAATTCCCAACTACTCAACAAGAGCCTGGTTCATCACATTTTTACCCCACCAATTAAAATCATATGTTTTTATTTTAATTTGATTTTAAATACTTCTCTTTTCCTATACTTTTATTCTCACCTGATATCTTTTGTTTACATTTTCATTGTTACCTATTTTATAATAACAAACTCTCTTTTCACTTAAACAGTCCAGCAAATAACCACTCCCAGTTTATTTTTGTTAATATTTCATCCTCTTCCCATTTCATTGCCCCTTTTCGTCAATTATCAACATGATAATGTATGTATATCTATATCCCACTTCATGTTAATTTTTTTCAATGACACGCTGGTTAAAACCCCCAAACTATCTACCTGTAATAAAGTGAGTGATATCATCCATAACCCTGGACCCTTCAGATCTTCTAGATCTTCTGGACCATCTAGAATGTCTAGATCTTCAAGACCTTCTCATCCCATCTCCTGACTCCTTTGATCTCCACATGCCTCATCCAAAGTAGTGACTTAAAGGTCAGAACTGTCACCCAATTTGGTGAGTGGATAAGTAATTAATATAAACTTCTTTTGAACATTTCCTTTTCATTTTGTTTAATTATAAATGCCCTAATATTTGTGATCAGTGCCTTAAAACAATTAGTACAAACTATGAACTACAATACATAACATGTTTCCCTTTTCTATTTCAATAACCAGCCTGTCAGTCCTTACTTAAATATTCCTTTATGTAAAATAAATGTTTGTTATATGTTATAATTTGTCCATTACTATAATTCATTTTTGCTCTTCACACTGGTCCTTCGCCTATCTTTCTTATCTTTCCCAAAAACATCCAGCCCCAAACACCAAAAGTAACTTGAACCCCAAGCAAAATGCCCCCCTCAGAAAATCAGTCCTAGAACCGCCCTTGGGCCAGTGAAAATAGATTTTAAAAATTAAAAAATTGCAAGCAGAAATATTTGTCATTGAAAAAATCAGGTTTTCTGATTCAAATGCCAAAAGTTTTCTACTTCTGGTCAGGAGAGCTTTCGCCACCATATTGAAAATAGTGTACATATTTTGAATTTGTTCTGCTACACAATGGAAACCTCACATCCAATTTTGCTAATATTTGAGATAAACATATAAAACTACTTTATCTTGAAGCTAAGAAATGCTTAATACACATTTTACAATCCAACTTGTAAATTTAAGTGATTTTACCCTAAAAATGTAATTCTTAAATGTGTTGGATGTGTCTTTAGTATATTTTCTAAAATAATTGCCATCATCCTGTAGATCTTAAAAAATAAACATTTTAGTACCGTATTTAGTTTTTATCTTGAGAGGTTCCAGAGAAAAGTGAAGAAAACCTGCTGGTTCTAGATGCTGTACGTTGCCTTCAATGTTATTCTTATGGGGTTGTTAATTAATCCATTTCCAGACCAAAGTCAGTTAGATTTATATTTAAATTTTGTGTTATAAACAAACACATTGGCACTCATTATATGTAACGAAAGTAATTTCAACAGATTATTAGAAGAAATTAGGTTGAGACAATGCACTTCATTTATCAAATATGTGTATTTCAACTTCGCTCTGGAACAAGTTATTGCAGAGTGATGATCCAAAAAACAAAATTGTAGATTATTTAGCAAAGTTTAATGACAAAAGTTATTTATAAATAAACTAATCAAAATATAGGGATAAAATTGAAAAATCTGTGTTTTGGGTAATCATTCCTACATTTTCTATTCTTCTAAATCAATTAAACAATTTTTCTGAAACTTATGAAGAGGTGATCAAGATAAGTACACACTATCTAAATTTGGTCAAAATTGGATAACAAATGTTTTATTTGTGAGCAATTTTATAAGATAATAACGTCGATTATTATATAGAATGGAGGAAAATCCAATATGGTGGCAAAAGCTTACGTCACTCGAAGTAAAAATTTGACGTTTAAATCAGGGGATCTCAAGTTACATTCTCCAGACAAATATTTCTGCTTGCATTTTTTTTAATTTGTAGGTCTATTCAATTTTTTAACTTAATCACTCCGACCTAATACTTTAAAGTGAAAACAAGTGTAATAAATTAGCAATTAGCCAATGACTATGCTAAGCCTGTAGCATGTTTTATAATCTAATCACAAAATTTACCTAATCACAAAATACTTTAAAGTGAAAACAAGTGTAATAAATTAGCAATTAGCCAATGACTATGCTAAGCCTGTAGCATGTTTTATAATCTAATCGCAAAATTTACCTGTAAATTTTACTCAAATTTAGCCTGCTTCGATTCCAACACAATGAAGTTGACACGAAATGTAATCAGGTCAATTTGCTGTAACCGTTCATGGCATTTGTGTTATTTGCTACCAATTTCACCCAGGGATTCTAACTATCTGATTTAATGAGATAATTGCTTGTGAAGTCGGATAATGTCAATCCCCTCATGACTTGCATTCATTACTCAATCCAGTCGCTTTGTGTTTCATGTATTTCAAACCTCCCCTCCCATGAACACCTTTTTATAGAATAATGTTTCTCGCCTATCCACTATGGTGATTTTTTATACCAGCATCAGTAAAAAAAATAAAGTGTCATCTTAAATTGCCGGGGTATTTGATTAATATTTCTGTTCTTTAATAATAAAATATGATTCTGTGGTTGGTGAAAGAAGTGAATGTATTATTTAATATTGAAATCAAACTTCTGTTGATGAGGGTTTATGTCAACTATGTTAACTTTAGTTATACTCGTAATAATTAACTTGTTAAACTCAAAAACAAAAACGTTATATTCAAATACATTTTACTTCACTTCTGCCTTTTTTATATAACTCTAGAAAAAATACTTACTATTTACCGTACTCACAATTTAAAAAAAAAAAAAAAAAAAAAAAAAAAAAACTAAAATGTAACACCATTTTGATGCGTTGAGTGTGGCACGCGGTAATTCATGATTAAACATGATTAACGCTGTGTACGCGTTTTATAAAGTTAAAAAAGTTGGTTCTAATAAGTTTTAAACATAGAACGTGATTCAATTTCTTGTTCTGTATTTATTTTGATCCATCAAAGTTGTGTTTATCTTTTGTATCAATGGTAACCCTTTTTATGGTACCTAATCTATGAGGTTTTCCAATATTTCACTACCATGTTTCAATTTATGATGGAACTGAAACAAGATCAAGGTTTCATTATGCCTATGCCGCTGTTCATTATGATTGACAAATCTGCTGCTGACCATATCGCAGTGAACTTCAATAACATCAACGGGTTTCATATTTGGTTTGTTTTTCAATTTGTATTTCTTCTTGTAAACGGGTTAGTAAATTTTGTTAAAACCCAATAGTAGTTGCATGTGAATTTTGATGGGTGGTTCGATACGCACCTGACCTTCCTCATCACTCTGCTTGAGTTAAAAATACTCATGGCCGACTTGCACTGCACGAGTAATGCGAAATCAGACATTTTGTCTTTGCCTATGGTGCTGCTCAGTTATTTTTCATCTTATTTCTTCTAATTGTACATTGTCAGATACATTACAAAAATAAAGTAAAAAGTTTTTCTATATATTTATTACAAGAATTACCCATTTTCATATATTTTTTTATTTTAACGTTCTTAATTTTGAAACAAATCCGGGTCATCTTAATCGTTTTCCTCAATAATCTCTTAACATGGAGAACATATATGCAAAGTTTCCTCTTTTTATTGTATGCTCGGGAGAGGTGACGTTAAATTTAAAATATCCATCCTGACGGATAACTGGGAAATCAAGCATTTACCTTTACTAGAACTTCATTTGTACATACATGCATAACCGTACCCAGGGGCGACACCCTGGGGGGGTAGGGGGGAGCCACCCCCCCCCCCCAATAATCTTGAAAAGTGTAAAAGTTGGGAATTTTGAGTATTTCAGACCGTGAGTTGGGAAATTTGCAATTAAACCTTGTTTAATATAAAACCAGCAATTTATAACAAAATTGTTTTCAAATAAACAGACAAATCCAAGATTTTTCTTATCACTGTTAAAATTTCAAAATGAGTACTTTTATAAGTTTAGTTTAGCTAAAGGTATCTATAGTACACAGTGAACTGGGTCGTTTTGGGGGTATTTCTTCCTTAGCAGTGCATAGTTGTCTAACCTGGTCTGATGCGTGCGTCGTCTGTCGTCTTAAAGGTAACCGGTCGCGGTTAAACCACAAAGTAGGGAAGTACTGGAAGTAGTGTTTGATGAAATGGTGCAATAATGATTGATTTTTGTGTTTGGTATTTGTTTTGGGAGTATAATATAATATTATAATATAATAATAATAATATATTATAATATAATTTGTTTTGGGAGCATAATATAATTATTCACATAAGTCAAACTTAATAGGTACATCTCTATGTTATAATACATCTAAGTCTATTTTCAAGTAAATGGTCATTTGATTTTTTTATCATTGAAGCTCATTTAAAGGTTATAATCAGAACAAACTTTGTAGGAAACATGCTACTATGAAAGAAATTATTTAGAAAACAATTCGGTTAAACAAAAACAGTTTATACAGTGTGTAAAACAAGTCCGCCCCCCCCTTTAATTTTTTTGTTTGTTAAAACAAACTAATCACCTTTGGGGAACGATAATAACTTAACGCCAGGTACCTTTTGACGTTATCGGAAATTTTGAGTGTCCCCCAAAAATGGGGGATTTTGGGGGCAACTCAAAATTTTCAAATGTAATCCCCTTTTGAGTGACCTCTCATTTTAAAGAGCTTTAACAAAATAGGCGAATGGTGGAGGTTGGAGGTCTGTAACGTGTTTCTATCCAAAATGGCAGCTTGTAAAAGTTTTGAATACAACTCATTCTTAAAACCTGGCGTCTAAGACTTTTGGAGTTTTTATTCCACCTTTGGTGACTTAAAACTGAAACGACTCTTGAAGAAATGCTATTAAATGAATAAATAGTCTCTTTTGGTAATATTTAAAATTTTAAGGACCCGCAAAAATGGGGGATTTTGGGGGCAACTCAAAACTTCCTTATGTAAACCCCTTTTGAAGGGGTTAAATTTACTTTTAACTGTCTCCCTTCACCTAGGTCTAAAAAGCTCTTTAAAATGAGGGGACACTCAAAAGGGGTTTACATCAAAAAATGTTGAGTTGCCCCCAAAATCCCCCATTTTTGTGGGACACTCAAAATTTTAAAACTCACCAAAAGAGACCACTTCTTCAATTAATAGCATTTCTGCAAGATTTGTTCCAGTTTTAAGTCACCAAAGGTGAAATTAAAACTCTAAAAGTCTAAGACGCCAGGTTTCAAGAATGAATTGTATTCAAAACTTTGACAAGCTGCCATTTTGGATATAAATACGTTACAGACCTCCAACCTCCACCATTCGCCTATTTTTTAAAAGCTCTTTAAAATGAGGGGTCACTCAAAATGTGTTAACTTTTGAAAATTTCGAGTTGCCCCCAAAATCCCCCATTTTTGGGGACACTAAACATTTTCGATAACGTAAAAAGATACTTTGGGTTAAGATAGTATCGTTCCCCAAAGGTGATTTGTTTGTTTTAACAAACAAAAAAATTAAAGGGGGGACGGACGTTTTTACACACTGTATATAATGTTTCAAAATTATCCCTTTTTAATTTTGTATACATCAAA
The DNA here is from genome assembly GCA_963675035.1 of Allygus modestus. Classification (NCBI taxonomy): domain Eukaryota; kingdom Metazoa; phylum Arthropoda; class Insecta; order Hemiptera; family Cicadellidae; genus Allygus; species Allygus modestus. The sequence continues at coordinate 42,551,508 of OY776113.1, read as the reverse complement.
ATATACTAATGTATTTAAAAATGTCATAGTTGTGATTTTTCTAAAGCGGCAAGTAAAAAAGGGAATCAAGTTGTGTATTTGTATTAATTAAATCAAAATAATAAATAATTTTGAAGCATTATCACATTTCAAGATTAAACCTAGTTATTTTGTAAATAATTGCTATCATAGTTTGTCCCAAGCAACTCTTGGGAAAAATTAAATTTTACACCACAATAACACCAAAAAATTACAATTTTTCTGTTAAAAATGTAAGGTTAATCAATATTAGAAAAATAGCTGATAAATACAAATTGTCAAATCATAACATTATACAGCAATGTTAAGATACATTTATATTATGAGATAGTTTTATTGTTTGTTTCTTATATCGTTATATTAATCACAGATTTAATGAGAAGACATTTTAAATTCTCTTGCAATTTGATAGCCCATGTGTGCACAAATATTTAGCTTAAAATTCTTATCTCCTAAACTACATTAAATGCAATTTTATGATCAGTTTGTAAGTTTTGATCAAACAATATTTTAACTGTCATAGTTCTTCGACTATGATATATGATTATTTTTTTGTAATGGACATACCTAAGAGAATCTCCATTTATTAATTGGTCGGAAATATTAAGTTTTTGTTATGGGTTCATAATAATCATAAATATGTGTGAGTAATCTGTTAGCCTAATTATTTTGATACTTCATGTGACAATCAAGAGGTCTGTTATCCAAAAAATCACCTTGAAATAGTTAGAAAATCAATTTTACATAGTTGAGAAATCGGCGTTAAATAGTTGGGAAATCTGTGTTAAATAGTTGGGAACGGCATTAAATAGTTGGGAAATTTGGGGTCTCTCCCCCCCCAATAATTTTCTCGTGCGACGCCCCTGACCGTACCCTAAATTATTGAAATCATTTTCTGGACACACTATATAACAAGTGTTTGAACAATTTAAACTAAATTTGTCTGTAATTTAAAAGCCCCCTCATGAGTTTACTTGGCTTACCTACAGGTCCCACAGTTAACTTTATAAATGTGGGATGTGGCAAAACAAAATAGACAATCTTTGTTTGAGGAAAATTTACAATTATTGTAGTAACAAATTGTGTAATATATGCGAACCCAATAACCTTTGATTTAAGGCTGGTTATTTAACTTTTTATCACAATTAATTGCATTTACTTTGCAATCTTCAGGATGTAAACTAAAACTAGGCATGCATTATGATTAGGATAAAATATTACAAATGAGGGCTTCTAATTGATTGAAGTTAATGAGGGACGACTAAATTGATTTTATCTGAATTTCACACATTGGTTAACACACACCAACACGGCTTTCAACACTGAAAAACATTGAAATATAATTCACAGGGAGCTTCTAGCCTAATCTAAACTTATATTCATGCTGATCGTTAATTTGAGGTCACTCAGGACTTTGCAGTGTGCCGGTAGCCGCGACGGTGTAGTAAGATAGGGATCCCGTCCATTTGTTCGATAAATGTAGTAATGTTTTCGTGTGTGACCGTGTTTTATGTCTGTGTTGTTTGAGAACTTTTATCGACGACGTCTCGACTGAAAGAAAAATGCAAGTTTAAAAATTGACACCTATACGTGATCATGGCCCAACTAAGCGCCGAAACCATGTTGTAGTGTTTTCACTGCGGATTGAACTGCTGACGAAAGGTAATTTAAAACCATTTAATAATTTTAAAGCAAATCAGGCTGCCATCGACTAGAAAAACCTGGAATTATGCGGGAATTTCGGGTATCAGGAAAGAACGTGTGGATTGTGTGGGAACTTACAACTGAACCTTGAAATTTTGTTTGCGATGTACTCTGTCTATGTCTGCGACTATCTGATACAGACTCAAAGTCATTACCGATTTAGTCGCTGTCGTTGACCTTCCACAATTCCAGTGCAATCGTCGAGGACCACACTGATGTAATAGCGATCAGCAAGTATACAACAATACTTCATTTATTTAGAAAGTTTTGTAAACAAGTCTATGTTCGATTATTTTGTTTACAATGCTCAAATTCTAGCTGATTGCCTGGGGAAACCCTGTTATTCTCAGGTGAATCAGAGGAGCTATTATGGATAAAAGGCTTGTGTTGATAATCATTGGACTGCAAACCCTCACAACCATTAGCTAAACATTGAAAGCTTTGCCAGATCGATCCTCAGCAAAATCTTGGATATTCTGTAAAAAGTTCCAAACTGGACATTAAATTTTACTTTCTACCAAGACATATTTTCCAATCCAGGTAAGTTTTTACTATATTTTTAACCAATTATATTAAATGCTTTAAATCAAGATGTTTTGAAAAGGATATTTTTCAGAAGTATTTTCGGAATAAAAAAAACTACAGGATAGGCATAATAGAACAAAATTTACTGAATTTGTTACTAAAGCTATACCCCTGCACTGAAAATCATTTAAGATAGCATAGCATAATGTCTTAATAGTAAGTTAATCTGTTATTCTGTTTACTGGTTCATTTAATAATAAATGTATAGATAACTTGATCTTTGTTTTAACTTCTAAGGAGGTTAAACAAACTAAAGTTTTGTGGAGGGGGTAACATTTCCCAACCCTTTATTTAATAGCTGGCAAGTAACCTCCTTGCAATACATGTGTGCAATTTGTCCGTAGCGGTATGATATCAGTAGGGTATAATGGACAGTTCTGGGGCAGGAGGGACAGGAGGGCCACCCCCCCCCCCGAGCCCCCCCCCCCCCCTCGCGAATTTTTTTTTTGCGAATTTTTTTTTGTTTGCGAATTTTTTTTTTGCGAATATTAACCTAACCTAACCTAACCTAACCTAACCTAACCTAACCTAACCTAACCTAACCTAACCTAACCTAACCTAACCTAACGTAACGTAACCTAACGTAACGTAACCTAACCTAACCTAACCTAACGTAACGTAACCTAACCTAACCTAACCTAACCTAACCTAACCTAACCTCGGATTTGAATTCTGATTGCAGATTCTTGTTCGTCTAGTCAAGCCGAGAAATTTGCATACCCACAAAGTACATTTGGACGATGTAGGGGGGGGGCGCTATCTCGGTTACCATAAGTCGGATTTGAATTCTGATTGCAGATTCTTGTTCGTCTAGTCAAGCCGAGAAATTTGCATACCCACAAAGTACATTTGGACGATGTAGGGGGGGGGGCTATATCGGTTACCATAAGTCGGATTTGAATTCTGATTGCAGATTCTTGTTCGTCTAGTCGAGCCGAGAAATTTGCATACCCACAATGTACATTTGGACGATGTAGGGGGGGGTGGGGGGGGGCGGGCTATATCGGTTACCATAAGTCGGATTTGAATTCGGATTGCAGATTCTTGTTCGTCTAGTCGAGCCGAGTCATTTGAGTACCCACATCGTACACTTTGGATGATGTTTACAAAAAAGGGGCCCGCACCACACTTTTGACCTTTTTTTTTTTGCATTTTTGGAATCTCCTAGTCAAGCCGAGTATTCTCAGTACCCACATGACATACTTTGGATAATTAATACAAGAGTTGAACAGGGTAACGCTACAACCAACAGAGCTAGCCCATCAGCGCTTGCGGTCAATTGAACTACCAGTGAATGCAAATTTTGAGGAGAATGTAATTGCAATGCTTTGAACATATACTGCAAAGGGGGGTGTATCGATACACCCCCCTTCAAGTACTCTGCACCGAGGCAGCTGTTCGCACAACCGACTGACGCGTCCAGTCTACTGTCTGGGAATGCGGATGTTGTAATTTGATACCTCGACTGGAGGGTGCAGGTGTTCACACAAAAAACCGTCCAGTCTACTGTCTGGGAATGCGGATGTTGTAATTTGATACCTCGACTGGAGGGTGCAGGTGTTCACACAAAAAACCGACAAGTCGAGACCTGTCTGGGAATGCGGATGTTGTAATTTGATACCTCGACTGGAGGGTGCAGGTGTTCACACAAAAAACCGACAAGTCGAGACCTGTCTGGGAATGCGGATGCTGTAATTTGATACCCCGACGGGAGGGCGACGCGACCCTTCCAGGAACCCATTATAGTCCGCCCGTATCGAATTCCGAGCAATAAATCACCAGTTGTCAAACACCCACAGTATCATTCTTGTTTTTGGCTTCAACAATTCCTGACGTATGGGGGAGCGAAAATCTCCCCCTAACCCATTATGTGTTAGGGGGAGCGAAAATCTCCCCCTAGTAATTAAATCAACAGAACACCAGTTGTCACGGTCTCATTCTTGTTCAAGTCTTCAACAATTCCTGACGTATGGGGGAGCGAAAATCTCCCCCCTAAGCCATTATGTGTTAGGGGGAGCAAAAATCTCCCCCTAAGCGGTGCGCGGGTCGCGACACGCCACAGTCTCTTGATAGACTTCTTCGAAGACGGACGTCTACATTAATTCGATAACAATGTCGTTTATTCATCAGAAATCGTGTGAATGTGTGAAGACTGAACTGGACTTGTTTTCGTTACCGCCTACGCAGACCAGCATCGAGAGCGGTAAATGGGTTCAATACAAACCGATCTCATCGCTGACGGACGATTCGCCAATAGAGTTTGTAATACCCGGTCACGGTGACGAGTACACGGACCTGACACAAACGTTATTACACGTGAAAGCCGCTATTGTGAAACAGGACGACACTAAAGCGGACGGTGGGCAACCTGCTAAAGAGGTGGGCCCGGTGAACAATTGGCTCCACTCGATATTCAGTCAAGTGGATCTCTATCTCAATCATAAACTGGTGTCACCGCAAAACAACACGTACGCTTACCGTGCCTACTTGGAAAACCTATTGAACTACGGATGTAGTGCGAAGAATTCGCACCTGACTAGCGAGCTGTTTTTTGAAGATTCGGCCGGACTAATGGACGATTGTGACGAATTGAACGAGGGATTGAAAAAGCGTCGCGATCACACGAAAGAAAGCGATGTTTGCGATATGGTCGGTCGATTGCACATCGATCTGTGCAATCAGAACAAATTCATGTTGAACGGTGTCGAGATGCGATTGCAACTTAACAGATCCAGAAACTCGTTTTGTATAATGTCCAAAACGCTAACTACCTACAAGGTGACAATTAAAGAGATTAGTCTTTTCGTACGTCGATGTAAGATCAATCCGAGCGTATTGTTGGCGCACAGCAAAACTCTCGAGACCGGCACGGCCAAGTATCCGATCACGCGTGTAGAAGTGAAATCCTTCACACTACCCTCCGGTATAATGAGTAAAGCTTTAGACAGCGCATTTCTCGGTCAGTTACCGAAACGTGTGATAATTGGACTGGTCAGTAATCTTGCGTTCAACGGAGATTTCAAGAAGAATCCCTACAACTTTCAACACTACGATATGAATTATCTCGCATTGTACGTGGACGGTGAACAAGTACCGGCCAAACCGTTACAGCCCGTTTACACATTGAACAGTGAGACATATATACTCTCTTATTACACATTGGTCACCGGCACTGGAATCCAGTTCTCCGACGCAGGTAATGAGATCAAGAGAGGTGACTATCCGTACGGTAATTGTCTTATGGCGTTCGACTTGACACCGGACATGTCCGCGGCTGAGTCGAGTCACTGGAATCTCCTGCGCAACGGTAATCTACGTATCGAAATCGGATTCTCCAAAGCGTTGTCCGAGACCGTCAACTGTATAGTGTACGCCGAACTGGACAACGTCATCGAGATCGATCGTCACCGTAACGTAACAGTTGACTTCAGCGGGTGAATAAAAGCGAACGCCAAACAGAAATATTGTCTGACAGCGAGTGCATACAGTTTACTTCAAGGGTGAGCAGACGCAACACCAGTCAGTAGTACGGTTGAAGTCGCACGGTAAGGACGTTAACATGGACGCTTACGCTTCTGCGGACGACTATATCAAATCGTTTATTCAGGAGATTGAGGTTATGAACAATAATGCTAGTGATCAGACGTTGGCATCACCTCAGTCGTCATTTGTAAAACCGACAACTGCCTGCAAGAGACGAAGGAGACCAACTCCCATCGAAGTGGAAACCAAGAAACCAGGATGGGTACCAAAACCAACAGATGATTGTCCCATAGTGTCATGGATGGACGATGGGAATACGTTTGCTGTTCAAAACCCGGGAAACAAAGGACAAATTTTATTGAAAATGGAAATGTACGATGTTACAGATATGGTGTTCATGTGTGGATTATTTTTGGACAAAGATGGTGAAATGCACCAAAATGTCAAACAAGTAGTTGATAAAGTGGAAAACATGTGGATCTATAAATCAACAGGAGTACCGAAAATTACAGGCTTAACTCAAACTGTTACACAACGCAGTGCAGTTTCGCAGCCAATGTCTAAGAAGCGAGCTGTGAGGAAGAAACAACGAGTGGCGCCGGCATTCAACTAGAGCATCCGCATTCCCAGACAGGTCTCGACGCGTCGGTTTTTTGTGTGAACACCTGCGCCCGACCCTTCGGACCACCCACGTAGAAGAAAATGGCGGCGAGGGTTTATAAGGCGGGGCCCCGCCCGATTGAGCATCATTCGCCACCAGACCACCACCTCACATAGACCTGCTCCAACTACTACTACTAGAGATGTCGAGCAGCAGCACTTTCAAGCTAGAGTTTCCGGGCGTGAACGGCACTGCAGCAACCGCGGACCTGAGAGCTACCCTCAACAACTGCAAGTCTGACTCTCCGCTCTACACCAGGATAGCCGATCTCCGAGAGGAATGTGGCTATCTCATCACTGCGATGGAGCGAGCCACTACACCCTTTGGCGAGACAATCATCGTGATCCTGGAGGGGCAGGTCGGGGATGACTTCTTTCTGCGAGTCTACCTGCCTAGGCGCTTCAACGAGGCCCTGAGCAACACCGACATCGAGCGCTACAACAGCGGGTTTGGAGAACGCCTTCGCTTGGTGAAGCGCAGCCCGAGGGGTTCCAATAGCAGATTCACACCGTTGGAGTTTATGTAAAGCAAGACTTGAAGATTTTGTTAATACCTTTGTAAATTAGTTTTCGTAGTCAATACTTATAGTCACGTTCAGAACATAACCACTGTGTTATTTATTTCACTTAACCCCAAAAATGTCCTTTGGTAGTAAGTTTAAGAGTGTGAGTATGGTAACTGTGAGGTGTTTAGTAGCTCAGTAGTAATCATGGGCTTGATGTGGAAACATCCGTTCTCAGCCATTGTGGCGGGACCTTCGGGTTGTGGCAAGTCACAGTTTGTGTCAAAGTTTATAAAACACATTACAGAAATGTGTGACACGCCATTTACCAGTATAAACTGGCATTATGGTAGTGGTGGTGGTGGTGTTGACCTGAAAAATGTCACCATTAACCACGTAGAAGGTCTACCAAACTTGGAGGATTTTTCTGGTAACGAGCCGATACTTGTGATTATAGACGATATGATGCGTGAGGCCGACAACCGTGTGGTGGATCTTTTCACAAAAGGTTGCCATCATCGCAACATTAGTGTGTTTTTCATTACACAAAATTTGTTTCATCAAGGACGCGGGCAGAGGGACATCTCACTGAATGCGCATTACATTGTGTGTTTTAAGAATCCTAGAGATAGAGTTCAGATTAGGTACTTGGCCAGACAAATATATCCAGACAGCCCGAAATTCATCGAGGAGGCGTACGCTGACGCTACTAGGAATCCACACGGCTACCTACTGATAGACTTGAAACAATCAACAGACGAAAATATGCGAATACGAAGTTGCATATTTCCAGACGATTCTACCAACTATGTGTACTTGCCAAAGAAAAGGTAATTTCGCCATCAGTAGTAATCATGTCGTGCTTGCGGAAGGACGCAGCTCTGCTTACGGCTTTCATACACGCAACACCCAAGGAGCGGAAGGCACTGTTAAAGGTGTGTGACAAGAGCCGCATTCGCTCAGTGTGTGAGTGCGCATACAACGTGTTGCGAGGTAACGTTCCTCTGGCGAAGAAGAGTAAAAGTCAGCTAAGCAAACACAAGGCGACGCTACGTCGATTGGTGAAACGCGGCGAAGGCTGGTCAAAGAAACGAAAGTATCTCATACAAAAAGGCGGTGGAATCTTTATACCATTACTTTTGAGCGCAGTACTACAAGCAGCACTGAGTAGATAAAAATGGCTGGCATCAACAATCAGTTCTATTTGACACTGCCCAGCAACAGTTCGATGCAGTATTATCCGAAAAATACAGTTGCAAATTATATAACACATTTGCCGAGAGCTATTCAACTGGACGCTGGCGACTGGGAAATTGCACTTGTGGAAGCGCACTATCCAATGACATTTCTATCTGTCGGTAATGACGAAACAATTGACATTTGCATACAACCGCAAGAGGAAGCAAAAGTGAACATAGAAGCGTTGGCGCGGGTTATGGACAGCACTGCCGATGTAACACCGGTAGTGTCTGCTACTCCAAAACAAAACCACAGAATTAAATTGAAGACTGGTGATTACGCAAATATTCAAGAATTGTGTGATCATATCAATTCACAAGAACTAGCGATTACTTTTGGTGTAAAGTTCACCGTTGAAAACTCATACAACAAATTCATTGAAGTATCGATGGGAACTGATGTTGGAAAAATTACATTAAGTCCAACGTTAGCGCTTCAATTGGGGTTCGATCCGAATGAATTGACGCTGGAAGGTGATGCAGTTAACAAAAGCATCCGTTCGCCCAACATTCGTCTTGGCTTACCGTCACACATGTACGTGTATTGTGATTTAGTCGAGCCGCAGATGGTCGGCGATACAGTCGCACCGTTATTGAAAATTGTCAATATATCCACGTCTACTTATGTATACGGATTGCATAAATCAACATCATTCATCGATCCGCACTATGTGCCTGTTATGAATAGATCTTTTGACAGTGTGGAAATTGACTTAAGAGATAACATTGGTAATCATTTGCCATTCCACTTTGGAACGTCGTGCGTGAAGTTACACTTTAGAAAAGTAGCTAGCCATTAGCACAAAAATGGAACATGCGAAGAAGATGGTAGTTGTGCCGCAAGAGTTGATTGATCGACTGCAATCAAATGCTACGGATAACAGACCGACTAATCTATCCAGTGAAAACAGCCTCGACGCGGAGATGCAACAAATATTGAATAACAAACGTATGGACGATAGTGAAAAGTGGAAATTGTACAAACAAGCGTTACATCGCTTCTTGCATATTGCAGAGAATAGACGCCAACCGATTAGCATACCAATCGTGGAGACGGGTGGGCTTGAACATAGTCAACGATCGCACCCCGCTGCGGAAGGTGGTCCAGTGGAAGAGATTGTGGAAACGTTTTCCAAAACTTACAGATCTGATGCCCGCAATCTTTTACGTTTCATGAAACGTGACGGCAGCTTAATCAGTTGGGACAGTGGCTATTCAGTGTACATCAACGGTGTAAAAATCCCAGACTCAAATCTAGTGGATATCTTAAATTGCATAGTAAAGGTGCGTATGCGTGATTACATACCGCCAGGATGGCGGGAAGTGCTCAACGCATTGAAAGCGATGAACGTTCCAAAGGACTATATGAATAATCTAAGAGCACTAAAGGAAATAAATGCCGAATATCGATCATCATTCACAGGAGGAGAAGGATCAGACGATGACGTGGAAGACACATCAACTGAATCAATACTGAGAACACCTCTAGTAAATCGGCTTCGATCGGCAAGAGGAAAACGTGTAACATCTACACCGACAGGGCAGTTTGATCTTCTAACTAGAAACAAGCCGTCGTCAAATTTGGACAAGTGGGAAACGTACACAGGATAGGTTTTCAGTATTATGGAGCGTTTGTATTACAATCCCATCGAACCTTCGTCGTATGGCGGTGTAGCTCCTTTAGCGCGAGCTGCAAAACCAGTTTCAAAACGCAAAGTGATTGAATGGTTACAAACACAGGACACTTACACATTGCACAAACCAGCACGCAAGCGTTTCCCGCGCAATCCTTACATAGTGTATGGTCCATTTGAATTGTGGCAAGCGGACTTGAACGATATGCGTGGTCTTAGTAAACACAACGACGGCGTCAACTACCTACTGACTGTAATAGACGTGTTTAGCAAACACCTGTATGTGCGGACGTTGAGGCGGAAAGAAGGAGCTGAAGTGGCCAACGCTTTCGAGGAGATATTTGCCGAAGCGACCGATACACCTCGCTGTTTACAAACCGACAAAGGTACTGAATTCACCGGTGCCAAGACGAAAAGGTTATTCAAACAATACGGAATCATCTATGTCACTACACAAAACCCAGATGTTAAAGCGGCCGTAGTGGAACGCGTGAATCGCACTTTGAAAACGCGCATGTGGCGATATTTGACTTACAAAAACACATATCGTTACGTAGATGTGTTGGACAAACTGGTTAGCGCATACAACAACAGCGCTCACAAGAGTCTAGGCAACAGAATACGGCCAGTCGATGTGACTGTTGACAATAAGCAAATATTGCATCAGGTATGGCGTCGCATGTTCGGTAAGATACCGCGTCGTGTTAAGGCAAAACTGACAGTTGGCACCACAGTGCGCATATCTAAGGAGAAGGGTACATTCGCAAAAGGTTACGAGACTAATTGGAGTAAAGAAGTGTTTGTGGTGCGTCGTGTAAACACATTGATGCCTCTGCCAATGTACACTTTGGCGGATCTCAACGGTGAACAAGTGACTGGTCAGTTTTACGAATACGAATTACAAAAAGTGACAATATACAACGACCATCTGTTCAAGATTGCTGAAATACTAGACGCTAAGGGTCGTGGTCGCAGTAAGCGTTATTTCGTCAAGTGGGCAGGTTACGGAGACGAGTTCAATTCTTGGGTAAGAGCGCAAGATTTGCAAAATGCCTAATAGCAACCAGTTCTATTTGACATTGCCCAGCAACAGCTCAAAGGATTATTTTCCAAAAAACACAGTGTCCAAGTACACTACACATCTGCCGAGACAAATTCGATTAGAAGGCGATGGCGAGTGGGAGATGGCTTTGGTCGAAGCGCATTATCCATGCTCCTTTATGACTGTGGACGAAGAATCGTGTATTTGGCTCGACTATAAACTCGTTCTGCCGAGTATACCCGTCACACTCAGCGTCGAGCACATTATGCTAAAGATGAAACCCGGTTATTACAAGAACATAACCGATTTATTGAAAATGATCAATAAAGCGAAGGATGTAACCCAGTACTTGTACTTTGAGTATGACAAAGAGCAGGACAGAGTCAAGATCACGACAATGGTGGACGGTATAAGCAAAGTGCATTTCACCGAAGCGCTGTCTCTCCAGTTGGGTTTCGATCCGTACGAGAACGTTTTGACAAATGACCTCACAGCGATATGGCCACCAAATCTGACTATGGGACTGCCGACACACTTGTACGTGTATTGTGATCTGATTGAACCGCAGCTGATTGGCGACACTACAGCGCCGCTTTTGAAGATTATCAACATTGACAGAGATAACTACACACACGGCGCGCATAAGACTGTGCATTTCATCAGTCCTCATTATGCGCCAGTTATGAAAGGAACATTTGAAACGATCGATATTGACCTAAGGGATCACGCTAGTAAAAAAGCGTCATTCCTCTTTGGGACGTCGTACGTGAAGCTTCATTTCAAAAGAGTAGCTCAGCAATTATGAATACAAACGATCCCTACTTGGCTTACTACCGTCGCCAACAGTTGCAGCAGACCGGCGGCAGTATCGATAGGGTATTTCGCGGTGCACCCTACCAGCGCGGACATGGAATTGGCAGTTTCCTAGGCGGTATGTTCCGCACCATCACACCGCTGCTCAAGTCGGGAGCCTCTGCTGTGGCCAAAGAGGCGTTGAAATCCGGTGTTGGATTCTTGGGCGACATGGCCATGCACCAGCGGGATCCCAAAGAAGCCGCTAGAGATCATTTCAGCCAGTTTACAGACTCGCTAAAACGCAGGGCGGACGGCAAACTTCAACGTGTGCTAAGTGGCGGCGGTGGCTCTCGCGCGAAACACCGTCGCGTAACGCGAAAGAATACCGCGAAACACCGACGCGCTACTCCTGCGCGAAAGACTAACGCGAGACTCTCGCGTAAGAGGAACGCGAAGCGCGCCATGTTCGGCGGCCGTCGTGTCACACCGCAGTCTTTGACGAAACTCCTTCGAGGAAGGTCGTCGTCATCCAAGAAGAAGGGCAAGAGCAGCAGCAAGAAGAGAAGGACAGTTAGAAGGAAGACGAGGAAAGCAGTGAGGAGAACTTCCGTACGTGATATATTCAATTAACACACACGCTAGCAATGTCGTTTCTACATCAAAAGTCGTGTGAATGCGTCAAGACGGAATTGGACTTATTCTCCCTACCGCCGACGCAGACCAGTATCGAGAGCGGCAAATGGATTCAGTACAAACCAATCTCCACACTGACTGATGATTCGCCCATCGAGTTTGTTGTGCCCGGCAACGGCGAAGAATACACCGATCTTTCGCAAACAATGTTGGAAGTTACAGCGTCTATTGTCAAGTCGACAGGAGCGGCAATCGCAGATGCCGATGAATCGAACAAAATTGGCCCAGTCAACAATTGGCTGCACACGTTATTCAGTCAAGTCGATTTGAGTATGAATCAGAAACTGGTCACACCACAAAACAACACTTATGCATATCGAGCGTATATTGAAACATTGCTGAATTACGGCTATGATGCTAGGAAATCACATTTAACATGTGGATTGTGGAACGCGGACGATGCCGGCCACATGGACAATACTCTGGACGATAACGATGGACTAAAGGCGAGACGAAAAATGACAAATAAAAGTCGTGAAATCGATATGCTCGGTCACCTACATGTGGACATGTGTAATCAGAACAAGTTCCTGTTGAACGGTGTGGAACTGCGTTTTAAACTTATCCGATCAAAAGATTCCTTCTCCATTATGTCGGATGATGGTGACTACAAGGTGCACATTGTTGATGCGAATCTCTGGATACGAAGGTGTAAAGTTAGCCCCACTGTACTGTTGGCGCACAGCAAGACGCTTCAGACCGGCACAGCTAAATACCCAATCACCAGAGTGGAATTGAAAACATTCACACTACCGTTTGGAGTGAGGAGCAAAACTTTGGACAATGTGTTTCTAGGTCAAGTGCCGAAACGAATCATTGTCGGACTGGTCACCAACGCCGTTTATAATGGCGATTTAAAAAAGAATCCATTTAACTTTCAAAATTTCAAAACCAACTACTTCTCGCTGTACGTGGACGGTGAACAAGTGCCGTCCAAACCGCTACAACCACACTACGAAACCGGCAAGGGAAAATACGTGATGGCGTATCACAGTCTGTTTTCAGGCTCCGGCATACACTTTAGCGATGCTGGTAATCTCATAAATAGAGATGATTACGACGATGGATACTGTCTGATGGCATTCGATCTAACACCTGATATGTCAGCAAGCGACACGACTCATTGGAACCTAGTGCGCAACGGCAGTGTGCGTATGGAGATTGCTTTCGACACGGGGCTCACAGAGACTGTCAACTGTCTGGTATACGCAGAGTTTGACAACGTCATAGAAATCGATCGTCATCGCAACGTGTCTGCGGACTTTGGTGGTTAGATCGTCGGCGGCGGCGTCATCGTCCTCCTCCTCCTCAGTCTACAACCAACATTCGCACAAGATGGATCGTTTATGCAGAGTACCGCGTAAAAATTCCGCATCTCCAATTATTGTAGATTTTCAATGTTTCAAGGACAACGCAAATGACTACATTCTGAAGGAAGTGTGCGTCTTGGAATTGGTCAGTGGAACACTGCTAATGCATCATATCGCCAAATCACCATTCAGTCGAGATTTCCTATCACAAGAGAAACTGCGTGAAAGCTATTGGCTCACAAAACACTGTCACGGATTGGAATGGGACCAAGGTGATATCTGGTATCATGTGCTAGAGGAAAAGTTACGTGCATGTATCGCCAAACGACCGATTGTCTACGTCAAAGGTGCTGAGAAAAAAGAGTTTGTACGATACAATTTCATCACGGATCACTGTACTACTAATGTCATGGATATCAACGATATTGGCTGCGGATCACTATCGTCAATCAACAGTCTACTATCAACAAACGCAGTGCGATGCCGCCACCACAGAACAGCTCACACACGTTGCGCTCTAGCCAATTGCATCACATTACGCAGTTGGTTACATCTAAGTACAAATATCGCTGACGCTGATGATTACGCTGACGATGGTGAGAGTGATACCAGTTCCTGCTTTTGTTTTGCTACTAGTACTACTACTCCTACTACTGACTGTGGCGTCGACACAGTAGAATGAATACCTTAGAGATACAAAAGTGTATGGCTAAACTGCCCGTACAGAATGTTGGTGTCTACGCTGCGGATCAATTGCCCCATTATATTTCACCATCTACTGCTATGATTGTGAACACTGATCCACACAATGAAGACGGCACTCACTGGGTCGCTTTCTACCTTAACAAAGGAGGAGGAATAATTGAATTCTTTGACAGCTACGGTCAACCGCCACATCTTCAATTCTACCAAGGATTCCTGAGACGCAACGCTCGTCGCTACCTGTACAACGAGCATCGCCTTCAAAGTGACAACACTCTGGTCTGCGGTCAATACTGCCTTGTATTCCTGTACTGCCGCACCCACTACGGCATGAAGATGAAGGACTTTGTGCAGCTCTTTGAACACTCTTCTTTCGGCCACAACGATGCACAGATCAGAAGACTCTTTGCACAAATGTATACCAATTGAGTTTTGAAATTTTGCATTTTTCTCAATAAACTAGTTGTGTACTCAGAATAAAAAAAGAAACATTCTTATTATTTCCCATCCTCGCCTCCTTTACCCCAAAGTGGGGCAGATCTATCATACAATGACATTAGCAGGTGCATTCTAGTCTTCAACAATTCCTGTAGTATGGGGGAGCGAAAATCTCCCCCTAAGCCATTATGTGTTAGGGGGAGCGAAAATCTCCCCCCTGGTAATTAAATCAGTTGAACAACAGTTGTCAACCACAAATTGGGACAGACCTATCATACAATGATTGTAAAGTAACATTCATATCTGAACCTGGTTTATATGAATTAACATATTCCTGAATAATTTTTTTGTTTACTTTAGTATCTTAAGACTATGTGAGGGGAGGAAAAAAAAGACAAATGTATATACGAACAATTTGGCTATTTATTTACACACCTTATATATATATATTTTACATCGAGTATGTGCTCCTGAACATTTGTGTTTGGCTAGCAAAAACGAGACTCGACACAAACTAACGACTAGAACAAAAAGAAAAAAGGAGCACATTTCTAAGTTTTACGAGACTCGATACAAACTAATGACTAGATTTTTCAAAATAATTTACAAGTCAAGTCAGGGTCTTTGGTAATATGACACAACCACTCAACGCTCCTCATCCTCCGCCTCTTCATCGTCTTGAGGGATGTCTTCGGGCTGAGGTGGAACGTCAACATGCCCCCAAGGCAGTGTATTTACACCGTCCGGAAGGATGTAGCGTTTGTCATCGTTACAGCTCAAGGATAGCTTGTCGACTTGAACTGTGAAGACGCGGTGGTTTCGGGACTGGAACCTGGTGTTGATGGTTCTCTTCAACACGCCGTTGAAGAGGCATTCCCGATAGTCGTCAGAGGTTAGATTGTGTTTTACAACACCTCTAGCGACTCCCTTGGCGCGCTTCACTGTCATGACCTGCAACTCGTCATCTTCGGTCCTCTCCTCGAACTCGACAATGTCCATGAAATAAAGTTTTGAGCGAAGACCGAGGTACTCGAGCAGCGGAAGACCGTTCGCTTCATCCTTGAACTTTCCGATGACTTTTGCGTTGACGGGGCTGTAGCAGGGATGGTTTCGGGGGTACGCACTGGTGTCAAAATCATCCAGATGCTCCAACATGTCCTTATAAACATCTTCAGTCTGGATGTCGAACACGAAACTGTCAGTGTCCATGTAGTCAACCTTCAGTCGATCGCCGTAGCGGTTCTTCATCTTTCGAAGGAAGTCGTACATGAGCCACTTGCTCAGATCGAGGACACACATTCCGACGTAGAGCGGTTTGTCCAGGACGATATTGACTTTCGACATGTGTACAATGGCGACGTCATCGTTGAAGTAGGTTCGGTCCAGGAAGTTTGACTTGGCCACGTACTTCCTGAACATCTCCGGCGTACACACCAGTTTAGCGTTCATTCGCTTGCGAACATTCTCGATCGTCTTGCCAAAGACCGCATTGTTCATAAGCTTGAAAAAGTCTTGTTCAAACTTGGTCGTGGCCTTCTTCCTCAGTTCGGTGTTCATTAGGACGTAGCTCTCTAACCACCGAGACTGACGGAACGAGATGACGCGATGCACGTTCACAAGCTCCAGTCCGTTTTCCAGCGCCTGTTGCAGGATTCTGTAATGACAGATGTAGTTCTTCTTGTCATCCAGAGTCGTAACGAGCTTCTTGAATTTCCCTCCTGGCGGACGTTTGGTCTCGCAGCAGTAGGGGAGATCCTTGTGAAGGTCGTGCAGGTGGGCGGGGTAGCGAAGGTCAACTTCCAAGACGTAGCCCGTGGGTCCTTCGGGGTCCAACGATGCAATATCCAGGGACGAGATCTCCTCTCGGCTGAGCCATTGGAAGTGCCCCTGTGGAAGACACTGGGACATGGCCCAACCGTAAAGGTTGTTGGCGTCCAAGTATAGCAGGTGATTCGTTGGCTCTTCAGGTCGTCGATCTTCAGGGCGACATCCATCATGGTTGGCCTTGGCGTGTCTGGTGATCGCCTGGGAAATACCTCCTCTGATGCCTTGCTCGAAGAAGAGGTACATATCAAAGTCCTGTATCGTATCAAGCTCCACTCGACAGGTCCTTAACATAACATCCCAGGCGTATGACGGTAGGGTGTAGTAGTGCGCAGGGTCTAGTTCGTATTCAGCCATCGACGTGTCCCTGAAGCGTTCAAAGACGTCAGTCAACAGCGCAATGTCACAGCGTAGGTACTTCTCGGCGTAGTCCTTGAGGTTCCTACAACCGAAGGTTTCCCACACGTTGCGAGCATGCTCGTAGTCTGCATCCGTTATGTCCTCCAGGGTAAGGTCGTTGTGAAAATCTCGCTGCAGAGGCAGTTCCGTAGTATCTTCCAACACGGCGTTCGACGTTACAAAGTTGTACGGGAACACGCCTTTCCTACGGACTAGATCGAAGAGGTGGTCTTCGGGGAATCTCTTCCTCGTCTCCAAGAGTTGAGCTGGTGGAAGTGCGGCTGCGAGGCTGGCGAGGCTCAAAGCCAGGAACCTGTAGGTGTCTAGGAACCTGACTCTGAATCCTGGCTGTCTTTTTCCACGCCCTTGCATCCCAACCGGTGCCGCCGCTCGGTCGAACAGGAACCGCTTCGTAAAAGCGATGTACCGCTCTTCCGTGTGAGCCAACACCTCAACATCACCAGGGTCGACCGCCAACTCCCGCACTATGAAGTGAGCGTCGTAGTTGGAGAGGTTGTGGAAGTAGCAGTTGACTACTCGCTGCTCCCTGTAGCGTAGGTTACATGATCTGTGCGCAGCGCCACGGAACTCGTAGGGCGGCGCGTGGTTGTGATCACGAACCTTTGGGTCTTCGCTTGAAAATGCCGATCCGCAGAGGTAGCAATTCGCTGTCGAGTTGTACTGCATCGTTTCCACTGGGGTCAGGACAGGACGCAGATTTCTTGCTTCGTACAGGAAGTTCCACAATCGCTCAACATCAGTTTTCAACATCTCCATAAATGTCTTTGACGCATCATCCCCGAAGTAGACTCGAGGCTCGAACTCCTCAAGTCCGTACGAGTCGATAATCTGGTACGCAAAGGCGTATGGGATGTGGATGTGGGTGGCTACTCCTCCGTGCGGTTCGTCGACTTGTTCATCCATCTCCGCGGTCGGCAGTAGAGCACACTCAAAGTCCGCGTAAATGGTGAAACGCTCGCGTCGGGTGAACTCTGGATGGCTGAATTTGATTTCTGTCTTCTTCGGCGTATCCATGCGAATAGGGGCTGAAGCGGAGCAGTATCGCCTATGCTCCTCCAGACGCTGTGCACCCGTCAGACCGAGCTTGTTCGGACGGTTATCAAAGTGCGCGAAGCACCGCTTACAGATGAATATCCTACCCATATGTGCTGTAAGCTGTGGACGGATCAGTCGACTAAGGTCTTTGATGTAGGCGTAGTGACTATCACCGTCCGTTGTCACGTACAAAATGTCGCAATGGTCTTCGCGCTCCTGCCTACAAATCTTCAAGGGAAACACGGTGTCCTGATACTTTGGTCGTCCGTCAGGTTTCTGACCCACGCACGTGTGATCAATACCATAGACGTTGATACTGATGTTGTTTGTCCGCTCAAACGCCTTGATACTCTTCAGAGCAACGGGGAATTGAAGGCCGGTCCATTCGTATCGGGCGATGATGTCGTCGGTGTACGATGCCGGTCTTTTAGGGTCCTCTTGAACAAACTTTCCCAAGACCGCATACATAAAACACCGCTCATCGGCGTTCGATACGTAGACGACTGCTTTGGTGTTCTCCAGAGACATAGGCAGTGGGAGCCAAGCTCGACCATCTTCACCTAGAGGAGTGTATTCGTTAATACCGACCTCCAAATCACGAACGCGAAGGTATGTCCACCCGGAGCCGATATGATCACACTCAGCCTTCTCTCTGATAAGCTTTGCAAAAGCTGTTGTGATGTACTGGTTCAGGTCCGAGGTCACCGTCAGCGGAGTCATCTTCGTCTTGAAGTTGCGCAGGCAGGTGTTGTTGTGCACATTTTTGAACTCACAATCCAGCTTCAAGTTGACCTTTATGCTGCGGTGTTTCGCCAAGGTGTTCTCAAGCAACTCCGTAAGGCTCACAATCAACAGCACCATCACTTCTCCGATTGTGACGAGATTCTCCATCGGTCGCTGCAGACGGTAAGTTAGGAGGCGGTTGCGGAAACCCCGTTGAATGAGTGAGAATACGGGGCTTGACTGTCCTGCTCCAGTCATCTCAACATCATCGGGTTGTTGGTGTGTGCTCGTACCGGGTTGTGGCTCCGTGCTCGGACCTGGCTGGGGTTCATCCTGTTCCATGGCTGCTCGGTTCCGGATCAGGTCCTTCATGATCGGGCAAGAGATCCGCTCATGATGGTCCTTGTTGAACCGCTGGTTGAACTCCTGACCGCAGTATGCGCAAGGGAATCTTCGTTCTTGACCATTGCCGTGAAATTGCATGGTGTGTCGACGCAGGTTGTCTTCCCTCTTGAATTCGACGCCACATGTGCCGCATATGAACCTGCGGACTCTGCCGTGTACCGAATCCACATGTCGACGCAGGTGTATTTCACGACGGAAACGGCGACCGCATTCATGGCAGGTGTGGTGGCCAGGACCCGGTCCTTCATCTGAAAATAAAAATAAAAAACAGATTAGGATAACTAAAGATACAAATTCCCCTCTCTCGAGAATCACATTTCAAAATGTAATTGTTAATTAAAAATATCAATTTTGAAACAGGGAATGTAATCTTCTGTACTGTTTGTCTACATTGATGAACCTGGGTTCAAAGCTAAGGATGTAGCTGCAATATTGAGCTGCGCCAACCCTAAAGAAGCATTATGTTTTAGGGGGAGCGAAAATCTCCCCCTAGCAATTAAATCAATAGTACACCAGTTGTCACGGTCTCCTTCTTCTTCTTCATGTACCTAGTTAAATAATTAGAAAAAAGGTAATTAGTTTCAAGGGGAAAAAGTTATTTTAATGTGGATTCTCACCTTCAACGGAGTGTTGATTGACATCGGCAGTCGTCTGCGGAGCATCAATCACCTCCCGGGGTGGAATGACTCGGTGGTTCGCTTCCATGTGACGCTCTAAAGCTCCCCGGTCTACGAATGTGGCTCGACAAAGCCGACATGCAGCTACTCCATCTGCAAACGCACAAAACGATTAGATTGTGAAGTATGTTTAACACCTACCTTTGTTTAGAGTACTTTCAAATTCTCAGTGCCCCCCCCCCCCCAAACACACAAAATCGTCGGGGGGGGGGGGGGGTTAAAATTTTGTTTATGTATGTAATGTAGTACTCTGATGACTTGACTTGATGGGGCGTGCAATAACATAAGTTATTAAAATTAAATTATATTGATATAGTCATGTAATTTTAAATTTAAAAAACAGAGTTCTCTATTCGCGCTAAATAGTTAAAGCCGTTAAATAAGAATAATTGTATCACTCTGCGGTTATATTGCATAACGTATTCCTATATTACTAACATTTAGGTCTGATTAAAACAATAATGCAACGCAAAAAACGTACCTTGCTGCGCTGGTGTTGGTGTTGGTAGTTGTGGTCTCAAGCCGTGGAATCTGATGTGGTGTTGCACCAAATTGTTTCTACGCACATAAATACAACCACAAATGTTACAAACGTGTGTGGCGTTCATCTTTAATATGGATTATAAGTTTTAATAATCACAAACAATACAGCACAACACGAACGTTTTAAATAGTTCAAAGGTGCTTTACGCAAATCGCAAATCGCAAATGATGATAATCAGCAACTAACACAAATCGCGTAGAACGGAACAGGATCGGACTAACACGTCTTCACGCACTGAACTCTCGAACTGAACTGAAGGAGGGCTGGTGATGTGGGTGACTCTCCCCACTAATGGATTTCGGGGAAGGTCGGGGCAAAAACTCTCAACCGCTGTCTGGGGTAAAGACCACCCTGCTCTAATGGAATTCGACGCGGGTGGTCTATAATGGATTCCTAGAAGGGTCAGCCGTCTTCCCGTCGAGGTATCAAATTACAACATCCGCATTCCCAGACAGGTCTAGACTTGTCGGTTTTTTGTGTGAACACCTGCACCCTCCAGTCGAGGTATCAAATTACAACATCCGCATTCCCAGACAGGTCTCGACTTGTCAGTCGGTTGTGCGAACAGCTGCCTCGGTGCAGAGTACTTGAAGGGGGGTGTATCGATACACCCCCCTTTGCAGTATATGTTCAAAGCATTGCAATTATATTCTCCTTAAAATTTGCATTCACTGGTAGTTCAATTGACCGCAAGCGCTGATGGGCTAGCTCTGTTGGTTGTAGCGTTACCCTGTTCAACTCTTGTATTAATTATCCAAAGTATGTCATGTGGGTACTGAGAATACTCGGCTTGACGAGGAGATTCCAAAAATGCAAAAAAAAAAAAAAGGTCTAAAGTGTGGTGCGGGCCCCTTTTTTGTAAACATCATCCAAAGTGTACGATGTGGGTACTCAAATGACTCGGCTCGACTAGACGAACAAGAATCTGCAATCAGAATTCAAATCCGAATTATGGTAACCGATATAGCCCGCCCCCCCCCCTACATCGTCCAAATGTACATTGTGGGTATGCAAATTACTCGGCTTGACTAGACGAACAAGAATCTGCAATCAGAATTCACATCCGACTTATGGTAACCGAGATAGCCCCCCCCCCCTACATCGTCCAAATGTACTTAGTGGGTATGCAAATTTCTCAGCTCGACTAGACGAACAAGAATCTGCAATCAGAATTCTAATCCGACTTATGGTAACCGAGATAGCCCCCCCCCCCTACATCGTCCAAATGTACTTTGTGGGTATGCAAATTTCTCGGCTCGACTAGACGAACAAGAATCTGCAATCAGAATTCAAATCCGACTTATGGTAACCGAGATAGCCCCCCCCCCCTACATCGTCCAAATGTACGTTGTGGGTACTCAAATTTCTCGGCTCGACTAGACGAACAAGAATCTGCAATCAGAAATCTGATCCGAGGTTAGGTTAGGTTAGGATGGGTTAGGTTAGGTTACGTTAGGTTAGGTTAGGTTAGGTTACGTTAGGTTAGGTTAGGTTAGGTTAGGTTAGGTTAGGTTAGGTTAGGTTAGGTTAGGTTAGGTTAGGTTAGGTTAGGTTAGGTTAATATTCGCAAAAAAAAAAAAATTCGCAAAAAAAAAAAATTCGCAAAAAAAAATTTGCGAGGGGGGGGGGGCTCGGGGGGGGGGGTGGCCCTCCTGTCCCTCCTGCCCCAGAACTGTCCATTATACCCTACTGATATCGTCCACTTTCAGTGGGGTATTCCCGAATAGGCGGACTAGGCGCGTGCCTAGAGCGGAAAATGTTAGGAGCGGCAAAATTTGGAGGAAAAATATCATTCTTCGATGAAGGACCCACGAGTTTGATTTCAATCAAATAAAAGTTCAGCAAGTAATAACCCGTTTTAATAACATTGCTCAATTGCAATAAATATTAAACTGGCCCTTATAAATTGCCAACAAATGTATACATCCTAATGGCACAATACTGTACAAACATAAATGTATACATTACTTAGTTTTTTCATCGGAAAGTGTGATGGTGGCCTGGGGTGCACGCGGGCACTCGGGCGGCTCCCTAGTGTTTCAGCGGCCTAAAATGTTTCCCGGTAAAAATAAAGTTTGATTTTGGTGAATTGTTTTAATTTATTAAGTCGAAACGAATGTCAATTCCATACTCTGGAAATAGCGAGTACTTTGGCTTGTTTGTAATCATCAGTAGTATTGCCAGTTTAAAGATATTAATACAGTAAATTAAAAAGGAATTTATTAAATTACATAAAAATGTTTTTTTTAACTTTCATAAAATGTCATTACTGAAGGGTGTTTGAACGCGAGGCGAGTCTAGTTGTGGAGAGCAGTAGTTCCGCGAACGCCCGCGCACACCGCTAGGACGTCAATTCGACTGATGCGGGCATGAGTGTGTTTGCAGGGGCGTCACACGAGAAAATTATTGGGGGGGGAGAGACCTCAAATTTCCCAACTATGCAACGCCGATTTCCCAACTATTTAACGCCGATTTCTCAACTATTTAAAATTGATTTTCTAACTATTTCAAGGTGATTTTTTTGATAAAAGACCTCTTGATTGTCACATGAAGTATCAAAATAAATAGGCTAACAGATTACTCACACATTGTTATGATTATTATGAACTCATAAAAAATTTAATGTTTGAACAGTTAATAAATGGAGATACTTTTAGGTTATGTCCATTACAAAACATAAACATATGTCATAGTAGAAAAACTATGACACTTAAAATATTGTTTGATGAAAACTTTGTACCATAATTGCTATTTGGTACATTAATGTAGTAAAATCATAAAATCTATATATTAATACGCTAGGGGTTTTTTCTTCACAGTCATAACTCGATAATGGCTGGACGGATTTTAGGGTTTGAGGTGCCAAATTAAACGTATTTTTACGTAGATCTGCCAATACGTCTCAGAATTTTAAGAAAGGGCATCACTTAAACATACTAAAAGGCTGAATTTTCGGAACAGTGGCGCTATCCGACGGCGGAAGTGTAAACTACGTGTTGATTGAAAGTACGTTGTTATCATCCGTTTTAATATCAAATGTTTTGTTATATTTGATCAGGGCCCATTTTCTAAATAGGCCAAGTAGGCCGCGGCCTAGGGCGGCAAACCTTTTGGGGGCAGAAAATGTCTGAGAGTATATTTTTAAAATTTAAATTTTTCTACAGATTATATGGATTTAAAATATTGTAAGCCTACTTGCAATAATAGTTTTACTTTTTTAAACTTTGTAAATCATCTTTAATAGCAAGTAAAAATAACTAGTTGCTATAGTATGCCGAAGGCAGGAATGGCGCGGAGATCAAAGTATTTTAATTGTTTATTCGTCTTTGCCAGTCATGATGGGCGGTGTCACCGCGGTTGTTCACACGGCCGATGTTCACCGGCGAGATCGCGGTGAGAATTTCTCGCGCGAACTAGCGGACAAAAGGAACAAAATGGTGCATTGTTTTTTAGCCAAAAACACTGAATAAAATGTACGTTAACAAGGAATAAGGTTATTTGGTATAAGCTATGTGATTTGAGGGAGTTTGGCATTAGTTGTGTAAAGTCACCAACATGAACATTTCTCACTTTGTAATTATTGCATAATGACTATGATAGTATACTTTCCAAACTTTAAGGAAATAACCGTCCACTTTGGTCGATTCACCCCACAGTTTTTGAGTTGCAGATAAAAAAAACTATAACACCTCTAATTCTGTGGTTACATATTTTGAAAAGCATAATTAGTGTAAGGGTATCTATCTATATGTACAACTTAATCTTGAGTTCCACCAAATGGATTTTTATATCCGCCCTCACAGGAAACCCTTATGTAGATTGTAAAAAACTATGCAACTCTGAATTATTTTACAATTGATGGAGGATAAACGTAAAATATTACACTATAAAAAATACATTCGAAATTTATTAACAAATTAATTAATGTTTATAGTCAACCTTTACCTTTGATTTATCAGTTATTCCAATACTGCTTTATATCGATTTGTAAGAAATTGCATAAGCTTAGAGAATATTACATCCATTGTGGTCGATCTGCCCCCCGTTTTTAAATTATTATTAATTAAAATCAAAACAATCTCTAACGAAAAATGTGTTACAACTTGAATGAATCAACTGACTGAACTCGAACAATATCTACATACTAACGTGTTACTTAACGTCAGGTAATAATAATAATATTTTATTGATATAAAACAACCACTGTGGATTAATGTAATAAATACATACATTTTGATATTAACTAATGATTGTAACTATCCAATATCTACAATAGTTTCAACCTAACACATCCTAGATGTATAATCAAATTGAGAACAAGTTTAATTGTTAATCGTTTTAAAAAATAATTATTGGATTTTTCCCAAGTGGTCCAAAAAAATATATAAAATCCACTATGTAATAAGAAGATTTAAAAAATTGATTTGGATAAATTCCAGTTGGTTTCAACTTTAATATGATTTGTTAGTTTATTTCTATACTGACATCTGCATAATGTAAGTAATATCTGCGGCGCTCGCTGCGATCTCGCCGAGAATGGATTGCCTGTGTGAATTGTGGGGCTGCGAGTACGCAGCGGGCTCGCCGCGTTGTTGTTTTGTGAGGTTCCAGTGGGCGGGAAAGTCCCTGGCCCACTGAGGCTGTTTTAGGGCGCTTGGGCCCTCTTCAGCCGTCGGAGAGGGTTGGTTGGTGAGGGGGAGATTGACACACTGCAACAGGACTTTTTTTTATAACGAGTGCCTGTCACAGTGGTCAGGAGTGGGAGCTAGGGGAGGTTTACATGGGGTTTAGTGGTGGGGGTACACGCCGCGTCATCGCAGCGGCGGCGATCCTTCTCGCTCGTGTGAGGATTGAATGAAACATATCTTGTCGATATCTACAGAGACGATATTGATGGCGATTTTGTCGATGAGTTTAGCAATTTTTAAGCATACTGTGAAGCTACAGTTGAGAAATTCGAAGGCTGTTCGTTGATAGGCATTTTAAATTATCTGAGGTTTCATTGGCTTTAGGGTGTATATACATAGCACTGAGAATTTGCTTATCAATTCCAGCTGCTAATTTCTCTGGTGAGAGGAATTTTCCTGCCTGAAGAGGGTGGACAATTACTTAAAATTAACGCTAAGAGAAGATCAATTAATTGATTGTGGGCCTAAAACACTCGCTCGGCCATCGCCGACGCGGTCCCCTTGCGACAACAGCACTTCGACTTCTTTCCTTATCCCTAATTGGGGGGGAGGAGGGGGGTGGCAAGCTTAATACGGCCTAGCGGCGGCACGAAGCTAAAATGGGCCCTGTGTTTGTTTGCAATTGAAGAAACCCTTCGTTGGGTACAACCTTGCTCGGACTCAAGCAACAGTACAGATGCGTAGTCTTCAGATGCTTTCAAGACTTTATCAAAGTATTTTCTGTCTTCCTCTGGTAGGTCAAAGTCAAGTCAAGCCCAAGTCCACAAGCAGTAGCCGACCTTTCAGTTTCGTCCAAGAATTAATTTCATGGTTATGACGGAAGTTTAAACATTTAATCAAAGATGTATATATCTTCTAAAACTGCATATCTCTAAATCCAAACAAACACGAAAATAATGTAGGCCTATTATGAATCAATTGAGAAATCAATTTTGATTATTCAAAACAATCTTACTACAGCATTAGGTTTTTACCAACAACAAACAATAGCCTAATAGGAAAAACACATGTTACTGTTTTTTAGGGTTATGTTTTCTGTAATGCTAATTTAATGCAATTATTGTTTAATGACCCCCTGCACTCCCCTCGACAATCGTCTGAATGGTTTTTGTCAGCTGTTCCAGAGGAAAGATTTTTTGCGTGAACTTTACTATAGGAAGTAGATAATCTACCTAATATATAACTAAATTAACTAAGTTTTTTTTTCATTGTCACCATAGAATCACGGTGTGGTCCCTGGTCGCTACCCTCCCCCCCCCCCGTCCGGAGACTTTATTGTAGGTATCTAGGTTCAGTTTATTCACTGTCACAACACAAGAGCTACAAAAGAGATAAAGTATGTTACTGAAAACGGGGGTGAGGGGTAGTCACATTTGGGGGGGAATAGTGCCATGAGGCTGGGGGGGATGGGCACCCCTGGCTTCAATGGTAAGAAAAT
The DNA here is from genome assembly GCA_963675035.1 of Allygus modestus. NCBI lineage: Eukaryota > Metazoa > Arthropoda > Insecta > Hemiptera > Cicadellidae > Allygus > Allygus modestus. The sequence goes on along the minus strand of OY776113.1, from coordinate 42,524,949 downwards.
CAAATGAGCATTTACTTAAAAATAGACTTAAAACCCACACAGCACAAGGTTGTCCCCAGGACATCCCAAGGACATCACAGTGTGATATGCAGGATATCCCAGGATCATCCCTATCTCATCCCACGATATACTCATGATACCCTCAGGATATCCCCAGGACAAAAATGTCCTCTCCCCACGACATCCTGGGGTCATCCTTCAGGATGATCATGGGATGTCCCTTGGACCTAATCAGGACATGATAATGAAAGCCATAGAACATCCCCAGGATGTCCCACAGGATTATCTGGGGATATCATTCGGACCACAAAAGGATATTTTATTTGAAGCCCTAGGACATCCCCAGGATGTACCACAGGATATACTGGGGACATCCCTCGGACCGCAAAGGGATATTGTACTTTGAAGCCCTAGGACATCCCCAGGATGTCCCACAGGATTTACTGGAGACATGCCTTTGACATGTATTGAAAGGTGTCCCATTATTCTACCAGTATGAATCCCCTAACCCCACCCATATAGCACAGGATGTCAATTTGACGTAAAAAAGTGGTCAAAGTCGTAATAAAATTGATGTCAAATAAAATATTTTATGAAATATTGACGTCAAAATTATGTAAATTTTTTGACATATATGTCTTTTGATATAAAAATATTATAATACCAAAACTGTATTATTTTTGTTTTAATCAGTTTTATTCAACAATAATTATTTTTTTAACCGCCGAAACCATCAAAATTTTTACATCATTTGAAGTAAAATGTACATACAATTTTTGATCATCACTGTATTAACGCATATTCAGAAAAACATACAAAGTTAAATGTTTAGTTATTAATAATATGGCTTAAATGTAAATTTAATTCATTATAGTTATATTTATTATCACACTCACTCACGAATAAGTACGGTTTATTATCTAAATAATTTAAACATTCATTGCACAATTCAATTTGGTACAGAAAGTCAAATCAAGCATTTTGCATGTTCCGAAAAGCAGTTTACAATTTAACGGATAACTATTTATTTACAATTACGATTTAAAAACTTAATTATAGTTCTCAAAATAGGTATTACAAATTAACCTTACAATTACAATGAAATACATGTTTGCATTTGGTTAAGAGGTTATTCCTTCTCCTTGGCTGGCGCGGCGTGCATTTTTTCCGGTCATTTCGATCTTGGAGGGGTTTTCTTGTTAATTATTGATTGGTAAAGTAAAGGAGGTGAAAGTAAATAAGTTCATCTAGTCTTAGCATCGCACTGCGTAGTAAAGGAAGTTCAACATGGTAAGTAAAATCAAAACATATTAGCATTATTTTGACAAGGTTTTTCAGTTAGACCTAACCTATAATACTTGAAGACACCTTCCTTCATCTAAACAAATTTCAAATAAGCTTACTGCTGGGTAACAAATTATGAAAAATGTTGTAATCAAAACCCGACAAACTATGTTGGTATAATGCCTAAACAGGTGAATTGATTTACCAATAGATTATTGAAATTTGGCGTGTTCAGGCCTAGTACTAGGTCAGTATTAGCTTCAACACAGTTAAGCCTACATGGATGTAAAATTAGGTATTTGGCTAAGTCTCACTGTCTCATACAATACAATATTTCAAAGGTGTGGATAATTGTTTCGATATCGATTTGGCCTAGGATTACCATTGGTTGTGAAAGTGTCATTAACTTAAAGGTGCAATACAAATTAGGGCAAATTGTGAAAAAAATGTGGCACACCTGCCAAATTATAACCCAGTTCTAGTATCTGCAGGCAGCCTTAACCCTATAACTGGTGCAACGTAACTTAGTTCAAATTAAGTTACGTTCCGGTGTGATGTGTCTGTTGTGGTAGCGTAGTCTTTTCTACGTCTAGCAAAAATTGAGAATAATCACTTAAGTTAATATTGATAACTTACCATAACGAACTAGAGATTTTAGAGCTTTAATTTGATAGCCTACCATATTCATGGAACATGTGATTGTTGATATTTACATACGTTAAACCAATTTTTAAATTTATGACTAGGTTAGTTTAGTCAGCAGATTTGCAAAACTAAATTAAACATCCTGTAGAGTTATTATAGTAAGACGTAAGTCAATAACTTTATAAGACTTTTCTATTACCGGTACTAACTTATAGGTAACTTAGGCTCTAATACAAATTACAACAAAAAATGGCTGTAAATGGCTTCTTTAATACGAGATTTTTTATATTGCAACTTTCAGCCCAAAGAAGTAACTTTTAACTCCAAAGGCAACTTCATTGGGATCAATTTGATATACAAAGTAAGAAACATATAGGTTGTTTGGCATGTTTATATATATTTTTCATAATATAAAGTAAAACTCTTCAAAAGTAGAAAAGACAAGCCACCACCATGGGGAATAACATGCGCCAGTTCTAGGGTTAAAATAGTAGTTACTTTAAACTGGTAACTTCTTGGTACACCAAAGAACAAGTTATTTAGGGCCTACTTAACATACTCGTTCCAAGATTTTTTTAAAATCCGCCATTAACAAGAATATGTTTGTTAGTTTAGTGGCGATTTCCTAGCTTCCTGACTGGGCTTTTCACACTGTGTGCTCCGTGGTTGGTAAAATATCGGTACTGGTTTATTTATAGGCCCTGTAACCAATAAGACTGTTTTTTATAAAGTTAGCTTATGTAAATAAATTATAAAAATCGCATGACTTTTAGTGGAGTGATATCTCAGTTGCAGTGATTTTCTTCGCCCTCATTTCAGAGACCTATCCATTTTTGTTTTCTAGAAAGTTGGACCAGCTTAAAACACGGGTTCTGGGTTGTATTACCACTGGGGTATTTTCAGTTAAATAAATGCCATTGCTGTTCAGTGGGATTCGACTCATGGACCAAAGTCACTTGCTTCAATCAATATACCAAGCAGTAGTGTGGGTTTGCCGGTTTTGGACCGGAAGTGACGTCATCCGGTCACGTGACCGGATGCGCTGAGTCATGAAAGACGTCATCTGAGGCTGAGCCAGTGACGTAGGCGGTTTTGTGACGTAATGAGTGAAAGGTTAAAGTTCAAGGTCACGGGGAGGTAATTTTAAAAAAGTACTACCTCGCACGCGTAAAATCTGATTGTGATTCGATAGTTTAATCGATAAGAAATATCGAATGAAACAATCGAATGAAGCAATCGGACGATACGAGTGCGAGGTAGTACTATTACAAATATTACTTTATTTTATTTACAATAATTCATGTTTACAATAGTTCCCCGTTGTTCGTTGTCATCGATGTTGTTGATCCGGACGAGTTGCGGCCATCACTACGCTTTCTGATGAAAGACGGTAGATACTTCGATTCCTGCGCAGAGTCCATGTTGTTTTTTGATGCGTAAAGTTCCAAAGATAAATCGTAACCGGACGCAATGAGAAGTCTTAACTCTTCATTAAAAACCTCGAGGTCTTGGAAAGTCGCCAGATGAATAGAGTCATAATGAATACACCTAATTTTGATGGACATTTCAACAGAGAGCTCGATGTACACTGGTCAAGAGCCGGAGGTGTACTGACTATTCGCTAGCTAGCGTTTTGGTATCAAACAAAATGGTGGGGGTAAAAGTGTGGTGGGGCGGAGCAGATGGCGGACGGCAGATGGCAGGCGGCAGGTTGCAGCTGGTGCGAGGCAGATGGTTGCTACTACATCCACCATCATTAGTCAAACCCTATTAGGGATGCCATTATTGCTTCTGCATCAGAAGATATTGTGCTAGAAACTTCATGTACTTGTATTTCATCATTTGTATTGTCAGCTTGCTCAATATTAAAAGAAGAACATGTGGAAGAAACAGTAGTGCCTTGTATTTGCGAATCCATGTGAACTATGCAAGAGCCGAAGGTATACTGAAGTGATACAAGCATGTAGGATAGACACTCGCCTTTACCCCCCACCACACCAGTTTCCCCCACCAAGTTTTCACATCGCACAATAACTACGGGACATGCATTAGTTAGGGTCTAGCTCTGACTCTGTGAGGATCGGAGCTCCGTAACTGAAAACATTAACAATTCTTGCTCGACACTGTTTTTACGCAATCATAACAGTCACTGTGATCTAATTTATTGCATGTACTCATATGATGCATCTTGCGTAGCAGACAACTTGCTAAGAATGTTTCAGCCTGGAGTATTCTACGGCGAAATCGCTCACAATCCACTAACAGCGTAGACCTTCTATCTTCACAGTCGGAGAAGTAGAAGGTGGTGGCAGGCGGACTGTTGAAGGACACCTTCGTCATATTTCTGTAAAACTGTGACATCTTTAGAATAACATAAACTCTATAGGTAGATGTTAATCCTGCAAGAGCTTGAAGTATAATGATATAGCGCTAGCGTGTATGATACCCACCTGACCTACCCGCACCACAACGTTACCTCGGTATACTTTAAACTATAAATAACTTGTCGTAGTTTAATCCATAAACAAAGTATTTATTTATGTCAGGCCTTGAAAGTGTTGTTTTCGCGCTATTTCTTCCCTACTCTCAGTCCGATCTGAATTCTATTCGCACCATCTTGTTCGTCTGATTAACCCGCGTAATTTGAGTACCCACTCGCTATACTTTAACCCAATAATAAAGAAGTTATTAGTATGTAACCTTGAAAACATTGGTTTTTTCGCTATTTCTGCTATACCGTTGGTCAGATCTGAATTCTGTTTGCACCATCTTGTTCGTCTGATTAACCCGCGTAATTTGAGTACCCACTCGCTATACTTTAACCCAATAATAAAGAAGCTATTAGTATGTAACCTTGAAAACATTGGTTTTTTCGCTATTTCTGCTATACCGTTGGTCGGATCTGAATTCTGTTTGCACCATCTTGTTCGTCTGATCAATTCGCGTAATTTGAGTACCCACATGACATACTTTGGACAAACTTTGTAGTTTTTTCGCTTCTGCTACTATACCCTTGGCCGGATCAAAATTCTGTTTGCACCTCCTTGTTCGTCTGATCAATTCGCGTAATTTGAGTACCCACATGACATACTTTGGGAAAACTTTGTACCCCCCCCCCAACATGGGTCATGTTCAAGGTCAAGGTCAAGTTCAAGGACTTTGGGACTTAGAAATTTTCACAAAGTGGGCTGCACACAAACATAAGACTAACAGTCTCCTGCCTATGTACAGGCCAAGTCCCTAACTTGAAATGCTTAGGGTGGTCCTGAAAAAGACCGTTTGCGTGCTGAGGGATGGTTTGGTTAGGAATGGTTGGTCTAGGGATCGCTGCTCGGTTTAAACTTTATTTTTTTAAACCCACTTTACCCTCCCATCTTGTCTCATGAAGTACAACTCCTGGGTGTCGGGTATCAGAGGGGGTGGTGGTGGACAAGTCTGCGGCAGATGCACCTCGACGTAGTAGTCGGTGTGTTGGAAGAGGAACACGTGGTCCCCGTTCCTAGCCACAAACTTGTACTCCGTCAACCGCTTCAGATTCCGGAACTCGGCCTTGGAGGTGTCGATCGGCGTCACCAAATCATCGATTCCCATCACTCTTGTCCGCTCCATCACCTCATCTACAGTTAGTGGTGGAGTTGAAGGTCGAGCTGTGGACGTAGAAGGCTGAGGCTGAGTTGAAGGTCGCTGGTGAAAATATAATGGGTGACACCGAAAATCACGTCTAAGAGCAGACTTAAAAGCCGAAGGTTTCTTAAATCCGCTTCTTCTTTCCGTCGACTTCTTCAAGGACTCCTTCAAACGTTGAAGTTTTTCGGGAGTCAGAGGAGAAGACATGGTGTTGTTGGATGGAAGGGAAAATGGATAAGATAGAGTTGGATAGAGCACGTGTGTACTGGTTGCAAACCAAAGCCGGAATGAGGCGGCAGGCAGAGTGAAGCAGGTCGTAAAGTGAAACCTTGCCCTATCCATATATGGGTAGAAAGCTGAGGACTGGTTTAGAACCGGTTACGTCAACCCCCCCCCCCCCGATTTGGGTCATGTTCAAGGTCACCCCCCCCCCATTTGGGTCATGTTCAAGGTCACCCCCCCCCCGATTTGGGTCATGTTCAAGGTCACCCCCCCCCCGATTTGGGTCATGTTCAAGGTCAAGGTCAAGGTCGAGGGAAAAATGTTCTTGGGAGTGCGGGATGAAATCCCGCAACGAAGCAGGGTTATCCCTTATCCCGCTTTCCCCTTAATATCCCGATTTCCCATTCTCCGTCTATATAACCCGAGATTTCGAGCGTCTCTTCGCAGTAGCCTGCCGCCCGTTGCGATGAACGTCCCACTGGGTTGCAGTGCCTGCTGCAGCGTAGGTCTGTTAAGTGTGCGTTGGGCCCGACGCGCAATTAAGAGATCCACGCCCTTGCATGTTTAGTTAGTTTGTTTAAGCATGTTAGATAACGCTTGTAGTTTGCTGCTAGGTAATGTAGTTAGTCTAATATATATGTTAATGTGTGGTATCGGTTTGAAGTGTTTTATTTACTAATAACATATGTACTCCCGGCCCTACAGGTCCCTCAACAACCTTGGTCAAAACTTGGGTTCGCAGCAGCCTGACGCCGGGTGTTTGGGTCTACGTCCCACCGGGTTTCAGTGATACTGTTGACCTTTGCAAAACCGACCTCGGCTGTTCTTGTAAAAGTAACGTTAACTGATTAATTTTATTTAAATAGTTGTTGGTAAAGTCTTTATTTTAAAAGTAATGTAACTTGTTTCTCATCCTTTTCCTATCCCCTTACAAAAAGGTATGGCGCGCAAACCGACCTTATGTCATTACAGCGCGCAAACCGGTTGACATTACCCATCTTAGCCTGAGAAACGTTTGTGAAATATAAAATCAGCCTCTTGTTTAAAATCAGCCTCTTGTTTAAAATCAGTCTCTTGTTTGTTGTCTTTTGTCCCCTTCCCCAATACAGAGCGGGGAATAGAGCAGTATGTTATGCTCTATTCCCCGCTTTGGCATTATGTCAGATGACCTTGACCTACTGACGGGACTTAGAAAAACCGTCGTTTGATCAAATATTGGAAGAAATGTGGACTTAGAGATATTTCATGCGGACAAGGTTGACACAAAAATGTTGTATTAAAAATAAAAACTGGAGGGGGAAATGTTTTATATACTGCAACCGCGTGGTAAAAATCATCATATCGCTATGGAAGCTGTAGGTGTAAACACTTGGCTTGTTCCTTCCGAGCTTGCTATTTCAGAAGCCTTTCTGTCTATCCTTACTTATGAGTTCCGAGGCATTAAATTAAAAGTAAAGGTAGAGCTGAGACCGTTGCATAGAAATGATATGCATTGTATTTTGGTGGAATGGGAATCGCCCTCCGGCATTAATCTTTTCCATTTTATCAAAAGATCGTGCAAGGAGTTTTATGTAAAACGGATAACAGTCTCCCTTGTTTAAACGTAGTATAGCTTGCTTCCAAAGTAAAATGGCAAAGGTAACACCTTTGCTATTTTACAAAATATTTTAACGTGTCCTTGACCCAGTTACCGGACTTGGAGCAATTCAGAGTATGCGATACAGTGTTGGAACAAACTACTGTCGAAGTCCTTGTCCCCCCCGCCAGATATATTCCTATAAAAGCGGGAGCAGCCCGCAGAGGGTTCGCAGTCGCAGGCCGACAGCCTAGCTAGCTGTTTGCCCGCGCTGTCCGCAATAGTATCTCTAGTATAGAGTTGGTACCACTGTATATTAGAGATGCTACCTTAGCTTAAGGCATGTCTGTTTATTATTAAGCATGTTAGAATAACGCTTGTAGTTTGCTGCTAGTAAATGTAGTTAGTTTAACTGTAGTTAGTTTGGTGTTGGTTTTAAAGTGTCTTTGAAGTGTTTTTATTTACTAATGAAATATGTACTTTTCTTTCACGCTCCCATTCAAAAAGGTATGGCACGAAAACCGACCTTATGTCTTTAAATATCTCAGGGGGGATTATGTTTCTCAAATAGACACCTTTCCTAACCCCTTACAAAAAGGTATGGCACGAAAACCGACCTTAAGTCATTACGGCGCGCAAACCGGATGACTTTACCTATCTTAGCCCTTACTCACGAGAAACAGATTCAGACAGTTTGCTTATTTTTGGTTAAATTTAAGGGGACCTTGGTCAGGTAATTATTGTACTTCGGTTCGTAAAACTCTGACGCCTACACAGTGATGAACGTCCTTGCGGTTTCAGAGTGCGCGACTGTTGTAAACTGACCATATTGCTTATCTTAGGGGGATACATCTTCGGGGAAATAAACTTAAGGGGACCTTGGTCAGGTATTATTGTACTTCGGTTCGTAGTACTCTGACGCCTACACAGTGATGAACGTCCTTGCGGTTTCAGAGTGCGCGACTGTTGTAAACTGACCATATTGCTTATCTTAGGGAGATACATCTTCGGGGAAATAAACTTAAGGGGACCTTGGTCAGGTATTATTGTACTTCGGTTCGTAGTACTCTGACGCCTACACAGTGATGAACGTCCTTGCGGTTTCAGAGTGCGCGACTGTTGTTAACTGACCATATCGTTTGTTTGTTGGGTGAATAATTTTTCGGGGGAGAGGTTAGTGTTCCGTTATCAGGTTTATTGCCTATAATTGCGAGCTTTAAACTAGTCCTCTTCTCCTAATACAGAGCGGGGAATAGAGCAGTTTGTGGTCCAAGTGAGAATCACTTACTGCTCTATTCCCCGTTTTGGCAACATGTTCAGATGACCTTGACCCACTTCAGGACTTAGAGAAAATTATTGTTTGGTAAAAACATTTACTCTTACAATAATACCCCTTCCCTATCACTAACCCCCCCCCCGCGTAAAATGGGTATATAGGAGAGCTTCCACCAGTGGTAAAATCATTCTGCTGCTTACACTTCCCGAGCGCAGTTCAGTTTCCGACATGTCCAGCCGTAGGAAACAATCTTCACCGAGGAAGGTTGAACATTCTCCACCTGCTCCGCCAGCTCCTTCCATCCTTCGGCAGGCGTTGATGCTGGCATGCGTTGTTCCTGCGGAGCCAGCACCACGTTCGATGCCAGCTCTTGACGTATCGCCACCACTTCAAGCAAACCCTGTTGCTCCCCCATCTGCTTCTTCATCTTCTTCATCTTCTTCATCGTCTTCATCGTCTTCATCGTCATCTTCTTCATCCTCTCCGGCTACTTCTCGCCCACCTTCTCCGGCTAGTTCAAGTTCTTCCAAATTATCTACATCGCCGAGGAAGGTTGGACAATTACCACTTACTTCATCTCTGGCTTCACCAGCTCCTTCCATTCTTCAGCAGGCGCTGGCAGACATTCTTCCACTGGAGCCGAAGCCAATCAGAGATGAGAACCCACCTTCTACATCAGGCTCTTCTACACGTCCGTCTGTAATTTTTAATAACCCGCAATCTCCTTCTGAGAATTTAAAACAATTAAAATGTCAATGTATATATATCATCAAAAAAGGTCCGAAGAAAGGTGAACGCTGTCACAGGTCTTGTGTTTCAAATGAGGAAATATGCGGGTATCATTTAAAACTGAAACATAAGACTAGCGTTTCTCGATCTTCACCAATATCAACAGTGAACCCCAAAAAACTTCGAATTAATAGGCTTCGTAAAAACGAACGTTACTTTTTTGTTAAAAAGAAAGGTTTTCTAAAGGTGATTCTAAAATGCGCAGACCAACTGTTCTATTTAGCATTACCTAAGGGTATGTTCCACCCTGAAAACCCTACCAGACGAGACTATTTAATTCGAAACGAAAAGGGAGTCACTGTGTGGAAATCATTGCCGTAAAATCAAAGTTCAAAAACCTATCTTCCAAATTTAAGTAAATATTTGTTTCTTTTCTAAATTAAAAAAAAAGTGTGGACAGCCTATTTAAATTCTGTAGCATGCTGCAGAAGGTAAATAGGTTGTCCACACTTTTTTTTATAATCTTAAAACGACCTTGACCTAGATAGGCGCGGGTTTCGGGACTTAGAACATTTTTGTTTGGTAAGATATTGGAAGATATATTTATTTCCTACAATAAAACTAGGGTCACATAGGCTAGAGGTCATCACCAATCCTTTTGAAGAGAGAAATTTACCGATTATTGCAATAGGGGTTTGTCTTGTGTCTTTATTACACTACACGTTAAGTTAGCGACTTTTCCCGAACAAGACATCGAACCAGCTATATTCATTGTAAAAGGGTGGGGGTAAAAGGGTGGGGGTAAACAGATATAAGGCAGTCGGCTTCAGGGTATAGTTATTATTCAACTATGGATAGCCCAGGAGGATCGTCTAACTTAGATGCTAAAGGCAAGGAGGAGAATGATAGAGAGAAAAGAAGGTGTGCTAGAGAGAGAAGAAGGATTGCAATATTGAATGAAGCCTATAATTTATTACGAACAAAAGTACCTTTTCTTGAACCAAAAGCTTCAAGACTTTCTATTATAACACACGCCATAAAATACATTGAAATGTTGGAAATGTTGTCACAAAATACTTCATTTCAACTGCCTGAAGAATTGCTAGCAATAGAAATTGAAAAACTTTCTTCAACTAACTAAGAGTCTTTGGAAATACTGAACAGCGGAAGACAGAACGGGGAATAGATCAGTTTGTGGTCAAAGTGAGAATCACTTACTGCTCTATTCCCCGTTCTGGTAATAGTTTAAGGTGGCCTTGACCCACTTACAAAACTTTATACTCTGTTAGTATTAAATTGTTCATATATTGTTACAATAATACCCCATCCCTATCACTAATTACCCCCACCACTTAAATCGGGGGGTATAAAAGAGGTTTTTCATCAGTGCTTATCTCATTCTGCTACTTGTGTTAGCACTAGGATATATAGCAGCTATGTCACCAAAGGATAATATATTTCCTACTGCAAAATCAATTGTGGGAAATATAAAACATATTGTGATTGAAAGTGAGGATGAAAATGAAGACGAATTGGGAGATGTTGAATTATTAAGTAATATGGATGCAATGGAAGATCTTGAATTATTAAGTGATATGGATAGTGATGATCTTGAAGCAGGATATATGGAACAAATTGAACCGTTAAGTGACGTGGAATCTGAAACCTATAGAATCTATCTGCATCTTCTCTGTTCTGAAGAAATACATGATGAAACTCCAACCACTAGTAGTAGTAGTTTGGATGGGTTATTTTTAGATAGCGCACGAGGGGTATATCATATTCGTCGACGACTATTTCTTTCCGATGCTTCTGATACAACTGATTCCGATTCATCAAATGAGTCTGATTAAGTGTTGTTTTTTTCTATTCAACTGTCAAACTTTAAATACAGAGCGGGGAATAGATCAGTTTGTAGTCAAAGTGAGAACTACTTACTGCTCTATTCCCCGTTTTGGTAATATCGTTGTATAACCTTGACCCAGTTACAAGACAGAAAATATTTACCAGTTTAAAATATATTAAATTTTCCTGTTGCTAGAAAATTGTCCTTGTTAAATACAAAGCGGGGAATAGATCAGTTTATGGTTTAAAATGAAATCATTTACTGCTCTATTCCCCGTTTTGGCAAATATGCTCAATGTCCTTGACCCAAATACAGAATTTTGTAGCCTCCAGCAACAAACTTAAACTTAACCTAAAACGTACCCCCACCACTTTTTCTAGGGTATAAATAGAGGTGCATTTGCAGTGTTTTTTCATTATTGCGTTGACCCTTGTGAAGAGCACGCCTACATTATGAATCGCTGCGATATTTGTAAAGCTTCTTTCAGAGATGAATGGCTTTTAACCATTCATAAAGAATTGAAACATAACACCAATACAAATACAGAAGAACCAAATGAAGAAGAATTAGATTCAATCGACCAACAATTAGCAAAACATCAAGAAGAACAAAATGAAGAAGAACACAACGAAGAAAAAGAAGAAAATGAAGAAAAAGAAGAAAATGAAGTTTCAAGACCAAGTGTCATTCATTATGCGCCTGGACCATCAGTAAATGTGGAACTACACGCCCGAGCACTTTCGGGTAATGTTGTAACCCACTTTAAAATTGACAATACAAAATTGAAACTTGAAGAATTTTTAAATAACGCGAAAGGATTGGTTAGTAAAACTCTGAAAAATGAATTAAAAAGATTAAATTTTATTAAATTTGGACTGTTACTGGATACTTTATTTACAAACATTCAAAATGAAACCTCACCGAGAGGTTTCTTAACAAAAAACCGAACTATTATGTTCTCGTCAGATATTGATTCAACTGTATCTGAATGTTTTGATGAGCTAATGGTGAAAATACAAGAACATGAAGGAAGAGGCTCTGGATGGAGTTTGTTAAGCATCACAGGGCTAGACTTAAGAGTACACAAACACGGCTATGGAATTCGAGGAAGTAGCTACATTCCTCTACCAACAAAGATTAGAAATACCTTATCCTGCGTCAACGTACAAAATCAAGATACTGAGTGTTTTAAGTATGCTGTGTTGGCCAAATATGTAACAGACCATCCGGTAAGACCAAGTCACCATTATGAAGAAGTACAACATAGATATAATTTTCAAGGGATAACTTACCCTGTTGCTATAACAGACGTTTCAAAATTTGAAAAAGAAAATCCTTCAGCTTCTGTCAACCTATTCGGATTGGATTCGTCAAACAATGTGTACCCCTTACGTATAACACCAAATGAGCGCAGAGATCATACCGATTTGTTATTGATTACTAAAGGCGATATTTCACACTTTGTGTATATCAAAAAATTTGAAAGTCTTGTTTCTAAACAATTATCCAATCATGAAAAAAAATGACAATATGCAAAAGATGTTTTTGTCACGTGAACAAAGAACTAAGAAGGGGAGGGTCAGATTGGCTAGTAGAACACCAGTGATTATGTAATGGAAACTATGAAGTAAGAATTAAATTGCCGCATCCTAGCAGAGCGCAGATAAAATTTGACAAAGTAATACAACAATACCGTGTACCTGTTGCTGTTTACGCTGATTTCGAGTCTTCTTTACATCCACTTGAACAACAAGAAGAGGACGTTACAAGAAGAAGCAAATACCAACTTCATTCACCAAACAGTTATTGCATACTAATTAAATCCACGTTGACTGAAGACCATCTTCAAAAATATGGACTATCATCTTCTCCAAAGATTTATCGCGGTGAAGAAGCAGCCAAATACTTTGTCGATGATCTGTATGACATAGCTGCAAAGGTAGAAGAACTGTATGGAACAAAGGTACCCATGTCACCTATGGAAGAAGAAGAGCTTCAACATTATGATTCAACAACAACGTGTTATCTGTGTAATAACACCTTTACACTGGATAACGTTAAAGTTCGTGACCACGATCATCTTACGGGAGCGTACAGAGGTGCAGCCTGTAACGCTTGCAACTTGAACTACAAACTGCCATATTTCATCCCCGTAGTTCTGCACAATCTGAGTGGTTATGATTCGCACTTTATAATCCCCGAACTAGGAAGAGATAATGGAGCAATAGACGTTTTGGCTACGACAATGGAAAAATTTATAAGCTTTTCAAAAAAGGTGGGTAAAATTAAATTGAGGTTTGTTGATTCATTTAGATTTATGCCTTCAAGCCTCATGAAATTATCTGAAAATCTAAGAAGAACAGATTTGATAGAAACAAGCAAAATCGTACCCAATAGTAAAATGGATTTGGTTCTTCGAAAAGGAGTCTTCCCCTATGATTACATCGATGGACTGCATAGATTTGATGAAACATCGCTACCTCCACCAGAACACTTCAAAAACAAACTTAATGATTCGGAAATATCACTTGAGGACTATCAACACGCACGTCGAGTATGGAACGAGTTAGATATGAAGACCTTAGGAGATTACTCGGACTTTTATGTCAAACTAGATGTAACTCTTCTTTGTGATGTAATGGAAGAATTCCGAAACACCTGTTTTGCTGCATACGGTTTGGACCCTCTACATTCGTATACTTCACCAGGATTAGCTTGGCAAGCCATGTTAAAAGAAACAAAATGCAAACTCCAACTTTTAACAGACATTGACATGGTTTTAATGGTTGAAGCTGGAGTAAGAGGCGGATTGACCCAAAGTGTTACCAGACATGTTAAAGCCAACAACAAATACCTTCCCGATTACGATGAAACCAAACCGTCAACCTATTTAGGATATTTCGATGCAAATAACCTGTACGGATGGGCAATGTCAAACCCACTTCCTTTTGATAACTTTAAATGACTTAATCCCGACTCTATTGGCGATATTTTACAAATTCCGAAACATGGTGACACTGGATATATTTTGGATTGCGATTTTGAATACCCAGAAAATTTACATGATCTTCATTATGACCTTCCACTTCTTGCTAAAACAGAAATTTCACCAATTGGAAAACACCCCAAATTAATGATGACATTAAATAATAAACAACGCTACGTGGCTCACTTTTGGGTGGTTCAACAAGCTATCGAATTAGGACTGCGTCTAACAAAAATTAATAGAGTTTTGGAATTTTCTCAATCATGCTGGTTGAAACCCTACATTGATTCAAATACCATCAGAAGAGCAGCAGCTACATCAGACTTTCAAAAAGATTTCTTTAAATTAATGAATAATGCGATATTTGGAAAAACATTGGAAAACAAAAGAAGACATAAAAATGTTAAACTTGTTACCGACGCAAAAAATTACAGAAACTAGTACAGCAGCCAAATTTTGGAACATCTATAATTATTAATGAAAAACTTGTAGCAGTGTCCATGAAGAAGACGAGTGTGAAGATGGATCGTCCTTTGTATATAGGCATGTCAATCTTGGACATCTCAAAAACACACATGTACGACTTTCACTACAACAAAATGGTGGCGTTCTATGGAAGAGAAAATATATCTATTACATATATGGACACTGACGCTTTCATATATCGCATAGTAACATTGGACATGTATAAAGACTTACGTACATTTATTTACAAGAACGACTTTGATTTCTCCGATTATCCAAAAGATCATCCAAACTACGACAATGGCAGACACAAAAAAGTACTAGGCAAATTCAAGGATGAGGCTAATGGTGTTCTACTTGAAGAGATTGTTGCACTGATGTCTAAACTATATTCTTTGAAACTCTATAATGAAAAAGAAGAAGAAGAAGAAAAGAAGAATAGCTATATTAAGAAAGCTAAAGGTGTAAAGAGTTTATATTTAAAGAAGAAAGTGCATTTTGAACACTACAAGCAATGCTTATTTGAGGATAACATCATTACAGCTAAATTCAACACCATCAGAAGTTTTAACCATCAGCTGTACAGCGTGACTGAAGTTAAAAAGGCGCTATCCTGTAATGACGACAAAAGACAAACCCTTCCAGACAAAATCAACACATTGCCATTCGGCCACTACTCCCTCAACCCTATTGACGAGTAACCTTTTCATCGTCCTAGATCCTTTATCCTTTTCCTTTCCGTAAAAAAAGGGGAAACAGAGCAATGTTAAGCTGTGTTTCCCCTTTTTTTACACAAGTTTTGAATGACCTTGAACTATATATATATATAAGCAGATTTATACCAAAGAATATTTAATACCATATCAGCTGCCTTCGAGAAACCATCATGTCAGACCTGAAGGAGAAGATTATTAATGAACTACACAAACCTGCAAGAATAAAGTTTCCAAGAAGAAATACTGTTATAAAAGGGATAAATGATCTATATCAAGCGGATTTAATTGAAATGCGACCGCATAGCAGAATAAACAAAGGATTCAAATATATACTCACAATTATTAATTGTTTTACAAAAGTTGCAGACGCTTTACCTCTAAAGGACAAGACTGGTAAAAGCGTAACAGAAGCTATGGAAATAGCCATAAAAAGAGATAAAAACAAAATTAAACATTTACAAACTGATGATGGAACAGAATACTTTAATACAAACTTTGAACAGTTAATGAATAAATATAAAATAAATCATTATTCTACAAATTCAGAGAAAAAAGCAGCTATTGTAGAAAGATTCAATAGAACTTTAAAAGGAGCACTGTATAAACAATTTTCAAAAAGAGGTTCTTACGTATGGTATGATGTTTTACCACAATTAATAAATGATTATAACAACAGGTTTCATAGAACTATCGGTATGAAACCTAACAAAGTAAATAGAAGAAATGCAAAAGATGTATTAAAACGCATAAAGAAAAATACAAAGCCTAAAGTAGAAAAAATGCAGCCAAGAAAATTTAATGTAAGTGATAAAGTACGGATTAGTAAATATAAGGGAGTGTTTACCAAGAAATACCTTCCCAATTGGACGAATGAAGTTTTTACAGTGTATAAAGTGCAACCGACTGTACCTGAAACGTATATCTTAAAAGATAACAAAGGAGATTTGTTGCAAGGTGCATTTTATGGACATGAAATGTTAAAGTCAACAGTAGGTGATGTATATCTTGTTGAAAAAGTGTTACAAAGAAAAAAGGACGCAGTTAAAGTGCAGTGGTTAGGGTTTAACAAAACTGAGGATTCATGGATACCTATAAAGGACTTGGTTTAATGCAAGCAACTCATTTCATCGTTAACCTTTGAGCAGGATGGAGATTATTCACCATAAAGATCGATTTAATATTAATAACATAGATGATTTAACTGTGGATAACGTTAAAATCAACAATGGTAAACACGGTAGTTTACTTCCAAACACTGTTCGATGTATAGTAAGTGGCCCCTCAAACTGCGGAAAGACCAATGTTGTCTTTAATTTGATCACTAATCCGCAGGGATTAAGGTTTAATAACCTATATATTTTTTCAAAGTCTCTACATCAACCAAAGTATCAATTGCTGGATAAAATCCTATCTGATGTGTCTGATGTTAATTTTTACAAATTTAACGCTAGTGATAGTATTATGCAACCAAACGAAGCGAAACCGTATTCTGTATTTATATTTGACGATGTATCTTGTGAAAATCAGGATACTATTAGAAACTACTTTGCCATGGGAAGACATAATAACATCGACAGCATATATATAGGACAAACTTATAGCAAAATCCCAAAACAACTTATCAGAGATAATGCAAATATTCTAATTGTATTCAAACAAGATGATACTAACCTAAAACATATATATAACGATCATGTGAATGCGGATATGCCATTTGAAAAGTTTAAAGAGCTTTGTGGAAAAGCATGGGCGGAAAAGTATGGATTTTTGGTTATTATGAAAGATCAAGCTATAAAAGATGGTCGTTATAGAATAGGTTTTGATAAATTTGTTTTAATACACTGATTAGCGGTATTACTGTACAAGTCGTCAAGGTGTGAAGATGGTTAACCAGGAAAAGCTATTAAAGGAAATAAAATCACTTAGTGATTCTATTAGACAAAAGAACCGAGCTTTAAAATCAGGTATAAATGAAAGAGAGCAATTTTTAGAAACAACATTCAAACCTGTTACTGAACCTTTAAAGCGATTAGCACAAAATATGGAAAAACCTTCAATTCGCTTCGAAGGAGACAAAATGCTACCAATTTCAAAATATGAAGAAGAATTTCAGAATGATGAAAGTTTTGGTCAGTTACAAACATCTGAAGAAAGCGACGAGTATGAAGAAAGCGGAGATATAGAGGATTTAAAGGAAAAGGACATTGCAGAAGATACAAGTACAGAAGATACAAGTGTAGAAGATACAAGAGCAGAAGAAGAGGATATTAACCCATCCAACTTAAGCAAATTAGGCACTGATATTATGTTTAAAGGAACACTTGGAAGAACATATACGTTAAAAATGTTACACGCCGCACATGCTAATCGAAATTATCATACTTATGGAGCTAGAATAGAGGATAAAGGATTAATGATTGGAGATAGCAAGTTAGATATAAACGAAAATGATGATATAGTTATTGGAGATAAGAAATATAAAGGTACTAAAGGTTTGTTTGAACTCATCTTTAAAAATAATCCTGGTAAATATACTAAAAGGGATTTACAATTGTTTAAAAATATATTAGAGTATACAAATGCACATAGAAAGAAGTATTCCAAAGACCTACCTATTCATAGAAATCGGTCAGTAAAATATACAAGTATTATATCTAGTCTTTTCCCCTCGAAATCAAAAAAAGCTCAAATTAAAAGAAGAGCTTTATCTTCTGCTGAATTAAATGTTTTGCATAAAAAGAGAAAAACAACTGATCCTACCACATCTGGAAGGGGATTATTGAAAAATTTGTATAAAACTAATATAATATATTACAACGATATAAATAAGTTAGTTGATCGAATGAGGTTATTACATGAAGCTATGGAAGCCGGGCACACTGGTTTAGAAAACGAATGGGTAGCTTTGGTTGATGAACTGCGAAAACAAGGAATAATTGTTCAGTAGACGTACATATATAATAAGAACCTAAACGATAGCGATTCAGTTACATCATGAGTGTGGACAAGTTTGGACGGTACTCCGAGTTTGGAGTAAAATCTGGATATAGTGAAAAAAGAGCTGGGTTTCCGTTAACACCTGACGGCAACTATAATTTTGAAGGAAAAGTAATTCAAAATGTTGGTGATCCGCTTATGTCGTCTGATGCGGTTACGGTACAGTACATGGAAAAAAGAACCCCAACTGTACACGAAGATCATTGGGGGTTTTCCGGTAAAAGGTTAAGCAATATACAATATCCCGTTTATGATGGTGAAGCAGTAAATTTAGCTACTCTAAAATTGTTAACGATTTACAAAAGGAATGAAACCGACACAAGCTATGATGTAAAAAAATTAAAATTATCAAATGTAGGTGATTGTGAGCAGGATGGAGACGCTGTAAATAAGAAAATGTTTGATATTGTACACAAGAAATGGACTACGGAATATGAAAAACATTTGGAAAGGTTTGGTGCAGCTCTATTCCATTATATCCATCGGGCTTCAGGAAGAGATGCAGCTTCAGATGTTGACAGTCACAATTATTTAGACTGGAAAAATATATACAATCCAGAGAAACCTAATCAACGAGATAAACCGTCTGAGCCTTCTAAAGTCAATACATTAGGAAAGGGAGATAAAGTGAATGTGATTAATGAACCAACAGAAAACAATGAAGATTACATAAGAGAAAAAAGAATTTAAAATACCCCCATGATAAGGGATAAAGCTTCAGTCATCTTCGAGAGACGATACAGAGAGGACGATGGAATCCAATATTACTGCGTGGAGTTTAATATCTCAAGAGCCGAGATTTCCCCAAGGAGTGTTGACAGATGGTTTTGTTCAACGGTTTGATAGATATATGGATTGGGAACAACTTTCCATACATTATCTCTTCACAATGACTATGTTAAGAATTTATTTTCACAGAGTTAACTGGATCCATATTTTACAAAGACAACAGTTTTCAGAAGACTTCCTCGTAGAGATGACATCAAATTTTAATAACTGTTGGGAAGTAATAAGTAAATATCAAAATCTCTCTGAGAATTACATTGACAATTTTAAAGATAAACTAGACTGGGATGTGTTATTCAATTACCAACGATTTAGTGGCAAGTTTCTAAGGAAACATGACAACTATTTAAAGTTTATTCATTTTACCGAAGACAACAATACCATCACCAGCGGAGAAACATCTGGAACATCTTCAATTACACCTTATTTCAATTTTTACTACTTCTATTTAATATGTCTACATTTAATTAATAAATCCATTTCTATATAATAAATGGATTTTAAACAGTATATAATACAAGAAACCAAAACTGATATAACATTCATTGTAAAACATTTATAGAGTGCACCTACTGATTGTAGGTTTTGCTATAAATAGTCATGTCGAGGGTTAAACGCATCAGTCATAATCGAGAGAGATTACAGAGAGGAAGGGGAATAGCATCAACAGCATTTTCTCTATTAAGTAAACCGGTTGGAGCTATAGTTAACAAGGCGATTGATTTATTACCTGTGGAATTACATTTACCTGGAGGATATCAATATTGTGGTCCTGGAACCAAATTAGAGAAACGTCTTGCTAGAGGAGATCCTGGAATAAATAAGCTCGATCAGGCTTGTAAACAGCACGATATAGCGTATTCCAAATTTGGTGATACTAAAAATAGATCAATAGCAGATAGAGCACTTGCTGAGAAAGCTTGGCAAAGAGTAAAATCTAGTGACGCGAGTATTGGTGAAAAAGCAGCGTCTTTAGCAGTAACAGCAGCAATGAAAGCAAAAACTACGTTTGGAGGAGGAAAGAGAAGAAGGCGTGGGAAAAAACCCGCTAAGAAACAAGGAGGTAATATCAGAAGAAAACGTCGATCTACCAGTGGTAAAGCTAAAAAGAAACCAACAATATGGTCAATGATAAAAAAGGGAGGAGGATTATACCTAAGACCGTATCGTGTGTATTAAATAAGAAAGAGCAATTAATAATTAAAAACAAAGAATTAACCAATGAAGAACTGATTACATATGCTTCTTGTTTGAAAATCCCATTTTTTAGAGGAGTATTTATGAAAGATGAATTACCGGTTAAAATGTGGAAAAATGAGACTGGTATTGTAAATTTGGATAATAGTGAAGGATTAGGCACTCATTGGGTGTGTTACAAGAAACTTGGTAAAACCGTTTATTATTTCGACAGTTTTGGAGACCTTCCACCACCGAAAGAACTTCAACGATACTTTCGTGCGGCAGAAAATGTTTTTTACAATCATACAAGAAAACAACCTGATGATACATCCATTTGCGGTCATTTATGTTTAGACTTTTTAGCTAAAAGTGTTAGTCAACTTTAAGATGTCCTCGTATACAGTGTCATTAACCGGTAACTCATGTACTTTGCGCAGTATTCTGTTTCCAGCGCTACGTTTGCAAAAAGGAAGACTATGGGAAGCCGCATTATTGGATTTAACAACATATAACTCTATTCCAAACGTTAGTGAAGGAATTAATAACAAAATACATTATTACAAGACAAAAGATGATAAAGGAAAGTATTCAGCTTTGGAAGAATTCAGTTTACCAACAGGAGCTTATGAAATTGATAATATAAATGAAGTTATACAAAAACATATGGGAAAACAAAATATAACGATAAAAGGCAATAACAATACAATGAAAGCCGAAATTACGTCTAAGTATTATATTGATTTTAGTCAAGAACATTCAATTGGTAGTTTATTGGGGTTTTCTAAGGAAACAAAAGTATTAGAACCTAATAAAACTCATTCTGGGAATAAAACTGTGACGATCATCAAAGTTAATAGCATAGACATTACATGTAACATTATACAAGGATCCTACAGAGATGGAGAGAATCGTCATATATTACACACATTCTACCCATAAGTTGCACCGGGTTTCAAGATAGTAGAAAAGCCTCAAAACCTTGTGTACCTACCGTTAAACACCAGTTTCATTTCAGACATCGTGCTGAACATAGTGGATCAAGACGGAAACCTTATTGACTTTAGAGGAGAAGCTATTACTGTAAGAATACATATAAAATCATCCGCTTAGACAATGGGGTTATCATTTAAAAAGAGAGAGCCAACAAGCAAAGAGGTCAGTAGCTCATCAGCTGTAGAAGGATTAACAAGTGACAACATTCGTTTTCTAGAAGAAATTGGATTAAAGGTCATTAACAATGGATATACTGGATATAGCGCAGGGTCCAACATTCGACGAGACCTTATGGGAAAAGGAATATCACACGCACAACCCTTACGCTTCGTCCAAATTAAACAATAACGATGAAATTAGGATTCCTATACAACAACAAGACATTTATACTCTTCCATGCGAAAGTTATTTATATATTGAAGGAAAAGTAACAAAAAATGATGGTACTGCTGGAACCACTGTTCCGTTCATAAATAATCCTATGGCATTTTTGTTTGACGAGATTAGATATGAAATTTCAGGAGTTACAGTCGATTCAACAAAAAAGGTTGGAATTTCCAGTACATTGAAAGGATTAGCGTCTTTAACACCAAATGAGAAGAATTTGTTAGCTGTTGCAGGATGGGTTGCACCAGACAAAAGTACAATTGCTCCTGACTCTTCGGGAAACTTTGATTTCTACGTACCTTTAAGATTACTTCTAGGATTTGCTGAAGACTACAGAAGAATAATAATAAATGTAAAACAAGAACTAGTTTTATTAAGATCATCAAACGATAAAGATATTATTAAAGCAGCTACTGGAACAACTGATGTCAATTTAGACTGGAAATTAACATTAGACAAGATTGTTTGGAGAGTACCACATGTGCGACTAAATGATGAATACAGGATTACATTATTAAGAAAGTTAAAATCAGATCGAGACATTGTAATGCCATTCAGAAGCTGGGAGTTTCATGAATACCCCGTTTTACCTACAACACAACGGCATACATGGACTGTAAAAACTTCTACTCATTTGGAAAAAGCGAGATATGTAATATTTGGATTACAAACGAAGAAGAAAAGTATAATAACTGAAAATGCTGGTGAATTTGACCATTGTAAATTAACAAACTGTAAAGTGTTCCTGAATTCACAATTCTTTCCCTACGACAACTTTAATATTTCTTTTGATAAAAAAAGGTACAGTGTTTTATACGATATGTACGCTAGGTTCCAAAATTCATATTACGGCAAAACAAATACACCTCTACTATCTCCCGTACAGTTTGAATCGAAAGCTCCGATTGTTGTAATTGATTGTTCCAAACAAAATGAATCTGTAAAATCGTCTAGTGTTGATATAAAAATAGAAATGGAATTTCAAGAAAACGTACCTGCAAATACATCTGCGTATTGTTTAATTTTGCACGATAAAATTGTTACATACACACCGTTGACCGGTATTGTAAAGACAGTATTGTAAAACGTTGTACTACCACCGGCACCGCCACTGTCGCTAACCTATAAATAGCGGAGCAACAATGCAGGTCTTCAGTTGATCGTCTATCGTCGCATGGGTAACATCTTCTACAAAATGAGTTCTCCATCTGTTGTACAAGGTGATGCAGAGGTAGCACCGTTATTGGAACGTGATAATACTAGTGAAGAAGAAATCATCAAGGAAATAACTGCATTTTTAAAGTTTGGTAAAAGAGATAGAGAGGAGGAAAGTAATGCAGACCCATCAAAGGTAGTACCAAAGAGGAAGAAGAAAGTTGAAGAAAATATTCCTCCTCACATTTTAACTGAAGTTTTTTTGCGAATCTTTTACCCCATCTCAGCATGCATCAGTAAAAGTGTATCAGTTGGATTGATGAAGTCATTGGATTATTCCCCTACAGTAATACTACACCATGGAACAAAAAAGGTTTTATTTTCGCAAAATGCTTGGGAGTCATTTTTGAAACATGTACATTTAATAGAATGTTATTTAACTAACAGTTTGTGTGGAAGGAAAACACATATTCGACTTTTGGATTGTGACAATGAAATCGATATTGTTAAACATCGCGGGCAACTACAAGTGCGAATTAGAGACTTGACTCAACATGAAAATAAGATTCTACTGTCACGTGAAGAATTCTACGTTTTAAACTACGCAACAGAACCTATTACAAGGTACATGAGACAGTTGGTATTTGCAAGCGCTATTATTAAAGAATATTTGGTCGATACTTTGGAAAAACAACCTGATAGCACCATCGTGTACGGACCTGTGGATACATCTATTTTTAATAGAATACCTCATGAAGTTTGCATGTGGAGAAAGTTAAAGGATTTTGAACCACTTGTAGAAATCGCTACAGAAGCTACAGAAGAAACAACACAGGAAGAAGAAACGGAGAAACAAGAAGAAGAAGAAAACGAAACACAAGAAGAAGAAGTTAAAAAAGACTAAAGTTTGACTTAGTAAAGAAGAACACACGTGGGGTAGGCCTATTGGGGACGGTGCCCACGTTAAATATACACCAACGCGCCTGCAACTGTACGGCCTGGTATTTAACCTACCGTGGTGTGGAAAACAGTTTAGTTGATCGCTAGGTGCCATGATGAGCGGAGGGGATGAAGAAGTGAGTGTAAAGCCTTGTGTAATAGAATTTCAAGCATTTCGAAATAATGATGATAGGTTTATTATCAAGGAATTAGTAATTTTAGACTTGCTTACATTTGTAGCCTACCCATTCACGTTTGAAGCTCCTTTTTCTTTTAACAAACTTAACACCAAAGCAAAAAGTACAAACAAATGGATAACAAACTACTTTCATCACATACATTGGTATGAAGGATTTATAAGCTACAGTAATCTGCACAGTATTATGTTTAACTTTTGCAAACAATATTCACATATATACACAAGAGGATTAGAAAAAAAGAACTGGATACAAAAGTACACGCACGGTGATGTTTTCGATATAACTATCAGTAAGGACTTTAACATTAATCTCGGTAATATTTGCGTCGCTGCAAAAGATCTTAAACACGGCCAAACAAACTGTGCATTGTACAACGCATATCGTTTGGCTGCTTACTTGAAACAAACGCAGGAATGTGGTGGGGGTAGCGGAGAACAGAAATGTGGTGGGGGTAGCGGGGCCTATAAATACGAGGAGACAGCACCGCTCCAGCACGAGTATTATTCGAGACTCCAAAGAGGCAACATCACAGAAGACACCACAACCACCACTGACGAAGATGGCATCACAACAGTTTCTACAAACACTGGTTGATCAATTCAACACTCATTCAAAATCCGACCTTCTGCTAACTAAAAAGTGTTCAGAACTAAAAGAACAAAAACACTACATTATTCATAACATCAAGAAAGTGGAAACCACACATGGAGAAGCAATTCTAGTTTCATTGAGCGAAGGACCTTTCACTCCAGGGGATGAGCCGAAGTTTCAAGTATTTCTTCCAAAACGATTTGTTCAACTGCTACAAAATGAAGATTTGCGAGATATTCAACCGGGGACGTTGTATTTGGTATCACATGGTGTAAGCGGCAACAACTCTACGGAACTCACTCTGCACATCACGCATATTTGTACATAATGTCTCTGTTTGTATTTCTCTGTTTGTATTTCTAGTCATTAATGTTAGACTTAAGCTTATTGTATTGTAAGATGTTTGTTTAATAAAGAAAAGAAAGGAAAAAGAAAAAAGAAAAACAGCAACACAGCAGTATATTATTTTATATACTGCTGTGTTGCTTTTTTTTTAAAATTCAAATGGGTGACCTTGAACTTTCATTCAGGGTTAACTTATGCAGAGGTATAAAAGAGAGGGAGCAGTGAAGTTAGTCTCAGTCTTGTCTAACACACGCTGCAGCTAACATTTCGGTGCCACCTATGAACAATTTATTTTTCGATAACAATTTGAAGACATATTGTTGCGAGTTACAATGTTTTAAAATACCAGGCGATCAAGTTGACGGGAAAGCTTGTCGTAAGTGCAAGTGTTTCAGCTATTGCATATGTAGATGTAAAACGTATCAAATGAACCGACAAGATAAAATACAAGAATTACGCCGACGGCTTGCATTACTTTGGCGGCGAATGGAGTAGCAACCATCTGCCGCGCACTTGCCACCTGCCGCCTACCATCTGCCGCCTGCCATCTGCCGTCCGCCATCTGCTCCGCCCCACCACACTTTTACCCCCACCATTTAGTACGATTACAACGCTAGCTTGTGAATAGCCAGTACACCTCCGGCTCTCGACCGGTGAACATCGAGCTGCTCGTCCCGACTGTGTGTTCCCTGCGGTCACATAAATAGGCAAGGAACACACAGTCGGGATGGGCCGATTGGACAAACAAGCGCAACACTTGAAAACTGCGTCTGACGGCTGCGACTCCGGATCAACAATATCGATGACGACAAACAACGGGGAACTATTGTAAACATAAATTATTGTAAACATAACTTATTGTAAATAAAAAGAAAAGTAAAAAATAAAGTTAAATGAAATAGTACTACCTCGCACTCGTATCATCCGATTGCTTCATTCGATTGTTTCATTCGATATTTCTTATCGATTAAACTATCGAATCACAATCAGATTTTACGCGTGCGAGGTAGTACTTTTTTAAAATTACCTCCCCGTGACCTTGAACTTTGACCTTTCACTCATTACGTCACAAAACCGCCTACGTCACTGGCTCAGCCTCAGATGACGTCTTTCATGACTCAGCGCATCCGGTCACGTGACCGGATGACGTCACTTCCGGTCCAAAACCGGCAAACCCACACTACTCCAAGCTGTATCCCAACAGTACGCAAATCATGTCCTTGATGAAATTTAAAATAAAATTAGCCTAATTAGACTTGAGACCAATGTTAATGTAAGAACATCAGGTTTTTCACTGCTGGATTTGTTTAGTTATACTTTCAAATCATTATTTTGGACCGGCTTTTGTGTGTGGTTTGTAACTTAGTTTTTATTTAACATTGTGAGTGGATTTTTTTGTGAGTGGATAACATGCTATATGGAACATGCCGAGACCGCAAGCAGAATTATAACTGGAGTTTGGGACTAAATTTTAAATGGCAAAGCAATTTTGAACATAGGCTGGTTTAAAATCCTGCAATGAAGCAATAATTCACTTGCTAGTAGTTTTTGGAATTTCTAGATTGTTTTACCAAACAATACTAAAGGAACAATAAATCAAAATATAAAACTGTTGTAATCGTTTTATTTTTGAAAATTGACTGCAAATAGCCTATATAATTTGGTAAACCTTAAACTTTATTAAATTTATTTGGTGTGATGGGTTAATATAAGATAATGGTCACAAATCTAAGCTCGCTTTATATACCATAGTTAATCTGAATAATATTACCGGTATCTTATCAACTTATTGTGTGGCTGACATTTAAACGTTTAGATACCGGTAACAAGTAATTTTGAGACGATAGAAATGGAACAGTCAGGACCTCCCGCAGCGCCGTCCTCGCACAGTAAAAATGTTTGGTGGGGAACTGGCGCTGTCCCCCCACCCCCCAGCCGCGAGTACTACAACAGGGAGCCACGCCCTCGTTCCCACTCTATACATAAAAACAGCAGTTCTATCAACTTCCAGCATCCAGCGTAAAATTATGGGACCCTCAGAAACAACTGGGTTGTGTACGGAAATTATAGTAACCTAACCTAACCGCCGCAGCGCGCTGTTAAAGTTTTTAGCCAAAACGTTTCCTCCTCCACATGAAAATGTTTGATTTCATTCAGTTTTTTTTTGTGAAACGCAGAACAAATATGACTTATAAACAGACAGACAGAAAAACAAATGTTAACACATATTTAAATATCTCTGCTGCATACAACATTTTACTGCTCAAAGAGATGTGGGATCAAACCTATTTTATTTATATAGATAAAGACATTCCTTACCTGGAACATCTGGTATTGCTAATAACCTGTCCATAATGTGTTAACAGCTGCAATTCAAATAAATGTACTCCCCATGTTAATCTTATGAGCAAAAAACTAACTTTGAGGGCAGCCCGTGCCCTTGAGAATAAAAATATTGAAAATTAAAAACCTTGTTGCAAAACTACGAACTGAGTCGAATTCTTTGACACTTCAAACATTAAAATTGGTCAAGAAACAACGGAGAAGTTTTCCTAATCAAAAAAGCGCCTTGGCGTATTAATATATAAAATTCAGGAAATTACAGGATTCGTGGTTTGAAATTTTCGTATTTTAGGAGTATACAACAATTCTAATGTTTATGTCAGTTGGCAGAACTGCTGTTGTTATGTATGGAGTGGGGACAAGGGCATGGCTTCATGGTATAGTACTCGCGGCTACGGTGTGGGGGGACAGTGCCAGTTCCCCGCCAAACATTTTTACTGCGCGATTTCCTGACCGTTCCAATTCTGCGCTCCCGTAATTTTAAATAATCCTACTGGTACATATTAGGCAATGGTTTTTTTTAAAGAATACAAAAATAGCCTACTTACAAAGGAGTTTTTCCAGATCAAAAGATAAGTCTGGGCTATAGGCCCAGAAAAATCTTTAAATATGTTTGCGCCTAAAATACTAAAGTGGGCATTATTACCTATAAGTTATTCTTGTTTATTGTGTGTTGCAAAGTGCAAGCAGGACAAGGAGGACAACAAGACGTTTAAAATTAAGTTTAAAAAGTGTAATTAAGTACTAAAATAAAATTGCTGAAAAATAATTTCTGTAGGCCTATTTATTTTCCTACTTAGGCTTTAGGCCTAATTGAAAAAAAATACAAAACTAAGGAGCAAAAACTATGCAACCTATTGTAAAGTATTTATCTCATGAATGGTAAAAATTTGTTTAAATATAATATGAAATTTTAATAGGTATGATTTATTGTTTTGGTAATTAGTTAAAATTGGAGTAACTAAATAATATAAATCAAAGTGCTTTATATACGTTCACAGATATTGGCACCTTGATACACTGCCATTTTTAATACTGAAGTTTTTATACAAATAAATTTAGTCTCTTTGAGGTCGGCTCCACATGTCTGATAATTTTAATTCTGATCTTAAACACAAAATATATTGATATTTAAGACAGAACAAAATTCTCAAAACAACCTATTTTGAGTAACTTGAGAAACAAAACAATTCTGTGCATATCCTGGTAGAAAACAACATTTTATTTAAATAACTTACAGCACAATATTAAACACTTTTTTACATCCTATTGATGTACATTTGACATCATATTGACGTACATTTTACATCATATTGACGTACATTTTACATATTTTTTTTCTTTTCTATACTGCTTGTTTGATATCAATTTGATGGCAATATGATGTCATGTTTGATCTGTTTTTTACGTCACTTTTACATAAAATTGAGTGCCCTTTTTACTTCCAATTGACATCAAATTTATGTCATTTTGACGACATTTGATGTCAATATGACATCAACAATATCAATGACATTGCCATTTTTTACATCAATTTTACGTCAAATAGATGTACTTGTGCTATATGGGCACAGATATCCCTGCCTACCCCATGATAATTCTGTGGTCATCCTTAGGAGGCATGGGGTAGGCAGGGATATCTGTGGGGTCAGGGGTTTCATATTGATAGAATAATGGGACACCTTTCAATATGGTCACACAATCTGGTAGGAAGACAGTTCTAGAATAAATTACAGGACAACCTTAAATTATTCTTTTATAAAATATACTATAATTGCCCAAGGCGAGCTTGCACATAGAAACATAAGTTTTTACTTCATATTGATGTTGTTTTTTTAATCAGGTTGACTAATGTATAAACGTTAAATACCTGTAACCTCCCTTGTAATCCTAGGATACCTTTTTAATGGATGACACATTTTGTCAACGTAATTTTGTCATCTTCAGACCCATACAAAACCTTAAATTATCACAACACAGTTCAAAAGAACGAATACTTGAAAATTATGTTATACAACTTTATATTGTTACCTTTGTCACATGTTATGCTAATTTTTATCATTACTATCACATGATTTATTTGTAAATGTATCACAAATGTCCTGATTATAGGTACTTAATTGGATTGACACTGAAAATATATACACAACTTAAAATTGTTTATTAAAATTTACTAAAATCTTTAAAAAAATAGTTGTTTTAACAAGTTTATAATAAAATGAATATATGCATGTGTAGGCCTAAACATTTCTCAGAACAAAAGTTGAATTAATAAATACAGATTTAAAAAATTGAAGGATGGATTCAAATTTATAATTGTTCGGTGATGTGATACAAACAATTAAGGATTTTTTTAAATAATACAGTAATGAATTCAAACAAAATGACAGTATAATTGCAGTGAAAATAAGTTTATATAAAACCAAAATGTAAGATACATAAACCAGGGTATATAAACACACAGTAAGTAGTGGTAGTTGATTAAATTCCATCTCTGTTTTCATCTTCATCATGGTCTCGTTTCCTGTACATAAACAAATTAAGCAATTACTGTATGTAGCCTTGGGTAACATTTTATCCAAAAATATCCCCGTCGCAGCAAACATGCATACTCAGCGAATTTCCAATGCATATATATGTGTCTCACTACAACATAGAGCCACTTACCAAGTTTCATAAAAATACATTTATAAATAAGAGATATATAGCATTTTATTTATTCTCTATAAAAAAACATTAGGGCTGAGCACGCAGATTTGCTGACACAAGGAAGATAAGAAATATGTTTTTTATTTGCGATAATCAATATAACTCAACCAAGTGAAGCTACAGTTATATTAATAATACCAGGTTATTAAGCATACCAAGTTGTATTAATTTAGGTTCATAACTAAGGGAGACATCGAACTTTACTTATTCTCCATTTGAATAATACCCCTGTCACAACAAACCTAGGTACTCAGCGAATTTCTAATGCATATAGCCCTATATGTTTCTCATTACCACAGAAAGCCACTTACCAAGTTTCATAAAAATACATTTATAAATAAGTGATATATAGCATTTGATTTATTCTCCATAAGAAAAACATTAGGGATGAGTACGCAGGTTTGCAGCAACAAGAAAGATCAGAAATGTGTTTTTAAGCAATCATCAATAAGCCAACGAGGTGAAGCTACTTACCAGGTTTTAATAACTGATGTTCATAATTAAGGGAGATATACAACTTTACTTATTCTCCATAAAAATAACATCATGGCTGAGTATGCAGGTTTGCTGCTACGGGGATAATAAACAAAAAAAAATTGTTTATGCAAATATCAATATACCAGTACTAGGTGGTTTTTACCTATTTTAAACACTCTTTCCATAGCCCGATCGATCTGGTTTTCGAACTTAAGTCATAAATGTTACTGTCCACATTTGTGCCAAATTTAATTAAAATCTGGGAATTTATTTCAAAAGTTGTCGAGGTAACGGATACATATATATAAATCTAAACAAATAGTGTTTTTTGCAAATGGTGACCTCAAAACAAAAAGTGATCATGGTCTCGGCCTTAAGTTTTACAATGCCACCTACAGTAATAGCTTTTTCTCTATAGGGGAAATTCGCTAAAAAAGATATAAATGAACTGGCAAGTAAAAAAGACCAAACTTTAAAAATGTCTTCTCTAGTAATAAAATACCCTCGTCACAGCGTGAAAACTCATTTTAGCGAATTTCCCCTTTAGGGAAGAAGCTATTACCGAAGGTCTTATGGTAAGACTTAAGCCCGAGACAATGATAACAGTAGGGGGCATTAGTTCCTTCAAAACCAGCAAAGGCGCGGTGAGGATGCAAGGATGCAAGGTCACCCCCCCCACCCGATGACCTTGACCTTGACCCCCCCCGTGACGTCATCCACCCGTGACGTCATCCCCCCCCCCGATGACCTTGACGACCCCCCCCAATGACCTTGACCTTGACGACCCCCCCCCCGGTGACGTCATCCCCCCCGACCGAAATCAGCATGCAAGTGAGGAGGACCCCCCGTCGTCTGCGGCACTTTTCGTGATGACCTTGAACATGAGGAAAAAACTTTCGAACCAACACATCTTACCTACTGGGTGATGCTTTACAAAACGGAGCCTCCCCTATAACGGGTCGCTACGAATAGTTTTAACAGTACAATTATCATGGAATGTGTAGGCCAAGATAGTGAACCCCGTTGGTAGGACGGTAAGGAAGCAAGTCGCCACATAACGATAGTCCTTTATGTGTGTTAAGTAACTTACTGCATCCAAACATTTGTAAAATAAACAGTTGCCGATCGATATATCAAATTAGGGAGTCACTGAGCTCCTTAAATCCGACAAACACAACTTACTATCTGTAAGGTAAAGGCACCGGTCAGGGCTGAGCATCCCTAGGATAATGCACCACAAAACCGGCCTATTGACTTTGGCCGCCCTAGGAGAACACACCGCAGCACTGGCCTAGAGGCTTGGGCCGAGCATCCCTAAGGTCATGCACCACAGCACCGGCCTATTGCCCTTGGCTGCCCTAGGAGCACACACCGCAGCACCTGCCTAGGGGATTGGGCCGAGCTTTCCTAAGGTATCGCACCTTAGCACCAGACTATTGCCTTTGGCTGCCCTAGGTTAACACACCGTAGCACCGGCCTAGGGGCGTGGGCCGAGCATCCTTAAGGTCACGCACCACAGCACCGGCCTAGGGGCTTGGGGCGAGCATTCCTAGGGTAACGCGCCACAGCACCGGACTATTGCCTTTGGTTGCCCTAGTGGCACACACCGCAGCACCGACCCTGCATTCTTCCTCAATCTTCTTATTTTCTTTGCGTTCTACCTTAGCCATTTTGTGCACGTTGGTTTAGCCTTTAGTAGTGCGTGTAAGTAAATAAATCGGTATAAAATGTTTGTTTTTAGAGGTAGTAGTTGTATAAAATGTGTATGTTCATGTACCTACTGTTTATTGTGTCAGTGGAATACATCAATATTACACATTTCATTGCAAAATAAGTGTTACAATGTGGTGTTTTATTTGTTAGCTTCATGACTGAATTTAATTTAGTGAGTAATAACAACTGCCTCCCGTTGCTGCGGGACGTTATCGTTTAATGAGAACAAAATCTCAACTGCGCCCCCCCTCAACAAATTCCTAGATCCGCCCCTGCGTCACTGTCACTATCTTCCCCAACTGATAAGTTTGCCCTTAGGTGGTATACATGGACAAACCTGATACGGCCGTCAGCTTGTTTAGCTTGCTGAAACCTCACTTATCAGACCATATGCTAAACAAACAAGAAAGTATAGTTATTAGGGCCAACGCTCACAGAGGTAAGCATCGATCCTTTGCGCTTAGTGACAAGGTGTATGTAAAGTCTGTACGTCAAGAGAAAACCAATTGGCAACCGAACGTCATCATGAAGGTAATAAGCCCCGTAACATATCTTGTTAAAGTTGACGGCCGTATCAGGTTTGTCCATGTATACCACCTAAGGGCAAACTTATCAGTTGGGGAAGATAGTGACAGTGACGCAGGGGCGGATCTAGGAATTTGTTGAGGGGGGGCGCAGTTGAGATTTTGTTCTCATTAAACGATAACGTCCCGCAGCAACGGGAGGCAGTTGTTATTACTCACTAAATTAAATTCAGTCATGAAGCTAACAAATAAAACACCACATTGTAACACTTATTTTGCAATGAAATGTGTAATATTGATGTATTCCACTGACACAATAAACAGTAGGTACATGAACATACACATTTTATACAACTACTACCTCTAAAAACAAACATTTTATACCGATTTATTTACTTACACGCACTACTAAAGGCTAAACCAACGTGCACAAAATGGCTAAGGTAGAACGCAAAGAAAATAAGAAGATTGAGGAAGAATGCAGGGTCGGTGCTGCGGTGTGTGCCACTAGGGCAACCAAAGGCAATAGTCCGGTGCTGTGGCGCGTTACCCTAGGAATGCTCGTCCCAAGCCCCTAGGCCGGTGCTGTGGTGCGTGACCTTAAGGATGCTCGGCCCACGCCCCTAGGCCGGTGCTACGGTGTGTTAACCTAGGGCAGCCAAAGGCAATAGTCTGGTGCTAAGGTGCGATACCTTAGGAAAGCTCGGCCCAATCCCCTAGGCAGGTGCTGCGGTGTGTGCTCCTAGGGCAGCCAAGGGCAATAGGCCGGTGCTGTGGTGCATGACCTTAGGGATGCTCGGCCCAAGCCTCTAGGCCAGTGCTGCGGTGTGTTCTCCTAGGGCGGCCAAAGTCAATAGGCCGGTTTTGTGGTGCATTATCCTAGGGATGCTCAGCCCTGACCGGTGCCTTTACCTTACAGATAGTAAGTTGTGTTTGTCGGATTTAAGGAGCTCAGTGACTCCCTAATTTGATATATCGATCGGCAACTGTTTATTTTACAAATGTTTGGATGCAGTAAGTTACTTAACACACATAAAGGACTATCGTTATGTGGCGACTTGCTTCCTTACCGTCCTACCAACGGGGTTCACTATCTTGGCCTACACATTCCATGATAATTGTACTGTTAAAACTATTCGTAGCGACCCGTTATAGGGGAGGCTCCGTTTTGTAAAGCATCACCCAGTAGGTAAGATGTGTTGGTGCAAATAATGTATTTGCAAATATTAACGGAGAAAATCCATTTTTAAGATATTGCATTCTTGTCAATATCAACTGTTATCATGTGACATCGCTGCTAGTGAGCCACGTCGATACGCTTCAACTATACTTCCACCAAACAGCTGATTAAAACATTAACCAGCTGTTATTAAGTTCATTTGCACCAATCACCTGGTTGATACCCTTACGATTCCCAGGGTTCACTAATGCTTCTAATAAAACATAAAATATCAATAATGCGTTAAAATTACAAAAAAATGGATTTATTTACATGAGATATGACTACAATTCTACAGTATTTACAAACAATGTTCAATATGCCCACCGCCAAGTCGATTGCACATCGTGAACCTAGATGTCATGGATTGCCGGACAGCTTCAAATTCATTTTTCTCTTGGATGACCGCAGCCGCCTCTACAATTCTACCGATCAGGTCCAGTTCATTTTCCACAGGTGTTGAATAAACAAGTTCCTTCATCCTCCCCCAAACGTAGAAATCTAGGGGAGTAAGATCAGGTGATCGCGGAGGCCACGACACCGGTCCCCCGCGACCAATCCACTGCTGATTGTAATTTTGGTTGAGGAAATCTCTTACAATTTGCCCAAACTGTGCAGGAGCACCATTATGTTGCAGCCACATGTTCTGTAAGCCTGCCAAGGGGACGTTCTTCAGAAGTTCTCGGAGTATGTGCCTCAGGAACACAAGATAGGTGGGGGAATTCAAACTATTTGGGAGAATGTAGGGGCCAATTAAATTATCCCCAAAAACTCCAGCCCAAACATTAACTGAGAAACGGTGTTGCTTGCTGGAAATAACAGTTTCGTGGGGATTTTCAGGAGCCCAAACATAGCTGTTCCTGGTATTGAAAATACCATCCTGGTTACAACTGGATTCGTCTGTAAAAAGAACGGATTTCAAGAAATCTGGATCGTCCACCAGTTTGTGCAGGAACCACCTGGAACAATCTACCCGACCTGGATAGTCTTGAGGTTCAAGGGCATGAACCTTTTGGAGATGATATGGGTACCCTCCACACGGTGTCTTTGCCTGCCCCCATCTCATTACCCAAAGCTCGAGTACTTGTTTGAGGGTTTTATTCAAATTTACGAAGGACTTCCTCCTCAAATTCAACTGTACGCACCGACTTTGCAGCACCAGTATCTGCCATACTCACATGAAACGTACCAGTTGCGTGGAGACGATTGTGGACAGCAGTGAACGTTTTGGCAGCAGGACATTGTCTATTGGGGAAATAGTCGCTATACAACCTTCTCGCTTCATTTGCATTTCCAAATGCACCTCCATAATAAAAATGCATATCGCAATACTCTGCAACACTATAATTAGCCATTTATCAATAAATATGAATACTGAATACGTTAACACAGATTACTATTAAAAAGCAGCACACTGATTAACAATAAGCAACATACAGGAAAAAGACAAATTGTAACAGGAAACTGTAATAATTTTAACAATACATTGATCAATCAGCTGTTTAGTGGAATTATACTTGAAACAGCTGATCGACGTGGCTCACTATCAGCGATGTCAGATGATAACAGTTGATATTGACAAGAATGAAAATCTTAAAAATGGATTTTCTCCGTTATTTATGAACCGATTTCCGTAAATTTGGTGTCAGTAGATTTGCAATTAAATTCTCTAAATAAAACGTAATTAATGTAATTTTTTGCCATGAGCGGTTTTTAAGATATTTACGTTTGAAATTTTTAGGCAGCCGCCATTTTGAAATTAATTATTGTAAAAAAAATAGTTTTTTTCTGTAATTAGGTCTTTAGGGAATAAAGCTAAATACCAAATTTTATTTAATTATAACAAGCCGTTCTCAAATTAAAATTTCCTATGTGAAAAAACAAAATGGCGAGTAACTTATATACGAGTAACTTTTGAGTTTTCGAATATGATATTTTGGCTTTTCTATGGTCCAGGAATAATACCTGAAAAGGTTGGTAGAGAGTTCAGAGACACCCTTTATACAATTTGAATTATTCTCCATAAGAATAACATTGGGGCTGAGTACGCAGGTTTGCTACAAGAAGAAACACAAAAAATGGGTTTTTATGCTAATATCAATATAACTCAGTTAGGTGAAGTCGTATACCAGTTTTTATTCATTTATGTTCATAATTAAGGGAGATATAGCATTTAATTATTCTCCATCAGAATAACATGGGGCTGAGTATGCAGGTTTGCCGCTACGGGAGCCTTTGGCAAAAAATTTTTTTTGAGCAAATATCAATAAACCACAACCAGATGAAGCCTTATACCAAGTTTCGTCAATGTACGTTCATAAATAAGCAAGATATAAAATTGGTCTTTTCCTCCATAAGAATAACATCAGTCAACGTACTGTGTTTAGCACTTTCAATATCTCGGTAACGAATTGACGTAGGGGAATGATCAAGATACCAAATTGTGTGTTTTTTTAAGCTGAATCCAATGGTAAACTAATATTTGATTACTTCAACAATTATATATAAATAATTTTTTTAAACATTTTTTGGGGACAAAACCCCCGAAAATACCCCTTCGGATAGAGTGATTTGGCTGGTTTTCGAACTTAAAGTCATAAATGTTGCTTTACACTTTTATGCTAAATTTCATCAAAATCGGATTATTTTTACGAGAGTTATCGTGCTCACGGACACACATACACACAAACACACACATATATATATATATATATATATATATATATATATATATATATATATATATATATATATACAGTTTCGAACGAATTGTGTTTTTGGGGTCTGGGGGACCTCAAAACGAAAAGTTATCATGGCCCCGGGCCTAGGTCTTACCATGAGACCTACGGTAATAGCTATCGTACTGGTGGCGATTTCTATCCAGTGCTGTCAGAACTGGAGAATCCCGCCCCTTTTGTTATCAGACGGGCCCATAAGGTTTTCAGTCTAGTACAGATATATAGTCAATAACCATTACACATTTTCTGAGTCCAAAGGGGGGGGGGCGCGCCCCCTGGCTGGATCCGCCACTGCAGTGACGATCTAATACAGTTTCCAAGAGAACTCTGTAAAAGTCCAGGGCAAACTACATCTCCGGCCAAGCAGCAAGATTCTCCAGCTAAAACCAAGACTCCTTTGAAAACCTGCAATTCACCGGAGCTTATAGATCAAGACCGAGAAAGCCCAGCACACTCAGTCGCTCTCACCGAACAGTTAGAGCGCCTCGGAGGTTATGTAAATATTTATTAGAAGAATCTTAATTTGGTTGGGAGGAGATGTTGTAAATAAGGAAAGCCTATTTTAGTTCAAGAATAAATTATCCGAAGACAGGATTAAACAGTTAGCTATTAAGAGCAAGTCGTCCTGGTGGACTTTGGTGTTACACGTCAGCAATAAGAAGATAAGCCCATCGGGACAAGAAGGCCGAGATCGCCAGTACGAGCTTAGATCCAGGTAGGCAAAGACGTTGCTCCTGTTCCGGTCTCTTGTACTAAGATAGCGATAAAAAGTTATAAGTTTCACCAAAAACAATATTCTTATTGTGAGTTATAAATATATGTTTATTCGGTATAAAACAGCTGTAAGAAGGTGATTCCTGCAAACTTCTTGTGGGTCCGGCGTGTTTCATTGCCGCTCTAACTCCTTTCACTAATCTTTCCAGCCGTGTGATCGTCTTCCCTTCAGGCACAGAAATCAAGAGTTTTCGTGACTCTAGGGGGTACACAGGCCATATTCGGTCTCACACTTACATTGGTTACATTACATTACATTGATTACATTTGGTTTCCATGCCAGTAGATGGACCAGTGTAGTTTAAGAAGCAATCATGAGGCGGTGTTTCTTCTTTGGCTGCTTTTGATTTGGTGCATGCATAGCAAAATTTGTTCCTTACACCAAAGAACAAGATTTTCTTGGTTATAGCACCAATAACAATATCCTGAAACAAAACAGAAGGGTCAATTGAACTATATTGAATTTTGGTTTTTATAAAGAATACAACCTTATGCTACAAATAAACTATTAAAAAAACCTGAAGATACCGTGGATTAGTCCCTACTTACCAAATTTGATCAAAATCGGCCCATTGCATTGATGTGGTTTCTATAGGTCTGTACATAGAGAGACAGGCATCACCTAAAAACCCCTTTTTTGGTTCAGGGAGGAAAAGAAAGTTATTTCCAGCAATGGCACAAATTATAATACCTTAGCAAAAGCTCACTCTTTGTAATGGCACTTAACCGTAATCGCATTTTGCATAATTGTTCACTACACAGGGTGTTTTGGGATAAGTGTAAATAACTACGCCAAAAGATTCCTTACGTCAAGACAAGAAAAATATGTCCTGTCAACATGGGTCCGGAAACCGTTCCGTTTCAGACTTAAAGCCAAAATTCGGGTTTTTACGATTTTCAGTGTACTTTATTTTTGTTTTGGACATAATACACTGATTCTATAGCATTACATTCATTATTCTTAGATGAAAAGATAGGCAATTATCAGTAGAACAGAGCCATATAGTTATACTTTCCACAAAAGTAATAGGTGCACATTGGTCTCATGTAATTGTTTTCCAAAAAAAGTCAATTTTAAAGTATTAATTTTTGAAATGTTGTCAACCGACAGTTATCATGACCAATCACGCTGCAACTTCACCAAAAGTTTCCTTTTTTTATGTAGAACAAAACTCCATCATTGGTTTATAAGAAAAATAATTAAATTTAAACTTGGAAAACAAAACGATAACTTGCAACGGTACAGAATTTTCTTTTAAAATCGCATAAGCGCTGATTTTTTTCTTAAGGGTTTGAACCATTGTTCCGGTGCACAGAATGAGACTGTTAACATGTATTTTTTTATTTTTAGCGAATTTCCCCTATAGGGAAGAAGCTATTACCGTAGTTGGCATGGTAAGACCTAGGCCCAGGACCATGATAACTTTTCGTTTCGAGGTCCCCAGACTCAGACCTCAACAACACCATTCGTTCGAATCTGTATATGTGTGTGTGTGTGTGTGTGTGTGTGTGTGTGTGTGTGTGTGTGTGTGTGTGTGTGTGTGTGTGTGTGTGTGTGTGTGTGTGTGTGTGTGTGTGTGTCCGGGATCACGACAACTCTCGTAAAAATTAACCGATTTTGATGATATTTGGTATAAACGTGTAAAACAACATTTATGACTTTAAGTTTGAAAACCAGCCAGATCGCTCCATCCAAAGGGGTATTTTGGGGGGGTTTTGTACCCCAAAAATATGTTTTGAATGTTTTACATATAATTATTGAAATAGTCAAATTTTAATTTTCACCATTGGGTTCAACTTTAAAAACACACAATTTGGTATTTTGATCATTCCTCTACGTTAAATGGTTACCGAGATATTGAAAGTGCTAAACACAGTACATTGTCTAATGTTATTCTTATGGAGGAAAAGATAAATGTTATATCTCGCTTATTTATGAACGTATACAGACAAAATTTGGTAGTAGTGTGGGTTTGCGGGTTTTGCGCCGGAAGTGACGTCATCCGGTCACGTGACCGGAAGTGCTGAGTCATGAAAGACGTCATCTGGGGCTGAGCCAGTGACGTAGGCGGTTTTGTGACGAAATGAGTTAAAGTTCAAAGTTCAAGGTCACGGGGAGGTAATTTTAAAAAAGTACTACCTCGCACGCGTAAAATCCGATTGTGATTCGATAGTTTTAATTCGATAAAATATCGAATGAAAATTATCGAATGAAGCAATCGAATGATACGAGTGCGAGGTAGTACTAATACAAATATTACTTTATTTTTATTTACAATAAGTTATGTTTACAATAATTCATGTTTACAATAGTTCCCCGTTGTTGGTTGTCATCGATGTTGTTGATCCGGACGAGTTGCGGCCATCACTTCGCTTTCTGAAGAAAGACGGTATATACTTCGATTCCTGCGCAGAGTCCATGTTGTTTTTTGATGCGTAAAGTTCCAAAGATAAATCGTAACCGGACGCAATGAGAAGTCTTAACTCTTCATTAAAAACCTCGAGGTCTTGGAAAGTCGCCAGATGAATAGAGTCATAATGAATACACCTAATTTTAATGGACATTTTAATACAATGTTTTACGTTTGTGAAGAGCACTCGATGTTCACCAGTCGAGAGCCGGAGGTGTACTGACTATTCGCTAGCTAGCGTTCTGGTATCAAACAAAATGGTGGGGCGGAGAAGATGGCGGACAGCAGATGGCAGGCGGCAGGTGGCAGCTGGTTGCTACTACATTCGCCGCCACAGTAATGCAATCCTTCGGCGTAATTCTTGTAGTTTATCTTGTCGGTTCATTTGATACGTTTTACATCTACATATGCAATAGCTGAAACACTTGCACTTACGACAAGCTTTCCCGTCAACTTGATCGCCTGGTATTTTAAAACATTGTAACTCGCAACAATATGTCTTCAAATTGTTATCGAAAAATAAATTTGTCATAGGTGACACCGACATGTTAGCTGCAGCGTGTGTTAGACAAGACTGAGACTAACTTCACTGCTCCCTCTCTTTTATACCTCTTCATAAGTTAACCCTGAATGAAAGTTCAAGGTCATCCATTTGAATTTTAAAAAAAGCAACACAGCAGTATATAAAATAATATACTGCTGTGTTGCTGTTTTTATTTTTTTTTATATTATTTTATTTTTTTTTTTATTTTCTTTATTAAACAAACATCTTACAATACAATAAACTTAAGTTTAACATTGATAACTAGAAATACAAACAGAGACATTATGTACAAGGATGCGTGATGTGCAGAGTGAGTTCCGTCGAGTTGTTGCCGCTTACACCGTGTGATACCAAATACAACGTCCCCGGTTGAATATCTCGCAAATCTTCATTTTGTAGCAGTTGAACAAATCGTTTTGGAAGAAATACTTGAAACTTCGGCTCATCTCCTGGAGAGAAAGGTCCTTCGCTCAATGAAACTAGAATTGCTTCTCCATGTGTGGTTTCCACTTTCTTGATGTTATGAATAATGTAGTGTTTTTGTTCTTTTAGTTCTGAACACTTTTTAGTTAGCAGAAGGTCGGATTTTGAATGAGTGTTGAATTGATCAACCAGTGTTTGTAGAAACTGTTGTGATGTCATCTTCGTCAGTGGTGGTTGTGGTGTCTTCTGTGATGTTGCCTCTTCGGAGTCTCGAATAATACTCGTGCCGGAGCGGTGTTGGCTCCTCGTATTTATAGGCCCCGCTACCCCCACCACATTCCGGTTCTTTGCTACCCCCACCACATTTCTGCGTTTGTTCCAAGTAAGCAGCCAAACGATATGCGTTGTGCAATGCGCAGTTTAATTGTCCGTGTTTAGGATCTTTTGCAGCAACACAAATATTACCGAGATTAATGTTAAAGTCCTTACCGATGGTTATATCGAAAACATCACCGTGCGTGTACTTTTGTATCCAGTTCCTTTTTTCTAATCCTCTTGTGTATATATGTGAATATTGTTTGCAAAAGTTAAACATAATACTGTGCAGATTACTGTAGCTTATAAATCCTTCATACCAATGTATGTGATGAAAGTAGTTTGTTATCCATTTGTTTGTACTTTTTGCTTTGGCGTTAAGGTTGTTAAAAGAAAAAGGAGCTTCAAACGTGAATGGGTAAACTACAAATGTAAGCAAGTCTAAAATTACTAATTCCTTGATAATAAACCTATCATCATTATTTCGAAATGCTTGAAATTCTATTACACAAGGCTTTACACTCACTTCTTCATCCCCTCCGCTCATCATGGCACCTAGCAATCAACTAAACTGTTTTCCACACCACGGTAGGTTAAATACCAGGCCGTACAGTTGCAGGCGCGTTGGTGTATATTTAACGTGGGCACCGTCCCCAATAGGCCTACCCCACGTGTGTTCTTCTTTACTAAGTCAAACTTTAGTCTTTTTTAACTTCTTCTTCTTGTGTTTCGTTTTCTTCTTCTTCTTGTTTCTCCGTTTCTTCTTCCTGTGTTGTTTCTTCTGTAGCTTCTGTAGCGATTTCTACAAGTGGTTCAAAATCCTTTAACTTTCTCCACATGCAAACTTCATGAGGTATTCTATTAAAAATAGATGTATCCACAGGTCCGTACACGATGGTGCTATCAGGTTGTTTTTCCAAAGTATCGACCAACTATTCTTTAATAATAGCGCTTGCAAATACCAACTGTCTCATGTACCTTGTAATAGGTTCTGTTGCGTAGTTTAAAACGTAGAATTCTTCACGTGACAGTAGAATCTTATTTTCATGTTGAGTCAAGTCTCTAATTCGCACATGTAGTTGTCCACGATGTTTAACAATATCGATTTCATTGTCACAATCCAAAAGTCGAATATGTGTTTTCCTTCCACACAAACTGTTAGTTAAATAACATTCTATTAAATGTACATGTTTCAAAAATGACTCCCAAGCATTTTGCGAAAATAAAACCTTTTTTGTTCCATGGTGTAGTATTACTGTAGGGGAATAATTCAATGACTTCATCAATCCAACTGATACACTTTTACTGATGCATGCTGAGATGGGGTAAAAGATTCGCAAAAAAACTTCAGTTAAAATGTGAGGAGGAATATTTTCTTCAACTTTCTTCTTCCTCTTTGGTACTACCTTTGATGGGTCTGCATTACTTTCCTCCTCTCTATCTCTTTTACCAAACTTTAAAAATGCAGTTATTTCCTTGATGATTTCTTCTTCACTAGTATTATCACGTTCCAATAACGGTGCTACCTCTGCATCACCTTGTACAACAGATGGAGAACTCATTTTGTAGAAGATGTTGCCCATGCGACGATAGACGATCAACTGAAGACCTGCATTGTTGCTCCGCTATTTATAGGTTAGCGACAGTGGCGGTGCCGGTGGTGGTACAACGTTTTACAATACCGTCTTTACGATACCAGTCAACGGTGTGTATGTAACAATTTTATCGTGCAAAATTAAACAATACGCAGATGTATTTGCAGGTACGTTTTCTTGAAATTCCATTTCTATTTTTATATCAACACTAGACGATTTTACAGATTCGTTTTGTTTGGAGCAATCAATTACAACAATCGGAGCTTTCGATTCAAACTGTACGGGAGATAGTAGAGGTGTGTTTGTTTTGCCGTAATATGAATTTTGGAACCTAGCGTACATATCGTATAAAACACTGTACCTTTTTTTATCAAAAGAGATATTAAAGTTGTCGTAGGGAAAGAATTGTGAATTCAGGAACACTTTACAGTTTGTTAATTTACAATGGTCAAATTCACCAGCATTTTCAGTTAATATACTTTTTTTCTTTGTTTGTAATCCAAATATTACATATCTCGCTTTTTCCAAATGAGTAGAAGTTTTTACAGTCCATGTATGCCGTTGTGTTGAAGGTAAAACGGGGTATTCATGAAACTCCCAGCTTCTGAATGGTATTACAATGTCTCGATCTGATTTTAACTTTCTTAATAATGTAATCCTGTGTTCATCATTTAGTCGCACATGTGGTACTCTCCAAACAATCTTGTCTAATGTTAGTTTCCAGTCTAAATTGGCTTCAGTTGTTCCAGCAGATGCTTTAATAATATCATTATCGTTTGATGACCTTAATAAAACTAGTTCTTGTTTTACATTTATTATTATTCTTCTGTAATCTTCAGCAAATCCTAAAAGTAATCTTAAAGGTACGTAAAAATCAAAGTTTCCCGAAGCGTCAGGAGTAATTATACTTTTGTCTGGTGCAACCCATCCTGCAACAGCTAACAGATTCTTCTCATTTGGTGTTAAAGACGCTAATCCTTTTAATGTACTGGAAATTCCAACCTTTTTTGTTGAATCGACTGTAACTCCTGAAATTTCATATCTAATCTCGTCAAACAAAAATGCCATAGGATTATTTATGAACGGAACAGTGGTTCCAACAGTACCGTCAGCTTTTGTTACTTTTCCTTCAATATATAAATAACTTTCGCATGGAAGAGTATAAATGTCTTGTTGTTGTATAGGAATCCTAATTTCATCGTTATTGTTTAATTTGGACGAAGCGTAAGGGTTGTGCGTGTGATATTCCTTTTCCCATAAGGTCTCGTCGAATGTTGGACCCTGCGCTATATCCAGTATATCCATTGTTAATGACCTTTAATCCAATTTCTTCTAGAAAACGAATGTTGTCACTTGTTAATCCTTCTACAGCTGATGAGCTACTGACCTCTTTGCTGGTTGGCTCTCTCTTTTTAAATGATAACCCCATTATCTAAGCGGATGATTTTATATGTATTCTTACAGTAATAGCTTCTCCTCGAAAGTCAATAAGGTTTCCGTCTTGATCCACTATGTTCAGCACGATGTCTGAAATGAAACTGGTGTTTAACGGTAGGTACACAAGGTTTTGAGGCTTTTCTACTATCTTGAAACCCGGTGCGACTGATGGGTAGAATGTGTGTAATATATGCCGATTTTCTCCATCTCTGTAGGATCCTTGTATAATGTTACATGTAATGTCTATGCTGTTTACTTTGATGATCGTCACAGTTCTATTCCCAGAATGAGTTGTATTAGGTTCTAATACCTTTGTTTCCTTAGAAAACCCCAATAAACTACCAATTGAACGTTCTTGGCCAAAATCAATATAATACTTAGAAGTAATTTCGGCTTTCATTGTATTGTTATTGCCTTTT
Organism: Allygus modestus; assembly: GCA_963675035.1. NCBI lineage: Eukaryota > Metazoa > Arthropoda > Insecta > Hemiptera > Cicadellidae > Allygus > Allygus modestus. Next base: position 42,480,364 of record OY776113.1, on the reverse strand, counting down.
ATCGTTATATTTTCTTTTCCCATATGTTTTTGTATAACTTCATTTATATTATCAATTTCATAAGCTCCTGTTGGTAAACTGAATTCTTCCAAAGCTGAATATTTTCCTTTATTATCTTTTGTCTTGTAATAATGTATTTTGTTATTAATTCCTTCACTAACGTTTGGAATAGAGTTATATGTTGTTAAATCCAATAATGCGGCTTCCCATAGTCTTCCTTTTTTGCAAACGTAGCGCTGGAAACAGAATACTGCGCAAAGTACATGAGTTACCGGTTAATGACACTGTATACGAAGACATCTTAAAGTTGACTAACACTTTTAGCTAAAAAGTCTAAACATAAATGACCGCAAATGGATGTATCATCAGGTTGTTTTCTTGTATAATTGTAAAAAACATTTTCTGCCGCACGAAAGTATTGTTGAAGTTCTTTCGGTGGTGGAAGGTTTCCAAAACTGTCGAAATAATAAATCGTTTCACCAAGTTTCTTGTAACACACCCAATGAGTGCCTAATCCTTCACTATTATCCAAATTTACTATACCAGTCTCATTTTTCCACATTTTAACCGGTAATTCATCTTTCATAAATACTCCTCTAAAAAATGGGATTTTCAAACAAGAAGCATATGTAATCAGTTCTTCATTGGTTAATTCTTTGTTTTTAATTATTAATTGCTCTTTCTTATTTAATACACACGATACGGTCTTAGGTATAGTCCTCCTCCCTTTTTTATCATTGACCATATTGTTGGTTTCTTTTTACCTTTACCACTAGTAGATCGACGTTTTCTTCTGATATTACCTCCTTGTTTCTTAGCGGGTCTTTTCCCACGCCTTCTTCTCTTTCCTCCTCCAAACGTAGTTTTTGCTTTCATTGCTGCTGTTACTGCTAAAGACGATGCTTTTTCACCAATACTCGCGTCACTAGATTTTACTCTTTGCCAAGCTTTCTCAGAAAGTGCTCTATCTGCTATTGATCTATTTTTTGTATCACCAAATTTGGAATACGCTATATCGTGCTGTTTACAAGCCTGATCAAGCTTATTTATTCCAGGATCTCCTCTAGCAAGCCGTTTCTCTAATTTGGTTCCAGGACCACAATATTGATATCCTCCAGGTAAATGTAATTCCACAGGTAATAAATCAATCGCCTTGTTAACTATAGCTCCAACCGGTTTACTTAATAGAGAAAATGCTGTTGATGCTATTCCCCTTCCTCTCTGTAATCTCTCTCGATTATGACTGATGCGTTTAGCCCTCGGCATGACTATTTATAGCCAAACTTACAGTCAGTAGGTGCACTCTATAAATGTTTTACAATGAATGTAATATTAGTCTTGGCTTCTTGTATTATATATACTGTTTAAAATCCATTTATTATATAGAAATGGATTAATTAATTAAATGTAGACATAATAAATAAAAGTAGTAAAAATAGAAATAAGGTGTAATTGAAGATGTTTCAAATGTTTCTCCGCTGGTGATGGTATCGTTGTTTTCGGTAAAATGAATAAAATCTAAATAGTTGTCATGTTCCCTTAGAAACTTGCCACTCAATCGTTGGTAATTAAATAACACATTCCAGTCTAGTTTATCTTTAAAATTGTCAATGTAATTTTCAGAGAGATTTTGATATTTACTTATTACTTCCCAACAGTTATTAAAATTTGATGTCATCTCTACAAGGAAGTTTTCTGAAAACTGTTGTCTTTGTAAAATATGAATCCAGTTAACTCTGTGAAAATAAATTCTTAACATAGTCATTGTGAAGAGGTAGTGTATGGAAAGTTGTTCCCAATCCATATATCTATCAAACCGTTGAACAAAACCATCTGTCAGCACTCCTTGGGGAAATCTCGGCTCTTGAGATATTAAACTCCACGCAGTAATATTGGATTCCATCATCCTCTCTGTATCATCTCTCGAATATAACTGATGCTTTATCCCTTATCATGGGTATTTAAATTCTTTTTTCTCTTATATAATCTTCATCGTTTTCTGTTGGTTCATTAATCACATTCACTTTATCCCCCTTTCCTAATGTCTTGACTTTAGAAGGCTCAGACGGTTTATCTAATTGATTAGGTTTTTCTGGATTGTGTATCTTTTTCCAGTCTAAATAATTGTGGCTGTCAACATCTGAAGCTACAGCTCTTCCTGAAGCCCGATGGATATAATTAAATAAAGCTGCACCAAACCTTTCCATATGTTTTTCATATTCTGTAGTCCATTTCTTGTGTACTATATCAAATATTTTCTTATTTACAGCGTCTCCATCCTGCTCACAATCACCTACATTTGACAATTTTAATTTTTTTACATCATAGCTTGTATCAGTTTCATTCTTTTTGTAAATCGTTAACAATTTTAAAGTCGCTAAATTTACTGCTTCACCATCATAAATGGGATGTTTTATATTGCTTAACCTTTTACCGGAAAATCCCCAATGGTCTTCGTGTACAATCGGGGTTCTTTTATCCATGTATTGTACCGTAACCGCATCAGAAGACAAAAGCGGATCACCAACATTTTGAATTACTTTTCCTTCAAAATTATAATTACCATCAGGTGTTAACGGAAACCCAGCTCTTTTTTCACTATATCCAGATTTTACTCCAAACTCGGAATACCGTCCAAACTTGTCCACACTCATGATGTAACTGAATCGCTATCGTTTAGGTTCTTACTATATATATATATATATATATACGTCTACTGAACAATTATTTCTCGTTTTCGCAGTTCATCAACCAAAGCTACCCATTCGTTTTCTAAACCAGTGTGCCCGGCTTCCATAGCTTCATGTAATAACCTCATTCGATCAACTAACTTATTTATATCGTTGTAATATATTATATTGGTTTTATACAAATTTTTTAATAATCCCCTTCCAGATGTAGTAGGATCAGTTGTTTTTCTTTTTTTATGCAAAACATTTAATTCAGCAGAAGATAAAGCTCTTCTTTTAATTGGAGCTTTATTTGATTTCGAGGGGAAAAGACTAGATATAATGTTTGTGTATTTTATTGACCTGTTTCTATGAATAGGTAGTTCTTTGGAATATTTTTTTCTATGTGCATTTGTATACTCTAGTATATTTTTAAACAATTGTAAATCCTTTTTAGTATATTTACCAGGATTATTTTTAAAGATGAGTTCAAACAAACCTGTTGTACCTTTATATTTCTTATCACCAATAACTATATCATCATTTTCGTTTATATCTAACTTTCTATCTCCAATCATTAATCCTGTATCCTCTATCCTAGCTCCATATGTATGATAATTTCGATTAGCATGTGTGCCATGTAACATTTTTAATGTATATTTTCTTCCAAGTGTTCCTTTAAACATAATATCTGTGCCTAATTTGCTTAAGTTGGATGGGTTGATATCCTCTTCTTCTGCTCTTGTATCTTCCGCACTTGTATCTTCTGTACTTGTATCTCCTGCAATGTTCTTTTCCCTTAAATCTCCTATATCTCCGCTTTCTTCATACTCGTCGCTTTCTTCAGATGTTTGTAACTGGTCAGAACTTTCATCATTCTGAAATTCTTCTTCATATTTGGAAATTGGTAGCATTTTGTCTCCTTCGAAGCGAATTGAAGGTCTTTCCATATTTTGTGCTAATCGCTTTAAAGGTTCAGTAACAGGTTTGAATGTTGTTTCTAAAAATTGCTCTCTTTCATTTATACCTGATTTTAAAGCTCGGTTTTTTTGTCTAATAGAATCACTAAGTGATTTTATTTCCTTTAATAGCTTTTCCTGGTTAACCATCTTCACACCTTGACGACTTGTACAGTAATACCGCTAATCAGTGTATTAAAACGAATTTATCAAAACCTATTCTATAACGACCATCTTTTATAGCTTGATCTTTCATAATAACCAAAAATCCATACTTTTCCGCCCATGCTTTTCCGCAAAGCTCTTTAAACTTTTCAAATGGCATATCCGCATTCACATGATCGTTATATATATGTTTTAGGTTAGTATCATCTTGTTTGAATACAATTAGAATATTTGCATTATCTCTGATAAGTTGTTTTGGGATTTTGCTATAAGTTTGTCCTATATATATGCTGTCGATGTTATTATGTCTTCCCATGGCAAAGTAGTTTCTAATAGTATCCTGATTTTCACAAGATACATCGTCAAATATAAATACAGAATACGGTTTCGCTTCGTTTGGTTGCATAATGCTATCACTAGCGTTAAATTTGTAAAAATTAACATCAGACACATCAGATAGGATTTTATCCAGCAATTGATACTTTGGTTGATGTAGAGACTTTGAAAAAATATATAGGTTACTAAACCTTAATCCCTGCGGATTAGTGATCAAATTAAAGACAACATTGGTCTTTCCACAGTTTGAGGGGCCACTTACTATACATCGAACAGTGTTTGGAAGTAAACTACCGTGTTTACCATTGTTGATTTTAACGTTATCCACAGTTAAATCATCTATGTTATTAATATTGAATCGATCTTTATGGTGAATAATCTCCATCCTGCTCAAAGGTTAACGATGAAATGAGTTGCTTGTATTAAACCAAGTCCTTTATAGGTATCCATGAATCCTCAGTTTTGTTAAACCCTAACCACCGCACTTTAACTGCGTCCTTTTTTCTTTGTAACACTTTTTCAACAAGATATACATCACCTACTGTTGACTTTAACATTTCATGTCCATAAAATGCACCTTGCAACAAATCTCCTTTGTTATCTTTTAGGATATACGTTTCAGGTACAGTCGGTTGCACTTTATACACTGTAAAAACTTCATTCGTCCAATTGGGAAGGTATTTTTTGGTAAACACTCCCTTATATTTACTAATCCGTACTTTATCACTTACATTAAATTTTCTTGGCTGCATTTTTTCTACTTTAGGCTTTGTATTTTTCTTTATGCGTTTTAATACATCTTTTGCATTTCTTCTATTTACTTTGTTAGGTTTCATACCAATAGTTCTATGAAACCTGTTGTTATAATCATTTATTAATTGTGGTAAAACATCATACCATACGTAAGAACCTCTTTTTGAAAATTGTTTATACAGTGCTCCTTTCAAGGTTCTATTGAATCTTTCTACAATAGCTGCTTTTTTCTCTGAATTTGTAGAATAATGATTTATTTTATATTTATTCATTAACTGTGCAAAGTTTGTATTAAAGTATTCTGTTCCATCATCAGTTTGTAAATGTTTAATTTTGTTTTTATCTCTTTTTATGGCTATTTCCATGGCTTCTGTTACGCTTTTACCAGTCTTGTCCTTTAGAGGCAAAGCGTCTGCAACTTTTGTAAAACAATTAATAATTGTGAGTATATATTTAAATCCTTTGTTTATTCTGCTATGCGGTCGCATTTCAATTAGATCCGCTTGATATAGATCATTTATCCCTTTTATAACAGTATTTCTTCTTGGAAACTTTATTCTTGCAGGTTTGTGTAGTTCATTAATAATCTTCTCCTTCAGGTCTGACATTATGGTTTCACGAAGGCAGCTGATATGGTATTAAATATTCTTTGGTATAAATCTGCTTATATATATATATATATATATATACACATATAGTTCAAGGTCATTTAAAACTTGTGTAAAAAAAGGGGAAACACAGCTTAACATTGCTGTGTTTCCCCTTTTTTTACGGAAAGGAAAAGGATAAAGGATCTAGGACGATGAAAAGGTTACTCGTCAATAGGGTTGAGGGAGTAGTGGCCGAATGGTAATGTGTTGATTTTGTCTGGAAGTGTTTGTCTTTTGTCGTCATTACAGGATAGCGCCTTTTTAACTTCAGTCACGCTGTACAGCTGATGGTTAAAACTTCTGATGGTGTTGAATTTAGCTGTAATGATGTTATCCTCAAATAAGCATTGCTTGTAGTGTTCAAAATGCACTTTCTTCTTTAAATATAAACTCTTTACACCTTTAGCTTTCTTAATATAGCTATTCTTCTTTTCTTCTTCTTCTTCTTTTTCATTATAGAGTTTCAAAGAATATAGTTTAGACATCAATGCAACAATCTCTTCAAGCAGAACACCATTAGCCTCATCCTTGAATTTGCCTAGTACTTTTTTGTGTCTGTCATTGTCGTAGTTTGGATGATCTTTTGGATAATCGGAGAAATCAAAGTCGTTCTTGTAAATAAATGTACGCAAATCTTTATACATGTCCAATGTTACTATGCGATATATGAAAGCGTCAGTGTCCATATATGTAATAGATATATTTTCTCTTCCGTAGAACGCCACCATTTTGTTGTAGTGAAAATCGTACATGTGTGTTTTTGAGATGTCCAAGATTGACATGCCTATATACAAAGGACGATCCATCTTCACACTCGTCTTCTTCATGGACACTGCTACAAGTTTTTCATTAATAATTATAGATGTTCCAAAATTTGGCTGCTGTACTAGTTTCTGTAATTTTTTTGCGTCGGTAACAAGTTTAACATTTTTGTGTCTTCTTTTGTTTTCCAATGTTTTTCCAAATATCGCATTATTCATTAATTTAAAGAAATCTTTTTGAAAGTCTGATGTAGCTGCTGCTCTTCTGATGGTATTTGAATCAATGTAGGGTTTCAACCAGCATGATTGAGAAAATTCCAAAACTCTATTAATTTTTGTTAGACGTAGTCCTAATTCGATAGCTTGTTGAACCACCCAAAAGTGAGCCACGTAGCGTTGTTTATTATTTAATGTCATCATTAATTTGGGGTGTTTTCCAATTGGTGAAATTTCTGTTTTAGCAAGAAGTGGAAGGTCATAATGAAGATCATGTAAATTTTCTGGGTATTCAAAATCGCAATCCAAAATATATCCAGTGTCACCATGTTTCGGAATTTGTAAAATATCGCCAATAGAGTCGGGATTAATCCATTTAAAGTTATCAAAAGGAAGTGGGGTTGACATTGCCCATCCGTACAGGTTATTTGCATCGAAATATCCTAAATAGGTTGACGGTTTGGTTTCATCGTAATCGGGTAGGTATTTGTTGTTGGCTTTGACATGTCTGGTAACACTTTGGGTCAATCCGCCTCTTACTCCAGCTTCAACCATTAAAACCATGTCAATGTCTGTTAAAAGTTGGAGTTTGCATTTTGTTTCTTTTAACATGGCTTGCCAAGCTAATCCTGGTGAAGTATACGAATGTAGAGGGTCCAAACCGTATGCAGCAAAACAGGTGTTTCGGAATTCTTCCATTACATCACAAAGAAGAGTTACATCTAGTTTGACATAAAAGTCCGAGTAATCTCCTAAGGTCTTCATATCTAACTCGTTCCATACTCGACGTGCGTGTTGATAGTCCTCAAGTGATATTTCCGAATCATTAAGTTTGTTTTTGAAGTGTTCTGGTGAAGGTAGTGATGTTTCATCAAATCTATGCAGTCCATCGATGTAATCATAGGGGAAGACTCCTTTTCGAAGAACCAAATCCATTTTACTATTGGGTACAATTTTGCTTGTTTCTATCAAATCTGTTCTTCTTAGATTTTCAGATAATTTCATGAGGCTTGAAGGCATAAATCTAAATGAATCAACAAACCTTAATTTAATTTTACCCACCTTTTTTGAAAAGCTTATAAATTTTTCCATTGTAGTAGCCAAAACGTCTATTGCTCCATTATCTCTTCCTAGTTCGGGGATTATGAAGTGCGAATCATAACCACTCAGATTGTGCAGAACTACGGGGATAAAATATGGTAGTTTGTAGTTCAAGTTGCAAGCGTTACAGGCTGCACCTCTGTACGCTCCCGTAAGATGATCATGGTCACGAACTTTAACGTTATCCAGTGTAAAGGTGTTATTACACAAATAACACGTTGTTGTTGAATCATAATGTTGAAGTTCTTCTTCTTCCATAGGTGACATGGGTACCTTTGTTCCATACAGTTCTTCTACCTTTGCAGCTATGTCATACAAATCATCGACAAAGTATTTGGCTGCTTCTTCACCGCGATAAATCTTTGGAGAAGATGATAGTCCATATTTTTGAAGATGGTCTTCAGTCAACGTGGATTTAATTAGTATGCAATAACTGTTTGGTGAATGAAGTTGGTATTTGCTTCTTCTTGTAACGTCCTCTTCTTGTTGTTCAAGCGGATGTAAAGAAGACTCGAAATCAGCGTAAACAACAACAGGTACACGGTATTGTTGTATTACTTTGTCAAATTTTATCTGCGCTCTGCTAGGATGCGGCAATTTAATTCTTACTTCATAGTTTCCATTACATAACCGCTGGTGTTCTACTAACCAATCAGACCCTCCCCTTCTTAGTTCTTTGTTCACGTGACAAAAACATCTTTTGCAAATTGTCATCTTTCTTTTATGCTTAGATAATTGATTAGAAACAAGACTTTCAAATTTTTTGATATACACAAAGTGTGAAATATCACCTTTAGTAATTAATAACAAATCGGTATGATCTCTGCGCTCATTTGGTGTTATACGCAAGGGGTACAAATTGTTTGTCGAATCCAATCCGAAGAGGTTGACAGAAGCTGAAGGATTTTGTTTTTCAAATTTTGAAACGTCTGTTATAGCAACAGGGTAAGTCATCCCTTGGAAATTATATCTATGTTGTACTTCTTCATAATAGTGACTTGGTCTTTCCGGATGAATTGTTACATATTTGGCCAACATAGCATATTTAAAACACTCAGTATCTTGATTTTGTACGTTGACGCAGGATAAGGTATTTCTAATCTTTGTTGGTAGAGGAATGTAGCTACTTCCTCGAATTCCATAGCCGTGTTTGTGTACTCTTAAGTCTAGCCCTGTGATGCTTAACAAATTCCATCCAGAGCCTCTTCCTTCATGTTCTTGTATTTTAGTCATTAGCTCTTCAAAACATTCAGATACGATTGAATCAATATCTGACGAAAACATAATAGTTCGGTTTTTTGTTAAAAACCCTCTCGGTGAAGTTTCATTTTGAATGTTTGTAAATAAAGCATCCATTAATAGTCCAAATTTAATAAAATTTAATCTTTTTAATTCATTTTACAAAGTGTTGCTTACCAATCCTTTTGCGTTATTTAAAAACTCTTCGAGTTGTAATTTTGCATTGTCAATTTTGAAGTGGGTTACTACATTACCCAGAAGTGCTCGGGCATGTAGTTTTACATTTACTGCTGTTGATGCTGAAGGACGGTGAAGTGTAGACAGAGCATGCGTAGAAGTCGATGCAGCTGATGATGTTGAAGGATGATGAAGTGTAGACAGAACAGGCGTAGAAGTCGATGCAGATGATGATGATGTTGAAGGACGGTGAAGTGTAGACATAGCAGAGGTAGAAGGCGATGTTGATGGTGCATATTGAATAACACTAGGTCTGGAATTTTGGTGTTGAGCTAACATTTGATCTATTTCTTTCAATTCTTCTTCTTCATATTCTTCATTTTGGTTTTTGTTATGTTTCAGTTCTTTATGTATCATTAAAATAAATTCATCCTTAAATGAAGACTTGCAAATATCGCAGCGATGCATAATGTAGGTGCGATCTCCACAAGGGTCAAGGCAATAATGAACAACACTGCAAATACCCCTCTATTTATACCCTAGCAAAAGTAATGGGGGTACGTATTACGTTAAGTTTACTATTTTTTTTTTTTTTTTTTTTTTTTTTGCATTTTATATTTACTATTGTAGCTGGAGGCTACAAATTTCTGTATTTAGGTCAAGGTCATTGAACAAATTTACCAAAACGGGGAATAGAGCAGTAAATGATTTTATATTAAACCATAAACTGATCTATTCCCCGCTCTGTATTTAACTAAGACAATTTTCTCCAACAGAAACATTTGATAAATTTTAAACTCGGATGTGAAGTTGGATTGTACACATTGCATCTTGATCAACTAAAAATTTCATAAAACAATAGGGATCTTCAGTTGTAGATTCATCTTTAACATATTCAATAGTCAACATTGCCGAACGAAGATCTTGTGGAATTACGTCGACTTTTATGAGTCGCCTTTCGAGTTCGAACCGTTTTGTTATTGATGTAAGTTTTATCACATCATCGATATCGATGAGGGGAAAGCTGTAGCAAACGGAGTTTCCTGGTGGGTTCATCATGTCTATATGATAAATATACACTGTTGCATCGTCTTTAAATAGACGTTCCCCCACCATTAAATGTATAAGTTACCCCACTTTTTTAATCATGTAAATGGGTCAAGGTCATACAACGATATTACCAAAACGGGGAATAGAGCAGTAAGTGATTCTCACTATAACCACAAACTGATCTATTCCCCGCTTTGTATTTAAAGTAAACTATTTGAAGACAACAAAAACTTATTCAGATTCTTCCGATGATAATGATGATGATGAGCTCATATCACTAAATAAGCGACGACGAACACAAAAGTTCCCTGTGACTGGATCTAGAACTACATCATCGATATTAATACTGCTTGGAGGGGTTTCACTATCAACAAGGTCCATTTCCTCCAAGCAAAGCAACTGATGATGAAATTCCGGTTCATTATTATCGACATCTTCGTCGTCAGTCAACAGCTCCAACAGCTCCATCTCTCCAAGATATGGTTCACTGCTAGCAAACTCACTCAGTAGTTCAAAGCCACTAAATAGTTCAAGATCACTAAATAGTTCACCTTCCATCTCTGAATCATCATCGTCTTCATCTTCGTTTAAATTTAATGGAATATTTTCAATCAATTCTAGTATAGTCTTCTTAGAAGGGAAAATGTTATCTCTGGGCGACATGATTCCAAGTAGCAGACTGATTTACCACTAATACGAAACCACCTTTTATACATGATTTCGGTGGTGGTGGGGGTAAGTGTTGAAAGTGCAAGTGGTAGGGAAAAGTGATAGGGAAGAGGTATTATTGTAACACAAATGATTAAGTCCTGTAAGTGGGTCAAGGTCACCTTATCCTATTACCAGAACGGGGAATAGAGCAGTAAGAGATTCTTATTCAAACCTCAAACTGATCTATTCCCCGTTCTGTATTCCCCCCCCCCTTTGGCGTTTTATTTAGTTTATGAGGTTGTGTAATAAAGGCACAGTGTGTAGCCTTCTTGTAATAATTGGACAATTTTTTTCTTCAAAGGGATTGGTTTTACATCTATTTTTACTTCTTCTGTTCCACGAATACCCAATCCTTTGACCTGAACATGTTGGTACTCCGTTAACAGTTGGTAAACACGCTGGATAAAAGTATCCGCTTTAGCAGTAGAGTCAATATAGTGGAGGTATACCATGGTAGGTGCTCTCTTGACGCAATTCAGAACCAAAGTGATAATTGTCTCTGTAACATCGGGCTTATATACCCATCGTTTTTTTTTTTTTGTTTTTTTTTTTTTGCTTTAATTACAGGTTTGGAACAATATAAAATGTTATATTAATGTTCCATCCTTTATCGACTAACCTTACCATATTACCAAAGATTTTATATAACTTTCTACTGTAGTTTGTTTCAAATGCTTCATTTTCACTACTATAAACTTCACCTGTTGGTCTCCACATGTACAATTGACAACTAACCTCTATATCAAGATACCGTAGCAGTAATCTCCTTACAGCAAGCACCTGATCAATGTTTTCGACCCGTCTGCTAACTATTATAGTTGCTGCAGAGATAGAAGTAGTGGATGCATTCATTTTCAGCAGAGTACTAATTTTTACCAGCGATGTAGAACCTCCTTTATACTTAGTTTAGGTAGTGGTGGGGGTTAGGAAAAGATATTGTTGTGAGAAATAAGAAGATCTTTCATTATTTTTTATCAAACGAATATTTTCTAAGTCCCAAGGTCATTTACACCAGTTGCCAGAACGGGGAATAGAGCAGTAAGTGGTTCTCACTTGGACCGCAAACTGATCTATTCCCCGCTCTGTATTTTAAAGTAAACAATAACTCTTCTCACTACTGAGCAGCCTTTGTTCTTTGAAGCTCAAGTTCTAAGTCTGCAACCAGGCGAAAGTCTGCATCATGCTCCTCCCATTGTTCAGGAGAACGCGGTTGACCACACCACTTAGTAAAGGCGTACCTCATCGCCTCATTGTACTCCTCCAGGATAACATGATAGGGTCTTGGTTGTTGCGTTGTTGACTGCATCGGTGATGTAGTTTGTTGCGGTTGAGACTGAGCACCATTTTCTGCAACCTTATTAATTTTATAAACCTCAGTCATTTCAGCAGCCTCAACAATCGCGTACAACTCCTCTTCGCTAATTTCCTTTCCCCATGTGTTGCTGTTGACGCTCATGACGATACAACTAATAATTATATTCCGAATCTCTCGCTTAAATACCCGCTTACCCCCTCCCCTCTTTACTGTTGAATAATGTCTTTAATATAATATTTCTCCTTTTTCCATTTAAGTTTTATCTTTGACTTAGTACAATATATCTAAGTCCGTTATTTAGGTCAAGGTCGTTGTAGCATTGTAAAAAAAAAGGTGTGGACAACCTATTTACACTCTGCAGCATATGCTACAAATTGTAAATAGGTTGTCCACACTTTTTTTTTTAATTTGGAAAAGACTATTTTTAATTTGGAATACACTTTTTAATCTTTTTTTATTTTAAATGTTTTCCACACACTGAAACCTGTATCATTTCGAATTAAATAGTTCTGTTTGGTAAGTTCTTTGACGTGGAGGTCCATGCCTCTAGGCAACTCTACATAGTACAATTTACCTTCACATTGAACCACCACCTTTGCAAAGCCCTTTGATTTAACAAAAAAGTATCGTTTATTTCTACAAAGCCTATTAATTCGAATTTTGGTTGGTCTCACTGCTGGATGGGGTGTAGAAAGAGAAACGGTGCCCTTGTGATTTTGTTTTAAATGTGATCTGCATACTTCTTCATTTAAAACACAAGACTTAGCACAACGTTCCCCTTTCCTTGCACCTTTTTTAAAACTGTAGCTGCATCTTGGTGCAGGAAGTATAGACTGCCTTCTCAAGGTTTTTAATTGTTGAAATTTCTCTGAAGGAGATTCGTTGTTAATACAGATCACTGAAGGACGGGAAAGGACACTTACAGAAGGTGTAGAAGGTTTGGTAGGAGAAGAAGAATGTAGACTTGCAGATGGTGTTGAAGAGCCTGGTGTAGAAGGTGGAAGAATGCTTGCCAGCGCCTGCTGAAGAAGCGAAGGAGCTGGTGAAGCCAAAGATGGTGCAGTTGTTTGCTCATCCTTCCTCGGTGATGGAGAAGGTGAGCGAGAAGTAGCCGAAGAAGATGAAGACGACGAAGACGATGAAGAAGATGAAGAAGATGAAGAAGCGGACGGGGGAGCAACGAGGTTTTCTTGAAGTGGTTGCGGTCGTGGTGCAGGCTCCTCAGGAACAATGCATGATAATATTAACGCCTGCCGAAGGATGGAAGGAGCTGGCGGAGCAGATGACGGAGCAGGTGAAGAGTGCTCAACCTTCCTCGGCAAAAGTTGCTTCCTACGGTCAGACATCTCGGGAACTGAACTGTACTCGTGATGTGTAAGCAGCAGAATGATTTTACCACTGGTGAAAACCCTCCTTTTATACCCAGTTATAGAGGGGGGGGCTTTAGAGGTTAGGGAAGGAATATTGTTGTAATGTTTTACTAAACGAAAATTTCCTAAGTCCCGAAGTGGGTCAAGGTCATCTGAACATGTTGCCAAAACGGGGAATAGAGCAGTAAGTGATTCTCACTTGGACCACAAACTGCTCTATTCCCCGCTCTGTATTAGGAGAAGAGGACTAGCTTAAAGCTCGCAATTATAGGCAAATAAACCTGATAACGGAACACTAACCTCTCCCCCGAAAAAATTATTCACCCAACACACAAACGATATAGTCAGTTAACAACAGTCGCGCACTCTGAAACCGCAAGGACGTTCATCACTGTGTAGGCGTCAGAATACTACGAACCGAAGTACAATAATACCTGACCAAGGTCCCCTTAAGTTTATTTCCCCGATGATGCATCCTCCAAGATAAGCAAAATGGTCAGTTAACAACAGTCGCGCACTCTGAAACCGCAAGGACGTTCATCACTGTGTAGGCGTCAGAGTTTTACGAACCGAAGTACAATAATTACCTGACCAAGGTCCCCTTAAATTTAACCAAAAATAAGCAAACTGACTGAATCTGTTTCTCGTGAGTAAGGGTTAAGATAGGTAAAGTCATCCGGTTTGCGCGCCGTAATGACTTAAGGTCGGTTTTCGTGCCATACCTTTTTGTAAGGGGTTAGGAAAGGTGTTTATTTGAGAAACATAATCCCCCCTGAGATATTTAAAGACATAAGGTCGGTTTTCGTGCCATACCTTTTTGAATGGGAGCGTGAAAGAAAAGTACATATTTCATTAGTAAATAAAAAACACTTCAAAAACACTTTAAAACCAACACCAAACTAACTACAGTTAAACTAACTACATTTACTAGCAGCAAACTACAAGCGTTATTCTAACATGCTTAATAATACACAGACATGCCTTAAGCTAAGGTAGCATCTCTAATATATAGTGGTACCAACTCTATACTAGAGATACTATTGCGGACAGCGCGGGCAAACAGCTAGCTAGGCTGTCGGCCTGCGACTGCGAACCCTCTGCGGGCTGCTCCCGCTTTTATAGGAATATATCGGGGGAGGGGGGGGGGCTTCGACAGTAGTTTGTTCTAACGCTGTATAGCACACTTTGAATTGCTCCAAGTCCGGTAACTGGGTCAAGGACACGTTAAAATATTTTGTAAAATAGCAAAGGTGTTACCTTTGCTATTTTACTTTGGAAGAAATCTGTACTACGTTTAAACAAGGGAGACTGTTATCCGTTTTACGCAAAACTCCTTGCACGATCTTTTGATAAAATGGAAAAGATTAATGCCGGAGGGCGATTCCCATTCCACCAAAATACAATGCATATCATTTCTATGCAACGGTCTCAGCTCTATTTTTACTTTTAATTTAATGCCTCGAAACTCATAAGTAAGGATGGACAGAAAGGCTTCTGAAATAGCAAGCTCGGAAGGAACAAGCCAAGTGTTTACACCTACAGCTTCCATAGCGATATGATGATTTTTACCACGCTGTTGCAGTATATATTAAATTTCCCCTTCCATAAATTTTGTGCTAAAACGTGGTTGTGTACATTGAATGTTTCTTGAATATTTTCTAAGTCCTAATCTAGGTCAAGGACACGTTGAAGATAAAAGCATTAAGTGTTAAGCAAACTACAAAACATTAAATGTTAAGGAAACACATTCCATCTACAATGTTATTATAAAGCATCAAAATATGGTCAGTTTACAACAGTCGTGCACTCTGAAACCGCAAGGACGTTCATCACTGTGTAGGCTTCAGAATACTACGAACCGAAGTACAATAATCCCCTGACCAAGATCCCCTTAAATATATTTAACTAGCAGCAAACTACAAGCGTTATCTAACATGCTTAAACAAACTAACTAAACATGCAAGGGCGCGGATCTCTTAATTGCGCGTCGGGCCCAACGCACACTTAACAGACCTACGCTGCAGCAGGCACTGCAACCCAGTGGGACGTTCATCGCAACGGGCGGCAGGCTACTGCGAAGAGACGCTCGAAATCTCGGGTTATATAGACGGAGAATGGGAAATCGGGATATTAAGGGGAAAGCGGGATAAGGGATAACCCTGCTTCGTTGCGGGATTTTATCCCGCACTTCCAAGAACATTTTTCCCTCGACCTTGACCTTGACCTTGAACATGACCCAAAAGGGGGGGGGGTCCGTCAGGGGGGGGGGGTCCGTCGCGGGGGGGGGGTCCGTCGCGGGGGGGGGGGGGTCCGTCGCGGGGGGGGGGGGTCCGTCGCGGGGGGGGGGGTTCCGTCCGGGGGGGGGGGGCCGGTTCTAAACCAGTCCTCAGCTTTCTACCCATATATGGATAGGGCAAGGTTTCACTTTACGACCTGCTTCACTCTGCCAGCCGCCTCATTCCGGCTTTGGATTGCAACCAGTACACACGTGCTCTATCCAACTCTATCTTATTCATTTTCTTTTCCATCCTATTTACACCATGTCTTCTCCTCTGACTCCTGAAAAACTCCAGCGCTTAAAGGAATCTTTGAAGAGGTCGACGGAAAGAAGGAGCGGGTTTAAGAGACCTTCAACTTTGAAGTCTCTCAAACGGAATCTCCATGGTCATCCGCTGTATTTTGAACAACGACCCTCGACTCAGCCTCGACCTTCTACATCGGCTCAGCCTCGGCCTTCTACATCGGCGGCTCAACCTTCGTCTCCAACACCGACTGTCGATGAGGTGATGCAACGGACAAGGGTGATGGGGCTGAACGACTTGGTGACGCCGTTTGAAGTCTCCAAGGTCGAGTTTCGAAATCTGAAGCGGATGACGGAGTATAAATATGTGGCAACCAACGGGGACCACGTGTTCCTGTTTCAACACACCATCCACTACATCGAGGTGCGTCTGCCGCAGTCTCTCCCACCGCCACCTCCTCTGATACCTGATACACAGGAGTTATTCTTAACCAGAAAAGATGGGAGGGTAAAGTGGGTTTTGAAGAATAAAGTTTGAACTGATCCTTATCCCGACCAACCTTCAGCACGCAAACGGTCCTTTTCAGGACCACCCTAAGCATTTCAAGTTAGGGACTTGGCCTGTACATAGGCAGGAGAGTTTGTTTGTGCAGCCCACTTTGTGAAATTTTCTAAGTCCCAAAGTCCTTGAACTTGACCTTGACCTTGAACATGACCCATGTTGGGGGGGGGGGTACAAAGTTTTTCCAAAGTATGTCATGTGGGTACTCAAATTACGCGAATTGATCAGACGAACAAGGAGGTGCAAACAGAATTTTGATCCGGCCAAGGGTATAGTAGCAGAAGCGAAAAAACTACAAAGTTTGTCCAAAGTATGTCATGTGGGTACTCAAATTACGCGAATTGATCAGACGAACAAGATGGTGCAAACAGAATTCAGATCCGACCAAAGGTATAGCAGAAATAGCGAAAAAACCAATGTTTTCAAGGTTACATACTAATAGCTTCTTTAATATTGGGTTAAAGTATAGCGAGTGGGTACTCAAATTACGCGGGTTAATCAGACGAACAAGATGGTGCAAACAGAATTAAGATCCCAACGGTATAGCAGAAATAGCGAAAAAACCAATGTTTTCAAGGTTACATACTAATAACTTCTTTATTATTGGGTTAAAGTATAGCGAGTGGGTACTCAAATTACGCGGGTTAATCAGACGAACAAGATGGTGCGAATATAATTCAGATCCGACTGAGATTAGGGAAGAAACAGCGCGAAAACAACACTTTCAAGGCCTGACATTAATAAATACTTTGTTTATGGATTAAACTACGACAAGTTATTTATAGTTTAAAGTATAACGAGGTAACGTTGTTGTGCGGGTAGGTCGGGTGGGTATCATACACGCTAGCGCTATATCATTATACTTTTAGCTCTTGCAGGATTAACATCTACCTATAGAGTTTGTGTTATTCTAAAGATGTCACAGTTTTACAGAAATATGACGAAGGTGTCCTTCAACAGTCCGCCTGCCACCACCTTCTACTTCTCCGACTGTGAAGATAGAAGGTCTACGCTGTTAGTGGATTGTGAGCGATTTCGCCGTAGAATACTCCAGGCTGAAACATTCTTAGCAAGTTGTCTGCTACGCAAGATGCATCATATGAGTACATGCAATAAATTAGATCACAGTGACTGTTATGATTGCGTAAAAACAGTGTCGAGCAAGAATTGTTAATGTTTTCAGTTACGGAGCTCCGATCCTCACAGAGTCAGAGCTAGACCCTAACTAATGCATGTCCCGTAGTTATTGTGCGATGTGAAAACTTGGTGGGGGAAACTGGTGTGGTGGGGGGTAAAGGCGAGTGTCTATCCTACATGCTTGTATCACTTCAGTATACCTGCGGCTCTTGCATAGTTCACATGGATTCGCAAATACAAGGCACTACTGTTTCTTCCACATGTTCTTCTTTTAATATTGAGCAAGCTGACAATACAAATGATGAAATACAAGTACATGAAGTTTCTAGCACAATATCTACTGATGCAGAAGCAATAATGTCATCCCTAATAGGGTTTGACTAATGATGGTGGATGTAGTAGCAACCATCTGCCGCGCACTTGCCACCTACCGCCTACCATCTGTCGCCTGCCATCTGCCGTCCGCCATCTGCTCCGCCCCACCACACTTTTACCCCCACCATTTTGTTTGATACCAAAACGCTAGCTAGCGAGTAGTCAGTACACCTCCGGCTCTCGACCGGTGTACATCGAGCTCTCTGTTGAAATGTCCATCAAAATTAGGTGTATTCATTATGACTCTATTCATCTGGCGAGGCCGCAACTCGTCCGGATCAACAACATCGATGACAACCAACAACGGGGAACTATTGTAAACATGAATTATTGTAAATAAAGTAATATTTGTAATATGAATTATTGTAAATAAAATAAAGTAATATTTGTATTAGTACTACCTCGCACTCGTATCATTCGATTGCTTCATTCGATAATTTTCATTCGATATTTTATCGAATTAAAACTATCGAATCACAATCGGATTTTACGCGTGCGAGGTAGTACTTTTTTAAAATTACCTCCCCGTGACCTTGAACTTTGAACTTTAACTCATTTCGTCACAAAACCGCCTACGTCACTGGCTCAGCCCCAGATAACATCTTTCATGACTCAGCACTTCCGGTCACGTGACCGGATGACGTCACTTCCGGCGCAAAACCCGCAAACCCACACTACTTTTGGTATACGACTTCATCTGGTTGTGGTCTATTAATATTTGCTCAAAAAAACATTTTTTTGCCAAAGGCTTCCGTAGCAGCAAACCTGCGTACTCAGCCCCATGTTATTCTGATGGAGAATAATTAAATGCTATGTCTCCCTTAATTATGAACATAAATTAATACAAACTAGTATATGACTTCACCTAGTTGAGTTATATTGATATTAGCATAAAAACCCATTTTTTGTGTTCCTTGATGCAGCAAACCTGCCTACTCAGCCCCAATGTTATTCTTATGGAGAATAATTACAATTGTATATATCGCTTATTTGTGAATATATTTTTATGAAACTTGGTAAGTGGCTTTATGTAGTATTAAGACATTTATATCTCCATTGGAAATTCGCTGAGTATGCAGGTTTGCTGCGACGGGTGTATTTTATAACTTATTAGTGTGTGTTTCAAATGAAGTGAATTATAATTCAAAAGTAAGTTTAAACAAAACGTTTCTTTTTCTTAATCCTGAAAAAATATCAAAAACTGATAGTTTTGTAAAAGTTAGTCAACAATTTGTACCGATAAAGATTTCAAATAAAATACTATTTTGTACCTAATAGTGAATTTTAAAAAATGGAATCCATTTTCGTAAAATAGATGTTAATAAAAAATAACATTTTTCGTAACTCCAAAATAATTTACATACAAAACCCAAATAGATTCAGATCTCAAGCACTTCAATGGTGTTCATGGGCTTATTTTCCAAGTACAAATTTTATTATTTATAAGAAATTACCATTAATCAAAGATTTAAAACTAATGAAATTATTAAAAAATTAAAAAATACTTAACAGTAAGTACACTGTATAGTACATAAGTTGCAATCTTTTTTATTACTTATTTTTTACTAACTTTTACGAAACTATCAATTTCTGATTTTTATTTTCAGAATTAAGAAAAAGATACATTATGTTATAACGTATTTTGTAATTATAATTTACTTCAGTTGAAACACACACTAGTAAGTGAAACAAATAATATCACCAATCTCATTCTGCACATCAGAACAATGATGCAAAACCCCTAAGCAAAAGCTCAGCTCTTTTGCGATTTTAAAAGAAAATTCTGTACTGTTGCAAGTTATCGTGTTTTTTCCAAGTTTAAATTTAATTATTTCTTACTAACCAATGTTGGAGTTTTGTTCTGCTTAAAAAAAAGAAACTTTAGGTGAAGTTGCAGCATGATTGGTCATCATAATCGTTGGTTGACGACGTTTCAACAATTAAAATTAACTTTAAAATTGACTTTTTTTGGAAAACAAATTATATTTAAAGTGAGACCAACGTACACCTATTACTTTTGTGGAAAGTATAACTATAGGGCTCTGTTCTACTGCTAATTAATTACCTCTCTTTTCATGTAAGAATAATGAATGTAATAACTATAGGATCAGTGTATTTTGTCCAAAACAAAAATAAAGTACACTGAAAATCGTAAAAACCCGAATTTTGGCTTTAAGTCTGAAACGAACGGTTTCTGGACCCATGTTGACAGGACATATTTTTCTTGTCTTAATGTAAGGAATCATTTGGCGAAGTTAGTTACACTTATCCCGAAACACCCTGTATATGAAAGCGGAATTAATGATTCATGCCAACCTCTGGGAAATCCGGATTTTTAAATATCCGGACGGGTCGTCCGTCCAGATTTTTGAGAGTCTACTGTACCTGTATTTACAAATTATACAAAATTGAAAATAAATTGGGTAAAATACATAATTTGAATTTTGTATTGTCTGCTAATATTTGTAGCACTTTTTGTATGAAGTCAACCGTGACATACGCCTGATGAGGAAATCATCCCATGTTCATATGACCGTTTTGCCCAACCTCCATCACCAATTACTCTGATGTATGGTACACTATTAAGAAAGTTTCCTTTTTCTACAGCAATTTTCTTTTCCTCTTCGGCATTTTCTTTCATTTTTTGTATCATCTCATCTTTGGGAAAGACCAAAAATATATAATGCTTTTACCATTATATGTGGTTGTCAATATTATTAACTAGGAAGGGGGTTTTATGGGGGTTTATAATTTTCCGTTTTCAGTTTTTTACATTTTTCACCCTTCAATTTTAAAAACACTCAATTTTAGATTTTAAACATTTCATAGGGCTTAAAAAAATAGTATTTTGAATCATTTACATAAGTGGTTACGGATAAAATAAAAGTATTAATAAAATTTCCTATAATCTGCTTATGGGAAAAAGGATTTTAGCTTTTCCACAGTTAATTTTACTGAAAACTGCACTTGGTAAGTGGCTGTATTAAAAAGTGAGAAACATATACATGCATTGGAAATTCATGTATGCAGGTTTGCTGCGACAGGTATATTTTTTGTTAGTATGGTACAGATTGGTTGGCTTATGGGGTGTAGATAAAAAAAGTCTTACAACACTTCAAACAGCTTAAGCTTCAATTAGCTTACATTAAATTATTATTTATTTATATTAAATTAACTCACCTTTCCTATTTTATTTTCATTGTCCGAAATTTTTGCGCTGACATGACAGGTACCGGTATCGAGTATAATGCATAGTTGTGCTGCTTGAGAATGGCCTAAGCCAAACAATAGAGCACCCCAAAACTAGACTATTGTTGGCCTCATTCCTCTTTTCTTCAGGTTCACTTGTATCTGTGAATTGTTTGCCACGATTATCACAATGGATACATACTTTGAACTTTACGATTTCCCAGTTCAATCTATACTTCCCCATCGTACAGTGATTACCGTGCTTCGCTACAGTTTCCAATTGTCTCAAAATGTGGTTTATGTCCACAACTCTACGGCCTGACACCACATTCCCTCTTCAAGTTAGTCAAATGGAACGTGTTCTACTAAAAGTTCTGCAAACTCACAAGAACTCTCGTCATTTTCACTATCACCAAATTTAGGCCTATCAACATACATTTCTTCACCCTCTGCCAAAGAGGAGGATGGATAATTCTTTTGTGCAAATATTGCCATTCCGCCTGACCTAGAAAGTAATAACTTGTATTAAATTACCTGTAAAACCAGGGTATTGAATGACATTACAAATATAACTAAATTAACTTATTTATTAAAATGATTTACAACCGGGAATAATATTACTACTGTACTGTTATTCCTTTACAACTCGAATTTTGTCCAGGTCATTCGGGACATTGAGTGTTTACACTGACACAGAGACCAAAAGATTCTAACAGCGGCATAGCCGAGGAAGCTAAAGCAGCGTATGACCAGTGTGCCTAAGGTCGTGGGTTCGACTCCCGCCTCCCCACAATCGTTATTTTGAAACTATTAGTACTTAATGACAAATATATTTTTTATTAGTTTATATAAGGGTTTTATTTGTTAATTTGTCTCATACACAAAAAAATCTTTAATAATGTATCTTACATTGCAGCTAAAATACATTGTTATATTTCAGTCATGGTTATGTGTTGCAGCATTGAATATACAGAGTTAGTATATACTCAATGGTTGCAGGCACCTTACACTGTAATGTATTACTAGGTAACACTTCAATTTTTTTATATAACCGTTACAAACTTATAGAATTTTGTTAACATTGTTATATTTAAAAATTACGCGTCTGACATATTTTTTTGAGAGGTTTTAAAACATTTCTGTGGCCCAGTATTTGAAAAAAAGTTAGCTAATCAATAACAAAATCTACATTACACAAACATTTAGTTATGAGTAGTTTCCAGTTAATTTTATTTTAAAAACTACCAAAAGTGCTTTGGGATTAATAATTTTAAATATAAGTTATTTACTGGCAGACATCGTGGTTCCATGACAATCGGCCCATTACATGCGACATTCGATACAAGACCAGTTGACGAGGGGGTAAAAAAAACCTTTTTTGGGATCAGGGACCATGGTATTTACGTTTTATGTACTAAAATATTTACGAAATCAACATTTCTCCATATAATAAATATACGGAGAGAAAGGTTATGCTCATGTACAGTCAGACACAAAATATAATGTTTTTACTTTCTCAGAATTTGCCAGAAGTTTATCGAAAATATTTTTAGAAGACTCCTCACCCTCAGTAGTAGGCCACCATTTTGGTGGGTTACGTAATAAAATTATTCCCATTTAAATAGCATGGGGATTTAATAACGTCTGCTTTGTTTGCATCTAAACATGTGATCCTTCCCAATGGGGAAACAGTTATTTTGTTAATAGAGTTCTACTATTGCAAAAAAAGTTTTAAGAATAATAACTTATTCAAATTATCTTGAACACTGTAGACTGTAATATAAAAGAGAGAACATTTTGACGGTTGTTAATCTTTGAATGTCTGGTTAATATTAAAGACAACCTTTGCAAACCGAACTTTCAATTCACATGTGCATGGATATGACACGAGAAGTAGTATTCTTATCCATAGGGACTTCAAAGAAATCCTATAAAGAAATTGGCATAACCATTTTTAATAAACCGCCACCAAATGCTCATAGGGTGTCCGTTAATAATTTCAAAAAATCTGGGCTAATGGAAAATCCCATTTATGATTTAAATAAAAATGTTTATTTTTATTTAGGTATTGTTAGATTTAGTTCCCTTGACTGTGATATTTGATGTATACCTGATTTTAACCATAACATGATCTATTGCATGTACTTTGCCTGTTTTTTATCCATGACTTGATCTATTTGCATGTACTTTGCTTAACGATCAATGAATAATAAGCAAATAATAATAAGCCCCTACACTAGTTGATTAAAATAAGCAAGTATCGAGTTAAGTGACAAAACAGTACAGCCCTATTTTCCATGAACAGATTTTACTCACTTCTTCTTCTTAGCCAGCAAGCCTTTTATGAACAAAACGCAAGTTTATTTTACCTTAATAATAAAAAGTTATTTGCTTGGATACATGTTAGGACTCCGCCTTTAAAACTCGTGTTAATTTTCCTAATTTAAAATCTAACTTTGAAAAATTAGAAATTACTTATACCGCTGGATTACATAGTTAATGCAGTTAAAAAATATATAAGTTTAATTTCAATGATATTTTTTTATGATGATCAGAACAGGTGTAAAGGACTTCGGGCTCAAAGCTGAAAGCCACTGCCCGCCACGATGGTGATATGAAGAGATGAGGTAGGGAGCAAGAGAAAAGTGCGGCCTTGAGAGAGAGAGAGAGAATGAACGGGACTGGCGGAAGGAGAGGCTGTGACGTATTCACGACTGGGGGGAGCCGTGCACGCGTGCTAGAAGCTGCTCATATGTGAGCGCCGGCTGCGCAGGGAGCCTACTCTTACGATGAAGGTGCAAAATTAGATTTTGTTTTACAGTTCTCCCAAGAAAAATATATTAGATAAAGCTGCAATTTGTTGGTATATTATATACTGTCCTTTAAGTCTTTAAATAGACTTTCTTTGACAATTTTAAATAAAGCTGAAAAAAAATTTTTTCCAACAAAAAAATTATTTCTTTTTTATCCTATTTTTATTTATATCAAAAGTTAGATATGAATTTATCATACATATTCCCAAAATTAAGGCTAGAGTAGATTTTTAGTGAATGACGTAAGAAAACTAGCATTTTTCACTGCTATTGACCACTATCTCTCTTTAGGTAGCCATCCGAAAATTAAACAAATATCTTCCATAGAATATTTATAACACAAGAAAAACTTCTAAGTAAAATAATTCAGACATGTTTTTGACCAAACACCCTTAAACTTTTAAATAAAAAAAGCGTAATATAAAAAACTGCGTTAGTTATTACTGCATTATAATTTTTATATGTAAGCCTCATAATACAAACATTTATTCTGAGAATAGGATTACACTGTCGCTCGTGCATGGTTGGAGTAGTTTTAGTTACATCAGGGGTGTGTGGGGGGGGGAGGATAGGTGGCAGAAAATTTCCCTGCTTAGAGGCGGCATATACTTAATATGTCCCTGCCCACTTTTGTAATTAATTTTCTAATACTGGTTAGAAATTTCATGAATTATGTGTAGAATAGATTGTTTAGAATTGCATTGACGCTACTTGTTGTACGTGTGTGCATTCGATGAATAAAGAATATTTGATTTGATTTGAGAATATAGGTAAGTCAGTTAGTTATATACACAACTTCATCCTAAAATTGTCCAAAACAGATTTTATTAAAATTACTTTGGTTCCCACTTTTCTCCCTCGTAGTGAGAACCCCCTCCCTCCGCATATTATGATGTCCCATTTGGACCAAAACATTAATGGCTACCCTAAGTCACTCAGATAAGTGATCTACATCAAGGTAAGTTGACATTTAGATTAGAAGCTTCCGGTAAATGTATTTTAATTTGTTAGTGTTTAAAGCTGTGCTTGTATGTGTGTTTTTAAGTCAACTAATATGTAAAACTCAGAGAAAATCCAACCAAGGGCGAATGTTATAACATCTTTTGAGTGTTACTTATACAAACACTGATGATACGCTATCACACTTGATTAATCATTAAACAAGGCTGCTCAAGGCATCTCACCCATTCTACACCCATTATTCATTGGTATTCGCCTTAAAATACGCCCTAGTTGCGTCGGCGTCTTACTGAGATATTAAGATATATTTGGAAGATAAATAATCTTTGATTGTAAGGTAAGCCTACAGGGTGGTTGAAGTAATGACCACCTATGACTCTGTTACCTTTAATTATGTTCAAAATTAAATTTCAAGCCTATACATAGTATCTAAAAAGTCTTCCCCTCTCCTCCAGCCACCAATTTCAGACATGTTTATGTGCTACCTCTCTTACCTTCATACATTGTTGCAGGAAGAAGATTAAAGAATATTGCGGCATAGGGGGAACAATTTTCATTAAATATGTTTAGGGCAGCTATTTTGTTTTGGCCTACTCAAGACCTTAAAAATGAAAATGAGATATCTCACGACCATACGTCCAACACACTGACCTTTGTTAATGTAGCAGTTTTTATCTGGGAAGGTTGCCGCAAACCGATGTTTTAACTTAACATAGCAAATATAATATTTTAACTTAAATAGCAAATAAGTTAAAAGGGTGGTGATTGTGCAGGTGGTAGTTTCTTTTTAACCACCTGCACAAATTAATTTATCCACCCTGTATAAATTAATATCATAATCAATATAGATAAGATCAAATCGATTTAAGCAAATAAAATTAGCTAAGTTAATGAAATTGGAAATAAACATGTGTATACAAATGTTAAGGTAATTTGTCCCTCCACTGCCGGGACCCGGGATATTTTCCTCTAGCCTCTCTCTTGTCTTGCCCCAGAATAGGTTAGCAAATGGCAAGGCTTTTATGAAGTCGTAAAATAACCAAATACAGTAGAACCTCGATAACACAACTCTCAAGGAGATCTCTAAAATAGTCTTCTTATCGAGGTGCACTTGTAATTGAGGGTCGTGCTATCAAGGTGGTTTTCACAACAAGACGTGCTATCGAGGTCACAGACTTTTTGCTATACCAAGCACATTTTTTATGAAACATTTCTAATAAGTTGTGTTTTAAGTAGAAAATTACTGTATAAATCAGTCATAAATAAAAGAACACGTGTACAATTAAAACAAACTTCTTTATTATTGCCTTAAAAAATTACAATTTCAGCAATTAAAACATTTATTAAAATTGATTGAAAAATAATAGGCCTGGTAAAGTTTATAATTAGGCTGTAATATTATTTTTTCAAAATTCATGTTACCGTAAATTGTTCATTGTAGGCCTACTACAGTGATGAGTTCTCTTACTCAATAAAATACTATGCAGAACTTACGGCAGTAAGAAAAAAAATCAACCGACTCAGTTCACTAAAGCACAGATTTAATAAGCTCAAAATAGTACCCTAACCTATTGTGAAATACGCAATAAAATAATGTTAATGCGATAATAAATAATGCGATGATGCGACTGATCTGACCCGTGATAGAGAAGGAAAGACCGGAAGAGGAAGCGGGGGTAGGGAAGTGGTTTTCTTGTTGAGACCTGAGCCCAAGACATTGTTGTTTACTTCAAAACATCCGTTCTAACCGTGGGAGGAACTATGCGTGAGAAAGGTTGAGTCGTGCTATAAACGTTCCGTAACGCAAAACGATGCGCTACTGAGGTTAAGAGTCGTGAAATAAAGGTTCACTTACCCAAAGAAGTGTGTTATTGAGGTGGGTGTCGTGCTATAGAGATTCATCAGTTATTTGAAAAGACACGCTATAGAGGTTTATTTATTAGTACAGTAATAGGCCTATGAAATGGCAAAAAGACGTGCTATCGAGATAATTATTTGAAAAGGAGTTGTGTTATAGAGGTATTTATAATTGAGTGTTATGGGAGATTCACAGGGATTAGAAAATCAGACTCATTATCGAGATTTTCGTCTTATCGAGGGTCGCCGTAGCGAGGTTCTACTGTAATCCAATTAATTTCTAAATGTCTGAGAGGTGTTTCTTGAACAAAGTGTGCAGATGGGACAAATGCAGACAAATCATTCACAATTCATGTGTATCTAACTGATTTTATTAACACAAAACTCATTGTTTACAGTTCTCATTACTTAAGTTGGAAACTTTATAAAGGCGTATAAATTGTTAAAGAATAACAAAGAGGTTTGATACAAAATTGTTCCAGTTAAAGAACAAGAATTTTAAAGGTGAAACACTTGTATTATGTATAAGAAGCAAATTTTTGCTCATACGTCTGCTAGACAGTAAAATTAATCTATCGACTACATTATAAATCCTCTGAATTGTAAGAAAACAACAAAAACCCTCCTACAATAGACATACGACAAAACAATAAACCACAATTTAACACCGATAACTCCATATTATGTATCAAACAGAAAACAAGTTTAATTTGTAGCAAATAAATTAGGCACTAAAAAATCAAATTATGCTGACATCAGTGTTTCTTAAAATGACTATACCGAGCAATCCACGCTCATTCTTAAAAATAAATTTGTACCACTCATTCATAGTACATTTTTAATTAAATAAATAACAAATTGATACCCAGATTAAAACTTATGTAGAAGAGCAAGCACATACTTTCCAAATATTTTAAAATTGTTTACAGTCCAACCGTACTCCGACTTTATACATATTTATAAAGTTTGTGTAGTTTTGACAATAGAGGTAATAAGCTTGTGAAATTATCTTTCGGGGAGAAATGCAATTAAAATCTTAAGTACAATAAACACGGGGTATCTGTAAATCTCAGCACGTTCTGACGGACGATATCTATATACATCAGGGAGGTGATTAAGATGCAAATAACAATGGATCATCGGAAAGAGAACGAATAATTTACCAATATTGCACAATTACAAACCCAAGTGCTTAGGAAGGCACAGAATACATAACCAGTACTTACATACATTAATAAATTGACATTTTTTTGGACATCAAAATTGGGAACTCCTGGAGGGAGTTTCCCAAATAAGGCAAAAAATAAACTTTTTTACCTTCTCACATGAGCTGGTTATAAAAACATTTAACAAATATTATTGCCAAAAGGTAAATTGCCCATATCTCAAATATTTCAGGCCTGAAACTACATTAAACTAGCTCGATGCTACGCTAACACACAGATAACACGTATGAGACAAAACCAGGTGGAGTAGTGTTATAAAGATTAATATAAAAAATAATTCTATAACAACTTCCACAAGGGTTATCTTAAATAAAACTACTAAAGTAGTATACTTTGACCAGATTAGCCAAAGTAAAGATCACAACAGAAAAATTATATGGGATTAATTATGCTTATGTCAGAAGGTAAATATATAAAGAAAACGCTACAGTTTACAGACACCCAAGTTATTTCCAACAAATTTAACTTACCTAAAATATTAATTAGGTCAAAAATAACTGGAATACGTTTTATAACTCGATAACTCCAGTTGAAATTAAAATAAATATAAATTATGCTTCAATAATTAACAACTGAATGTAATAAATCCATGCATCTATAGGAAATCAAGAACAGTATATATATAGCTCAATAAAAGCTCTTTTGTTAAGTTGTTTCAAAACAAATAATAAAATATTAGTTCAAATTAAATATATAAGTTATTAAAATTATTCAATATATTAATATTTAATATTCTTCAGAGCTTGAGCTTTTGAACTAAGAAATAACATGCAAATGAGTACTATAATAAGAGGGTTCATTAAAAATGAGTTGAACGATTCCTTGAGTATAAACATAAAATAACTATGTAAGTTTTACAAAACTTTCAAAAGTAAAACTGATAAAAAACTTAAGCAAACATTTCATTAAAATTAGCTCTGATACATGGTCTACAAAAAACCCTAACAATACAAATTTCAATATTTTTGACAGAACCCGGTAGTCATAGTTATGTATATTTTACTAAAGAGCACGATTAAAACTGAGGCTTAGATGCTTCCTTATCTACAAATTATTTTCATTTTAACTGTAGAAAAAACATGTATGCAATACAAAGAAAATTATACCTAAATCCATGATACTAAAAACATAAGAAAGTAACCAAAAGGGGTAGAGGAAGTGACTGGATAGGTGGTTACAGGCATTATTATGTTAATTATATCACAATCAAAAATGTTTCCTCTTTTACACGCTTAACTATAAATACAGAATCCTCTGTCAACTTGGTCAGTTTTGGCACCGAACAACGAAATTGTCCTCAGTGCGAAATCCAACTTCCTGCAAGAAAAATTAAATCATTGAATTATGAAATGCATGGTGGTGGCATGGTGTGTCAACTAACTGATCAATTATTTATATACACAACTTATGTATAATTATTTCCCCATATGCTAAACTTTGAGTCAGTTGATCATGCAGTGTTGGACATAAAATCAGCTAGTGATCACCTCCCGGCGCTCACTTCAATTGTTGAAGACAAAACACCCAACTGAATGTCAAGTCCTGGAGACTCTTATACAGGTATGTTTTGCTAACTTGGTTGGGGTCGGTTCAAATTTTCATCAATCTGCTTATTAACAAAAATGAATTCTAGGTAATCGTTTGTTGATTCTGAGTACTCTTTAGAAAGTTTTCGCTATGTCTGAGTCAAAGACATGTACATATATGGGATTGCTTAATTAAACTCATCAATACTGATTTACTGCAGACCTTTAGTATTTCATTCAGTACCAAATGGTACAGTAGACGTTTCGACTGCTATAATACGGGAATATATATATATATACAGACAGTATCATGTTGTTCAGTTGTCATTCACAGCCAATAGTGTCTCTATCGTCATGATTTATGCCTGTGTGATTGTCATTTACGGCCAATATTACACGGAGTGAGATTCATTAACAACCAATTTCACAAAGTTCGGTGTCTAATATGGTGATGATGCCTAGCCTGGTTGCCGTTCACGGCCAATATCACACGGTTTAGTCATTTATTAGGGTAATGACGCGAGGTCCACTCGTTTCCAGTCAACTGTGGCGCAATCAGCTTTTACGATCAATTGTACGAGATGTGACGATCGTTTACTCAAGGCGATCATTACTGGCATGATCTGGTCATCGATTATGATATAACCAACATCAATTAATCCAATTTTGGTTTTCCCCAAAAAACCGATAAAACAGAGAACCAAGAACTGGAACCAACACATCCTTATTAAGAACACTATAATTTGCAGGATTGACACCAGTTAGGCCTAGATAGAATATTTTCCTCCTGACTTCTCAATGCTCACTATTTCTTATCATTTGATTAGAAAGAGAACAAATAAATTATCTAGAGTTCACTCTCATCATGCTGGGTTATTAAAATGTTGATCTTTTAGTAATTAGAAATTAATAGTAGTTAGAAAACAAATCTAGTAACTGAACCATCACTCTTTGCATTATTTAAAAGAAAATACAAAATTGTAATTGGTTTTACAATATCCCATTATCAAGGCCGTACAAAAAAAATGTTTAGGTTGAATTAGCTTCTTAAGTTTAACACTATTGGGTAAAAGGGGAAGGCATTTTGTTAGATTTTAGAGCACATTTGGTTTGCTCATTGTTTTGTTTTATTTTCAACATTTAAAAACAAAAACGTCCATCTGTTAGGGTGAAAACTCAGAATGCTGTGCAACCAACAAGCGACAACCGCGGACGTGGTGTAAAGCGGCACGTGACAAGTCCAGTCAACAAAATGGTGTTTTCGAAAACACGTGGTAGAGCATTGTTTTTATGTGAAAACTCGTATTTTAATGGCTAACTCTACATCGTAGGGTTGTGGAATATCTGTTGATCAGTTTTGTCAACACTAAATCCACTGATTACCCCACACCCAATTAAAAATAACGTAGGAAGTTTTGAGAATGATGAAGATCATTTCATTGTACCATCATCATGTAAACTCAATTTAAAAATTACATACAAACGCCCTGAAGAGAACTTTTTATAGCATTTTCAATATGGAAATGTATTTATTTTTTTTATTTATTTGGACTTTACCTATCGCTTCTAGTGTTTAAAACAACACTACGTTTCGGGAGGTAAGGAAACTCCTCCCGGTATCTTTGTGCAAGTGTAAATGAAAAAGTAAAAAAAAGATTAAGAAAATCCAAAAAAAATGTAGGTTAGTTAGGTGTAAGAACTTGATATTTAGTTGTAAGTAGGGTTCACTTGATAACAGGAGGAGTTTTCTTACCTTCCGAAATGTAATGTAGTTTTAAATACTAGAAGCGATAGGTAAAGTCCAAATAAATCAAAAAATAAATTCAAATCCATCGCTATTATGAGTTTCAAAATACATGGAAATTTATTTAAGAATTTTTTAGTATATGCTGCCAAATGCAAAAATAACTTTTTCTAAGTAAAAAATTTTAAACGGTACCTTGGAAATAGCATTAAACAAAGTAGTTTAGATTCTTTAAACATCCTGAGAATAGAAAATAATACTCTGTGTCCCTCTGATTTTGAAAATATAATTAATGATTTTTTAGCAAGAAATGGATAGGATAAGGTGATTTTACTGTCTGTACTGGATATCATGAAAGACTATTCATGGTTCAAATTTTTATTTAGTTAAAAAAAATCACTGACTTTCCTTCACCAAAAAACTTAATCTTCCCTTGCTTCCCCTAACTAAAAAAGTTATTTTCCCTGACTTTCCCTAAGTTAAAATTCATTTTCCCTTACTCTTGACTCGGAAAGTGAACTTTATTTACAAAAGGTAATATTTAACAAAATCATTTATGTTATCGGCCTTCACCTTTCCTATGTCAGTCCAACACTCTCTTGCTTATTAGTGAATTTCCTGTGGAAAGTGAACTATTAGCATGACCCGCACGGTGAAACTTAAGCCCGGGACCACCATAGAAGTTCCTAACATGACCCCCTGAACACGTTTTGGGGGGTCGTTCAAAATGATATATATACCCATTATATAAATATCTCTAAATAGTGAGATTTTTCGATGGGAACGTTTAAGTAACCAAGCCATTTATCTTTTAGTGAGTGAAGAAGTTGGCCCCATCCCCCAAAATAGGGGTTTTTGGGGCTAAGTCAAAAATGTTAAATAGCAACCCTTACTGAGTGATACGTCTTTTTAAAGGTCTTAATAAAAGAAGATGAATGGTGCAGGTTAGAGGTATTTTTGATGATCCTCTAAATCATAACAGCTTATTAAATATCATTGTAAAATTTAACATTTAATAAGCTGCCATGTTTTAGGGGAGGATCATCGTAGAGACCTCTAGTTTGCACCATTCATCTTCTGTTATTAAGACCTTTAAAAGAGGTATCACTCAGTAAGGGTTGCTATTTATCATTTTCAGGGGTCCAAGTGGTTTTTGAGGACTAAACAATAGGAAAAGTAGGACATTTCCGATGAAAAATAGGATATTTCCGTTGAAAAGTAGGACATTTCCGTTGAAAAGTAGTAGGATTTACTAAAAAGTATGGCAATCTAAGCCTACTGAAAAATACAGTAGACGCTCACTAATCCGGCACGTTCGGGACTTTTGGTGGTGCCGGATTACTGAGCACCGTCTAAAAATAGCCGTTATTGCGAGAATAACAGAAATACCGCTAAAAATAGCGAATCAAAAGGAAATCATTGGTTAGCGGGCTATTATTTCGTGTTTTATTGTGCTTTCTCTGATTTCGGTAGTGATGGAAAATGTTAAAAACAAAACAACATTTCAACCAGAAAATAGATTTACAATGTTATATTTGCATACATACAGTACAAAAAAAAACAACCTACCGATACCCCACAAACTCACCGATCACGCCCGAGCTCCTGCCGAATGCGCCCAAAAGGCTTAACCAGTGTACGAACATTTTTTAGAACCATTTGACCGATGCCGGATTATTGAAAGTGCCAGACCATCGGATGCCGGATTAGCGGGCTTTTACTGAGGTAATAAAACTTTTAACCCATTGAAACTTTTCACGGAACGGTTCCGTAATAGCCGTTCTGGCCCAAAATCTGTATCACGGAGTGGTTCCGTGATGATGTGTAATACCATCTGTTTTTTTAGAAAAGTTTTTTTTTACTATTTTGTTTACTTTAAGCTTATATCCATGAATGATTTTTATAGGTAAAATATTGCATTGTGGTCAATTTTTGGCAAACGGGTAAAAATATAAATTATTCAAGAAAAAGTGGTTTTGCAAAAAAATCATAAATAATTAGTTTTTTTTAGATAAAGTAAAAAACTAA
The DNA here is from genome assembly GCA_963675035.1 of Allygus modestus. Classification (NCBI taxonomy): domain Eukaryota; kingdom Metazoa; phylum Arthropoda; class Insecta; order Hemiptera; family Cicadellidae; genus Allygus; species Allygus modestus. The sequence goes on along the minus strand of OY776113.1, from coordinate 42,446,954 downwards.
AAAGTTTTATGTAAGGAAATAGTGTTTGCACTTCACTAGACAACTGATTTAGACATTTATTTTAATTTGATATTTTTACTATATTATTTTTTACAACAAAATTTATTTTTGTTTTTATAACTAAATATTTTAAGTATGATTATTTTATTTTTTGTTTTCTATTAACATATTAAAAATAAAATGTATCCAGCTTCAAGAAAAACACTATATTTGCCCGATTAGTAGCAAAAGTAAATTCTTTACAGTTTATTTACTAAAACACTGCAAAATATTGAAATTTAATTGGGTTTCTAGGGCCATGCAGTCATTAAAAAACGAATTATCCAATGGGTTAATGCTTTTAGTACAGGATAATTAACAGAACCAGTCTACTAAAAGCCTTTAATAGAAAAATATTAATAACCGACAGTGCATATTTTACTTAAAATAATTTACCACACGTATATTTATTTATTTATTAAAAAATCCCCAACCAAGAAGCTAGTTACAGTTCTAGCTGAGACGGTTATCCAAAAATGCTGTGGTTTTATTAGGCTCAAAATTTTCATACATTTTTTAATTTAAAATTTAAAAATTAGATTTCAAATAACACTTTACACTTAGCATTTGTTAACAATCATTATTAACTAAAAATAATTCTGAAGTAATATTTAAAATAAAAAGAAAGTTTGTAATTTCTTAAAGTTTTTATTCATAGTGATTTTTTTTAGGTATGAAATACAGAATAATAATAATTTGTTCATAATTGAGAATTTCACACATATCAAAAATTTGTTTCACTCAATACTGTCCATTCGTTATGAAAATGTGTCTGCAATTTGTTAAAGTAAACTAGGGTGCACTTGACTTCTCATTTTTTCGTAAAAGTGAGAAATAAAACATAATAGTTTTGACCAAACAAAACTAGGCCTTCACTTATTATGATATATTTTATCATAAAACCATAATCAACTCCATAGCTTTGTGAATTTTTTAAGCTTTTTTCTATATAGTGTTGTAATATAAGTCTAGTAAACTCATTTATTTCAATATATTAATTCAGTTGTTAAAAACCGTGCAGTGTAATTTCAGGTAATTTTACACCAAAGGAAGTATTTACAAAACAAGTATCCTTTTCAATTTGAAATCTCATTACGGGTCAAAATCACGAAATGAGAGAATTTAAGTCCTTTGGACATAATTAGGAAATAAAAATATTTTTTTAGTACCATACCGTGTTGTTTTATTTATTTAACCCACAATCCTTCAACCAAACAGTTTTATAACCTAATTGTTGTTAATAAGTATGAAAAAAGGTTATCAAACGCTAACTTACAGCTCGCTCACAGTCCTTGGACTGACGATCAAATGTTTACTACATCTAAAATCCGAAAAAGCAGACAAAATAAATAATTCTGCTTCATAACCAAGGAGTAACAACTGTACAGTTATGGAATAACACAGAGTGTAGGAGAACTGACTTCGTTTGGTCCAGTTTTTTTCGTGTTTGACGTTTGTCCCGCTCGGGGCCTTTGGTCACGGACCACTAAATAGAAACTACCGCCAAACTGGAAAAAAACTGAAAAACCGCGGCAAACGCTAGCAGTCTGCTTGATGGAAGTTGAGGTTGTTTAATCAAGTGCGGCATCAAGACTATATCATCTGCTTCTATTGCCAATTATTAATTAATCAGGTAAGAGACTTGCCGTACCTTAATTACGGAACAGCTCGTTCACGGACATTATCAAAATAAATTAAAGTTTATATTAATAAAAGACATGTATTGATGAAGTGTTCGGTAACTTCATAATGCCTCTGAGCAGACGGCATTGCGAGTACGTTACTAACTTATATATACAGGGAGATGTGTAAAAAAAACAGCTCGTTCACGTGAAAGTGCTGATTATTGCGTGAACGAGCTGTATTATTAACCCCTATTAGTCCGTAGTGTTTTTTTATGATTGTTACAACATCTAATACATATATTATAGGTATATTAATAATGTATATGAATTTTATTTCATTATTAGAGTTGATAAAATGTAAAAATAATTGTTATTCTAATAAAAATTTGGTTTTAAGGCTACTTCTGTAAAGAAAGGTTTATTCTTATGATTATTTAATTATAATATAAAATTTAATACGTAATATACATTTTTAAATTAAATATATCTTATTTAATAATTGCAATATAATTATATAGGCATAGGCCTATTAAATATATATATATATATATAGTTATTTATGTTCCTTACAGAAGCCACTTCGTAAGGTAAGTGAACCTAATAATTTATTTTAGGTTTGTAGTTTTCAGTCCAAGGTTTCCTTGTTGTTTTCCAGACAACTTTATGTCGGTACAGAATGGCACGAAAAAAAATGAATCTGCTGCTGAGAAGTATGAGCGGCAAAAGGCCTTGGCAAGGGAGCGTCAAAGGAGGAGATTGGCAAGAATGACCGATGAAGAGAAAGAACGTGAACGAAAATATGACAGGGAAAGACAAGCAAAATTGAGGGAACAAAAGATAGTCAAGGGTGTAGCTGACATGACTCCCAGAGAACACCGAATAAAGAAGAAGTGCTGGAGGAAGTGGAGTAAGTCTAGGAGTGAGAAGAAAAAACAGGCTGCTGAAGATAAAGAAGAAGGCAGAGAAAGTAATGAAGAGAAGGAAGTTTCTCGTCAGAAGGTGGTAGGGCGGAAGAAAATTCGTAAGGATAAAGCAAAAGCTTACAGGAAAATAGAGAAAAAGCAACATATTATAAAAAATGTGCAGAGGTCTCTTGAGAAATACAAAAAAAGACTTCATCGGGAGAAAGTAAAAAATAAAGGAATGGCTTCACTTCTCCTCGAAAACTTGTCTCACAAACCATTGGCAGAGACAAAGTTTCGCCAAATGTAAGGAAACAGTTGTTTCTAGGATTCACTTTGCAGAAGCAAGTTGAACATCAAATAAAAAAAATTGTTGGTTCAAAAAAGAAAAACCAGCAAGTGCACAAAGTGATCGGGAATGAAAAGCTCAAGAAGTATAGGGTACAAAAGTACTTCCGTAAGATTGTGCCTTACACAGCTAATCAAACTTTGAAAAATGAAAATTCTAACCCTTCTCAGTACACTAGAAAAATTAAATCTTCAATTCGGAAACAACTCTCTGAAACTTTAAGAAATGTTTTTGAAGATGATAGGATCAGTCGCGTTTGTCCGGGTAAAAAAGATGTTGTTAAGAAGGACTCCGTCAAAAAACAACGAGTTCTTTTGGAACCCCTAAAAATGTTGCACAAGCAGTTTGTAGAGGAAACCAACTGCAAGATATCTCTGACATCGTTCACCCGAAGCAGGCCTTTTTGGGTCACGTTCCCAAAGTTAAGTGACAGGGAGACCTGCGCCTGTATTAAACACACAAATATGCAGTTGTTAGTCACTGCTTTAAGAGGAACTAAAGTTATAATTCCAAGAACACCTACTGAGGTAATTCAGGCCGTTGTTTGTTCGTCCGAGAGTGAACAATGCATGATGGGCATGTGCGAGAAATGCAGTCAAAATGAACTACCCTTTTTTTGAGGAGGATTTCAAAATAAAGTATTTTCAATGGAAACTTGAAACAAGTGAAAAAGTGATCAAAAACGTAAAGAAAAAAGTTAAAAGAACTGTAAAAAGCAAACAAGTGAAAAATGTACCAACAGTAAAGAAGGAATTTAAAAATGAGTTGGATTTGTTTAAAAAGCATGTTTATTACAACAACTACTTGTTGGCCAAGGTAAAATAAAAAACAGAAGGTGTGAAAAGGGGAGAGCTGGTATTTCATTTAGACTTTTCGGAAAACAATGTAACAAAATATTCTAAGGAAATCCAGTCAGTACATTTTGGAGCATCCAAAAAACAGATATGCTTGAACACAGGAGTGAGGTATGCTTTGGTGGACGGAGAAATACAAACAGAATGTTTTGCCTCTGTTTCAGATAATATCGATCACCAGGCTCATGCTGTGTGGGCTCACATGATCCCAATGCTGGAGAGATCATGTGAGATGTTCCCCGAAACCACCAAAGTTCACTTTATAAGTGTTTATTCCCTTCCAGTCAATACAGAAATCGCATGAACGCTAACCCCAATGTATTTTTTATCATTTTCTATACAAAACTGTAATTTCCCGGGGAACATGCATCTGTTTAAGGACATCGTTCCTAAACACTTCCCGAAATTGACTGACATGACCTGGAACTTTACAGAAGAGGGTCACGGGAAAGGCCCGATGGATGGTGTTGGGGGCACCCTTAAGAGGGAAGCCGACAGGAAGGTTCTGTATGGGCAAGATATCACTTGTTCCAGAGACTTCGTTTCTGCATTGAAGGACTGCAAGATAACTCTTTATGAGGTACCAGCTACAGAAGTGGAACACTTAAAAAATGAAGTAACTACTTTAGAAGTACCGGCAATTAAAGGAATTATGCAAGTGCACCAAGTTGTTTACTCAAGTGGAAAGATGCAGGGCAGAAAACTAATTTGCTTCGATTGCCAACCGTCCAAAAAGTGTACTCATTTTCACTTATTTGACATTTTTGCTGAAACGGACACCACTAACAAGAAAAAGAAAAAGAAAATCTCCGTCGATGACGTGTACACTACATCTGAAGATGAAGGCTCAGTGTCATCAAGTGTTGACGAACTACCACTTGCATCTCGTAAGGAGAATCTAGCCGATTACAATGAAGGTGGCTACACAGAATCATCCAAAGATAAACTCGAGTCAGGGAACTTTGTTATCGTCGAGTTAAAAGATGAAGGGAAAAAGTCTAAGCTTAATCAATTCATTGGCATATGCCAGAACAATGTTTTGAACGGGGAAATCGAAGTAATGTTCATGAAGAGTTGCAAGAAGGAAAGTTCCCTGTATGTTGTTGATGAAAATGATGTTGCATCCGTCCAACTGGAGCAAATTGTGGCTATACTACCAGCACCAAATAATTTTGAAGGGTAATCGGGTATATTAAAAATTCAATAAAGTAATTGTAGCGGAAGTCTAGATGACTGAACTTGATTTGTTTCTTCAGACAATATTTTGAATTTGTTCTCTAAGAACAGTTTTATGTTTTCTTTAGTTTTTTCTATATAAATCCTATGTTATTATCTTAAAATACACTAATATAGGTCAATGAAAAAACTTCGTATATTTATCCAAGCAGGTTTTCTTTATTTATCAATTAATTTATAAGCATTATTTGTTCGTATTTTTTAAGGATTTTTAACAATGTGTGACTAGTTTTTCTCGTGATACTTTTGTTAAAAGTAATATAATTATACTTACCTGATACTTATACTACTTATAATACTTGTTATACTTACTTTATTATACGCATATTAAACATATATATATATGTTTTTACTTGTAGGGGCTTAAATGTGCGAGTTTTTGTCACGATACTTATGATATAAAATATGTGTGTTCAATTAAAAAGCTTGAAATATACGTTTTTCCTTTATTATCCATCTATACATTTAATAACTCAACCGTATGTACTTTACTTCCATTTCTGGACTTATTTCATTCATCAGGAAAGTATTATCACACTCTGCTATAAAACACTTTCACGCCCCATACAGCTCGTTCACGGCCCGCACAGCTTGTTCACGGCCGATACAGCTCGTTCACGCTAAATAAAACTGGCGTAATATCTATAAGCTGTGTCAGAATTACTTTGTATGCTACTCTATGGCAACTACTGAACCTTTATTTGCGTATAACTACTAACTGAATCAATTATTTGAGATTTATTATGAGTTTTGTGAAGTTTAATCTAGTGTTTTACGTAACTTAATAATAAATTTTTTTTTAAATGACTATTTTCAGCATATATAATTATAAATTAAGCGTCTAAAAACATTACAAGTGACTAAATAGTAGTTATTTGTTACATCTTTGCTGTTTTCGGCAGTATATAACCTCAAAACAATGTTTTATAATTTTCCCAAGTACCGTGAACGAGCTGTAAATTGTTTGTGTTCATCTGAACATTAAATTAATTTTAAAATACTTAGTGACCAAATTAAGCTCTGCTGCATACTTAACACTATTTATTGGTATATTACAGGTAGGTTTAAATAAAAAACACATTTTTTTAAGAAATATATTTTTTTTTTATAAAATTTTCAAATTCTCTTATTTTATGATTTTGACGCTTGCATATAATAGAGAAGTTATTACAGACATAAAATTTACAACAAAAAATTGTTTAATGAGCCAATTCGTCATCTGGCCTGGGTCTGGACCCAAGGTGGTCAGTTAAGAGGCAGGCAACTGGTAGAAGAAACTCAAAAAATATATTTAAAGTTAAAGTGAACTTTAAAATATTCTCTCGACCCTGACAAAAATGCTTCTACAACCTGGGTTACGGCAGGAAGGAGCATAAACATTCACCTCAGTTTTCATAATTAGGGGAAATTAATAAAAAAAAACAAAAAAAAACAAATATAGAACTGGAAAATCTTTTTTTCAAATTCGTAGGCTAGTTTTATTGCTGATTAAAACTCACATAATTGATAGTAAGTGCACGGTTCCAGTCTTAAATAACTTCTAATATTATTACTGTATAAGATTTTAAATATTGTCTAGCTAAAAATAAGTGTAGTCCATCCTCAAAGTGTAAAAACTCTGTGGATATGTCACTGAGATAGCAACATAACAATCTGATCTTATGTGTATTCAGCGTATTATATAAAAAAATAGAGATCCATAACAAAAGATGGATTAATTTAAGGTTGCCATGTGGTAGAGTGGGAAAAACAATTTCAAAAAGAGGAAATTTTCAATTTTTCACGGAAATTCCCCGGAACTATAGTTTTACTCTCAAAATCCGGTAATCTCCAGGAAAATCCCTAACCTAGAATTAAGAATACACTTAAGATTGTATGTATCAAATTAATGAGGATAATGCACAGATTTGGCGAGTTTCCTCAGAATTCAAGTTCGTTCTTAGAGCTACGCCCCACAGCCCTTCAAAAGTTGCAATGTTAATCTTGTGGAAGAACCCTAATCATTGAAATTGAGCATTTGACAGCTGTTGAAGGTAACAAAATACAGTACAAAAGCAATCTCAGCTGTTTTAAGCTTTTACACATAAATCTTGTAAATCGGTTCAGTAGTCACTGAGAAGTTAGCGTTTCAAACGTGTATTAATATAGAGGGTATTGGTAATGAGTTTTGCAATTTTTATATTACGTACTAAGACAAGTGGTTGAAAAGTAGGACAAATTTGTAAAAAGTAGGACTTTTCCTACTTTTCTACTAAAAAGTAGGACTTTTCCTACTTTCCTACTAAAAAGTAGGAAAAGTAGGATGACTTTGAGGTCTGCATTTTTTACTTAGCCCCAAAAACCCCTATTTGGGGATGGGACCAAACTTGTTCACTCACTAAAAGATAGGCTTGGTTACTTAAACGTTCCCATCAAAAAATCTTATTATTTTGAATCGTTTTTGGTGAATACTGCTATTTGTAATGTTATTTGTAATGATTGCTATGCAAAAATAATGCAAAATGAAGTTTTAAAATTCAAAAACTCAATTAAACGCTGTGTTTGATAGAACAAAGCTAGAAACCCCTAACTTGTGCCATTCTTTTTCTTTTTGTACGCCCTTTAAAATGATACATCACTCAAGGGGGGGTTACCATTTAGGTTTTTTGACTTACCCCCCAAAACCTAAATAGGGGGGGAGGGGGCTGAAAATTTGGACTCATCAAAAGTTTCCTTTTTGGGTCACTAAGACTTCCCCGGAAGATATACTCGATACATGCAGTCGTTAAAAAATAATAGGGGGGGTAGGACTTTTGGGACACACAGTGCGTGCGTGCGTGCGTGCGCGTGCCCGTGCGCGTGTGCGTGCACGTGTGTGTGTGTGTTTGCACTGTAACGGTCACATTTTTTGTCCGATTTACTTCAAATTTGGACGTTCTTTTCTATAATCAATTGGACAAGTTCGTTGGGCAAAACAATCGGAAAACTCTAAACCCCTTTTTTGGGGATTAATCTTTCAAATTTCAAGTTTTTGGGCCCTAAAAGGATGTAACATTAAAACATGTAAAAAGATGGGATTAGTGAGGCGAAAGTTTTAAGCCATCTCTTGTCATTCTAGCATACACATTTACCGAATTATTAAAGAAACTGTGTATCGACTAAACACAGTACGTTGTCTTATGGGGGTTTTACATTAGAAAAAGCTGTTATTCTTTGTTGGTGTACTTTTATAATTCCCAGCAACCTCAAACCGCCGTTCGTTCGGGTTTCCCTCGTTTTGGTGTTGGCGGGCTCGCACAATCTTTTTGCAGGGGGATTAGGGGTGATGTGTAAATCGTAGTTATAGTTTTTTTACTATGTAATTTTTATTTCAACCTGTTTTTTACCAATCAAAATAAGAATTGTACTAAAAAAAAATTGTTTGCCAATTTTTTTGAATTTTTGAACATGAACATGAACTATAACATTATTGAAGGATTAGGGTGAGTTGTAAATCGTAGATATTGTTTGTTTACAAACTAATATTTATTTCAACCTGATTTTTACCAATAAAAATAAGTTTTGTATTAAAAAACGTGTTTTTTGCCAACTTTTTAAAGTTTTTTATTGTTCATATATCTTCCCGCGGGGTTAGCCCCCGCGGATCCGCGGGGCTAAAAATTTTTTTTATAATTAAAAAAATGCAGGATACGGGTTTATTTTGATGGAAAACAACAACAAAACAATAAAAACAAATTTGTTTCATATTTGTTTATTTCAGGTTTTTGGGAATATAACATGCTTATTTTAATAGCAGTGAACGTGTTAATCATATTTTTTCCAATATCACAACTTCCAAACTGTGATTGTAAAACTTGGTACTAAACGTCAAATAACAAACTACTTGACTTTAGTGGTAACAAAATATTATAAATTAAAAATAATAATCTTGGTAAGGTTATATAATTTAATAAAAGTAGACCTAGATTAGGCTACTCAAATTTAATCATTTAATGTCACCATGACTATCATCCTTGTCATTATGATATAACTCAACCTATCTGGATGTCGTAAAAAAACAAACATATAGCCTACATAACATATGGTCAGACAAGAGAAAAAACAAGGGAACATTTTAATATGATGACAGCCTAGTAATTAAAAGACCAGATTCACCGATCTTAAAAAGTAGCAGACATCACAACTTACTAAAACTTATTAGGCCTAGCACGACTTAGTCAATGAAACAATGACTCAGTAGGCCTTCTCTGTATGAGTAACCAAGAATTGACCACGACCATTGACTATAGTCAATGCCATGACCAAAGAATTTCCTTTGTTTTATAAATTTACTAACTAGTTTGAACTTTTGTTGTTTACTAAAAAATAGAAACTTTGTTAAATGTGTTACCGGAATATAAACATTCAACATAACCTTAAAGCTTGCATTTCAGACATGCAGTGAATTCACTATCGGCTTCGTTCTTTTTAAATAATTTCCATATGATGCTATTCTTTTTCGGTTCCATTTTAATTAAATGAATTTAACAAATCAAATCAAAATCTCTTTATTGTAATATAAGTACATATTGTACAAGAAATAGCATCATAAAATACATTCAAGTGTTGAATAAAATATATTTTTCATCTGTTGATAACAAGTTTTCTTCACCAATGAGTAGAACTATAAACAAACAAATTAACAGACTAAACAGTAAATTCCTCAAGAGAATATATAGTCTTGTTGATAGGAGAAATTTTTAATTTTGTTTTAAATTTTCTGTAGGAAACTTCTGACCGAATTTCTAAAGGGAGTTTATTGTAAAATTTTGTTCCAGCATACTTAGGTTTTTTCTTAAAAAGTTGTAAGGTGTGGGGACTTGTTTCTAAGTTTCATAACAAAATCAAATAATAACGGAACGATGAAACCTGTGTAAATAAATAATAGATAACTAAGCGATGCTTTCGTGAATCTGTCGTCGCTGCTTCGTGTCGTCGTAATACACAACGAGCTTATTATATCTAGAGGTCTCGTTCGGGAGTAAAAAGTGAAGTCTTTTCTTGGAGTATGAAGGCACTAGATGGATTAAGCTCGTTGACCATACCGGGAAACTTCCCCATAGAGAAAGCTATGTAACTCGTTTTGCGCAAGTAATCAATATTTTACTCAGTGTTTTAAAGATATTGAATGGAAAAAAATATCAATAGCAGCAATTTTAAATTTCATACTATACTAACATTTCTGTTGGAATAATGGAACTTTGGAATATCAACTTACTCTATGGGAGCTTGCTCCTTGAATCGGGAGAAGTTGATACAATCGGATATTGACTATCGACTGTAAATTATCGACTTATTCGCCAGTAATTCACTACTGTTGTCTCGTTGTCTGATTCTATCCCGTGAATCATCGAGTTGCAATGTTGTATAAATTTGCGATTAGGTTTACATCAAAAACGTTCGCTATCGCGTATTTCTCTTTATAGACCACATTCATTCTTTGTTTGCTACAATGATGTGTATCGCGATACAATACATCGCGAATCTACACAAATATTGTATCGATGCATTGATACGTACCGAAACCGAGAAACAAAGCGACAGACATTGTGTCACGCTATCTTGAACGTTGTCAGAGTCAAAGTGTTTAGTAATGGTCCAAACGTATTTATTCTTTTGTTTCTGGCTTTTTATCCTCAGATATACAGTCCGAATAAGTCGGATTTATACTGAACCTTATCGAATATCGAAAAACCTTCAGACCGGCTTTTCGGGGATATCCGCACACCTCTAGTCTCTAATACTTGCTCGGCCTTCGAGAATTATAAAATACTCGACAGATACTCGAAAACTCGAGTACTCGCCCACTTTAGAGTATTGCTCTACATTTAAAATGAAATTAACAACTTTCCCTAACTTGTATAAATATCAGTTATTTTCCCAGACTTTTGGATGTAGCTATTTTCAGTAAAATAAGTTTATTTTTCCTACTTTTATCTGTGCTTTTTCAAATTTCCTGACTTTCCAGAAAGTGTGAACAATGCTAAAACAAACAATAAAGCCAATCAACCCAGCCAACGGTAAAATACAAATAACTTTTTAATAGATATTAATGAAAGCAAAACAAATTTAAACAAATGTCTTTCAAACGATACCTTAGCTTTAAAAATACTCGGATTTATACATTTCTTTCATATGTATAGGCTTAAGTTTGATTTTAAATAACTTAGCCTAGCACAGTGATTTTTATTCTCAAAATTTAGTTGTTAGTTTAAGTAGGCAAAACGATTCTACTGTATATTAACTTAATAATTGGCTATAAGATATAGACTTAAAATAACGTAAACCAAATTAAATTTTGTAACAAAATTAAATTTTTTTTTATTTAGTGAATTTTGATGATAGTAAAGTAAAATTAGTTATTTAATCGTATATTCAGTGTATTTGTTACAGTTCAGTATATTTAAAATAATAAGGGTTTACTACGGAGTCAAACAAGTGTTGAGTATGTGTATCTCTAAATGTCTACGCTTGTAATGCATATTTATGCTGTATAGGGGCCTCATTTTTTAATTTGTGCGGGGCTCCAGAGGTCCTACAAACGGCCCAGTGTATTTAAAAAGTGTACTAACTTGTGCATAAATAAATCACAACACATTGTAGTAAATCTTTACATGACAATCAAAAATCACATTGAATGAAATATTAAACGATTTGCATCAATGATTAACTAATTTTAAATATTGGGAAAGGCTAAGAGTTCTTAGAAACAAAATAATATACAAGTGGGTAACCTTGAAATCCTTTAAATACCAATGGTAAATTCTTAACCATTTTATATCCGATTAATAGTTAAAACATCAGGCCCATGGTAGTAGTCATGTGTAGTCGCTCACAGAAAAACAAACTCGATTGTTCCAAATCTAGTTCAACAAATTTCATATTCAAAAGCACCGAGGTCACTTTTCAAAGAGGCTCTAGAATTTGATATGAACGACTTAGTATGTCCTGCAGCTTTGTTCGTTATCAACGTTATTTATTTCCAAGTTGTATTTAATCAATTCATAATTTGATCTATTTATAATGATACCTTAAAACTATTTAATTTTGGTTAGACAATTGTTTGGGTTTATGACATTTTGGTATAACTGTGTGTAAAGTTTTTCATTTTTTATTTTCTACAAGAATAGTTTTTTTTTGTAGTTGTCTCAATAACAGTGAAAGGACTGACAGGCAAGGACAAACAGTGAAAGGACAAACAGTCTTAGTGGGAATAAATTCTGTTAATAAATATTGTTATGTTCTGTTGTGTTATTTCTGTGGAATAAATCTTATTTTCTTGTTATTTAGTCGTGGTGCTTTGCCTGCTGTATGTTCATGCCTATAGCCACGAATGATTTTAATATATTGTCGCGCCACAAAAAGTGTGTTTTCACTCTTATGCTTTGAATGTTCAAAAGAAAAAGCAGTGTGCTGATTTGTTCATGAGATGACATGTAATGATATTTGCAAATAGGTATGACTTTTTTTTATTTCTTTGAATTATCAGTGCCAGAAGCCCTTTTTATGAAACATACAAATGCTTTTTCAGGGAGAGCGGTCAAAGCATATACTGTAGTAGACATTCTCTGAATCAACCCCATAACCCCTTGAGCTGAAAGCAGAGTGAGATAACTACTCAGTCTGATTTGATCAACCAAAAAGATCTATTGGAAGTCAACAAGTCCTGAATTTTCTATCAGGCCCCTTAGACTAAGATCTTATTCTTCATTAGATTCTCACAGACTAGAACACTGTAAACCCCTATTTATTAGGCTTAAATGTTTACAGTCATCAACCTGTACATTTATCATGTTTTACAATATACCAAATGCAACATCTCTAAATACACCCTGAGACATAGTATTAATGAAGATAATAAAAGAAATAGACATAAGCAGAACATACCTTTTTAAAGACTGTCCAAATCGTTAGCTAGTTATGAAAAGTACTGGGACTAAAATTGTATAACAAATTACCACTGGAGCTAGCTGAATTGCCAGAGAATCTTTTCAAAAGTAGGCTGTACGATTTTCTTGTAAATTCACCTTGTTACTCCTTATCGGAGTTTTTTGATATATTGGTTTGAATGTCAATTGTAAATATACATGTGAGTTACTATGATGATTGTTTTAATGTTGTTAGGGTTGTTTATTATGTCAAGGTATGTACTTATGTCAATTATGTTAGGGTAATGATGTTCATGCACAGTACTATGCTCTGATATGAATCCTGACTATTATAATATGACTGACTTTGTCTATTGTTGTAAAGTTGAATGACAATGAAATAGTTATTTATTTATTTGTTAACTTTTATGTTTACAATTTTGTCAAAAACTAAATACATTAGAGTGTAATCTTCAAAGAAAGTGAAATACAGTAGAACGTGGATAATTCAAACTATTTTTTTATTCAAATTTTCTCTTGGTCCCTAGCATTTTCTATAGACAATGTTAAAAAAAACTTGGTTACTCCGAATTTTATTTTGAATGATTTTGACTTTTTTATTTAGGCTATATTCAAAAGTGGTCACAATACAGTTATCAAAACTAGGAATGCCTAAAACAGTTGGCATGAGGCCAAAGCCTCGGATCTTTGCCCCACTTACTCTATGCCGCGGCAGCTGAAACTGGAACTACATAGTTCCAAAGCTCCGTCAGTGAAAACAATTCCAACCATTCCAAGTGAACAAGAATTCAGCTAGCTAGTGCAAGTTGTTCAACAAACTATTTCTTTAATGATACATTTTCTCTGGAAATGGGAATTATGAAGGTTTTCAGCCTTATTTGAGCAACTTCTTTAATTTAAATTTGTTTACCGGTGCATTGAGATCCAAATTATCCAAGTTTCACTGTATTACCTGTATAAAAATTAGCATAAGAGTAGGCAAAGTTGAATCGCTGATTGCAAAAAATTTAGACCATCTTGAAGTTTACTAACAAAATATAGTTCATTAAAAATCTAAAAATATATATCTCAGTTAAAAAATTTGAAACATGGTTTACATCAGTATAGTTACAATATTTTCATTCTTCAAGATTATTCAGGTTTTTGGAGAACAATTGTTCAATAAGAATAGGGAAATAATAAAATGGTGTAGTACCTCTATAGAAACAAATTATTCTTTGTTTCCGTTTCCGTTTCCACCTAGCTTCTCTTCACGAGGCCTCGCCCCTCCAAAGATGGTCGAAGCTTGTGTAGTGTTTGCCAGTTGGTTTAAGGGATCTTTGACTGTGCGAGGCTGCAGCTGCAATCTGGGTCGATTGCTCCCTTCCGCTGGAAAACAAAGCCCATTTATAAAGGGATTTTGTTTCACATTTTATTATAATGTCACGTTTATGATTTAAATTACAAAATAATTTGTTGAGATATAAACTTTGACTAGGTTTCAGTTGTTACTGTTGCTAAATCAAATCTCTTGTTTAATAAACACAGTAGAGATGTGCAAGTATAGGTTTTTTAAGTCGAGTCGAGTAAATGGCAAAAGATTCGAATCTCGAGTTCGAGTCGAGTATACAAATAAAAAAACACATAGGTCGAGTTAAATTGGATCAAAACAGTGTATAGGGTTCCATTTATAAATGTTGTTATTAAAATATACTTTTCTAGTCACTATGCCCTGAAAATAACAATAGTAAGTCAAATAAATGGATTCCTGCTTCATTGGAAAAAGATAAGTACATTTATCTGAAAATAAATCATACCAAAGTTACTGCCTAACATTTTGCCATGAAGGTCAAATACTTTTAATATTTTGGTATTAAGGTTTTTATAACCTATATGGTATTAATTAACAGTTTCATTAAAAAATTATTTAAGTTTTTATTGTATTTCCTATTTTTTATTTATCCTACGTTTTATTGTATATTATGTTTAGGCCTAAGTTACATCTTTCTACGAATGGAGAAAATAGAATTACATTTAGGCCTAAAAGTTAAAATAAACTTTATGTTAATATTTAAAAGGCCTATTACATGGTAAAGCATTAACTTACCACACAAAATATATTTACTAACATATCTTAGCATTAATTTTAAAACTAATAGTCCTAATAAGAACAATCAGTTAATAAAAACATTAAGATACTATGTTTGAAAGTGCCCGGCAAATCAATTGATAAAATTGAAGCCTTAATTGAAGTCTTAAATAGAGTTTCAAAATATTAAGAATGATTTAAAAAAATCATTAATGAAACTTAAACAAAGCCTAAACAAATCACTTGTCTTTAAAATCAGCTCAATGCCAAAGGACAATAGTTGAGCCTAAAATTAATGGATGGAATTTTGTTTAGTCTCTTTTGACTCAATTTCAATTACTATGGAACAAAAAACAAGCAAAAACTTCTTATACTTACCTATTAGATTTCATTACAGATTTGTTTTTGATATTTTAATTTTTTTTACAAAGTTAGGTTAACCTAAAAGTGGACTATGACTATACAGGCAGTGTTCATACAACTCAATCTGAAGAAGGTCCTGGTAAATCTTCCTTTTTGGTGTAAAGAGTAGGCTAACACAAATTGATAAGCCACAACTTACTTATTTATTAATAAAACACTAAAATTCACATCACAACTAACTCTTAACACCTCAAATGCATTGACACTCAATTTTAATTTACAGACGACGCGCGGCCGCGGGCGACCCGTTGTAGCGCGGGTAAACGGCGGGAGTAAACTCGCTTGAAATCTTCGAGTTTCAGTAAAACCTCGAGTTTCAGAGCCGAACTCGGCTCGAACTCGAAATTTCGAGTACTCGCACATCTCTAAAACACAGTAATGATGGCAGTATAATGACAAGGAGACAGAGCCCCTTCTCTAGGTAGCTAAGAGTATGGTGCATTTTAAACATACTTGCATATCACTATGTGTTTAAACATTATCTGAACAATTACAGTTTGGTATATATTACATAAAATTGTACAAGACAAAATATTGTTGCTTTTCATTTTGTTTGATGAAAGGAGTTGTAAAAGATTATGATTTTATTTATTTGTGATTAACTTAGGTACTCGGAAAGCATCTGCGTCAACCTGTTGTTCTGCATTGTTAGTTCTGGCTTGGGCTCACCAATGTGTCTGCTTTAGACAAACAATATAAGATACAACCAAATGTATACATCACAAGGAGTGATGCCGGGGATCTTGGGAGGCGAAGGAACCTTAACAACCAATCCTATCCCTTGACATGAGAACATTCAGAACATTAAAATTTGTTTGGCCTGGTATTAAGTTTCAAGTGTTCTTACATAATTTTTGACCACTAACTTAGTTAAACTGTGAGCAGGGGCATCACAAAAATTAATTAAACTACTTAACCAGTCACAACAGAAATAAATTGAAAAAAGTAGGGGTGTGAAAGGAATACAAAATTTTAGGTTTTTGATTCTCTAATTCGACTTGAAGTTTGAAAAAGCTCAGCGAGAATTACGCAAGTTTTTAATCAGAATCCGCATTAGATCACTAACGGTACTGAAGTGCGGATTAGTATAACATGGACCATGAATGAAAACCGAACCACGTAATACCAATTGTTAACGAAATAAAGCAAATTGAATTGCTACTCAATTTGGTTAGTTGATCCTACAACCAAGTCCAAAGTGGCTTTGGATCACATTATACTGCCAAAACAATAACAAAAAATGGATCATACTCGTGATCAAAACTCACCTGAAAAAACACATAACTCAGCTTAACTTCGACTCGACCCAGAAAAACACTTCTCTCACATCCCCTATTGATAAGCTACTTAAATTATAATAAACTGATATCGGGAGGCCTATTTTTAAAACTGTGAGTAGTGAGTTTTTTTTTTTATTTTTTAATGAGCAGATATAAAAGTAGACATATATTGAACCAACTGTTGAATTAACTACACCAGACCTTAAGATTTCTGTGAATATTTTAATAAAACATTTATTTAGATTTAATACTGATCAATTTACTATAAATAGGTTTCTTTACTGACTCACTCGCTATATCACCCATTTCTATTCCCAAGGCAAAAGGCTGGTGAGTGAAATTGGGATACCCCCGTTGCAGCAAACCTGCATACTCAGCGAATTTCAAATGGTACTTCACTAAGTCATGAAGCCACTTGCCAACTTTAATCAAAGCATATTAATAAATAAGCGAGATATGACATTTTATTTATTCCCCATAAGAAAAACATTAGGACTGAGTGTGCAGGGTTGCTGCATCAAGGACCACTACATCTGGTTTTTATGCATATACCAATGGACCAAGTTTTATCAATTTATATTCATAAACAAGCAAGATATCACATTTTTATTATTCTCCAAAATAATAACATTATAGCTGCTGAGTACGCAGGTTTGCTGCCTTGGGGACCGCAAAAAAAGAGTTTTGTGCAAATAGCATTAAAACCCAACCATATAAAGCCACATACCAAGTTTCATTAATATATGTTCATTAATATATGTGCAGGATATACAATTCTACTTATTCTCTATAAGATTAACACTGAACAACGTACTGTGTTTAGAACTCTTAATATCTCGGTAACCAATTGTCGTAGAGCGATGATCAACATGCCAAATTGTTTGTTTTTCTTAAGCTGAATTTAATGGTGTAAACCAAAATTTGGGTTTGAAAAGAATTATATGTAAAAAGTTCAAAAAAACCCATTTTTGGGGTACAAAACACCCCCAAAACCCCCGTTAAAGTAGAGCGACCTGTCTGGTTCTCGAACTCATGAAAATAGATGCTGCCTTACACGTTTATAATACCAAATTTCATCAAGATCGGACCATTTTTACGAAAGTTATCGTGCCTACGGACACACACACACACACACACACACACACACACACACACACACACATAAATATATATATATATATACCTCTATATATATATATATATACCTCTATATATATATATATATATTAGGGGTGTGCGAGTACTCGAAACTTTGAGTTTTCGGCCGAGTATTTTAATACTCGAACTCGACTTGAAGTTTTGAAAACTACTCGAAAGTTCGAGCCAGTATTTCCCGCCGATTTCCGAACGATCGCTAACGATTGCGACCGGCCAAAACGCGTAGTAACGGCCGCACAAGGCAATCGCATCACGTAAAATCGGCCGTAAATGATGACCGTGAACGACTGTCACCGACCAAAACGCCTAGTAACGGCCATAAAAGGCGATCACATCAAGTAAAATCGGCCGAAAATGGTGATCGGACCGCACAATTTCGGCCGTGACTAACGATTTCGTCATTTAATATTGATTATAAGCGAAGTCTGGACCAGGTGAAATTGGCCAAATGACAACGCGGCCCTGTTTCATCGGCCGGAAACGAATATCAAACCTTGTTTTGTTTGTCAATACGTAATCCAGTTTGATAGTACTGGCCAAAACTTTGTATTGCTACTCATGTATTAGTTAGAAACTATGTTTAGATGATCAAATCTAGGGTGGTATCCAAATCCCATTACACTATTTTAAACTACCAACTGATGGAAAATACTCGCTTGAAAATACTCAAAACTCGAAAATAATTGGCACTTTTAGACTCGATTAAAAAAATCACTACTCGCACCATATATATGAATTTGAACGAATGGTGTTTTCTACATCTGGGGGACTCAAAAGGAAAAGTTATCACGGTCCCAGGCCTAGGTCTTACCATGCCACCTACGGTAGTAGCTTCTTCCCTATAGGGGAAATTCGCTAAAAGTTAACTGGAAATAAGCTTATTATTATTTTTATAAGAAGAAAATAACAAAAATAATTAAGAGCAAACTGCCCACAGGGGTCCAAGTGGTTTTTGTGGGCTAACAAGTAGGAAAAGTAGGACATTTCCGATGAAAAGTAGGATATTTCTGATGAAAAGTAGACAATTCCATTGAAAAGTAGTAGGATTTACTATTAAGTATGACAATCTAAGCCTACTGAAAAATAGGTAATCAAACTTTTTATGCTTTTAATACAGTAGGCGAACACAAACAGTCTACTACTAAAAGCCTTCAATGGAAAAATCTTAATAACCAACAGAGCGTATATTACTTAAAATAATTTACCACACGTATATTTATATATTTACTGAAAAATCCCCAACCAAGAAGCTAGTTACAGTTCTAGCTAAGACAATTATTCAAAAATGTTGTGGTTTATTAGGCTCAACATTTTCATTTATTTTAAATTTAAAATTTAAAAAATTAGACTTCAAATAAAACTTTTAGGGCCTACACTAAAATTAGACTTAAAATACTACTTTATACTTAGCATTTGTTAACAATCATAGTTAACTAAAAATAATTCTGAAGTAATATTTAAAATAAAAAGAAAGTTTGTAATTTCTTAAAGTTTTTAGTCATACCGGTAGTGATTTTTTTAGTGTATGGAATACAGAATAATAATAATTTATCTGTTCATAATTGAAAATTTCACGCATATCAAAAATTTTGTTCACTCAATACTATCCATTCGTTAAAAAATATGTGTCTGCAATTTGTTAAAGTAAACTAGGGTGCACTTGACTTCTCATTTTTCGTTAAAAGTGAGAAATAAAACATAATAGTTTTGACCAAACAAAACTAGGCCTTCACTTAAGATATTTTACCATAAAACATAATCCAACTCCATAGCTACGTGGTTTGTTAAGCTTTTTTCTATATAGTGTTGTAATATAAGTCTAGTAAACTCATTTATTTCAATATATTAATTCAGTTTTTAAAAACCGTGCAGTGTAATTCCAGGTAATTTTATTACACCAAAGGATGTGTTTATAAAAAAATGATAAAATGAGATTTCTTCAATTTGAAATCTCATTACGTATAAATACAGTAGTTATTACAGGCATGTACAAATTTACAAAAAAAAAGGTTTAATGGGCCAATTCGTCATCCGGCCTGGGTCCTGGACCCAAGGTGGTCATTTAAGAGGCAGGCAACTGGTAGAAGAAACTCAAAAAATATATTTAAAGTAAGGGTGTGCGAGTAGTGATTTTTTAAATCGAGTCGAGTCGAGTCGAGTAGTGCCAATTATTTTTGAGTTTCGAGTATTTTCGAGCGAGTAGTTGCCATCAGTTGGTAGTTTAAAATAGTGTAATGGGATTTGGATACCATCCTCGATTTGATAATCTAAACATGGTTTCTAACTAAATACATAAGTAGCAATACAAATTTTTGGCCAGTACAATCAAACTGACAAACGTATTGACAAACAAAACATGGTT
The DNA here is from genome assembly GCA_963675035.1 of Allygus modestus. Classification (NCBI taxonomy): domain Eukaryota; kingdom Metazoa; phylum Arthropoda; class Insecta; order Hemiptera; family Cicadellidae; genus Allygus; species Allygus modestus. The sequence continues at coordinate 42,426,751 of OY776113.1, read as the reverse complement.
TGACATTCATTTCTGGCCGATGAAACAGGGCCCGGTTGTCATTTGGCCAATTTCACCTGGTCCAGACAACACTTTCAATCAATATTAAATAACAAAATCGTAAGTTACGGCCAAAATTATGCGGTCTGATCGTCATTTTCGGCCAATTTTACATACCATTGCCTTTTGCGGCTGTTACTACGCGTTTTGGCTGGTTGCAATCGTTCGTGGTCGTCATTTTTGGCCGATATTACGTGAAGCGATCGCCTTTTAAGGCCATTACTTCACGTTTTGGCTGGTCGCGATCATCCGAAAATCGGCGGGAAATACTCGCTCGAACTTTCGAGTGGTTTTAAAAATTTCAAGTCGAGTTCGAGTATTAAAATACTCGGCCGAAAACTCAAAGTTTTGAGTACTCGCACACCCCTAATTTAAAGTGAACTTAAAAATATTGTCTCGGCCCTGACAAAAATGCTTCTACAACCTGGGTTACGGTAGGAAGGAGCATAAATATTCACCTCAGTTTTCATCATTAGGGGAAATTATATAAATAAAATAAATACAGAACTGGAAAATCTTGTTATTCAAATTCGTAGACTAGTTTTATTGCTGATTAAAACTCACCTAATTGATAGTAAGTGCACAGTTTCAGTCTTATATAACTTCTAATTTGGTATGGTACTGTATAGGATTTTAAATTTTGCATAACTAAAAATAAGTGTTAAGACTCTGTGGATATGTCACTGAGATAGCAACAAAACAATCTGGTCTTATGTGTATTCAGCGTATTATATTAAAAAATAGCAACCCGTAACAAAAGAGGAATTAAATTAGGGTTGCCATGTGGTAGAGTGGAAAAACAATTTAAAAAAGAGATTTTTGATTTTTCATGGAAATTCCCCGGAGCTATATTTTTACCCTAAAAATAATCGCCGGGGAAATCCCTACCCTAGATTAATGGTAATACACTTGAAGATTTATGTATAAAATTAATGGGGATAATGCACAGATATGGTGAATTTTCTCAGAATTCAAGTTCGTTCTTAGAGCTATGCCCCACAGCCCTTCAAAAGTTGCAATGTTAATCTTTTTAATAGAAAAGTAGGACTTTCCCTACTTTTCTACTAAAAAGTAGGAAAATAGGATGACTTGGAGGCTTGTGCCCAACTAGGTAATGAAACTTGCCAATACACAATTTTTAAATAGACTTGAATGAATAACCTATGATTAGTTGTTAAAATTTTAAAAAGTAAATATAAACCAAATATTTTACTTAAAGCTGTAGAAGGTTTAAATCTGTATTTTCTCAATGATTACATTTCATTACTTGATTTAAAGGATAAATTGTCGGTTAATTTTGTCTTGTATGGTAAATAAAACAATGCTAAAATCAGATGGCAAGTGAGTTGACTGGTGAAAAGTTACTAATGGCAAATGAGTTGACTGGTGAAAAGTTACTAATGGCAAGTGAGTTGACTGGTGAAAAGTTACTAATGGCAAGTGAGTTGACTGGTGAAAAGTTACTAACTACTCAACTGTAACAAAAACAGGCCCCCAGGTACAAGGTTATTAGTCTGTTTTAAAACTGTTATCATTAAATTGCAAACCGAATGTATTTTATTGGGAAATGAAACGTGAGACTAAATTTAGTAAAATAGTAAATGAGTAATTCTTCCAAGCATTGTCTATGAGTGAATGCCTCATGAAATCCGCCTTAACTAAAGTCAGCAAGAAATCAATACATTCCCCAAACTAACAAAATTAAAAAAAAAATTGTAACAGCACACAGCGGTATAGTATATTTGCATAACTTTGCCAGTGAGATAAAGGATGGTCACAGACTGAAGAGTGATGGTCAGTGAGAGAAAGGATAGTCACTGGCTCAGGAGTAGAGGCCAGTAGGAGAAAGGAAGGTCACAGACTTTGGAGTGGCCACTGAGCGAAAGGATGATCACAGGCTGAGGAGTGGTGGCCACTGAGAGAAAGGATGATCACAGGCTGAGGAGTGGTGGACAGTGAGAGAAAGGATGGTCACAGGCTGACAAGTGGTGGTTAGTGAGAGAAAGGATGATCACAGGCCCAGGAGTGGTGGCCACTGAGAGAAAGGATGATCACAGGCTGAGGAGTGGTGGACAGTGAGAGAAAGGATGATCACAGGCTGAGGAGTGGTGGCCACTGAGAGAAAGGATGATCACAGGCTGAGGAGTGGTGGACAGTGAGCGAAAGGATGATCACAGGCTGAGGAGTGGTGGACAGTGAGAGAAAGGATGGTCACAGGCTGAGGAGTAGTGGTTAGTGAGAGAAAGGATGGTCACAGGCTGAGGAGTGGTGGCCACTGAGAGAAAGGATGATCACAGGCTGAGGAGTGGTGGCCACTGAGAGAAAGGATGATCACAGGCTGAGGAGTGGTGGACAGTGAGAGAAAGGATGATCACAGGCTGAGGAGTGGTGGACAGTGAGCGAAAGGATGATCACAGGCTGACAAGTGGTGGTTAGTGAGAGAAAGGATGATCACAGGCTGAGGAGTGGTGGACAGTGAGCGAAAGGATGATCACAGGCTGACAAGTGGTGTCCACTGAGAGAAAGGATGATCACAGGCTGAGGAGGGGTGGACAGTGAGAGAAAGGATGATCACAGGCTGAGGAGTGGTGGCCACTGAGAGAAAGGATGATCACAGGCTGAGGAGAGGTGGACAGTGAGAGAAAGGATGGTCACAGGCTGAGGAGTGGTGGACACTGAGAGAAAGGATGATCACAGGCTGAGGAGTGGTGGACAGTGAGCGAAAGGATGATCACAGGCTGACAAGTGGTGGTTAGTGAGAGAAAGGATGATCACAGGCTGAGGAGTGGTGGACAGTGAGCGAAAGGATGATCACAGGCTGACAAGTGGTGTCCACTGAGAGAAAGGATGATCACAGGCTGAGGAGGGGTGGACAGTGAGAGAAAGGATGATCACAGGCTGAGGAGTGGTGGACAGTGAGCGAAAGGATGATCACAGGCTGACAAGTGGTGTCCACTGAGAGAAAGGATGATCACAGGCTGAGGAGTGGTGGACAGTGAGCGAAAAGATGATCACAGGCTGAGGAGTGGTGGACAGTGAGAGAAAGGATGGTCACAGGCTCACAAGTGGTGGCTAGTGAGAGAAAGGATGATCACAGGCTGATGAGTGGTGGCCACTGAGAGAAAGGATGATCACAGACTGAGAAGTGATGTCCAGTGAAAGAAAGAATAGGAAAGAAAATTAACAGTGAGAACAAAAGTGGTCAAATGTCTTAGATGCAAAATATGTTATTATCAACTATACCAGGGGGGGCAGCATGATCTTTGAATTCACCGTCGCTGTACGGTCTCCTTTCGCGGAGATTGGTATCGGAGCGGCTTTCTGGCCTGCCTCTTTGGTAGCTACCAGTTCCTCGACCTCCTCGGTTCCATTCTTTGTCTGGCTCTGCCCCAGCTTCGAATCCTCCGTAGCTGCCTCGGTTGCCTCCTCGATCTATGAAACCTCCGCCACCACCTCCTCCACCAGCCATCCTCCCTCCACCTCTGTGGCCACGGTCCCCAAAACCACCTGTAAAAATCATTTAATTTAAGTAATTTTGTTTATTCGCTACAAAATATGTAATATCTAGATATATATGAAGCGGCTTAGCTAAGGTTACAAATATAAACATATATTCTAATTTCAGTTTGATTTATAGCTAAAAAAAAGTAGGTTAAGCAACAGTTTTAAATTAAAAACAATCATGGTTTCATAATTGACAATCAACAACACTCATAAATACTGTAGTATATATTTCTTAAATATCAACCATGAGCGAAGTTTGGTCTAATATTTAGGAATATTGGCCCATAACATGTTGATCCATTGAACCGTAGGCCTACATTGATAAGTGTTCTTATCAAGTCTCAAGTGCATGTAAGAATCTTTGAAGACACTGTCCTGTCATCCTGTTACATGACACTGCCTCTTAGTTTTGTATTTTACACTAGATTGGAATAATTTCTGGGCCAATATGTGTTTCTCTGACAATCTTTACAACAACAATATCGTTTGGATAGCCTTATGTGTAATTAGGGATGTGCGATTTCTCAGCAAATAATTTTACTTTTAAAAAAACCTAAGCTGCCCGTTGAATTAGGCCAATAGGCCTGTGCAGTGATTTAAAGACAGCAAGGTACCGTTAAGGGAAATAGTCACATGGGCAAGCCAGTGATGACCGCTCGTGAAAAAGTATCATAGCAGTCAGCCGGGATCAAACCTACGCTTGACCACAGCTGACTTCTGAGCGCTCTATCTCTGAGCTACCACATCCGGTCAAGTATTTCGGCTGAGTATTTCAATACTCGACTCAAAAGTTTTAAAAAGTACTCGAAAGTTGAGTATTTCCAGCCAAACTGCAGAGGATCCCTAACAATTGCGAACTGCCGAATCATATAGTAACAGTTACAAAATACGACTGCACCACATAAAATTGGCTGAAAATAATTACAGGAATCATGAATTGGCCATAAATGACAACTGAATGCGAGTTATCAGCTGTAAATGATAACCAGTCGGCGTAATCTCGGCCATAATTAAAGACTCAAAACGTAATATAAACCGGAAATTATGACATGACAAATAATCAGTCATAAACAATGACTGGACAGACCATGTATTATCAGTTATAAATGACAACAGAAAATATATTGGCCAAAAATTACATTCAGACTATGTAAGATCGGTCGCTAATAAAAAGAATTCAATTATTTAATACTGATTATAAGCGACTACCGAACAAAGTGATTTTGGCCCAATGTCAACCGGGCCAAATGTTATCACTTGAAAACTCCACACACTCTAAACTTATACTTATTTTGATTAGGTTCTATTTTTTCCAAGTAAAAGGCAAAGGGAAGTAACCAACAAGTCAAGATTAAGAAAACTGAATTTCATATGTGTTGTTAAAGCTAAAAAGGCAAGCAGGACAAGCACATATATAGGGTTAAACTTTAATTCACACAACTGTGATGCTGCTTTGTATTAAAGCATTAAGTCATACAATTTTACTTAATATTATTTAAGGAATACTGTTTGTTTTAATTTTAAAATGTTGTAATAAAAACGATAATAAACTTATTGTTCTACTTTTTACTCAGACACTCAACTCGATTAAAGAAACCATCCATATAATTTTGTTGTCAAGCATGCGAGCACAGTTCTTGAGCGGCTCGTTCGCAGCCCGCAGAAAGGTTTTCACCCTTGTTCCTCAGGATCCTTCCACAATGAGTCAGTGATGAGCAAAGTGTCAGTCAATGTAGAAACTCTGCTTTGCAATTACTGTACGTTATAATTTTCTTGCACTACTTCATCACTGGTGAACCATGAACTATGATATAAAGATATAACTATGTAATCTGGATTATGGATTAAGGGGCAGAGCCCTAATGATGTGAAAAATAACCTACAAAACCTTTTTCTATCTTGGTGTGACAACTGCAAACAAGTTAAGTCAAATTCAGTAATGCCGTTTTCATAAAAGCAGACATCACCTGATCTGGGGCGAAACGGACGGACAGAAATGTTGTTAACCCTAATTTTAACTTCTCTGATTGATAATATGTCAAAATCATGATAAATACAAGATGCTAAATTATGTACAGACTAATCAATAATTTTATTTACAGTTATACTTTTAAGAAAGGGCCCTAGACCTGGAGGGTAGTTTTAGGTTTGATAGTGAGAGTAGTCTTACTTTAAAACAGATTTAAGTAAGCAAATATATATTACCTTGAAATATTTTAAGGTCATTGACCACTTTTTCAATCATGTGATGAAAAAAGAGTCACTGAAGTGTCAGGATGTAATACTGTCAACATTTCAGGTTGGCCACAACAAAATACATGCTACTGTTAATGATTGTATATTAACACCCACTTTATAGAATGGCCTAGCCAATTCACTTGCAAGTGAAAATACATAAGCCTCCTCAGGGTAGGAAAAGAGTAGGATTTATTTACCTAATGTTGAGGTTGGGGATCTCTAGATTTAGTGAACCATCGTTATGAAATTTCCCATCTTCTCAGTTGGAGGAGTTGTAGTTGGGGCGAGAGCTCATAAATATTTTAGAAGAAAAACATTGGTTAAAACTATTAGTTTTATTGTTTATTTAGCCTACATACATTTAGTTTGGTAAATTCCAATAAGAAAAGAACACCCCCTAAACAGCAGTCCACTAAATTATTTTTCAAATTATAATACAAAAGTAACACAAATTTACCAGGAACACTTATCAAAGTTTGCGAGCACTGAGATCCTACCTTGTTTTTGACAGGTTGACGTTTGTCCACACTTTACTTGCGAATCGCTTTGAGTTTATCACTCAGACCAACTTTTTCAGAACAGTGCAAGCATTTACCAAACAATATGTGAACAACTCACTGGTTCCCGAGCCCTAGAGACACTGTCTACACAGTACTCGCGAGTTGCTAACAAACTCATTGTGAACCACTCGCAACCCTAGTGTACAGGCAGCTTTAGATTTAAATGACTAACTTAAAATTTGATGTAAATTACTTTGAAATTACTAGCTTTAAGAAGTCATTTGAGTAATAGCTTATTAATTATAGGACAAAATAAGTGATACACTTCAGCAGCAATTTGTTGACAATTATTTTAGAACTGCCAAACATTTATTACCTTTATTCATGAACTTAAAAGTAACTAACGATCCGAGCAAAGAATGTAAATGTTAAATAAAACAACATGTGTACCGTAATATAATTACAAGTGTATTTACAAGTGTTATGATATCCACCAAGTAAGACAATAAACCCAATTTGAAAAACATTTTATTCTTGTCATTACTTACCTCCACCGCCGCCTCCAAAGTCATCGAACGACCGATCGCCAACCCTGTCCCCTCCGCCGCCGCCCCTTCCTCCTCCCCTTCCGAAACCTGTGAGTACAACACCACTCATTTTCAAACTAAATATTTAAGAAGAGAACACCTTATTTAAAATGCACATGAAATTCTGTATCTGATTCATAACATTAGGATAAAATAATTTTCTTTAAAAATATGCCCCTTCTAGTTTTTCCACAGCTATTATACTAATCACTATTTGAACCCCTATTGTTAAGTTCAAACTCTCTACACCTCCAGTAATAACTTGCAGAAAACAGTTCCTTACAAAGTCCCCCAGTCAAAGGAAGAATTTTAGCCCTACTTAGTTTTTTAACAGTTGCATTTAACAATACCAGTAAGAAACTGGTTCAACGCAAACCACTCTTGACAAGGGAGAGATGAGCCAGATGCAAAGTTTATAGAAGGAGGAATAAATAATTAATTTGGTCAATCAAACCAATCCCATGATAAAGCCCAGGTCAAAATAGACAAAAAAAACAGTTTCCTACAGCTGCAAATCAATCTGATCCAAAATTTGCTTATCAACAATTGAGTCAGTTCTCTCGGGATAGAATATCTTAAAAATGGCCAAATGTGCTGTTGTGAGATGGATGGTATATTACTGGATTCTTTTAGTATTAAATTTTAAATTGGGGTGGCAAATGTGCAATTTTGTGAAACTAATTACATACGTATACTGGATTTTCTTGGAAATACTTATTTAAGTTGCAATCTATAATTTATTTTATTTACTGCTGGGGGCCAAAATCCTAGTGGTCCTATGAGTACTACTATATTTTTATTATTAAAACCAACATTAATTGCGGTGAGGTACTTGATTAACAAGAAAATCGGTTTTACCTAATTTTCTTTGTTCAAATGTGTTGGTTACACTAGCTCTAAAAGCCTTTTCACATCAATATTACCTGAAGTACTTTGGTCGATTGGGAGTCTTCTCTACAGGAGAACACTAACCTTGTCTTCCTCGGCCCCTGTCGAATCCTCCTCGGTCATTTCGCTTATCATCCGCCACATCGATTCTGAGTGCACTTCCATCGATATATAACATTTCATTTAAGCTGAGGGCATCTTTTAAGCTTTCGAGGTCTTCAAATTCAACGTAGCAAAATCCTTTAAAGATTCCTGTTTCTCTGTCTGTCACTAGCCTCACGCTTTTCACGTTTATTTGCTGTAAAAATTGCATGTGTAAGTGTGACTGAGCCATATTAATGATGTTATATGCAAAAAACAATTATACACCCCTAGCAATTGTTACTATTCATTTGCTTTGTAACCCTTTCATTTCAGATTTAATACCAGAGTATGCAATCTGTCAAGTTATGAATCATTATGATTTTAAGGATTTTAAACAGTTTAAAGAATTGTTGATGTTTGTAACGCTCCTGGTGTTCTCAGACGTATCTGCAATAAAGATGATTTTGATGTTGTTTACATAGGGCCTTTATGTTATAAGTTATGACAAATATTAATAGTTTCTATACAATACCAACTTGTTAATGGTTTCTACATAATACCAACTTTGAGCGCCATACAATGATTTGTCATGGCACAAATTATTGTTAAAAAGTACTTCGCGCCGATAATTCATTGAAGTCAGTTCATCCAAAAAGTACCTGAAAATAGTAACCTATATGTTTTTGTGTTGACTTTTGATTCTCATACTTTAAAATAGATATACTGTCTGACTCAACTGTACTATAAAAGTATAAATAATATAATGATGAAAAGTAATACGCTGTATCATTTTAATTTGATTCTGTTTTTTATACATACAACAATCTACTTTTAGGACAATTTTGACACTTTCTTACAATTTGGCCAAAACTCTAGCACTGTTCAGAAACTTTGGCATTAAAGGGGTTAAAAGGTAGTTTTGTGTGTAACATATTAAATTGAAAATTAAACTTCAACATCCTCATATCCAGAAATTAGGACGGGTAATTGCATTATACAAACAGTAATATATTACAAACTGTATGAGAAGCCTGCAACACTCTTTCTCTCCCATTAAACTCTTACTTAGAAGCCAAGGGTTTTTCGGCAAACATCTTCCACTTCCATACAGGCATTTGTGTTTAGTGCTTATTTGCATTGCTCTTCCGTCCCTGGATTATAGGGTGCTCATCTGGAATGCAAAGTAGTCCAGGTAGCCCAAGTCAATCATGGCTATCTTTTCACTATTTCCCCAGTCAGTCATTAGGGAGGTGTTTGATACATGTAGTGAAGTTTCAAAAGGGGAATATCTCCAAAACCTCTTTTTGTGTCTAATAAATCTGTACAACCACATCTGATAGATTCTAGCTTATTCATTAGCCAAGTTTTGTTAATAATAATGATTATTTATGAATCAAAATGTATTGATTCTCCATAGTAAAAACATTGGACTATGCTAACCAGTTAATGGAAAATAAAATTTAGCAATTTAAATAAATATTTTTACAATCTACTATTTGACTCTTTTACGAATGCAAGCTATACAATGCAATCTTATCGAGAATCAATAGATTGTCATCCCTCTCTTATTCTTGCAACACCAAGCTAAGCTTTAATGGTTTTGAGCTTAACATATATATATAACCTAAATAACAGATTTGAGTTAATATTTGAGTTTTAGTAAATATACCTATTACCTTATGAGCTAAACAGCTGCAACCCAAAAATACAGAACAGGCGAAAGTGTGATATTTGTGACCAAAAATAACTGAGGCTGCAGAAAAACTATATTTTACATTTGAACAAAATTGAGCTGCTGAACGATCATTTGGCTTACAAGTTAAACAATTCCTTGAATCATGAGGAGAGGAAAAGTGAGTCCTTTTGTTATTTGTTTTTTAATTAATATTTTAATTTCTGAATAAAAGTGGATTACTGAATTTTTATTGATAAGAGATAATCAAGTTTTTTTTTAATCTATTGTTTAAACTTAAGGACACCCGTTCCTGAAGTCAAACGCGTGTAGTACTTCCTAAACCAGACAGCAATGACAGATTTATCAAGGCCTTCGATATAAATGTTTCTACAAACTAAGAATTTGAATGACAGAAAAGAATTTGTCATGATTACAAGATACATAATGGCCAATATGACTGTATTTTTGAAACTCATAATAGCGATAGATTTGAATTTATTTCTTGATTTATTTGGACTTTACCTATTGCTTTAAACACTAGAAGCGATAAGTTAAGTCCAAATAAATCAAGAAATAAGGCCAATATGAGTTAGGAAAACAAAACAAAACCAAAACTGACGAGCACCTGTACATGTATCTTACATGTTTTAAATAAGTTTTGAACCAATCATTATCATTTGAACATATTTGCATTAAGTTATCCCCCAAGTTCTTTCAACAACATTTTTTGCTTTTAGGCAAGCCTTGCAGAAGGATTGTACACAGTTCCTATGAGGCATTAGTATTGGTTATATTCTACAAAATAGCGCCCCTACAGCTAGCTTCCGATCGATCAATTTGCAATAACAACATGATAGATACCCTACAGTATCATCCTATTTTCTGCAAAGAGAATCATGTACTTAAACTAAGTTTAATATATTAACTAAAGACATGTGGATCTTTAAAATCAATTACTTTAGAAAACCGTTTACTCAATATACCAATAGTTATTTTTAAACGTTCCTTTCATAAATAAATCTTCAATGTTATTAAAATATGTAGTTACGTATTTTTGTATTAAATCTTGAAAATATTAATCCACTATTAAATACTAAAAGTATTAATAAGTTGTCCTAAAATAATTAAAAATATATACAACTTATTTGTTAGTTTGACATTTTTTTAATTCATGTAAACTAAAAAGGTCCTAATTCTGAAAATAATACAAAAGCTGTAATTAGGTACAGAAACAATCAAGAGAAGACCACCTATCAGCTTCGATTTAATGTAAGTAGGCCTAATGTTAACCTATGAGGAACTACCTAATGTTATAAACGAGGAATGCAATGAAGCATACTAGGCTATATATCTACTGTATTAATTTCTATAATGGCTCCTATCAAAACTTAACTATTTATACTTTCTCTTTCCTTATTTTTACACAACCGACCGTAAATTCACAGAAATGCAAGAACTTTCTCTACAATCTATATCAAAAAAATTTGAAACTTCAATTAAAATAATAATTGTCATGATTGAACCAAAAAATGTATGGGCTAAATAATCACCAAGGTAAGTGTGTACTTTATAAGTGCCGGTAGCAAAGGTATCTTTGCAATTCAACCATTGTTTACCTAACATTTATCTGACAATTGTTGGTAAAGTTAATCTAAACATTTCAAACTGGGCTTGAGTCATTATAAATAATCTATATGTATACCGTTAATGAAGATAGAGTGACATTTTCTATTTGTTATTGACCCTCTTCAATTCTGCAAGCCTGGCAATAAGGTAGTATCAGGCTATTCAAACCTTCTAAAAATATTTGACAATATGTTTTTCAATCTCTAAGAAAGTAGTAATACTGTATCAATATACTGAATGTTTTTTCCTCAAAAATATACTTTTGAGGGAGTGAGTATTATATTATTTCATATATTATTTTAAGCATCAAGAAACAAGTCTGGTAATCTCTTTATTTTACTGCTTGCTTCTGTCTGGTTCAACAGTAATAACATTCATAGCCACTGACAATGGGAACAAATGCAATAAACTGAGAATCAACAAATTTTTTATTAAACTATAACAAATAGGCCATCTTATTCTGTAAACTTTTGAAAACTAATTTTTAAAAACAGTTTGTATAGACATTAAGAATCTTTTAAATTAAATAATAGTCAAAATCAAAATAAATTATTGTATTTCAAATATACCAAAGTAATTTATTAAAAAAATTGTTGGGATAAAATTTGAGTTACTGAGATAGCAATAGCATATAATAAATATAGTAAAGGCCGTCCATAAACTACCTAGTCAAGTTTTTTCCAAATTTCCAACCTCCTCCCCACATAATCATCCTACAGTCATAATTCGGTGCCTCTTCTCTTCCCACGCTTGAAAAATTATGTTATGGTTGACCGAATTACGAAATATTTAAGTAATAACACAACAGAATTTTAAATTGTATTATTTCCTGCATGCTGTTGTTCCAAACATTAAAACCTGCAGTTTAATATAAAACAGTTTAATATATAACAGTTTTATATAATAATAAACTTTTACCAAATTCCTCTTTTAAGTACTGATAACATTATCAAATGACAGCAAAATTAACTACACAACAAATTTAGTAGGACCCACCCAAACTCTGTGTGATAGAACGTTTTAGAATCATACTAGCCTATATTGCTAATGTTATGTTTGGTCAATTGTGAAATTGTACAATAAAACTTAGTTTTGAATATTTAACTAAAAAAAAATCAATAATAAACTAAGACTAGCAGATCAGGAGTTGTATTACAAATAATTAGTTTACTTTTTCTAAGACTGTATTTTTAATTTATTTTATTTCATTCAACTTTTACAATTATTACTAGTAAATTGGTTTAAATTCAAAACTCAAAACTTAAAAATGATATAATTTTCAAAGTTACTATTGCAGTGTGAGAGAATTTCCTCACATAATCTCTCACTTAAGTAACTAGGTTGATGTTATAGTCAAAACAATATCAATAAGCAAAATTAAGATTTAAAGACAAACAATAATATAGAATGATTATTGGTATACAATTGTTATATTCTATGTATCCTCAATACATAAAAATGTTTAAATAAAATCAGGCGGAGTTCGTTGCGGAATATCTTAAAGGCCCTTTTACAGTTTTTAACTTGAAGGTCTTTTCTTGGTCTTTCTTTAAAACTTTTATGATTGCTACAATTGTTGCTAAATGAAATTTTAAAATTAGCAATACACAATGCTCTTAAACACTCCATAGCTAATGCAGCGTATTAATATAAATAACCGCCTAACCATTTTTAAAGTTTTATATAATATTTAGGCCTCTCAAGATTCCAGAGGCAAGCAAATATTTTATAGGTATATAATTTTATCATAACATTGGATACATTTCTGGGAATGTTAACTTTGTTCTGATTTGTTGATAGTCCTAATTCCTGATAAAACAATTCCATTTGCAGGGATTTAAATACCCTAATTTAAAGTCACAGGGGAGGCAAATACTGGCACCGGACCTTAAAGTAAGATATCAATTCTATTCCAACCACTGAATTTGAAAATATCTTTGTATGTTTTTACTTCTAAAGTTGTTTAAGCTTTAGAGGGTTAAATTGTTCCAAGCTATCAAGATAGCTAGAGATAGGCAAGAACTGAACTCCTTATTAAATTGTAAAGCTTTAAGAATCTCAATGATATTGCTGTAATTACAACTTTAAAACTATGCAGTTTTTTATCAATAAGTACTTGTGTGTTGTACGGAACCACCATTTTTCACAGCATGTTGCAGCGGTTAGGCTAGATTGGTTTATCATAAATATTTAAATTGTATAAATCAAACATATCACTCATAGAGAAGGCACAAAGCACAAAAACATATTAGTCAACAAGGGTACTAAGCAATAAATCAAGTAAGTCAAGACCACCTCTGCAACAATCGCCGCTGGGCAATGACTGTCCGATCTTGACTGAGTGCGAGAGAATTTAGCAACCAGAGGTATGATTTATGGGAGTGGGACTCAAAAACACCAGATTGACATATTTACAGTAAACTAACCTAGCCTAGTCGCTGAGGCACACTGTAAAAATGGTACTCCATATAACACATATATCCAGACCAGAAATGTTATTGATAATTACTTAGGTTGGCTGACATTTTACGAAACTTCAAATTCATTGTTAACTACCGGCCAAACTGATTAGGGTTTATTGACTAAATAAACAATAAAGGAATGGTTAGCTCTCTGTTTACAATTTATGAGCTATTCTACTGCAAGCAAAGTTTGCTTTTATATTTTAAACTCTACTGGAGCCAACCTACAGAAACCTTATAATTGCCTTATAAAAAAAGCTCTAGCCTAATTGAAGGCCTCCATAAAAATTATAAAGCAAAGGAATGTAATAATCCATTAATTTGTTATACATTTTGCACAATATAGGGTGATTGATATAAAAAAAATATGCCATGTTTCACATGAAAAGCATTACAGCTATTTAACCCTACAACTGATAGTGTGTCGTCTGTGAAATGATACACTCTTTTTACCCATTTTGTAAAAAATTTTTTAACAAATCGTAAAAAATACAAATAATGAGTTAATGCAAACTGTTACACATCTTTGTTTTGAGCAAAAAACTCTACCCATAAAATAACAATTTATGTGGACTTACGCAGTTTTCCCTTTGTTTCTGGTTGTAGAATGAAGAAAGTTATAAAATTTCAAAATTATTTTTTTACTTTTCACTGTATTGTAACTATGGAAACAATTGTCAAATTCAAATTCTGTAATATACATTTAGAAGGAAATTTACCTAGGAATAAAAATATTAGACAAGAAAATAATGTCTTTATGTAAAAAAATAAATGTTCCAACATAAGGGGGAACCCAAGTAGGCCTACTTGAGACTGGACCTAGTTCACTTTTGGCACAAGGTTCATGGGAGAAGCTAGTACTTGGGCCTAGGCCTACTTCAATATTTGCAAAAGGTTCAGGGGAACTATAAGTGCATTGTCCAAGGCCTACCCCGTTTTCTGATTCACTTTCAGATTCATCGGAAACATTATTATACACTTCTTCATCGCCTACGACAGAAATGTCACTACCTCTATCACTGTCATAATCGAATAAAATTTCTCTTATGTCACTTGATCTAAGTTCATCGCCCATTCTAATAACAATAATAATGCCTAATTACGAAAATATACTACAATAATAATAATAACATAGAACAAACAGTTACTCGCTTCATGCAAACACTACAGTCACAAATCACTGACAGCTGAAGGATCGGCAGGCGCGAGTCAGCTGAACGTAGCGACAGACAAATGGCACACTAGTCCAAATACGAACAAACAATGAAATCACTAAAGTCGGTTACTGAAGGATGGCAAATATTGTCTACAATGGTTTCCCGCACGAATAAACTAAGTATCATCAGCTGTTGCCGAGCAACACGCATAAAAACATACCATCGACGTAATCGACGGTATCACTGTACAAACGCCATTATCGTCGATGACATCGACGGTTGTCACTTGTAGCATTAACAAATTTTTCAAGGAAATTCCCCCCCAAACTATTGGTTTTGTTTTTTCTTAAGTTATCTACGTTAAAATTTGGTATTAGCAGCCATTTAAAAAAAAATAGACAATGTTTAAAAATATTAATACTCTGCCGGTTAGTTGGAAAAATAGCAGGAATAACAGGAACCACAGATTTAAAAGAAAGAAAAGTGAAGAATAAAATGTAGTTTTCGAACATTTTTATCCCAGGTATTTTTTTATTTAACCTCACAGTTTTAGAAATAAATGCTGTTGAAGTTAAATCTCTAGTTAGTTCAATTTAAGTTAATAACTTATTTCTAAAGATTAAGTATTGAACTTAAAACTACCCGTATCTCCATACCCGCTAAGTTTACGAGGAAATGGCAAAGATTAAAAATGTCTTTAAATAATACATACATCTTTAAAATATAAGTATCGGTACCACAAAAGTAGGGTTTTGTATTGAAAATGTTCAAGTTAACCTCTAAATTGGAAAAATGGCTGTTAATGCAAGATTTTAAATATCACTAAAGAATAAGAAACAAAAAGACTAGATGATAATTTAATAGTTCCAATACTTTGCAAGTAAAATAGCTGGCAGACTTATATCAATCACCCTGAACATAAACCCAACATTACAGACACAACATTGCACCAGCACAACACAACATTGAATTGCAGGCTGTTTTAGTCACAGTTTAAACTTACCTCTTTTGCTTGGTTCAAAATTTTTATGACATCACCTTGTACAACTGCCTTGGGCAAGTTTCCAATGAATGCAGTGTACGGGGGTTCTGTCGGAAGCGGTTTCTTGGGCCGCTGCCCTCCTCCAAAACCCCTGTAAAATATTGTTTGGATAAGAACACAATTCAAATAACTGATTTTGAAACAATGTTAGTGTGCTTATATTACAAAAAGTCAATAATAAGTGATGGCAATTTTTACCCATAGGACTACGGAAGGCAAGGAACGTACCTTGCAATAACAACTGAACATGAGCCAATAGTAAGGCAGTGATAGTAAATTTATTTTAGTACCTACAGTAAAATAATGTTTATAACAATGACAGGGATGTTATTTACAAACAGAATTTTTTTTAATGATTACGTAAATATGATATATGTGTTTGTGCTTCCATTCCTCTCTCAAGAAAATAAGCATATGAGCTTCTGCACTGACTCAAAGCAGCAGAATCTCTACTTTCTGCTTAAATAAAGCAGAAGTGAGTTAGTGGCCTAGTGGTCAAAGGCGTCGGACTCCAGAACCTTGGTAGGGGCCCTGTCATGGGTTCGAATCCTAGCCCTGGCATGACAATTTTATCAGTACTACTACTGTTCAACTCGTACTGTAGCGGCTCACTCCTTGCTTTGCTGATTACGTTCCACGCACAGATTCATAGTCTATGTGGACGGGCAAAGTAAGGCAAAAAAAAGCTACCAACCTCTTTTAAGAAGAAATAATACCCCCGTAGCAGCAAACCTGCGTACTCAGCGAATTTCCAATGCATATATATATGTATCTTAATACCACATAAAGCCACATACCAAGTTTCATCAATATACATTCATAAATAAACGATTTATGACATTTTAATTATTCTCCATAAGAATAACATGGCGGCTGAGTATGCAGGTTTGCTGAAGCAAGGAACATAAAAAATGGGGTTTATACAAATATCAATATAAATCATGTAGGTAAAGCCACATACCAAATTTCATTAATTTATTTTCATAATGAGGGCAGATAACACGTTACTTATTCTCCATAAGAATAATATGGGGCTGAGTACGCAGGTTTGCTGCTACGGGAGCCTTCAGTAAAAGATTTTTTTGAGCAAATATCAATGGTCCACAACCAGATGAAGCCTTATACCAAGTTTCATCAGTATACGTTCATAAATAAGCGAGATATAACATTTTTATTTTCCTCCATAAGATTAACATTAGACAACGTACTGTGTTTAGCACTTTCAATATTTCGGTAACCAATTGACGTAGAGAAATGATCAATACCCCCGTCGCAGCAAACCTGCGTACTCAGCGAATTTCCAATGCATAATATATGTCTTAATACCACATAAAGCCGCATACCAAGTTTCATAACGATATATTCCACATATAAGCGATTTTAATTATTCTCCATAAGAATAACATTGGTAATGAGTACGTAGGTTTGCTGAAACAAGGAACACAAACAATTGGTTTTTATGCAAATATAAATATAATTTAACTAGGAGAAGCCACATACCAAGTTCCATCAATATGTAATCATAAATAAGCGCTTTATAACATTCTAGTTATTCTCCATAAGAATAACATGGGGGCTGAGAAAGCAGGTTTGCTGCAACAAGGAATAAAAAAATGGGTTTTTATATAATTATCAATATAACTCAACCAAGTGAAGCTACATACCAAGTTTTATTAATTTATGTTCATAATTAAGGGAGTCATTACATTTTACTTTTCTCCATAAGAAAACCATAATCATAGTTTTGTTCTTCCCTATAGGGGAAATTCGCTAAAATACCAAATTGTGTGTTTTTTAAGCTGAATCCAATGCAGAAAACTAAAATTTGACTATTTCCAAAATTATATGGAAAAAATTCGAAAAACCCATTTTTGGGGTACAAAACCCCCCCAAAATACCCCTTCGGATAGAGCGATCTGGCTGGTTTTCGAACTTATGTCATAAATGTTGCTTTACACGTTTATACCAAATTTCATCAAAATCGGATAATTTTTACGAGAGTTATCGTGCTCACGGACATATTATATATATATATATATATATATATATATATATATATATATATATATATATAGTTTCAAACGAATGGTGTTTTTGGGGTCTGGGGACCTCAAAATGAAAAGTTATCATGGTCCCGGGCCTAGGTCTTACCATGCCGACTACGGTAATAGCTTCTTCCCTATAGGGGAAATTTGCTAAAACAACAAACAAAAAAGGGTATATATTGTTGTCACTTTCTCACCTTCTACATCTGAGATTTTTTTAGGAAAATGGTGATAAGTTAGTGTGCTCTGAAGAAAGAATATTAAATTACAGAGGAACGTTAAGATAGTAAGGCTGTCAGGAGGATTGTAGAAACAAGTTTGTTTCAAGAGACTTCTAGTTGAGGGTTGTGCTATCGAGGTTGTGTTTACTTAAAACGTGTGCTATCTAGGTCAGTGGCTTCTATGAAAAACCTTTATAGCAAAAATCATTTTGGATGAAACATCACTTCCTTCATGTTTGTTTTAATTGTTGTTAGTTATAACTGAAATTTCCTCATCTCATTATCCCGTAATTCCTCTGGGCCTTAGATAGACTGAATGGAGACGCTGTATACCGGTATTTATTTTCACAAAAATTTAGGGTGGTAGCTTATCTGTGAAAAATCTTGTTATGTATTTGAAGACAGCTGATGTTTCAACACAGACATTTAGACATTTTCCAGTGACAAATTGAATCAGAATAAAACAACAAACTGGCATTAAGTTTACTTTTTCTGCACTTTTTCTGGTGATATTGTTTCAGCAGAATGATCTTTCCTGTGCAGAATTTTGTTGTTTTTTGTGATCTTTATTGACACAAAAAGTTTTTAAATTGATTTGAGATGTTTCTGGCTTTAGTATAATAATGTTTTGTTATGTAACTACAATAGGCTAATATTAAGAATGCTACTATGTGCTGTGTGCAGTTGGAGCAGTTAAATTTTGTTCTTTACAAAATAATTAATAAATAAATTGCTTGCTAGGAAAATATTTTGCTTTCATACCTTTTACAAGCTGATGATCCATTGCCATGAGATAATTGCTTGTTTAGCCTATATTACTGGGTTTAAAAGATTTGAGACACACTTTACAATATCGGTACACAAAAATTGCATCACTAAACACTAAGTCTAACCAACCGCTAAATTTAGAAACGCATTTGTATTGAGTCAAAGTTTATTAAACATGCCTACAGGGGCCATACATATATTACAAAACACACTTAAAGGGAGGGCGGGAGTTCGGCATAGCATTACGTTACGTGAGGAAGGGGGGGGGGATAAATCTGACTTAGTTATGTAACTCACACATTTGAAAAATAGGTAATGTTAGGAGTTAAAAATAAACTTCAGTTTTAAGATCAGATTTAGTATTATTTTGGGCTATTCATTGTGTACTTACCGTATGTGTTTTTTGTTAAATTATAATAACATTTTGTTTTGAATTTATGAAAGTTCTTATTTTTATTTGATTCATTTTAGCTGAAATAGTTTTTTCCTTGATTGAATCTCAAAAATGTCACGTAAGAAGAAGAAAGGGTAGAGTAGATGTTACTCCTATGTTATAGTTCATCTCAAACCTTATCCTTAACGTTTTACTGTTTTGAGCTTTGTTCTTTAAGGGTTTGTCATAGTATAGTTTGTTTGTTAGTTAAAATACATGTTTGTATTTTAGCGAATTTCCCCAATAGGGAAGAAGCTATTACTGTAGTCGGCACATGGTAAGACCTAGGCCCGGGACCATGATAACTTTTCGTTTTGAGGTCCCCAGACCCCAAAATCACCATTCGTTCGAAACTGTATATATATATATATATATATACATATATATATATATGTATATACATATATATATACATGTATGTATATATACATATGTCCGTGGGTGCGATAACTCTCATAAAAAAGGTCCGATTTTGATGAAATTTGGTATAAACGTGTAAAGCAACATTTACGACTAAGTTCAAAAACCAGCCATATCGCCTCTACCTTAAGGGGTATTTTGGGGGGGGTTTTGTATTCCAAAAATGGGTTTTTTGAGCTTTTTACATAATTTTTGAAATAGTCAAATTTTAGTTTTTAACCATTTTTTACCATTGGATTCAGCTTTAAAAAACACACAATTTGGTATTTTGATCATTCCTCTACGTCAACTGGTTACCGAGATATTGAAAGTGCTAAACACTGTACATTGTCTAATGTTATTCTTATGGAGAATAAGAACAAAATTATATCTCGCTTCTTTATGAACGTATACTGACGAAACTTGGTATACGGCTTTATCTGGTTGTGGTCTATTGTTATTTGCTCAAAAAAACAATTTTTTGCTAAAAGTTACCGTAGTAGCAAACCTGCGTACTCAGCCCCCATGTTATTCTTATGGAGAAAAATTAAAATGCTATGTCTCACTTAATTATGAACATAAATTAATAAAACCTCTTATATGACTTCACCTAGTTGAGTTATATTGATATTTGCCTAAAAACCCATTTTTTTATTCCCTTGTAGCAAACCTCCATACTCATCCCCCATGTTATTCTTATGGAGATTAATCAAAATGGAATATATCGCTTATTTAAGAATGCATATTGATGAAACTAGGTATGTAGCTTCACCTGGTTGAGTTATATTGATATTTGCATAGAAACCAATTGTTTGTTTCTTGTTTCAGCAAACCTATGTACTCATCCCCAATGTTATTCTTATGGAGAATAATTAAAATTGTATGTATCGCTTATTTGTGAATATATTTTTATGAAACATGGTATGCGGCTTTATGTGGTATTAAGTCATATATTATGCATTGGAAATTCGCTGAGTACGCAGGTTTGCTGTGACGGGGCTATTTTTTTATTAATTACGGCAATTAATTTGTCATGAATAGTATAACAGATTTTTTTTTTAATTAAAAACCGTATCTCATTCAAATCTTTGAAAGATAATGATTTTTACACTATTTCAGCATTTTAACATGCTACACAACGTATGAGGGTGAGGTGAGGGGAGTGTGCTCAGATGTTATGATGTGTTATGTGGGGGAGGGAGGGGGTCTGAAATAGTGATGTGGGCCGGGTAAATACCCAGCGGGTAGGCAAATAAAAAATATGTATTTACCCAGGTACTTACCCCAAACCCCGGGTAAATACCCAAAACGTGGGTATTTATTTTTTTTAACATTTATGGGATTTTTACTAGGTTTATTGAAATTCACATGCTGTAAGGATTATAAAATGATCATAAAAACTGTTTTGAAGAGTATAACATGGTTACCACAAGCATTTAACTTCTGAACAAGATCGAGATAAATACCCAGGACTGAGTACCGGTATTTACTATTTTGATGGTTTTTTGGAGTGTTTAGTTTAATCAACTTAAAATTTTGGAGGAAAAGAATTGAAATTCAATTGCATTGTTATTTTGTTCTGTATTTGACCAATTATAAAATTACATATTTTTAAATTTGTATAGAATGTCTAGTATTTTACCAGTTCCTTCATAGTTTAGAGGTGGTGTGGTTTATACGCTTTACAGGTCTTTTTATAAAAATGCCATGTTATTATTTATTTATTGGTAAAATAATTAATAATTGTATTCAATGAAATATCCTCAAACGTTATACATTGATAATAAGAAGGGTAGTAAGGGTAGATCTGTATGACATTGGCGTTTTTATGTAAAATAACAAATACTCAAAATACCCGGGTATTTATGAATTTTCGGTATTCACCCAGTTTTAAATGGCCTACTCGGGTATTTTACACCACTAGTCTGAAATGGTGATAAAATGTGTTACGAAACATGTGTATGGCCCCACATTACTTGACAGCCAGGGTAGAGAGAACTAGACCACTGAGGCCATTTTAATCGGTACCCTAGAACTAAATAAAATAATAATTAGTTTTTAAAATGTCACAATGGTAAAACAATATATAGGCTATAGGCTAATTTTGTACACTTGTGGAAATTTCCTGAACAATAGGCTATTATCACCTACTAACTTACGGCCGACTAGAGCATAAAAAACTATCTAAAAATCCGTCAACCGGGTAAATTTCCCAGATTCTCAAAACTTTTTCCACACTTCCCTAAATCTCCATGATTTTTTCGATTTCATTCTCCTGGCCTTCGTTGACTTTCCAGATTGTGGAACCCGGTTAGGCTAAATCTGTTTGTAAGATAGGTCTATAAAAGGCTTATGTAAAAAACATATTTATGAACTTGCAGACAGATTATGCAAGTAATCTTGTAATAAATATAAGACTGTTTTTAACTTTCTAATAACCTGGTAAATTTTAGTTCGGCATCTTGTTTCCTGTACACCCAGAGTACAGTATTAAAATCATGTAAATTGCAGAAAATAGCTTCTGTGTGTGATTATTCCTCTAAGGCCAGTTATGAGGCAATGATGGAAGCACATTAAAATAATGTTTAAGAAGTTTAACGTGAATCTTTCTGTAAAATTGTTTTTACCTATGGCTAAAATCCTGGATCTGTTAAAATGCGGATTGTGACTACAGTTTTAAAAGGCAGAGGCTGCAGTTCCAAAAATATCTTCTTAAAAGTTACGCATAAGTTAGTAGGCTAGGTAGGTGTCATTTTCATTTTTCTATCCTAACCTTCATGGTACCATTCTAACCTTCTGGTGCAACAGTCAACTTGCCTCATCACTCTTAACCCTCAGAGCGATCCTGATACCTAAAAGCCTACACATAAGAGTTTAGTTTATTAACTCACACTAAAAGACAAGTCTGAGACCAGCAGACATATCATTTTGTTGTTTAGGCCTATAACAAATCCTAATTATACAGCTGCTATATATATCTACTGCACAATCTTTCTCATAAATATTGCATATTAAATTTACGTTTTAGCCTATTCTCTTAAATTTTTCTGGAAAATACTTTAAGTGCCGTCACTTTGAGGGGGCATAACATTAAGCATTAAGTGAAAGATGGTCCCGTCCCAGGACAACCTTAAAACTGGTCTTATACCAGTTTTGAGGCTGACATTGGGTACAGCAAATGAAGTTGTCATTACTTATGTTAAGTCTTTTGGCTGTCCATTATGACAAACTTCCCTTTCACCTTTGGTCCCTCCACTTGCAGCGGCTGGGAACGGAAACTCTGGGTTTGGTCCCCAACCTGAAAATTTATAGTCCCTGGCTCTTTTACATGGATACCCTGTCAATTGAGTTGGCTAGTTGGAGGACAGAGCGGGTCCGCCTGTTTGAGCCTGATCACAGCTGCCACAGGAGCACGGGAGTTGGCCCTCTGAAAGGTTAATTTGGCTGCCTGTCCCATCCCACCCTTTCCTTTCCTTTCTTGCTATATCTTATCTTTCCGGTAACATACCCAAAATTCCTGCTTGTGGAAGAAGTGCCTACCAGCTATGCTGGGGCACAGATCAGTCTTTCCTTTTACATTACATTTTAGATGGGCCCTAAGTTATAATTGCCTTCCCCCCGCAAATGTCAAGTTACGCTAATGCTGTCCCTTCTTGGAGGGACAAATTGTTGGGACAGTAATTATTGACAGGATTTATATTCTGCAATTTACTGTAAATTTTGAAATAATGTCTGCAAAATCTCAAAATATGACAGGGGCAACGAGCAATTCACTCAGAATAACAAATTGTACCTTCCTCGTCAAATATGCTTTAGAAATTTTATTTTCATAAATGTGTATGGATATATAGCCTATATAATATATATATATATATATATATATATATATATATATGTATGTATATTATTATAGGGAAATTACGATTGAGTCATATGACATACCGTACATCATTTCACAGTATTTAAAAGCTGGTTTCTGAAAACCTATATAACTTTGAATAAAAAAACATTTTGTAGAAAAAATCACTACACTGTAGGCTATATCAACTGTAATAATAAGCTTAGTACGATTAATGTGTTTTTCTTCTGCTATTATATATTATATTGTTCATAGTATTAAACTTCAAGAAAATAACACTCTTTTTCAATCATTTATTGTTAGCCTATATGGGGTTTAATACCATTTCAAACAGATTGCGTGAAAAAGATTTTTACAACTTACGTACTATTAACTTGTAGGTATGTAACTAAATTCATACATAGGTACAGTTTTTTCCATGATTGTTAGAAATTTCTACGTAGAGAATCTGATTGCCAACACTTTGTACATTTATCATTTTCCCCCATACAAACTTGTTTATTCACAATAGTTTTACTTTAGAAATTTCTGTCAAAATTTATTCTAATTTATCATTTTTTCAAAAAAAAACCACCCCTCTGAATTTGATTTATTTTACCACTTTCAGATTCTCCTGTCTTTTACAAACAGACAGAATAACTTATGAATATTGGTAGGTTTCATCCATTCTGCAATTTACAGAACATTTTTGAAATGTCTGCACACCGATCAATTCACCATTGGGCAGTCAGAGGGTTAAAGAATTAAAATAGTTAAAGAGTAGAGATTATAAAAAGCCTCATACAAGACTAAATCTGACAGTCCAGGTCCATGAGTAAAACTATCTTTCAGTTTAACTTACGTTTGTGTTGTGTTTAACTTAACTATTTGTGTTCCCAATTTATTAACTTGAAATTAGTGTAGGCCTGCATATTTATTTTAAAGGGTGATCAGTCAAAATCCAAACAAGCCTGGCAACAAGGCCTAGGTTTAAGTTAAACACAAGTTGATGTTTTTTTATAGGTTCAGTAACAACTTACTAGATTAACTATCCAGTTAATGAGAAGACATACTAGGCCTATGATCGTAAACAGCTAGAGTGTTAGTTGAGAATGTTTATCCACAAGGTAAATGGTCTATTTATAATTTTACCATCAGAACAAATTTTGATGATTAGAGTTCAACTCTAACCAAACCAAGTGCATCAAGGATTGCCAGCATAAACCCAAGAGTAGCTGTCTTCATAACAAGAATTGTCACTTAGATTATTACTCAAAGCGGAAATGAAAATATCTAAACCCATTCAATAGCATCAGCAATATAATAAAGCAGACATTGTAGTTGTATTTTGTTAACTGTTCTCCCATGAAGCAGATGCAGCCTGTAGCCTATAAAAGCACCATAGCAGCAAGGCGACACTTTGATCACTTATAACACATTGGTTCATTGTATAACTTCATAAATACTGCAGTATGAAATTAATGTGTATTTAAGATCAATATGTTACCATATATCTATTAATATTTCAAGTTAAATAATATTCCCTCACCTAAAATCGTTATATCTACCACTTCCAGCCATTGTGTTTGTAGTTTGAGGAAGAATAAGTTGTTGCCAACGGCTAAAAAGTAAATATACAAACTATTTTATAAAAAATAACCTTAACTAAAATAATTACTATATGTTTATATCGATTTTAAGTATTTTTGTACAACTAAAGATAATTATTTGCTTATAACCTCCTCTTCACCTCGTACCCCTAGAAACAAATTGTGTTTTAAAATAAATCCAAACATTTGTAGATACTTTACAACCAAGGAATAATATTATGTATATTTAAATGATATATTTATTGCGTTTAGCGATTAACTGAGTTTGGCAATATTTCAATTAAATTGTATACACACGAGTACAGTATTTAATAGTTCGGAAATTTTAACATTTAGGACAAACTGATTTTTTTCAAGGAGGTGTGAATCCGTTTACGGACAACGTTTGGGACTCGCCGAAGCAAGGTTCGTATCAAAAGGTTCGTAGAGCTTTCTAGTTGTTTAGTAGTTTCGAATATTTTAGTTGTTCTAATATCTAAATATTCAGATTTTAACCTTTAAAAAAATTGTTTATAGCATAATGCAGTTTAATTTCATTATATTGTTCAAAAAACGGCAACTTTCAGTTAATTTCCCATTAGGAAGAAGCTTGTACTGCTGTACTCTCACAGCTTTGTAACCTTGTATACTTCTCTTTTAAATGTGTTACTTACGTAATATGTCTTTAAATGTAATTGTATATATCTATAGTGCAAGATGTTATTAGTCATAATAAATGACGAGCTTAAAAACCAAATAATTTTTGTTAATTATTTTCATGAAATAAATAATTTATAGTCTTACTTTTACATATTTGAATACGAACATTTAGATAAATTTTAAATAAAGAATTATTAAGAACGAGTAGCTCCCCCGCAAAAATTTGCGTATATAATCCTTAAAAGAGCTGTTTATTGAATTAAGAAAAATACATGTGACATAAAGGTAATAATACTCTCCTCCATATAAATAACATGGGAACTTGGGAGTCCCGTGGGTCAGAGGCCTGGGGCCTAAGTCGAAATTGTGGTTCGACGGTGACTTAAATTATCTATTAAATAAATAATCATCAAAATCGGTTAAGTATTAACTTCAGGGAGTGAGTGAACAAAAAGCAGTAACTTTTTTAAATAGGCCTATGTAGATATTGTTTATCGATTCTTATAATAAGAAAGCAAGTTAATACTGTATTGTCGTCAATTTCTGAGCTTTGTTTAATGTTTTAAGTCTCTACGAGCTTGCATTAATGTTATTGAAATATATATTATTTCAGTTATCTTAATTTTAGAGCGAATAAACAAAGCAGGTGTAAACAAAATTTCAAAGCAGTCACAGGGGATTTTTTCTCCTTTGCCGTACGAAATAATTGTAGATTAAATTGTAAACGAAATATTATGTACAAAAGAAATAACGATTTAATGCTAATATAATAAAACTATATTATAGTTTATTAAATCATCATCATAGTTATGTAATCTCTTTACTAATCAGGAGAAAATATAAAAACTTAAAACAGTAATAAAATATTCAATACACATACCTTACTAATCTTTTTGAATCAACCAAAAATGTGATTATTTAGGGTGAACGAACAATTTCTTTAAATTCAACAAACTAATATAATCACATTCATCGTCTTGGTAATATATTACCATAGATTAAGCATACATAGTAGATTTTCCATCGCCATGCTACCAGAGGAATACGGGTGAACAGTGGCGCGCTCTTGTGGGATTTTATAGTACTAGCATATAGAATCAGTGCCGAAAGCAACGGTGCAGTGGCGCAGCTTGTGGCCATGTGAGGAAACAACGAGTCGCGGGCTAGGAGGGGAAACGGCATCCGCGTGCGAGAGAGAGCGGGAGTACTTGTGCGAGAGAGAGAGAGAGAGAGAAATAGAGAGGGAGTGAGAGAAAACGGCGCCACCGACGACACTGCCGTAGTACCTTGGCTCTCGCCGTTGATTTCTCGCAGGGCGTCCGCCAGCCACCAGCCCCAGTGCTTTCCTTTTGTCAAATGATAGCGGCTTCTCCCTTGATAAATGTTTTAGATTCCCTCGCGAAAATGGTCTTACTGTTTTAATTACAACTTAGTGTAAAAGGTGTATATGATATGTTAAACCGATATTTCATTACCTATGATTCAGATAATCACAACCAATATTTCCATATTAAAATCCCATTTCATACTTTTTCAACATTTATTTTTTGTTCCTTTTGATTGAATCGGCCGAAGATGAAATCCTCATGGACACCCAAAAATCCGTATTCGAGAATAGTGCCGGACTATGACTGTATTGAATTCATTGGTCAAAATCAGCAGTTTTGTCGGATTAAAAATGGCAATTTGACCGCAATTCATGGTCGCCGTAATTTTTAGACCGAACACGACAAGTAAACGAAGTTTATCGGCAAAAAAACCGCAATAGTTTATACCTAACCCGAATTTAAAGGCCAACACGCCAGCGGGGAGGTGTCAAAGTACATATATCGGCCTAAAATACCAATATATTCTCATTTTGCCGTCTTAAACGTCATCGGGCCACAATTTTAGCCTGAAAACGGACAAACTGTGTTTAAGGCAAATTTACCGATCGGACGTGAGTTATCAGCCAAAATCGGTAATTTTACCGGCAATTTTATAGAATATTACTAGCTAAAAACTACGACCGCAAAGTTTGTTATCGGCCGAAAATTGAGTACAAACCGTATTTTATGCCGGAAATGTGCTTAATCGCTCAAAAACAGCAATCGGACCGCATTTTCTCGGAAATAAATAAAGCTGGATCGTGTTTTGTATACTAAAAACGACGTCCGAAACGCGTTTTATCTGGCAAAATTATAGATTTGGGCCTGTTTTATCGGTAAAAACGTAAATTTGCCTCGATTTGGTTATCGAAAAGACCGAAATGACTGAATTTTTAGGTATAATAGACTGGACTGCGTTTTATTGACCTGAAGAGGCAAGCGAGCCGCATATTTTCATGTAAATAGCAATATAACCTCGTTTTAGCGTCCGAAAAAGGCAATTGACCTAAAACCCACACTGCGATTTGTAGGACAAAACAGCGACTATAAATCTACTAAAATTTAAGGCCTCATTTTACTGGGCAATAAAGGCTGCCAGACTACGTTTTACAGTCAAGGTTTACTAACTAAAATATGAATTTTATAAATCAAAATAGGCATCTGCACAGCTTTCTATTCGTCGAAAACAACCGTTCCTCGCATTTTAAAGTCCGAAATCGATGGCCGCAACGTGTTTTATCGGCCGAAAATGACGACTGAGCCTCAATATAGCCTATGCCTAAAATCGCAATCTAACCGTGATTGGATTAATCGTACAAAATTGGCAATTGGAGCACATTTTCTCAGCAAAAATTAAAGCCGCGTCGCGTTTTAAAGGCCCAAACGACAACCGGAACACAAACTTTTACGAATACAAACGGCGATTCAACCCCGTTCTATCGCTAATGAACGCCTATTTTTCCGCTTCACGTCAGTTGAGTTGGGTCAAAACAGGAATTTACTTGCATTTAATGACCCGAAAATTACGATCAGCAACGTTTCTTATTGGCTGAAAATAACAACCAAAACGTGTTTTATTGGCTGGAAACAACAACCGAGCCGCATTAACGAGATCAGCCGACGATTTTCGCCAAAATTCCCGTATATTCCTCGCATTTTCCTAGCAAAAGATATTCCGAATAATTATCCGATTTTCCTGGAAATCACAGTCTGTGGACACCCTGTAGTATTATAAAAGGTGAAAAATTAGTCATGTAGAAGAAACCGACGAAAATATGAGAAGCCTATTTTTCGCGAAGTAAAAATATAAAATATAAATATATCATACTAGCTGATACCAGTATTTCGCACAGCTGATCAAAATTCCTACTGAAACTACATCTGTTTAAGTACTTACCTGATTCATTAAACCTATTGCCCATAAGAGTAAACTATAACATATTGACTTTAAGGGTGACCGGGGCGGAGCCCTATAAGGGATTTCCAAGATTGGGTTGAAACGGAACAGACAAGTCGACAAACAGTCACCACTTTTCATTTATACATGTATAGGATAGGATAATTAATGATTACAAAAACCGTTAACAAATATTGGAAATTGTTTATTATTAGACATAAACATTTGAATATTAAATTTATTAACAGTAAAGTTTTTACAATTACCTTACAACAAGGAACATACTGAACAATAATATTAGTAAAGAGATAACTAAAAACTATTCTTTTGGAGTAAAATTTCACCGTGGGAACGACAGACTGGTTGTGCACCTGCACCACGCCGCCGATGCGATACGTTTGTAATTCTTGGAAGCTTCTTATCTCTTGTTAAATAATTGAGGTAAATTAAATCGATTCCACTGTCGTTTACTCAACTGAGGTTACACATTTATATTAATTTGGTAAGACAGATACGTTTGGGTGTTGTGACCACAAGAAAAATGTTTTTCTCCCGAGTAGTTGTCCCCCCTTCACCACTGTGTCTGACACTGATTATGGATGGAGTAGAAGGAAATCAACTACTACTTAAATAAATAATAAGTAGGAACAATAATTAAGGGTTCCGTATTGCAGGATTTATTTTTATCTCTTCTATAAATAATTCAATTTGTCCATTATTGAGGTTGGCGTCAATCTGCTGCCACGAAAACGCAAGTGCTTGTATGAACTGAATGATTCGAAACAACACACTGCCTAAACACACTGACGCATAGTGCAGCTGAGTTGAAGAAGGGACGCAAGCCCTGATGTGAATCCAGCAGAATCCGTCTACATCAGTATACTAATAAATGTCAACCCCCAGCGCCTTAAAACAATACTTCAATTTACACAATAACAGTAAAATAACTTATTTATGCCTATAATTATTTATCTGACATAAACATGGTATGTCAGTAAAAGTAGAAATTTCAATTTAATTATAGATTATTCATATGACCACTTAAGTGGTATTCAATACTTACTTGAAAGCAGAACAAATAAATTTGGTAATTTCAACGGAGTATTTTGGGGATACTATACTTTAATATTACATTAAACAATTTATATAAAATCAATACGACTTTTAATAACATCATGATAATGAATGATAAACGAAATGTCCATGGTCCTTCTCAGCTAGCTGTATCGTTTATAACTCATACGATATAAATCACTTTATCGTGATTACGTTAGCTACAAATTAGAAACCTAACAAAACAAGAGATTATGGTGCGGCGTAAAAGTGTGGGGATACACGCACGATATTCAAATGACCAATTATCGCGGCCCTTTTCTCAGTTGGTAAATCCAGCGTTCTTCCAACTATCAAAATACATATCAAAACACGTTATCAAAACATATGCAAAATTATGTATAATAAACCAGTAAACAAAACTAAAATTGTCGTAAAAAATACTTACTAATGTACAAAATTAATTTATTGTAATTAAAAACGTAAAATAATTATTATAACAAACAAGCATGCAAACATTCTTTGATTAATTTTTAAGTAAACTAAATACTATCCTTTCTTAGTTGAGTAAGCGATGGTATGTGTTATGGCGATGCGATTTACCACAGATGGACGAACAAACGCGATGACACCGAAATGTTCATAGAAATTACAATTCACTGTACCAATACTGCACAATACCGCAATAATACTAATACTGTGCAAATGCCAATACCTGTAAGAATACTGTAATGTATGTAATTCGTAGAATTGGCCTTCTTCGCACTTACACTTCACATCCGCGGCGCCGGCTTTACGTATATATCTATCATTACCAGCTAGCATTGCCGACTCAACCTTGCATTTTCCAGGCAAGCCACGAACAAAATATCGCTTATCACCGTAATTGTGCTAATTTTAAGAGCTTTATTTTAATATTTTACCTTCCGGTGGCTAGCTCAGATAACCCAGGGTCTCAGATTCGAGGGACTTCGATAATCGCCAGATTACTGTAAAATTGTCAGAAAATGAGCCCACTTATACTACAGAAATAATATTACATCACCGAATGTGTTAAAATCTGTGTCAGAATCATTGTTACAACCTGTAATAAGAGGGAAAAAACCATTCTTATATTCAATTCAATTTCTTATATGGTCAGATGATTACGATAGTTTAGTATTTAATAGGATGGACAAAGAGAGTCCTATATTATTCATACCACTTAAGGTGATGAATTCGGGTTATAGTGAATGTTAAATGTTATGATTAGAGTAAAAAAATGTTGTAGGCCTCCTGATCACCTTCAAATTTTGTACACAGGTTCTGCAACACAATGCAAAATATTACGGCATGTACTGTGAGTTCTTCTCTATAATACTTGGTGAAAGAAAAAACGTGTTTCTTAAATGTAGGCCTACCCACATAATTCATTAAATATATTTAACATAAAATAATTGAAATGTTGGGTGCCTAATATTCGTCCTCTTACAAGAAGCATGAACGTTGGCCCATAATGAAGTTAAAATCAATACAGGATTTAGAAAGTCACTTATAACAGATTTTTTTATAAAAAAGGCAAATGCAATGGGCGCTCGCCTATAATAAAGTTCAAAACATTATAGGCTTTGAAGTTACTTATAAAATACAGTTAACAAAGGTGATTTATATCGCATGGCATATGTTAATAAAGACCAAATACTTATAGTTAAGCTTTCAAGGTCAAGTATGTACAGTAGTTTGTGCATGTATTTGTCATCCCACAGAGAAAAATTACAATAGGAACTACAGAATTCATTAATCTGTGGTTATTCTTACGTTGTACAGTATAACCAGGCTAGAAGTAATTATACTTTCTATATTACATAAAAATATTGCAACTCTTAAAAAACATACTGTGGAGGTTGCCGATTTATTGCAAAATATTTGTGTGCTGTACATGCCGATGTCGCTGCTTGATATGAAAACACAAAATAATAACAATGGTAACGTTTGAAGTTCGATTGGTTATCTAATTTGTAAGTTGTTCACAAGGAAACGCACCGTAAATCGGAGAAAGAAAGCGCGCTTTACGTTTTCAACTATAGGCTGTGTTTGATTACAAAAGCGAACCCTTCAGGATTATGAGGAGGGTGGGCGGCCAGACCGTGTGCTGTCCATACCTTTGTTCTGAAGGGGGTTGGGGTGAAATGCCGCGGAAGAGCACGCTGGACTTCAGAAATCCCCATCCCGCACCTCCTCTTTCTAACTGGTCTAACTAATGTGTGGTAGAAAGTTAGTAGGAATTATTTGACGTACTTAGGCCTACTCCTTTTAGAGGGAGGCTATGTGCTAAGACCCGGTGGTGTTGACCATAGAGAAAATAACTGCACACAACTTATTAACGTGTCTTTATTAGCTAGTTAATTAGCTGATTGATGTTTTTTGACAATTTTTTTTATATCTTTATCAAACTGTCTTAAAAGTGTTTATTTTCACCAAAGGAAACCAGGTTTTGAATCTCTAATGAAAAACTATCAAACTCGTTATACTAAAAAAGTATGTATTTACAAATAGTTGTAAGATGTTCAAAAATTATACCATACATATTTTTCTTTAATGGAACCAGCAAATATTTTCCTAGACACTTAAAAAAATTAAACTGAAATGAAAGCATCAAAATTCCAATAATAAAAAAATGTATGTAGTAATCAATATAGTAATTGTTATACATTATTAAGAACTGTATTTTAATATATATTTACTTTACAGTATTTCACTAAATTACCATATTTTCTTCTTTACAGCTGATTTTTTATGTCAAAATAAAAATCTTTGTTTATGTTGTTGATTTTACCTGACGATGGTATCTTTGATATCAAACAAATTATTATTTTTGGAATTTTGATGCTTTCATTTCAGAGTTTAAAATTTAAAATTGTTTGTTTCAAAATATTTATTTTTTCTAAATGTAAAACACCTTGAGAAATTAAGTAAAAATGTTTTCAACATAATTCTAAAAAGGATTTAAAAATATTTGTATGATTACTTTTTCAAATATTTTATAAATGTTTCTTTACTGGGATTTGAAAATATTATTTTTGTTCATCTTTCAACAATGTTTTAAAAATATATATTTTTTCAATACACGAAAAACGTTTTCTCAGAATTACAAAAAAATTTTGAACAAGTTAAACAAAAATAATTTAACCACATTTTTAGAATTTCATTTTTAAAACGTTTCTTAGCTGGAACTTAAAACATGTTTACTTTGTAATCTTCTCAAAACGTTTTACATATGTTTGTTTTCACAAAAGAAAAATGTTTTCTGAAAAATTAAAGGAAAACATTTTTAACTCAAGTTTATTAGAAGATTTAAAAATATTCTCATAGTTAGGTTTTAAAAACGTTTTAAAGATTTATTTTTTAGAGCTTGAAAAATATGTTACTAGAAATATTTTTAAAACGTTTTCTAAATATCTATATCCACTAAAGTTTTAGAAACACCTGATGAAAACATTTTAAACACGTTTCTAAAAAAAATGTTACTAGAAAATTGTTTTTATACCTCACAGAATAACAAAAACACATTTTGAACAAGTTAAACAAAAATAATTTAACAACACTTTTAGAATTTCATTTTCAAAACGTTTCTTAGCTGGAACTTCAAAAGTATTTTCTCTTTAATCTTCTTAAAACATTTTACATATGTTTATTTTCATAAAAGAAACAAGGGTTTCTGAAAAATAAAAGGAAAACATTTTAAACTCAAGTTTATTGGAACATAAAAAAATATTCTTATAATTAGGTTTTAAAAACGTTTTAAAAAGGTATATTTTTAGAGC
Organism: Allygus modestus; assembly: GCA_963675035.1. Classification (NCBI taxonomy): domain Eukaryota; kingdom Metazoa; phylum Arthropoda; class Insecta; order Hemiptera; family Cicadellidae; genus Allygus; species Allygus modestus. The sequence continues at coordinate 42,392,876 of OY776113.1, read as the reverse complement.
TTGAAAAATATGTTATTGGAAATATTTTTAAAACGTTTTCTAAATATTTATTTCCACCAAACTAAAAACATTTTTTGAAACACCTGATGAAAACATTCTGATGAACACGTTTCTAAAAAAATGTTTCCAGAAATTTGTTTTTAAAATGTACAGAAAACGTTTTTCAACCCTTAATAGGAAATATTTTACTGGGATCTTTTAAAAATATTTTTGGAATGTTTTTTAATGTATAAAATATTTTGGAAACAATGGAACATTTTAAAAACGTTTTTAAAATATACCTTGCTATCTGGGTGTGAATCCAGCAGAATACGTCTACATCAGTATACTAATAAATGTCAACCCCCAGCGCCTTAAAACAATACTTCAATTTACACAAATAACAGTAAAATAACTTATTTATGCCTATAATTATTTATCTGACATACACATGGTATGTCAGTAAAAGTAGAAATTTCAATTTAATTATTGATTATTCATATGACCACTTAAGTGGTATTCAATACTTACTTGAAAGCAGAACAAATAAATTCGGTACGCATACAAATAATACCTCCGTAGCAGCAAACCTGCGTACTTAGCAAATTCCCAATGCATATTTGTGTATCTTAATACCACATAAAGCCACATGTCAAGATTCATCAATATACTTTTATAAATAAACGATTTAAGACATTTTAATTATTCTCCATAAGAATAACATGGCGGCTGAGTATGCAGGTTTGCTGAAACAAGGAACACAACAAATAGGATTTTACAGAAATATCAATATAACTCAACTAGGTAAAGCCACATACCAAGTTTTATTCATTTATGTTTATAATTAACAGAGATAACATTTTACTTATTCTCCATAAGAATAACATGGGGGCTGAGAACGCAGGTTTTCTGCTATGGGAAGTATCGGCAAAAGCATTTTTTTGTGCAATTATCAATAGACAACAACTATATGAAGCAATATACCAAGTTTTGTCAGGATAAGTTGATAAATAAGCGAGATTACAAATTTTCTTAAACTCCATAACAATAACTTTGAACAACTTACTGCGTTTAGCACTTTCAATATCTCTGTAACCAATTAACATAGAACAATAATCAAAACACCAAATTGTTTTTTTTTTAAGCTGAATACAATGGTAAAAGGGAAAATTTGATTTACTAAAATATTATATGAAAAAAAACTCAAAAACCCATTTTTGGGGTTCAAAACCCCCCCAAAATACCCCTTTGGATGAAGCGATCTGGCTAGTTTTCAAACGTAAAGTCATAAATGTTGCTTTACAGGTTTGTACTAAATTTCATGAAAATCTATAGATATACATATATACAGTTTTGAACGGATAGTGTTTTTGGCATCTGGGGACCTCAAAACGAAAAGTTATCATGCCTAGGTCCATTGATTATACAACCTACGGAATAGATAAACTTAGTAATGTCGTTTTTTGAAGCCGACCTTGGCGAGCTCCTCGAGCGCATTCTGTTGGCTAACGGTAGAAGCTCTCCTAGTTGGAGCGTCGTCAGCTACCGTACTGAAGCGCTCAAGCGGCGAATCCATCAACTACCGTCCCCTCTTCTACCCCTCCTGTCAGATATGATTGTGCTGCGTGGCGCGGCGAGGCCGGCGAGTAATGCCTTGGGCGTTGAGAGGACAGCCGAGTCGACGACGAATTTACTAGCAGTAGCTACGGCCACACTTTTCCGATCTTAAAATGGGCTCAAATCCCTTCACTGTTCAAGTGACATAACGCGCAAAAATTGTGGTTTCGCAAATGTAAACCGAAGTAATAGCAAGTAAATTAATCCTTTCAAAGGTTAAGAGCATTCTTTGGTTCATTTTGATTGAAATATTACCCGCAAAGCCTTCTTTTTTTAATAAGAAACTTTAAAATTCTTAAATAATAACAATTTTATAAAAAATAAACTCACTACGGTTAAGAGAAAAGTTATTAAAAAATAAAAGTATTCCTCCAATTTTATAAATTTTACTTTCTGCAAACATATGTTCCCCTACTTATATGACAAAATAAATATGTCAAAGCTGTCCGATTATTTATGTTAGTATATACAGGATGAGTCAGACCACCCGTCCACCAGCATGTATAACGAGAGAACGGTTTGGTCTAAAGTCATCAAACAAAATTATTCCCCACTAAAACGCATATGGGCTATCTATTAAAAATATTTTCATCAAAATCTAAGTACGGAATGTTCCAAAACTGAAGGTCAAGGGTTCGCAACCCAAACATTTCTTATGTAAACATAGGAAATATTATACTTCATTTTAAAGGTCTCGTTAAAATAAACATTTTGGTGAAAACAGAATTCACTTATCTTTACCCGTTTCAAAATGGCGGCCCGTTTAAGTCAGAAAAAAGGTACACGAGTAATGGTTTAAAAAATACAGAGTATTCCGCAAATGTCAATATTTTACACAAAAATATCCGCCATTTTGAAACGGTTAAAGATAAGTGAATTCTGTTTTCGCCAAATGTTTATTTTAACGAGACCTTTAAAATAATGTATAAAAAAGGCCTTTTAAATAATGTATAATGTATGTTGGCCCTATTTTCATATAGGAAAATGTTGAGATTTGAATCCGTGACCTACAGTTTTGGAACATTCCGTACATAGATTTTGATGAAAATATTTTTAATAGATAGCCCATATGCGTTTTAGTGAGGAATAATTGTTTTTGATGACTTCAGACCAAACCGTTCTCCCGTTATACGTGCTGGACAGGTGGTCTGACTCACCCTGTATATTATGCCTAGTTTTGAAAAATATCTGATTTCCCCAGATGAAAATTTCTCATACACCTAAAACGCCCACTTGCCATCATTAAAACATTAATAATGTTTAGGGCATACAGGCTCAGAAATTTGTTTTTGGAGTGTTAATACAAAACTGAGGACTTTGTCACAACTTCTGATTGGTGTTCATTAGTTTATTTACATATAATGTTAACATTTATGTATTATTACAACAACGAAGAGCAACAACATTCATGGCAATTTCATCTTTATGCAAAAAAAAAAACCAAACAAATAAACAAAATTAAAAAAATAAATAAAACATATATTCCCTAAAACGGGGGCAATGCAAGAAGCTGCGCCCAACGAACGACGCGACGCGACGCTGCGCCAGCGGCATTGCTTTTGTACTTTAGTATTGCTTTGCCCCGCGTCCCGACTGGACACTCGTTGGGTTGCATATTGTTCCAATTTTCTGATTTTTAAAGGCAATTCACATTTTAATAGGGCCATTTTTGCAAAGTAATAATTTTTTTCAAACGAACAGTGTTATGTATAGAGTAAATGTAACTAATGGCAATTTGACCGCATTTCATGGTCGCCGTAACATTTAGACCGAAAACGACAAGTGAACGTAGTTTTATATACCCAAAGCGAAGTCTGAAACGCATTTACCGGGCAAAATCAGATATTTGGCCGTAATTTATCGGTAAAAACATAAATTTTGCCGCAACTTGGTGGTAAAAAGACAAACAAAATGATGAATTTTTTTATGAATAATGGACTGGACCGCGTTAATTAATAAAATAAATATTAATTGTTTAAACAAAATAGGCAATTTTACCTCGTTATATTTGCCGGAAATAACCAACCGTTCCTCACATTTTAAAGTCCGAAATTGACGGCCGCAACGTTATTATTGTCCGAAAATGACGACTGAGGCACAATATATGCCAAAAATCACAATCTATCATAAAAATTGGCAATCGTACCATATTTTCCTAGCGAAAAATATAGCCGGATCCCGTTGTATAGGCCCGAATGACAACCGGAACGTAATTTACGAATACAATCGGCGATTCGACCCAGTTATATAGCCAAAGAACGCCTATTCTTTTGCGTCGGATGGGTCAGAAACAGGAATTTAGTTGCATTTAACGGCCCGAAATGACGATCGGCAACGTTTCTTATTGGCTGAAAATAACAACCAAAACTTGTTTTATTGGCTGGAACGACAACCAAGCCGCATGAACGAGAACAGCCGAAAAAGGGATTTAAACTAAATTAACGAATTTTCGTCGAAATTCCCGTATAATTATCCAATTTTCCTGGAATTTTCGGTCTATGGACACTCTGTAGTAGTATTACAGGCATATGATCTGACTGACGACGGAATCAATCAGACGAGATGACGCTGCCGGGCAGACGTAGCGCTGGTGCGGGGGTGCGCGCGCAACTCCAACCTTTTGCCTTGGGGGGGGGGAATTTCACCCATTCCCCCCCTGGATCCGCGCCTGAGATGAAAACCACCGAAACTAGTGCTGTGGCCGTTGTAAAAAGCACGGTACCGGGCCCGCTCTGTGTTGAATAAATTGTAAACCTTTGTTGGCAATTACTTGTCCGATCGGCAAAATAATTGCGCATACGTAATCAGGGTCAAATTCCGCACAGTCAGAATACCCACATGACAGAATTATAAGAAAAATATTTTTCGAATTTCCGGGGTTTTAACGACTATTCCGCGGAAAAACGTGTAATCGGGAAAGTAACTGCACGTACGTATTCAAGGTGAATTTACGCACAATTTTGAATACCCACATGAGAGTATTCCCACACAGCACACAACGTCCCCAGGATATCCCATTTGTGTCCCACATATCCCATTGCAATCCCAGGATAAGCAGGATATCCCTAGGATATCCTGCTATGTCCCGGGATATTGTGGAAGTCCCAGGGATGTCCACGATCTCCCGGGATAACGTGGATATCTTGGGGACATCCCACGGACATCCTTTATATCCCAGAACAATTTTAGTATAATTAATTGCAAGTTTTATTTATAGTTTTAGTATTTAAACAAAATTGAATAATAAGCATAATGATCAGATATCAACAATAAAACATGTATAAAGGAAGTATAAATTTACAGTTTATATATCGATGAAATATGCATAGAATTCTGACAATTTATAAGAAAATAAAATGCAAATTGCATTATTAGTTTATACCAGTACACTAGTAAAATTAACGGCCAACCCCATCTACAATAATCCCCTTTTAAAGAAAGGGGAAAAATTTGGCGCGCCGGCGTCTGCACAGTACCCCAGCAGGCCAGCAACAGGTTAACAGACGACAGACCAGACAGTGGTTGTAACGGTCAACGGTCAGTCTTATCTTGGTCGGTGGGTTGTTCTCTACCTCGTTGGGTGGGTTGTACTGACTTTTAGACTAATTTCCACTTCCACAAGTTTTACATTTTGCGCGTTTGTTAATTGAGAAAAATAACATTATCGTCATTCAAGACTAACTACAACTGTTTTGTATACAACAGTACTGTTTCTTGGTAAGTAACATCCTTTTTTAAAACAAATTTATAGTACGTACAGGTTAACCCTAGTTTATTTTACTTCATAAATGTAATAAAGAGTTATTCCCCTAGGATGGTTTGGTTATGGAGTGTTGCCGATTGTACAGAACTAACATATTTAAATTGTTTTGAATCACACTTTATTGTAGTACTTGAATCACAATGAAACAGTACTGAATAAATTTAGTCAGTCACTTATTCTAAGAACTAGCATAACCTCAATATAACCTAAGTATACAGTCTGTTTCACGATTGGAAAACCAGGCCTTCCTTACTGTCATAAGCCCAATGTTAAAATTGACACTAGTCTTATGGACAGCCAGCCACTTGTGCAACACACTGTACAATACACAGTCCTAGATGACAGAATGATACTGTCATGCGTATTCTTGGGAAAGCGTAGGAATTAGACTATATCATTTGCATTGGGCTAATTAAGTTTTTAATTTTTGTCTTTTACCTGCTGATTTGTGAAGAAATTCTGTATTTAAAATCCTGACTCTAGGCCTGATGATAATGGCTTTAACCTAGGATTATATAAGTTCTCTTTATTATAAGTACTAGGCCTATTTAATATCTAAATACTACCTTAAGGCAATAAGGATATTTATATTTTAATAGCGGTCAAATAAATTGCCAATTGAGGGCATGTTTTGCCAGGCTATCAACTAAGATCAGCCAATAGTAGATGTGCTGCATTGCCAAAACTCCACACCAGCTAATCGGAATAACATTCGAGTGATATTTTTCTGTGGCAACAGTGACAGCGTACAGCCATGCTATTGGCCACAGCCTAACTGTCAATTTATTTGTCCGCTATTATAGTACTGTACATTACACTAAATTTGATTTAAGAAAAAATAAAATTCATAAACTGCTTAAGCCTAACAGTAAACAACGAGTTCTAAGCTTTCATAGAATATTTGACTTCAGGATTTCCAATCAACTTAGTTAACTGCATTATTCAGATAGTTTTATATAACATAGTCATTTAATTTTACATTTCAGGACACTAGAATCACTTGAAATAGGCTTAAATCCTACATCAAATTATGTAAAATTAAAATGTTATATAGGGCCTCATAAATCCTACATATGGTAAGTTAATGTAATACTTTTTTCCTTGTTAGCACCTATTATTATTATTAGTGCCTATGCTAATTTTGAAGAGAATATCGAAGAACACATTGCATTTTATCCTTTGATTAACTTAAGTGTGGTAAATCAACCCTTTATTTTAATAAACTATAATCATGATGCTAGGTGCTAAGAAAAATCAGCTTCATTGTGTAATTTAGAATGAATGAATACAAAGCGTACAACAAGGTAAAAATATAAAATCTTTTAAAACTGAACCTAAATTGTGATATGATCTTAAACTTAAAGGGCCTTATGAGGGAAGGGGGAAGCCTACATTAAAAGTAGGCATATGACGTAAATATGTGCTTTCAGGAAATTATTAGGCCTAGTTTTCTTGCTAATCAATTTATTTTAATTAGCATGTGTCTCTGTTTAGGAGCTGGTCAGAATCAGTTTGCCGAGGCCAAAGTAAAACACATTGGATTCATGTGATTCAGACCCTAAACGAATCAACTCCTTATATGAAGAGAAATCCAGGTAAAATTATAGAAAAAATTCTGTTTATTAAAGAAGCTAAGTTAGAATACCGGTACTATGATTAAGTACAGTAGGCTACTTCATTTGATTATGCAAGGTCTAAGATAGCCTTGACACCTATCAAAATGATTACAATTTAGTTACTAACACAATTGCTTGAAGGTGTCATAAGTTGAAATCACTAATAGGGGCCTATATATAATAACCAATATACATAAGTTGACAGGATCAGTTAATGTTTTGTCAGGTACATGGTCAACACTGATTTTGCTACTTTTTATTTAAGTCTATTCTGTGTATGAGCCAATGTGAATCTTTAAACTGAAAAAACAATATTTTAACTAAAATACACCATTAATACATTTAAATCATGATTTTTATATTCCAATTCAGAGGTTTTAAAAATTAAAGCCAGGAACGGCACCAGTTCGTCATTCTAGTCCAATAGGTTAAGAGTTAAGTCTTTATATCTCTATTATATATGATTGTATATTAATGAAACTTTGTATGTTGCTTAGTTGTGGTCTATTGATATTTACATAACAAGTTTTTTTACTGTCCGCATAGCCGCAAACTTGCTTACTTAGCCCTAATGTTATTCTAATGAGGAGAATAAGTAAAGTTTGACAGGTATCTCCCTTAATTATAAACTTAAATTAATAAAACTTGGTATATAGCTTTATCTGGTTGAGTTTTACTGATAATTGCATAACAAGACAGTTATTATCCTCCGTGACGCAGGAAACCTGGGTAAATTACTGAGGCCTAATGTTATCCTTATGGAGAGTAAATAAAATTTGATATCTCGATTATTTATGAATGTATATTGATGAAACTTGGTATGTGGATTCACCTAGTACTGGTGTATTATTTTTGCACAACAAATTTGTTTTTTATCATCCCGATAGCAGCATACCTGCATACTCAGCCATAATGTTATTTTCATGGAGAATAAGTAACGTTTTATATCTCTCTTAATTACAAACATAAATTATTAAAACTTGGTATGTAGCTTCACTTGGTTGTGTTATATTGATAACTGCTTAAACACACACTTCTTATTTTTCTTGTTGCTGCAAACCTGCGTTTCGTACTCAGTCCTAATGTTTTTTTTATGGAGAATAAATAAAATGCTATATTCACTTATTTATATATGTATTTTTATGAAACTTGGTAAGTTGCTTTATGTGATAGTGAGTAACATAGAGGGCTATATGCATTAGAAATTCGCTGAGTACGCAGGTTTGATATCTCTCTTAGTTATGAACCTAAATTAACATGTTTGCTACCGAACGTCACGTGTGTCTGCCGCATGGGTGTTCGTAGCGTACCAACTGTAAATTATATACTTCCAGAATAGACCAATGCAAAAATATAAAAACATACCTTCAGTCCAAATTTGTAATGCAAGTTTCAACTGTTATTATGGTTCAAAATATCAATGAACAACATCTGACTCATTTATAAACAACAATTGTACTGATTTTGTTTTTATTGCCCCTGAACTGGTAGAACTATTATAGTGGTTTTAAATTACCTTTCCGTCACCAGTTCAAAGTTTTTGTAGATTCCTACAACCTCAGGTTTTGATGCGGTTGCGTCATGTTCACGTAGTGCAGGTCAATTGTTTCAAGCTAAAACTGCATTTTGGTCTAGAAGACGTCGTCGTCAAAGTTTTTAAAAAAACACGAAAAACATGAGATACACACATTGACACATTTAAACATGTAAATAAAACTACTGGTCGTATACGCACGACTCAAAACCCACTATTTGATTCCGTCACGGTAGGCAGTGGCGGCGCTAGGACACTGAGTTCGACGGCGACGTTGACCAGATGTTGTTATCAGGTGCCTTGATAATGGACTCATCCTTGGGGGGTGGGAGTTTGCAGTTATCAAGGTAGATGGACTCGCCCGCCGAATTTAAATGTGAGCTGTATTAGAGTTTTTCGTTTAATACTGACTCGCTATCTTGTCTGAAGGCTTTGTAAATGTGGAACTCTTCTAATGTAAAAAATACTCTTTTATTTCCGATATGTAGATGATACATTGGTCCTATTTGATGGAAATGCCCGCCAACTACAGTTATTAAATAATTGCATGAACAGCTTATCTCCAAAATTAAACTTCACTCTAGAAACTGAAACCAACAATAAAATCAACTTTTTAGCCCTCACAATAGAGAAGCTCAATAATAAGTTAAAATATAGTATTTACAGGAAATCAACCAAAACTAATCAAACGATTCACGCCACCTCGTATCACCCGTTTAGCCACAAGTTAGCTGCTTATAATAGTATGGTCAATATAATACTCAATTTGCCCTTATCACCTGATGACTACTCCGCAGAATTAAATACCATTAAACATATCGCTCTTTCAAATGGCTATGACACGAAAATGACTGATAGGCTTGTAAATAAACATTTGAAAAAGAGAGAAAAATTAAATAATACAGACAACGATTCATCGCCAAAACAAAATATGTTCCCGTAGAATACGGCCATAGGTTACACTACTTACTTAAGAAGGAGCTGAAAAGGTTTAACATTATCCCAGCACTTAGGACCTCAAATAAAACTGAGCGGCTACTTAAATCAAAAATAGGACCTGACAAAAATAAATTAGAAAAAACTGGAGTATACAAACTAAAATGCAATGATTGCGATAAATACTATCTTGGTCAAACAGGGCGCTCTTTTTTAAAACGCATTAAGGAACACAAACCCAACCCAAAAATTAATCCCTAGAAGTCTAGTTATGCTCAACACGTCTTCGATGAAGAACACAGCGTTGAAATTATTGAGAACAATGTGGAAATATTAGAAATTTGTAAGAAAGGGCCCATATTAGACACATTAGAAGAGTTCCACATTTATAAAGCCTTTAGACAAGATAGCGAGTCAGTATTAAACGAAAAACTCCAATACAGCTCACATTTAATTTTTAATCAAATTATTAAAAGTGAAATTTGGCGGGCGAGTCCATCTACCTTGATAACTGCAAACTCCCACCCCCCAAGGATGAGTCCATTATCAAGGCACCTGATAACAACATCTGGTCAAATAGCGGGTTTTGAGTCGTGCGTATATGACCAGTAGTTTTATTTACATGTTTAAATGTGTCAATGTTTGTGTCTCATGTTTTTCGTGTTTTTTAAAAACTTTGACGACGACGTCTTCTAGACCGAAATGCAGTTTTAGCTTGAAACAATTGACCTGCACTACGTGAACATGACGCAACCGCGTCGAAACCTGAGGTTGTAGGAAACTACAAAAACTTTGAACTGGTGACGGAAAGGAAATTTAAAATCACTATAACAGTTGTACATTTTTATGGATTTTTATTATGCGTCACATGTATGTGACGTCGGTCTATAGCATTGTTTTACTGATGAAAATATATATGAATTGTACTGTTGACCGATTGTCACTCATGTGTGACTCAAAAATAAAATATATTTATCAAATTGTATTGATAAGAAAATAAAAAACACTGTTCAGCTAAACAACGTAGGTTTATTAAAAACTAAATAAAGTCCCCTCACTAAAATCATCGTCTATCACACGGTCAATTTCACTTAAAGTCATGACATCTCTCCTCTTCCTTACTTTTCACGTTTTGCCTTCTTCATTTATCACCCAACAGCACAGAAACAGCAGTTTATTATAACATAAACAAACGAATAATACGAGGGTTAGAATCACGTGAATCTCAACCATGGTTCAGCGTAATGTAAACAACAGGTTGGCTAACACACCCCTAGAGTCAAAACGAAATATCCACGCTCGGACCAAGCGACCCTTATGTGTGACAGACATTCCTATAGCCCGATATGCAGTTAAAAATACGATCAAATACACTGACAGGCTGCCAAAGCGTATTTAGTAACAATAACAGGCTCGAGTCACAAATACGTGACGTCGGGCTGTGGTTAGCGCTCCACGCGTCACAGATATGTGACAAGTGAAATCCCAGATAAAGGATGCTATAGATACTCTGGTTTTGAGCAACATGTCCACGAGTCTTGCGAAAACCGGTCTTTATAGCGAAAACCGGAGCGTCACAAACACGTGACGTCGGTCTATTGAAAGTCTAAATTTGGTGTCGGTAGCGAACGTGTTAATAAAACGAAGTGACTACGTACACGTCCAATGTAAAGGCAAATTCACATCGCTACCGGTTAGGTTAGTTTTAGTTAGTTTTACGTTACGTTACGTTAGGTTAGGTAACGTTAGGTTAGGTTAGGAGGTTTTCTGGCTCTCAATCTGTTTTAAAAATCACAGGAAAAGTAACGTACGGTGCATAATTTGGAACGGACGTGAACAGTAGCTGCTCACGTCGGACGTGTACGTAGCCTCTGCCTTAATAAAACTTGGTATGTAGATAGACTTGTAATTTGTAACTTGGTATATGGTTGAGTTATATTGATTATCACAAAAAACCATATTTCTTATCTTCCTTGTGTCAGCAAACCTGCGTACTCAGCCATAATGTTATTCTTATGTAGAATAAATAAAATGCTATATATCACTTATTTATGAATATGTTCATGGGAAACTTGGTAGGAGGCTCTATGTAGTAGTGAGACTTATATATGTGCATTGGAAATTCGGGGAGTACGCAGGTTTGCTGCGACGGGGGTATTTTTGGATAAAATGTTACCCAAGGTTATATGGAGTATTAGCTTAATTTTTTTATTTTCAGGAAACGAGGCCATGATGAAGATGAAAACAGAGAAGGAATTTAATCAACAACCACTACTTACTGTGTGTTTACATCCCCTGGTTTATATAACTTACATTTTGGTTTTATATAAACTTCTTTTTACTGCAATTATACTGACATTTTGTTTGAATTCATTACTGTATTATTTAAAAAAATCCTCAATTGTTTGTATCACATCACCGAACAATTATAATTTGGAATCCATTCTTCAATTTTTAAAATCTGGATTTGATTCAAGTTTTGTTCTGAGAAATTTTTAGGCCTACATATGCATATATTCATTTTATTATAAACTTGTTAAAACAACTAATTTATTTTAAAGATTTTGGGTAAATTTTAATAGAAAATTATAAGTTGTGTATATATTTCCAGTGTCAATCCATTAAAGTACCTATAATCAGGACATTTGTGACACTTTACAATTGAATCATGTGCTAGTAATGATAAAAATTACCATAAAATGTGACAAAGGTAACAATATAAAGTTGTAAAACATGATTTTCAAGTATGTGTCAATGAATACAGTCTTATAAGAAGAACACGTCTTATGGGCCAAAGTCTGTCAGTATTTGAAATTTGCCGTGCTAGTTTTGCGCTTGGCCACGAGGCAGTGCACGCTGTCTACCCAGTCACTCCTCCCCCAGACCGCTGCTACAGGCAACTCCGCCCTACTACAAGAGCGAAGGGACCTAGGCCATGGCAACACCTCGTGTTTTTGGTACCGGTCTGCAGTGCTAGAGGCGCTTCACAGCAGCGTGGCGCAAAACTACAGATTTCCAGCGCGCCAACATCAAATAAGCGACAGAATTTTTAACACGGGACGTGTTCTTATAAGACTCTGTATTCATTGTATTTGTTCTTTTGAACTGTGATGACACAATTTAAAGTTTTGTGGGTCTGAAGATGACAAAATTTCCTTTGACAAAAAGTGTCATCCATTAAAAAGATATCCTAGAAACACAAGGTAGATTACAGGTATTTAACTTTTATACACTAGTCAACCTGATTAAAAAACAACATCAATATGAAGTCAAAACTTGTGTTTCTATGTGCAAGCTGGGCATGGGCAATTATAGTATTATTTATAAAAGGATAATTTAAAGTTGTCTGGTAATTTATTTTAGAACTCCAACTGTCTTCCTATCAGATTGTCTGACCATATTGAAAGGTGTCCCATTATTCTATCAGTATGAATCCCCTAATCCCACAGATATCCCTGCCTACCCCATGATAATTCTGTGGTCATCCTTAGGAAGCTATATGGCTTTAGGATACACACTACCTATTACTAGGAGCCATAGGGCCTCCTAAGGATGACCGCAGAATTATCATGGGGTAGGCAGGGATATCTATGTGGGGTTAGGGGATTCATACTGATAGAATAATGGGACACCTTTCAATGCATGTCAAAGGCATTTCTCCAGTAAATCCTGTGGAACATCCTGGGAATGTCCTAGGGCTTCAGAGTACAATATCCCTTTGAGGTCCGAGGGATGTCCCAGTACATCCTGTGGTACATCCTGGGGATGTCCTAGGGCTTCAAAATACAATATCCTTTTGAGGTCCGAGGGACATCCCCAGATAATCCTGTGGGACATCCTGAGGATGTCCTAGGGCTTCAAAATACATATCCTTTTATGGTCCGAGGGATATCCCATGGTCATCCTGAAGGATGTCCCCAGGATGTCGTGGGGAGAGGACATTTTTGTGTCCTGAGGACATCCTGAGGGTATCTTGAGGATATCATGGGATGAGATAGGGATGATCCTGGGATATCCTGCATATCCCACTGTGATGTCCTTGGGATGTCCTGGGGAGAATCTTGTGCTGTGTGGGTTATAAGAACAATGTTTTTTTCGATTTTCCGACGTTTTTCCGGGGAGAAATAAATGTGATCGGGAAAATAACTGCACGATCGTGTTCAAGGTGAAATTCCGCACATTTTGAATACCCACATGACAGTATTACAATTACAAAGTTATTTTCCGATTTTCTAAAGTTTTGAAGACTTTTACGTGGTTAAAAAGTGTGATTTGGAAAATAATCGCATGTACGTGTTCAAGGTGAAATTCTGCACATTTTGAATACCCACTTTACAGTATCTCCAGAAAACAATTAATTTCCGATTTTCTGGGGTTTTAACGACTTTTCCGCGGAAAAAACGATCATTTCCATAATCAGCGTCAAATTTCCAAAATTTTGGACAAAATTTAAATATTCGTGTTTTATTTTCGTGGTTTTACTAATTTTTCAATCGGTGCACAGTGGGGTTTCCGAAAGTTGTTTCCGAAAATTGGGTTTCCCAAGGTTTCCCGGCACTAATTTAATTTTTGACAGACTGTTCAAAGTGTTCTTTTGAAAATCCTGATAATAATTTCTGCTACTATTTGCTAATCTGTATTCTAAATTCCTTAAAGCAATAACATGCTAAAACCAAGAAACCATACACTTAATGACTCAGAAACTTTTTTAATTACAGGAACGGCAAATGCCATTTTTACTAGACGGTAGCTATTCGATTTAATGCAAGAATAAAAAGAATTACGTACTGAAGCTCACAATAAGCATATAAGACAATATCAGGAAATCTATGCTCGAAAGTTCTCTAGACTTAACTGCGACAGAGATGTGCTTAACAGGTTTCTTATAAGTTCGGATCTTGTCATAACCGGAAACAGTCCTCTGCTTAAAAAAAACTACTCCGTTTACGAAAGTAACCATAGCTTCTTCCTGTTAAACCTCGTTTTCAGAGTCCAAGTAAAATCACCATCAGTAAACTTCAGATGAAGATTTTCAAGGGCGATGAACTTTAGACTAAAAAAATTATAAATAAGAAACCAGGTAGTAAGTATAAGTTGCTTTTTAACTTATACAGAGTGTCTCGTAACTCTCCTGGACAAAGGTATATAGCGTTGTTCCTTGGGTTAATATAAACACATTTAGCCATATGAACATGGGTCTCCCGTACTTAGTTTTACGTTTGTCAGTCCGTAAGTGTTTTTCACTTTAAAGTTCATATTTTTAAAACCATATAACCGAATTCAACCAAACTTAAGTCAACTGTTTACGGAGATAGGATCTATCAACACGAACGTTATGAAGGAATTATCTGTGATAATTTCAAAATGGCGGCCATTTTAAATGTTATATCGCAAATGAATCGAAAATAAGTCATTTCACAAAATATTAACCAGTATATCTTCTTTTAGGGCAATTTGAGAAAAGTCTAACGATACTTAACTAATTGCAATCGAGTAATAAATAACCGAGCTGATGCAATTTACATGGACCGGACATTAACCGGACAAAGCTCGTCTTTGGTTTCTCCACAATTGAACATCTAGGCCTAATAAATAACAAGAATTGCAACAGCTCAGTTGTTTATTACTCGGTTTAAAAAAATTCAAAACCATTAGATTTGTCGTAAAATATCTTAAACTAAGTTATTCTGGTAACAGTTTTATTAACACACTGTGCGGTGTTAAGCTAGTCAAAATATGGTGTCAGGTTGTATTGAGTCATAATTACTTCAACATCCTGAACGCAACATTTTTAGGCATAGTTTACCAATAATTTTAGACACGTAATTGATTTAATTACACTATTAGAGTGTTACTCATGTATATTGTTGACATACACAACGTATCAAGTGATGAGCGAAACCAACAGATGCAAAGATAGAATGTCAACGGACATCTCTGCTAGTGTTTCTCAAAGGCCGCGGCGACTCAATTTGGCCTGGAGTGCTGGGGGGTGGGAGGGGGAAAGTCGGCGGGTGCCGTGTTTTCACGAGAAACAGCGCGCGCATCTTACCCGCTCGGCAGTCGCTGAGACACTGACTGGCCTGGAGGGAGCGATCGGAGAGCAGGGAGAGCGAGGGGTGAAAGAGGGGAAGAGCCGACTGGTTGCGCTCTGGCGGGATCTCAGTCAAACTCGGGGCCAGCGCAGCAATGCCGAGGCACGCCCGGCCCGTAAGCTAGGTTTATCTATTCCGTAGGATGTATAATCAATGCTAGGTCTTACCATGCCGATTACGGTAATAGCGTCTTCCCTATAGGGGAACTTCATGCATGTTTTAAGTTTTATAGTATTGTCTCAGAAAAACAAGATCGTTGACTATCAATGATGCAGTGATGCAATAATGCATGTTCGCGAACAGTGTGGGAACCTCCCGAATAATCGTCAGAATATTCGGCCGAACATTCGCCCGAATGTTCACTGAACCTTCGGTCCCGTATTCTAAGTTCGCGCAGATCCCACACTTCTCGCGAATACTCCGAACATTCGGAGTTCAGCTGAATGTTCGGGCGTGTTCGCGAGAAGTGTGGGACTGCCTTTATGGAAATAATAATACCTGGGCTAAAAGCTCTAAGAACCTTGGGTCAGCAGCACGTGTAACTCCAAGTACCCTTAATTAATCATCGCATAGGCTTTTCAATGGGATTTGAATTTAAAAAAAGTTATTTCCTGACCGAGTATTAAACCCAAGACACTCCAGCACTCTAGCGTTCGCAATTTTCTTTCGATTTACTTCAAATTTGGTAGAGACATTCCTTTTTATAATCAGTTGGACAAATTCGGACAAACAAATCAAAAACAATCGGAAAACTCTAACCCTCTTTTTTGGGGTTTTTAAGTTTTCAAATTTTGATTTTTTGGGCCCAAAAAGGGTCAGAAAAACCCCAAACGTACACTTATTGCACATTAACTTATTGTACGTAAAAATCCAAAGATTTTAAGCTCTCTCTAATCATTCTAGCACAAGTACTTACCGAGTTATTAAAGTTAATTGTCAAAATACAGTACGTTGTTTTAAGGTGATTTTACACTGGAAAATGCTGTTTTTCATATCTTAATATCGTTTTATCACCCCCCATACCCCTATACAAACTTGTTATCCCGACAATACCTCCTTCTAAATTTATAATGTACAACATTGGTATCCTATTTGTAAATTTAAATATAACCAGGAGCATCAAAACAGTAAATTTTTTTTTCAAAATTCAAAAAATGGAACCAGTGTTGGTTTAAACCCTTTATTTAATATTTTTAAGGTTTTAATGCGGAAATTCACTTCCCTCACGTCAGCGTGCTGCGTGCGATCTCGTTTTTAGTTTAAATGTAATTAAAATAGTATGACGGAAGTATTTTTATATAACTGTAACTTTAATTTAGATATCAATTTGATTATTTTTTAATTTTGAAATATTTATAACAGTATCAATAGGTACAGGAGTGTGCCAGCCTTTAGGGTTAATATGTTTGAGTTACGTAACGTTGATCCAAATGCCCCCCTCCCCCACATAAAGCAGCATTACGCTATGCCATACCCCCTCTCCCTAAAGTGCGCTACGTAACATGTGTATGGCCCCAAACTCGTTCCTAAAAAAGTGCGTCACCGAAGTATTCTGACTACCCCTTGTCATCCACTCCTTCACATTGGATAGTCAGAATACATTGGTGACGCACATTCGCCTCCAGATGATGTCACGCTACGATGCGCAATAGCACACCTTATTTAAATCCACATAGGTACCCACTGGGCTACCGAAGCCTGCCGATTGACCAGAAAGTTAAAATTTTTCAGGCAGTGAGCAACGATTATAAATTCATTCGATTAAACAAACAAACAATCGGTTGATGAAATTGTTCGATATCGTAACAATCGTAACAAACGATAACCTCATCTCAGCTTAGGCGAAAAAGTGCTCACCTCAGTTCTCAATTGTTGAGTTGTTCAGTTTTAGTTGGCAAGCGATGGCCGATGACTGTAGCACTTAATGTATGACACTGAGCTCTCTACTCTCTGCCTAAATATTTTCCAAAAACGTACCGTCAACACTGACTTTTTGCTCTATTGTGTTGCCACCTTACCGTTAACTGGACCAATCAAAATGCATTGGGTGGACGATGTCAAAATTTCAACCGATAGGAAATGAAATGACTATACCACCAAAACCAAAACGTCAAAAACACATCTGACCAACGTAACAACCATAAACACAGCGGCACGCTTTGACACTTTTTCACCACGGAAAGGGAAAGGAGTGATGACTCCAGATATAACATAGAGCTCAGTGATGTATGACTGTGACGTGCAACTCTGTGACTGTGACTGACTGACTGTGCCACGGCCACTGTGCCAGTCCCCAGTGGCAGTGGCAGTGGTGACTGATGATAGGTTATGTACATGTAAATAGTGTCAAGAATGCTGTAAATAGGTACATAATAACGATAGAGCATCAAAATTAAATTCTTTTAATAATTTTCAAAATCACCCTTTAGCTAATGACTAGACCCTATCCGAGTTAGTGAGAAGTGCCATTTAACACTAACCCCAATCACATTTGTGAGATTGGTGGTAAGCCTACATTGTGTTTTGAGAAATTGTTCCGTTTAAGGTGACTACGTGAATTTCCGTAAGTGATTTTAAGTGTTTCTTCTTAAATAACACATTGATCTCGTAATTGATAGTTTTTATTAGCGGTTGCGGAAACCGGGGAAATGGGAAAAAATCTGTTGCGGGTACTTTAATTGTGTGGGTACCCTGAATAACTTACAAGGATGTAATTTGATAAGTTGGTTATACAGAGTGTCTCTGAACTCTCTACCAACCTTTGCAGGTATCATTTCTGGACCATAGACAAGCCAAAATATCATATTCAAAATTTTGAACACTCAAAAGTTACTCGTATAGCCGCCATTTTGTTTTTTTCACATAGGAAATTTTAATTCGAGAACGGCTAGTTATAATTAAATGAAATTTGGTATTTAGCTTTATTCCCTAAAGTACTAATTACAGAAAAAAAATTATTTTTTTACAATCATTAATTTCAAAATGGCGGTTGCCAAAAAATTTCAAACGTAAATATCTTAACCCTAGGAGTGGCGCCATGTTAACGCGTAGTGTGGTGAGCTAAATTTGGCGATTTTGCAGACCTTTTTTTAAAAATCCATATAAATTCAACCGTTAGAGTAAACAAGTTAACTTTATATTCATTTTGTTCAGAAAGAACAGGAGATTCTAGAGATATTAAAATTATAAAGATCTAGACATTTTTTTTTTTCGGTAAAGTGAAAAGAATAAGAAAATTTTGATATTTTTTTTTGAAATTTCAAAAGCAGCCAGGGTAAAATTTTTTCCACAGATTTTTTATGGAAAATTCATTATATACATTTTGTAGACAATCTAATTCCCTACATAGAAATATATAACATGTTGGGGAAAGAATTTTTTTTATAAGTTTTTTGGGGCATAATGTAATAATAAACGGAAACCCGAAAAATGCGTAAACTGTAGAGTGTTAGTTTGTGATGTAAATAAGTAATGTAATATATATGTATACTAATAATGATATATATATATTTGTATAGCTAATGAAGTAAGGAATCCAACAAAGTCATAGGTTTATGGTAAAAAAATTTTGCCACTTATAAATACATGTAAATAAAATAACGTTTTGGAATTTTTGCATATTTGGAAAAAAAAATTTCACAGTTTTTAGTATATAACTTTTTGACCAAATATTTTACCCCCAAACCAATATAACCATGCTGTAGTACATTCAATTACCTACATAAAAATGTATAACACTTAGGGTAAATTATTGTTTTTATATGTGTTATGTAGCACTAAACAGTCGCGGATTTGGCAAATTTCACTAGGCCTATGTAGGAGTAAACACAACACTTTATAAACACTATTTGTCAAACTTCAGTAATATTTATGCATAATATAATGCATAAAGATTTCTGTTATATACACACAAACACTTCACTAACACTAAAACTCCGAAATACTAAATTATTTAGTAATAACTCACGGATAGAAATATCACAACGCACATAAAACGAAACTCAAAACGGCTGATACAAGCTGTTGACAGAACAAATATAACACAATGGAACGTTTACTCTATCGAGTGCGGCTACATTCAGTGCTGCCATCGCGCAACACCAAATTATTCGCCATTCTTTCTTCTTTCAAATAAGATATTATATGTCATGCAAATATAACATTACACTGGATATATATTCGATTTTGCATTCCGCCGGTTTACGGCGGTTCAGCATTTTACAGAAGAACAAAAATCATCTGTGTTTATAAAATCATATTATCTGTCAAATCAATATATCGATCTAAAACTCCATACCAAAATGAAATATAACTCCTTGGCTGTGCATTGGTACTACCCGCAACATCGTGCGACGAAAATTACCCGAGGTGGGTAATTTCAAAAAAGTCATGTTTTGACATTTCCCAAGTGTCGGCTGCAAGTATCGTGTCGCGCCTAAAATTCATTTGATTTCTAATCGCGGTGACATTGTTATATACCTGCTACAGGGTTTGTTTATGTAATAAAATGAAAGTTCAGAATATTATCTTTCGCATGATATATATATTATTCACTTTTGAGTTGATTAATAGAGGTTTATTTACGTTGCAAAATTTTCGGTCACATTCCGCCGGAAACCGGCGGTCAGCACAGTAGGCGACACAAAATCCCGCCGGAAACCGGCGGAACAGCACTCCTAGGGTTAACCCTAGGAGTGGCCAATGGCCGAGATTCGGCCCTATTTTGTGCAGCCTACTGTGGCAGAGGCCGAGAATCGGCCATTCGGGACTGAAAATTTTGTAACGTAAAAAACCACTAATAATCAACTCAAAAGTGAACAATATATATATATATATATCATTCGAAAGATAATATTCTGAACTTTCATTTTATTACATAAACAAACCCTGTAGCAGCTATACAACAATGTCACGACAATTAGAAATCAAATGAATTTTTGGCGCGATGCGATTCTAGCAGCCGTTGCTAAGAAAATGTCAAAACACTACTTTTTTGAAATTACCCAGCTCGGGTAATTTTTGTCGTGGGAAGTTGCGGTTGGTACCAATGCACTGCTAAAGAGATGCGCTTTATTTTGGTATTGATGTTTTGAACAAAATATTGATTAGACAGATCATATGATTTTTTGAAAACAGGTGTTTTCTGTTTTGTTATACAATGGCAGATGGCCGAAAAAGGGCCATCAGGATAATCGGATTTATATCTAGTGTAAGTTATAGTTACTAGTCAAATAATATGTTATTTTGAAGAGGAAGAAATGTAGAGTAATTTAGTTTTGCCGTTGGCAGCACTGTTTTATTCTGAAAATCATCACCAAGGGATAGTTTCATTACGTCACATTTGAAATGTAGAGTAATTTAGTTTTGCCGTTGGCAGCACTGTTTTATTCTGAAAATCATCACCAAGGGATAGTTTCATTACGTCACATTTTTGCCTAATCGGCAACTGCGCAGCTGTTTGCTGTTTACCAAGTCTCAGTCAGTTTGTTTGGCTCGCTCCAAACTGTATTGTATTTGGTATCATTGTAAACAGCAGATTTCAGGCTTTCTTCTCATATCTGTCTTGATGTGTTGTGTTTTTGTTGACAATATGACATGACATTTGAAATATGCAATGTCGAAGTCCCAGTCCAAAATGGCGCGCTATGTTTGACCGCTGTCAGTTGTGTAAGATTGTTTTAGTTATTTATTTAGCCGAATTTACGCAAAAATGGATTGTAGTGACATTCGGGGTGCTCTTGAATAAAGTATTAGTGACGCTGATGACGATTTAGAGGGTAATATAGGCAGTGATATTGAGATGATCGACTTTTCTGATGTTGCGTCGTAGGCCTAGGCTAATTGGATTATTTATCTGGTAGTGGTGAGTTATATATTTATATGTATACTCCTATGTATTCTATGTATAACATGTTATATATTTCTATGTAGGAAATTGAATGTACTACAACATGATTATATTGCTTTGGGGACAAAATATTAGACAAAAAAGTTATATAGCCTACTAAATACTGTGAAATATTTTTTCCCAAATACACAAAAATAGCAAAACATTCTTTTATTTACATTTATTTATAAGTGATAACAATTTTTTACCATAAACTTTATGACTTTTTTGGATTCCTTACTTCATTATCTTTACAAATATGTATATACCATTATTAGTATATACATATATTACATGACTTATTTACAACACAACCTAACACCGTACAGTTTACATATATTTCGGGTTTCCGTTTATTATTATATTATACCCCTAAAACTTACAAAACAAATTATTTCTATACCATGTTATATATTTCTAAGTAGGGAATTAGATTGTTTACAGAATGTATATAATGAATTTTCCATAACAAATCAGTAGAACAAATTTCACCGAGGCTACTTTTGAAATTTCAAAAATAAAATTCTAATTGTTTTTCTTCTTTTCACTTTACCGAAAAAATTACCCTTCTAGATCTTTATCATTTTAGTATTTCTAAATTGTCCTGTTCTTCCTGATCAAAATGAATATAAGGTTGGCTAGGTTTACTTCTACGGTTGAATTTATACAAATTTTCAAAAAAATGTCTGCAAAATCGACAAATTTAGCCTGCCATTCCACACTTTAGCATTGGGCCACTCCTAGGGTTAAAAACCGCTCATAGTAAAAAATTACATTAATCACGTTTTATTTAGAGAATTTAATTGCAAATCTAATGACACCAAATTTACGGAAATCGGTTCATAAATAACGGAGAAAATCCATTTTTAAGATATTGCATTCTTGTCAATATCAACTGTTATCATGTGACATCACTGCTAGTCAGCCACGTCGATCAGCTGTTTCAAGTATAATTCCACCAAACAGCTGATTAAAACATTAACTAGCTGTTATTAAGTTCATTTGCACCAATCACCTGATTGATACCCTTACGATTCCCAGGGTTCACTAATGCTTCAAATAAAACATAAAATATCAAAAATGTGTTAAAATTACAATAAAAAATGGATTTAGTTATATGAGATATGACTACAATTCTACAGTATTTACAAACGATGTTCAATATGCCCACCGCCAAGTCGATTGCACATCGTGAACCTAGATGTCATGGATTGCTGGACAGCTTCAAATTCATTTTTCTCTTGGATGACCGCAGCCGCCTCTACAATTCTGCCGATCAGGTCCAGTTCATTTTCCACAGGTGTTGAATAAACAAGTTCCTTCATTCTCCCCCAAACGTAGAAATCTAGGGGAGTAAGATCAGGTGATCGCGGAGGCCACGACACCGGTCCCCCGCGACCAATCCACTGCTGATTGTAATTTTGGTTGAGGAAATCTCTTACAATTTGCCCAAAGTGTGCAGGAGCACCATCATGTTGCAGCCACATGTTCTGTAAGTCTGCCAAGGGGACGTTCTCCAGAAGTTCTCGGAGTATGTCCCTCAGGAACACAAGATAGGTGGGGGAATTCAACCTATTTGGGAGAATGTAGGGGCCAATTATATTATCCCCAAAAACTCCAGCCTAAACATTAACTGAGAAACGGTGTTGCTTGCTGGAAATAACAGTTTCGTGGGGATTTTCAGGAGCCCAAACATGGCTGTTCCTGGTATTGAAAATACCATCCTGGTTAAAACTGGATTCGTCTGTAAAAAGAACGGATTTCAAGAAATCTGGATCGTCCGCCAGTTTGTGCAGGAACCACCTGGAACAATCTACCTGACCTGGATAGTCTTGAGGTTCAAGGGCATGAACCTTTTGGAAATGATATGGGTACAAATTCTCTCCATTGAGTACCCTCCACACGGTGTCTTTGCCTGCCCCCATCTCATTACCCAAAGCTCGAGTACTTGTTCGAGGATTTTCTTCAAATTTACGAAGGACTTCCTCCTCAAATTCAACTGTATGCACCGACTTCGCAGCACCAGTATCTGCCATACTCACATGAAACGTACCAGTTGCGTGGAGACGATTGTGGACAGCAGTGAACGTTTTGGCAGCAGGACATTGTCTATTGGGGAAATAGTCGCTATACAACCTTCTCGCTTCATTTGCATTTCCAAATGCAGCTCCATAATAAAAATGCATATCGCAATACTCTGCAACACTATAATTAGCCATTTATCAATAAATATGAATACTGAATACGTTAACACGGATTACTATTAAAAAGCAGCACACTGATTAACAATAAGCAACATACAGGAAAAAGACACATTGTAACAGGAAACTGTAATAATTTTAATAATACATTGATCAATCAGCTGTTTAGTGGAATTGTACTTGAAACAGCTGATCGACGTGGCTCACTAGCAGCGATGTCACATGATAACAGTTGATATTGACAAGAATGCAATACCTTAAAAATGGATTTTCTCCGTTATTTATGAACCGAGTTCCGTAAATTTGGTGTCATTAGATTTGCAATTAAATTCTCTAAATAAAACGTAATTAAAGTAATTTTTTTACTATGAGCGGTTTTTAAGATTGTTACGTTTGAAATTTTTAGGCAGCCGCCATTTTGAAATTAATGATTGTAAAAAAATTTGGTACTTTGGTATTATACGGATGCCACTATTTTTGGAGGTTAAATTTTTACCGGATACAAAGGATAACTACATAATTCGAAAAAACGTACTTTTATTGACTTACTGTACAAATTTTACATCATTCTGATGAGCGGTCTTTGTGTTGTGCCTTCCAAAAGGCAGCGATGTCCGCTAGGATCGTGTTGAATGCGTCGCCGCCGCTAGCAGCCAGACCCGATCGCCACAGGTACTCCGCCAAATATACAGCGCGCTGCGGCAGTTGTGTTAGGATGGGTTATCATAAAAATACGTACGGTTTCCTCTCCATTTCGAGGTAAATCCCACACCAAAAGAACGTCACTCATTATGAAAACAAATGTAACGTAGTGCATGGCAATAAATCACTCATGACACTGACCCAGATACAGGCGGTGACAGGTGATGCGCGCGCTCCGGTCAACGACCTGACCTTGGCCTATTTGGAGGGGGTTTGGCGGCCGGAAGTATGACTCATCAGGTATCATTCGATTCGTAACCAAACAAGGAAAGTCCTACAATCATTTTTATGATAACCCATCCTAACATAACTGCCGCAGCGTGCTGCATAAGGGTGGCATCCGTATAATACCAAAGTACTAAACATTTTTTTTTCTGTAATTAGGTCTTTAGGGAATAAAGCTAAATACCAAATTTTTATTTAATTATAACTAGCTGTTCTCGAATTAAAATTTCCTATGTGAAGAAAACAAAATGGCGGCTATACGAGTAACTTTTGAGTGGTCGAAATTTTGAATATGATATTTTGGCTTGTCTATGGTCCAGGAATAATACCTGAAAAGGTAGGTAGAGAGTTCAGAGACACCCTGTATTAAGTTTACTAAATGAGCTATTGTCCAAAAAGTGTAAATTCCAGTGAATTTAGGGGGCTCGGAAGGATGTCAGGGTAATGGGTGGGGATTAGAAAAAGTGATTTAAGGAAATATTTCCAAAAACGCAAATCAAGAGAATTTTTCCCATGATCAAGGGAAGCTTTCCAAAATACATAATATTTCCACAAAGGGGAATTTATATAATAGGTACCGGTACTGTAAATGAAATTTATATACTAATAATATGAGCCTATAGTTAAATTTAAATTTAATTAAATCTCCCATGATAAGTAAATTTTCAAACAAAAAAAATAATTCCATAAAGGGGAATTTATAATATACCGTTAATTAAATTTACCATGATAATTTACCGGTAGTAGGAGCCTGATACTGTAGTTAAATTTAAATTAAATTAATTTGAATATAATATAACTTTTAGGCTTAATGTAAATTTTCGCTAAAAGGTATAATTAATTTTGGCTCTTGATTGAGTCCCTTATAAATTTTACAGTTTTTATAATAAATTTAAATTTATGGTTGGCTACAGCAATATCAATTTAGGCTACAGGGATTTCCTCTACAGGCCCTAAGTGACTTAAAAATCTGCCACCGCGAAGGCACGACCGGAGGTTTACTTACATTGTGTTAGGAAATCATGAAATAAGGAGCAAACGGAGTTAAAAAAACATCTCTGGTTTAGATTTAGAGCATAATGACTCTTACAGTGTTTTACAAAGTTTTAAAAAGTAATTTCTCATGACAATGGTAATCCTGTTCGGGGTTTCGCTTTCGGTGACAGGTTTTTTTAAGAATGGAAGCTATAGCCAGGTCATAATTTTTGCTACAATTTGGGGCCTTTACAAGTCGCTTACAAGAGTAAATCCCTGTTTTTGTTGTTACCAACCACAAGTTTTGCGTAGTAAAAATAAATACACTGAATCAGAACCAAAAATATACTTTTTGAAAAATTTATATTAAAAATCATCCTTTTTGGAAAACTTGACCATTTTCGGAAATTTACCCTTATTATCAGAAAAATTCCCGTATTTTTTTTATATAGCCTATTCTCAATATCAACTAAAATTCCCTGTTTCCAATAACATTCCCTACCTAATTAAGTTAACCCATAATCTCACCGAGGGGGGATTGACTGAATTTTAAACTTTGTTGACAATAGCTCATTTAATTCATTTTAGTTTAATAAAATTTAGTTCAGTTGGAAAAAACTGCAGTAATGTGTCACGACACAATGCAGACTTAGGACACTATCGAGTTTGGTGAATGTCAAGTTTCCCGGAGTTACACTGGGGGGAGAAAAAACCCAAACTTTATTTAGCTTTAAATTGTTTTTTTTATATCATATTTAAACAAATTACAGTAGGTATTATATATGGTAGGCTATTATGAAACATAGAAAAACTATACCCGCCATCTTGATGACGTCATCACAGGTGGTTAGGGAGCTCTGAGGGAGTGTCTCTTGGCGGATTTTGGAAGCAAGTTAAATGAAGAAAAACGTGCAAAATTTAGTACCGGTTGCCAGAAGTTAAATATTTTCAGACCTAGAGCCTCGGACTACACTGATGCCGGCTCGCGTCATCACTTAGCGCCGACATTGACTATACACCTGTACTAGACTGAAAACCTTATGGGCCCTTCTGATAACAAAAGAGGCGGGATTCTCCACTTAGTTCTGAAGGCACCCGATAGAAATTGCCACCTTCGCACGCAATGGCGGACATAACTCTGGCTCATGCCGCTTTGCGCGCTCAGCTCGGCCGTGGCGGGTTTTTAAAATCTTATTTTGCTAATAAAACAACTGTCTCGCTTTCCTCGCAACTCGGAAGTTTTAATATACAATTTAACAAAGGCTGCAAGGCTATAATAACAAAGGTTGTGTGAAAAAATGTAATTTTATAGTAACTGTTAAAAACTTGTAATAAAATTGGTGTCGACGTTATAACTGTCTTTCACCAGCGTCAATTAAGCGTGCTCTGTCTGTTTGTCTGTCTATGCGATTCCAAGTAGTTCGCGTAATGTCTACTAGGCGGAAGCACATTTGATAGACCCTGTTGCCGACCGCACTCAATAGATTGTGTTGTTTCTTGGATAACCGATTGTAGCATTGCGTTTACCGTCTACTACAGGTGTATAGTCAATGGCGCCGAGCGCTGCCATCCACCACTTCTACGCCTCTTATATTTACATGTGTAGAGTAGTCCCCCTTGTGTTATATATCATTGTAAAGCTTATAATATTGTCTATCTTTTACATAATTAGCTCGTTTCACTTAAAATCTACAGTTTAGGAGCTAAAGCAATTAATGGCATGTACTTTTTTTCATATTTAATTAAATAAATACAAAAACTAAGCCATATACAGAAAATATTGTCGAAACACTTTATTTCTTAAATAAAATTACCTATCCAACAAAAAAGGATTTGGCAAATTCGGGTAACGCATTACCGAGATATGACTTAATTTATTAAAACCATAAATCTGCCATCTTTGAATGGCCGCAATGTTGTTAAACTCCTGTTTAAAAGTTTATAATATGCATTTTTGTTATCCTTTGCTATATCTAATTCAGCTATATAAGTTTCAGGCCCACAAGAAAATTATACCTTTTTGGGTCGTATCACTTTGACTAATACCAATAGTTTTTGTTTTTTATTCACATATAGACATTTTTGGAACTTTTGTTAACCTAAGAAATTTTTAGATACATTTTTGTTTGAAAATTTCTAAACTGTTTTTTAAAATTACAAGAAAGACAAAAATATTGTTCATAATATTACAAAATAGATTCTTGAAAAATAAATATAAAAAATAAACATTAAAAAGTGCTGGCCTCAGAGACCAGTGATTAGGTTAAACGTGTCTGCAAACCATGTTTGGGTTAAAGTTTAAGGACACATTTTTAAACCTCTACATGGGAATAATTCCAGATCTTGGAAATGTTGACTGTGTCTAGTTCATATATATCATAAGTTGTTTTTACCCAAGTAAAGTCAACAAATCTAAAAACAGAATAGAACCCATAATCGTAAATTAAGTTTATAGGCAATTTTATAATTGTTTTTGCTGAATATCATCGATTAAGACATTTTGAGAAAAAACAATGTATTCAGGTGAAAAAACTACAAAGAACTGCTAGCTTAGCCCAGTATTAGCTTGTAAAGTGTTTAAAGTTCAAGAGTGAATTAAGTTGTTCTTGGTTATCCAGTCTTTTTAGAGACAAAAATAATTTAGCAAGGGATGACATGTTGCACATGTTGATCAGCACTGATGTTTATGTTTATGTATTGTTGAAGGGACGGATTCAGAGATCCAAAGATTCAAAGCTCCTCACACGTCAACCGAAGCTTATTGTATGTCCCTAGTACGTTAGTAGGGCAAACCAATGCCCGTACACTTTACGAGATCCAGGAGTTTTTTCTCAATACTAACGTCCCATTTATCACCTGGTTGCTTGCAACCACACAGAGCCCTTCTCCTTGCCCCGAGTCTTTCGCAATCCAGTATGATGTGCTTGGCAGTCTCTTCAGACTGATTGCAAAGCCTACACACCTGACTTTAATTTCAAAGTCCAAGAGTGTGGAGATAAGAATAAGAATATAAGAATAAGAAATAATTTATTCATGCAACAATACTTTAACAACAATGTTCCATGCATCATGCAAGACATGTGAGGGAACCATATTATACAACTAATTTTTTTAGAAATTATAAATATGTTGCAGTAGCCAGTTCAGCCTTTCGTGCATATCAATCCGTTCACTGTATATTTTTGTTAATTTATAACTATTTAACAAATTTTAACCTTTTATGCCCACATGCTTTTGCAAATATGACATTATTTATATTTTAAATTTTGGCTTTCTTTCAAAGATTATGTTATTTCAAAAAGGTTCTATACATTCATTGAACATTTTTGGCCCGATATAACAGAATTGGGGATGAATACTTTCCTTATTTAATCTGGGGACTTCAAGAGTTATAAATTGTGATGCCCTAGTCAATCTACACCATGCACCTATACAATATTATGTGGTCAATTATGTGGTCATGTGCACCTCTTTGAATGTCAATATACTAGGAGTACGCTCTTATATCGCGTATAAGGATTGAGTGATCGCGTAAAATACCAAAAAAAATGTTTCAATTGACAATATACCTCATGGGCCCTCCATTATAACTGCAGCTTGACAATGACACACAAATCCAGAACATGACAAACAATGAGGCCTGAAATCTGTCAATCAGTCAGACAAAGTGCATATGAAGTAGTTACTCACCCCTCAGTCTCACTGAGGGCTGTATCATCTAGGCCCTCATAATAATATTAGCTGAAGATTTTGATAAAATATAATATGTTGGCGGCAATAAAGGTCCCCAATCAGTGAGAGCACGTGGTTTAAAAGTAGTTATTTACACTTTGGTTCTACTGGAGGACCCATCAGGATATTTATTTTATTGTAGCTTAATATTGCTATAAAAATCTATAAGTATAAGTACAGAACTTGATGAACAGTACGTTTTAAAATCAGTCAATTGGTTTTGAATGCCAAAATATTTTAAACTCTAATCCAGAGGTTTTAATGTAACACATTAACCTTACTGGGGGGAGGGGGGCTGTGCCCCCCAGGCCTTCCATTGTTATTGTAGCTTGATACGGTTGTTCAAATACATAGGCAACCTATAAATGTAGAACTTAAAAAACAATAAGGCTTAAATCATTCCATTTTTTTTTAAGAAGAATAAATTGCCTCATTTTAAAAAGAAAAGAAAAGTAGTATCTTATGTTAAATATAATCTAGGAAGAAATTAAAACTCTTTGACCCACTTCTTAGAATCCACGAGTCATTGTGTCAAGGTCCAAGATTTTGTATACATCTTAATATATAAATACCCCCGTAGCAGCAAACCTGCGTACTCAGCAAATTTCCAATGCATAAATATGCATATATATGTATCTTAATGCCACATAAAGCCACATAACAAGTTTCATCAATATACTTTCATAAATAAACAATGTATGACATTTTAATTATTCTCCATAAGAATAACATGGCGGCTGAGTGTGCAGGTTTGCTGAAGCAAGGAACTCTAAAAATGGGGTTTTACACAAATATCAATATAACTCAAGTAGGTAAATTGTTTTTTTTGTGCAAAAAATAATGAACCACAACCAGATGAAGCCATATACCAAATTTCATCAGTTTATGTTCATAAGTAAGCGAGATATACAATTTTTATTTTTCTCCATAAGAATAATTTTAGACAACGTACTGTGTTTAGCACTTTCAATATCTCAGTAACCAATTGATTTAGAGCAATGATCAAAATACCAAATTGTCTGTTTTTTATGCTGAATTCAATGGTACAAATTATAATTTGATTGAAATAAAATAAGATGTGGAAACCCGGTGTACAAAACCCCCCGAAAACCCCCTTCGGATGGTGCGATTCATATGGTTTTCGAACTCGTTCAAATAAATGGTGCTTTACACATTTGTACTAAATTTCATTAAGATCAGACCGTTTTTACGAGAGTTATCGTGCTTACGGTCACTTATATATATAAATTTGAACGAATGGTGTTTTTGGCATCTGGGGACCTCAAAATGAAAAGTTATCATGGTCTCGGGCTTAAGGCTTACCATGAGACCTACGGTAATAGCTTCTTCCCTATAGGGGAAATTCGCTAAAAGAAAAATTGTATATCTCGCTTATTTATGAACATAAACTGACACAATTTGGTATATGGCTTCATCTGGTTGTGGTTTATTGTTGATTCCACAAAAAACAATTTTTCACCAATGGTTCCTGTAGCAGCAAACCTAAGTACTTGGTCCCCATGTTATTATTATGGAAAATAATTCAAATGTTATATATCGCTTATTTATGAATGTATATGGATGAAACTTGGTATGTGGCTTCGCTAAGATGAATTCTATCGATATTTGCATAAAAACCCATTATTTTGTGTACCTTGTTGCAGCAAATCTGCGTACTAATCTCCAATGTTATTTTTATGGAGAATAATTAATATTTTAAATATCGCTTGTTTGTTGTTTGTGAATATATTTCTTATGAATCCTCTTAAGTCTTTTAATGTGTTATGTTATATATTAATTTTAAATTCGCTGAGTATGCGGGTTTACTGCGACAAGGGTATTTAGTTTTACTTTAACGGGGGGAAAACGTTACGTAATAACTAACATTCAGACGGTAAAATATTTTACAATCAACCTAATCATATAATCATTCTAATATCAAACAATTCCATTCGGTTTTTTATAAATTTCGCTTATGAAAGTTGATCCACAGAGTTCCTTGGGTCATTTGCCCCTTAAACAGATTTGTTTAAGGTTATTACAGTTATTATAGCTCAATGTTCCTTTGATTCATTTTGGACATGACATGACCACATTGTATGTTATCTTCATTCAGTGGTTTTAGTTACTGCTCTTTTAGGAAACCACATGTTACTGCTCTTTTAGGAAACCACATGTTATTCCTATCCCCATATAATCTAATATGAGTAAGGTTTGTTTGCTTGCTTGCTTGTATGCAACTGAGATGCAACTCTGATCTCAAAAACGACTACAACGATTTCCTTCAAAAGTTGCAATTAACTAATTTATGTGTTAAAAATAATTTCTAGACAGGTCTAATCCTCAAAAAATTCAAATTATGTCAAACACCCCCGTCACAGCAAACCTGCATACTCAGGAATTTCCAATGAATATTTATGTCTTAAAAACACATAAGGCAGATCCAGGATTCAAAAGAAATATATCCACAAATAAGCGATGAATAAAATATTAATTATTCTCAATAAGAATAATGCTGGGGATGAGTATGCAGGTTTGCTGTAACAAGGAACACAATAATGGGTTTTTATGCAAATATCAATAGAACTCATCTAGGTGAAGTCACATACTAAGTTTCATCCACGTACATTCATAAATGAGCAATATATAACATTTTAATTACTCTCCATAAGAATAACATCTGGACCAAGTACCTTGTTTGCTGCCATGGGAACCACAGGTGAAAAAAGTTGATTGGCAAACAACAATACCCACAACCAGATGAAGCCATATACCAAGTTTCATCAGTTTATATTCATAAAAAGCGAGATATAAAATGTTCCTTTTCCTATATAAGAATAACATTAGACAACGTACTGTGTTTAGCACTTTCAATATCTCAGTAACCAATTGACGTAGGGCAATGATCAAAAGACCAAATAAGGTGTTTTTTTAAGCTGAATCCAATGGTGAAAACTAAAATTTGTCTTTTAAAAAAATTAAATGTGCAAATTTCTAAAAACCCATTTTAGTGGTCCAAAACCCCCCAAAATACCCCTTCGGATAGATTGATCTGTCTGGTTTTCGAACTTAAGTCATAAAGTTTGCTTTAGACATGTATACCAAATTTCATCAAAATCGTACAATTCTTACGAGAGTTATCGTGCTCATTTGTCATTCATTCCTTTGTAATATATATATATATATATATATATATATACAGTAGAACCTCGCTAATTCGAATTTCAGGGGAAAGACAATATATTTTGAATCATGGGAAGTTTGAAATAAAGAGGGTTTGAATTATGGAGGTCTCTGTTTTAAGTGTAGAGAGATTGAATTATAGAGGTCAAAACAAAAATTCAAACTATAGAGGTCCAAGTTTATTTTTTAAAAGCTAGACAGAATAGTGTAGTTCAAACACATCTCTTGGACAAAATACTCAACAGGCGTATTTTTTGTCCTGAATTCGAATTACAGAGGCTAACGGTAACGCAGTTCGAATTGTAGAGGTTGACTTCGAATTTTGGAGGTAACAGTTCGAATTACGGCAACAACATTTTAATTGTAGAGGCTCGAGTGTATACAAATTCAAATTTTAGAGGCTGCATTAAGCGTAAAAATCACTTTGAATTATCTGTATATTATTTTTCAAATTTTAGAGGTTTTCTGAGGGGATCAGACAAACATTACTAATTATAGAGGTTTTTGAATTATCGATGTTCGAATTAGTGAGGTTCTAATGTAGTTTTGAACGAATGGCGTTTTTGGGGTCCGGGAACCTCAAAAGGAAAAGTTAACTTAGTCCCGGGCCTAGTTCTTACCATGCCGACTACGGTAATAGCTTCTACCCTATAGGGGAAATTCGCTAAAAACAAATTTGAAAATTTAAAAAATAAAATTGGTTTTATGGAGTTTCAAATAAAAAAAAAGAATCATAACAGCTGTTTAATAAGCTGATAAATAAGTGAACTGTCAAAGTATATAGTGAACTCGCTTTGCTCGCTGGGGGCTCCGCCCCCAGACCCCCGCTTGGGGACGCTCCAGTTGTTATTATTGGTCAATGACCCTTCAAGTATTTTTTGCATAGTATACTATTTAGATTCATTATGGTTAAATCCACTCTAGATGTTTTCATTGTTCAATAGTTCTATAATTTGTTTATACTCTACCATGTGAAAGTTGCTTTGACAGTTTACTGGATATTTGTGTACAGCTGTTACGATTTCTTTTGTTTTTATTTGAAACTCCATAAGCCCAATGTTAAAATATCCAATTTTCAAGATCAAAATTAGTGGTTTTAAAATTAAAAATTGTATATTTTGGCAATTTTACCGGGGGTTTCAAGGTACAAGCTCATTTACCTTAAACAAACCAAGGACAACCACATGTTATTCCTTGATCCACAAGCAAGAGAGATTGAATTATAGAGGTCAAAATAAAATTCAAACTATAGAGGTCCAAGTTTATTTTTTAAAAGCTAGACAGAATAGTGTAGTTCAAACACATCTCTTAAAAAGCATCCTAGACACTACAATGCCACCAATGAATTGGTGCACTGTATACCAGATTACAAGACCATTATAACAGCTGAATCATAACAAATAATTATCGTACAATTCTTACGAGAGTTATTGTGCTCATTTGTCATTCATTCCTTTGTAATATATATATATATATATATATACAGTAGAACCTCGCTAATTCGAATTTCAGGGGAAAGACAATATATTTTGAATCATGGGAACGCAAATGAGACTACAATGCTGCTCAATTGTTTTTTTTGACTGGCTTCATCTATGTGGGATTTTGTGTATCCATGTATTCATTTTAATAGATTAACAATGGCTCTTGAGATTTTTTTTATGAAGGCATTTGTAAAGTTTCTGATGTGTGTTGAATTGTTGTAAGATATATATAACATGTGGGTAAACCTGGGCGGCGAAAAGGAAAAAGATTACAGTGGGGGGGAGGGCGGCAAATTTCCTAATAGCCCTTAGGCGGCAATTGCTCAAAATACCAAACATGACGGCACGCTTTATGAAGGTTATTTGTCAGAGAGTAGTAACTCCTGTAGGTATTATCATAGATTAATAATACCACAAGTAAGTAATAAAGGATTTTGTAAGTATAAAGGATTTTTTGTTGTTGTAGAGTACATTATTTTTGCCTTTTATATGTAGGTATTTATGTTGTTGGTGTTTTTAGCTTTTCTGCTTGCTAAATATCACGTTTCTAGTTCGTCTGGAAATGGTCTAGAATTCTTATGTCTGGTGTGTTACACATGGGGCTGTATATATATTAGACTATTATTGTAGTTTAAGTATTAACATGTGATTACCTCAAAGCAGTGACTAAAATAAGCTAAAATCATAAAATGAAGATTACATTAGAATGGCAATGTCATATCCAAAATTAATCAAAGGGACATTGAGCTATAATAACAACTGCAGTGACCTTAAATATCTCCAGAAAAGAGACAAATGAGCTAAGAAAATCTACTCATAAGTTGCGGGATGTGATGAAATATTAAGTCATCTAAACAAACTGACAGACCTTCCCCGAGCAAAGCCCGGCCTTCGGGTACTACTTCAACAACAACAACATGAGTATTACTTTGAACATTAACTCACAGATTATAAACTGCTGTTATTTACTTTGTTTAGATTTTAAACTCTATAAGCCCAATGTTAATTTTTTTAACTTTTAAAATTAGTTTTTTCTAATTACCGTATTTGATTTGTCCTGGGGATGAGACCTGTCTAGAACATATTTTAAAGTAGTTTGATGTGTTTTCAGAGAAGTACAAGTATTAATGAAATAGGCTATGATTCAATGAAATGATCATTTTTCAAGTTTTAATTTGTTTATAGGATTGATTATACTGGTAGCCTATTTAAATTATATACTTACTCATTTTACGTTAGTTATTTTTACATTTAAAAACATGCTAGGGGGCCATACACATATATTACATAACACACTTAAGGGGTGGGAGGGGGTATGGCGTAGCGTTATGTAGGGGAGGGGTTACGTAACTCACACATATCAACCCTAAGAGCTGGCGCACTCCCGCATCTATTGATAATGTTATAAAACTTTCAGAATTAAAAGCTTATCTAATTGATATCTTAATCAAGGTTACAGT
Source organism: Allygus modestus (assembly GCA_963675035.1). Taxonomy (NCBI): domain Eukaryota; kingdom Metazoa; phylum Arthropoda; class Insecta; order Hemiptera; family Cicadellidae; genus Allygus; species Allygus modestus. Next base: position 42,357,487 of record OY776113.1, on the reverse strand, counting down.
TAGTTAGTTCTGTCATACTATTTTACTAACAGTAAAACTAAAAACGAGTTCGCACGCAGCACGCTGAGGTGAGGGATGTGAATTTCCATATAAAAAACTTTTAAAACTCAAAATCAGTGTAAACACAGACATTTATTTCAATTTTTATTGAAATCTGAAAATGTTGATTTTTTTGGCTGTTCTGATGCTCCTGGTTATATTTACCTGCAATGCTGGGAATACGATTTTGCACATTATAAGGTTAGGAGAGGATCAAGTCAGGCTTGAAAGTAGTGTGAGGTTGTTGGGGATGAGAAAAGTACACCAACAAATGAATAACAGGCTTTTCTAATGCAAAACCCCCTTAAGACAACGTACTGTGTTTAGTCGATACACATTTACTTTAATAACTCCGTAAATATTTATGCTAGAATGACGAGAGAGGGCTTAAAACTTCCGCCTCATTAATTCCCATCTTTTTACATGCATTAAATTTACATCCGGGGCTTTTCTGACCCTTTCTGGGCCCAAAAACTCAAAATTCAAAAGATTAATCGCCAAAAAAGGGGTTTAGAGTTTTCCGATTGTTTTGCCCAATGAACTTGTCCAACTAATTATAGAAAGAAACGTCCCTACCAAATTTGAAGTAAATCGGACAAAAAATGTGACCGCTAGAGTGCAAACATATATATATATATATATATATATACATATATATAAATATAAAATTTTGAACGACCCCCCAAAACGTGTTCAGGGGGTCACGTTAGGAACTTCTATGGTGGTCCCGGGCTTAAGTTTCACCGTGCGGGTCATGCTAATAGTTCACTTTCCATAGGAAATTCACTAATAAATACATAACGTATTTTGAGTAAGTTTGCTTTAAACCTATGTTTTTTGTTGTTTTAGAGCGTAAAATCATGACTTGATACAGTACTGCGCAGTGCTACCCACATCTTTAGTTTTTTAAGTTGTTTTGTGTAAGCCACAAAACAAATCACTGCCTGTGGCAATGGTTTTTTATTAAAATGGAAACTACAGCAAGGCTATTATTGACAATTCAAATTCAAGATCTTTTAAGAGGGGGTACCAGTTAATCCATGAATATTCCTAAACCCATAAGAGCAATGATTCTTTCAAGTTCCATCCAGCCTCAATGGGTGGTCGGATGTTGTTGATTTATAGCTTTTTTCAGGAGGAAAAAAATAACAAAGCGATTTCAGTGAGCAAAGTTTCAAATTTATTTTTTATTTCTATTTTTCTATCGAATTTTAAAATGCAAATCGAAAATGTTGTCACTGAAATTGCTAGATAACCACCAGCACATCATTTCTTCTAAATTTTAAAAATATATATTCACAAATAACACAGGACGGATTTTGAAAGTATTGGCCTTATGGGGGAAGCAGTTAGAAATTCAAAAAGTTTTGAGACTTTTCCATTCTAAAAACGCCACATGCATGACCCAGAGGGGAGCGCAGAATTGGACACGTCAGGAAGTGTTGCAGCGACGACTCCAAGCAGTCCTAAAGATTTGGTGGAGTGGTACATTCATGGAGTCAGTGGCGGATTTAGGGGGGGGCTATAGGGGCTGTAGCCCAGGGCGGCAAATTTACAAAAAATTACAAAGTTGTTTACAAAAGAAATGTTGAAACGAGGAACATTTTGACGAAAACGGACGACAATGACGGTGTGCCGCCCTTTTAAAGTTAAAGGTAGTAACCAGAGACTAATGTATAACGCTTGCAGTCCCTCACACTGCAGTTCCTCAGAGCAGACATAATGCATTTGTCATTCATCCGTACTAGCGACAAGACGATTACGCTACAGAGAAAGGGCGGCAAACCACGAACTACACCAGGCACTGCGCCACTATGACTACGTCCAACCATAGATTAAACATACTCCTTGTGGTATTCTTAATCTATGGTCCAACTCACGGACTTCCAAGTTTACCCATACATTCGCATAGCATTACAATTATTTGTTACACAATATCAATAATGACCAAGGCACACGGATGAGAAATGTCGCAACAGTCGAATTTGAGATGACAATAACAAAATGTATACTTCAATGATATTGTCGTTTCATTTTCAAACTCAAGGTAACAAAGAAAGTTATTCCACCGTCTTATACTTACCATCAAAGGCTACCACACATAATCGTTCATTCTGGAGGATATTTTTTTAAACAAAACATCTGACCAAAGGCAAATAAAGATTAACATAATTTGTGAATAGAGGATTTTATTGGTTGTTGCCATGGGAGCATAGTTGGCAGAGGGACAAAATGGTGGTCAGCATGTAGGCTGCAGTTTTCAAAATCACCCATGTAGGGTGATCATGTAGGGTTTTCATGTAGGGTGTCAAAATCACCCATTTCATTAAATGAAAAACTGTGATATTTGAAGTCTTTAAATTAATATCTTGTCGCATTTTAGGTGAATCATGATGTTAAACTTAACTTTATAATCTTAAGACATATTTTATATGTAATTTTATTGTTTATCTCGATGCAAAGTTATGATTTGAGTTAAATGAAAACATCCTTTTAATATAGCTTTGAAAATAGTGTTGAAATCAAGCCGCCGTGTACATCGAATGACACCGTCCCACCAACAAGTTGACACTACAACAGGACAAAATACCAAACATGACGGCACGCTTTATGAAGGTTATTTGTCAGAGAGTAGTAACTCCTGTAGGTATTATCATAGATTAATAATACCACAAGTAAGTAATGCCATTAAGGAGTTTGTTTAATCTATGGTATTATATTTTAATTCATTGGATCTCCAACATCATGCAGGTGAAACTAGAAGAAGCGTTTGAAAATGTGTAGAGTTTTATGAACCTACATCGATTAATTTTATATTTTGATCGTCTAAAACATATCAACAATTCTTTGTATAAAAGTATGAATTACAAAATGACTGAAAAACTGTATTGAAAAGCGCTAATTCAGGATTAAAATAATCAGAATTTTGAGGCTAATGGTCCGAATTACGAATTTTAAGGCTACAGTGTCATCATATCTTATTTATAGGTTATTTATTATAATTTTCAGCAGTCAATGCGTTGGTGTAAAAATTAATATTTTGATGAAGTGTAAGAAGGTATTTTTAGGCCTTTGTTGAAGGATTTTCTTGTTAAAAGTAGCACTAGCACTGCTTCACTGCTTTTAACACGAACATTTGTCTGTTGTCTCTAGTGCTGATTGTCATTGAGTAGGCTATATTGAATATTAAACTGTGTTAATGTGAATCAAGACAATTGCATTACATTATTTTACTGGTTTTTTTCAACTAGGAAATAACAGAAATTTCTTAAACTCATTCATTCAGTTAATTCGTAACTTCTTTAGATACTATCACAAAATAACCAAACAAGATATATACAACATGTGGGTAAACCTGGGCGGCGAAAAGGAAAAAGATTACAGTGGGGGGGAGGGTGGCAAATTTCCTAATAGCCCTTAGGCGGCAATTGCTTAAATCCGCCACTGCATGGAGTTCATACCCCTGCCGCCACCATTACTGTACTATTAGACCACGCCCTTTGACTAAGGTTGCTCCCTCCCCATCAGTGATGCCAACAGACATATAACAAAATTGTCGTATACTCATAAAATATGACCATTTTAAACCATAACCTTGCCATTCTTTGGACGCTTTGAACATAATTTTACGTTCTTACGTAACTAATTAAGTAATTCAAAGAGTACATTTAAATTTTTTTTATGACCTTGTAAACTGAAAAGCATTGATTGAATAAAAGTTGAACATAACTTATTGAATTATAAATGAAAAGTAAACAATAACAGTTTTATGCAGGACTAAAAACTTATGTAGCGCGCTGCGGCGGTTGGGTTACATTAGGTTACTCTAATTTTACGTCCATAACACATAATTTATAAGAGACCCATAATTTTAAACTGTATGCTGGAAGTTAGCGGACCTGCTGTTAATATGTGCAGAGTGAGAACAAGAGAGTGGCTCGCTGGTTTAGTACTCTCAGCTGCAGGGTGGGGGGCTGTGACAATTCTCCTGCCAAACATTTCTACTGCGCGTAGTCGTCGCTGCGACAGTTTTTGACTGAGGACTTTCCATTGTCTCACCTAGAGCATGACTTCCATTGTATTACATGTACTATAAGTGATAGCACCTAGTTAATTACACTTGAAAACAGGAATGAAGTCCAGCGAGAAATGTAGGCCTAAATGAAAAATCTACTTACAGGCTTAAAGTGCTCAACTGAATCGTTTTTATGTGAGATTTAATATTTAAGAATACATTTTTAACAAATTTGGTGTGCAATACAGTCACATATCACGATAGGCTATGGCAATATGATGTGTATCGCGTCACTTATACTGTATCATTTTAGGTGCACCGTATAATTTGAATTTAACTTATTTCCTCATATAAGGGACTTAAAAGACCCTTTATTTGAAGCGGCAAAGATAGCCTGGCTATAGTTTTCATTATAAAAAAAGCCTGAATTACTTTCTTTGAAAACTTTGTAAAACAAACTTTTTTTGATTAAAAGTCCAGCAAACTGTTTGCTGTGTGTGTGTGTGTCTGTGAGCACGATAACTCTCGTAAAAAAGATCCGATTTTGATGAAATTTGGTTTAAACGTGTAAAGCAACATTTATGACTTTAATATCGAAAACCAGCCAGATCGCTCCATTGGAAGGGGTATTTTATGGGGGTTTTGTACCCCAAAAAATGTGTTTTTTGAATTGTTTACATATAATTTTCTAAATAGTCAAATTTTAGTTTTTCCCATTGGATTCAGCTTAAAAAATACACAATTTGGTATTTTGATCATTTCTCTACGTCAATTGGTTACCGATAGATTGAAAGTGCTAAACACAGTACGTCGTCTAATGTTATTATTATGGAGGAAAAGAAAATTGTTATATCTCGCTTATTTGTGAACGTATACTGACGAAACTTGGTATACAGCTTCATCTCGTTGGGGTCTATTGATATTTGCTAAAAAAAAAATATTTTTTGCCAACGGCTCCCCTAGCAGCAAACCTGCGTACTCAGCCCCCATGTTATTCTTATGGAGAACAATTAAATGCTCTGTCTCCCTTAATTATGAACATAAATGAATAAAAACTGGTACACGAGTGAGTTATTTGATATTAGCATAAAAACCCATTTTTTGTATTCCTTGTTGCAGCACACCTGCGTACTCAGCCCCAATGTTATTCTTATGGAGTATAATTAAAATTGGATATATCGCTTATTTGTGAATATATTGTTATGAAACTTGGTAAGTGGCTTTATGTAGTATTAGGACACTTATATCTCCATTGAAAATTCGCTGAGTATGCAGGTTTGCTGCGACGTGGGTATTTAGTATGTGGTTCTTGCAAGCTAAAACAGATGTACCTGTGGTCAGACAAGGAGGCCTCATGGCTTACGTGCCAATTGTCAATGACTCTAAGGACTGCTTCTGAGCAAAAATTAATGTCAATAACCTCACTTCGATTTTGTGTAACAAACGTCGGACGGTTACGGATATTGCAGACATAAAGGTTCTTAGATATGAGAAACTGAAGAAGAGCCTTACCTCTTGGATTCATGTCGGTGCTTCCCCAAACGATTGTGTGATGGGCGTTGGCGTCAAAACCTAAAAGGAGTTGTCGTCCGCCAGCGCAGGATGACTCCACCAAAAGTTTGAGTTCTCTCGATGAAGGAAGGTCCCTGGAATCGTAGGGCAAGTAAACCGAGCCTGCAATTGTGCTCCATTCCTTGCCTTCATTACTCCAGGTTATAGACACCGCAGTGAGATCTCTAGAACAGAATTCAGTGAGGGTAAGGCAATCCATACCTTTCTTCACGAGTATGCATGCGCTGACATTTTTGAGAGAGGTACAGTAAATCAAAACCTACCCTTGGTATCGCCCAGGCCTGCAACCCTTTCTTGGTGAAGCCATGGTTCTTGAATCAGCGCCAGGTCAAATCCCTCTCTGAGGAAGAACTGGCAGAAAGCAGCCGAGGCTGCTTTACTATGATGTAGGTTGATCTGGAGGACCCTGAGTGTTGTCCTTGACTGTCGTTGAGACAATTTAAACTTGTTAAGAGTCCTAGGTTGGCTGACCTAACAGCGTTGAAGCAGGCCTCATCCAGGAAACAGATGAATCCATAACCTTTTGGCTTAGCTGGTAGGACCTTCCATTCCTTCACCTTCAGGGTGGGGTTTTGCTTGTCGAGCATCTCCAGGACCTTTTCTGGAGTTTTCTTCAGAAGCTTTGGGTGAGCTCTAGAATACCCTCGTTGACCTCAAGATGTCCTTCCTCAGACCAACAATAAGTTTCTTCTCCCCAAGTTGTTTGGGTCTGGGGATGAGTGTCTCCAGTCAACGCTTAGTTGCTTCGTTGATGCAGGATGTTGTCAAGGCACCTTTTTCCATGTAGTTGCCTGCAAACGATGGAGTGGAGCCATCCTCTAGGGGTTCGAGCTCATCCATGATGGCGTCTTCGATGACTTCTCCTTGCTCTGCTGAAAGCTTAGCCTCAGGATAGCCTTCCAAGACAATTGCCATTTTTATGGTGGAAATGTCCCTGTAAGAGACTCCTTTGCTAGAAGTCCCTGGATTTAAGGTTTGGTCATCATGATTTTTGTGAGTTCCACTCCTGGCCTTTTTTGTAGGTCCTTCCGCCGAGGGAGGGGTGGCCATATTGTCTCTAGGGTGCTTGGCCGCCCTCGACTCAGCCTCTGGACCCACATTCGTGCCTGGAGTTTCACCCATCTCTGGTCTCTTTGGTTTTTTTCTTTTTACCCTTCCGAAACTTCGCTGGGTTAAAAGCTGCACCTCTCTCACGAAGTTTTGCCTGAATGGCCTCCCTTCTTTGGGCAGTGGTGAGGTTCGGTCTCTTCATCCGCAGGCCGCTCAGTTGCCCTATAGCATCATCGAGCATCCCCGTAGATTTTGGTGTTTCTGGACTTCTGAGGAGCTCATCCTCCCCCTCCAGTGGGGCTGATGTGATTGAGCTCACATCATCCATGTTGAAATTTTCAGAAGCCTTCTCATTGTTGATAGCCTCCTCATGAGATTGCATCGGAACCTCCTGTGTTCCTGATGCACTCATTTCAGGTGGAGGAACCTGCCTTGATGGGGCAGATGCTGGTGGAATTGAAGACAAGGCAACTTCTAGAGTTGCCTCTAGGCTTGGTTTTGATCGATTTGTCGAAAAATCATCCATGTGGTTCCCACGAGTAGCTAGGGAAGTGAAGTCGACCCGGACAGAGCCCCACATGCCCGGGAAAGGCTGGTTACTGCAGGAAGGCGCCTGGTATCCTGCAGGTACCGTTCAAGACACCATACAAAAAGCCCGGTGCCATCCATCCCTCGGCACGGTCCACATCACACCTTGGGTTAGCCTGTAACAAAGAGAGAGGAAGGGGGATTGAAGAATTGGGGTGAAGAGCAGGGTGGAGATAGATGAAAAAAGCTGATCGGTGTGTACATAAATGGAAAGAACATGGATCAATAGGGAAGTCTCCGACACAGATGAAGAGTAGAGAGCCAGAGAGGCTAGCTGCAATAGACAAGCCACCCGGCTGTGGGGACGCCACATCCCTACGCCGTGATACATTTACTGATAACATTTACTTGCGAGGATTGGGATTTAACCTATAACAGGACCACTACCATGGTTTAAAAGTCCATCGTCTTGACGGGGCTCCTCATTTGACTATCGTATAAATGGTCCAATTTTGATAAAATTTGGTACAAACATGTAAAGCAACATTTATGACGTTAAGTTCGAAAACCAGCCAGATCGCTCTATTCAAAGGGGTATTTTGGGGGTTTTTGTACCCAAAAAATGGTTTTTTCGAGTTTTTTACATATAATATTTTAGTAAATCAAATTTTACTTTTCATCATTGGATTCGGCTTAAAAAGACGAACAATTCAGAGTTGTTATAGTTTCTCTACGTCAATTGGTTACAGAGATATTGAAAGTGCTAAACACAGTACATTGTCCAATGTTATTCTTATGGAGAATAAGAAAAATTGTATATCTCGCTTGTTTATCAACTTATCGTGACAAAACTTGGTATATTGCTTCATATCATTGTGGTCTATTGATATTTGCACAAAAAACAATTTCTTTGCCGATACTTCCCGTAGCAGCAAACCTGCATACTCAGCCCCCATGTTGTTCTTATGGAGAATAAGAAAAATGTTATCTCCCTTAGTTATAAACATAAATTAATACAACTTGGTATGTGGCTTTACCTAGTTGGTTATATTGATATTTGTATTAAAACCCATTTTTTGTGTTCCTTGTTTCAGCAAACCTGCATACTCAGCCGCCATTTTATTCTTATGGAGAAAAATTAAAAATGTGATAAATAGTTTATTTATGAATGTATATTGATGAAACTTGGTATGTGGCTTTATATGACATTAAGCTACATTTAAATACATTGGAAATTTGCTGAGTACGCAGGTTTGCTGCTATGGGGGTATTAATGTTTAGTAAAAGGAACCTCTAGTCAGGCATAGCCTTAGAGGCCCTACATTTTCTCAAACAATTAATCATAAGCCATATATAAGTAATTTAGATTTATGAATTGTTGTTATATAACATGTTATTAGTAGGCCTATATGTATATTTTTAATTAAGTGTAGGTTCTATATTAACTCTTCTATTTAGTTTTCAGTCAGTACTGGCATTTGAAAGGTAAATGTATAATACTAATATGTATTATTATTATTATAGCTCTGTACTGTACTGTATTTGTTTGTTTGAGAAAATAAATATTATTATTATTAGTTGTATCTTTTCTCTCAATTAAGTTTAACTCATAACTCTTTGACACCTGTACTATTCTGCATGAGTATGTAATAAAGAATATTGTCTATTGACCGCTACACCAACGACTCACTAATTTTGTTTACTTTTAAAATTTAACTATAATCTGCATTTTTTGTCCAAACAGATTCTGAATTTCGATTACCAAGCAATCACAATGCATACTGGAAATCATGTTTCTGACCCTAGAAGACCTGATCGAGAACACAGGTAATAGTTATTAAAATTACCACGTTTGTTCATTGAATATTTGAGTAAAACACCATAGAATTACTGTTCTGAACTGTGGACAGTATTTGTTAACACGTTGACTGCTAGCGGCACCACCCGATGACACCGCTATCCTGCGTCAGGAGCTGGTGTCGTCTGCTGATGTCACCCCTTTGTCTCAATTTTATTACTATACATGTTCAGTGTTTTGCCACAGAGCAGCACACTGGACTGATAGTGATGCCATCTGTGACATCTTCAGGGAACGAGTTCAAACTTATGACACAGTACATTATTTATTATTATCTAATAAAACTGTTAATTTCGTGATTTCCAATGTTTATATTTCATATTCGTCTGATTTAATTATTCATCATTTAAACTGTTGTTTGTGAGCGTGTATTAGATATGTATTGTGGCTCCTGAAAAAAATCAAACAACTACAGTAGACTCCCGATTATCCGAGGTAATTGGGACCGGGACCACCTCGGATACGGGAAAACTCGGATAGTACGTAGGTTAAGTACAGTTATGGTAAAAAAGACGTAAAACCCCATGAAAGTTTACAAAACTGGCTTATTGGAAGAAAAAAACATAATAAACACAATTACAGACCTGTAAGCAAGTAGACACATAGATTATTTCTTAAAAAAGTCTTTGATCGTCTTCTGAGTTAACCTCTTCCCTCGCTTGGATGATGCAATGTTGCGCCAACGCTGTAGATACAGGATGTCGTGTGGCGTACTCTCTTGTTGCTCTATGAAAGCAAGAGCAGCGTCGATCGCCTTCAGCCCGTCAGTGTATGATATTTTGGGAGTTATCTCGTCCATATTGTCATCTTCTTCACTGTCCTTAGCACCGGTTACCATATCGATGATTTCCTCGTCGGTAATCTCCATCTGAACATCTTGATTGTACCAATCACGAATGTCTTCACTGTTGATTTGATTTTCAACAGGTAACTCATTGGCTAGTTCGACTAGTTCACTCACGTTCTCGGGTTCTGGTGCTTTTTTTGAGTGGTCCATCTATGCCAAATAAATTTTTCCACGACTTTTGAACGGAGGTGGTTTTAGCGAATATCCCCTATAGGGAAGAAGCTATTACCGTAGGTGGCATGGTAAGACTTAAGCCCGAGACCATGATAACTTTTCGTTTTGAGGTCCCCAGATGCCAACAACACTATTCGTTCAAATTTATATATATGTATATATATATATATATATATATATATATATATATATATATATATATATATATATATATATATATATATATATGTGTGTGTGTGTGTGTGTGTGTGTGTGTCCGTTACCGCGATAACTTTTGAAAGAAACACTCGATTTTGATGAAATTTGGCACAAATGTGGAGAGTAGCATTTATGACTTTAAGTTCGAAAACCAGATCGATCGCACTATGGGAAGGGGGTTTTATGGGGGTTTACAATTTTACAAAAATTGGTTTTTTGCAAATTTGACCCCAAAATGTTAAAAACACTCAATTTTGGTTATAGCCATTTTATAGAGATTAAAAAAAGAAATAATTTAGTATTTTGAATCATTAACTTAGGTTAATTGGTTGCGGAGAAAATCCAAAAAAACGTGTCCCATGTTAATCTTATGGGAAAAAGGTTTTTAGATTTTTCTCAGATAGTTTTACTAAAAACTTCATATTTCTGTTTATTAATGTGTTTAGCTCAACAAAACAAACATTTTGGTGTTTTAATCGTTGTTCTACGTTCAACCGTTGCAGAGATATTCAAAGTGCTAAACACAGTACGTTGTCCAATGTTATCCTTATGGAGAATAAATAAAATTCTATATCTCGATTATTTATGAATGTATATTGATGAAACTTGGTATGTGGCTTCAACTAGTTGTGGTATATTGATATTAGCACAAAAAAACAAGTTTTTTGTTGATAGTCCCCGTAGCAGGAAACCTGCATACTCGGCCCCTATGTTATTCATATGGAGAATAAGTAAAGTTGTATATCTCCCTTAATTATGAACCTAAATTAATAATATCCCCGTCGCAGCAAACCTGCGGACTCAGCGAATTTCCAATGCATAATATTTGTCTGAATTCCACATAAAGCCGCAAACCAAGTTTCATAAAAATACATTCACATATAAGCGATTTTAATTATTCTCCATAAGAATAACATTGGTAATGAGTATGTAGGTTTGCTGAAACAAGGAACAGAAACAATTGGTTTTTATGCAAATATAAATAGAATTTAACTATAGATACTAAGCGAAGCCACATACTAAGTTTCATCGATATTCAATCATAAATAAGCGATATATGACATTCTAGTTATTCTCCATAAGACTAACATGGGGGCTGAGAAAGCAGGTTTGCTGCGACAAGGAACAGAAAAATGGCTTTTTATATAATTATCAATATAACTCAACCAAGTGAAGCTACATACCAAGTTTTATTAATTTATGTTCATAATTAAGGGAGTCAGTACATTTTACTTATTCTCCATAAGAATAACATGGGGGCTGAGTACGGAGGTTTGCTGCTACGGGAATAATCAACAAAAAATCAATTTGTGGTGCAAATATCAATATACCAGTACTACTTGAAGCCACATAACAAGTTTCATCAACATACATTAATAAATAATCGAGGTATCACATTTTATTTATTCTCCATAAGGATAACATTGGACAACGTACTGTGTTTAGCACTTCAAATATCTCTGCAACGGTTGGGCGTAGAATCACAATTTAAACACCAAAATGATTGTTTTGTGGCACTGAACAGAGTGGTAAAAGCAAATGTGAAGTTTACATTAAAATAAACTGAGGAAAAGCCAAAAACCTTTTTCCCATAAGATTAACATGGGAGATTTTATGAGCAGGTTTTTTTGGATTTTCTCCGTAACCACTTAACCTAGGTTAATAATTCAAAATACTAAATTATTTGTTTTTTTAAGCTCTATAACATAGTTAACCCCAAAATTAAGTTTTTTAAAAATTTTAGGGTGAAAAATGCAAAAAACTGAATTTTGGAAAATTTAAAACCCCCCTTTCCATTGTCCGATTTTTCTGGTTTTCGAACTTAAAGTCATGAATGTCATTTTATACATTTGAGCCAAATTTCATCAAAATCGGACGTTTTTTACTCAAGTTATCGTGTTAACGGACACACACACATATATATATATATATATATATATATATAGATATATATATACATATATATAAATTTGAACGAATAGTGTTTTTGGCATCTGGGGACCTCAAAACAAAAAGTTATCATGGTCTCGGGCTTAAGTCTTACCATGAGACCTACGGTAATAGCTTCTTCCCTATAGGGGAAATTCGCTAAAACTTGGTATATAGCTTCACCTGGTTCAGTTATATTGATAATTGAAAAAAACATATTACTTATCTTCCTCGTTGCAGCAAACCTGCGTCCTCAACCCTAATGTTATTCTTATGGAGAATAAATAAAATGCTATATATCACTTATTTATGGATGTATTTTTATGAAACTTGGTAAGTAGCTCTATGTAGTAGTGAGTCACATATATATGCATTGGAAATTTGCTGAGTACGCAGGTTTGCTGCGACGGGGGTATTTACCTCATCCCACGCTGAAGCTATCCAGTACGACACATCTTTTAATGTGACTTGTTTTAAGGCATCCTTAACAGTCATTCCTTCGTCTAACTTCGTAATCAACATCTGGAGAAGCCTTCGCCGGTAGATCCTCTTCATCGTTTCTAGAACCCCTTGGTCTAGAGGTTGTATAAGCGAGGTAACATTAGGGGGTAGAAATATTGCCTTAATACCACCACTGCACAGTTCTTGGGCATCAGGTTGAGATGGCGCATTGTCCAATAGTAGAACAGCTTTCCTGGGAAGCTTATTTTTTTTCAAAAACGCTTATAATAACTTACTTTTCATAACAAAAAGAAACATAGATTTGACATTAGTATTTATTATACAATCTATTGAAAATTATACAGGATTGATATTTATTATAAGTTTGCTCTGACTAGTTTGTTCTCAGGGTTGCATAGGGATTCGTCATCAAGGGTGGTTCTTTGCCGCCGAACATTTAAATTGTTTGAATAACATATTAATACAGTATATCATAGATTAAAAATTAGTAAGATCAGATTTTGCAATCGTTAATGCATAAAATTAGTAAGTTTGTTATTAAATTGTCAAGAAATGTTCATAATTGAAGCTAGGCTTTAAAATCTTGATGTTGGTTTGAAGTTTTTTTTTGAAGAGGTTAATTTAATTGGAAGATTCTCACCTCAGTTGTTTGTTAGTATTAACAAACATGTTCCTTTCGTCTATTTTCATCCGTAGGCTTCCTTGGTTGTGTTCATCTTCTTGAATTTTTATTTTATTCCTGGACTAAATTTCGTGATCTATCTTTTGATCCTCAACTTTCACAACAACACCCATATTTGTTGTTTTTTCATTAAATTAGTTTATACACATCTGTGGAATTGTTTCATTCAATGGCATAGTGATAATGGCTTGGTCATCCTTGCTGTATATATCCCTATATGAAGTTTGCACATTATTTGTACACGCTATTAAATATTATCAATGATATAAATTTAGAATAGAAATAATAATTATCAATCTCAAAAAAGAATTACAAATTCAAAATTATAAAAATATATAATACATAACGCAATATTTAAATATGAAAATTATTTGATATAAAACATATGGTTGTAGAAATAATAGATACTGGAATGGGACGTTGCTCATATATAGCCATAGGTAAAGATTTATATGTTGATCTGTTTACAATTTGAATATGACATCTACTTTCAGCTGATCATATGTCATTTGTTTATCTTTCTTAGCTTCTGTCAAATACTTTGTTTGTAAACATACAGAGTTTTATGGAATCATATATTGGGATTATTACACGCTTCAGTGACAGGTACAAATTCTTTATAAAACCACTCACTAAAAATTGGGCCGTCCATCCATGTACTCTTTTGGTTGCGGTACATTGTTGGCAGGAAGTCGACTTTTATATTTTTAAAGGCTCTAGGATTTTTCGCCTTTCCATTAAGCTTCAATGAGCCAGAAGCATCAGCTGTAGCCAGTATCGTTACTCTCTCTTTGCTTTTTTTAAATCCAGGAGCAGTCCTCTCGGATTTTGCTGCCAAGGTTTTAGAAGGTAGCATTCGAAAATGAAGGCCCGTTTTGTCAGAATTAAAAATTTGATCAGAAGTTAGTCCTTCCTTGAACTCAATTTCTTCCATTTTCTTTTGAAATTCCGCGATTTCAGATGAGTCTGCTGATAGTTTCTCGCCACTAATATTAAGCTGCCTTATTCCATACCTCTTCTTCCATCTGTCCAGCCATCCTTCACTCGCGGTAAATGTTTCCTCGCCGTCTTTAAAGTTCTTATGAAATTCAAGCGCCTCAGCGTGTAGCATCGGCCCACTCACCGGACTGCCCATCCCTCGAAGCTGGGAAACCCACAAAAAAAAGGGCTTCAGACGTCTGCTCATAGTCACCCTTCTTCAAAGTCTTTCGACTAGGAACACCACCTCCACTCACACTTTTGTTAACATATTTTACGATTTCTTCACGTTTTCGTCTCCAATCGCCAACAGTCACTTCCCCAACCCTCAAATCAGCAGCCACTTTTTTAATCGATTTACCATTGTCCAAACGTTTAATAGCATTAAATTTTGTTTCAAGAGAAACTACAACTCTCTTCCGTTTCCCACTTATAGCAACAAAGATATCAATAAAATTGGCAAAAGTAAACACCAACACAACCACGATTAGCGCGAGTGCGAGTAACGATTAGCGCGAGTGCTAGTTCAGAGCCAACTGAGATTAAAAGTGTCATATGACAAAAGACATATGATCAGCTGAAAGTAGATGTCATATTCAAATTGTAAACAGATCAACATATAAATCCTTTACCTATGGCTATATATGAGCAACGTACCATTCCAGTATCTATTATTTCTACAACCATATGTTTTATATCAAATAATTTTCATATTTAAATATTGTGTTATGTATGTTATTTATGAAAATACGTGTGTTTTGAGTGCCCCGATAATTCCTAGAATGTCTCATCTTCGCCCTCCCACGACATGACGGCTCGACCTAGCAACATCATGTAAAACAGCATGTAACATTTAAAAATCTCAGGCGCTACTGTAGTTCTTAGAATTAATTAGTCGTCTTCGTATTCGCGCGATGCGGATCGACGGCTCGACCTAGCAACAGCCAGTAGAGACGTCTACGGCTCGACCGCGCTTGTTATAAACAAATAAACATCGCGGCTCCCCGTACTTGTCTCGCTATTAAGACCTTTATTTATGTTTGTTATTTTTGAATGACTGGCTCGGTTAACCCGGAGGTATAGTAACGTGTTATTAGAGGTCAATTCAAATGTTTTAATTTTAACAGAGGCCGAGTTAATTGAATTCACACAGATGAACCTCTATTGGGTGGTATTTATCAGAAAACGATTTTAAATTGTAATTCAAGAAACATTAAATAAAGTGAACAAGTCAAACAATTTTATACAAACCTTAAAAAGTGATCCAAATTCTTATGAAAATAAGACATTTGTTTTAATTATTTAATCAAAATAATCAGTACTTTTGACTTAAAAGAGACGAATATTAAAAAAGAAGATTACAAATACCTACTGTGATATTTTTAAAACTATGAACTACTTTTTAATATAATAATACACAAAATAATATGATTTGCATGGATATTCTCAATAAAAAAGTGACTAAATGACAATTTTTAACAGGGTCCACTCAAAATTAATTTAGATTAGTGAGGCTTAGTGTGATATATAAAAGGCTAAAAGCCCTGTGTTGTTCATAAGCGGTTCTCCAACTTCCCAGTTTGTGGTAGGGGTCAATTTTGGTACACCTATTCTTTATGTCTAAACAATTGGAAAAGTAAAGTGTTGTTATCCCAAATTCACCTTTGGGCTTTGCCCCACGGGTCGTCAAAGTTCCAATGTTATGGACATTCAGTTTATTTGACCAGATGATAGCATAAACAGATCTTGCATATTCTAAATATTTTGTTAGGTTAACCACAGAAACCACTGGTCAGTTTTTAGGGATGAGTCAGTTTCAGTTTTTTTAATATTTTTATTCTGATTCTTACACTTCCCTGAGTTTGGTATTTTAACAGTTTTTAGTTTATATATATTTGAGTTGATGTTGTTGATAAAACGTAATTTTAATGATTTAAATACACTGGGTGATAACCATAGTTACAACACAAGGTTTAGGAACCAACTTTCATTTAGTGCTCATCATAAGAAAATATTTGAAAACAAACCTAGTTATACAGGCATTAAATATTTCAACTATTTACCTCCAGAAATAAAAAATATAACCAGTTTTGCCAATTTTAAAAATAAATTAAAAAAATATATGATGTCTAAACCTTTATATTCATTGGAGGAATTCTTTGATTGTAATAGTGATGAAGTTTGAGACCATGTGCTGTAGTTAGAGGACCATTTTTCTGTTTCTTCTGTTTCTTTTGTTTCTATTAGTTCTTAAGGATAAGACGCCATTCGTATGTATATGTATACATGTAATGAATAAAGATTGTTTGACTTTGACTTTGACTACATATTGATTCCCGATTCTGATTCCATCGATTCCTAATAACAGGTGAAATATCAAACTAATGATTTAAAGACAATAAGTAGTCAGTAATTGATTTTTATTTTATAAATTGAGACAGTCAGTTGGTTGGCGATTATTTTTTTATAAACTAAATTAGTGTGGTTAACATTTCAATTATTTTGGAAAATAATAACATTTAACTAGTTACTTACTACTTACTTTATGTTTCCATCCGTCATCCATAAATGGCTCGTGGATAGATCAAAGTTGTCGTAAGGTAAACTGTTTGCAAAGAATCATGCGAAGCATGTCTTTTCATTTCACTTTAAGAATTCTTCAAGATTATAAAAAACTTCCTCTCTCAGGAAAAGCTTTAGCTCAATCTTAAATTTATTTCTAATGTGAGGGGCATAATTTGGCTATTTTTCAAAAACAGTTAATCGGGTTTCTGCATACCTATTCTTATGTCTAGTTTTATCAGTATGTTGTTGTTTGCGAGGCTTGATTTCCTGTTCTTTATATACAATACTGATTCAAATACTGTCAATACCTATGTTTAATTGCTTGAAAAACTCCTTGCAGCTAGTTCTTGATTTTAACTTTAAGATAGCTCTAATGGTATTTTTTACCATTTGAAGATTTCTTCTAGGTATCCTTTGTAGCCACCCCACAAAATGACGGAGTATGTTATGGTTTGCTAAATTAAGCCAAAATTTACCAGTTTGGCAAGCTGAATATTGTCCAAAGCGCTCACCCTTCTAAGGACAAATAGCCCTTTATCGAGGGAGGGCTCCAGCTTCTCAATTTGAGCATTCCATTTCAAATCAGCATCTAGCCTCATCCCCAGGAAATCAGCCATTTGACTGGCCTCCAGCCTAACCTCTCCAATGAAGAGATTTGGCAGGTCTGAATTTTGCTTTTGTACCGTTTGGAAGACTACATACTACGTTTGTGTGTACTATGTTTGGGTTATAGTAGTTAGCTTATACCTATTATTTAATAGCTTACACCTCCTCTTTCTAGTTTTTATAAATGATTTTAGCTTTAACATTCCTGTTCGCTCGGTACTTTATGCCGACGATACCACTTTGCTCTGTGAAAACTTAAACTATTTAGCTGTTAAATCCCAGCTCAATGATACTCTTGAGTGTGCTAAAACGTGGTACAAAATTAATAATTTGAATATAAATGATGAAAAAACTGAATTAATTTATTTTACGCTTAAAAAAGAGACAATTTTTGACAATGTATCTCAGTCAGTTATACTTCTTGGTATTCACATTGACAGCAAGTTAAGCTGGGATGATCATATTACTCACCTTTGTAAAAAAATGGCAAGAATAACATATCTTTTAAGAAAATTAAAATCTTGTGTTAGCTTTAATGTATTGTTAACTACTTATTATGGTATTTTTCATTCACAACTTCAGTACGGTTTGCGTCTTTGGGGTGGTTCTCATTTTGCTCAGAAAGCATTTATCTGGCAAAAAAGGCCCTTAGAGCCATGTTGGGCTTGCAGGATCATGAATCGGGTAGAGGAAAATTTTCAAATTTAAAGATTTTGACTTACCATCCATGTACATTCTTTGCAATTTAATACACATTAAAAACAATCCTGTTAATTTTCTCAGCCATTCTCATATTTATACAATACTAGACACAAAAGTAACCTTGTCCTTCCTCAAATTATACTTTCAAAATCACTAAATAGTCACATTTACTTACAATACCTTTTTTAAAATAAATTGCCTGCTTCTCTTAGAGAACTGCCCTTAAGACCATTTAAAAGGAAAATTGAACATTTGTTAAAGCTGAGAGAGTTTCATTCAGTGGAAGAATTTCTTCATAGTAACTTATCTGATCTGGATTTTAGTTAATTGATTCTACGTGATACACTTATACACTTATTTGTTGTAAAATACTGTATAATATGTTTAATGTGTTGATGTATATGACTGCCTATTGCAACAATTGTATTGCGTAATGGCTACAATAAATCTTAATGAATCTTATTGAATCTTATAAATTGAAATATTGGCTGGAATAAAATAACAAAGATCAATGGATTAAGACATTTTTGAAACTCATAATAGCGATAGATTTTATTTTATTACTGATTTATATTTGGACTTTACCTATTGCTTCTAGTGTTTAAACCACAGAATGTAGCTCACACAACTGTTGTCAGATTTTATTTTATTGCTGATTTATATTTGGACTTTACCTATTGCTTCTAGTGTTTAAACCACAGAATGTGGCTCACACAGCTGTTGTCCTATTTCCAGGTGAAACTGAGTCTTGTAACTGTGACTGCGGCTGGTTAAAAATAAAACTGCTGTTGTAAAAATTTGTTCTTTTGTGGATTTTTATGATTACAGATATAAACAACCTGTATCGAATGCTCAAAACCCAACTGGTGATGATTTAACACCAGATTACATGAATATCCTAGGAATGATCTTCAGCATGTGTGGACTCATGATGAGGGTAAGAAACAGTTACCGATGTAATTTTGTTATAAATTATTTTTCTTGTTAATGTCTACTAATCGTTAAATTCAAAATTATTATAAAGTTCCTGTAAGGGGGTTTTGAGCAAAATTAAAACTTGTTATGTTTCAAAGCAGCCAGTGCTTGATCAAAGGAATAAAGCGGTGGCAGCTTATCTTTAACCTAGTACTGGTCAAAGATACAAGTATTGGAGAAGGTTGGGGCAAAATGGATGGGCCTAACTTTATTTTGTTCAATCATAGTGCCAATGGTTCAGTACCTTTATGGTAATCAAAGTACGGTAATTAGGCTATTAAGTTATTTAAGAAAATGAATATTTGATATTAAATATATTTTTACTTTATCTTGATGTACTGTGCTTTTTATTTTGTATATGTTGCCAAATTATTCTCAACAACTAAAGCTGAATAATTGGAGAAGCAAAAATTAATCTGACTTCAACTTCAACATATGAATTTTACCAGGGTCAACGCAATTTCATTAAGTCAATTTTTTTTCATTAGACAATTTAGGCAACTGCTTATGCCAACAACTTCTTAGGGATGGCAAAAACAGAAAAATATAAATGCACAAACACCAAAAGCAAAACAAACAAACAAAAGCAGTAATTTTCTGATTAACACTTTTAGTAACAGGACGTTGTATTGTTTTTTAGTCAAATCGTTTACAAGTGTCAGGACCAATGATGTTGTCCTTCTATCACTTCTTCTCGTCTGATGTGGGTGATTTGCATGCGTTCACCCTCTGGCCCAAACCCCCCTAGTACAACCCTCCCTCCTACACTATGCATGAATGTTGTTTTATTTATGCGTCTGCGAGTCGATGTTGCAGAAAAAGTGCAGCTAATTCATAAAGATGTTTTAAATTAAGTTTCTGCAGGTTTAAGTTCATAAGAGATATTAAACTGCACATTGCATCTGCAACTTTAGAGTTGCAGCTTGCTCTATGGGAGTTTCCTTACCGATTTTGTGAGATTTGTCATACGGATTGTAAAGTAATATTAAGTGTTAATAAAGTAATATAAAGTATTATCATTTAGATACTGAGATGCAATACTTTCTAACCATGGAAACATATGATCGACTTGTTATGACTGAATGTTTTTCACGGTACAGTATCGGGCTGCGACGCATACATGAATAATTTCCTAGAAAGAGGGCAGTTAATCTGATGGCCGATTGAAACGAGGACGGTCTACTGTGTAGGAACAATTGTCTCTTGTGCAGTACAAATCGCATGTAACTTGATCCTGTGGAAGTCTCAGACAAACTGTCTAAGGAATTCATTTTTGTGATTTAAATATACAGGACTTTGACACTGTCTAGAACCAATATCAGATTTTTGTATTAAAACTTTTTTGGTAGAACAAAAATTTTGTTTGAAAAGACTAATGAATTTTGTGTTGCACAGCTCAAGTGGTGTGCCTGGGTGGCGCTGTACTGTTCTTGCATCAGCTTTGCTAACTCCCGAGTCAATGACGATACCAAACAGATACTGAGTAGCTTCATGTAAGTGTTCACTAGCCTACTCCAAAATTATACCTCTGAGCATGGTGAACTAACCTTAACCAGTAACCGACATTTAGGGAGAAATTGGTATTTTCATCCCAACATTAAAATAATTACTGATTTTTTAAGTCGGAAGCCATCTTTATCGTCACAAAATGTTTTACAATATCCTGGCATGCCAGACAAAACAGGTGACATTGTCATGTGAAATTTTGTCATTATTATTCTCAACCGATCGCCTTATTGAGCAAAGATTACATCCCTGAACTATCTTCAAGCCACTCGTACTTCATTTGCATGCCAGCTGCTATACTCGTGAATCCTGTGTGTGAACAATGTATAGTTTGATTTACTAAAAAATCGGGAAACGAATGAGAATATTTGTATACATTTGATTAAGATAATAGATTTGCGAGTGCTGAAGCTCTGAGTCAATTTATAAATTTGCCTTTGACTTTTAAAGAGACTTAAATATTTCTGCCTCTTGCTCTTTCCTATGGATCCCACTAGAGTTATCTCATTCAAGCAAAATTGTAACGTAAAAAATGTGTGTTTTATTTAAAAAAAAAACAAATATAATTTGTATGGACAACCAAATGGAATGATATAATTGATGACATGCCTACCTTTGGCTGTAGGTATATCAATCAATCAAAATTTCTTTATTCCAAAAAAGTACATCACGATACATGCTATAGAGTCACATCTTATTGCATACCATCAAGTTAATACCATCATGTTTAACAACAAATCTTAATGTAAAAAATAAAATCAAAAACGTATAGGCCCTATGTGCAATATTATTTGACACCACTAAGTAAAATTGTATACATTGTAAATAAAAAAAAGGATTACTTCATGTGTTCAAATTACTTGATTATGCTTGTTGATGGTTAGAACTCTTGATTTGAGTAACATGCATATTGAGACAAAAACTACTTTAGTAAACTGGGAATCTTTTAGAATTTTGTTCTGGTTTATGTGTGTGGGTAAACAGTCAAACTAACATACTATATGTAGCTTCTTTAATGTTAATGTGAAAAAAGCTAGTTTGTACAGATTATTATCTTTTTAGTTTTAACCAACACCTTTTTTGTAAACAAATATGATATAACAACTACTCTTAGGTTATATGAAATTTCTTTTAACTGTTTTCAATTTGATCCTTGTGGATGATTAGTTTAAAATGAAAATGTTATGTTTACCTTGTTAATTCCAAGGTGTACTTACAACAGTTGTTAGCACCCCCAGGCAACAAGTTAGCCATTTAGGTGCTCAGCACACGGGAAGACTGAAACCCAACTAGAACTGAGCAGTGCGTTGCTTAACATCCGCATATGGGCGGGCTGAAATTGAGTTGAGTTGAATGTTTGGAGCACGAGTTGAGATGGAGATGGAGTGAATTTCACATTTTAGCTAATTTCCCCTATAGGGAAGAAGCTATTACCGTAGGTGGCATGGTAAGACTTAAGCCCGAGACCATGATAACTTTTTGTTTTGAGGTCCCCAGATGCCAAAAACACTATTCGTTAAAATTTATATATATATATATCTATCTATCTATATATATATAAAATATATATAATAATATATATATATTATATATCTATCTATATATAAAATATATATATAATAATATATAATAATATATAATATATATGTGTCCATTACCACAATAACTTTTGAAAGAAGCTCCCGATTTTTATGAAATTTAGCACAAATGTAGAGAGTTTCATTTATGACTTTAAGTTCGAAAACCAGATCGATCGGTCTATGAGAAGGGGGTTTTATGGGGGTTTAAATTTTTCCAAAAATCTGTTTTTTGAACTTTTTAGCCTAAAATTTTGAAAACACTAGATTTTGGTTATAGCCATTTTGTAGAGCTTAAAAAACAAACGATTTAGTATTTTGAATCATTAAGCTAGGTTTAGTGGTTGTGGAGAAAAGTCAAAAAATGTGTCCATAAAATTTCCCATGTTAATCTTATGAGAATACAGTTTTTAGATTTTCCTCAGATAATTTCACTAAAAACTCCACATTTCTTTCTACCAATCAGTTTAGCTCTACAAAACAATCATTTTGGTGTTTTAATTATTGTTTTACGTCCAACCGTTGCAGTGATATTCAAAGTGCTAAACACAGTACGTTGTCCAATGTTATCCTAATGGAGAATAAATAAAATGTTATATTTCGATTATTTATGTATGTATATTGATGAAACTTGGTACAGTAGAACTCCAATTATCCGAATTAATTGGGGATCGGGCCAATTCGGATATGCAGAAATTCGGATAATCAGGTATACCTCGGGAACTAAGCAAAAAACATCACCATACATAAAAAATCAGAATTTTATCGACAAAGTTATTATAAATTTAGTGAATAGAAAGTGAGCGAACTGTATCAAGAATATACGTCATAAAAATTAAATTACAGGAGTTAAATTGAATACAGTATATACAGTTGCTCTTTTCAATACATACTGTACGTATTTCACTGTTCAATGTTGGTTATTTCACTTGAACATCTCGAGCAAAGTGAGTTTATCACTTAGCGAAAGGACAACACGTTTACGTTTTTTACTCATTTCGAACAATAATCTCGGTGAAAGAACAGTAGCGACTGATGATGAGCAGGGTGGGAAGGGGGTATGACTCATTGTTCCCTGCGAAAATATCGTCCGGAAGGTAACAGCGCGGGCTTTTATTTTAGTGCTCACGGCGCATTATCGCTACACGCGCTCCCGCTGTTATTTTCTTGATTTTTATATTTCTATTATTTCACTCAAAATCGATTCGGATAATTGGATATTCGGATAATTGGGGTTCGGATAATTAGATTTATACTGTATGTGGCTTCAACTAGTTGTGGTATATTGATAATAGTACAAAAAAAGTTCTTTGTTGGTTTTTCCCGGTAGCAGCAAACCTGCATACTCGGCCCCCATGTTATTCATATGGAGAATAAGTAAAGTTTTATATCTCCCTTAGTTATGAACCTAAATTAATAAAACTTGGTATGTAGCTTCACCTGGTTGAGTTATGTTGATAATTGCAAAAAAAACCCTAACTTATCTTCCTTGTTGCAGCAAACCTGCATACTCATTTATAATGTTATTCTTATGGAGAATAAATAAAATGCTATATATATATATATATATATAACTTATTAATGAATGTATTTTTGTGAAACTTGGTAAGTGGCTCTAGGTAGTAGTGATACCCATATATTTGCATTGGAAATTTGCTGAGTACGCAGGTTTGCTGCGACGGGGGTATTTATTCATGGAATTAATCTACCGGTATTAATGTGTAACATGGGTTAGTCTACGACCGTAAGTGAATAAATAAGTTTTAAATTACAATTAGGCTGGCCTAGCCCTAGGGCTACATGAAGGTGTGTATAGTCCTACCTTGGGTCTTCTGAAAAAGGCTAAACTGGTTGATTAACGCATCAACTGCGTTTGACATGTTTAAATATGAAAATACCATATGATTCAATGTTGAACAATGTTCCGATTCCGGGACACCCGCAGTGAAATTGTTAGTTAACAATTATACAACACTGGGTGTTTTTACACGAGTCGCCGGAGTACTACTCCAAGAAAAAACGCCTACGTCATTTTTACGTCATGAAGCTGCATGAATATCGGCCCGCGACTGGAAATCTGCCCCCAATACATTATCATTTTATCCGATTGCTATCACTAAAGTAATTACCTGTACAGTTCGGCTCCCGGAAATCTATCCCCAGAAATCTGACCCCAGAAATCTACCCCCGAAAATCTAACCCCAGAAAACTGCCCCCATAGTTCTCGTCACAACGCTGGGTGCAGAGCTTTCGGCCCGTTTACAAGTCTATTCACCCGCTTCCTCAAAACCGTCCCTAAATTATCGCCGCTTGGCTGAACGCATACCACTACTTTCACAGTACCAGTTGGATTATATTATATCACTTATTTTTTAAACATAAGGAAATCTGATATTATATATTGCATCGTCTTACAAACCTGATAATTTTGATGCCAAACTTCGACTAAATCGGACAACATTTACTTTGTTTATGGCAAGATATTATTAGCAAAATAAGTATTACACCTACGGAAAGTTTATGGTCCGCTCTTAAACATCAGCATTATTTTAAATTTATTAATCAGATTCCTCCATTGTGCATAAACATAAAGTTTTGTGGAAAAAAACAGCAGAAAACCATTTTCAAGAAGTAAATGTTATCAAATTCGCAATACAAATATGTATACCACAATATCCTATAAAGCATCTTACCAAGTTTAATGAAAATATATTTTTAAATAATCAAGATACGGCATTTCATTTATCCTCTATTAAAATATACATTGGGAGAATTACGTAGAGGGTTGTTGCAACTGGTGCAACTGGCGCTCGGGGTTGAGTGGTAGACTGTGATGTCACTGTGCTCCATGCTTATCAGGCACCAATATCACTGCTTTCAACTTGAATAATAATTATGAAAACACGTGTTTAAATTAACCCCTTCACTTTATGTCAACAAGGAATGGCATTTAAAAAAGCACGACAATGGAAAAACATTGTAATTAAAATTATATTGAACCACATGTTCCATTTGCGCGTTTTGATCGGTGGAAAAATAATTAAAAATAGTTCTAGAGGCTTGTAGGGGCTGTGTAGCCCCTTTAACGTTTGGTGTTTGTGTATGTGAATATTTCGTGTGATGTTTACGCATGAACACCAACGAGTTCATATATCCAGAGAACTCGTCTCGTGTAAACAGAAATTCTAGCCTCCATGGTCAGCCATAATTTTACCCCTCTGTCAACTCTGTTCCCATAGAAACCAACATAGTGACCAATCAAATCTTCTCTTCACAAGTTAAATGTTTGTCAGCTGACAAATATTTAAATTGTGGAGAAAGGATTTGATTTGTTATCTGAGTAAATGACGGTCAGTATGTAGGCTTTAATTTTTACCCCAGATCAGACCACTAGATATAGTATAATCTGTCTGATATATTTAGGCGGTTTGAGGGGAAGCATTGGTATCCACTCCACTGGATCAGACCATCTCTGAATGATATCACAGCTATTTTTTAAAATCGAATCAGTGTAGGTGAACCACAAACGAGCTCATCAAAGGATCGGTGAATTATCGTCTGCTGAACTGTTTATAAAATGATCATAACATAACCTAAAATTACAAGTATGTAGGCCTACTATGTTTTAACCCTAGCCGTGGCCAACCTTCCAATTCGGACTGTTTGCTTTGTCGCCTTAGAGTGGCCACCGTCCGAATCCGACGGTTTGGGACCGAACATTTTGTAACGTTCAAAAATTAAAACCACAAATAATTAATTCTTAAGTGAACAATATATATATATCACTCAAAAGACCATATTCTGAACTTTCATTTTATTACATAACTGAACCGTGAAGCAGCTCATAACAATGTCACAACACAACAATTAGAAATCAAACAAATTTTTGGCGCGACGCGATTCCTGCAGCCTACGCTGAGACAATGGAAAAACACAATGTTTTTGAAATTACCCAGCTCGGGTCATTTTTGTTGCGGGAAGTTGCAGTTGGTACCAATGCACTGCTAAACAGTTGTATTTCATTTTGGTATTGATTTTTTGAACGAAATATTCATTGGACAGATAATATGATTTTTGAAAACAGGTGTTTTTTGGTCTCTGTAGCGAATGGCCAACTGTCCGAATCGGAATGTTAGGAAAATTGGATTTACATGCAGTGTAAGTTATAGTTACTAGTCAAATAATATGTCATTTTGTAAAGGAAGAAATGTAGAGGATTTAGTTTTGCCGTTGGCAGCAATGCTTGCAGAGTAACATCTGACTTTACTCATGAAGAGGGCAGTATTGCGTCACACCTGATCCTTCACTTGTCTGAGTCACTCTGTGTTAGCCATTGCGTTAAGAACTCAGTGCGTACGCGCTATCTCTTTTCTGTGAATTATTACTATGTCCTTTATTATGTCGGAGTTTTAGTGTTAGTGAAGTGTTTTGTGTATATAACATTAATCTTTATGCATTATACTATGGATAAATATTGAGAAATAGTGTTTATAAATAGCTCTCAATGACAAAAATAATAATTTTCAAAAAATTACCAAGTATGTGACTACTTTATATATTTTTGCATAACACATATAAAAAAAAATTTACCCTATGTGTTTTATAATTGTTACGTATGGAATTGAACGTACTACAACATGTTTCTATTGTTTTGGGGGAAAAAACTTTTGTGAAAAAGTTATGTACTAAATACTGTGAAATTATTTTGTCCAAATACACAAACATTTCAAAAAATTCTTTTATTTATAATTATTTATAAGTGATACTAATATTTTACCATCAACTTTGTCTTTTTAGCGAATTTCCCCTATAGGGAAGAAGCTATTACCGTAGTCGGCATGGTAAGACCTAGGCCCGGGACCATGATAACTTTTTGTTTTGACGTCCCCAGACCCCAAAAACACCATTTGTTTGAAACTGTATATATATATGTGTCCGTGAGCACGATAACTCTCGTAAAAATGATCCGATTTTGGTGAAATTTGGTATAAATGTGTAAAGCAACATTTATGACTTTAAATTCGAAAACCAGCCAGATCGCTCTATCCAAAAGGGTATTTTGGGGGGGTTTTGTACCCCAAAAATGGGTTTTTTGAATTTTTTACATTTAAATTTTGAAAATGGCAAATTTTAGTTTTCACCATTGGATTCAGTTTAAAAAAACACACAATTTGGTATTTTGATCATTCCTCTACGTCAGTTGGTTCCCAAGATATTGAAAGTGCTAAACACAGTACGTTGTCTAATGTTATTCTTATGGAGGAAAAGACAAATTTTATATCTCACCTATTTATGAACGTGGAAACTTGGTACACGGCTTCATCTGGTTGTGGTCTATTGATACTTGCTCAAAAAATAATTTGTTGCCAAAGGCTCCCGTAGCAGCAAACCTGCGTATTCAGCCCATGTTATTCTTATAGATAAAAATGAAATGCTATGACTCCCTTAATTATGAACATAAATGAATAATACCCCCGTAGCAGCAAACCTGCATACTCAGCGAATTTCCAATGCATATTAATTTATCTTAATACCACATAAAGCCACATACCAAGTTTCATCAATATTCATTCATAAATAAACGATTTATGACATTTTAATTATTCTCTATAAGAATAACATGGCGGCTGAGTATGCAGGTTTGCTGAAATAAGGAACACTAAAAATGGGCTTTTATACAAATATCATTATAACTCAACTAGGTAAAGCCACGTACCAAGTTCTATTAATTTATGTTCATAATTAAAGGAGATAACACGTTAATTATTCTCCATAAGAATAACATGGGGCTGAGTATGCAGGTTTGCTGCTACGGGAACTATCGGGCAAAAAATGGATTTTTGTGCAAATATCAATAGACCACAACCAAATAAAGCCATATACCAAATTTTGCCAGTTTACGTTCATAAATAAGCGAGATATAAAATTTTTCTTTTTCTCCATAAGAATAACATTAGACAACGTACTGTGTTTAGCACTTTCAATATCTCGGTAACCAATTGACGTAGAGCAATGATCAAAATACCAAATTGTTTGTTTTTTTAAGCTGAATTTAATGGTATAAATTAAAATTTGATTTAAATTAAAATTACATGTGAACACCCCAAAAAACACATTTTTGGGGTACAAAACCCCCCAAAAACCCCCCTTCGGATGGTGCGATTCATCTGGTTTTCGAACTCGTTCAAATAAATGGTACTTTACACATTTGTACCAAATTTCATTAAGATCGGACCTTTTTTACGAGAGTTATCGTGCTTACGGACACATATATATATATATAAATAAATATATATATATATATATATATATATATATATATATACATATATAAAAATTTGAACGAATGGTGTTTTTGGCATCTGGGGACCTCAAAATGAAAAGTTATCATGGTCTCGGGCTTAAGTCTTACCATGAGACCTACGGTAATAGCTTCTTCCCTATAGGGGAAATTCGCTAAAAACTGGTATATGACTTCACCTAGTTGAGTTATACTGATATTAGCATAAAAACCCATTTTTTAGGTTCGTTGATGCAGCAAACCTGCGTACTCAGCCAGCCCCAATCTTATTGTTACGGAGAATAATTAAAATTGTATATATCGCTTATTTGTGAATATATTTTTATGAAACTTGGTAAGTGGATTTATTTAGTATCAAAACATGTATATCTCCATTGGAAATTCGCTGAGTATGCAGGTTTGCTGTGACGGGGGTATTTTTATTCCTTACTTCATTAGCTTTACAAATATGTATATAACATTATTATTATATACATATATTATTGCTTATTCGCAACAAAAACTAACACTGTACAGTTTACAAGTTTTTTCACTTTTCCGTTTATTATTATATTACGCCCCTAAAACTTACAAAAAAAATTCTTTCCCAAATATGTTATATATTTCTATATAGGGTATTAGATTGTCTACCAAATTTATACAATGAATTTTCCATAAAAAATCCGTAGAATAAATTTTCACCGAAGCTGCTTTTGAAATTTAAAAAGAAAATCAAATTTTGTTTATTCTTTTCACTTTACTGACAAATAATTTTATTCTAAATCTTTTTTAGTATTTCTAGATTCTCCTCTTCTTTCCGATCAAAATGAATATGAGGTTGGCTAGGTTTACTTCTACGGTTGAATCTATACGAATTTTCAAAAAAAGGTCTGCAAATTGGCCAAATCTGCTTGGCCATTTCGCACTTACACCATTGGCCACTGCTAGGGTTAATATCGTTGCTTATCATTCTATATTAGCCTTGGGAGATATAAATTAAGCAATGCAAATAAAGTTTTCACTCAGTGCTAAGTAAATGGTAAAATAAACTGTTATTTTTAAATTCCCATCACCCAATTATCCGGTATTCGTGTTTTGCACGTATGCTTTTAAGATTGATATAATCATTTACAAACCAGGATTTTCCTTAATGTATCATAATGTACGCTTTGATAATAAATAAATTAAAAGAAAATGTAAATGAGAAGCGGACCTTTATTATTTGGATTATATACTACAGGATAGTTTTACATATAAGATAAACTTTTAGTAAAATGATAAAATAAAAATAATAGTGGTCTTTAAGACTTTTAAAAGCAGCACATGGGTAGTTCTATTTTATATCAGACCTCTTCACAACAGCATAGATTTGTGGTTTAAACTCTTTCTATGGCGTCTGAATCCTCACTGTCAGTGTCGTCCGTGTCGTCACTTCTATAATTATCCTCGTAACATAATAATTGATCCAATTTTCTACAGTAACAGTAGAGTAACTTTTTGTGTGTCAGGAATATGTTATGTCGGTTGTTGGGGAGATCTTTTAGGTATTTGTATACAATGAACTCGACTATTTTTGCTAGTCTATTTTCTAATATCAGGACTTTTTGTTTCAATTTTAAACAACACTTAATAATTTCACTGGACTAATGTATAAACATCAAATTAATCAAATAGTAAATAAATATAAACATGAACACTATTTTGTAATTTTTAATCAAAGCGCGATAGCTTGATAGGGTATAAAGCTGAGGCGGAGGAGTGGGGGAAACAATTTAACTTCCCTTTAAACCGCCTAAATTTAACAGGCAGATTACAACCTCGTCGATGAATCATCATTATATTATTAGGCAAGCACAAAACTGACCCTCCTTTTTTTCTCAGCGTATGTGCATCGTAGGAAAAATTCACGCATACTGTTAGAAAGATATTGTCATGCAGATGTGCAGAAACCACTTACATCAGCAATTTACGTCGGCCCTCAGGGCTACGCCAAACACGCCTTCAAAGTTTCGATGTTAATCTTATTGAAAAAACAGCAATCAATTTAATTGTATATTTGGCAGCTGATATAATAAAAAATGCTAGCTCAAGAGCAAGAACAGATGTTTCAGGACCAATGTAAATAAAAACATAACTGACTACTGGAATGGTAACACCCTTCTCTTATCCGTTTTAACTCTACATTAAAAAGATTAAACCTGGGTGTGAGGGGTAGAGGGTGAAGGAGAGGAGAGGGGGAGAGGGAAAAAGAGAAACAGTTGTTATTTGTGAAGTTCGGCATATTTAACTGCTCATGCAGGATGTGGCAACATTCACGCAAACAGCCATTATTCGTATGTGGAGCTTTGGGTTTACATAAAATTATTTTTGCTCGAGTTTCAACCTCTGGGCGATCGCTAGTCCATATTAAAGCATAAACAAAGCTGAAACATTAATTACATTATAAATAGTTAAGAGCTGATAATTAGTTAATGTTAGGGGTTTTAAATTATTTTTGGTAATTTTCTATTAATGGAGTTTCAGCCTTCTAGTTGTACAGTAGTAGAAGTTGTAAAGTGCAATAATCCTTATTTTGCCGTCCCAGTTGAACACAACCTTCGCAAATTTGTCCAATAATATTCTTATGGGTGATACAAGTAATTTTATATCTAATTTATTTAAGAATATATACATTTCGGTAGTCATCAAATGGTGCATACAATTTGATAAAACTTGGTAAGATGCTTTAAGGAGTAGTGAACTATAAATTTGTAATTAAAATCGGTTAGTACGCAGGTTTACGTCGACAGAGGTATTTTTAACTGTTAAAAATAAAATACCCCCGTAGCAGCAAACCTGCATACTCAGATAATTTCTAATGCATATATGTGTATCTTAATAGCACTTAAAGCCACATACCAAGTTCCAACAATATACATTCATAAATAAATGATTTATGACATTTTAATTATTCTCTATAAGAATAACATGGCGTCTGAGGATGCAGGTTTGGTGAAACAAGGTACACAAATAATGGTTTTTTATGAAAATTTGTTTATAGCTCAACTAGGTGAAGCCACGTACCAAATTTTATTAATTTATGTTCATAATTAAGGGAGATAACATTTTACTTTTTCTCCACAAGAATAACATGGGGGCTGAGTACGCAGGTTTGCTGCTACAGGAACTATTGGCAAAAAAATTGTTTTTCGTGCAAATATCAATAGACCACAATGGTATGAAGCAATATGCCACGTTTCGTCAGGATACGTTGATAAATAAGCAAGATATACAATTTTTCATATTCTCCATAAGAATAACATTGGACAACATACTGTGTCTAGCACTTTCAATATCTCGTAACCAGTTGACGTAGAGCAATGATCAAAACACCAAATTGTTTGTTTTCTTAAGCTGAATGTAATGGTAAAAACAAAATTGGATTTACTAAAACATGACATGTAAAAACCTCAAAAACCCATTTTTGGGATACAAAACCCCCCCAAAATACCCTTTTGGATAGAGCGATCTGGCTGGTTTTCGAACTTAGTCATAAATGTTGCTTTACATTTTTGTACCAAATCTCATCAAAATCGGACCATTTTTACGAGAGTTATCACACCCACGGACACACATATATATATATATTTATATATAGTTTTGAACGAATGGTTTTTTTGGCTTCTGGGGCCTCAAAACGAAAAGTTATCATGGTCCCGGGCCTAGGTCATACCATGCCGACTATGGTAATAGCTTCTCCCCTATAGGGAAAATCGCTAATTCCCTATAGGGGAAATTCGCTAATAAAGATTATACAACGTGTTCTAAATTACCTGATTGAATAAATCTTAAGACCCCCAAAAAAGAAAAAAATAATTTTAAAGAACATAATAATAAATATCCCTGTCACAGCAAAGCTGAATACTCAGCGAATTTCCATTGCACATATAATTGTCTTAATACCATATAAAGCCATTTACCAAGTTTCATAAAAATATATTCATAAATAAGCGATATAGGCCCTGTGCAATTTGAATTATTCTCCATAAGAATAACATTGTGGCTGAGTAGGCAGGTTAGCTGCAACAAGGAACACAAAAAATGAGTTTTTATGCAAATATCAATGTAACTCAACTAGGTGAAGCCATATACCAAGTTTTATTAATTTATGTTTATAATTAAGGGAGACATAGCATTTTAAATTATTCTCTATAAGAATAACATGGGGGCTGAGTATGTAGGTTTGCTGCTAAGGGAACAATCGGCAAAACACTGTTTTTTGTTTAGCAAATATCAATAAACCCCAACCAGATGAAGCCATATACCAAGTTTTGTCAGAATACGTTAATAAATAAGCGAGATATAAATTTGTCTTATTCTCCATAAGAATAACATTGGATAACGTACTGTGTTTAGCACTTTCAATATATCTGCAACCAATTGATGTAGAGCAATAATCAAAACACAAAATTGTATGTTTTTTAAGCTGAATCCAATGGTGAAAACTAAAATGTGACTTTTTTAATGTGAAAACTAAAAAAAAATTGTTGTGGAACAAACCCCCAAAAAATACCAATTCGGGTGGGTCGATCTGTCTGGTTTTCGAACTTAAAGTCATAAATGCTGCTTTACACGTTTGTTCCAAATTTCATTAAAATTAGACCTTTTTTACGAGAGTTATCGCACCCACGGACACATACATACAGTTTCGAACGAATGGTGTTTTTGGGGTCTGGGGACCTCAAAACGAAAAGTTATCATGGTCCCGGGCTTAGGTCTTACCATGCCGACTACGGTAATAGCTTCTTCCGTATAGGGGAAAATGAGAGGCCTTCAATTTGGTAACGTTTCAAACTGGTCCCCTTTCATATAGGTAACTCAAATAATTCAAATTGGTAACGAAGACCGCCATCTTACCCCCAAACTCACCAGAAGTACCGCCCCCTCCTCTCCCTTCTGAGAAATAGGCGTGGCATCCCAGGGATGTACACTATCTGTTGCTACCGGAACAACTGTCAACCATAACCCGGCCCAAAAAAATCCCTCGACCGATCCGAAATACCCGTACGTGTTAAACAATTGTTTGGTAGAAAATGTTACAGTATTACTGAAGTTTGCATGTTAAAATTTATTTAGGCTTGGAACCATGATTTGTTCTCTGGACCTAGGCGGCAGGTTGCATTTTATAGTTTTACATAATCCAAAAGGCAACACATATACTTCCTGAAAAAGATAAGCTGAATTTAATACTAATTTGAGTCTTACAAGCCAGTCGAAACAGAACATCGCCATGTATATGTACTAGTTATTTTCCTCACCACAAAATGGCGGCGGCACACAATTTTGTTAAGTAGTGTTGTCTCCAGCCGGCCTATTACCAATAGACCTTGGTATGACTACTAAGTTTATCAGGTTTTTTCACTTTTACTGTAGTTAAATATCAGCTGGTTACAATTAACTCCAGTGATTGTACTTTTTTGTTTTATTCGAGACGTAAAGTAAATATTGACAACAGCTTGTACAGCTAGTAGCTCGCAATATTTGTATTTATTTGTTTATTTTTATTTTCATAGCTGCTAGTAACTAGCGCTGGTAACCAGCCTAGTGTGACCTGGCCTTTAGGTAAAACAAAACAAAAACATAAAACATTAGTTTTATAATAAACCAGCTCATTTCGTTGAAAGTAAATAATGTGTTAAGAGGTGCATATGTATACAAAACTACTGTAATGTTAACTCAATTTTTGTTGTGACTTTATGATAGCTAATTAAATAAGTTACAAGCTGAAATTAATTGCTTTGCTCGATTTAGAGCAACAGGTCCACTAGTATTGTAATAATATCATTCAATCCTCTGGAATTAAATTCAACGTCGGTATTTTATGATTATATTATATACTACCCAGATTATGGGGAGATAGTATATGGTAACAAATATAATAAGTGATGTACAGGAGGAAAAAATGTTATTTGTTAAAGTATGAAGATATTTTAAAGAGATTAATACATATAAAAGTTTTGTACCTTTTTGTTTTAGCGAATTTCCCCTATAGGGAAGAAGCTATTACCGTAGGTCTCATGGTAAGACTTAAGCCCGAGACCATGATAAATTTTTGTTTTGAGGTCTCCAGATGACAAAAACACTATTCGTTCAAATTTATATATATGTGTATACCAGTACTCGCCAGCAAAGCCGGGCATGTAAATTCTATATTTAAAAGCTGGTCAAGGGGACCCCCTATATATTTGGAGTACATATATTGTGTATTCTGTGAAAAATTTTATGGAAATGGATTCTGTTAGGTCTTCAGCACCTATATATTTCAAGTTTATAAATTTATAGACTCATGAAAAAATGTAAAATTTACCACTTCAAACCGGTCTCTTCGCATAGCCGGTCAGGAATGGCGGGAGCATGACAAAGAAACTGATTGGCTGCTAGGGACTGACCGGCTAACCGCTCATAATTCACATCTTCACGACTCGCGACCGGCTTACCGCTAATATTTCACTGTTCCCTGGTATATATTGTTACAGTGTTGCCACTATAGACTAGTAAGCACACTATTGCCAGATCTCTTACCGATATGAAACGAAACGCTGTTTAGCTGCATTCGTCTGTTTACAATTCACTATACCCCCATCTTTATTCGTGAAGTTTGTCGACTGGCGCGCGGCGGCTACGATCTGAGTCTAAGCAAGATAAAGTAGCTGTTAAAACTGAAGTACGGCTCTGGTATGGATTCAATTTGTATTGCTATGGTCAAAATAAAACTAAAATTGTAACCTATAGGCTATTACCCGGGAATTGGTTTGTTTTTTACCTATTAAACGTAGCATAATTTTTCAAACAAAGATTCTTTATACATAACCCCAAAGTTTGTTATAAAAGTAAAAATATTGATATGTTGTGCTATTACGTCTGAATTCAACAAATATATATCAGATTATACTTAAGTTTATGAGTTAAACATTTTAATGATGTTAGAAAAGTATGCATAGTTATTAACTTTCTTTTTACGCTGTTTTTAGCCTTTTCAACCGATATTCACTATACATTTCCTGGAGTAGGATTTATTTTGAATATACGTAATTTAATTCAAGTATTCAATTAAATGTAAGTACTCTTCAACTGACAACGATTTTTTTGTCATTATAGTAGCAAACGATAACCACTTGCTGTTTGACATTAATTAGGAAGACTATTTTTAACTATGGGTACACATATTCTTCCCAAATGAAGGGTAAACAAATATAAATATAATTGTATAGGGGGTTTCCAAATTAATGTTGCTAATTTTGGGATAATGTTCTTTCAAAAAGGACCTACAAAAAGAACATTTAACCAAAGTTTGGTTGAATTTGGTCAAGCCGTTTTCAAAATATAAATTTTATAGGAAACATCACATACAGGCGGCAGACATACAGTTATTCCTACCCTTGTTATTTGTTAGTTGTGTTTGTTATTTATTTGTTTGTGATTAAAAATTAAACGATTTATGTATTTTGTTTCTTCAATAGTTGTGCATATTGGATTTACTTAATAGAGTTGTTTTCTTGCAAATGAGTTCAAATATGTTATTGTATTGGCTAGTAGCCAATCAGATTCAAGTCAGATTACCTAATTATTAGTTTTGATGAAATATTAAAGGATATATGCTTACTGATGACAAATCGCCATTGAGAAGTAATACAGGAAGATGAAATTAAATAAATTATAACTGTATATAGGAAAATAAAAAAATACTCTCTTTAGTTATTGATGCAATTTTTTATTGCCTGGCCCATAAAAGATGTAAGAAAATTATTAAAATGATTAAAAATGTAAGAGAATGAAAATGTTAAAATGATGTAAGAAAGACTGCTAGCTAATACATTTTATGCCTACTCCAGGTACGAAAATTCTTTGGTGCTTGTTATTTACACACGATAGGAATTGTTATTTCTTCTGACAAAAATTACAATTGCAAACGGGCGTCTTTCAGTGAGTTTTATAGTACGCATTCAAAGTATTATGATGCATTTTTATATGAAAATAAGTTTGTTAAAATGTATATTAGATTAATACGCTATATGCAAACTTTGTAAACAATTAGGTTGTTTATATTAAGATTTACCCCCACATAATATATACTAAAACGCATTTCTCTAGGTGTGCAGATGTGCAAACTGGCTTTGTATTTTCGATTTAGGCCTCAGGGCTTTGCCGCACGGGACTTCTAAGTCCTCATGTTATTCATATGGAGGAGAGTTACATTTGGTTTATGTCACATGTGTTTTTCCCTAATTCAATTCAATTGAGTAAACAGTAGTTATAAGGATTATATCTAACTACCGACTGTCATTGTTTTGTTTACTATTTAAATATTTACTAAGCTGCGCATAGGACATTCACTAGTATCTGTATCCTTCCTTCCTTATATACAACACGTGAAGCAGTTTTTTGTAAACGCAACTCCTCCCTTATTTCTTGACCAATTTTAATGTTTGAAGTGTCAAAAAATTTATCTCATTTCATAG
This sequence comes from Allygus modestus, assembly GCA_963675035.1. NCBI lineage: Eukaryota > Metazoa > Arthropoda > Insecta > Hemiptera > Cicadellidae > Allygus > Allygus modestus. The sequence goes on along the minus strand of OY776113.1, from coordinate 42,320,446 downwards.
TTTTGCAATAAGGTTTTTAATTTTCGATATTTTTATTCTCAAGGGCACGGGCTGCCCTCAAAGTTTGTTTTTTGCCCATAAAATTAACATGGGGAATAATTGTATTTGAATTGCAGCTATTAACACTTTATAGACAGGTTATTAGCAATACCAGATGTTACAAGTAAGACAAGTATTTATCTATATAAATAAAATAAGTTTTGTTTCTACATAGCTTTTTTTCGCTCGTAGCAAACTTCTATTTAACGGACAATGCCGGTTGATGCCTAATGGGTTTTTACATTTTTTAGAATAATCTTTCTAATCAAACTGAGAAAAAACCCACTCACCGGATGAGGTCATTACCTCATTGGTTCTCCACAACAATAATAAACCAAACTACAGGTAGTAGCGCTACACATTGCTAACGTTTATTGGTTGGTTGGTAGAATCAGAAACACAATGTATTAGCGTCACTGATTGGAGCCGCACGATCATACGTGACCTATCTGAGTGGCACTACGATAAGAAACATCCCGTTTCTCTTTAAATATCGTATCCAATAAATATCGTACTGCCGTATCGTATCAAGCTTGTGTAGTGTCGTACTGCCGTATCGTATCAAGCTTGTGTAGTGTCGTACTGCCGTATCGTATCAAGCTTGTGTAGTGTACGGTATCAGTATCACTAACATTGCATCGTTTTTTATATATTGTGTCATTCACATATTACAGGATTCCCTTATATAATGTGTTTTGATTCCAAAATGAGCACTCAAAAACAGTATAAGTATAAGATTTGTCTTTTTTATGTGCCGATGCAATTTGAAATATCGAATTGGGCAATATATATATAACTTCCCAAATACACAACCAAAATATTGTATCGCATATCGCAACAGTGCAAAACGATAGGTATCGGCGCTCACTACCAGCCATTAGCCACAGCCAGTACCAGCTCATTCAGTCTACGTAATTATCTACATTCGCGGATCTGTCTAAAAATAGTCTGCGCAACTTCGGGGTTACAATATTACGTTTACATGAATTTATATGGTTCTCGATAGTTTTTGTTTGCAGAATGGAGAATTTTTCTGCAGTAATATCTTTATTGACATATTGTTGATTTGGCCTCAGCCGTAATTTTATGTGGCTGATCTTTCTGCAGTCCTCGCTTCCTTTCCGCAACAATGTCGAACTGTCGCCCGTTGTTCTGCCGTGGGGGTTGGAGCTATCAAATTTGTGGGTAAAGAAATAAGTTCTAATAAGGCCTCATCTCCGGAATAATACATTGTGTATACAAAAATTGTTTGAAAAAACAACATTTTGGTTAGGGTTAAGATTTATAAATAAAAACAAAAAATCTCAACAGCTGTTCAAAAACAACTAGTCAGTTGTAAAAATAGCACTTACTTGGTAAAGTATCAGCATGTGATTTTTGTGAGAATAGTGATTAGAAATTTTCTGGCCCAATATTTTGCATAAAACAAATTCAAATAGAATCCAGGAAAACCAAAATTACACATCAATTGAATGTTTAGATTATTAGGTTATGTATACATTTCTAGATCCATTCCAAATTAAGATAGAATAATTGAACATAAAGCGGACAGGTCCAAAATAAAATGAAACGAGCAAATAAACAAAGTAAATATGCTCGCCTTGGAGAGGAACCATGAAGATAGTAATTTATTTATTATTTATTTATTTGATTTATTCAGTCACAAATTACACCATATACAAAGGTAATACCTTAATAGTAGGTAACTAAGTAAATTAATTAATCTAATGACAATTACATTACATAAATGTTATGCATGGTTGACAAGAATATAACAAGTAATACAATGCTGAGCTGTTTATGACATTTTCTATGAAATAAACTCATTGACACTGTAAAACAGGTTTTCTTAATAAGCTTTTAGCGAATTTCCCCTATAGGGAAGAAGCTATTACTGTAGGTCTCATGGTAAGACTTAAGCCCGAGACCATGATAACTTTTCGTTTTGAGGTCCCCAGATGCCAAAAACACTATTCGTTGAAATTTATATATATATATATATGTGTCCGTAAGCACGATAACTCTCGTAAAAAAAAGTCAGATCTTAATAAAATTTGGTACAAATATGTAAAGTACCATTTATTTGAACGAGTTCGAAAACCAGACAAATCGCACCATCCGAAGGGAGGTTTTTGGGAGATATAAGTGCTAAACACAGTATGTTGTCCAATGTTATTCTTATAGAGAAAAAGACAAATTTTATATCTCAGTTATTTATGAACATAAACTGACGAAACTTGGTATATCGCTTCATCTGGTTGTGGTTTGTTAATGTTTGAACAAAAAAACAATTTTTCGCCTATAGTTCCCGAAGCAGCAAACCTAGGTACTCGGTCCCCATGTTATTCTTATGGAGAATAATAAAAATGTTATATATCGCTTATTTATGAATGTATATGGATGAAACTTGGTATGTGACTTGACTTAGATGGGTTCTATTGATATTTGTATAAAAAACCATTATTTTTTGTTCCTTTTTGCAGCAAACCTGCGTACTCATCCCTAATGTTATTCTTATGGAGAATAATGAATATTTTAAATATCGCTTATTTATGAATATATTTATTATGAATTCTGGTAAGAGGCTTAATGTAATATTAAGACGTATATATTCATTAGAAATTCGCTGAGTACGCAGGTTTGCTGCGACGGGGGTATTTCTTAAAAGCATGAACACTTTGAATGTTTCTTATTTGAGAAGGCAGCTTATTGTAAAGACGAATGCCCTGTTATGACGGTGTCCTCTCAAAAGCAGCTGACTTGTGGAGTTGTCTGTTTCTTGTTGGGTAATTATGATTTGAACTTATTGAAGCAAACTTATGTTGATTATTTTTTACATCCTGTGCACATCTCAAGGGTAAGAGCTTTCGATTGATACCACTCACTGCTCACTAAATTAAGCTGTGTGGAGGATGTTAAGTTGTTTCTGGCCAAATATGATGAGATCTTGTTTTGAAACCTTTTTCATCAAATCTCAAAATGGAGAATAACTAGAATGTTATAAAGCGCTTATTTATGATTGAATATTGATGGAAGTTGGTATGTGGCTTTGCCTAGTTAAATTCCTGGGCGAACTATTCACTAACTGATAACCCATTTTCAAGAAAATACACTGAACAACATAATACTAGTGAACAAGTTGAGCAACTAGGCAACTGAAGAGGAGACTCGATTGGCAACGCGACGGGTTTTCAACCAGCTAGAATGACAGTTACGCATGTTATGACGTGTGACAGCTGATTACATTGGTTGGGTTACAGACATCTTGGTTGCTCAACTTTTTTACAACTACAGTTTTGTTTCTGTCTCCCCGTGTGCTTTCTCTTACACTCAATAAAAACGAAAGAAAAACAACTGTAACCAGATACTTGCTTATATACTTTTTTGGTTTGTTTAGGTTATCAATATCAGCGGTGGTAATGTCATATCTTCAAAATCCTCAACCTATGAGTCCACCTTGGGCAACAGTTCTGCAGTGAATCAAAAATGTAAGTTCCCTGCAACAGTTTAAACATATTTTCCAGGGGGATACAGTCAATCCTTCTGTGTGGATGTCACAGTAAAAGAATTATCAGGAAAAAAGGAAAGGTTTAAGCTTCCCTTTTTAGTTGAAAGTTGTAGTTAACTATTTATATTTAACCATAACTGTGTCGACTATGGTCACAAAGTATCAGTGCTGCCAAATATGGGTCAGCGTGTGTTCCCAGCAGACTAATATATGAAACCATCATTACACATCGAATCGTGCTTTATTATTTATACATTTTTTACTCACACCTACCATTTAACACTTGCAAGTCAAACAACCGAATATAAAATTTGGCTAATTTTATCTCTTGGTTATAAAATTTCAGGAGCATACCAGAAAGAAGAGCATCAATGTACAACATATATCTTCTAAACTAAATCACTTACACCTCAGTGGGTGCTTAGCTGAGGTTAGCAGATTCAGATGCCTGAGGTAGCCTGAGCACATGCCAAATGTTTCCCTTGGTGGGCACACAGAGTAGGCGGTTTGGAAAAAAGGATTTAATGGTGTTTAACATTGGAACACCACTCATAAGGCAACTAAGATCCAAAAAAAGAACAGCCAATTTAACTACTTTAAAACCTTGATCTAGACTCTTATGGTAACATACAGGTCTCCTTGTAAATTTTGGCATAGAAGACTTGCTTTTTATATTACAACTCAAAAATTAATTTAGTTACTGCTTCAGATATTGAGGCCACTTTGCACATCTATATTAATTAAATAATGTCATGCAATGAAATTATTGTTAATAAAAACATATATTATAGGTATGGGTCGATTGCATTTTTTATCGGTTCGGTTTTTTTACAAAAAACGGTTGTCGGTTTCGGTTATTTTTCAAAGAACTTATCTAAGAACTGTCTCATCCATACTTTAAATTTAAGTTTCTACCTAGATTATGAAATTAGAAATTAGTCCTCTCTTGCACCACTGGGTCATTGATTATACACCAATAAACACCTATTTCAGACTTTGTTTCATTGGTACGTAAATACTGCAGAGACACTTGTTTAAAATCTACTCCTACTACGCAGGAGAGTTGGTTACAAATGCACAAGTAATCAATCAAAGACAAATCAAATTAATTTAATAAAATATTATGGGCCATTATAAAATTAACTAACCACCTAGGCTTAAAACCTTTTTTAGCCCAATTACAACAAAGTTAGCCTAGGGCTCTGATTGGGCAGTACCGTAGTCTAAGTAATATTTAACTCAACACGTTAACTGCGGGGCACTCACTGGTGAGTGCTCGAGTTCCTTTCCGTCACGCTGAATGCTTACCGGTGAGTGCCGGCGTCGCGTACTTTTAATTCAGTTTCTGTGCAGCAGCACACTGAGAAGAACGGGTATTTTTATGTCAGCGTTTAGCTAGGAATGCGAGCTTTAGTGTGGTTTAGGTTGGTAGTAAATTTCCCCAATATCCCAGCCGTCATGGAACTTCCCTGCATTCATTTTAGTCCAACTAAGACAATGTCAATTTTAGCCCTCTAGATGACAACCCTGGTTGACTTCAGCTATCTGTTGGCTCTTTGTAGAACTATGTCCAGTAGAACTATGTTCAGTTGTGTTGTAACGCAGTACAGTGCCGTAGAGTTGGAAGCTGTAGGATTAGAACTAGCTCCGGGGTCGGGGTTATCAGAAATGTCAATTGGGCTAAATGGTAGATCGTCGACTAACTCTTCTTCTGGCATTCTCGACGATTTTAACAAACTTTCTTAATAATAATGCCTGACTTGATTAAATACACAATACAATTGACAGTAGTCCCATAGTCCCTCTGAGACGTCGCCCCATCTGCTATTGAGTGATATGCACTATGCACTATCTGACATAAATGAATAGGTACCTTCACGAAGGTTATACGTGAGTTGTCACCCGAAAGATCCTGGTGTCTGGAGTTGAAAACACTAGTGTTCCTTGTGGGATGGAGTTCAAATCTCATACTTCTTGCATTGGTTGTAATTTGTATTCTCACCACAAGAGCTAGTGAGGCGCTCTTGTTCCGGGCGATATGTCATAATTGTAACTTATAGTTGTAATGTGCGTGTTCGATATGTAACGTATTGAAATGTCGTGATACAGCAGAGACGATTCGATACATATGATACGTCACTGTCACTAGCAGACCAAGCAACATAATATATATGTGACCATGAGCACGATAACTCTGGTAAAAATGATCCGATTTTGATGAAACTTGGTATAAACATGTAGAGCAACATTTATGACTTTAAGTTTGGAAACCAGCCAGATCGCTCTATCCAAAGGGGTATTTTGGAGGGGTTTTGTACTCCAAAAAGGGGTTTTTTGAATTTTGTACATATAATTTTTGAAATAGTCAAATTTTAGATTTTACCATTGGATTCAACTTAAAAAAAACACACCATTTTGTATTTTGATCATTCTGCTACATCAATTGGTTACCGAGATATTGAAAGTGCTAAACACAGTACGTTGTCTAATGTTATTCTTATAGAGGAAAAGAAAGATTTTATATCTCGCTTATTTATGAAAGTATACTGACGAAACTTGGTATACAGCTTCATCTCGTTGTGGTGTATTGATATTTGCACAAAACAAAATTTTTTTCCAAAGACTCCCGCAGCAGCAAACCTGCGTACTCAGCCCCCATGTTATTCTTATGGAGAATAATTAAATGCTCTGTCTCCCTTAATTATGAACATAAATGATTAAAAACCGGTATACGACTTCACCTAGATGAGTTATATTGATATTAGCATAACAACCCATTTGTTGTGTTCCTTGTTGCAGCAAACTTGCGTACCCAGCTCCAATGTTATTATTATGTAGAATAATTAAAATTGTATATATCGCTTATTTATGAATATATGTTTATGAAACTTGGTAAGTGGCTTTATGTAGTATTAAGACATTTATATCTCCATTGGAAATTCACTGAGTATGCAGGTTTGCTGCGACGGGGTTATTTAATTTGTGTTAAGGTTAACTCATCACATGTTCTTCTTTTTAAGTTTAAACCGTTTGTTAACTTAGGAATTAGTAGTATGGAATACGATATTCCAAAAACGAAACGATTTTAACAATATGGGTATTGCGATTCAGTGCCTCGATATGATATGGTAATAATATCGAATACTTTTGATCGATAAGCAGTAAACTCTGCCTTGAACCACAGCATCAGTGTGAAAGTGTTACTATGCACTGATTGTTATACCATGAGATGACATTTGTAAAGTTATTAAACACCTTTATCTAGCTAACAACAGGGGTCCAAGTGGTTTTTGAGGACTAAAAGTAGGAAAAGTAGGACATTTCCGATTAAAAGTAGGATATTTCTGTTGAAAAGTGGACATTTCCGTTGAAAAGTAGTAGGATTTACTATTAAGTATGACAATCTAAGCCTACTGAAGAATAGGTAATACAACTTGTTATGCTTTTAATACAGTATAATTAACACAACCAGTCTACTTACTACTAAAAGCCTTTAATGGAAAAATCTTAATAACCGACAGTGCATATATTACTTAAAATAATTTACCACACGTATATTTATATATTTATTGAAAAATCCCCAACCAAGAAGCTAGTTACAGTTCTAGCTAAGACAATTATTCAAAAATGTTGTGGTTTATTAGGCTCAACATTTTCATTTATTTTTAAAATTTAAAAATTAGACATCAAATAAAACTTTAGGGCCTACACTAAAAATTAGACTTAAAATAAAATTTACACTTGGCATTTGTTAACAGTCATTGTTAACTAAAAATAATTCTGAAGTAATATTTAATATACCCCGGTCGCAGCAAACTTGCGTACTCAGCGAATTTCCAGTGCATATATATGGGTATCACTACTTCACCCATAAAAACCCATATTATAGTGGGTAAAAAAGCTATATTTTTAGCCACTTACCAAGTTTCATAAAAATACATTAATTAATAAGTGATATATAGCATTTTATTAATTATCTATAAGAATAACATTATAATTGAGTACGCAGGTTTGCTGCAACAAGGAAGATAATAAATATGTTTTTTTTTACAATTATCAATATAACTCAACCAGGTGAAGCTACATACCAAGTTTTATTAATTTAGGTTCACAACTAAGGGAGATAGAAAACTTTACTTATTCTCCATATGAATAACATGGGGGCGGAGTATGCAGGTTTGCTGCTACCGGGAAAAATTTAAAAAAAACTTTTTTTGTGCTAATATCAACATACTACAACTAGATGAAGCCACATACCAAGTTTCATCTATATACATAAATAATCTAAATATAACATTTTATTTATTCTCCATAATGATAACATTAGACAACGTACTGTGTTTAGCACATGAATATCACTGCAACGGTTGGACGTAAAACAATTAAAACGCCAAAATGATTGTTTTGTAAAGCTAAACTGATTGGGAGAAAGAAATGTGGAGTTTTTAGTGAAATTATCTGAGGAAAATCTAAAAACCGTATTCCCATTAGATTAACATGGGAAATTTTATGGACACATTTTTTGACTTTTCTCCACAACCACTAAACCTAGCTTAATGATTCAAGATACTAAATTGTTTGTTTTTTAAGCTCTATAAAATGGTTATAACCAAAATCTGGTGTTTTTAAAATTTTAGGGTAAAAAGTTCAAAAAACAGATTTTTGGACAATTTTAAACCCCCAATAAACCCCCTTCCCATAGACCGATCGATCTGGTTTTCGAACTTAGTCATAAATGTTACTCTCCATATTTGTGCCAAATTTCATCAAAATCGGGCGCTTCTTTCAAAAGTTATCGCGGTAATGCACACATATATATACATATATATAAATTTGAACGAATAGTGTTTTTGGCATCTAGGGACCTCAAAACAAAAAGTTATCATTGTCTCGGGCTTAAGTCTTACCATGCCACCTATGGGTAATAGCTTCTTCCCTATAGGGGAAATTCGCTAAAATAAAAAGAAAGTTTGTAATTTTCTTTCAAAATTTGAAATTTTGATGTGCTGAAGTTTTGAATCGGTTTAGTAATTTATTAGCTAGGAGAGTAAATTTTTGCAAATTAAATTGAAATGTATTACATTAATGTAATTTTACATTTTAAAGCAAAATTTAAATGTGTTACATTAGATTACACACAGCTACTTATCAACATTTCAAAATTAAGCCATCTTTTAATAGCTGTCATTTTGGGCTCGGTTGTCCGTTTAAAGTCGGATTTGCGGCATTGTATTCTAATAATAAAGACCTTTAATTTGATGTGCATATCAACCTATGCTTCTATTTAAGATTTTCTTCCGACTCCTTGTGGGCCGTCCCCCTGAGGTGGTAGCGGCTCATTGAAATTGTAGTAAAATAGTGTTTTATGCCCAGTAACAGTGTACCAACTTGTATAGCTCCATCTGTAACGGTTAAAAAAATATTAAGCCGTCCCGGGACTTTTCACCAACCCTGTATAAATAAAATAAATACAGAACTGGAAAATCTTTTATTCAAATTCGTAGACTAGTTTTATTGCTGATTAAAACTCACCTAATTGATAGTAAGTGCAGTTTCAGTCTGAAATAACTTCTAATATCAGTACTGTATAGGATTTTAAATTTTGCATAACTAAAAATAAGTGTTAAGACTCTGTGGATATGTCACTGAGATAGCAACAAAACAATCTGATCTTATGTGTATTCAGCGTATTATATTAAAAAATAGCAACCCGTAACAAAAGAGGAATTAAATTAGGGTTGCCATGTGGTAGAGTGGAAAAACAATTTAAAAAAGAGATTTTTAATTTTTCATGGAAATTCCCCGGAGCTATATTTTTACCCTAAAAATAATCGCCGGGGAAATCCCTACCCTAGATTAATGGTAATACACTTGAAGATTTATGTATAAAATTAATGGGGATAATGCACAGATATGGTGAATTTCCTCAGAATTCAGGTTCGTTCTTAGACTAGAGCTATGCCCCACAGCCCTTCAAAAGTTGCAATGTTAATCTTGTGGAAGAACCCTAATCATTGAAATTGAGCATTTGACAGCTGTTGAAGGTAACAAAACACAGTACAGAAGCAAGATCAGCTGTTTTAAGCTTTTACACATATATCTTGTAAATCGGTTCAGTAGTCACTGAGAAGTTGGCATTTCTAACTTGTATTAATATATAGGATATTGGTAATGAGTGTTACAATTTATGTTACGTATTAAGACAAATGGTTGAAAAGTACGACAAATTTGTAAAAAGTAGGACTTTTCCTAAAACTACTACTAAAAAGTAGGAAAAGTAGGATGACTTGGAGGCCTGTAACAATTGAAATTATCTGTTAACATTGATATCTTTATTAACTTTAAAAGTATAAGCTTAATCTTACTGACAGTGAAAAACCGAAACCGACATTTGACCATCGGTTCTTGGTTTGGGCTTTTTATAAAAACCGGTAAAACCGAGAACCGACACATCCCTAGTTTATTACAAATCTTGATGGATAAGTCTGCCAACCACCCACAAATAAATAAGTCGGTATGCGATCATATACGGAAGGGTTGTGTGCTCTGGGGTTGTGTGCATTTTGAGGATGTGTCACTTTCAATGGGAAAATCAGTGTGCAAGGTTAAGTACGAACCTCTTCATACTTACGAGTTAGTAGTGGTGCATAATATGTGTTAAAACATAATTACCTTGTGCTCACCTTGTGTGCTGTTCTCTGATTTGGTCCCTGTTTTTCATAGAGAGGGAAGACGGTAATGTTTCCTGCAAACCTTAAGTATGATAAACTTAATTGTTATTTTTGTTTTATAGCTGTCTTCCAGATTTTTGCTCGGAATCATCCCCAGATTTTTGCGTGGAATCATCCATTATCACCTGATCCATTTTAAGAGGATAGCATATTTTTTCATTATAGAAAGTGTGTTATCTTACTTTTGCAAATTTTATTATTTACTGTTATATTATTTACTCACACCTTTGTTCACTAATTATATATTACTATATTGTAATCAAATATATATATATATAAAATAAATTTTTACTCCAAAAATGGAAGATGTAAAAAACTCACTTGTTAGTGTAGTTTTCAAGTCATAGTTTTCCGTTTGTATGTTTTTTATCAGAATAAAGTTTGTTGTTGTTTACTAATTTTTCTTTGTACAGTAGAACCTCGACAGTTCAACACTTTGTGGACTAAAGGGGTGTCGAACTATATAAATGTCAAACTATAGGGAGTATATGGAACATTTTAACACGGGGAGTATTATGAGCAGAAAAACAATAGCATACCACGAAAGAATCTAAAACATGTTTAACTCCCGCAGCGTCGCGAGCGAACTGACTTGACCTACTTACTGGGAAGGGTGGGGAAGAGGGTGGATAGGACGGGGTAGGGGGTAGGAAGGGTAAGTTATTTATAGAAAAGGCGGTAGCGCACATTCGCAAAAGCAATAAGCGGGCTCCCATCACTGACCGGCGAATCTGTCAAGGACACTATTGGTCGCCGCTACTGTCATGTCGTCACGGCCCGTGTCGAAGTGTACAGACTGTTGAACTATCGAGTATCTAACTATCAAAGTTCTACTGTATATTTTCATCCCCTCAATGTTGTTAAACAAATATATGGGCATCTTAGTAATCTTAGAATTGTGTCATATTTATTAGTCTGCATAAGCGATAACTGGATGGCATCAATGCACTGTGCATGAGCTCTAACTATACTTGACTCACTGCAGTAGGAGTGCCCAGTTGTGATCCAAAACTGCCTTTATGCTTTTTCTTTGTACATTTTCCTTGGTTGTGAAAAGTTAAAACAATAAATAAAAAACTAAATTTTCTGGTACAAAAAAGTAGCAGAGTACAATATTATATAAGCATCAAAGGTGTTGTGCACTTACGACTGAAAACTATCAACTTATTCTATGGTAATCAGATATAATTTCAATCAACTAATTCTAAAGTACAGGACGGCAGAAAAAGTCAGTTGGATATTACAGTCAACAAAACAGCATAAACTTGGCTAGGTTTGGTAGGATTCCAAGCGCATACAACCATCGACCAACTTGCAGGGACCCAATTGAGGTGGAGGGAGTACAGTCCCCTCTTTATATTCAGGAGAAAGTGGGAAAGTAGTAGTGTCAAAACATTCAGGTTATGACTTAAAAGGTTTTAAACAAGTTTCGGGAGGACTTTGATCAAGCAATTACATTTTATCTTGCTCTAGCCCTTGTTGTAAAATGAAAATTACTTAAAAGAAAGCAGATATTACTAGAATGAATTGATATGGCTGCCCTTAAAATAGGGTGGCCATAAATGTAACGGGGCCATAACAGGACGACTAAATAATCTCCAATCTGTACCGTGGACCGCTAACCTTCTTCAGGTGATGATATTTTTTTAGTCATATTGCCCATAATGATAGTGAGGAGAGAAAAATTTTAAGGCATATTCTCTCCATTTCTGACAAAACGGAAACTGATAGGATACCCTCGGAAACTTCAAAATACGGTACGAATGGCCACCATACCTTAAAAGGACATTTGGATGTTTTATTGGTAGCTGCAATAGCTAGATTACTGTTGATAGTCCAGCTATTAATGCTGTTGTTCTTTTAGCATTAACCAAAGAGCTTGTTGGCAGAAGATGGAAGATGTCATCAGATGTGACCACTATCACTCTCCACTTAGTACACTCAGTAAATTTGATGGAAATAAATTGAATTTATTTAAGACTTAACTTATGTCAATATTATCTTACTCAACCCATTTAAGTAGTAATTTTATTATATTCACTATAACCTAACTCTGATTTTGGTGCTGCACTCTAGTGGCAACATTTTTAATTAATGACTGCGGGCAGCTATGGTTCTCTCTGCTAGGGGCACTGACCAACTAACCTATCAAACGCCTCTAGGATAACGGGTCGTGATTGTCCCTTGGGCTAAATCGTAGAAACACCTTGGCTGGGTGTTCCTACGAAGTTTGCAGGTTCCATTTCCACTCACAACCAAAACTAGTAGTCAAACAGTCATATCAAATCAATTCTTTATTTATACGTAGAAATCCTGTACATAAATTGAGTCACAATAAGGTTACTCCACTAAATACATATATATTCGAAGTAAGGAAAGGCAAGTAAGAGTTAATATACGTAAAAGCACAGCCGATCCCTATACAAAAATGAGACCTAACAGACCCCCATGAAACATGCAGAGGCCAACCTTCTTTATTCAATGGTTTGTAAGCATGAATTCATTTAAAGAATAATATGGGTTTTGGAACAAAAATGTTTTTAATCCGGTCTTTAATTTCATTTTTCAATTCTAAAGGTAACATTCTATAAAATGTTGATCCCATATATGTAGGTTTTTGTTGAAAAAATACAACTTATGTTTTTGAATGTCAGTATCATTTTTCTGGCTTGTGTTATATTTATGTGTATTAGAGCGCAATTTTATTTTCTCTGGATTATTTTCAAGTAAATTATGCATTCAAATATATATTGGTTATAAACAGTTAATGTTAATATTTCCAAGCTTTTAAAATAATCTCTAGCATGTGTATCATATCTAAGCTTAAGCATACCCGTGTCTTTTTTAGCGAATTTCCCCTATAGGGAAGAAGCTATTACCGTAGGTCTCATGGTAAGACTTAAGCCCGAGACCATGATAACTTTTCATTTTGAGGTCCCCAGATGCCAAAAACACCATTCGTTCAAATTTTTATATATGTATATATATATATATATATATTTATATATATATATATATATATTTATATATATATGTGTCCGTAAGCACGATAACTCTCGTAAAAAAGGTCCGATCTTAATGAAATTTGGTACAAATGTGTAAAGTACCATTTATTTGAACGAGTTCGAAAACCAGATGAATCGCACCATCCGAAGGGGGGTTTTGTACCCCAAAAATGTGTTTTTTGGGGTTTTCACATGTAATTTTAATTTAAATCAAATTTTAATTTATACCATTAAATTCAGCTTAAAAAAACAAACAATTTGGTATTTTGATCATTGCTCTACGTCAATTGGTTACCGAGATATTGAAAGTGCTAAACACAGTACGTTGTCTAATGTTATTCTTATGGAGAAAAAGAAAAATTGTATATCTCGCTTATTTATGAACGTAAACTGGCAAAATTTGGTATATGGCTTTATTTGGTTGTGGTCTATTGATATTTGCACAAAAATCCATTTTTTGCCCGATAGTTCCCGTAGCAGCAAACCTGCATACTCAGCCCCATGTTATTCTTATGGAGAATAATTAACGTGTTATCTCCTTTAATTATGAACATAAATTAATAGAACTTGGTATGTGGTTTTACCTAGTTGAGTTATAATGATATTTGTATAAAAGCCCATTTTTAGTGTTCCTTATTTCAGCAAACCTGCATACTCAGCCGCCATGTTATTCTTATGGAGAATAATTAAAATGTCATAAATCGTTTATTTATGAATGTATATTGATGAAACTTGGTATGTGGCTTTATGTGGTATTAAGATAAATTAATATGCATTGGAAATTCGCTGAGTATGCAGGTTTGCTGCTACGGGGGTATTGTAAAATTAAAATGTTCAAATTTTTATCGTGTGTTCCCATCAGTGGCAATGCCATACACAATGTGAGAATGTTTGTGACCATGGTAGATAATTTTCAAGACTGCAAGGCTACACAGATTTACTATTCTTTTCAAAACATATATTCCGGAATTGATTTTTTATATACTTTCATATACTTGAGTGTTGGTTTGTCGAGCCCATGAGCACACCCCTAATGCTATGCCTCTCTTCTCAACCTGTACCCAAAGTGTTGAGATATTATTTAAAACAAACTCACCACCTAAACAGAAACAAACTTAAACCATGGTAACCTAGAACCAAGGAGGTTTGTATAACTGGAGGTAACACTGCTTCACTATTTTTGTTGAAAAAGCGAGTCGGTTATTTTGTCAGGTTGGTACACTGGTGAGGCAAATTTCTCGTTCTTTGAACCATCCTAATGTATTGTTTTGCTCATATAAGTGAATCTATTCATGCAAATCAGTGGAATAAAAGTATTAAAAGTGGAACAATTTAATTTTTTCACTTGATTGCATCCACTCTTGTCATGAAATGATAAATTATGAGCAAATAAACAAATACAAGTTTATTAATGTTCAAATAATGAGTAAGTATTTGTTTGATTCATTTTGTCGACTCGTTCAATTTTAGAGAGTAGTTCTTTGCCTCACCAAAATTTGCAAAGCACGGCTCGCAATTTTGTCCATCAGGGTTGCCTCCAGTATTACCAATAGAACTCCTTGCCTAGAACACTCAGGGATGCAGATTTTTGTACAGGAAGTTAAGAAAATGCAGGTCAATAAATCAATCAGTCTTTATTTATATAACAGTAACATACATGATTGTGTCATTGATATTAAATTAACATTTCAAAACATCGGTTACAAAATATAAATATCAATTTTATCCATTCAAAGATTCTTAATGGATTTAAAGTTGTCTCTTGGAGATTTTAAGATTTACTCCTCATAATAGAAAGAAATGTGATTAAATAATATTTTAAAACATTTTCGTAATCAAATGAACAGGTTTTATAATTTGACTAAAAAGTATAAATCATAGATTATAAAAGCACAACAAATGGCACCATTGGTTTTTACCTTGGTGTTTTGTGTTATTATAAAAATGGGTTCTTTAATAAGAGACAACCATAGATCATAAGCATTTTATGAATAACCAAAAATAGATAATCAGACTAAGAAGCTACCATTCGTTCTTAAAACAAATTTATCACAGTCGAAAAGACTCATTTTCTAGCACATCAAACAAAGCATTACACAATTTTGTAGATCAAGAAGAGGTGTGAACATTTTAAATAAGCACTCGTCTTCCAAACAATCCTTAAAACTTGATATTTAAATATGAGAAAAAATTGTTTAATATCACATGGATTTTGGGCTGAGGGTATGCTGAATCAAGACCATAAGAAATAAAGAAAATTAAAATTAAATCATTTTCATTAAAAAGACGATTCCTTTAACTGGGTGTTGAATATTATGAGCAATACATGACATAAATTTTGTCTTAAAACTTCTACTTCAGGTGTGAATTTTAATCTGGTTTCTTATAAGTAATACAGCAATAAACAAGTAATATTTTAGATGAAATATATTTCTCATTTTCCACTTAATTTGGCTTTCTAAATTACCAAGAAACCCCAAATAAAATTAATTCATCTTCTTTTATCAACAGTAATTACCAAGAAACCCCAAATAAAATTAATTCATCTTCTTTTATCAACAGTAATAATTAACTTATTTTCTAACTGCAAGTTACTATTGTTAACACTTTTTATGATAAAGCAACAAGTAACTGTCGTATTAAGAATGTAAGCATGTTTAAACCCTTAATAAATAATACATGTATTATTTTTCTGTTGATAAATAAGCAACTTTCTGGTTCTCATTAAGGTGAGTATGCAAGATCCGGCTGTAAAGGTTTTTACACAATTATTACATCCTTAAAAGTTATAGAACAAAAAAACAATCCACAGGATTGGAACAGACGGCGGAGTGTATATAAACCAATAGTTGCTTTTTTATTGTCATTTAAAAACATGATATTTAAAAACTAGTGAAACTAGATGCTTGAACATGGTACTCAAATCATACTGGGGTTTGATACTTTTTACTTTTGTTCTTAATTTGCAAATGTAAGCATGGCAGTCTTAACTGCCATGATGGCATGACAAAGAAGATAGTCTGCTTAAAGCTAACATAAACTTAACAAGATTTTGTACCTTAGAGTGCCATACCTACAAACTAAGTTGCTATTGACATATATAGATGTATATGTAATTTAGATATATCTTTAGCATGGTTGTAAACAAGTTTATTTTCCAGGTCACTGTTGAAAAACAGCAAAAATCCTTTTTGGCCATTTATATTTAATGAATTGTTATTTGTTGACTTATCTTTCTGAGGGGATTGACAAAAATTGTAACCAAGCAGCTAAGTTATAATTTGATTAGTTAACTAGCTTGCTGTTTATTAAATGCTTATAAAATTTCCACTACTTTCTACTGAACAGTGCAATGTGAGGTTTTCAAGGCCCGATATCTATTTTTTTGTGTAATTCAAAGATGTCAAGATAATCTGCATAATTTTTGTCTTAACTCATTGAATTACTTAACAAAATTTAACATTAAACTATTAAGTATATTTGGAAAATAATGTATACAAGTCATGTGGGTTTAGCTGATTCATACTAGAAATTTGGATCAACCTGAAAAGAGTGAATGTAAAGCTGAACAGATTGGGAGAAAGGAAAGTTTAGACTTTGTGTGATCTAAAGTACTGTAGATTCAACACTGCGAACTCACCACTAACAGTTATGGCCCAAGCTCTCCCTACAGTGATACAATGAATGTTACGCTAAATATAACAATTTATGCAGTAACTTGAAATGCGGCAAAACCTCTGATGTGTAGATTGATGGCCTTGACACAATAAATAAAACAATCCTGACGAGATTATAAAAGATAAATACAAACGTATTAAACATTTTAAACTGTCTCATTCATCTACCTAAATGGTTTAGATAACATATCACGGCAATAGGCACATGCTAGGGTGTATTTGATTCCATGGAGTTTAAAATGAGAACTTTTGTAGTTGAGTATTAACAAATATAATTATAAGTATCTGGCTTTCTAAATATATTTGAGGATTACATTAGGAAGATATAAAACTAATATCTAAGAAATATTTCCCCTTTCATGACTAATATCTTTCTCAGTTTCTACTGTAAGTGGAACAATAGGAAAAAGTGCAATAGTTAACATATAACAAAAAATAAACTAGATAACAACTAACAATAACAATGTTTCAAGATTTAATTGAAATCGGGTTCAGGTTTTCGGTGATGTCATTGCCAATACAAACTTTTATCTTATACCAAAACGATTTTCAATTTTCCAAAACATAATTTAAAATACAGTCAATTCCCGATTATCCGGGAGCGGGTTAATCGGGTTGCAGTTTAACCGGGGTCACGATAGGTTTATTTTTATTATTTTTATTTGTACCCTTCTAAACATAGAGCAATAATAACAATTTATTTTGCTAAATTATCTCCAGAATCGTACTTCATTTACTTTATTTATCAGAACAAATACTATACAGACAATTTAGTAAACACAACATAATCTCAGAGTCTGTCATCTCTAATGAGCCGTGGGCATGTGATAGGGAGCGATGAACTTGACACTGCTCTAGACACTGCACCTGGCTAGCTGGCTAGGCAGTGTGACAGTCGGATGGGCGGTCGGACGCGGACGTCTAAAAATAGAAACATCTCAAAACAATCACCCTTCGCGCCACTGTTCACCCTCAGCGACGGACGGTCGGATGCGGACGTCTAAAAATAGAAACATCTCATAACAATCACCCTTCCCGCCGCTGTTCACCCTCATGGGGTTTTCCCTCAGTGCGAAATTAATTAGCATACTGTTCGGTGTAGTTTATACTGATCGATGTAGTTTAGAGAGTTCGGTGTTTAGAGATCTTAACCCATTAAATATAATTCGGCGATTTGGTTAGTATTTACTGCTATCAGCCACTGCTGATACTACTGTACTACTGTATTATTATCGTGATTACTTGTAGATTTTCTCACAATTTTAATATTTTTACAAGTATTTAGTTTATATAAATATATCTTAAATTACATTAAAACACAATATTGTAGAATAAAATTGTTCTTCAATATATTTGTAATACTCAATTTATTGAATCCCTTTGTTTTAACTGTGGTTTTGGGTTATCCGTGACCCTCCAACCGGTCATTACACCAGATAATCGGGAGTTGACAGTAAACAAATCACAGAGATGTCTGAGTATATGACCTGAACTAAACTAAACATTTGGGCAAATTTTCCTGATTCAACAGCAAAATACTTTTAAGATAAACTACAACATTTTTTGATCAACAGTTCTTAAACATGATTTTCTTTTACTTGAAAGCAAACAGTTGTTATGCAACAGACTTGGACTTGCCAATGGTGACACTGATTAATATGGGGTGAAGGCAAACACTGAGGTCAAACAATTAGGTTGCTTGAGTCAACGTTTGAGGAGGTGCTTGCGGAGTTTTCCTCCGCACTAAGATATGTGAGAAAAGGTAAAACTTGCCGAATGATAGCAGGTTTGTCATGTTAAGTAATCCTCACCCGTCATAGTTTTAATGTAAGAATATATTTTTTCAAGCACACCCTCTTGAGTGAAGGCTCCTTCGCTTACACATTATTCATCCATCCAGCTTTCTCTGCCACTATGTTACTCTGAATATTTAAAAATATTATTTCTTTAAATGTTAAAAAATGCTTATTTTTCTTAACATTGGTAATGGTATGTTCCTAAATATTGAACTACAAAATTATTTATATTGATAAACATTATCACTATGAGTTTGAGAAATTTCTTGGTGCGGAGAAATCTAACGCAGGCGCCCTATCCTGTCTGAATGTACCCCTTCAAAGATTAAAAGAAGAATATGCTTTGAATTGTAAATTTATAATTCATTTAATAAACTGGGATACTAGTTGTGGTTAATATTTACTACCTCCAAAAATCGGCAACACCCTCAGTCTTCACCTTTGATATGATCACTTTTAAAATAATAGTGATATTTCACAGTTTAGTTCAAAAATATTCAGGAGTATTAACTTTTTGAAATCACAAACTGGTTGAATCCTCAAAAATTAAAAAGTAAGATTTAATGACAACTGAGTCAAATATTAATTGAAAACAAAATCTGAGTTAGAACAAAATGAGTGATACATTGTGAAAACCTACTTCCCATTTAATTTATGACTTATCTTGGAACCATTAGAAGCCAGTGCTCGAACTCTGTTACAACTTGCCTTACAAATTCCTAAAATGTAACAAAAATCAACCTTTCTACCTAACATACCGGATTTGATTAATTTATGTATAGTAAGTAGTACAACTAACGGTAACAGCTAAAGCACAAATATAGACTGACAATCTTTTCATGACATTTTCAAACCAAAGTGATTTTACATATAAACACTAACGAGATAAAAAACAAAAATGCAAAATTTATTATAGAATAAAACTATCAAAAAATGGGCTTAAAACCACATTAACACGATATTGAATATCGATAAATACTTTAATTATCGAAATAACTGAAGATACAATTATAAAACTTGACTTAATAACGTTTAGTTGTTGTGATATATCCTATTCTAATCAGATAAAAATGTCTTTGATTCTGTTTAGTGATAAAACAAACATCTAACAAACTTAATGACAAATAACAACAAAATCTAGTTTACAAAAGTAACTATGACTGTATGTGAGGCTGGTTAACAATAAGAAATAAAATAAACACCGTAATGATTCAAACACTAGATAAAAACCATCTGAGGTTACATAATGTGTGCTAACGAATAAATATTTCCTGACAATAGCACTAATAGAAATACACATTCCATGAATAATTATTTTGTAATAACCTAAATACTTTTAATAAGCTGATGATTAACAAGTTATTCAGTTATAATTACTCGAATAACTCTTAAAAAAATTGAATTATCAGACAATGCAACAGATAAAAAGCAAAATCAAACAATATATAAAGATTATTTGATCTTGTCTTAATTTTCTTGTCTCTAAGCAATAAAAGAGATAAAAATAAAACTAAATGATTAAACATGAAAACAAAGCTTAAGAAAATTAATAAAAAAGGCGATCACAGTAAATATCAGACATACATTTAAAAATCCTAAGAAATTAGTTCCTGAGATGGTTTTAACACTTGCAATAAGAGATTGAAAACCTTCTGGAGCACAATCAATAGTGAGGCAATGCAGAGTTTTATATTCTGCCAATTTATCATTTTAAAATAAATAAAATAGGCTGACAACCGATATGTGATTAACTATCAGTATTATTGTCGCTTTGTGAAGGTTAAATAACTTTGAGGATGCAGCATTAAGGTTTCCATGAGGAGTCTTAATAAAAATTAACTATGTGAGCACATGGTGTTCAATTAATAAAAACAAGAGTGAAGAAAGGAACTTTTGTTCAGTCAAATGAATTAATTTACTGGAAATGTAACAAGGTCAAATGAAACTGGCTCAAAATGGATATCAAACTGCAGCTGTAATGACTTAAATAAAGTAATGGAATAAGCTTTGTTGTGATTGGGTGTAAAGTATTACAAAAAAAACTCCCAAGATCAAAACTAAAAATCCTAAAAAAGACAAGACTAGTTTTTGTTTTCTAGATTCATATAGAATAGACTAGACTTATAAATCTGTTAAATTCAAATATAACATTGCTGCATTAAAATTGAAAACTAAAGGGACAAGAATAACAAAGCTTTGGCAAATACAGCTATTAAACATTGTGAACTTTTAAGAATTTACAAGCTATTCAAGTATAAATATCGCCAACATGTCCACTCAAGGATTGTAATCATGGAATATTCGAACAGTATACTTAGACACTGCTAATGACTATCAGTGGTTGAGGTCACGTAGAACCTGGAACCAACAAATTTGAGCAAAGGTAAAACTTCTTGCAGCCATCAAGAAGATTCTTTGTACTGTTTTAAAATAAATACCAGCAAAATAACATGCTTAACCTCACTATCGATCTATAACAAAAATCACTCCATGTATGTTTAGGGCACAGATAAAATAATATGAATCGGTGTGTAGATATTTGTACCCCGGGAGAGCAAGTCTACGAGTGGTAGAGAGATTTTCGAGTGCTGCGGGGAGCAGAGTGGAGGGAAGTCCGGGAGTCTTTGACGGGGGAGGGCAGAATCGAGCGTCCGTGGGTTTGCCACATCTCCAGAGACTTGTTCACTATCAAATCTGCTGTCTCGTTGGTCACCTGTATAACCGATAACATACTTTGCTAGGAACATTTGTGATACCAAATAACTGCACATAAGTGACAGTAGGGGTGTGCGAATAGTGATTTCTGACTCGAGCCGAGCTTTTTTTATGGCAATTTTCTCTAGGGGTGTGCAATATACCGGTAGTGATTTTATGGCCCCAGCTGAATTTTGCTACATATAATTTTATACTTTCAATATTGGTCATCTTTCATTCACTTCTTCTATATTCACTAGCCCTACTTTTAATGGGCCAACATAAAGTTCTTCAGTGCGAAAATAACAAAATAAGTACTGAAAAGGAACATTTATTGAGACCAATTGTTGCTAGTAATGAACAGTTTTATTTTAATATAAAGTAGAAACATAGGACAAAAATAACATAAAGGAAGAGAACTACAAATTTTAAACTAGACCGATAAGCCCGAATGTAGTTATTACGGTTTTTATAACAGCCATAATTAACAGACTATATGTCAAGATGTACCCTCCACGTAACCAAACATTTAGGCCCTATTCTACGGAACTACCAAAAATACAGTAAGCCTATCTATTCAACTGATGGTAAATAGTAAATTTAAGGTTATCCTTTTAATATAAACTAGTTAAATCAGGGCACTCAGCAGCTATCCATATTGTAAATATAATCACTATAAACTCATTATATCTCATTGTACTCACAGAAATAAATTATCCAATAATCGTAGGCATGGCTTACGTTGTACCTAACCTCCTTTACCTAATAAACTTAACCTATTATTTCTGCTTCTGAAACAGAAGGTTTCAGAAGCAGAAGTTCCTGGTGGATGGATCGTCAGTGCAGTCTTCTTCCATCACTGATTTAACATCTTGATAGCCTACAACTGAAAAATGAAATGATTTCAACTGACGTTTATTCACAGATTCAAATAATCCCGCGGTGTTAACAATATATGATTTTATCGCACAATAGCGAAACAAAACACTGCGCCAAGCTGATTGTGTCTTGCTCTTGGTTAGGCGAACATAGAGTATAATAAAGTATAACCTTGTAAACAATATGACCACCGGTATTATAATGTGTGTGACGTAACCATTTAGAATTTTGACCAAATCCTTTGATCTTGTGAATCCCGCAATTAGTGATTTTGATTTGTAAAGTATTACAACAACGATGCAACAATATTTGTTAACTTTAATAACAACAGTATATTTACAGTTGTATTTCTATTCGCTTTATTTCTTAAGAACTTTAGATTCTACATCAATTGTCGATTTTTTAACAATACAATTTTTGGAGAGTACTATTTCAGCTGCACACCAAAACGCCCTCATGATTTCATGATTTGTCGTTCATCACCTACAACCTTGTCCCTGGTCATTGGTCATGCTAAATCATTATTACATTATAACCATCTTCCCTCAACGTCTTAAGACAATTTTGCAATCAACAGTGTTGCCAGACGTGATTTCAGACGCCAGGAAATTATTATTGTGTAATGTATAAAATTGTAAGTTGCAGTAAAGACTGTATACCGCTGCAACAGTAAGAAAATGTGTTTTCATAGATTTTAGTTTTTTGCTGGGGTACTTTTTCTGGAGCAGTAGGGTTGTTGTATTATTATTAACCGTGAAATATTGCACAACTCAACTGGGCAACGGCAACATTGTACTGCAAACAGAATTGTGTAGATGACCACTTAATATGATTTTTGAGCGTAGAGAAAGTAGATCCATTGCATTGGTTTATCAGATCGACCAGTTTAAAACATTTGTACATTTCAACATTTGTATATTTCGTTATTTTTTTTAAACGAAGGACTGAAAACACAGCATTGCTGGATTATATCTGTTATTGAGCTCTACCGATGCAAATTACGAGAATTCTAACTTTGATTATTGAAAGTTTTTGCTTCAAATTTACTTTTGTAAACGACTCTTTTCACTAGTCGGCGATTTAAATATTCGGCTCGAACTTCGAGCTTTTTTGCAAATCTCGAGCCGAACCGAATACTGTAATATTCGGCTTGAAAAAGCTCGAAGCTTGAATACTCACACACCCCTAAGTGACAGCTTTCCCGGCACATGCACCGCTTTGTGATGCACAACTTCATCTGACGACTTGTCAGTTACTGAAGTTGTATGGGGACTGGGAACACAGCAGTGGTGAGGCATGCCATTTTCACTCACTCATTGCACAATGACACACCTTAAATACTCTTTTCCCATAAGAGGTTTTGAGTTACATACAAAATATACACAGTCGTGGCTG
This sequence comes from Allygus modestus, assembly GCA_963675035.1. Classification (NCBI taxonomy): domain Eukaryota; kingdom Metazoa; phylum Arthropoda; class Insecta; order Hemiptera; family Cicadellidae; genus Allygus; species Allygus modestus. The sequence continues at coordinate 42,296,722 of OY776113.1, read as the reverse complement.
CGTTCCATTAATTGAGAACTAGATGTTTTTAAAAATAAAAATAAAATTACTTAACTTAATTATTTAACATAAAAAAAGGAACTAAAACTGCATTTCTTTCTATTTTATCATAGCGTACGACTTTTCTGTATTTTTCATTATTTACTCAAATTGAAGAGGTATTACTTATAAAACGTACAGTATAACAGGTGGTAGGTATTTAGGGTTGATTTTAATTTTAATTAAGTCAGATTTATTTCAATAGGCAAAATTCCTCGTTACAAGGGAAAGAATCCGATATCGTACTGACCCCCTGAACGTTTCTTTTAAGGTTAGTCCGCGTCCACGTCCATGCCGCTCAGGTAACTCTCAATCAGCGGGATCAACCCGGAATAATTTCTGCACCTGACGAGTTCCAGCGTCGTATGTCGAAAGCTCTGGAAGGGGCGAAGAACTGCATAGTTCATATTGGCCAAGCAGGAGCAACAACAGGCGAGGAACCGAACAGCATCACAACAACGGCGGGTTCTCAGTCCACGTCCACGTCCATGCCGCTCAGGTAACTCTCAATCAGCGGGATCAACCAGGAATAATTTCTGCACCTGAAGAGTTCCAGCGTCGTATGTCGAAAGCTCTGGAAGGGGCGAAGAACTGCATAGTTCATATTGAACAGGGACTTTCAGAACTGACAGTCATACAGACAAAGTCGTGCACATCTCACTGGATTAGTCATTATAAACAATAGGCCTATAGGCCTATAATAGGTCTGTAATATAGGCCTATTATAAACAAGAACATCCAACCAACAACAATGGTACACCTCTGGGGGCCCTTAACCTCAGACCCCCAGAGGTTAAAAAACATCTAATTTACTAAGTGAAGACAATAATAAGTGGTTTTTGATCAAGTTTTACACTTATTGATGTGAATATAACCTTAATAAAATGCATATACAGAAAATGTACCATAGTTTTAAGGGCTATTCCAAGTGGTTGTCAAGACTGAAGTTTATGTTTCAATTCTATTAACACTATAAAAAGTGGGGGTTTGTACTTGACATTTTTAAGTTGACCGCCATATTACGAAAACGGCTGCCAATAACAAACTTTAAAGATCACTAAAAAAATACAAAATCAAAAATTCGGAAGAGTTGCAATCAGGTTAAAAAACATCTAATTTACTAAGTGAGGACAATAATAAGTTGTTTTTGATCAGGTTTTACACTCATTGATGTGAATATAACCGTAATAAAATGCATATACAGAAAATGTACCATAGTTTTGAGAGATATTCCAAGTGGTTGGCAAGACTTAAGTTTCCCAAATATACTGGAACAATTTGATCTTTATCCAAATTAATTTATTATAGTACAAGAATTTAACTTACACTGCCCTTATCTCTTTATCAGTTAGATTTAGGGGACAATAGCAAAGTATAAAAATATCTTAAAATTAGAGGTAGCATATCCGAATCCGATCTGAAGGCTTTATATCCAATAAGGTCTAGTACATAACCGACTTATTCGGATAGACTGTATCTGGGGATAAAAAGGTAGAAACGAAACAATAAATATGTTTGGACCATTAATAAACATTTTTGACTCTTGACGTCGTTCAAGTTAACATGACTCAATTCCTGTCGCTTTGAATGTTTTCAATATGTAATTCATTTCAATTCATTGATATGATATTTGTGTAGTCAAGTATCGTATCGCGATACACGGCCAAATCGTACATCATTTTAGTATACAGAATGAACACTGTTTATAAAGTGAAATGTGTGATAGCGAACGTTTTTGATAGTAAACAAACGCAAATTTATACAATATTGCAACATTGCAACTCGATGTCGATTCACGATTCACGGGATGAAGCAAACAACGAGACACCAGTAGTGGATTACTGGCGAATAAGTCGATAATTTTTCGACGACAGTCGATTTCCAATAGTATCAACTTCTCATAGAGTAAGCTGTAATTCGAAAGTTGCATAATGCATCAGAAATGTTAGTGTGTGAAATTTAAAATTGCTGCTTCTGGTATTTTTTTTCATTCAATAAAATAAAAAACGCTAAAATATTTTTGACTTGCGCAAAACGAGTTGCACAGCTTTCTCTACGGCGAAGTTTCCCGCTATGATCAACAAGCTTAATCTAGCTAGAGCTCTTATACTCCAAGAAAATACTTCACTTGCTTACCCCCGGACAAGACCTCTAGATATATTAAGCTCGTCGAGTATCTTTACGACGACGCGTCGTTTAAAGCAGCGACAACCTGACACCTGACGACGGATTCAAGAAGGCATCGCTTAGTTACCTATACTAGATGTACGCTCATTCCTCGCGTACAAGGATAATCAAAACATATAATCAAACTTAAATCGAGTCTCATAAAAATTCAAGATCTGATTTGAGTAAACATCATCAGAATACATTCCGGTATCATTTAACTGCCGCCAGAATCCGGGTTTTACGTCTATATAGCTATAGTCATATCACTTCTCCCCGAAAAACCACTTATCGCGGTAGCTCAGTGAGTATCGCACTGGCTCTCAGAGCGAAAGGTCACAGCTACGGATCTCGTCGCAGACCTAACTTTTTATCCGTAGAAAAATATTCATACATTTATCACTTGTTTTTATCAAAGGAAATGTATAAATCTGAACATTTATTTATTTTTAAAATAAATTGTAGATTTCAGGCATGGTTTGTGAGACTTTATAGCAGTGTAATATAACTTTTAAGAGAACAGCGAGTTTCCTAAATGAACTAATGTTACAATCAGTGGCGGATTTAAGCAATTGCCGCCTAAGGGCTACTAGGAAATCTGCCGCCCTCCCCCCCCTTTGTCCTTTTCGCCGCCCAGGTTTACCCAAATGTTATATATCTTGTTTGGTTATTTTGTGACAGTCCCTAAAGAAGTTACGAATTAGCTGAATGAATAAGTTTAAGAAATTTATGTTATTTCCTAGTTGAAAAAAAACAGTAAAATAATGTATAATTGACTTGATTCACATTAACACAGTTTAATATTCAATATAGCCTGCTCAATAACAATCAGCCCTAGAGACAAATGTTGGTGTTAAAAGCAGTGAAGCAGTGCCACTTTTAATAAGAAGAAAACCATTCAACAAAGGCCTGAAAATCCCTTCTTATCTTCATCAAAACATTAATTTTTACACCAACACATTGACTACTGAAAATTATAATAAATAACCTTTAAATAAGATATGATTAAAGTGTAGCCTTAAAATTCGTAATTCGGACCATTAGCCTCAAAATTCAGACTATTTTAATCCTGAATTAGCGCTTTTCAATACAGTTTTTCAGTCATTTTGTAATTTATACTTTTATACTAAGAATTGTTCATATGTTTTAGACGATCAAAATAGAAAATTAATTGATATAGGACGTAGGCATAATCTTCAAAAAACTCTACACATTTTCAAACACTTCTTCTAGTTTCATCTCCATGATGTTGTAGATCCAGTGAATTAAAATATAACACTTACAGGAGTCACTACTCTCTGACAAATAACCTTCAAAAAGCGTGCCGTCATATTTGGTATTTTGTCCTGTTGTGGTGTCAACTTGTTGGTGGGACGGTGTCATTCGATGTACAAGGCGGCTTGTTTTCAACACTATTTCCAAAGCCATATTAAAAGGGTGTTTTCATTTAACTCAAATCATAACTTTGCTTCGAGATAAACAATAAAATCACATATAGAATATGTCTTAAGATTATAAAGTTAAGTTTAACATTATGATTCGCCTAAAATGTGACCAGATATTAATTTAAATACTTCAAATATCACAGTTTTTCATTCAATGAAATGGGAGATTTTGACACCGTCCCACCCAAAAAATATATACAGAGGGCGAATTTACCTGGAGTAAAAAACTGCAGCCTACATGCTGACCACCATTTTGACCCTCTATGCTCCCATGGCAACAACCAATCAAATCCTATCTTCACAAATTATGTTAGTCTTTATTTGTCTTTGGTCAGATGTTTTGTTCTAAAAAAATATCCTCCAGAATGAACGACTGTCTGTCTATGTGTGGTAGCCTTTGATGGTAAGTATAAGACGGCTGAAATAACTTTCTTTGTTACCTTGAGTTTGAAAATGAATCGACAATATCATTGTGGTCTAAATTTTGTTATTGTCATCTCAAATTCGATTGTTGCAACATTTCTCAGCCGTGTGCCATAGTCATTATTGATATTGTGTACAAATAATTTTAATACTATGCGAATGTACGTGTAAACTTGGAAGTCCGTGAGTTGGACGTAGTCATAGTGGCGCAGTGCCTGGTGTAGTTCGTAGTTCGTGGGGATGAATGACAAATGCATTATGACTGTTTTGAGGAACTGCAGTGTGATGGACTGCAAGCGTAATACATTAGTCTCTGATTACTACGGTACCTTTACCTTTAAAAGGGCGGCACACCGTCATTGTCATCCGTTTTCGTCAAAATGTTCCCCGTTTCAACATTTCTTTTGTAAACAACTTATTACTTTTCTGTAAATTTGCCGCCCTGGGCTACAGCCCCTATAGCCCCCCTAAATCCGCCACTGGTTACAATTTCTATAGGCCTAGTCAAAATATCCTTACGGATTAACAATAAGTCATCAGGTCTAGTTATTTAGACGACAAAATGAGATATCAATATATTGTTGGAAAGTAGCCTAAGTGTATAGGCCTACATTTCATAGCCATAGGTCCAGTGGCGGATTTAGGGGGGGGGGCGCCATAGGGGTCATGACCCCCCCCCCAATTTTCTCTAAAATATAAATAAATGGCTGCTTAACAATATAATTTCTCATATTAAGTTGTCAGATAGCCTAGAAATGCGTATTAGAGTCTTATAATTCATCAAAATTTTCCGGGGGAGGGCCCGGAGGGTATTCCTGGGGGGTATTCCATATCCCCCAGACCCCCCGGTGACCCCCCGAATTTCACCCTAAATCCGCCCCTGAATCCAACCCTAGGCTATGTTAAATCATTCAAGATAACGGTACTTTGGTATTATACGGATGCCACTATTTTTGGAGGTTAAATTTTTACCGGATACAAATTATAACTACATAATTCGAAAAAACGTACTTTTATTGACTTACTGTACAAATTTTACATCATTCTGATGAGCGGTCTTTGTGTTGTGCCTCCCAAAAGACAGCGATGTCCGCTAGGATCGTGTTGAATGCGTTGCCGCCGCTAGCAGCCACACCCGATCGCCACATGTACTCCGCCAAATATACAGCGCGCTGCGGCAGTTATGTTAGGATGGGTTATCATAAAAATACGTACGGTTTCCTCTTCATTTCGAGGTAAATCCCACACCAAAAGAACATCACTCATTATGAAAACAAATGTAACGTAGTCACGGCAATAAATCACTCATGACACTGACCCAGATACAGGCGGTGACAGGTGATGCGTGCGCTCCGGTCAACGACCTGACCTTTGCCTATTTGGAGGGGGTTTGGCGGCCTGAAGTATGACTCATCACGTATCATTCGATTCGTAACGAAACAAGAAAAGTCCTACAATCATTTTAATGATAACCCATCCTAACATAACTGCCGCAGCGCGCTGTACAAGGGTGGCATCCGTATAATACCAAAGTACCAAGATAACCTTCCGAAAAAGGCTGTTTGGTTAGAATAGTCTATAGCTTTTATTGTGGCTAGCTACAACATTACTTGTAATGTATTTTAGGTAATGTAGAAAATTTGTATTGTTAATTTAGTGAAAATATAACCTAGCAAATAATTGTACTACAAAATAAATTTAAGGTTGGTCGCTTACTGTGACTAACTTGATCAAAGCTTTCTCGACAGATTGAGGCTTTGTACTTTTTACACTGACAATCACAATATAAGTTAATATCTCAGTATCTACAGTCATCTATTTTGAAAAGTTATTTTGAGTTTTTCGATCTGCCACACGCGTCGTCTGCGACTCGGTTACTCGTCGCCACCGATGACTGACAATATTTACACAGAGCAGGCATACTAAGGGGATATTACCTGTATGGATATTTTTGAAATAATATACACTTAATAATTTTATAAAATAAGAAATATGCTCACAAAATTAGAAATATGCTCACAACTTAAAAATATATTTCGATTTATCTCTCTTGTTTGTTTTTTTGCAAAAAACCTTTTGTTATCCAGTATAACAAAGTATGCTCTAGTAAACTAACTATTGTTACTCTGTTGTTTAAACATAGATGTCGGCTAAATTTTAACGATTCAAGTACCACTGAAATGGCTTCCAATGTCATTCTTATGGGAAAAAAATAAATTTGGTTTTAAGATAATTTAATTAATACTGAACAAAATTATCTGAATAACGAACTCGACCGAGATTTTGTACTATTAAGTTTATCTGGAAAATTTGAGGTTTAACTGTGGAGGCGTTCTCGAGTTATTTTGGTCACAGACACGCCAGTTGAGTTGATTCTCTTACCAGTCCAAGCAGTAATGTATAAGGATAAACTTCACTTTGTTCGATTATCCAATTATTTATTTTTACATTTCGTCGATCAGATATTATTTGATTTTGTTAAATTCATGTATTTAAAATGGAACTGAAAAGGAAGAAAAGCATGATATGTAAATTCTTTAAAAAGAACAAAGCCAATAGTGAAGTTGCCGATTGTTTGAAATGCAAGCTGCCACTTTGTAGTCTGTTTACATTCAGGTGACAAACTAAGTTAAACAAAGTTTCTAATTTGAAGTAAACAAAATAATTCGAACTAGGCCTAGTTAGTAATTTATAAAACAAAAGAAATTCTTTTGTTATGGAAGTTTTTGGTTAGCTCATACAGAGTTGAAGCCCTATACTGATTCATTGTTTCAGTAGGGTCTGATTGCCTTTATCGTGCCAGGCCTTTAGTGTGTTGTGATGTCTGCTTTGCTATCAACATCTGTGATTCAGGTCTTTAAAATAGGTTGTAATCATATTACAATGTTTTCTTGTTGTTTCCCTTGCCTGACCATATGTTTATGTTTGTGACAAGGATTAATGGTAGTCAAGGAGACATTACATGGTTTGAGTAGCCTAACCTAGGCCTAATGTTATTAAATTACCTATACTTTTATCTTATATCTATATAACCAGTAAACATATTCTGGTATTTTTCACTGCAGAGATAATATTTTTGAGTATGTACAGAGGTTAGTATTGCTCCTCCAATTAGACATGCTGTTTTCTGGTGGGGTTATGTGTAGTACAGTATTCAATTACTCAGAAAGATACATTTGTAAAAATAATAACCACTTGTTGTGTTTTGAATAAAATTACTTAACTTAAATATTGTATATTTATATCTTGCAAGAAAAATGAAAATGTTAAGTTCCAACCTGAAAATACGGTAGTTTTAGAGATTGGGGTAAAGCAGGCTAAATATACGAATCCGAAAATTATCCGATCTGAAACCCTTACTATCCGATCCGTATCCGATCCAAACCTAAGCTACACGAACCGAAACCGATCTGAACTAAAAATTCACTATTCACACACCTCTACTTAAAATTATGTTTCAATTATATTAACAACACTATAAAAAGTGGGGGTTCATACTTAACATTTTTAAGATGACCAGCATATAAGGAAAACAGATACCAATAACAAACTTTAAAGATCACTAAAAAATACAAAACCAAAAATCCAGAAGAGTTGAAATTTAACACTTTTTAATAGCTCCAATTATTTTCAAGTAAAACAGCTGGCACACTTATGATCAAACACCCTGTTTACTCCTTTCTAAACCTCATGGTGTGTATATACATATATATATATATATTATGGCAAGTAACGGATCATCTTAGTGAAACGATCATAACTTGTACAACATTGGATTAATTAATCTGTCACAAGATCTGAATCGTACAAGATTACTCACTGATTGAACACAAGACAGAAGATCTGTAATGTTGGCACACGTCAGCAGGACTCGACGCATGGTGGTCAACAGAACAGAACACACAAAGATCATGACTCTGTAAGACCCTCCGATTACCTTGTCCCATACTCTGTAAAAAGAATAAAGTTTTGTTAAAGGTTAATTGTCAGCATTGACTTTTTATCTTTCATCCCAGAGACCTCGGATAGTTGAGAGTGGACTGTACTATTCATGGAGAGAAAGCAACATATGAGGGTCGTCCAGAAAGTAAAGAACAATTGTGCACCACACCAAAAACAGGTCCTCCATCACCACAACTGCCTATGCCACAGTATGTTCTCCGCTCCCCTCCCTGCCATATTGAGAGCTGAGTTTTGTTAAGCAGTTACATGTCTGTTTCCTTCAACAGTTCAAATTTAAAATCTTTATTACTCAATTAGAAAATTTGGTCTTATTCATCAACAAAAAATACCCGAACAAGTTTTTGTCAGTTTGCGGTGACTTTAATGTAGATATTTTAAAATCTGACTATGAGACCAAAACTTTTGTAAATACATTAAGGTCATTAAATTTGTACTGTGTTAATAATAGCCCAACCAGATTTGAAGCTTGTTAAGATAATTTGGCTATAAACATAGGTAAATCTGTAAAAAACATCACTCTCCTACCTCAAAATATAATATCTGACCATGCTGGTCTATGGGTAACCTTGAATTTGCCATGAAAATTATCTATAGATAGTGTTAATAGTATTAAGGAAAAACATGAAATTAGAATTATAACTCCAAACAGATTGAACAATTTTGTAACTAGTTTAAGCCTGGTTGATTGGTCAGACATCTATGAAACGCATGATATAGAAATAGATTTCTCTCATTTTATAACACAATTTTCCAACTGTTATCAAGATAATTGTCCTGTCAAGGCTGTTAATAAAAAAAGTTTGGTTCAAAAAAGTGGTTTAATGAGGAGTTGAAACAGATGCGTGCATTTATGTTGGCATTATATGATAAGTACAAAATAAGCAAGAAATCTGAGGATTACAATAGTTTTAAAACATTAAAAAAATTTATACTTTGGCAACAAGGAAGAACCGATTATTGCAAACGGTAAAATTATTCAAAATTCTAATAATAAATGTAGAGCAGCATGGAATGTAATCAAGTCAAAAACCGGTCAGAGGAACTCCAAAAACATTGAAACCCAGATTTCAGTGGATGAATTGAATGATCATTTTTTGAGTGTACCATCTTCTATAATTAATAATAATGACTGTTTAACTTTAAACACAAACTATCATGCAACTGTTACAAATCTGATATTTTTTTAAGAATTAGGTAATGATCTTATCTTCAAGTGGGCTAAAATTGACACCCTAACAATTAAAAATAGCATAAATAATCCAAGCAATAAACGTAGTGAGGATATCTATGGGATATTAAACTTGCTTTTGCAACAAACAATAGATGTTATACTGGCTCCACTGACCTATCTCTACAGCATGATATTAGAGCAAGGAGTTTTCCCAAGATGTTTAAAAATCAATAAAGTAACACCTGTTTTCAAACAAGGCGACAAAGCAAATCCTTCTAACTACCGGCCAATAGCTATTGTTCCTATTTTAAGTAAAGTGTTTTAGTCGTGTACCTTATCACAGATGTATACCTTATTTGAACAAAATAATTCACTGTAGAAACATCAATATGGGTTCAGACCAAATCATTCCACAACAATAGCATTAGATCATATTGTTAGCTTTATAATGAAAGGTTTTGAAGAGAGGGAGATAACGGGGCTGACTCTTGTGGACATAAGCAAGGCATTTGACTTGGACATTATGCAATATTATGGTTTCAATGGAACTGAATTAAAGCTCCTAAAATCTTATTTGGAAGACAGAGAACAAATCGTAAAATTAAATAATAACAAATCCAACTCAAAACTAGTTTCTGCAGGTGTTCCACAGGGGTCAGTCCTAGTATCAGCAAGAAGAGTCATTAAGCTGGGCTAAAAAATAGTTCTCGGCAAATAACCTCTGTGTAAATGAGTGTAAGACAGACAAAATTTTTTTCTCTTTAACCCTTTGCGGTCGAATGGCGAGTATAGGTCGCCGCGCGCCATTTTCCCGAACGCTCGAATGGCGACCTATACTCGCCTTGACGTTTAGTCCGTATGAAGTGCGCTAAAACTAAATATAATGTAATGATTTTATGTCTATTTGCTTCTTATACATTCCTTATTACTTTTAACGTTTATTTTATCTACTCCATGGATTATTTTGTTCTGAAATAAATGTTATTACTCCATGAACTATACTTCACAATTTGCGGTGTCTTGTGTCATCTGCAAGCGTCTGATAGTTCCAGCTCCGATTGTTGTCTGTGGTGTTTTGGTTATGTTTACTCTTTTGATTAGTTATAATTATGACTAATAAAATTAGTGATGACGATATTTTTGAATGTTTTTTGTGTGTTAATTTGACTTACAAATAAATATAAATGGGTTTTTACTCTCGTAATCTGTCACATATAGTACATATGTACTAAAAATATATGGAAGAAAAAATAAAACAGGTATACATTTTTATTTGTATTTCATCAATATACAGTATGTAATCAAAGTGCCTTAAAAATAAACCCTTATAAATGCATTTTAAAATTAATTTGGGTAATTAAATGTAACAATAGTAAAATCTATACAAAATAGCCAAAATTAATTCCGTCTCAGGGTGTCTGGGTGATTTAATTTAATCGACCTCAAAGGGTTAAACAATCAAACAGGCAAATTTTTAAACACCATTCATGTAAAAATTCTTGGAGTTCATTTAGAGAGTAAAATGACATGGGTAGTCCACATCCAAAATCTATGCAAAAGGTTATCCAGAATATTATTCTTGCTTTGGAAATTAAAAACATGTGTAACCCGATCAGTACTTCTCACTTCTTACTTTGCATTTTTCCATTCTCTACTTTCTTACGAAGTCCGCCTGTGGTGGAGTGCTCCATCATCATCCATAGCATTTATATGGCAAAAGAAAGCTATACTAATAATTAATAATCTCAGCCACTTTCAAAGTTGAAGGGAGAGTTTCAAAGAATTAAAAATTATGACTTTACCTTCGTTATTTATATTCACAAACTTATTATATGTAAAATAACATGAGCATTCTTTCCAAGACAGAGCAACAGTTCATAACGATAATACCCGTAATAAACATTACATAAATCTGCCATGGGTTAGACTTAAAAGAAATCCATCAACAGCCAATATTACCAGCAAATTAATTTTTTAATAAGCTGCCAGTCTCCGTGAGAACATTAAATCTTCATCAAATTTAAGAAGGTCTTGAAAGTTTTCTTACAGGAAAATGTGTTTTACTGTAACCAAGAGTATATGAATTTTGATTTTTCTGGTTTTAAGATCGAATAAATATTAAGTAACCACATGTTGAGTAATTATACCATTATTATTTATATACTAAACTAAATTTTGTGTATTTTTTAATTTCTAAGACACATTGTATAAACTGAATGGAATGTGTTTTATGTTTATTTTATGTTTTGCATATTGTTACTCGATATGACATGGCCTATTGTATTGTTATGTACTTAATGGCTAAATAAATGACTATTATTGACTATTATTGCAACACCAGACAAAAATCTGACCATGTGTGAAATCTACAGTGATTTGGTGACACGTAATATCTGCCAGAGATGACAGCTGGACCGCGAAATATCGGCCATAAGTAACCATAAGTTTTTGGACCCAAAAAGGGTCAGAAAAGCCCCGTATGTAAAATTAATGCATGTAGAAAGATGGGAATTAGTGAAGCGAACGTTTTAAGCCCTCTCTCGTCATTCTAGCATACATATTTATCGAGTTATTAAAGAAAATGTGTTTTGACTAAACTCAGTACATTGTCTTATGGGGGTTTTACACTAGAAAAGCCTGTTATTCCTTTGTTAGAGTACTTTTATCATCCCCAGCAACCTCACGCCTACTTTCAAGCCTGTCTGGACCTTCTCCTAACATTATAATGCGCAAAATTGTATTCCCAGCTTTGCAGGTAACAGGGGCGGATCCAGGGAGTCACGTTAGGGGGGGAAATTCCGGGGGTTAGGGGGGTATGGAGTACCCCTCAGGGCTGGGGGGTACGGGAGTTCTCCCCGGGAAATTTGTAAAATATTCTAGATCAATCATTTAAGCAGCCGTAAAAATAGCCGAACGCGTTTTATTGACCAAAATGAGTGTTATCGGCCTAAAAAGACGACTGTACTGAATTCATTGATCAAAATCAGCAAATTGACCTGTTGTTTCCGATTATAAATGGCAATTTGACCGCATTTCATGGTCGCCGTAATTGTTAGACCAAAAACGACAAGTAAACGTTTATCGGCAAATAAATAACAAAAAACAAAAACGCAATAGTTTATACCCAAACCGCAATTTAAAGTCCAACACGACAGCGGGGAAGTATCAAAGTATGTTATCGTCGAAAACGAAGATTTTACCGAAAATAAGATCGGAAAAAATGTATCGGCCGAGATACAGCGATTTTAAAAGATTTTAAAAGACACCCGAGATACATATTATCAGCCTAAAATACCTCAAATATATTCTCATTTTGCCACCTAAAACGCCTAAAAAGATCAAACTGTGTTTTTAGGCAAATTTACCGACCGGACGTGTCAGCCAAAATGGGTAATTTTACCAGCAACTTTACAGCATATTACTAGCCAAAAACTACGACCGCAAGTTTTTTTATCTTACGAAAACTAAGTACAACCCATATTTTATGTCAGAAATGTACTTAATCGCTCAAAAACGGCAATCGGACCGCATTTTCTCGGCAATAAATAAAGCCGGGTCGTGTTTTATATACCAAAAACGACGTCCAAAACGCGTTAGAAACATAAATTTTGCCGCGACTTGGTGGTAAAAAACACTGAAATTACTGAATTTTTAGGTATAATGGACTGGACCGCGTTTTATTGGCCTGAAGCGGCAAGCGAGCCGCATATTATCACCCATAATGCGATTTGTGGGTAAAACATCGACTACAATCAAATTTAGGGCCGCATTTTGCCGACCGAAAAATACTGCCAGACTGCGTTTTATAGAAAAAACATACTGACTAAAATAAATTTTATAAAACAAAATAGGCAATTTCACAGCATTCTATTTGCCGAAAACAACCGTTCTTCACATTTTAAAGTCCAAATTTGATGGCCGCAACGAGTTTTATTGACCGAAAATGACGACCGAGCCTCAATATATGCAAAAAATCACAATCTAACAGTGATTAATCATTAACAAAATAGTAATCGGACCACATTTTCCTAGCGAAAAATAAAAGCATCGCGAAATTTTGGCAAGTTTCGAAACTAGACCTAGCTGCCATTTGTCATTGGGCTATTAATTAATAATGCTTTCTACGAACAGGTCGACCTTAGATAGTATCAAGAATAGGATTTGATAGTGGTTTCCCTACCAAAATGCAAAAGAATGCCACAGCCGTAGATATACACAAAAAGCCGGATCGCAGGTTATACGATATTTTTACGAATACAAACGGCGATTTGACCAGGATTCGACCCCGTCCTACCACCAATGTATGCCTATTATTCCGCGTCGGATGGGTCAAAAAAAGGAATTTAGTTGCATTCCTAATGGCCCGAAAATGACGTTCTGCAAAATTTCTTATTGGCTGAAAATGAAAACCAAAACGTGTTTTATTGGCTGTAAACGACAACCGAGCCGCATGAACGAAAATGGCCGAAAAAGGCGTTTTAAACTAAATTCCCGTATATTCCCCGCATTTTCCCAGCATAAAAATTCCTGTATAATTATTTGATTTTCCTGGAATTTCCGGTCTGTAGTAGTATTACAGGCATATAAGTCTGACTGACGACGCATCAATCAGACGACAAGTCGTGATGACGCTGCTGGACAGACGTGCATTTTCCCAGCATAAAAATTCCTGTATAATTATTTGATTTTCCTGGAATTTCCGGTCTGTAGTAGTATTACAGGCATATAAGTCTGACTGACGACGCATCAATCAGACGACAAGTCGTGATGACGCTGCTGGACAGACGTAGCGCTGAGCGCTGGTGCGGGGGTGCGCGCGCAACTCTAACCTTTTGCCTTGGGGGGGAAATTTCCCCCATTTCCTCCCCCATGGATCCGCGCCTGGCAGGTAAATGAAACCAGGATCATCAGAACAGCCAAAAAATCACTGTTTTCAGATTTTAATAAAAATTGGAATAAATGTGTTTTTACACTGATTTTTAGTATCAAAAGTTGTTATGTGGAAATTCACTTCCCTCACGTCAGCGTGCTGTGTGCAAACTCGTTTATTATTAAACCAAACATTACCAGTTTTATAAGTCTTAAGGTTACAAATTAAAGGGCTTAAGGCTGTTTACAAGAAGTGTGTTTTATTTAATTTTATGTTATAAACTAAGTATTTTGTTTAGTTTACTTTTGCCAACAAATATATGTAATTTCAAGGTAAATCTTTAACTTTTGTTGATTAAAACAGTCTTTATATTTTAAGTTTAAGGCAAATATTTGACTTTTCCACTTTAGGACATGTATACAATATGTTATTTCTTAGTGTAATAATAACATTTTCTACACAAAACAGCTCTTATATTTTTTTACCCAATAACGTTGCAACCACCATTAAACTTAAAAAGTTGCAAAAACGTAAACGACTGTCGTTTACAACGTTTTGCAATTCTGAAATCATGTATTTGGTCCTAACTTAATTACTACGTGAGATATTATTGTAATATTTATTTTACACTACTTGTACTATTTCATATACATGTGACCAAAAGAAACATATATTCCATTGTTATTTTTCCAGTTATTTGTTTTTTTAATTTCCTGAAAAATTTACGTTTTGTCGCTTATAACGTTACTGGCGGTAGCCATTCAACTTTAAATAGGCTGATTAAAATGTTATATATTTATTATAAAAAACCCGTAGTCAATCATATGATTGGGGAAAAACTTGTTACTTGTAATTTTGAAAGAGGCTTCACAGGATGTGCATCTGTGAGCCTGCGTCATAGGTCAGAGGGGCACTTGCCTCGTG
Source organism: Allygus modestus (assembly GCA_963675035.1). NCBI lineage: Eukaryota > Metazoa > Arthropoda > Insecta > Hemiptera > Cicadellidae > Allygus > Allygus modestus. Next base: position 42,281,721 of record OY776113.1, on the reverse strand, counting down.
TTGCGATGTTGCTGATACCATTTCCACACTAAACTCCAGATATCCCAAGTGAAAAGTGATGGCTTGCGTACTATAGGAGCAGGATCAGGAAGATACACTCAGCTGTAATGTTTGATATCCTGGTTTTTACTTAATTAAGACAGGGTGTTTACTAAACCCTGTGCTTAGCATTCCCTGACTTTTACAGGATTTTCAGATGCTTTGACGAGAAATTTCAGGTTTTTATTTAAACAAGTTTTTTAACTAAACCAAGGATTTAAATGAGTTTTCTAACATATTATTTAAACTGCAATTAAGTCTACCACTAGATTAGAAAATATGTGTTTTAATATTAAAATTATCAATAATTAAGACTCGGTTTTAAGTACAGTAGTACAGACTATAAAAATTCCTAATTTTACCATTTTTTCAAAACTTTCTTACTTTCCCTGACATTTCCAGGATTTCTATGTTAGATAAACACCCTGTTAAGACTAAGGTAACAAGTTCAAAAGATAATTAAAAATTAAGTAGGTACTCTTACCTGACCAATGCCGAATCATGCAGCACCCCAGCAAAGCACCGACCGAACCACCTATCCATTGGGATCTTGTTCAGCAAATTTTTTTCTGTTAAATGACTGAAACATTGGAGTAAACAAAATTTAAAGCGAAATGAATGTCACATTAAAAAGAGTGACCGCAGACATTAAAGAATATTTCAGATTTGGTAGATATACCGTACTTAAAATGATTCTTCCAAAGACAATTGTACTTCAGACTAAGATTCTATTCATTAGAATTAAGGCTCAAAAATGCAACTACTAAACCACACCTCTCAATGGTAGTCTCACCTATCAATAATGGTATGACAGTCTGTCAAAGTGGCCTGATGCGGCAGGATGAGTACAGGGATTCCAATTTGCCAAATCAAGAAGGAGGGCTTAATTGTTTTTTGGCATTTAAATCAAAGACCATTGTTCAAGGGCCCTATAAATGTTTGGAATGCTGGTGACTGACCAACTGAAGCAACAAAAATCTTATCTCTGTTCTCTATTTTTTGTGCATATAACGCATATAATGCTGTTTGTGTCATATATGACAATATCGACTTGAGTTATGAGTGGGATACTATCGATTTGCAGATTATCCAACATAATATTCAGCAGTAGGCAATATTTTTGTGTTCAAGGACTTATATTAACTCATAATTAATATGTATAAATATTACATATTAATATCTTTGTACATTAATATTAAGATTTAAAATCAGAAATTTATTTCCATAAAAAGTGTACGACAATGAGCCCCAACAAATATTGAAAGATTTGTCGTTGGGTGCTAATATTACAATTTGAATACAATAATCAATAACAACATATTACAAAAGAAATACAGTGTTCTAGGCAACAGTACACAAATTTACATAATTAAAATAAAATTGAAAGCTGAGTACACAGGTTTGCTGCAACAAGGAACCCAAAATATGTGTTTTTATGCAGTTATCAATATAACTCAATCAGGTGAACAACATACCAAGTTTTATTAATTAGTTTTATTAATTTATTCATAACTAAGGGAGATATAAAACTTTACTTATTCTCCAAATAAATAACATGGGGGCCGAGAATGCAGGTTTGCTGCTACGAGGAAAATCAACAACAAACTTTTTTAATACAACAATCAATATAACACAACTAGTTGAAGCCACATACCAAGTTTCATCAATATACATTCATAAATAATCGAGATATCAAATTTTATTCGTTCTCCATAAGGATAACATTGGACAACGTACTGAGTTTAGCACTTTGAATATCTCAGGAATGGTTGGACGTAAAACAACAATTAAAACACCAAAATGATTGCTTTGTAGAGCTAAACATATTAATAAAAAGAAATCTGAAGTTTACAGTAAAATTATCTGAGTAAAATCTAAAAACCATTTTCCCATAAAATTAACATGGGAAATGTTATGGACGTGTTTTTGACTTTTCTTCACAACCACTAAACGTAGGTTAATGATTCAAAATACTAAATTATTTGTTTTTTTAAGTTATATAAAATTATAAAATGAATATAAGAAAAATTGAGTGTTTTTTAAATTGTATGGTAAAAAGTTCAAAAAACTGATTTTTGGAAAATTTAAAACCCCCATAAAACCCTCTTCCCATAGTCCGATCGATCTGGTTTTCGAACTGAAAGTCATAAATGCTTCTCTTAACATTTGTGCCAAATTTCATCAAAATCGGGCGTTTCTTTCAAAAGTTATCAAGGTAACGGACACAAATATATATGTGTATATATATATAATATATATATATTAATATATATAATATATATATATTAATATATATAATATATATATATTAATATATATAATATATATATATTAATATATATAATATATATATATATATATTTGAACGAATAGTGTTTTTGGCATCTGGGGACCTCAAAACGAAAAGTTATCATGGCCTCGGGCTTAAGTCTTACCATGCCACCTACGGTAATAGCTTCTCCCTATAGGATGAATTCGCTAATAGTAACACTTGAACCAATAATATTAGGGCAACCTATCATCTGTTCCATGAAAAATGTGTAACACTAATTTACATTAGTATTTATATAATAAGTAAATAAATAAATACAAAACAAATAATACTGAACATAATAATTGGGTTTAAGTAAAACTCACCCATCCACCATATTTATAAACAGTTTTAACTCACAAATATCTCTGTGCATGCTACTGCTTACAACACCACTAATCTAAAAATCTGCTTGCGCTTTGGGGTACCTGGAAACTCGCTTGTTTGCATGCACACACTCACTCATACACATATGCACTTATATTTCCCTCACTATTTTAGTAAATGATGGAATATTTTTATCATTTTTGTTCAACAACAAAGAAATAAATCTGATTGTATGACATTAAAGTGTCTTGTATTTTACAAATTTAAAGGCAACTCATTAAAAAGCTTTTGAACTATGTGACTTAAGATTAGTATTTTTCCTATATGCATTACAAAATCTTGGCAATTTGTATTTTTCTAGGTTTCTAAACATGTATTGTTATTTTACGTTTGGTATTATAAAATCGTGTTTGTTGTGAAATATCTTGATGATCTAATATTTATAAAATTCACTTCGATATAGTATATAATAACTTTTGAAAATACTGGATTAGTAGATACACATTGCAGGGTGACTACAAAGAGTTAAATATCTCTATTTATTATCAGATTATCAAAACGCATTTGCTTATTTTTCCACCAATATTACAAATTCTTCTCAGTGGGTTTTCTTTAGACTATTATTAAGCTATATAGAACAAGTTTTTTAGTTACAAGGTCACGGCAACAGAGCATTAACTTAAAACTGTGGAAAATTATGCGAAAAGATCACTCAAAATCTGCCTCCAAATGTCGTTCAAAAACTACGATGGAAAGTGTACCATTACTAGAGTATTAACCATAGATGATGCTCCAGCCCTACTGCAGCAAATTAGCAAATTATTATGACCAAACCTCATCAAATTATTAGAAATTCACAGCTTAACTTGTATTACTGCAAATGAACCACTACCGAATAACGTGACATGATCAAATACGATCACATAATGCAGACAAACCATGTAAGCTATACTTTACTGATAAACTGAGGCTAATGACCGATAAGATACCGCACAAGATCTCTCAACACTAGGACTAAACCTTAAAATATCGGTGTACAAATACGACCTTGACTTGTACTGTGACAAAATCCCAGAAAAAATGTTTTGACAATGCGGAAAAAAGACCAATGTCCTCGTGTTGGCTACCGCGACATAATAAAGTAGTGAAATTGACATTAAGACCGTCCATTTCTAAAAAATGTGTATGGTGTTCTTTATTGTGAAAATGTATCGGTCTATGTTTTCCTTCTGTAACTTTTTAATTCTTCGACAACATCAACTTGACCAGTAAAATGTTCCCTAGCAGCTTTATATCTCTTAACATTAACTAAACTACATGAACAAGATACAACTTAGCATCAAAACCTGGTCATAGTACACAACCAGTATTTGAATGGAAGATGAGGATAAAGGTAAAATATGTATATATGTAATTAAGAATACCAAGATCCATCCACGATTTGATTTATTTCAATGTACCTGCATTCACTTTATACGTAAGATCTTATACAGCGACGGTTAGGTCATATTATCATTACCAATCCGCTTATAAGTCCTTAATCCCCAGCATGTATGTGGATGGGAATACCATTTATTTGGTTAGGCCCAAAATATAATTTCACTAAAATAGGCCTAACAACAATTTTGGATTCATTAGACTAATAGGTTAAATGGCAAAGCTAGCGGCAAAGTCCTCTGTGTGTGGTCAATGATATTTGTTTAATCTACTAGCTTAATGAAATATATTCTGTCAATATTTATTTTAGGAGTTAGAATTGCTGGTATTTTAACTGTTAACCGTTTTAGTGCTACGGCATCGCTGGCAGCGACGATGTAGTTTGCGTAGAGCAGGAAAACTAAGCCATAGTTGCATTGACCATTGCATACTTGAGGATAAGGAAGGTCAAAGTTCAATCAGAGATCAAGTAAAGATAGCAGACCACTACACCTGTGTTATCAATATCCAGCCTGACAACTCCTGCCCAGCTTATCAGATAAACAACACAAACAAGATTATCAATGGAAAACTGTTGGGACAGGGGTATTGGGGCAGATGGACTGTAGAATGGACAATATATAAACAAATGTGCTCTTATTTTCATAGAGCTATGGTGAAAGTAGTTATGAAAAAACTTAATAAAAGTCAAAAACAAAAAAAAACCGTGGATGACACAAAATACTGTTAATATAATAAAAGAAAGAGATTCAATTTTTCAAATTTATAAAAGGCATACAAGCAACATTTAGTATAAAGAAAGATACGATCGTTTAAGAAATAGAGTAATTATTAAGGAAATTGGTAAAGCAAAGAGAATTTACTTTCATAATATTTTTGTTGTAAATAGGAAAAATAGGAAAGAAATATGGGCCCAAATAAACTGTTTGTTAGGAAAAAGCAGGACAGAAAAAATAGATAGCATTGTGAATAAATATTTAGGTAAAACATACACAAGAAATATGTGATTCCTTTATTGAAAAGTTTACTCAGGGTGTACAAGCAGACTATAAGCAGGGTGTATTCATGACTGCAGGCTGGATACATTGCACCCAATCCCAGAAAGGGAAGTAAATGTATCCTTTTACATTCTTGCTTTGGACATGACAAAATTACACACACTGCTGAGCTCAATGAAGAAAAAAGGTGTAGGAATAGATTGCATAAGAATTATAGATTTAAAGAAAAATTCACAGGCGCTGGCTGATCCCTTAGTTAAATTCATAAATAATTCAATAATGAAAGGAAAAATACCAGATGATACACCACTACAACTATTCTAATTATCGTCCGATATCAATCCTACCGTCTGTTGGGAAACTTCTTGAGCGATATGTAGCAAATAACTTAAATTACTACATGAAGGATAACCAAATTATTAATGACTGTCAGTATGCATATCAAGCAGGTAAAGTAACAAATGAACTATCAGATTTCAGATTTCGTAAATAATGAATTAAGTTTAGGGAAACAAGTCTTGGTAGTACTGTAGTATTTATTGATATTTCAAAGGCATTTGATACCCTGAAACATGATAACATGATTGGTGTTGCCCTGGAGAGAGCTGGAATCAGAGGACCTGTCAAAGACTGGTTTATGGAGTACATAAAGGACAGAGAAATAGCGAAAATAGACGAAACATATAGCAGATCAGAAGTTTTAAAATATGGTGTGCCTCAGGGTAGCATTCTGGGTCCATTAATACATTTACTGTAATTTACTGAATTAAGCTAAGGGAAACAAGTTTTGTTAGTATTTATTGATATTTCAAAGGCATTTGATACCCTGAAACATGATAACATGATTGGTCCCTGGAGAGAGCCGGAATCAGAGAACCTGTCAAAGACTGGTTTATGGAGTACGTAAAAGACAGAGAAATAGTAGCGAAAATAGAAAACATATAGCAAATCAGAAGTTTTAAAATATGGTGAGCCACAGGGTAGCATTTTTGGATATTAAAATACATTAATATATTTACTGTATGTAAATAACATGCCTGATGTAATAAGGAACAGTAAAATTTATATGTGTGCAGATGACACAGTGCTGGCTATATCAGACAAAAACATAGAATGTGTAGAGAAGAATTTGCAGTAGGATTTCTTACAACTAACAAAATTGTGTCACGACAGTGTTTTAAGCATAAATGGCAGTAAATCTAAAACAATGCATGTTCATTCACCTTACTTTAATTGCAGAGAACCCAACATAAAAGCACATTCATATGATTCATATGATTCATATGATAAGGCTTATGTTGTATATGTTATCTGTACATATTCATGACTTGTTCATTGTATATACTGTATATGCTTTTCTGAATAAAGAATTTTGATTTGATTTGATTTGATTGCTTACACTTAGAAAAGTTTATGGATGGAAAGTGCAATTGTACATTATAACAACTTGTAATAAACTTAAAATATTTAGGTATCACAATAGATCATAATTTTAAATGGGATGTGCATGTGAGAGAAATAACAAACAGACTATGAGTGTGTGCAGTAAAATTGTATTACTTGCGGCAATTTTTACCATTCCATACAATGGAGTTATTATATTCATAAATGTGTGAATCACTGATATATGGATTGAGATTATGGGGAAATGCTTCACACAATGCAACAAATGCAGACTGCCCAAACAAGATTATTACGAACTGTAGGAAATCTTGATGCTACTTTGTTGAGACAGATCCTATAGGGCCTAGTTTGTTTTCAATTTTTAAACACTCTGCTAGTACAAAAGCTATACAAGTATTTGTTCGAAAAGCTATACAAGTATTTCTTAATTATTGATTATTTTTTTTAAATAAGTTTAAAGTTAAAAACTCTCACAGAAATAATTCTAGAAAAACTTGTTATGTGGTGCCAGGATTAAATAATAAGTATAGTAGGAGAACAGGCAGTTTTTTGGTACTATCAATGTTAAATGATTTACCTGCGAGCTTAACAAATTTAAGAAGTTATTCTTTGTTGAAAACCAAATTGAAAAAATACTGTATTTTTGAAATTCATAATAGCGATGGATTTGAATTTATTTTTTGATTTATTTGGACTTTACCTATTGCTTCTAGTGTTTAAAACTACACTACGTTTCGGTAGGTAAGGAAACTCCTCCTGTTATCAAGTGAACCCTACTTACATCTAAATATCAAATTCTTACACCTAACTAACCTACATTTTTTTGTATTTTTTTAATTATTTTTCTTTTACATTTTAATTTACACTAACACAAAGATAACAAATATATATACAATAAATCGAACACAATACACTATCACAACATTTATATATACGGACAAATGGAAAACTGACAATACATTACCTGTTCTGCATCGTAGCCTCCAATCTAACGGCAAACACGGGAAACTTGAATCTCACGTCCATCCACAACCAAACGTCGAGTGCGCGGTTTGGTTGTGGATGGACGTGAGATTCAAGTTTCCCGTGTTTGCCGTCAGCTTGGAGGCTACGATGCAGAACAGGTAAGGTATTGTCAGTTTTCCATTTGTTCGTATATATAAATGTTGTGATAGTGTATTGTATTCGATTTATTGTATATATATTTGTTATCTTTGTGTTAGTGTAAATCAAAATGTAAAAGAAAAATAATTAAAAAAATACCAAAAAAATTAGGTTAGTTAGGTGTATATATAAATGTTGTGTTAGTGTATTGTATTCGATTTTTTGTACATATATTTGTTATCTTTGTGTTAGTGTAAATTAAAATGTAAAAGAAAAATATTGAAAAAAATCCAAAAAAATGTAGGTTAGTTAGGTGTAAGAATTTGATATTTAGATGCAAGTAGGGTTCACTTGATAACGGGAGGAGTTTCCTTACCTCCCGAAACGTAGTGTAGTTTTAAACACTAGAAGCGATAGGTAAAGTCCAAATAAATCAAAAAATTAAAAAATACTTTATGGCTTGTTGAATAATCATGCTTTTTATTGGTGTTAAGCATTGTTATGGTTTGTTATTGTTGTTCCAGATGTATTGATGTGTTATTTGTCAGAAAATGTATTTGAAAATTTGTTAATTTGCTGTTATGTTTATATTTTTTATTCTTGTTTAGATTTATGTCATAGCTTGATAAATCCTGAGCCCTAGTATTTTGAAAGGAGGCAGTGTTTTTTTGTATATATTATTTTGTTTATTTTTGTTTGCTCATGCTTTTGCAGCTATTGTATAATATTGCATGAATTGTAGAAATTGCATATTTGTTTTGAATAAATAAATAAATAAAAAAGTATAAAGTGTGAGCGTCACTGTAAGCGACTCTGTGTATTTCATATAGTAAACAATAACTAAGTTTACGTACTAGCTGGTTAATGTGGCAAAATGATCCAAAGGCCTCAAACTATTGATTTCTTGAGTATTTTGCTCTGTCATTGCCGCTAGACATCAGCTGTTTACACCTCTATCATGGTTTTTCGTCTGAGTAGCCTGAGAGTTTGTTTCAGCCCGGTATTTTGAAATCTTTGTTTTTTGAAGTGAGGTTAGTAGTTTTGTTTAGCCTACTTCCAAAGTATTTTTAGTTGTAATAAATTTACTTGAAAGTGTTTTAGTAAATATTGATGAAGTAAGATGTAACTATTGTGTATTTATTTGCAAAACCAGTATTTATTTGTGTTTGTTCAAAATACGCTTCCGCTTGTTTTTTTTTTATAAAATTGTTAGATTTACAAATAGGGTCATATTTGTTTATCAAAACGTTCTCTATAACATGCACTTTACAATGAACACCATGTAAATAACAAAAAAAAAAGTTTTTATGCAATTCATTTTGTCAAAATAAAAAAAATTGTCAGAATTATTTTTTAATTTTTACATACAAAATAAATGTATAGTACCTTTATATATATATATATATATATATATATATATATATATATATATATATATATATATACAGCAATAAATGAGGGATTGGTCAATATTATATTTATTTGTGTGCAAAATAAAACAAATTAGATGAAAATATCTTGAAAAATAGAGGAGATATGAACGTTTTTATCAGATCTTGTGTTGTTTTGTCAAAATTCCTTAGCATTTTCCACCATAGCAGTGGATATAACCAGTAGCACTAAAAGGGTTAAGTAAACTAAAATGTGGACATTTGAGATCCACAGTAACAAAAGTTACAAGTGGTAACTCAACGCATAGATCCTTGCCGTTAGCTATATGAACTATAATCGTAAATGATGACTTACCTATATAGAGTGGTGTCTTCTTTTTTAAGGACCGTTTTTGTTGTTTCTATCAAGAAAGGTATACTACTATACCAGGTTTTGAGGGACTCATACAACCCTTTGGCTATCCAATAAATATCCACATCATCTTCAAATATACCTATGAGCGTTCGGGTGATTGCAAGTAGGTTTTGGTGAAACTCAAAATTAAGCTAGAAGAATAGGAAATAAACAACATTAGGGTCAAAAAGTATTAACAACAGTAAAATATTATCAGGAAAGGCAATGACTTAGTCGGGTGATTTTCATGTCATGTTTCGTTGTGTCTGTTTGTATATTTCGTGTTAGTGTTTTGTGTTTTTTTTAAATAATTTCTTTAGTAGCATGATACGTGTTGTTACAATTAAACAGGATGAATAAAATATGTCTTACAACGCTACAAAGTATATTTACACTTATACTGTACCTACATACAAGACGGTAAAATATTTATAAAAGATGGTACTAGCCTTGTACCATCTTTTATATATATATTACCGTCTTGTATGTGAGTACAGTATAAGTATAAATATACTTTGTAGTGTTGTAAGACGTATTTTATCCATCCCGTTTTTTTTATATAATGACAAGAGGCTTTTTTCATCAGTTGCCATAAAAAGGACTAACACCGCATAACCTGAAGGTGGGTAGTACCCAATAAATTAATTTTAATAAAAAATACCCCCGTCGCAGCAAACCTGCGTACTCAGCGAATTTCCAATGCATATATATGTGTCTCACTACAACACAGAGCCACTTACCAAGTTTCACAAAAATACATTCATGAATAAGTGATATATAACATTTTATTTATCCTCCATAAGAACAACATTAGGGCTAAGTATGCAAGTTTGCTGAAACGAGGAAGATAAACAATGTGTATTTTTGCAATTATCAATATAACTGAACCAGGTGAAGCTACATATCAAGTTTTATTAATTTAGGTTCATAACTAAGGGAGATATACAACTTTACTTACTCTCCATATGAATAGCGTGGGGGCCGAGTATGTAGGTTTGCTGCTACGGGGAAAATCAACAAAAAACCTTATTTGTGCAAATATCAATATACCACAACTAGTTGAATCCACATACCAAGTCTCATCAATATACATTCATAAATAATCGAGATATCAAATTTTATTTATCCTCCATGAGGATAACATTGGACAACGTACTGTGTTTAGCACTTTGAATATCTCTGCAATGGTCGGACGTAGAACAACAATTAAAAGACCAAAATGATTGTTTTGTAGAGCTAAACTGATTGGGAAAAATAAATGTGAAGTTTATAGTGAAATTATCTAGGGAAAATCCAAAAACCTTTTTCCCATAAGATTAACATGGTAAATTTTATGGACACGTTTTTTGACTTTTCTCTACAACCACTTAATCTAGGTTAATGATTCAAAATACCAAATTATTTGTTTTTAAGCTCTATAAAATGGCTATAACACCCGCGCGCGCACACACACACGCACACGCACACGCACACACACACACACACACACACACACACACACACACACACACACACACACACACACACACACACACACACACACACACACACACACACACACACACACACACACACACACAAATTTGAACGAATAGTGTTTTTGGCTTCTGGGGACCTCAAAACAAAAAGTTATCATGGTCTTGGGCTTAAGTCTTACCATGCTACCTACGATAATAGCTTCTTCCCTATAGGGGAAATTCACTAAAAACCACCTAAAACACGTCTTTCAAAGAAAAAATGTTTCACTAATCAAGACTTTTAAGATGCCTTGTGCTTACATTAAAGATTTTCAAGATTTCCTCAGTGGGCCGCCCTTTGTAGTACATAATTATGAGTATCAACGTATAAAAATAGTTTTTTATGCCTAAAATATAATAAAGAAATTTTGTTAAAGTGGATTGTTAAATTCAAATATGTTCAACAATTCCAGGACTTTTGGGAGACCCGATATTTTAGTAAAATTGCATCTTGATGAATGTTACAAATTACAGCCTTCTAAGGAATCCTCGCCCGTAATCTTAGAAATCCAAATAGTCTATACCTAATTATTCCAAATTTATTCTTAGTTTTATTGTAAGAATATTTATTTTAAAGCATGGTCGGGATCCATTGATAACGACCACACACACTCACAGGTGTAATGTATACTTTTAAAGTGAAATTTGGAAACATTATTACATATTTTTATTTAGGAAGGGTTACGTTATATTTTAATTTACCGTTATAATGTTTATATTATTTTTAGCCAATTTCCCCTATAGAGAAGAAGCTATTACCGTAGGTCTCATGGTAATACTTAAGCCCGAGACCATGGTAACTTTTTGTTTCGAGGTCCCCTGATGCAAAAAACACTATTCGTTCAAATTTATATATATGTGTGTGTCCGTGAATGCGATAACTTGAGTAAAAAACGTCCAATTTCGATGAAATTTGGCTCAAATGTGTAAAGTGACATTCATGACTTTTAAGTTCGAAAACCAGAAAAATCGGACCATGGGAAGGGGGGTTTATGGGGGTTTTAAATTTTCCAAAAATCAGTTTTTTGCATTTTTCACCCTAAAATTTGTAAAACACTCAATTTTGGTTTTGACCAGTTTATAGAGCTTAAAAAACAAATAATACAGTACTTTGAATTATTAACCTAGGCTAAGTGGTTGCGGAAAAAATCCAAAAAACCTGCTCATAAAATCTCCCATGTTAATCTGATGGGAAAAAGGTTTTTGGCTTTTCCTCAGTTCATTATTTTAATGGACACTCCACATTTGCTTTTACCAATCAGTTCAGCTCTACAAATCAATCATTTTGGTGTTTATTTTGTGATTCTACGTCCAACTGTTGCAGAGGTATTTAAAGTACTAAACATAGTACATTGTCCAATGTTATCCTTAAGGAGAATAAATAAAATTTAATATCTCGATTATTTATGAATGTAGATTGATGAAACTTGGTATGTGGCTTCACTAGTACTGGTATATTGATATTTGCACAGATAATTTTTTTTGATTATCCCCGTAGCAGCAAACCTGCATACTCAGCCCTAATGTTGTTTTTATAGAGAATAAGTAAAGTTTTTTATCTCCCTTAAGCACTAATGTTGTTTTCATAGAGAATAAGTTAAGTTTTATATCTCTCTTAATTATGATGACAAATTAATAAAACTTGGTACGCAGCTTCAACTGGTTCAGTTATATTGATAATTGCATAAAAACACAAATTTTGTATTCCTTGTAGCAGCAAACCTGCGTACTCAGCCCTAATGTTATTCTTATAGAGAATGAATAAAATGCTATATATCACTTATTTATTCATGTATTTTTATGAAACTTGGTAAGTGGCTTTATGTTGTAGTGAGAAACATATGCATGCGTTGGAAATTCCCTGGGTATGCATGTTTGCTGCGACGAGGGTATTTTAATTTACAATTTTAAATACTAGGAAACATTATATTTGATTTTTTATGAAAGAACTTTGCAAGCACCCTCTCTTGTCAATGACATTAGTAGGCTGCTTTGCTTACAAATTGACTTGTCCATTACATTGCTCGGAATATTTCAGTCTTAAAAAGCCTCATCATTTTGAGTTAACAAATTATATTTTTACATGAGCCTATTTGTGGTATGATCATAATTAACTCCTACTAAATTAATTGAATTCGTAAAAATATGTGAATTGATATACAAATGCTAATTGTGGATTTGAGCGAATCCACAAAGCAAATAATACTTCCATAAACATCTTTTCCTATTCAAATATTAATGTGCCCCCTTGTATCATAAATATGACAGTCACAACAATATTGCAAACAATTGCCTGAAAATGATGACATTAACTCATAAAATATGACTTGAAAATTGTGACCACAATTCATAAAAGCTGACAACCATGGGCAAACCAAAGGTTATGATCAATCAAAACAAAGTCGGCCTACAACCGTACGACAGGAGAGCAGATAAAGTTGTTAGCCAATCATAATCCAACCAGCAAAAACGATGGATTTGGCTATCAATAAAATGGTATCATCTGACACTCGCAGCCAGAATAAGTGATATCAGTAGGCTAAAATGTAACATTGCTCAACCGTATATAAGCTTCCTTGTCTAGAGCAGCTGGGCTAGGCAATATTAATCACCTATCGCAACAGGACTGACAAATCTTAATTGCAAGTTTTAGTATGAAATTCCTAATAATTTTCCTCACAATGCATTGAAAATGCTGTAGGTAAAAATAAATCCTTGTCTATTAGCTACCATGAACTTTTTTAACCTAACTTTTTTAACTATTGTTGGGGTCATTTCACATCAAATCAACCAACAGAAAAATATTTTTGGACCTTGACATTTCAAAATCTCCTAATTTTTTTTATTTGTTCTTAATCGAAACTAATAAAATTGCAAAGTTTCAGATTTTAGGCTTCTAAAATTTGAGTTATAAATTTTCTAAAAATATAAAATCGCATAAATTTTAAAGAGTTTTGAAACCTTTAAATGTAGTTTAAAACCTATTTGTCGTAAAAGTCTGGAATTTTCACTAATTTATTCTGTTTGATATTAGCTTTAATTTGATATGCATCATGGTCATATTGGTAAAAATTATTTTTCCAATCAAATTTTCAAAAAACATTTTTACGAAATTTCAAAAATGTATTAAAATGTATGTTATAAGAATCTCAATAAAATTAAAAACCAATAAAGTAATTTTACTAATTTTGATAGTATGGTCCCTATTATAATTTTTTTGTTAGGTAGGCCACTTAATATTTCCAATTTTTAACTATGAAATAAAAGTATGATCATAGGTCCATTTCCATAAAGTTATTAGTGTACGGTAATTTAATACATTTTAAGTCTACTTAAAAATACATTTAATCTATTTTAAGACTTTGCAAACATCAGACATCCAATGCACAGAATGCATTACATCCTACAAATCAAGATAATGAAAAGTAACTGTATTGTAATAGATGTGAAATATATACCTACTGTTTTTATTTAAGAATGACCAAATATACATGTTTAGGCTTGTATTTGTCAAGTGTTTTAATACTGATGACAGTTTGTTACTGATCCTGCATGGGTGGCTCTGAACTGACTGAAATAAACTACTTAAAATTTGGTGTTAAAAAAAATTGAGGAAGAATTTGGTATAAACAACTACATGGCTCGGTCAGTAAAACGGTTGGTGAGAGAAAAGGGCATTTTATCAACTCCAAATCCAAAACCAGGAAAAACATTGGATGAAGCTACTGCCAGGTTAGTTGTAGACTTTTATAATAGAATAGTTATGAAGTTAGCAGAATGATGCCGGGAAAAAAAGACTTTGTACCGACAAGACAAAAAGGTGTGAAACTCAGCGAGCACATAATAGAATAGAGAAGCTACTCGGAGCAGAGAGTGCGGCCAGCCAGCCTGGCAGACGGATGAGGCAGTCAAGATGGCGGCGCCGCCCTAGTCCGAGCGTCTACCTCGCACTGCTACACACTATTTCAGTTAGTCGCAGTGAGGGTAGATACAGCTTTTGTTGTAGACCTAAGATGTCGAATTACACGAGATGGTAAACTGGTTGCAATAACCGGACACCTATTTAAAACGGGGTATCAATCACCCGCTGGGATTACATTTCACAAGAGCCCATAGTTTTAATTTAATTTAATATTCATATCAAGTGGTTACAAAATATCCTTGCTTAGTCATAAATTGTACTGAATATTCCGATAATTTCTCTATAAAATCTAGTCGCTCTACATCTATTAATGATTCTTTTTGTGTTGGCCACAAAAACTAAAATTAAAGTAACAGTTGTTATCTTATATATAATAAACAGTATTTTAATGTATGGACTAAAAGACATTTGGAATAAATAATATAATAAAATACACATTTGAACTATCATTTACATTTTAAAATCATTACTTTTTCATTTGTAAATTAAGGGCTTGTACAACCCTTTAAAAGTGTGCCGACTTTGCGAAAGATGTTTTAGAAGTACCTAACTATAATAGTCTAAGTGAAAACAATATTCTCAGTAAAATGTAAAACCATGTACTTGGTCAATCTGTAGGTATGGTATGGATTTATTCTGCAACGTTTTAAATTTTTCTGATAATGAGTAGGACGATAATAATTGTTATTTAATGATCAAAATAATAGCTCATAAGTACTTTTCTGTATAATGAACCATCATTACAGTAATATAATTAATGAAGGTCTGCATACTTATAAGGTGAGACAACAACTGAATAATACTGTAATTTCTTTGGGTAAATGAACATTGATCTCGGATCTTAAAACTATTTGGACTAAGTTATTTAATACCCTTAATCAGCTATAGCGAGTGAAACTTCGAAGATATTACAAACATATAAATAAGTAAATAAAACTAGTTACACAAATTATTTTTCATTTACTAGTCCTTAAATGAATACAATATCATTACTAATCCTAGCTAAAATAAAATTACAAATAAAAAGAAAAACAACAACGTAGCCGGAAAACAAACACACTGCATTCCTATGGTCGGGCGTGGCACGGCAGCGGGCTGCGCGAAAGACAGTTTTGCCGCTTTCTTATACCTCGACTTCTGAGGAAACCAAACATGTTAGAAAGAAAAAGTAGGAATCAAAAATTAAATTTGTTTATTTATCTACAACCTTTCTGCTGGAAAAATGTCTCTGACCAAAAAATAAAAAACTTTCCCACAGAACAACTTTTTCATGTCTGGTTTTGAAAAACAGAGCTACAAGTGTGTATTAAATTATTTATAAACCATTTAATAACATTATTATTAACTTTAAATTATTACCATCGTTATCCTCAGACTCTATGCTAAAAGAATGCAAAATTTAAACAGTATTCTTCAACTATTACTGTTAATAAGGGCTGTGTATCGGTCGCAAAGTTTTACCGCGCATTGAGCTCGCGGATCGTAGATTTCAGGCTGTAAGGCACACCAACATTGCGGATCTTGCCTCACTTTTATTGCACGGGGTATAAGCACTTGTCTTCTCTATTCTATTATGTGCTCGCTGGTGAAACTCCAAATTCAAAAGTGTTTGGTGTTGGGCAATTTGGCGGAGCTTTATCAGTTGTTTTAACCCTTTTCACTCGAAAACCGGAGCAGCTCCGGCCACCGCATTATGCTATGTTGTCGCATGCCGGGCCTGACCCGCACATGCGTTTTTTTTTTTTATTTATTTATTTTTGATCCCCCATCAACTGTATCAAAATAAACACACAAAAGTCAGCTTTTTTAACAAACAAAAAATAAATAAATAATTGAGTGACCAGCTGTGATTTTAAATACAGCTGGATAGGAATAGGAGAGTAAAAAAAATTAGAGTGGAAAGGGTTAAGGAAAAGAATCCAACACACATCACATAGGGTTTTCCAAGTTTTGTCAGTTGAGGCCAAAAACTGCATTTTGGCTGGTGGAGGTGGCACCCACACTGTGTGTATGTACAATACACCAAAATTTGAAACTGATGATGAGCGGCGTAGGACTTACAAGTATCATGTGGGTTAGAGGTAATAAACCATTGAAATCATACCATTGTTGTCTCGCAAAAATAATGTGCAATCCACCCTCATAAACCTGGTTTATGAATGAATGTAAGGAATGCCCTGGTGTTAACCAGTTAAGTGGAGCTTTGATAAATGAATTTGAAGATAAGGTTATTGATGAAGTGACATACTAAGCAGTGGATTACTGTATATATGTGTATAATGGAATTTATAACCAAAAACAGTGAAGGCTTTGTTGATGAATTTCTGTAAATGCTTTTAAAACTCAAAACTCATTCATTCATTCATTGCAAACAGGCAAAAATAATGTTGCTCAGAAAAGAAAGATAACTTAGCACCAGATGAACTAGTTATTAATTGTGATTTTGCAGAAAATTTCTCATTTATACTCCAAGATGAAGTTCAGTCATTCCATTGGTCTAGAACATAATATTTGACATAAAGAAAATTACATACTTCTCCGATGGCAGTTCTGCTCAGTATAAAAACAAGAAAAATGTTCAATAACTATGCCTCCATAAAACTGATTTTGGAATTAAAGTAGAATGGCAGTTTTTTGCAACATCCCACAGTAAAATTGCTTGTGATGGACTTGGTGGCACTGTGAAACGGCTTGCCGCTAAAGCCAGTCTGCAAAGACTTTACAATTACCAAATAGTAACACCATAGCAGTTGTATGAATTTGCTGTTGATAACATATCTGGGACACAGACCATAGAAAAAAGTAGACTGGGCATCAAGGGTATAAAAGTGAAGCACAAATTGAATCTGGACCACCAAGGTAGCGGCTTTTAATTGTTTTTGAGTCCCAACAGATAGCTTTACTTTTGTTGTGACTTTGGTCTTAAAACTACACATAAGTCAAAACATATGTATATTTTAGATGATTTTATCAAAAAGAAATGTATTTATTTACTAAAGTGGTTAGTAAATGCTTAAACGGTTCTTGCACTGTTAAAGCTCAATTTATCAACACTATAAATAAAAAATAATTTTTTCAACAGTTAATATAATTATTTGAAACTAGAGATTATAAAAATTATATGTGAAACTATATAAGAAAGCAACGACAACATGCTGTCTATTGCAATGATGGTGCAGTAATGCTATCTGGTACAGCCCAAGGGGAATGAGTAACATGACAAACTATGGGAAACAAAACCAATTTACTTATATATTTGTTATAAAATGTTGAATAACTAAATATAGTTGTGGGTCTAACAACTCTAAAAAATTAATTCTTTAGTTTACAGTATCCAGTCTTTCAAAAATATGATGCCAAATTTTATTAAATATCCATAATTAATATTCTAGTATTTCTATACAATTTTAGACCACCAAGATGGCGGACATGCCAAAAATGAGCTTCACCAGCTGCAATGCTAAAGTAATAGGGATGCCCAGTCTATTTTTTTCTATGGTCTGTGATCTGGGATGGATTTTGTATACTGTTTGTTAAAAGATTGTGAAGAAATGGAAAAGAAACTTGCATCACGCTTCAGTGAATCAACAGCAATTGTTGGCACTCAACAGTTCCACTCCTATAGCCCTATTTCAGAAAATCATATCAATGTTAAATATTATCAATCCAGTCCAGATCAGTTAACTAAAACTATTAAGGCATTTGACTTTTTAACACCTACAGATTTACAAAAAATTGAATCAGGTTTTGTTGCCTACGATCAATCATGGTGGTTTTCATGTATTCTTAATAACAATTTTTTACACTTGAGTTTAAAGTTAGTTTTGACACCCAAAAGGACCTGCTGCTTCATTTTTCTGTCCACAATTCTAATAGTGACATTTTGACTGTATCAGGTATAACATTAATTCAGAAAGTAGAACCAATGACTGCTACTGGGAGGGTATACACTTTAAGCAAAGAAGAAAATTATTTACCTTCAAATTCACTAGAAAACTACCTCAAAAATATATAAGAACTTAAAATATCACGAATAATACAATTTAATTTAGTTTAGGTGAAGGTTTTGCCAGTCAATTTTTTTTGTTTTTGTTATTTACTTTAAATTATTTTTACTTTCTTTTGCATTTAAGTCCTTAGGAATGAGCGTGATTGATCAATCATCAATTCCACATCTTATGAAATCACAGTGTACAAAATAATTTATTTAAATATGATCCCATTGTCATTCCATTCTAAAATTTGACATATATGTTCCATATTAGAGTATGAACAAAATATATTTTTTCAAAACCAAATAAAAATTTATTTTTAAAATTTCGTAACAAAGATTTTTTGAAATTATTTTGGGAAAAATAATGTTCACTAATATGGCTATGATGCATATCAAATGAAAGCTAATAAAATGCATATCAAATGAAAGCTAATATAAAACAGAATAAATTGGTGAAAATTCCAGCCTTTTATGAATAATAGTTTTTAAACTAGAGCCATTTAAAGGTTTCAAAGCACGGTCAAATTTATGCGATTTTTGAACATTTATAACTCAAAATTTAGAAGCCTAAAAAATCTGAAACTTTGCATTTTTATTAGTTTTGATTATAAGAACAAATATACAACAAATTATAATTAACAATTGCCAAACTCAATATTTACTGATTAATCACTGATAAGTTACATTTAATGTTGTAAGCCATCAGTTACGTGTGAGAAGAAATAACAGCCCAAAAAAAGTTGGTTATTATCTTAAGTGGTGTGGGTCTATTAATTAAAAAATCACTTACCTGGGCATCCTTATCAAACATCAAGTTATATTTTTCTAAAAGCCACATTTGCAAAAAGATTTGTTCCTTAGGCGAGTCAGCGGTAACATAGTTGATAACCTTGAGGCAGTGCAAGAGATCATGATACTGGCTTGTTCTTTCCTTCATGACAAATTCTTGGCAGTTCTTGTGAGCGGGTATGACACCTACAAGAAACAAAAGTACGATACAATTAACCTCTACAGTTATCTAATTTATCAAATCTAGGTCTACTAATTAGAGTAGCCTACTTATAATACCAGTATGTGATGAGTATTCTTACGATGTTCACCAAAGGAAGGGGAGCAGATAAAAAAACCATTCTCACTCATTTTCAATTATTAACAACACCTCAAGCAATAATTATATTTGAATTATAAATGAATTAATTAGTTATTAATATGTACGGTGATTATTGATTGATGTGTCATTACAGTAATTTAAAACTGATAATGAATACGTTTGGACTTAGGAAGGTTTGTGCGTGGAATGTACCAAGCAAAGCAACAGGGTGAGCCGCTATAGTGGCAAGCTACACAATACAGATACAATTTATTAGCCAGGACTGGGATTCGAGCCCATGACAGGGCCGCTTCCATGGTAGGCCTCTAATTCCATTATATTATGTAAGCCTTAAGGCGGTCCCACACTACTCGCGAACACGCCCGAACATTCGGCCGAGCTCCGAATGTTCGGAGTATTCGCGAGAAGTGTGGGAGCTGCGCGAACTTTGAATACGGGACCGAATGTTCAGTGAACATTCGGGCGAATGTTCAACCGAACATTCCGACGAATATTCGGGAGGCTCCCAGACTGTTCGCGAACATGCATTATTGCATCACTGCATCATTGATAGTCAACGATCTTGTTCTACTGAGACAGTACTATAAAACATGCATATTTATTTGTATGCATACCGTATTTATTTGTTGTGCTTTCAAGTAAGTATTGAATACTACTTAAGTGGTCAGTGGTAATGAATAATCAATAATTAAATGTCAATCTCTAGTTGTACTGACAAACTATGTGTATGTCAGTTATAATTATAGCTATAAATAAGTTATTTTACTGTTATTTGTGTAAATTGAAGTTTTGTTTTAAGGCACAGGGGGTTGACAATTATTAGTATACTGTCGACGGATTCTGCAGGATTCAGGGCTTGAGTCACTTCTTCAACTCAGCTGCACTATTTTGTCAATGTGTTGAGGCAATGTGTTGTTTCAAATCATTCAGTTCATAAAATCACTTGCGTTTTCACGGCAGCAGATTGACGCCAACCTCAATAATGGACATTTTAATTAATTATTTATAGAAGATACAAATAAATCCTTTAATTCGGAACCCTTAATTATTGTCCCTACAAATCCTTTATTTAAATAGTAGTTGAAGGTCTTCCACACTCCATAATCAGTGCCGGTCACAGTGGTGAAGGGGGGACAACTACTCAAGGAGAAAAAACATTTGTTTGTGGTCACAGCACCCAAACAAATCTGTTTTTGCAAATTAATATAAGTGTGTCATCTAAGTTGAGTAAACGGCAGTTGAATCGAATTAATTTACCTGAATTATTTAACAAGAGATAAGAAGCTTCCAAGAATTACATCAATCACATCGGCGGCGTGGTACAGGTGCACAACCAGTCTGTCATTCCCACGTTTAAATTTTCCCCGAAAAGAATAGTTTTTTGAGCTATCTCTTAACTAATATTATTGTTCAGTATATTCCTTATTGTAAGAACTTGTAAAAGCTTGACTGTTAATAAAGCTTGACTGTTAATAAACTTAATATATAAATGTTTATGTCGAATAATAAAATAATGTCCAATATTTGTTAACCTTTTTTATAATGAATTATATTATCTTATACATGTATAAAAGAAAGGTGGTGACTGTCTGTCGACTTGTCTGTTCCGTTTCAACGTCCCATCTTAGCAATCCCTTAGGGTTTCGCCCCAGTCACCCTTGAAGTTACAATGTTACTCTTATGGGCAATAAGTTTAATGAATCAGGTGAGTACTTAAACAGATGTTTACAGTAGAATTTTAATCAGCTGTACGAAATACTGGTATCAGCTAGTACTTTATATATTTATATTTGATTTTTCCTTCGTAAAAAATAGGCTTCTCATATTTTTGTTGGTTTCTTCTACCGGACCAAATTCTACACCTTTTATAATTTATTACATCAGGAGAAGACATATTTACTCGATGTTAATTAATTGCTGACAAATGAAAACATTGTTATTAATATGATTATCATGAATTAATTATAAACAAGTCAAATACAAAGCGTTTCCTTGTGCACACTGAAGGCAGAGTGGTCAACAATGGACGATTGCCGCGTCAACGCCCAAACTAGCAGTTATTACAGCTGATTTCCAACAATTGTTTATAATCAGCTGATTAACAAAATCAAACAGGCGTGTATCTGCTATTGCAGAAAAAATACGACTGTAGATGCAACAACAGTGGCATTATCTGTAGAGTCGTCCATTTTTTCACGACAATGCTCGTTGGACAATGCGCAAACAGCTGATTGGAATTTATTTATGTTCGAGGGAATGTTCGCCTGAACATTCCCCCGAATGTTCGGTGGGTGTTCGTGAGAAGTGCGGGAGCTTTATCAGGGCGAACGTTCAGTGAACGTTCGGTAGAATGTTCGGCCGAATGTTCTGGAGAATGTTCGGCCGAATGTTCTGGAGAATGTTCGGCCGAATGTTCAGGCGTGTTCGCGAGTAGTGTGGGACCGCCTTTAAGATATATTCCATACTGTTACCATGCCTTCTTTCTATGTGGAAAATAAACCATTAAGCGGACAAAATGAACTTTAAAAATAGTGCATAAAGGACCTTTTCTTAAAATTGTCTAAATAAAAAATACCAGTAGAGTACAAAAAAAGTGCAATTATATTTTTACCTTATTTTTGGGCAACACCCACCTTCAGGTTTATACTGATGCAAGTCCTATTGTCAAACAATAAAATAAGAACAACATAGACTAACTAACACGTACATTTAACATAAAAAATACTATATTTATCAAGACATTTAGAGAAACTAAAAGAATTTCCTGTTATCAAGGGTCCTTGAGCCTAGCACGAACCAGAGCAAAGTGCCTGACCACAAATTTGTTGTGTTATGTACGTGTTTGTATCTTGTGTTGTTTTAATTTTATTGTAATTGAAAAGAAGAATCCCATCAGTCTCCACCAGGACAAAGCCATATACCTGAACCTAAAGGTGGATGTAGCCCAAAAATAAGTTGAAACCACTGTTATTTAAAATACCCCCACCTAAAACATGTCTTTTAAAGAATAAATTACCAGTACTAGTGGCCTAATAATTTCAAATCAACTTTTCTAAATTACTTTATCATGTAAGATAATTTAGATAATTTAATTGATCCGCCAACTGGATCAAAGTGAGATATAATACCGGGGTACCATTATTGCAAGGCCTGAAACGATGGCATCACATGTTTCACAACAATTTACTTTAGGCCTACGCAACTGATACGGAAAAACCACTAATGTCACACATAAGATAGCAACAACTATAATGACCTGTCCATCCCCCTCCAATCCAAAACCAACGCATGGTTTTAATGTGTACAATACCAATTTCAATGTGTATCTGTCAGTTATAAATCTTTGTTAATTACAAATGTACACAAATGATCCTTTAGTGTAAAAATTTAATATTTTATTAGTGAGTTATCATCACTAACATGTACCTACAATGATTATCAAGAAAATTATTAAATTATTTTCATAAGTCAACACATAAATTAGGTAAGTTACTGTTATAAACATAGCTATAAGGTATCCAGCAAGTAATATTTATAAATTAACAATGAACCATTTTTGTATATTCATTAGAATTAGTTATCTAAATATTTTAAAAAATATAGGCTAAGCATTAAGAAGGATGTATCAGATCTTATAACAAGGTCATGTTAAGGTATAGGCTAAGTCAACCCGTGACAACTATCAATCAACTGCAACTCTATGGTCATATAATCAGCCATATGACAACCTAAGTTAATTATTTATTTTCTTGATTCCATAGTTGCATGTTTAGTATTGTTATTATATTGTATTGTTGGGTATTCTTGTCTTAGATAGTTAAATCTAAGACAAGAATACCCAAGTTTCAATTATTGATTCATGTTTATTTAATGCACATAAATTATTAAGTAGGGGTACTTTGGTATTATATGGATGCCACTATTTTTGGAGGTTAAATTTTTACCGGATACAAAGGATAACTACATAATTCGAAAAAACGTACTTTTATTGACTTACTGTACAAATTTTACATCATTCTGATGTGCGGTCTTTGTGCTGTGCCTCCCAAAAGACAGCGATGTCCGCAAGGATCGTGTTGAATGCGTCGCCGCCGCTAGCAGCCACACCCATTGTAAAATGGTGTTTGCCGTATATGAATAAATAAATAAATAAATGTCTCACATCTGATATATATTCAACTGATGTGGAGTGGCAACTGATGTGTATACACATCAGATGCTAGAAAACATCTAAGCCCGGGTTCACACAAGCGCTTTCCAGCGGCAACAAAGCTTCATTTTGCGGCATGATTAAACAGAGGATGTAGTCAAATGGAGCAGTTCACTGCCGCGGCGACACCTCACGTGTGAACTGCTACCACACGTAGCCTAATACTGCACATCAACATTACTCCTAAATCATCAATTAATTTATTTTGGGGGTTTTAATATAAACTCTTTAAAACAGTTCTAAAGGCCTAATTTGGGTTTTAGCAAGAGAGTTGATCGGTGAAAGAATAAGTTGGGAATGCAAAGCCTATTTTGCTTAATTGGCTTTTTACGTTAGTGAGGTGACTGTTTATTTAGGGGTATGCGATGCAGCGATTTTATTTCAATTCGATGCAACCATGCGATTCAAAGAATTTAGATTCGATTCGATGCAATGAGACATGTTTCAATGATTAAAACTCAGCCTACACACCAATTTTTATGACCAACATGGATGACCCTACCATCTTGGCCAAAGTCTAGTTATAATTTTCTGATTTGATCAATTAATTCTTCTTCCATCCTATCTTGATCCACCATTTCAAAAACTGTTGCAATAAGAACGCATAACCTAAACTTAATTGTATTTAGGCCTACTTAAGTTTCAAATACCACTATTGTACCATGCCAGTAAAACCACCGTATTTTTGACAAAATACTATTTTACCCACCCTAGAAATAGTTTTATGACAGTATAACGCTAGTCAAATAACTCGCTGTTTATTATAAAAAACTATTTTAAGTTATTATAAATTCATAATGGGAAAAAACGTGGATGTAAGATAATTAGGCCTACCGTACTCAAAGAAATTATGTTGGTTAGCCGACTGATTTATTGCTTTCAACCGGACCCCACCCTCCGTCCCTCTTCCTTCCTTATCTCCAAGGTAAGATTTTTTGCCGCCGATCCAAACACTCCCCATGCCCTTTGTAGCGTGTGTAAACGGCGGGAGTATAGGAAGGCATCGAACAGTTTCGATGCATCGCTATTTCGATTACTACATCAAGGATTCGATGCATCAAATCGAAATTGTGATGCATCGCACACCCCTACTGTTTATGTCAGTAAGATAGAACGGGGTGCTTCAGTTTTGAAGGTTGTCTGTCGTTCATCCATACGGTAATTTACCCTAGCTACTGGATGCGTTTCCAGCTTTTTAAGACTGTGGTTTTCAAGTAAAACTAAATCATTAGACCAAACATTCACTGAGCACAAAGCAAAAATAGGCACAGCTCTAAAACTGTTTATAATTTGAAATCTCCTGCCAGTTAAAAGCAGATCCTCCTTTAACCCTAGCAGTGGCCTAATGTTGAAGTGGGAAATGACCAAAAGCAATTTTGCAGACCTTTTTTTGAAATTTCGTATAAATTCAACCCTAGAAGTAAACCTAGCCAACCTCATATTCATTTTGATCGGAAAGAATATGAGAATCTATAAATACTAAAATAAAAAAGATCTAAGAAAATTATTTTTCGGTAGAGTGAAAAGAATAATAGAAATTAGTTTTTTTTTAGAAATTTCAAAAACAGCCTTGGTAAAATTTTTCAACAGATTTTGTATGGAAAATTCATTATATAAATTTTTAAACAATCTAATTCCCTATATAGAAATATATAACATGTTGTGGAAAGAATTTTTTTTGTAAGTTTTAGGGGCGTAATATAATAATCAACGGAAACCCGAAATATATGTAAACAGTACGGTATTAGTTTATGTTGTAAATAAGTCATGTAATATATATATATATATATATATATATATATATATACTAAAAATGATATATACATATTTGTAAAGCTAATGAAGTAAGGTATCCAAAAAAGTCATAAAGTTGATGGTAAAAAATTGTTATCACTTATAAATAAATGTAAATAAAAGAATGTTTTGCTATTTTTGCGTATTTGGGAAAAAAAATGTCACAGTATTTAGTATATAACTTTTTTGTCAACTGTTTTACCCCCAAATCAATATAAACATGTTGTAGTACATTCAATTCCCTACATAGAAATATATAACATGTCATACATAAAATACATAGAAATATACATATAAATATATAACTCACCACTAGGCCTACCAGATAAATAATCCAATTAGCCTACGACGCTTATGACGTATCATCAGGAAAGTCATTCACCTCAATATCACTGCCTATATCACCCTCTAAATCGTCATCAATGTCACCAATACTTTCTTCAAGAGCACCCCGAATGTCACTACAATCCATTTTTGCGTAAATTCGGCTAAATAAAGAACTAAAACACTCTTACACAACTGACAGCGGTCAAACAATAACATAGCGCACCATTTTGGACTGGGACTGGACATTGCATATTTCAGATGTCCTGTCATATTGTCAACAAAATCACAACACATCGAGACAGAAATAGGAAGAAAGCCTGAAATCTGCTGTTTACAGTGATACCAAATACAATACAATTTGGAGGGAGCCAAACAAACTGACTGAGACTTCGTAAACAACTGCGCAGTTGCCGATTAGGCAAAAATGTGACGTAATGAAACAATTCCTTGGTGAAGAAGCAATAAAACAGTGCTGCCAACGGCAAAACTAAATTACTCTACATTTTTTTCTCTTCAAAATAACATAATATTTGACTAGTAACTATAACATACACTGCATATAAACGCGATTTTCTGATACGACCAATTTGGTCGGATAGGCCATTATACAAAAAAACCAAAAACTCGTGTTTTCAGAAAATCATACAACCTGTCCAATCAATATCTCATTCTAAAAATCAATACCAACATAAAGCGCAACTCTTTAGCTGTGCATTGGTACCAACCGCATCTTCCTGCGAGAAAAATTACCCGATCTGGGTAATTTCAAAAATATCGTGTTTTGCCATTGTCAGAGCGTCGGCTGCAGCAATTACGTTGCGCCAAAACTTCATTCGATTTCTAATCGTCGTAACATTGTTAAACAGCTGCTACACAGTTCATTTATGTAATCAAATAAAAGTTCAGAATGTGATTTTTCGAATGATACATATATTGATCACTTTTGACTTTATTATTATTGGTTGATTAACGTTATAAAATTGTAAGTAAAATCCGACCAATTTGGTCAGTAGCCACAATAGGCGACATAAAAATCTGACCGAATTGGTCGGAGGGCCACTGCTAGGGTTAAGGCACATCCTTAAAGGAAGGCCTCCTGCCTCTTAACCCGAGCAGTGGCCAATGGTGTAAGTGGGAAATGGCAGGCTAAATTTGGCGATTTTGCAGACCTTTTTTTAAAATTCATATAAATTCAACCGTAGAAGTAAACCTAGCCAACCTTATATTCATTTTGATCTGAAAGAACCGTAGAATCTGAAAATAGTAAAAAAAGACCTAGAAAGGTAAATGTTTCGGTAAAGTGAAAAGAACAAGAAACATTATACAATTTTTTTTGAAATTTCAAAAGCAGCCTTGGTGAAATTTGTCTACAGATTTTTGATAGAAAATTTGTTGCATAGATTTTGTAGACGATTCAATTCCCTACATATAAATATATAACATGTTGGGGAAAGAATTTGTTTTTATAAGTGTTAGGGGCATTTATTATAATAAATGGAAACCCGAACTATAACTTACAAAGCATATAAATCCGATTTTCCAGAGAGGCATATTGTGTTGATTGGCCATTTGTTACAAAAACAAAAAAACACCTGTTTTCATAAAATCATATTATCTGTCCAATCAATATTTTGTTTTAAAAGTCAATACCACAATGAAGAACAACTGTTTAGCAGTGCATTGGTACCAACCGCAACTTCCCGCGACAAAAATTACCCGGGCTGGGTAAATTTTAAAAAGTCATGTTTTGACATATTCGTAGTGTCGGCTGAATGAATTGCGTAGCGCCTAAAATTCATTCGATTTCTAATCGTCGTGACAATGTTATACAGCTGATGCACGGTTCATTTATGTAATAAAATGAAAGTTCAGAATATGATCTTTCGAATGATGCATATACTGTTCACTTTTGAGGTATTTGTTCACTTGATTCACCATTGTTCACATATTAGTGGTTTTCGGTCGTTACAAAATTTTCGATCCCTAACGACAAGTTGTATCGTCTGCCACTCTAAGGCGACAGAGCCAAACGACACAATGTGCTATCCATTCAGAGTCGGTAAAGATCAAAGAAAACCGTGCTAGATATAGCATTTGCTATATCTAGCAATGTTATATGCGGATTTTTTGTCTAGTATCTGCTACATACAGCATTTTCTGTCAGTTAGTGTCTTTATTTCCAATTTTGTGCCCAATCATTAAGACAATATACTCAAAATGTTCACTGGTCATTCTTAAGTTTTTGAAACTACCGTCACACCCACCTAATTTTACACCTCAATGAAGGATCATTCGTAACATCATCTGCAACAAGATCTTTCAACAGGTCAGTTCCACTATACCTCACCCTCGCAGCAAGTGACGGCCTGACCCAAAACCTCCTTTCCCTCCCCTGACAGGCCAATATCACAGCTATCGCAGCTGCGAGCGCCACATTTCGTCTCCGCGACATTTTCGCCAGTGGAGAAAGGTTTTGCTACATGTAGCTTTTAAGAAATCAGTCATTTTAACTATTATATAACATTTGCTATATGTAACCTAACATTTGCTACATGTAACATCTAGCAAGAGTAAAAGGTTCCGAATTAAATGTTATATAACATTTGCTACATATATATCAAATGCTACATATATCAAATGTTATATAGCATGTTTTGCTACATAGTGTAAACCCGGCTTTAGGCTAAAGAGAGTCCAAAGCAAAAGCAATAAATGTTGCCTTTTCATAATACTCCTGCATCTTTCAAAAGATGCCTATTTGACTGGAATGGAGGGTAGTGGCCTCAGAGGTTACTACTTATAGTGAGGACCACTGGTCTACTACATAATATTAAATATATAGGCTATTGTACAAATTAAGGTTAGTAGCTGTTGAGAAATTTGCAGAATCCATACCTAACAGAAATTTCCACACATAGCTTCTATATACAAATGGCACTGTAAATCTTGAGCAAAACTGACTTATTTTGTTTTTATCCAAAGTTTTATCTTTGAACAACATTTCCAGAGACTTCTTCTCTTCCACACTTTTGCAACCAACCTTTTCATAATAAAGTGATCGGAAATTTCTTTCATCATTCATTATACGGTAAAGTGATTGGAAATTCTATATCATATTTGCACACCAGGTCACCTCAATATAATTTTAAAAAATGTCATAACTCCATATCACAACATTCAACATCTCAACAATTACATTTGTGTTATTTACTTTGACTTATCCTTTTTTAAGATTTGTTTTTTATAAAAGTGTGAAGATAAAGATAAGACTGGGATAGTGTAAGCATAGAGTAAGAAATATAGCAAGTTAATGATTACTATCATTATGTATATATGGGGCACACTCACAGTTTCCCCAGTACACGCTTAGTCAATACTATTATTCTTTAGTATGATTAAACTATGGATATGGATACGAAGTAAACTCTGAATGATTTTACATATTTCACACATATTTCCGACATGTTTCACAAAAATGTTCACTGAGAATCATCACCTCATCGGGGCCGGATTTAACCATAGGCTACATAGGCGCACGTCCAGTGGCCCGCACCACACAAAAAAGCACATAAAACAGCCAAAAGAGGCAAAAAAGATCGCCGCTGACCAACCGACCTAGGTGGTAACCACTGGTTGCGTCTAGGGGCCTACAGCTCCTAAATCCAGCCCTGCGATCACCTTATAACCGACATTTGTTGTCAGAAAAGTAAGTAATAATCATTTAAAAATGTAGTATGTAACAAATAAATTCAACCCATTGGGAATATGCAGATTTTTAGCATATTTGAAGCATAGAAGGCTATTTATACAAGAGCACTGAGTAGTGAATGTTAACCTATAAAATGCATATTTATTCATATGAATATTTGGCAATAATATGAGTATTTGCTAATATGAATTTTCAAAGAGACCTACTTGCCAAGAGGGATCAAAATAGAGTTATTTCTTGAGAGAGAGCAGCTCACGTCTTTAATTGTAGTTTAGGAATGATTATATATTTTTATTTAATTTAATCAACAGACAATTTCTAAGTACGAGTGGCGTATGGTTTGCACATAGGCCTACGCAGTAAAGACTTTTCTCTCCACGTGTCTTAGCAGTGGCGTAGGTACGGGGTGGGTCAGGGGGATATATCCCTCCCTTGTAACTTGGAAAAATTAAAATTTATATCCTCCTGAAATCTAGCTTATGCCTTTTGACTAAAAAGAAATGCCGTTACTGAAAAACAAAAAAATATGTGTGCAATATCTTCAAAATATGTTATTTATATATTACGAATATTGTTCATGTACAATAAATAGTAGCAGGTGAACTGCACCGGCACACGGCATATGGCACACGGCACGGTGGCACTTGCGCGCCACAAGTGGGACGTGAGTCACTGGTATGAACAGTCTACCCTCACTCCCTAGCAGCCAGCTCGTCCCACTAGCGCACCTGACCTTGACCTTGACCTTGACGTCTAGACGGTCTTAGTGATGTGCTTAACTTACGGTTGCCATATTAGATTTGTAATTTAATTATACATCTTCATACTGATTTTCAGCGTTGTATAACCGCAAATATATGTAAAAGTCAACGAGATTTCACGACGAAATAAAGCCAAAGAATAACAAATAATAGAGGTTAGAGTGAACAGGGAATTAAGGGTTTAGCTTCTTTGGCAATTGTTACATGATGATGAAGTTGCAAACATAAATACATTTTCGTTCACAGATAGGATTTCAACACCAAATTTGCGTTATTCAACGCATTTTTGGGAACAATTTCAAAAAGGGGAGATTTTTAATTTTTAAAGGAAATTCCCCGGAGCTCTATTTTTATCTTAAAACTCCGGTAATCTCCAGGAGTAGGGTGCCATGGCCGGTTCTGGACCACCTTCGCAGACTGAGGAGCCGAGGAGCCCCCCCCCCCCCGGTGACGTCATCCCCCCCGGTGACGTCATCCCCCCCCCCGGTGACGTCACCCCCCCCGTTCACGTGTTGTTTACTTTCTTTGTTTGTCACCGGTTTTTCCCCTATTACGGGATGTTTACTGGAAGCCTCTTCGCTTTCACCTCGATGCTCCTCAGAGGACAACGCTCATTCTAGAGACAGACATTAAGGTACGACCATGTCAACCACCACTTACACCTTAGCAGCACAAGAGGTTGTCAGCGACCTCATTGACTCATGTAGAGCCATGGTAGCCACACAATTAGTTGTACTCCGGTGGGGCTACCTTTTACCAGATGGGCGGCACCACGTAATGCGACGTCGCTACGTCGCTAATCAACCAACACATCTGGAGGAGGTGGAGCAGCGGCTCCGCAACATTATATATAATGGAGAGATTGCTGTTCTCATCAAAATATGTATTCCCTTAGATTAAGTTTTATTAAAAATAAAGAAAGAAAGAAATTATAAAAAAAATATTTCCTTTATTCAAAAACTATATAAAAATAAACAATATTCCTTTATCAAAACATTATATGGTTATGAACTTATCCAATGAGCCCCCCCCGTTCATGCTTCCTCTATGCTAACCTAAGCCCCCCCCCGTTTACCACACCCGCCTTTATTTTAACCTTGTTTACTCCTCTCTTGTCTTCAGTTAACGGTCGACCTTGTTTACTCCTCTCTTGTCTTCAGTTAACGGTCGAGAGTCGCGGCACCATGTCCTCTGACAGCAGCAGCGATACCGAGCGAGTTGAAGTGAGTGTTGGTGAGGAGGGAAAGACTGTGAAAGTTAGGCGAGTGAGATACCAGTCTGCGTGGAGACCAGTGGAACCTCGGTACGAGTGGAGGAAGCGCGTTCGACGTATTGACAAGAAGTTTACGGCAGAGTGCGTTCCGAGGATACATTACGACTTGGAACAGTACGAGAGCGACCTGCTGTGGAGAGCGGAGCGGTACAAGAACATCCATACCTTTCCGCGTGATGATTATGAGATGTGGGTGGTAGAGGAGGGCAGAAGGTACCTCGCGGAGGACTTTCCATTCGAGAAGGAGTACTGGGAATGGATCCGGTATGAACAGCAGTATTTGCTATTGGTGAACGATTGGAACAGATACGGGGAAGAGTTTGCGGTAAATCCTTTTTTGTAAAATTTATAAGAACTAAAATAAATATTAATTGAAGTAAATAGTTACACAAAGCCCTCCTCCACATGATGTCACCATCCCCGTTATACCTCGAGGCAAGCGCTTGTTTACTTGTGGTTTTCCCTATACGCAGACTAATGCTATTTAATGAGCGGTGCCTAATGATCCTCCTCAGTTGATCTGTGAATGTACTCAAGTGCTCATTTGTATGCTCCTAACCAGTGACTTCTTCCTGCTTCGATTACCTTCATTAATTAAACGTAAGTAGAAATATTTTATTAACTAAACCATTTTACTAATGAAATTTAATTAAACCCTGTTTTAAAACAGCTCTTTATTAAATGTATTAAGCCTTTCCAACGAATGATAATTTCCAGTTAACTGATTTCGAACCTGACATTACAATGTTTGAGACATACATAAATCAGTGGAGCTATTCTGAGCGTATCATGGTTGTTTCTTTTTAATATTTTTATTTTTCATTCCTCTAGAAAGTTATAAAGTATCATTTGTTGTTGTAGATGAACAACCAATATTTGTGTGAGGTCTGTGGTCGCACCTTCAGCCTTTTCAAAAACCTGAGGAGGCATGCAGAGTCTGCCCACAACGACAGACGCCATGACTGCAACGTTTGTGGTAGACGATTTACAAGAAGGGACAACCTCAATCGACATATTACTACTGCCCACCAACAGCCTGTGGAGGAGCTCCAAGGTTAGTAACTAATGTGTAGGCTATCTTTTTATAAAATGCTTCTCATAATTAATATTTTAAGAAATTTAAATTTTTTAATTTTAAATTGGAATTTAAAAATTTGCATAATAAATTGTGATAAGTGTTCATGCTTCCTCCAACCTAAGCCCCCCCCCTTCCTCTATCCTAACCTAAGCAACCTACCTAACCTACCTAAGCACCCCCCCCTTCCTCTATCCTAACCTAAGCAACCTACCTAACCTACCTAAGCCCCCCCGCTTCCTCTATCCTAACCTAAGCAACCTACCTAACCTACCTAAGCACCCCCCCCCCCGTTTTATAAGCGTAGTAACTCTCGTTATATGTTGTAGACGGAGGAGCAGAGTTGGAGGCTCGGGCAGCCAGGTTCCGCTGCGCCTTCTGCGACAGGGACTTCATGCGCCGCCACAACCGGGACCGTCACCAGACGCGCGGCTGCCCCATCGTGTTGAACCTCGTCCGAGACCACTTCGAGCCACCACCATCACCCATCGCGGAGCCGCGGGAGCCTCAACCCGGACCGAGCGGGGAGCCTCAACCGGGGCCCAGCAGGGAGCCACAACCGGGGCCCAGCAGGGAGCCGCAACCGGGGCCCAGCAGGGAGCCTCAACCGGGGCCTAGCAGAGAGCCACAAATGGGGTCTAGTGAGGAGGAGCCGATGGAGGGTGCCGGTCTCCCAGCGTTCCAGCTCGTGCATCGAGCCTTCCGCAGACGCCTCCTCACCTTTCGACTGTCTCAACCGATGGACGCCCTGCTGACAGTTGAGGAAGCGCTCGTCTTCCTGTTCCAGGAGGTCTTTGATCTTTTGACCGACGTGAGGAGCAGGCATCCCAGCATAAAGGTGAACATGGTCCTGGAATGTGAGTTCACCAACATCCACGGAGCCACCTGCCTGCGCTCCTTCAACACGAAGAACGTCCCGCTGACCGAGGCCTCTGACTTGGGGGATTTCCTCTCCGCGACGTTCGACACGATCAAGAACAAGAAGGAGCAGTGCGAGTTGGTGGGCAGTGGATGGACCTACCTGCGCATGCGTGACCTGGAGATCCGCGTGAATGAGTACATGCCGCTCGGAGGCAGGGCGTTTATTCCGCTGCCAAAGGACATCGACGGGGGCACGCAGTCATCAATGTCCAAAACAACGATGACATGTGCTTCATGTACGCGATCCTGGCCGCGTTCGTCCCGGAGCATCAGCAGAGACCCGCAAGGTACACCTTGGACATCATCGCCCGGTACGACTGGACCGACCTGCGCTTCCCCGTCACACTGAAGGACATCAAGGCTTTTGAGCGCAAGAACGCCATCAGCGTGAACGTGTATGGGATAGAGCGCGCGATGGTGGGGAGACGGCCTGGTGGAACACCTGAGTTCAAGGACAGGGTATACCCGTTGAAGATATGTAGGCGGGAGCTCCAAGACCATCGCGACCTGCTGTACGTGACAACTGAGGGTAACAGCCACTACGCGTTCATCAGGAACTTGAGCCGACTGGTCCGTCCTCAGCTCACCACCCATGACCACAGGATCTACATCTGCAAGAGGTGTTTCGCCTACTTCGACAACCGGCCCAACAAGCTCGGGTTGACGGGTGCTCAGCGCTTGGAGGAGCACAGGCGTTACTGTTACGCTAAGGCTCCTCTCCGCTTGGACATGCCGAAAAAGGAGAAGATCCGGTTCGCGCATCCCGAGTACACCCGGCGAGAGAGGTTCTGCATCTACGCGGACTTTGAGTGCTCCCTTCAGCCCGTCGCTGACGACCCTGCGGAACCACCACCTGGGACCAGACCTATGCGCATGCACGTCCCGTACGCCTTTGCATACCAGATCATGGACTCGTTGGGGCTGGAGGAGTTTGAACCCCGGGTCTACTTCGGGGTCGACGCGTCCAAGGTGTTTATGGAGAGGCTCAAGATGGACGTGTTGATGCTGTGGGAGTTCCTGTTCAGCATGAGAGCTCTGCACCCTTCTCTGACCCGGCAGGAGATGGAAGAGTACCTGGCGGCGACTCGCTGCTACCTCTGCGGTGAGGAGTTCACCGAGCAGGACGTCAAGGTGCGGGACCACAACCACGCCCCACCTTACGAGTTCCGAGGAGCGGCGCACCGCTCGTGCAACCTACGGTACAGGGAGCAGCGGGTCATCAACTGCTATTTCCACAACCTGTCCAACTATGACGCTCACTTCATAGTGCGGGAGTTGGCCATTGACCCCGGCGAAGTGGACGTGCTGGCGCACACGGAGGAGCGCTACATCGCTTTCACCAAGCGGTTCCACTTTGGCCAGCCCGGGGACAACCAACGACAGTCATCTTTCGCGGTGCGGTTCCTGGACACCTACAGGTTCTTGTCCATGAGCCTGGCCAACCTGGCGGCGGGGCTTCCCACGGATAAGATGCGTGAGACCAGGAAGCGGTTCCCCGACAACCGGCTCTTCGACCTGGTGCGCAGGAAGGGCGTGTTCCCCTACGACTTTGTCACGTCGTACGACACGTTGTACTCCACCAGACAGCTTCCTCCTCGGGCCGCGTTCAAAAACAGCATGACCCTGGAGGATATCAAGGAGGAGGAGTACGAGCACGCCCTCAACGTGTGGCGAGTCTTTGACTGCAACCACCTCAAGGACTATGCCGACAAGTACCTGCGCTGTGACATCGCCCTCCTCACCGATGTGTTCGAGCAGTTCCGCGACACCTCTTTGGCTGAGTATGGACTGGACCCTGCCCACTACTACACCCTGCCCTCTTACGCCTGGGACGTCATGCTCAAGACCTGCGGCGTGGAGCTGGACACGCTACGGGACTTTGACATGTACCTCTTCGTGGAGCAAGGCATCAGAGGAGGTATCTCCCAGGCCATCACCCGCTACGCCAAGGCCAACCACGAGCGATGCCGCCCTGAGGACCGACGCCTCGACGAGCCGACACGCCACCTCCTGTACCTGGATGCCAATAACTTGTACGGCTGGGCCATGTCCCAGTACCTACCCACTGGAGACTTCCAGTGGCTCAGCCGTGAGGAGATTGACGCCTTGGACATCGCCTCGTTGGACGCGGAAGCCGACCGGGGCTACATACTAGAGGTGGACCTCAACTACCCCGCCCGTCTCCACGACCTGCACAGGGACCTCCCCTACTGCTGTGAGACCAAGCGGCCTCCAATAGGCAAGTTCCCCAAGCTGGTGACCACCCTGGACAACAAGGAGCACTAAATCTGCCACTACAGGATCCTGCAGCAGGCGCTGAACAACGGACTGGAGCTTGTGGCTGTGCACAGGGCCGTCTCGTTCCACCAGTCTCGATGGCTCGAGCCCTACATCCTGATGAACACCGAGCTGAGGAAGAAGGCCAAGACCAAGTTTCAGCAGGACTTTTTCAAGCTCATGAACAATGCGGTCTTCGGCAAGACCATCGAGAACGTGCGCAAGCGCCTGAACGTCAAGCTGGTCTGCCCTCCGGAGAGGTTCAGCAAATACGTGGCCAAGTCCAATTTCCTGGACCGCACTTACTACACAGAGGACGTAGCCCTCATCCATCTAGCCAGGGTGAACATCGTTCTGGACAAACCCATCTACATCGGCATGTCTGTCCTGGAGCTGAGCAAGTGGCTCATGTACGAGTTCTTGCGGAAGATGAAGGACCGCTACGGTAACCGCCTGACCGTAGACTACATAAACACGGACAGCTTCGTGTTTGACATCATCTCTCAGGACATCTACAGGGAGATGATGGAACACCTGGAGGATTTTGACACCAGCGCCTACCCCAGGTCCCACCCCTGCTACAGCCCCATCAACGCTAAAGTCATCGGCAAGTTCAAGGACGAGTGTGCTGGCAGATCCCTGTTTGAGTACCTCGGGCTTCGTTCCAAGCTCTACTTCATGGACATCGAGGACCCGAGCGAGGAGACGGGATCCAAGGCTCTCAAGCGCGCCAAGGGAGTCGCCAAGGGGGTCGTCAAGAACATCCTTACCCCCGACGACTACAGGGAATGCCTGTTCAACGAGGTGTTGAAGACCACCGTCAACACCCGGTTCCAGTCCCACCTGCACCGCGTCTTCACAGTCCAGGTGGAGAAACTTTCCCTGAGCCCGAAAGATGACAAGCGCTACGTCCTGGCGGATGGGATCCACACCTTGCCTTGGGGACACAAGGACATCCCACCACTGGCTGAAGGAGGACGAGACCACCTCGTTAATCAACAACAGCCAATGGATGAGGAGGAGGAGGATGACGTTGATGAAGAGTTCCCTTTGTAGGCTTATGTTTATCTGTAAATAGTATTTTTAATTTATTTGTAAATAGTATTTTTAATTTATTTGTAAATAGTATTTGTAAGCAATTATATTGTAAAAGTTTTAGTTCACAGCAGATATCTGTGTTGTTATTACCTCACCCGTATTTCCTCATTATATTTTCAAAATCATCAACATGTCCAAGTTATAACCTTTTTCCAAATTAAAATAATTAAAAAAATTTTAAATAAAAAAAATATCGAGATATTGGACATGTACTTTTCTTAAATATTGAAGTAAGGACAAATGAACAACAACAAGTGATTGCAATATATCGTATTTATTTCAAAACATAATAAGAATATACAAACACACAATTATTAAAAAGAATAAAATAAAGTATCAGTAATGTAGTGGTGAGAAGATGGAGTGGAAGAGCCTGCGGACCAGAGCGTCGTTGACCGTGGGGGACGCCAGATCGAAGAGCTGCACGTAGTCACCGAGCGCCATACCGAGGACCGCCCGGCAGTACAGGTAGGTGAGGCAGTAGTGGCCACAAACGGAAGTACCATAGCCCTGGAGTCGATACCTGTTGTAGACATAGCGGCAGCGCGAGTTGCGCCTCAGGAACCTCTGGTAGTCCGCCTGGTATGGAGACCTGCCGTAGCTGTCGAAGTATTCCAGCCGGTCCTCAGAGCAGTAGAATGCCACCCAGTGGTCTCCTCTCTCAGTGTGTGACATGGTGTTGACCACTATGGCGGTCTGGGGTTGAACGGGTGAGTGAGGTAGACGGTCAGAGGCGCAGACCAGAACGCTCCTCAGTCCGGGGACTTGCGTCAGGCTCCTCTCGATCTGGGTGGTGTTCATCGTGGGCGGAAGCAGCAGCAACACTCGAGGGCCGATGAGTCTGACCTGTCGTTGTCTATCAGCCAATCACGCAGGACGATACAGTTGTGCAGAGCGCAACGGTTGAGGGCGCTCTTATGGTGGCTGCAGCGCAGGGTCCGGCAGGAGGGTGGTCCGTTGAGGGACCCGCAACCCAGGTCGTCCATGTCCTGCACGGTGGTGGCGGCAGGCTCGACGATCAGGTGCCGCTGAAAAAAAGTCCTCTTCTGCGACCCCTTGACGTAGACGATGGGGCGGTGGATGAAGCAGGCCCGCAGCTTGTCCAGCAGGGCGACGTAGGCGATATCGCCCTGGTCCCACTCGAGCCCATGGCAGTGACGCGTGAGCCAGCCGCTCTCGCGCAGTTTCTCGCTGGTCAGGAGGTCTCGATTGAAGGGCGGACGAGCGATGTGATGCATGATTAGCGTGCCGGTAGTCACGTCCACCACGCAGACCTCCTTCAGCAAATAGTCGTTGTCGCTGTCCTTGAAGCACTGCATGTCCATCACCACGCTTCCATGATGGCAGCGCACTAGGCCGGTGGCGGTGGCGGTAGGCTCGTTGTAGATTGGTGGCGGCACGTCCATCTCGCGAGGTCGGCTGAACTGAGAGCGAGCGCGCGCTGCCTCGGCCTTAAGTAGGTGGGTGGGCGGCGGCGGCAGCGGCGGAGGAGATAACCCATTTTACCCGCCAAAGTCCACAGTCACGTTGCGGTGACGGTCCACCTCCACGACGTTGTCCAACTCGGCGTACACTATGCAGTTGAACGCCTCCGCCAAGGCTTCGGAGAACCCAATCTCTATGCGCAGGTTACCGTTGCGCACCAGGTTCCAGTGGCTGGATTGAGAGGCTGCCATATCGGGCGTCAGATCAAACGCCATCAGGCAGTATCCGTAGGGGTATTCGTTGCGACTGACTTCTTTACCACAGTCTGAGAAATTGATGCCGGTGCCAGTGTACAGCGTGTGGTAGGCGAGCACGCACAACTCATGACCGAACGTGTAATCCGGTTGAAGCGGCTTACATGGCACTTGCTCACCATCTATGTACAGCGCGAAGAAGTTCACGTGGCTGTGGGTGAAGTTGAACGGGTTCTTCTTGTAGTCCCCGTTGAACGCCTGATTGCTGACCAGGCCAACTATAATGCGTTTTGGCAGTTGACCCAGAAACACACTGTCCAGAGTCTTGCTGCTGATACCGGAGGGTAGCGTGAAGGATTTGACTTCCACGCGCGTAATGGGATATTTGGCTGTGCCCGACTCCAGCGTCCTGCTGTGAGCCAACAGCACGCTCCGGTTGATCTTACAGTGGCGCATAAACAGGTTGACTTCGGCGATGTCCACTTTGTAGTCTGTCACGGTTTTAGACATGATGGAGAATGAGTTCTTTGACCTGATCAGACGAAAGCGCATCTCCACACCGTTTAACATGAACTTCTCCTGGTTGCACAGGTCAACGTGCAGATGTCCGACCATGTCCACGTACCGGCTTCCCTTGATAAACTCTCTCCTTTTCTTGAGCCCGGTATAATTATCCTCCTCAGTATTGTCCATGTACCCGGCATAGTCCTCAAAGAACATCTCCGCGGTGAGGTGCGATGTCTTGGCATCACCACCATAGGACAACAGGTTCTCCAGGTAGGCGCGATAGGCGTACGTGTTGTTCTGAGGAGACACCAGTTTGTTGTTCAGGTACAGGTCCACTTGACTGAACAGCGAGTGCAGCCAGTTGTTAATCGGACCCACCTCTTTTATCGCTTGATCACCCGTTACAGCGCCTCCATTAGCCGTTCTAATGGTAGCCTTCACATGCAGTAGCGTCTGTGACAGATCCGTGTACTCGTCCCCATGACCCGGAACTATGAACTCAACGGGTGAGTCATCTGTCAGGGAGGAGATGGGCTTGTACTGCACCCATTTACCACTCTCTATACTGGTCTGCGTGGGCGGTAGCGAGAACAGGTCCAACTCGGTCTTGACACACTCGCACGACTTCTGATGTAGAAACGCCATTATCCAAAAATGTCCCTCACGGTACTCCTGTTCTTCTTACGTCGCACAACGGTCTTGCTTCTTCTCTTCTTAGCGACGCGTTTTGCGGGCTTTCTTTTTCTCTTGGGCGCAGCGCGCTTCTTCTTCCTAACTCCGAGGAGTTTAGCCAGAGACTGAGGGGTCACTCGCTGTACGCGCCTCCTCTTATAGGCGCCACCACCGCCACTCAGCACGCGATCCAGTTTTTCATCGGCCTTACGTTTCAGCGACCCGGTAAATTGCCTGAGTCGGGCGTTGGCTGCGACTCGGGGGTTGGCTGTGCCCGCCACCACGTCGCCCAAGAAGCCCAAACCGGACCTCAGCGCCTCCTTGCCCAGCGCCGATGCGCCGGATCTGATCAACGGGACCACTGTACGCATCAGCCCGCCTAGGAAACTGCCGATGCCGTGACCGCGTTGGAAAGCGGCTCCTCTGAATACCGTGGACACTCCGTGCCCAGACTGCTGTTGGCGGTAGTACGCCAGATAGGGGTCGTTCGGGTTCATTGCTGCTGCTACTCTCTGCGCAGGTGAAGCTTCATGCACGTAGTCCCGAAGTGGAATGGCAGGTGGCGTCCGACGCTGTCCCTTAAATCGATTTCCACACTATCGAAGGAGCTCTTCATCAGCGGCACGTAGTGAGGGTCGGTGAAATGCACGGTGATACTCGCACCGTAGATGTAGTTTTTTGCGTCGATGTTCACAATCTTTAACAAGGGCGCAACAGTGTCACCTACTAGCTGAGGTTCCACCAGGTCACAATACACGTACATGTGCGAAGGGATCCCGGCCAGTAAGTTGGGCGGTCTTATAGCTTTTCTATGTTTGATCAAATCCACATTGTGCACGTCGTATCCCAACTGTAACGCTAGGGTGGGGCTAAATTCCAGTTGTTCCACAGTCTGGTCTATCGAGATCAATTCCACCTTCCCAATCTCTTTGTCGTACTCAAACTGGCATTGGTATAAGTCCAATTTTGGAATGGCGTTGATGGCGTTGACCAGTTCATCGATGTCTTTATAGTTTCCAGCTTCCACCTTTACAGCGGTCAGTTCAGGCTTGCCGGTGTCATCCTTAGTGTAGAGATATACGCGAGCGTCCTCCCCCACTGTGACAAACGAGCATGGGTAATGGACCTCGACTAAAGCGACTTCCCATTCACCATCGCCACCCAATCGCACGACTGACGGTAGATGGGTGATGTAGTTAGCCACGGTGTTGTTTGGATAATAGTCCATTGAGCTGTTGCTGGGCAACGTCAGGTACAGCTGCCTGCGCTTTGTCGTCATAGCAGCTGTTGCACTTCAGATGCAGGTACCCACGAGTTGAAGTCCTCTCCGTAACCGACCCACTTGACCAAGTAGCGCTTACTGCGGCCTCGCCCTTTAGTGTCCAGTATTTTATCTATTTGGTACATACGGTCCGGGGCAACCGTTACCTTTTGCATCTTATGCTCGTAGAAGCGCCCTTCCAGCGGCGTCCCGTTCAGGTCTCGCAGCACGTACAATGGTAGAGGATGCGACCCGTATACGTGATCCACCACAAACAGCTCCTTACTCCAGTTGGTCTCGTAACCTTTGGCGAACGTGCCCTTCTCCTTGGCTATGCGCACCGTGTCACCAGGCTCGAACCTGGGCTTGCGTCGCCGGATCGCCTTTCCATTCATGTGACGCCACACCTTATACACCGTTTTTCCATCGCCGCTGTCCGCGTCCACGGGTCGCAGACCACCACCCAAGCTCTTGTGCGGGCTGCGGTTGTAGGCATCCACAAGCCTGTCCAACACGTCGATGTAGCGATACGTGTTTTTGTAGGTTAGGTAGCGCCACATGCGGTTCTTGAGCGTGCGGTTGACTCGCTCCACCACCGCCGCCTTCACATCGGGGTTCTGCGTGGTGACGTACGTGACACCGTGACTCTTGAACACTTGCTTGGTAGCGGCCCCGGTGAACTCCGTCCCCTTGTCAGTCTGTAGACAGCGAGGAGTCGCCTCGGAGAATATCCTCTCGAACGCTGCCGCCACCTCTTGCCCGCTTTTCCTCCTCAGTGGTACCGCAAACAACCGCTTACTGAATACATCGATCACAGTCAGCAGGTAGTTGACCCCGTCGTTGTGCTGGCTGAGACCGCGCATGTCGTTCAGGTCCGCCTGCCACAGCTCCTGAGGCCCAAAAACGGCGTAGCGGTTGCGGGGAAACCGCTTGCGCGCAGGCTTGTGCAGCGTGTAGGTGTCCTGGGCACGCAGCCATTCCACCGCTCTGCGTTTCGGGAGGCGCGCGGCTCTGGCCAGAGCAGCCACCCCGCCGAGGGAACCGGGCTGGCTCGGGTCATAGTACAGCTTCTCCATTACGGTGAGAACGGCTCCCAGTTGTCCAATGACGATTCCTGGTCAGGTTCCTCGGTTATTATCCTTCTCCTGGCTGCCGGAAGTCGCGGTCTCAGGCGGTCTAGCATTGGTGTCAACCTCGGTGACAGGGGTGATGAGGAGGCCGTCGTGTCTCCCCAGGGGCTCGATGCAGTGTCCAGCCCCCCGTTTAGGTAACGCAACGCCGTGGGATTGCTCATGTATTCTTTAGGCACGTTCATGTTTTTCAAGGCGGTCATCACTTGTTGCCAACCGGTAGGCAATCGGTCCGCCCTTCGCGCTCTCACTATGCTGTGCGCGATGTCCACTATATTGGAATTGGGGACCTTCTCGTTGTTCACATACACCACCCCACTGGCGTCCCAGGCGATGGGGCTGCCTTGCTGGGTCATGAACCGCAACAAGTTGCGCGCCACCGACTTGTAGATTTTTGGGAATGATGCCAACACCCCCTCCTCCTCCAAGGTGTTAGACTCACGTTTCACGTGACTCGGACCTGCCTCTCCCTCCTCCTCCCCCTCGATGATTGACAGGCCTATGGGTTGACGTTTAGCCGCGGAAAAGTGCAGGAACCGCTGTAACACCTGTTGATATTGTTTCCATTTTTCCGTATCGTTCAGCCGCTTGTCGCTCAGTATGCGATGCATCTCAGCGTCCAGGCCGGCTGGCTTATTGGTACTGCCTGCTCCTCCTCCTCCTGGTCCTGGTCCTTCTCGCAATCTCTCGATGAGCTCCTGCGGTACAACTACCATTTTCTTAGCGTGCTCCATTTTTTCAAATTACTTTCTGCATCAACACAGGTAACACCGCACTCAACAGCAAGGGCAGGAGGATCCCACCGCCCCGTTGTACAAGGTAGCGTCGCTTCTTGACCCAACCCTCACCGCGTTTCACCAGCCGTCTGAGCGCCTG
Organism: Allygus modestus; assembly: GCA_963675035.1. Classification (NCBI taxonomy): domain Eukaryota; kingdom Metazoa; phylum Arthropoda; class Insecta; order Hemiptera; family Cicadellidae; genus Allygus; species Allygus modestus. Next base: position 42,238,202 of record OY776113.1, on the reverse strand, counting down.
TTTGTGCTTTCTCAACTTTCGTTTATGACAGGTGGTGAGCGGCACGTTCCCGCGTAACACGGTGTACGCACACTCACACACTGACCTGATACGGCTGTTCTCGCACGCTTTTAACAGGGCCTTGCGTTCCTTGGGTATAGCGTGCACCAGAGCAGTCAGCAGGGCTGTGTCTTTCTTCACGCGGTGTGACATGATGACTGACACTGGCGCGCGCTCAGCCTATTTATCACTTTTTCTTGGGCAGGTACACGTAGTTAACTGGATCGTCTGGGAAAACGGCTGAACGTACTCGCATCTCCTCGGGTGTAGACTGTTTCAAGTCTATCATCAGATAGGCGTGAGGATCGCGCGTGGCGTCCGCATAAGCCTCCTCCACAAATTTGGGGTTCTCTGGGTATACTTGGCGAGCCAAGTGTTTGATCTGAGCGCGGTCCCGGGGATTCTTGAAACACACTATGTAATGAGCGTTCAGCGATATGTCGCGCTGGCCCCTACCCTGATGAAACAGGTTTTGCGTGATGAAGAACACGCTCATGTTGCGGTGATGGGAGCCCTTGGTGAACAGGTCCGCCACGCCGGGGCCAGCCTCACGCATCATGTCATCGACGATAACCAGGGAGGGCTCGCTACCATCGTAGTCGTCCAGGTCGGGCAGGCCGGCTACGTAGCGCACAGTAGGGTCATCGGCTCCTCCTCCTCCAACGCCGCTACCGCAGTGCCAGGTGATACGGGCGAAGCGCGTATCGCACATACGGTCGGCGTGCCCTATGAAGCGAGCCACAAAGTGCGACTTGCCGCTGCCCGAAGGTCCAGCCACGATGGCGGTGAACGGGTGTTTCCACCTCAAGTCCATGGTGGCTACTAACACAGCCACGCACCGCCTCGACTCTTATAATTAATTGAGTTTTTATATTTATTTTTTTATTTTTATATTTATTTTTATTTTAAATTAATAAGGATAAAGGAATAAGGTTTTTTTTATTTATTTATCCAAACAAATTCCAGAAGAGCTCCTTTGCTGCCGGGGGGACCGCTCCTCTTGACCAGACTCATCCTCGACCCCACACCCACGTTGTACTGGCCGATGACATGGTCTCCCAAGACGGCCAAGTATCTACGAGGCATGTAGATCCTCAGCGGGTCGTCACCAGTTAGCCCCTCCAAAGTGGCCATTATCGCCTCGCCATAAGGAGTATCCACCCGCTCAAATGACCGGATGGGGTAAATTATGTTGTCCCGCAGATCGGCTATGCGGGTATAACCCCCCGCCTTGCAGCTGTTGAGGGCTGACTTGAGGTCTCCTGTTTGGTCCATGCTGCTCGTTGAGTGTCTGGATGTGGAATGGTTGTGGCTCACCACCGAGTCGTATTATATAGGCTCACTGCGTCAACAAGTTGTTTACGTCATTGTGTGTGTTTTTCCGGGTCGTTGTGGTGTTTACTTCTTGCGCTTTGGGATGACGCAATCGCCTCCAGACTTACGTTTTCCCTCGCAAACTGTTGCGCAATCGCGGGTCTTACGCCAGGCGGGTAGTGGAGTCACGATCCTACTAACTCCGTTAATTTTAGGCACTCCGGTATCGCTATTAATCCACATATTTTCTAGTCTCGTTAACAGGTCCGTGAGGCATATGCAAATTTCATCGTCTCTATCCTCATCCAAGTATAGGCCGCAACTGTGCGTAGGGCGTCCGCCTTTGAATACCGACATCTTCAATAAAACGTTTCCTAAGTTGGCAGGGTTCTTTACTGTATATTGACATTCGGCATCGCTCCAACTGCATGATGGAGAATCGGTAGGTGTATTCCTGTCCACTGTCCATCCAACAACGGGCTTCTTGCTCCTCTTCTTAGTTATGGTAGGCGGTCTAGCATTCTCATCCATGGCGTCAAGCTCCTCCATCAGAGAGCGGATGGTTCGATCCACCTCGGTTGCACTGTTGCTGCTGCTCATGGCGTATCGGGCAAAACTGAGGCCGCGGTAGCGGACCTCAGGTTTATATACCGGCAGCGCGCGCAACCGGGTATGTCCCCACCGAGCGGTGGCGGCCAAAGAGGGCGCGCCACGACAGCAAGCCGCTGAGCAATTCAAGGGTGCAACCTTGAGCGTCAGCAAACCGCTGAGTAATTCCTTCCTGGGCAACTCCTTCAGGACCGTCCCCAACACGCGCCACCAACCGCTCCCGGTCGGCGGGGGCTTTTTAAGCCGCACATAGACCAAACGGGGGGGGGCTTGCATCCTCGCATCCTCACTGCGCCTTTGCTGGTTTTGAATCGGCCAATGCCCGGGGGGGGCCTTGCATCCTCGCATCCTCACTGCGCCTTTGCTGGTTTTGAATCGGCCAATGCCCAATGGGGGGGACCTCATCTAGCTCTGTGAATAAGTCTACAACCATATAGTTTTTGATAAAGGAATATCGTTTATTTTTATAGTTTTTTTTTGGATAAAGGAAATTTTGTTTATTTATTTATTTTTTAAATCTTTATTTACAATTTTTTATTATAATCTTTACTTAACCCCCGTTTACAATAACCTTTGCAAAGACCTGGTCGGATTCTAAAAGAAGTAAATCAATCACGCGTTGACAAGCAACATGCGGTTTATTGATGCCATCCAAAGCAGCTTGAACTTGTAGGCGTTTTTGTTCAGACAACCGCTTCTTAATCCACATCCTGATGGACAATTCGGCAAAGTGACCCGTTGTGTAATACTTCACCGTCTGTAGGAATATCTCCGCATCGATTGACTCAATGTCTTCAATTGCAGATCTAACTGTAAATGGTTTTGTATGATAATATTCACCTTCCAGTGACACATCAATTCCAACATTAAACATTTTGTTAGGTCTAGTCAGTGTAGGAGCTTGTGAGCAAATGATTCTAACATAAATAACTGGAGAACTCTCACTAATGAGATAACCTCAGGCAGTCACGTAGTCCTTACCAAAACATGTAATACTAGAAAATGATGGGGAAGGGAGTATTTTATTTATGGTTTTTTTTTCCTTTTATTTTTTATTTTTTTTATCTTTTATTTTTTCTTTATTGAAAGAAGAAAAAGAATTTAGAGTGACTAGAGCCCTCCCAAACTGTTTTTATGGTCATTGACTTTAAAATCACCAAAGTAGATAGGTAAACATTGTTTTGTGGCCAATCCGCTTCCCAAGCACTCTTACCACAACAAAAACAAGTGTGCTGCAAATTATTAGAGTCTGAAAAGCGATACACTTTAACAATTCTTGCAGGATACAGAACTCTATTACAATAATGCTCAGTGTACTGACAGTAGCGGCATTGATAGACTCTCTTGCCATTGTATCTATTATACAAGTCTAACACCTGAGGATCCGTTTCGGGGTTGTTAAGCACTAACACATGTTCCCGAACATACCCCTTGAGGCAAGATGCAACGTATCGCTGTATAGGCACTGGCAATTGTGCAATCCCCTGACACAGAATGTATTTATTCTTTCTTATTACAATACACGATTGCTGAGCTAGTGACAGTGGGTTGTATGCTTCCATGACTAACTCAAGATTCAGACTGGTCAAGCACTTAGCTTGAGGAGTCTAGTAAGTAAACAAGTTATATAATGAGGGATTTTCCTCCGTGAACATCAAGTCCACTAATGAGTAAACAAATTATTTAATGAAGGATTTTTCCTCCGTGAACAACAAGTCCACTAATGAGTAAACAGATTGAGTTTCTCTAAGTTTCAGTTTAAGTCAGAGAGTCAAACTATTGCCATCAATATGAACACTGATAATGTTTGGGAGAGCAGTATTCCTGATGAGGACCTCATCAAGATCGTTGAGGGAATCGAAGAAAAGTATGCTAATAGCGTATGGGAAGGTAATATCCCTGATAAAGAACTCCTCGCTACCGTTGAGGTGATAGAAGAGGAATATGCTCTCCAACTGCGAAGGGAATATGAAAAAATGTGGGAACGGATAACTACGTGTTGGTGCTCCCAACCTACATGTAATGAAGAATGGGAACAATATAATGCAGACTGGGAGAGTCTTCGTGCTCTTGAGATTGCAATGGAGGAGTTTCAAGCGAAAGAGAGGGCTGATACTTCTTCACAAAAGTAATTTTAAGTTTTTTTAATTTATAATAAAGATGAAGAAAATAAAATTATAATTCATACAAAAATAATAAAATAACATGAATAAATAATGGAATAATGGAATGAGCGGGGGGGGGGTCTGGGTCGGGTCGGGGGGGGGGTCGACACAGGGCTGATCCTCTCAATCCTCAACTAAACTTTGTCACTTTGTTTTTGTTTGTTTTATAATTCTTTTCTTTATTTATTTCAGATAAGGAAAAAGGAAATAGGTTTTTTTTTTTATTTAATCTGAATCCGAGGAGTTTATATATACAACGTGGGGCCTCGGTTCCCCACTCGGCCCCGCCTCTGGCTCGGGCTCTGGCTCGGGCCTCGGTTCCCCACTCGGCCCCGCCTCTGGTTCGGGCTGTTGTTGAGACGGCTGCTGCTGCTGCGGCTGCTGTGGTCTGCGCCGGAGCTGGGGTCTTGGGCGAGGCCGATACTGCTGGAGGATCAACCCCCGGCGAATCTCGCGGTGGACCCTGTTGGCCTCCGCCTCCTCTCGCCGCCGCTGTTGCTCGGCGTACTCTGGGGTCCACCATCCCTGCGGTACGGCTGTCGGCTTGACGATAGCTGTAAATAACGAACCAACATTAATATTCTTTTTTTTTATGAGATTTATTGATATTATAATAATGAGATTTATTGATATTATAACAATGAGAAACTGAGGATTGCAACTCACCAACTGGTTTTCCCTCCTGTGTCCTGGGGGTAGGCATCTGGGTGGGCGTCTGGGTGGCGGCGTCACCACAACGCTTCGGGCCAGGAGCAGCCAGGGCGCACGTCTGGGTGGAGGCGCACCTCGTGGCAGGAGCAGCGGAAGCAACTGGAGCAGCAGGAGCAGCTGGAGCAGCAGGAGCAGCGGCCGGGGCATCAGCGGGAGCAGCTGGAGCAGCGGCCGGGGCATACCGGTGGGTGGCAAGGTGCCGGGCCACCTTGTCTTTTCTGCCGAATTGCTTTCCACAAATTCGGCATGGAAAAGTGGTGCATCTATATGCGTCAGCATGTGCCGGCGCAAATGGTCGCTACGCGAGTAACGCTTGTCGCAATACATACAAGTGTACTCCATCGCGGCTGCAGTAAGAATGATTAAGACCTGGAGAAACCGGCGGGTGAAAGCGGAGGCGCGCGCGGTAAACATCACGTAGGCGATAAACAAGGAAAGCAAACGGCATGTACTGGAAAAATCCGGGGGGGGTCTGGGTCGGGGGTCTGGGTCGGGGGGGGTCGGGGGGGGGTCGGGGGGGGGGTCGGGGGGGGTCCAAATATGTTTACTAGGGAAGTTCCCCAACAATAACAAGTCCGATTAATCTCCTATACAAACAGGCTCTCGCTCAGTCGTTAAGCATGGCTGCTCCGTGGGAGGATGATATGACGGACTACGACTACGAGTTTGCACTTGAAAATGCAAATTTCGTAGATGAGTTGGAGCAAGAGGCTCTATTAGAACAAACGTTTGCGCAGCAAATACGGGATCTGGAGGAAATGGAGCGCCTGGAGCCGGCGTCGAGCGGACTGCAGCGGCCTCCTCCATCGCCTCAGCCTGGGCCCAGCGGGCTGCAGCGGCCTCCTCCTCCTCCATCGCCTCAGCCCACACCGTCTCCATCACCGCCTCCATCGCCTCAGTCCGACTCGTCTGAGGACCCTCAACCACCGAGGACTGCGAGACAAGTGTACCTGGAGCGACAGGCGCTTCAGGACGACGTCGACCGAGTGTGGGTGGTTGAGCCGCAGCACGAAACACATTGGCGATGGTACATGGCCGACATGGCCAGGCTGCGTGAACTAGATGAGGAATTGGACCGCTTGGAAGAACAAGAGGAGGCGGCCGATAACGAGGAATAGTTATAAGTTTTTTGTTGATAAATAAATGATTCCTTTGTCCAAAAAAAAAACAAAAAAAAAACAAAAATACAATGAAATAAACAAAAGAATAAAACCGGGATGATGTCGAGGGTGTTCGGGGTGTTGCGGGGGGGGGGGGTCGACGTCGACACAGGGCTGGTCCTCCCAATCATCAGCTTCCTGAACTTGTCACTTTGTTTTTGTTGTTTGTTTTTTTTTTGTTTTTTTTTTGTTTTTATAATTTTTATTTCATTAATACATTACAATATATGTGATACTTAAATCTAAGATGATACATGAATGTTTATACAAAATATGAAGAATGAAAACTTATAAATAAATGATACTTAAACTAAACTTAAACGAAACTTAAATTAAAAGAGGGGGATAATCCTCTTGTGAAGGAGGGCGACCTCTCCGTTATTTATGAGGTTGAGGAGGCGCTGCTGTATCTCCTCCAGATGGCCCGGCTGGTTGGCCACATACCTCCGGGGGAGAAAGTGGTGGCGGCCGTCCGGGCAGAGTATGCCCCACCGAAGTATTATAAGGCGGGTATCCACCTCGCCTCTGATAATGTTCAATTGATTCATAACACTCTCTACATCCCAGAGTGAGTAGGACGAGGTTACAGATGCCATTTCTGCTTGTGGAAGGAGCGTTAGCGTGTGGAGGAGCAGTAAACATCCCGTAATAGGGAAAAAACCGGTGACAAACAAGGAAAGTAAACAACACGTGAACGGGGGGGAGGGGGTGTTTCCGGGGGGGGGGGGTGTTTGGGGTGTTTCCGGGGGGGGCACCGGGGGGGGGGCTCCTCGGCTCCTCAGTCTGCGAAGGTGGTCCAGAACCGGCCATGGCACCCTACTTCCGGGGAAATCCGGTGACTTGGCAACTCTATATAGCTTAACGATCACTTTCCAGTACTGAATACAACTGATACAAGTAATTTTTAGTCCTGTTACAAATACTGATTACTTTTTATCAATGATTTATGTCTTGGATGTGTAGGCCTATCAATAATTATAAATGTAAGGGACACGTCAATGATGTCTTAAATTTTGTATACCGGTATCCGCGCTAGTCACGAACACAGTTTTTGTTTTGTATTCCCTAATATATAAGATATCCCCCCCCTTGATAAAGGTCTATCTACGCCACTGTGTCTTAGTACAGTTACCTTATACCAATGTACATTTATTTGTCAAAACATATGTTATGATTATTTCGATTACTGTTTACAATTTTTTGTTATGTTTAATTGACTTTCGCAACCGTCGGAGAGGAATCGGGGCGGGAGGGTATCGCCAACTCTGCTCTTACACCACCTACTGACAACCCTCTCTTCACCTCTCTTCACGGGCCCTGACAAGATCTGTAAGATTAAAATTAGAACTTAGAAAGCCAATAGGCATGAGATCTAATGGGTTAAAAAAAGTTCCATATTACCTATTTTTAAAATCCTCTCATCCCCGCAAAACGTATACATCCCCGCAATTCGTACTGAGTAAACTTTCAGACATCCTAAAATTTACACTGAGTTACAAAAAGGTTCCGTGGTGATTACAAATTGCATTGCAATTCTTCCCACACATTGTTTTCGACGATGTTCATTAGACATAAAATGAACATTCAAAATGTCAAATTAATATAAAATGAAAAACGTATAGTTATTTGACGTTCATTTGCTAGTCAAAATGTCAATGAAAGAGTGTCAAATTTAAATCCATCTTATATTCAAAATGTCAAAGTCAATAATTCTATACCAAGTTTTGGATATTTATTATATATTTGAAAAGCAAAACTAAATTTCTATCATACTGTTTGTTTTGTTTTTTTCACTGTAGGCCTGTTTTAGAACAAATTGTTAAAGAAAAATTACATTAAAATTTAAATATTTTATAGTTTGTTATCAATTTTACATTTATTTTTAAAAATTGTTTAATGGATACATAACTCACTAGTGAATATATAATTAATCACAACTTTGGTAAACAGAGGAGGACTAAAATTTCAAAAATTCTCTAATTCAAATATTTTATCTGAATTTGAGTTTAAATGTTAGACATAACCTGACATTTATATACAGAGTGGGTAAAAAGTAACTAGGTATTAAAACAGCTGTAAATACCTTAATATTACTGATTTAATGTAGGCAATAGTCTCATAATACTGAGTACCTGGCAACACCAAGGAGGAGGTATACAAGTCCATACCTCGAAATTGTAAAACAGACTTCAAGAGGTTATATCACCAATTTCCCAATTGCCTTTCTTCAAAAGAGTGTAAATTTTATCCCTAGCCGTTTGAGGAAGTTGGTTGACAATACTGGTGTCTATGTTGAGTGATTCCTATGTTTTCTTATGTATCAAAGCACTTGTACGTGTTTCTTTTTAATAAATAATTATCATTATTACAGAATTTACAACAGCTTTTTAATACTTAGTTACTATTCACCCAACCTTTAATTTGGTTTTCAACGAAATAATAAATTCAAAACTAAATGGTTTTGATATAGCATAGTATTCTCAGATTTCATCTTAGTTACTTCTGTTTATCATAGATGTTGAGGTTTAATAACCATAAAATACTTTCATTTAGGCTTTTTAGAGCTTTAGTTAACAATAATTGCCGGACAAACCATGATATTTCCGGAAAATTAAATGAATTTATTATTATTTTACTTACGTCATCAGTCCAAATTTGCTGTAGATGACGTGTTTCGGCGCCAGTCTATGATACTATGATGGTGATAGTGACGCCTCAGTTCCGAGCCAGCTCTCGGACTCTGGCGCACGAGGTTTCATAATTGGGTGAAGCGAGCGGAGCGAGTTGAATCCTCATACTCGTATTTAATCGCTCTCCTGTTACGCCAACTCCTTTTTAACTGTTTAATGAATTGCTTTGAAATTTTCAGGATAGCTCTTAATTGTAAAAAGGGTGGTAATAAACTATAATTGGATTATTATTTTGGTATATTTCTATTTTTGAATTTTCCGGTGGTAAGGTGGTAAGCAAACAGTCGCTCAGCTGATTTTGTAGTCAAACAGACTACGGCCGTATGTTGACAATAGCAGCTAACCAAAACAACTGATTATATAGTCTGTACCCTAGTAGCACACATCGTTGGCCCAACGATGGGGAATGGTAGGAATGGTTAGAATTGGTTGGATAATGGTCGGTTGGCAAATCCAAACATAGGAGACGTCGGGCCAAAGAATTAATCGTTGGGTAACCCGTGTTGGCAAATCCAACCATAGGAGACGTTGGGCCAACGAACCAATCGTTGGGTAACCCGCGTTGGAAAATCCAACCATAGCAGACGTTGGGCCATCAAAAGCTATGGTTGGCAAATCATACTACATTATATTATTATTATTATTAATAGTAATGTATAGATTATAGTATACCGTATACTAAGTCATAGTATAGTATAACCGTAAGTCATATATTTTATTATTATAATTAAATATATATTAATTTGAGCATAATTTAGTTCATCATATTTCATAGCAAGAATAGACACATAAATCAAAAGAACCAAATTACATTGTTCCAACTTTTGTTCTCTTATTACAGGGATTTGCGCAAGTAGATTAATTTATAGAAGAATTAAAGAACATATTTTCCAATGTCCTAGTCGTGTAGGTGTACACTATTTGTAATTTTTTATCCTAGTCCTTCCACTCACATACATGAGTCAGAGTGGCCGCGAGGGTTAAGGTGAGTGTACAGTAAGTCAAAGGTCGTAGGTTCGAGACTCGACCAGGACACAATAGTTTTTCTATTCAAATCGTTTATAAAAATTTATATTATTGGTTTACTAAGCCAATACAATGTGAAATTGTGTTTTTTAATACAAAATAACCATTTGCATACAAAATTATAAACGGTTGGCATTTGGTTGGGTGTTGGTTGGCATTGTTGGCATTTGGTTGGCAAATACAACGTTGGCCCAACGGTGCGCCAAAGGACATTTCTTACCGTTTGCCAACGAACTGTGCCAACCATTGCCCAACGTTGGCCCAACGATTTGTGCTACTAGGGGTAGTCTGTGGTCTCCTGGCCGTCAGTGGCCGGTCAGTTCACTAGTTCAGTGTTCAGTTAATGGCGTTTGCGACTAAATGAGTTTTGAATCAAAAATCTTTAGTAGAATTATTCCACATTTATTCGTTTTAAAACAATCAAAATTATGTATTCAGTATTATAGTAAAAGTACCTATACGATGTAATGGAAGTTGTAGGCCATATGGAAAGGCTACACAGTCTGTGTCTACTCGGTTATGACTTTAACCTATGTAAGGTACGGTACGATGTAAACTCCTCAACCAGTGGCGGATTTAGGGGGGGGGCTATAGGGGCTGTAGCCCAGGGCGGCAAGTTTTTATGGGCGGCAAATTTACAGAAAATTAATAAGTTGTTTACAAAATAAATGTTGAAACGGGGAAAATTTTGACGAAAACGGATGACAATGACGGTGTGCCGCCCTTTTAAAGGTAAAGGTAGTAACCAGAGACTAATGTTTAACACTTGCACTCCCTCACTCTGCAGTTCGTCAAAGCAGTCATAATGCATTTGTCATTCATCCGTACTAGCGACAAGACGATTACGCTACAGAGAAAGGGCGGCAAGCCACGAACTACATCAGGCACTGCGCCATAATGGCTACGTCCAACCATAAATTAAACATACTCCTTGTGGTATTCTTAATCTATGGTCCAACTCACGGACTTCCAATTTTACCCATACATTCGCATAGCATTAAAATTATTTCTTACACAATATCAATAATGACCAAGGCACACGGATGCAGGGTGACCAGACGTCCGGCTTGAGGAGGACATGTCCTCCTTTTTAACGATTGTCCTCCTGTCCTCCCGGCTTTCAAAAAATATCCTAAATGTCCGGCTTTTTGCAAAATCCAACTCAAATAATAAAAATAAATAAATAAATAACATGACTAGGCTTTGCCGTTGTAAATGTAATGCGCCCGCGGTCAAAAATCAAATAATATTTAAATAGTGCAGATGATAAACAGTGTTGTCGTCATGGTTATGTCGTCTGTTTGTTGTGCCGAGCGCAGCGTCGCTACACGGCGCCGGCGTGTAGCACTATTGTTATTGTATACTTATAACAATAAATGCTGTTATACGTATATCTAACGTTGTCCTCCTCTGTTTGTAAATTTCCTCCTTTTTTAACCCAAATGTCCTCTCTGTAAAAATCTTCATCTGGTCACCCTGCACGGATGAGAAATGTTGCAACAATCAAATTTGAGATGACAATAGCAAAATTTATACTACAATGATACTTTCCTTTAATTTTCAAACTCAAGGTAACAAAGAAAGTTATTTCAGCCGTCTTATACTTAGCATCAAAGGCTACCACACATAATCGTTCATTCTGGAGGATATTTTTTTAAACAAAACATCTGACCAAAGACAAATAAAGACTAACATAATTTGTGAAGAGAGGATTTGATTGGTTGTTGCCATGGGAGCATAGTTGACAGAGGGTCAAAATGGTGTTCAGCATGTAGGCTGCAGTTTTTTACTCCAGGCGAGACCTCTATATATATATTTTTTGGGTAGGACGGTATCAAAATCTCCCATTTCATTAAATGACAAACTCTGAAATTTGAAGTCTAAATTAATATCTTGTCACATTTTAGGCGAATCATGATATTAAACTTAACTTTATAATCTTGAGACATATTTTAGATGTAATTTTATTGTTTATCTCGAAGCGAAGTTATGTTTTGAGTTAATTGAAAACACCGTTGTAATATGGCTTTGGAAATAGTGTTGAAAACAAGCCGCCTTGTACGTCGAATGACACCATCCCACCAACAAGTTGACACCACAACAGGACAAAATACCAAATATGACGGCACGCTTTATGAAGGTTATTTGTCAGAGAGTAGTGACTCCTGTAGGTATTATCATAGATTAAGAATACCACAAATAACTAATGTCACTAAGGAGTATTACTAAGGAATTTATGGTATTATATTTTAATTCGTTGGATCTACAACATCATGGAGGTGAAACAAGAAGTGTTTGAAAATGTGTAGAGTTTTATGAAGATTAGGCCTACATCAATTAATTTTATATGTTGATCGTCTAAAACATATAAACAATTCTTTGTATAAAAGTATAAATTATAAAATGACTGAAAAACTGTATTGAAAAACGCTAATTCAGGATAAAAAAGTCAAAATTTTGAGGCTAATGGTCCGAATTGTGAATTTTAAGGCTACAGTGTCATCATATCTTATTTATAGTTATTTATTATAATTTTCAGTAGTCAATGCGTTGGTGTAAAAATTAATGTTTTGATGATGTGTAAGAAGGGATTTTTAGGCCTTTGTTGAAGGATTTTCTTGTTATTAAAAGTAGCACTAGCACTGCTTCACTGCTTTTAACACGAACATTTGTCTCTAGGGCTGATTGTCATTGAGTAGGCTATATTGAATATTAAACTGTGTTAATGTGAATCAAGACAATTATACATTATTTTAATATTTTTTTCAACTAGGAAATAACAGAAATTTCTCAAACATATTCAATCAGTTAATTCGTAACTTCTTTAGATACTATCACAAAATAACCAAACAAGATATATATAAGATGTGGGTAAACCTGGGCAGCGAAAAGGTCAAAGATTATGGTGGTGGCGGGGGGAGGGCGGCAAATTTCCTAATAGCCCTTAGGCGGCAATTTCTTAAATCCGCCACTGTCCTCAACTCCATCTCGACTACTGACCATCACCACCCATACACACACACACACACACACACACACACACACACACACACACACACACACACACACACACACACACACACACACACACACACACACACACACACACACACACGCACACAACTGTTTGTTGTGGGTGGTCCGACAGGTCTCAACGAGTAGGTCCATTGTTCTATTTCCACAGGTCTCAACGTGAAGGTTCAATGTTCTGATTCTCGGAATTCGATGCAGGTGTTCTATTGTTGTGATTCCTAGAATCCAACGCAGGTGTTCTTTTGTTCTATTTCGACAGGTTTCGACGTGTAGATTGGGGCGGATCCAAGGAGGGTTGGTAGGGGCAGTCTACCCCACCAACCTAAGCATTTTTATGTTAAATTTCATTATTCAGGCATACGATGAAAGTTTGAATAAATCCGAATGAAAATGTAAGCATCAAAAGCCTCCCGAAACCCCGTTTGTCGGTTCCGAGAGTCAAATTTGGCCGCTCCCGTCTACAAGGTTACATTAAAATTCAAACAAACGAACCTAAACGTTTCTTTAAATTAAATAAATTATACACCATTAGACAGGTGAAATTTTAAAATTCCATTTTAGTATATCATACATTGCTTAGCGTAAATGTACTAGATATGTATTTAACCTAAAAGCGTTTTACAAAAACATGGATATTCCTGAGTATCGCGAAGTTGTTGCAATTTTGCTAGTTGACAGACCGAAAATGCAGTGTTTTCAACATGGTCTTGAAGGTAAATTTTAGCAGCAAAAGTTGCTACAAATGAATTCGGTGATTTTTTTTCTGGATTTCTCCCGCCTACCGTCGTTTGCTATCAGCGGTGTTTTGTTTACAGGTCAGGTTTGATTTTCTTTTCAAACCGCGTAATCCATTGTTAGACAATAAATATCCAGTGGCTAGGCTAGAAGCAAAAAGTGCCTCGAATTATATGAAATGAAATAATAGGAAACAAAGATTAATTTGCGTGCAAACCGAAGCTCATACGCCAAGAATTTTATTTTGTAAAAATGTGGTACGACATTTTCACTTTTCGAGTGGTTGACCTTGGCTGTCAGCCTCATTTCTAATTGTATCTTCGCGTAGTATAGTTCAGTATTCCAGGTTTAAAATACGTTTTGTAAATAGTTTTTCGCATGAGTAAATACTAAAATAAATTGTTTATTTAGACATCTTATGACGCCTACAGATGACGTAGAAAAAAGTATAATGCCTGAATATTTTATTTTTATTTAAGGTTGGGTGCAATAGGACTAAAGTTAATTTTTGTTTAGCTTGTTTAAAAAGTTAAGATTGATTTTTTCTTGAGTACAAGGTTATTGATATATTATGTTAACTTACTTTCATTCGTTGTATAATTTCATATAGGTAAAAACAATAATGGGGGTGCCAGGGACTATCCACAGGGAAGGGGGAGGGGTAACTTTCGGTGACCACTCCCCCCAAACATGACCTATGGATCCGCCCCTGCGTGTAGATGCATTGTTCTGATTCTTAGAATCGCTTATAATCAGATCTCGGGTTTGCTCGATTTTTGCGCTGGGCTGCAGGACGTTTTTTCTGTATTGCAGATTTCGAACAATCCTTGAGACTCGGTGTTATCATTTGAGTCAAACCGTTTGTTTCCCACACAGCACAAGATTGTCCCCAGGACATCCCAAGGACATCACAGTGGGATATGCAGGATATCCCAGGATCATCCCTATCTCATCCCATGATATCCTCAAGATACCCTCAGGATGTCCCCAGGACACAAAAATGTCCTCTCCCCACGACATCCTGGGGACATCCTTCAGGATGACCATGGGATGTCCCTTGGACCTAATCAGGACATCATAATGAAAGCCATAGGACATCCCCAGGGTGTTCCACAGGATTATCTGGGGATATCCCTCGGACCACAAAAGGATATTGTATTTTGAAGCCCTAGGACATCCCCAGGATGTACTGGGGACATCCCTCGGTCCACAAAGGGATATTGTACTCTGAAGCCCTAGGACATCCCCAGGATGTCCCACAGGATTTACTGGAGACATGCCTTTGACATGTATTGAAAGGTGTCCCATTATTCTATCAGTATGAATCGCATAACCCCACAGATATCCCTGCCTCCCCATGATAATTCTGTGGTCATCCTTAGGAGGCCATAAGGCTCCTAGTAATAGGTAGTGTGTACCCTGAAGCCATATCACCTCCTAAGGATGACTGCAGAATTATCATGGAGTAGGCAGGGATATCTGTGGGGTTAGGGGATTCAAACTGATAGAATAATGGGACACCTTTCAATATGGTCACACAATCTGATAGGAAGACAGTTCTACAATAAATTACAGGACAACTTTAAATTATTCTTTTATAAAAATAATACTATAATTGTCCATGCCTAGCTTGCACATAGAAAACAGAGTTTTAACTTCATATTGGTGTTATTTTTTTAAACAGGTTGACTAGTGTATAAACGTTAAATACCTGTAATCTTCCTTGTGATCCTAGGATATCTTTTTAATGGATGACACGTTTTGTCAAAAGTAATTTTGTCATCTTTAGACCCATACAAAACTTTAAATTGTCACATCACAGTCCAAAAGCAAAAATCCTTTAAAATCATGTTTTACAACTTTATATTGGTTACCATTGTCATATTTTATGCTAATTTTTATCATTACTATCACATGATTTATTTGTAAAAGTGTCACTAATGTCCTGATTATATGTACTTAACTGTATTGACACTGAAAATATATACACAACTTAGGACTTTTTATTAAAATTTACTAAAATCTTTAAAAAAAATAGTTGTTTTAACAAGTTTATAATAAAATGAATATATGCATGTGTATGCCTAAAATTTCTCAGAACAAAAGTTGAATTAATAAATACAGATTTAAAAAATTTAAGGATGGATTCCAATTTATAATTGTTCGGTGATGTGATACAAACAATTAAGGATTTTTTTAAAATAATACAGTAATGAATTCAAACAAAATGGCAGTATAATTGCAGTAAAAATAAGTACATAAAAAAATGTAAGTCATATAAACCAGGCTGTATAAACACACAGTAAGTATTGGTAGTTGATTAAATTCCTTCTCTGTTTTCATCTTCATCATGGCCTCGCTTCCTGTAAATAAAAAAAATTAAGCTAATACTGCATATAGCCTTGGGTAATATTTTATCTAAAAATACCCCCGTCGCAGCAAACAAGCGTACTAAGCGAATTTCCAATGCATATAAATGTGTCTTACTACTACATAGAGCCACTTACCAAGTTTCACAAAAATAAATTCATAAATAAGTGGTATATAACATTTTATTTATTCTCCATAAGAATAACATTAAGGCTGTGCACGCAGATTTGCTAAAAAAAGGAAGGAAAGAAATGTGTTTTTTTGCGATAATCAATATAACTCAAACAGGTGAAGCTAAATACCAAGTTTTATTAATTTAAGTTCATAACTAAGGGAGATATCAAACTTTACTTACTCTCCATATGAATAATACCCCTGTCGCAAACCTGCGTACGCAGCAAATTTCTAATGCAAATAGCCCTATATATTTCTTACTACCACAGAAAGCCACTTACCAAGTTTCATAAAAATACATTTATAAATAAGTGATATATAGCATTTGAGTTATTCTCTATAAGAATAACATAAAGGCTGAGTACGCAGGTTTGCAGCAATAAGAAATATAAGAAATGTGTTTTTAAGCAATTATCAATATAACTCAATCAGGTGAAGCTACATACCAAGTTTTAATAATTTATGTTCATAATTACGGGAGATAGATATAAAACTTTACTTATTCTCCATAAAAATAACACATGGCTGAGTATGCTGGTTTGCTGTTACGGGGATAATCAACAAAAAACAAATTTTTGTGCAAATATCAATATACCAGTACTAGGTGGTTTTTACCTATTTTGAACTCTCTTTCCATAGCCTGATCGATCTGGTTTTCGAACTAAAGTCATAAATGTTACTCTCCACATTTAGGCCAAATTTAATCAAAATTGGGCATTTATTTCAAAATTTATCGAGGCAATGGACGCATATATATAAATCTAAATAACTTATGTGTTTGGCATATGGGGACCTCAAAACAAAAAGTGATCATGGTCTCGGCGTTAAGTCTTACCATGCTACCTACTGTAATAGCTTTTTCCCTATAGAGGAAATTCGCTAAAAAAAGATAGAAATGAACTGGGAAGTAAACAAGACCAAACATTAAAAATGTCTTCTCTAGTAATAAAATACCCCCGTCACAGGGTGAAAACTCATTTTATTTGTGCTGCTGCCATTTCAGTCGCCTTGTTAATGATTATATTACAGTTACTGGTAACCACCAATCATTCACACTAAAATGAAATATAATGTTATGAATATTAATGTTGAAAAATGTAAAAGAAAATTGTCAGCAATATTGAAAATTTAATCTCCCCTTAACATTATATTTGGTAAATATGTCATTGAATATTTTGTGTAGCCATGTGTTTATAAGGTACAGTTTAAGTGCTTAAAGAAACATCAAAAAGCATAAGTGGTCTTCAATTTTGGCAAATCAGTTGCAGAGTCTATTCACCCCTAGTTTCCAGTAGACCTAACCCCTTGGCCACCCTCAAATTTGTACCGTAGTGCATGAAGATGATGAGCAAATAATTGTATTAATAATTAATTATGCGGAAAAAATAAAATGATAAATGCGGTAGCCAGTAGCCTAACGTATTCTAAAAAATAAAATCAAAACAAAAAGGATAACAAATAATACCCCGCACACAGAAAACCAGCATTATCAGTGAATTTCCAATGCCAATTTATATATCTACCACATAAAGCCACTTGCCAATTTTCATGAAAATACTTTCATAAATATAAGTGATAAATAACATTTTATTCACTCTCCATATTAACGCTGAGTCAAGGAGGATGAGAAATGTGTTGTTATGGAATTATCAGTAAAACTCAACCAGATGAAGCTATATACCAAGTTTTATTAATTTAAGTTCATAATTGAGGGAGATATATCAAACTTTACATACCGTATTCTTCATTAAAATAACATTAGGGCTAAGTAAGCAAGTTTGCGGCTTCGCGGACAGTAAAAAATCTTTTTGTGTAAATATCAATAAACCACAACCAAGCAACATACAAAGTTTCATCAATATACAATCAGGTAATAGATATAAAGACTTAACTCTTAACCCATTGGCTTAGAATGACGTACTGGTGCCGTTCCTGACCTGTAATTTTTAAAACCTTTGAAATGGAATAGAAAAATCATGTTTTTAAATGGATTAATCGTGTATTTTAGTTAAAATATTGTTTTCTTTCAGTTTAAATATTGAAATTGGCATACACACAGAATAGACATAAGTAAAAAATAGCAAATTCAGTGTTGACCATGTAACACACACAAAAATCAACCGATCCTGTTAACTTTGAATGTAAAATGGTTATTATATATAGGCCCTTATTATTGATTTTAACTTATGACACCTTATTCAGGCAATTGTGTAAGTAACTAAATTGTGATCATTTTGATAGGTGTTAAGGCTATCATAGACCTTGCATAATCGAATGAAGTAGCCTACGTTACCTAATCATAGTTTTCTAACCTACCTTATTTAATATACAGAATTGTTTTTATAGTTTTACCTGGATTTCTCTTCTTATGAAGAGTTAATTTATTTGGGGTTTTAGCCAATCCATGAAATCAATATGTTTTACTTTGGCCTCAGCAAACTGATTCTGATCAGCTCCTAAACAGAGACACATGCTAATTTAAATACCTAATTGATTAGCAAACAAACTAGGCCTAAACATTTCCTGAAAGCACATAGTTACGTCATATGCCTACTTTTAATGCACCATATCCACTCATCAGGCACTGTAAGTTTCAGTTCATACGGCAATTTAGGTTGAGTTTTTAAAGATTTGATTTATTTACCTAATCGTACGTCATACGCTTTTTATTAATTCAATAGTAACTAAAGTACACGATGAAGCTTATTTTTCTTTCCACCTAGCATCAAGATTATAGTATCTTAAAATAAAGAGTTGATTTACCACACGTCAGTTAACCGAATGATAATATTCAATATGTTCTTCAATATTCTCTTCAAAATTTGCATAATTTTTAGGCGCTAACAAATAATCATTAAGAAACCATTATTTTAGTATAAAACATAAAAACATATGTATTTTAAGTATTTTAGTATGACGGAAAGGTATGTAAAACTGTTTCATTTTGAGTTAAACTTCAAACGAATACATATAACTGCTCCCCGTTTAGCTTATTCGTTACTTTATGTATCGTACCTAAGGCCTATTTAGGGGCAAGTGGGGAAACTGGGCACACCTAAGTTAAATCCATTATACCGTACTCAAAGATTTTTATAGTTGAACTTCAATTTATTCATATTGCCTCTAGGATCGAAGTTTGACTCAAAATAAAACAGGTTTTTATACCCTATCGTCAATCAATCCTCTGGTTTACTAGCAGATAACTAATTTTGGGACTACTGTCCCATTATTAAATCTGGCGTCGCTAAATTAAAATATGAACACATAACTTTGTCACAATATATACACCAACACAACACAAACGGACGCTACGATTAAAACAAATATTTATTTGGTTTGGTCGACCAAGGACAAGTCCAGACAGCGGGACAAGAACACGCGGATGGCTGTGACATGACTACCTCCAATACCTAGGCCTACATGACTAACTTACCTCCTACCAATGTACCTTGTCACATTGTAGCATTCCGCGTGTTCGTATCCCGCTGTTTGGACTTGTCCTTGGCTTGTGTTAGTGTATATATTGTGACTATGTGTTCATATTTTAATTTATCGACGACAGATTTGATAATGGAACAGCAGTCCCGAAACTAGTCATCTGCTAGTAAACCAAAGGACTGATGACGGAAACGTATGTAAAACTGTTTCATTTCGAGTTAAACTTCAAACGAATACATATAACTGCTCCCCGTTTAGCTTATTCGTTTCTTAGGAGGAAATTCCAATTTAATCAATTCAACCATTATTTGTACAGAAATTAATGTCAAAGTATGCAAAAGCGCCCAGTTCCCCGACTGGTGTGTCACTGTGCGCATTGGGTAAGGTAACTGTGCGCAGTACCGGTATAGCCTAATTGCAAATTTGGGTGAATAATAAAAATAAAAGGCTGTTACCTACTATCAGAGTTAATATAATACAACACATATGGATAAGAATTATATATTTTTTAAGGAAAACAACTTTAAGCTAAAAAGTATTCAGTGTTCTTATGATTAAATAAATGTAAGTCCAGGCTGCCCATAAGACTAGTGTTAATTGTAACATTGGCCTTATGGAAGTATGGAAAGCCTAGTTTTTTCATTCGTGCAATACACTTTATAGGCCTAGATAGTTTTGAGGTTATGGTAGTTCTTAGTATGAGAGACTGACTAAACTGATTCAGTAGGTACGGGTACTGTCTATAAACATAGTGGAATAACATCCTAGTGGAATAACTCTTTATTACATTATGAAGAAAAAATAACTATAGTTAACCTGTAAATCTGTTTTAACAAAGTATTTTACTTACCAAGAAAGAGTACAGTATTCAAAACACCTGAAGTAAATCTTGAATGAAGATATATTTTTTCTCAATTCAAACCTCCAAAATTTAAAACTTGGTAGCCTAAGTAGAAAGTAACTGAAACATAATTTACCAAGCCAAATACGGATTGACCGTTATTATAACGCACGTCTATCTGGTCTGTCGTCTGTAGACATAGAGTTTGGTTGGGATGCTGAGATTCTGCGCAGACGCGAGGCGCCATGTCAGATTTTTTCTCTTTTCTCTAAAGGGGATTATGGGAGATCGGATTGGCCGTTAATTTAATGGTGTACCGGTAAAAAGTATGCAATTTTTCTTTTCTTTTCTTATAAATTGTCAGAATTCTATGCATATTTCATCGATGTATAAACTTTAAATTCATTCTTTCTTTATACATGTGTTATTTTAGATATCTAATCATCATCCTTGTTACTCAATTTGGTTTGAATACTAAAACTCTAAATACAACTTTTAATTAATTATTACTAAAATTGGTCTGGGATATAGAGGTTGTCGGTGGGATGTCCCCAAGATATCCTGTTATCCCGGGATTTCGTGGACATCCCTGGGACGTCCACAAATGTCCCGGGACATATCAGGATATCCTAGGGATGTCCTGTTTATCCTGGGATGGCAATGGGATGTGTGGGACACAAATGGGATATCCTGGGGACGTCGTGTGCTGTGTGGGTTTTGAAACATGTGTAGCCTTGTCGATCCACAAGTTTTCCGGTTTATCGATCAAATCCATAACACTGACGCACTCGTTGCTGTTATTGTCTAAAAATAATCCGCACATATACACCATTTACGAACCGTCGTAAAGTTGCATTGTTAGTAAAGACCTTCCGGTGTTTGCAGGATTCTGAACCGCAAACACGTTTCCTTTATCCACCCACGACACTCTTGGACAATCCGCAGCAGGTTTCGGCACCCAACTCGGTTTCTTGGTTTCCAATTCGATAGATTCAGGCCTCTTTCTCTTCTTACTTCAGGTGTGGTTGATGACTTGTTTGATGGTGTATGTGGTGGTGTAGGAGCAACTGCGTTATCGCCCATCGCCTCGATCTCATCAATAAACGATTTGATATACTCGTCCGCTGGGCCGTATGCGTCCATGGTCACGTCCTTACCGTGTGACTTCTGCCGCACTACTGACTGGTGTTGTATCTGCTCACCCTTGAAGTAAACTCTGCGCACTCGTGACATATCTTGTTGCAATAGACTAGATGTTTAATTTTTTCTTCCAACATCAGTTCTTACGGTCTGCGGAATCTCATTTCATCCATCGCGATTTGAGTCCACGTCAATTGTTGTACGTCCTCGCACGGCTCGTAAGTGTAATGTGTATTTAGCTCCTCGTCAAATTTAACAGTCTTTTTTGTTTTCTTCATAGTTATATTGTTTCACATGATATTCACTATCTTTTTTTCTTCATAACTATGTTGTTTCATATGATATTTATAACCATTACACAAAAGAAATGTTTCAGATTGGAATCTCCAGGCAGCACTGCCACTTTAGGAGTCTGTTCTATCAATGTTTGATTAATGGATTGCTTTTCTTTTTCCAGTTCCATATTCTTTGCTTTTAGCTGAGAGTGACATGTTACAAGCTGCTGATTGACTTTTATGATTTTAAGGTTGGATTCCAAGGAATTATTTAGAGTATGCAGCAACAGTTGGTTTTCTTTTCTTAGTTTATACTGTCTATGCTTTCTAATGGAAGAAGAGACTTCATGTAACCCATCTTTTGAATGCTTTAGCTTCTAGTTTCAAGGAGCGCAAAATAAAAGAGTACAATCCAGATTAATTGATGAAGGTAGACTGATATTGGTAGTTAAAGGGGGGTGCGTCGACGCACCCCCCTTTGCTGATTATACTCAAAGCATTACACTTATATTCCTCATCAAAATTAACCCGCACTGCTTTTTTTGTATCTTAATAACCTAGTATTTGAGCCACTTCTTTACCCTTGAACCAAGCATTATCACTCTTGTGAAACAGTACATCAATGTGATGATCATTAAATATAAATGAAGTTAATTGGGACATTTTATAGGTTATGTCAAAAAGCGCAGGGTCCTCTAACAGCACACACGGTAGCACAACAACACTATCACACAACCACACACTGTGAAGTATAGAAGAAGAATGAGACCCTGGGTGTTTGAAAAAGGGGTGCGGGATTCTCTCACCCCTTTGGGCTTGGGTTATTGGCATATTATTTAAACCACTTTTAGTTGTTACTGACAGACTGTCGCCGATGGTCTTTTCTCGGAATTCTACCATTGTTCCGATTCCTGGAAGGAGGTTGATGATTGAAAGGTGGGTCCATATCGGACCCCCATTCTTCCGGCCCTAACTTTAAGTGTTAAGGTGATCCTGAGAAGGACCGATAGGACCTAAAAAGAGCCGATTTGTATCTGAAGAAGGAGGAGGAGTAGGTCAAGGGAAAAATGTTTATTTTTTATTGCTGACAAATTTTGTGATTTCATCGGGGTAAAGTTAATCAGTTTGTCGATTCCACCACATGTTGACAAGCATCATGTACTTCTGCTTGTAGTCAATAGCCTCAAGGTGCTCCTGTTCTGTGGGATAGAAATTCATTTTGTACTTCATGTCCCATTGCCAATATTCCCATTCCAAGTCGTCTAACGGGCAATGGTTCCACATGCTGTTATTTCCTCGGATTTTTGAGTACAGCTCGTCTTCCAGTTCTTGGATGGTTGAGTATATTTTTGGTTCATGAGCGTACCTGAACTGTTTGTTAATGCGCCATAGTCTATTCTTATAAAAATGTTTCAAGACGCAATCATCGTCACCTTTTTTACTATAGAGTTCGTTGCCTTCAATGTAATCGTCATCATCTTCATTGGCTAGTGGCCTCTTATTGTTGTTATTCAGATGACTCTGCCTCGATGAATGCCTCCTCCAACTCGGTGTCGGTGATATCACAATCCCACTCAATGCTGGACATGATCTCTTCGTAGCTGTTGCTCTTTCGAAACTCCAGACTAAACTGAATTTTGAGTCGGGGATGGTAGTGAAGACGGAGTGGGGGTGACAGTTGGTTTGGTGTGGTTGATGCAGCTGTTATGCGCAGGTGTCCGCACAAAAACTCACCCTCTGTCGGAGAATGTGAATAACAAAATAATGAGGGTCGAGGGATGGGAAGCTCTCGGCGGGGGTCTCCCGCGGTTAGATGAAGCTGCATCGCAGGTGTGGGCACAAGAGCCACCCTCCTCTAATGGAATTCGGAGAAGGGTCCATTGTTAATGACCACCTTCTGGGTAATAAACTACCCTCCTTCTAGGTGGAGAGTTTCGCTCCCCCGTACTTCCGGTATAGTTTTGCGATATTTTTCTCTAACATGGCCTCTGATTGCTTCTTTAGGGTTGCCACCTTATGAATCCTCCTCCTGTCATACCCGCAGGTGGTTCATTTGTCCTTAGATTCTGTTGGAAATCGACTCTAACGCTAACCCTGCACACATCTTTTATTTATTATCCAAAGTGTACACACAAAAACAACAGGGAACAAAAAATATCCTCGGAAATTTTACCCTGACTGGATGGTGCTAGATCCTTCCAGGCAACCCATTGTTCCTATTAAGGTCAAGATGGTCGTCTGGTGAGGGGTAGGGGGTGGGGTTGCGTGTTCCTCCTGCTCCTCCTGGGACCCTAGGCAAAAGGGTCAAGAGTGTAGTGCGGGCCCCTTAGGCGGGGGGCTCCTCCTGATCCTTTGTCTCTGGGGGGGGGGTCAATTTAAAGGTCGGGGGGCTTCTGACAAAAAATCCTTCGTCTGGGGGGGTGCTCCTCCTGCTCCAGAAGTCTCTTTCTATCCCTACTAAAATGTTGTCAGTACATACCATCTTTGTACTGTAATGGCTCACTTTGGTTTTGATGAATACGTTCCACAGATGTGCCTGTATGCGGCAAAGTAAGGTTAAATAGGCCGACAACCTTTTTAAAACAAAAAGTAATAATAACAAAATAATCATTTTTTTATAACTTTGAAATTATTACGTCCGGCAAAAAATTGCAATTAACTCTGACACTATGTGTTATGTATTTTTTAGGATTTGAATTTGAATACACGTATTACGACTTACTAATTAAAACTACCATAATGATAATTCGCATTCAATGTTCAGTATGGCGAACACAAAAGATTACCGTAGGGAAGTAAAACAGATGCAAGTTTGTTGTTTCTTTTTTATTTAAACCCCGTTACCGTGGCCCAAATAGGCTTGGATTTAAATATAGTGAGATTTAAATATGGTGTGGATTAATCATAGGAAAACCAGTTGTGACTGCTCGTAGAAAAGTATCTATCAATCAGCCGGGACCGACGCCGACCCCCAGCCACGTCTGACTTGGGAGGCTATAGCCTTCTACTCCTGAGCTACCTACCGTGTCCGGCGGGTAACGTACTTCGTGTATATCCCCCCATGCTCATTATAGTTTGTTTGAGATACAATTTACAAAAGACTTTTGAGACTTGATTATATTAAATTTTTACTAAGCACTGATATAGCTTTTTAGGAGGTATTTCAGTATAGTAGTGGGGAAAAGGGGATTTCTGGCCAATTTGATTGACAGCTTCTGGTCACGTGACATTTAGTTACGTAGCTGGGAAGTATTTGGCGACGTAGTTGGCAACGTATTCGTAACGTCATTTGAGTAAGGTTAGTTCAAGGTCATCCTGAGGATGTTTTAAAAAATAAATCCTGCACAGGTTTGTTTCGACAGATTTCATTTGATAAAGACATCGAATGAAAAACTACCGAATGAAACCTGTGCAAGATAGTGGGTTTAACTTCTATGCATTTTTAATTTTATTTACAATACTTTCTGTGCGCATATTGTTTGAAGTTTCCTACAATGATGTATGCTCAGAAATCTTGGGGTTTGTTATGTCTTATGTATAATTTTTAAAGATAGTACACAACATCTGGATTTGGTGTTTCCAATTTTACCTTCCAAGTTTGTGTAACAGTAGATATGATTGCAAATTCCACTTCACCTGTAATGCTTCCTTCCATGTTTGTTGAGTAAAATATTCATTAGTCAAATCCCATCAAGGATAAAATTATCGCTTCCGCATCAGAAGATGTTGTGATAGAAACTTCATGTACTTGTGTTTGATCAGTTGTATTTACATTAGTGTCAGCTTGTTCAATATTATAAGAAGAAGATGTGGAAGAAACAGTAGTGTCTTGGATTGCCAAGTCCATGTGCACTAGACTAGAATCGGAGGTATACTGATGTGTCACAAGCATGAAGGATAGGTACCCGTTCTTACCCCAACCGCACCATTCCCCCCATCACAACGTTCCCCCCACCAAGTTGTTACTTCGCACAATAACCACGGGGCATGCGTTAGTTAGGGTTTAGCTCTTACACTGTGAAGATCGCAGCTCCGTAACTAAAAACTTCAATGATTTGTGCTAAACACCGTATGATCTAAACTAGTGCATGTATTCATGTGATGCTTCTTGCATAGCAGACAACTGGCTAAAAGTGTTTCAATCTTGATCATTCTAAGACGGAACCGGTCACAGTCCACTAAAAGCGTAGACTTTCTGTCTTCATTGTTGGAGAAGTAGAAGGTTGTGGCAAGCGGACTACTGTAGGACACCTTCGTCATATTCCTGCAAAACTGTGACATATTCAGACTTTACGCAAATTGTATAGGTAGATTTTCATTCGTCAAGAGCTGTAAGTAAAGTGATGTACCGCTGGCGTGTAGGATAGACACCTACTCCCACCACAACTTACCTTGTCCTTCAAACAGTTTTTTTTCGCTATTGCCGCTATAACCTTGGTCGGATCTGAATTCTGATTTTACCTTCTTATTCGTCTTGCCGAGCCGCGTAATGTGAGTACCTACATGTTATACTTTAAACCAAAAATAAATAAGTTATTTAGGTTTATCCTTTATAATAATTACTTTTGTGCTATTGCTGCTATACCCTTAGTCAGAACTAAATCCTGATTACACCTTCTCATTTGTCTTGTTAAGCCGCGTAATTAGAGGACCCACATGACATACTTTGGACAAACTCCCCCCCCCATCGGTCGGGCGGTCAAGGTTACCTGCATAACCGGTTATAAAGTGGCTACACAAAGTGGGTTGCACACAAACCTGAGACTAACAAAGTCTCCTGCCTATTTAAAGGCGAGGCACCTAGCTTGAAATGTTTAGATGGTCCTGAAAAGAACCGTTTGTGTGTTGAAGAGGATGGTGCTGTAGGGGGTGGTGAGGGATCGGTGGTCAGTTTATTTTTTATTTTGAATTACCCACTTTACCCTCACCTCTTGCCAGACGGAGCACAAAACGTGGTCCCAGTCGATATTAGGAGGTGGTGGAATAGATCGTGGCAGACGCACCTTGATGTAATGGACGAAGTTCTTAAAGAGAAAGACGTCAGCCCCGTTCTTAGCCACAAACCTGTACTCCATCAAGCGTTTTAGGGTCCGGAACTCAGATTTGGCGACGTAGAACGGCGTCACCAATTCACCGAGCTTGTTTACCCTGTTCTCCGCCATAACCTCTTCAACAGTAGGAATTCGAGATGCAGTAGTAGTAGGCCGAGATGCGGCAGGAGGTCGAGGCGAAAGTCGAGTCGAAGATTTAGAAGGTTGAGAAGAAGAGGTCAAAAGCCTAGAAGAACTTTGTTCGAAATAGAAAGGATGATTACCAAAATTCTTCGTCAACCTCGACTTAAAAGAACTTGGTTTCTTAAAACTTCCTCAACATAGCAGAAGGGGGGAGGGGGGAGGGTGGTTTAGTGTCTTCTTCAAAGATTCCTTCAGACGTTGAAGTTTCTGTGGAGTAAGAGGTTAAGCCATTGTAAAAGATGTAGATGTAGAGAGCGCGTGTGTACTGGTGGAGAACCAAAGCTGGAATGAGGTAGAAGAAGGAGTAAAGCGGGGCGGGTCGTAAAGTGAAACCTTACCAGGCGCGGATCCACGGGGGGGAAATGGGGGAAATTTCCCCCCCCCAAGGCAAAAGTTGGAGTGGCGCGCGCACCCCCGCACCAGCGCTAGAGCTACGTCTGCCCGGCAGCGTCATCTGATTGATGCGTCGTCAGTCAGATTCATATGCCTGTCATACTACTACAGAGAGTTCACAGACCGGAAATTCCTGGAAAATCGGATAATTTTACGGGAATTTCGGCGAAAATTCGTTAATTTAGTTAAACGTCTTTTTCGGCCATTCTCGTTCATGCGGCTCGGTTGTCGTTTCCCAGGGAGGTAGAAACCATGGAGAGCTCGTCAAATGGACAGAAAACGGTCCGCGCATTGTCCCGAGCGGTGAGCGCGTTGTCGTTTACACGCTCCTGTACCTCTTAATAATAATACAACTACAATGAAACTTATATATTCCTTTTCTGCATGAATGTCCGCATCTAACAGTATCAATATATTTTAGTTTAAAATGATGTGTAATTTTTAATAATTAAAATATTAGAAGGTTGTAAGAACATGACATAAAAAAGTCCGTAAGCGAGAAAGTTTTTTATTCCTGAGATAAAAACAAACTTCCAGCGAGAGGGTTGTAGCTAATTAGTTGATCCTCAAAATTTATTCCGAAAAATCGTCGATAGAGCTTCTAATTTCTTCAATAATGCGATATAAATCACGGCTATGCTCAGTTCTACACGCGCCGCCGTCGCATCGTCGTCGAGGACCACGGCCCCACGCCGTGCTACCACAGAATAATCGCTCCTCATTTTACTTAGATTTTTATAAAAAGGAAATATATACAAATATATATTTGACTCCATATTGATATTGAGGTTATTGTTACTTAACACAGCTTTCAATTATGATAACAAAATTTATCGAGATGTAATCTGACTCATGATTAAACATTACATATTAAATATTATAAATGAATATGTAATTAAATTAAATGAAAAATAATATGAGACTTATTTGTTGTACATAGTGAAATGTTATGCAAAAACAAACATATTTGTTTTGTTATAATGTGATCGTGAAGAAAAAATTCCTTACTAAATACTTTATTTGTCCATTTTCTAAGTTAAAATACAGGAGTTATTACCTCTATATGTATTGGATTTTATTTAAACATAACTTTGCCTTTTATTTAAACCCTTCTCCCTTAAAAATTTGTATCACTTAAACATTTTTCCTGCTAGTTCTAGTATTATTTATTACATCGATAAATTATATTTTATTTAAATGTAACATGTTTTCACGTTTATAATCCTTAATTTGATGGTCACATTTTATGATTTTAATCATGAAAATTGAAATAGAAGAGAATCAACATCTGTTTACAGAAACTTAAGTTATACCTCCCTAACAACTATTCAAATAGACCTTTAATTTGATTTTGTGTGAATAAATAAGGAATAGATCGGGGAACTGAAATACAAAGTCGTAAGTAAATATGTGTAGCCAAATATTTAATCAAAATTATGAATGAACCATGGTTTTACGTCAAAACTCAGAACTAAGCCTCTATATCAGCCAATACTATAATAACCAATCCTATAAAAATCATTTTGGTGTTCAAAGTTGAGGAACATGACAAGGAACTCGAATACGAAAGATACTTAGTTTTGAATAAACTTGTCTACCAAAACAATAAATGCGATAGCATGGAATCAAATTTGTTGTGTCAAAATTCAAAACTAAGCCTCTTTAAAAACCGTACAATTGTTATTATATAGTTATTTTCACGAAAAGAGTTGACTCATGTATCGAGTAAATAAAATATGGGAGTCATTGAGTCGTAAATTAATTAATTTTGATACAAATCCAGGCTGAGTACGTAAACATCGAGATTTGTATACTAATATTGAAACTTACACGTGTTTTTACGTCATAATTAGAGGTTAAATACATTTGAATTTAGTACCAAAAGATAAAGAATTTATTCAGTAATACGATTCCGAAAAACATTTTACTACAAAAAATCCCTTGCGCCGTAAACCTCATTTAACTGAGGACGTGTCACCAATAACCCATAAGACGCTGTACTGAGCGCTGCGACCGAGTCCTACACTTTGAGATGTCCTGCGACCGAGTCCTACACTTTGAGCCCGGCCGGCCCGAATTTTGGTCTATCCCGACTATGGGCGCGAGCATGGTCTATCCCGACATGGTTTCTACCTCGCTGTCGTTCCCCGTCAATAAGACAAGTTTTGGTTGTCATTTTCTGACAATAAGAAACGTTGCCAATCGTCATTTTGGGCCATTAAATGCAACTAAATTCCTGCTTTTGACCTATCCGATGCGGAAAAATAGGCGTTCTTTGGCGATAGATCGGGGTCGAATCGCCGACTGTATTCGTAAAAAATACGTTCCGGTTGTCGTTCGGGCCTATAAAACGGGATTCAGCTTTATTTTTCGTTGGGGAAATGTGGTCTCATTGCCAATTTTTATGATAAATTACGGTTAGATTGTGATTTTTGGCATATATTGATGCTCGGTCGTCATTTTCGGTCTATAAACAAGTTGCGGCCGTCGATTTCGGACTTTAAAATGCTAAGAAAACGGTTGTTTTCAGCAAATAGAATGAAGTGAAATTGCCTATTTTGTTTCAAAAAATTATTTTTTTTCTGTAAAACGCAGACTTTTTCGGCCGATAAAATGCGGCCCTTAAATGTGTTGAGGTTCAATGTTTTTGCCCGACAAATCGCAAAAGGGTTTTGTCGGTCAATTGTCTTTTCCGGGCGCTAAAACAAGGCTATATTGCTATTTCCGTGGATAATATGCGGCTCGCTTACCGTGATAATAAAACGTGGTCCAGTACATTATACTTAAAAAATTCAGTCATTTTGGTGTTTTTGACCACCAAGTTGTAGCAAAATTTATGTTTTTACCGATAAAACACGGCCAAATCTCTGATTTTGCCCGATAAAATGTGTTTCGGACTTCGGTTTTGTATATAAAACACGACCCGGCTTTATTTTTTACCGACAAAATGCGGTCCGATTGCCGTTTTTGAGCGATTAAGTACATTTCCGGCATTAAATACGGTTGGTACTCAATTTTCGGCAGATAACAAACTTTGTGGTCGTATTTTTTTGGCTAGCAATTGCTGTAAAATTCCCGATAACATTATCAATTTTGGCTGATAACACACACCAGGTCAATAAATTTGTCTAATAACACAGTTTGACCGTTTCCAGGCTAAAAATATGGCCCGATTGACGTTTTAGACGGCAAAATGAGAATATATTGCTATTTTAGGCCGATAATATGTATCTCGGGTGTCTTTTTAAATCGCCGTATCTCGGCCGATAACATTTGTTTCGATCTTAGTCTCAGTAAAATCTTAGTTTTCGACGATAACATACTTTGATACTTCCGCTGGCGGTTGGCCTTTGAATTGCGGTTTGGGTGTAAACTATTGTGGTATTTTTGGCCGATAAACTACGTTCATTGGTTGTTTTTGGTCTAAAAGTTACGGCGACCATGAAATGCGGTCAAATTGCCAGTTTTTTATTCGAAGTAACAGGTACAATTTCTGATTTTGGTCCATGAATTCTATACAGTCGTCTTTTTTGGCCGATAACACACAGTTTGGACAACAAAACGCACTCGGCTATTTTTACGGCCAATAAAATTATTGATAAGGAATTTTTAACAAATTTACGGGGGTGGAATCCCGGACCCCCCACCCCTGAAGGGTATTCCATACCCCCCAAATTCCCGGCATTTCCCCCCCCCCAACGTGACTCCCTGGATCCGCCCCTGAACCTTACCCTATCCACATATGGTTAGAAAGCTGGGGACCGGTTTAGAACCCCCCCAAATGGGCAGAGGAGACCCCCCACCCAATCGGCAGACGAGACCCGCCCCGGGGATAACTTTTTGGAAGAGCAGGGATGAATCCCCTATAAAATCCCACAACGGGGCAGGGTTATCCCTTATCCCGCTTTCCCCTAAATATCCATATTTCCGATTCTTCGTCTATATAACCCGAGATTTAGAACGTCTCTCCGCAGTAGCCTGCCGCCCATTTCGATGTACGTCCAACTGGGTTGCAGTGCCTGCTGTAGCGTAGGTCTCTAAAGTGTGTGTGGGCCCAACGTGCAATTGAGAGATAACACGCATTTGCATGTATACGTGTAGTTAAATATATTTTGCCTGTTAATGCTTTATAACACTTAACTCCTTATAATAACATTGTAGATGGAATGTGTTTGCTTATTGCTTTCGAATATGTTTGTAGATTCACTGTTTGTCTAACACTAATGGCTTATAATAACTTTGTAGTTTGCTTTATTTTTAACGTGACATTTACCCAGATTAGAAAATATTCGATGTGTACAAAAAAAAACTCTTAGTAAAACTATGGAGGGGGATATGTGATATACTGCAACAGCGGTTTAAAAAATCATCATATCGCTATGGAATTTTTAGGTGTAAACATTTGGCTTGTTCCTTCTGAGTTTGCTTTGACAGAAGCATTTTTGACTATCCTTGCTTATGAGTATCGGTGTATTCGATTAAAAGTAGAGAGGGAGCTTAGACCATTACACAAAAATTATTTTTATTGTCTTTGGTAATATGGCAATCACCCTCTAACATGGAACTTTTCCATTTTATCAAAAGAGAACGCAATGAAATTTGTCTAAAACGGATAACGATCTCCCTTGTTTGAACTTAGAGTTTTCTTGCGATCCTTCCAAAAGTAAAATAGCAAAGGTAAAACCTTTGCTATTTTACAAAACATTTAATTTGACCTTGACCCAGTTGTATCGTCGCAAGGAAAATCTCCACCCGCCCCCCATCACTGACTGTTGGCTATAAAAGCGGGGGAAGTACGCAAAGTGTTCGCAGTCTCAGGCCGACAGTCTAGCTAGCTGTTTTCCTGCGCTGTTCGCACCAGTATCTTTAGTATAGAGTTGGTACCGCTGTATACTAATGATTAAATTAGTGTTATATAAATGTTGGTGTCTGTTTGGTGTTGGTGTAAAGTCATTTATTTATTCATGAAATATGTACTTTTCTTACACGATCCAAAACTGGGGAAAGTCCTTATTATTATCAAGGTTTTTTAAATGTATTTAAACGTACGTACATTTCTCAAATAAACCCTTTCCTAACCCCTTATAAAAAGGTACGGCACGGAAACCGGCCTATGCCAATACGGCACGAAAACCGGTTGACAATACCTATCTTTACTTCTCACGTTTGAGAAACATTTGCTTATTTTGAGGTGGGTATTAAGTCGGTTTTTCAAACCGACCTTGGTCGACACTTTGGTTCGCAGCTGCCTGACGCCCCTTTCGATGTACGTCCAGGGTGCTGTTACCCCCCCGTAACAGCACCCTACCAAAACCAGAACGCAGGACACAGAACACTGCAGAACTGCTCTATTCTGTTCTGGATAATTTTGGTTTTGGTTTGTTTAATATACGTAAAGGGGGTTTCAGGGTGCTGTTGACCTTTGTAAACTGACCTTGTCTACTTTAAGGGATATTAAATCAGTCTTTGTAAACTGATCACGGTTAAAACTTTGGTTCGCAGTTGCCTGACGCCCGTTTCGATGTACGTCCAACTGGGTTTCAGGATGTTGTTAACTTTGTAAAAATGACCTTGGTCAGCTTTGTAAATTAATTTAGTCAATACGGCCTGCAAACCGGTTGACCATTATAATAAATATTTGTATTTTATGGGGTAAATTAATAAAAACATCAGTTATTACGTTTATTGCCTATAACTATGAGCTTTTTTCAAAATTCTTTTCCCTAATTCAGAACGGGGAATAGAGCAGTCTGTGGTCCAAGAGAAAATCACTTACTGCTCTATTCCCCGTTTTAACAACATGTTCAGATGACCTTGACCTACTGACGGGACTTAGAAAATCTCCGTATGGTAAAATATTAGAAGAAATATTTATTTCTTACAACAATATCCTTTCCATAACACTTGTCCCCCACCACTTACATTGGGTATAAAAGAGGTTAGCCATCACTGGTAAAATCATTCTGCTGCTTGTGCTTGCTCACCTCAGAACCATGGCGCACATCAGAAAGCAAACTCGTCCGCTCAAATTGAAACCATCATCAGTACAAACTTTTACTCCCTCAGCTTTTGCTGTCTCAACTTCTGCTGCCTCAACTTATACTGTCTCAACTTCTGCTGTTTCATCTGCTGCCTCAACTTCTGCTGTTTCATCGATACTTCGTCAGGCTTTGACGATGTCTTTCATTCTCCCAAAGATGGTTAGTTCTTCATCACCACCACCACCTCCCATTGTTCCCCCAGAAAAAAATACGAAGGATTCTCCACCACCATCACCCATTTTAACTCTTGACAAGTCTTATTCAAGTTCATCTTCAAGTTCACCATGTTCATCATCAAGTTCATCACCAAGTTCAAGTTCAAGTTCATCATCAAGGTCTTCTCCCACCAGACCCTCTACACCTTCTGCAAGTTTTAGTCCTTCTTCTCCCACCAGACCCTTTACATCTTCTGCAAGTGTCCTTCCTCGACCTTCAGTAATCTGCATAAACCAATCACCTTCAAAAAATCTAATCAATTAAAATCTTTGAGAAGGAAGTGCATACTTCCTGCACAACAATGCAACTACAGTTTCAAACAAGGTGCAAAGAAAGGTGAACGTTGTTCTCAATCTCTTGTTTTAAATGAAGAAGTATTCAGGTTTAATTTAAAACTAAAACAGAAGGCTATCGTGTCTCTTTCTTCACCACGCCCAACAGTGAATCCAACCAAAACTCGTATTAATAGACTTTGTACAAATAAATAA
Source organism: Allygus modestus (assembly GCA_963675035.1). Classification (NCBI taxonomy): domain Eukaryota; kingdom Metazoa; phylum Arthropoda; class Insecta; order Hemiptera; family Cicadellidae; genus Allygus; species Allygus modestus. Next base: position 42,204,110 of record OY776113.1, on the reverse strand, counting down.
TACTTCTTTCTTAAGTCAATGGGTTTTGCAAAGGTAATATTAAAATGTGGAGATCATCTCTACATTCTAAAATTACCTAGAGGTATGGAACATCCCAAACACCCTGCCAAAAAGGACTATTTAATACGAGTTGATTTGGGAGTCACTGTGTAGGAAACATTACAGTGAAAAAATTCTGAAAATTAAAATAAAATCTTTTTCCAAATTAAATAAATAGTGGACAACCTATTTAAATTATATAGCACATGCTGCAAAATGTAATTAGGTTGTCCACATTTTTTTCAATGTTACAACGACCTTGGCCTAGATATTAAACTTTAATATATTGTACTAAGTAAAGGATATGACTCAAGAGAAAAGAGGGGGTTAATGGCTATTGGTGGGGTTAGGGGGTATTTAAGCGAGCGCTTCGGAATATACTTATTAGTCAGCTATGAAGACTTCATCAAGCACATTCAACTCCGGATCTCTTAAAACCGAGAGAAACATTGAAAGTTCACGGAAATGGAGAGCGAGAATGAACGATGGTTATCAGAGATTAAAAAGCAGCTTACCATTCGCGCATCCGGATGGTTCTAAATTTAAAACTATAACTATGGCCATCAAGTATATCAAACTTCTTGAATCACAGCTCATAGAACCGGTACCCCAAACATCCAAGCAACCGCTGGCTCCCTCAATTGTTAGGGAAATGTTAATCACCCCTCAACAGTTTGAATATGTTTTTCTTAAAGAGCATGACTTAGCGGCTCAACATTTCTTCGATGAAGAACCCTCAGTCTATAAACAAATTTTCCTTCTTGATGAAGACCAGTACAAATAAACATTGTAACCAATTAAAGACTTTTGAAATACAGAGCGGGGAATAGATCAGTTTGTGGTCTAAGTGAGAACCACTTACTTCTCTATTCCCCGTTTTGGTAGTAAGTTCAGGTGACCTTGACCCACTCACAGTCTTAGAAAATTTGCAGATTGGATAGATAAAACACCCCTTCCCTACCACTTACCCCCACTCTAATGGTAGAGGTAAGCGGGTAACTAAGCGGACCCTCTAGAATTTAGTTATTAGTCAGCTATGGATAGTCAAGCTGGATCATCCAACGTAAATAACGAGCAAAGAAATGCTCGAGAGCAGAAAAGGTTCTGAAAGTAAATGAAGCGTATAGTTTACTACAGTCCAAATTAACATTTGCTAATCCGAAAAAGTCAAAATTGTCCATTATACAACTTGCAAAAATATACATTGAAACCTTACAAATGGAGTTGGAAAAATCATTTCCTTCACCCCAACTGCCTGAATAACCAAAAAAGACAACCTCACAACCTCACACACACAAAACCTCAACTCTTTAAGAAGTTCTTCTTGATGATGATGATGCAATGGAACAAATTCTTAATGGAATTCTTCTAGATGAGATTGCGCTTCACCGTTTGTTTAGCGAAAACTGAAGACTTTTGAAATGCATAGCGGGGTAATACAGACTATGGAATAGATCAGTTTGTGGTTTGAATAAGAATCACTTACTGCTCTATTCCCTGTTCTGGTGGTATTTTCAGGGGTCCTTGACCCATTTATGAGATTTAGATACCTTTCAGATAATATAAAATTGTTAGATATATTTTATTTTTAAAACCTACCCCCTCCCTATCACTAGCACCCCCCACCACTTATCCCCCACCAACTGAATCGGGTATAAAAGAAGGTTTCCGGTCAGTGGTAAAATCATTCTGCTGAAAATGAGTGCATCTGCTCTGTATAACGCTCTCTCTATCTCTGTAGCAACACAAGTAGTAAGCAAAAAGATTGGAAAGGTTGATCAGTTAATTGTCTTGAGATGTTTACTGCAAAGGTTTCTCGATTGTGAGGTTGGTTGTGATTTGTATATGTGGAAGCCTACAAGTGCAGTGATTAATAGAGAACAGGACGCATGGAAAAAAGATTATCCAGATAATATATTGTAACGTAAAATGTTGGGTATAGTGGCAAGATTACTCCGGCAAAGATGGATCATCAACATAACATTTTATATCAAACGAAACATTTGTTGAATCAATAAAAAAGGGAGGGGGTTGAAAAAACAGAGTGGGGAATAGATCAGTTTGTGGTCTAAGTGAGAACCACTTACTGCTCTATTCCCCGTTTTGGTAGTATGTTCAGGTGACCTTGACCCACTCACAAGACTTACAAGATTTGCGGATGGAATTGATTTGCTACATAAAAACACCCCTTCCCTATCACTTACACCCTCCACCACCTAACTCGTGTATAAAAGGAGGTTTGCCATCAGTAGTACAATCAGTCTGTTACTTGGAATCATGTTGCCTAGAGATAACATTTTTCCTTCTAAAAAGACTATACTGGGAATTAAAAAAAATATTCCAGTTGAAACTAACGAAGATGAAAACGAAGACGATTCAGAAATGGAAGATGATCTATTTAGTAATCTTGAACTGCTAATCGATATTACCAGCAGTGAACTAAATTTTGGAGGGATGGAGCAAGTTGAGCTGTTGAGTGACGACAACGTTAATCCAGAGACCTTGATTAAGTATCATCAGTTGCTCTGTTTGGAGGAAATGGAACCCATTAATAGTGAAACTCCTCCAAGCAGTAGCAATACCGATGGGTTATTTATAAATCCAGACACAGGGGACTTAAGTGTTCGTTGTTGCTAATTCTGCGAAATGACCTCATCATCATCATCATCATCGGATGAGTCTGAATAAATGTTTTTTGTTTTATTCAAATATTTAACTTTAAATACAGAGTGGGGAATAGATCAGTTTGTGACAATAACTTACTGCTCTATTCCCCGTTCTGGCAATATGTCACACTTTAAAGACTGTAAAAGTTTAATATTAAAAGGTAATGGAAATAATAATTATACAAATATTTGCTCCCCACCACTTAAATCATTTTTTAGACAACTGCTATATGCAGACAACTGCACTATGTTGCAGTTCCGATTATCACTTTGGTTGTGAACTGCGTCAATAGAGCATCTACCATGGTACACCTACATTGTATAACCTCTATTACTGAAGCTGATATTTTCCTCCAACGTGTCTATCAACTGCTCATGGAGTTTCAGGATGTCCATGTAAGAGGAACGGGTATACGTGGAGCAAAAGAAATTAAAATAAATTTAAAATAAATCCCTTTGGCAAACGAAATCTACTGTTTATTGCGAGAAGGATACATGCTGTGTCTTTATTACAAAACCTCATAAACAGTTTCGAGTGGATTAGTTTCAAATACAGAGCGGGGAATAGAGCAGTTTGTAGTCAAAGTGAGAATTACTCACTGCTTTATTCCCCGTTCTGACAATGTGATCAAATGACCTTGACCCACTCTCGGGGGCTTTGAAAACTTCAGTTAGCATACAAATTTCAAGAATTTTATTTTTACAAAATACACTTACCCCCACCACTTTTTAAGTGGGTTTAAATAGAGTTTAAATAGAGGTGCATTAGCGGTGGTGTCATCTGTAATAGACTAACCTTTGAGGAGGACACACCTACAACATGTACCGCTGCGATATTTGTGGGGATTCGTTTAAAGATGAATGGCTTTTAAACATTCATAAAGAAGTAGAACATAACAAAAATAACATGGATATTGAACAAAATGAAGAATAATAATTAGAAACAATAGGTCAAATGCTAGCCCAATACCAAATTTCAAGACCAAGTGTTATTAATTATGCGCCTGGACCATGAGTGAATGTGGAACTACACGCCAGAGCACTTCCAGGTAATGTAGTAACTCATTTTAAAATTGTCATTGCAAAACTACAACTAGACCAATTTGTAAGTAAAGCAAAAGGGTTAAAACGCAAAACTTTGGAAAATGAACTAAAAAGATTAAACTTTATCAAATTCGGACTGTTACTGGATGTTGTGTTTACTAAAATTCAAAATGAAACATTACCAAGAGGATTCCTGACAAAAAACCGGACCATCATGTTTGCATCAGTCATTGAGTTTATAGTAAATGAATGTTTTGATGAACTACTAACACAACTACAAGAACATGAAGGAATAGGTTCTGGATGGAATTTATTAAACATAACTGGCCTAGACGTAGGAGTACATAAACACGCGTATGGTATAAGAGGAAATAGTTATATCCCTCTACCTGAAAAAAATAAGAATACCAAATCCTGTATTAACTTTCAAAATGGAAATACATAATGTTTTTAAATATGCAATGTTGGTCAAATATGTAAAAGATCATAAAGAAGGGCCAAGTAGAGAATATGAAGAAGTTCAACATAGATATAATTTTCATATGATGAGTTACCCTTTTGCAATTAAAGATGTATCAAAATTTGAAAAACAAAATCCTGCAGCTTCTGTCAACATTTTTGGATTAGATTCGACAATCAATGCATATACTTTGCGTATAACAACAAATGATCGCAGAAACCATACAGATTTTCTATTAATAACTAAAGGAGATATAATTCACTATGTATATATTAACAATTTTCAGGCTCTTGTTTCTAAATTAATATAAAAAACACGGAGAAAAAACCATTTGTAAAATATGTTTTTGTCATGTAGGCAAACCATTAAGAAGGGGAGGTTTAGAATGGTTATCAGAACATCAGAGGTTATGTAGTGTAAACTATGAGGTAAGAATTAAATTGCCACCTCTTAGCAGAGCACAAGTAAAATTTGATAAAGTAATTCAACAATACCGTATTCCAGTTGTTGTGTATGCTGATTTTGAATCAACTTTACTTCCATTTGAACTCCAAGAAGAGGAAGTTACAAGAAGAAGCAGATATCAGCTGCATACACCAAACAGTTATTGTTTCATCATCAAATCTACACTTTCTGACCAACATCTCCAAAAATACGAATTATCGTCTACACCGAAAATTTATCGTGGTGAGGAAGCAGCTCGATTATTTGTTGATGAAATGTATAATATAGCTGGAAAGGTGGAAGAAATGTATCGAAACGTGCTACCAATGTCACCTATGGATGAAGATGAACTACAACTACATGCATCGGCAACAAAATGTTATTTGTGTAATAACACATTCACACCTGATAACTTAAAAGTCCGTGACCATCTCACGGGAGCTTTCAGAGGTGCAGCCTGTAATGCTTGCAATTTAAACTATTAACATCCATCTTTTATTCCAGTTGTTCTGCACAATCTTAGTGGTTACGACTCCCATTTTATAGCTCCGGAGTTAGGAAGAGATGATGGAGCAATAGATGTTTTGGCTACAATTATGGAAAAATTTATAAGCTTTTCTAAAAAGATTGGTAAAATAAAACTAAGATTTATTGATTCTTTAAGATGTATGCCTTTTAGCCTTATGACATTAACTAAAAAGTTAAGAAGAGAAGACTTGTTTGAAACAAGCCAAATTGTACCTAATTATAAAATTGATTTAGCTCTTCGGAAAGAAGTCTTTCCCTATGATTACATTAATGGACTGCATAGACTTGACGAAACATCACTTCCCACACCAGACAAATTTAAAAACAAACTTAATGATACAGAAATAGAACCTGAAGATTATCAACACGCATGTTGAGTATGGAACGAGTTGGATATGAAGACCTTAGGAGATTACTCAGACTTTTATGTGAAACTTGACATTACTCTTCTTTGCGATGTGATAGAAGAGTTTCGAAACACTTGTTTTGCTGCATATGGTTTGGACCCTTTACATTCGTATACTTCTCCAGGATTAACTTTGCAAGCTTTTTTAAAAGAAACAAAATGCAAACCACAGCTTTTAACAGATATTGTAATGGTTTTAATTGTTTGAATCCGGAGTTAGAGGCGGATTGACTCAAAGTGGTACGAGACATGTTAAAGACAAAAATAAATACCTTCCCATCTATGATAAAGGGAAATCATCAGTATACTTAGGATATTTCGATGCCAATAATTTATATGGATGGACAATGTCAAACCCACTTCCATTTGACAATTTTAAATGGGTTGATCCAGACTCTATTGGCGATTTTTTACAAATTCAAAAACATGGAGACACTGGATACATTTTGGATTGCGACTTTGAATATCCCGAACACTTACACGATCTTCATTACGATCTTCCACTCCTTGCAAAAACAGAAGTTTCTCCAACTGGAAAACGTCCTAAATTAATGTTGAGTTTAAATAACAAACGACGATACGTAGCTCACTTTTGGGTTGTTCAACAAGCTATCGATTTGGGATTACGTATAACAAAGATTCATAGAGTTTGGAATTTTCCCAATCATGCAGGCTGAAACCCTACATTGATTCGAATACTATCAGAAGAGAAGCAGCAACATCAGCCTTTCAAAAGAATGTCTTTAAATTAATGAACACTGCAATATTTGGTAAAACACTGGAAAACAAAATAAAACACAAAAATGTTAAACTGCTTACCAACCCGAAAAACTACATAAACTCGTACAGCAGACAAACTTTGGAACATATGTAATTATAAATGAAAACCTTGTAGCAGTATCTATGAAGAAAACAAGTGTGAAATCTTCCTTTGTATATTGGAATTTCAATCTTGGATATTTCTAAAACACATATGTACGACTTCCACTATGGTAAAATGGTCGCGTTCTTTGGAAGAGAAAATATCTGTATTACATATACAGATATTTAGAGAGGGATAAAGAGTACAACGTAATAACGTTTAATAAAACAGAAAAATGCTGGGATGCTGAAGATCAATTCATAAGGAATTTACCAAAGGGGGTATATAATGATGAAATTTGTTTAACGTCACAGGCTGTATAGTTTGATGACACAGTTAAACAATTTAAATATGCGGGTTTAGAATTTAATTTGATGGTGTACAATCGTGATTTTTTGGTTGGTGATCCCACATCTGTGGGTGGATTTAAGTATAAAGACAATATACCATATATACCAGAAAACTATGTATATAGAAGAATAACAGATGATGTATTAGTTGATACTGATGGTAACCCTTTTATAACTACAGAAAGTGATCAAATGGTAAAAAGGAAAGGATGAAAATATTATACATACATATATATATATATATATATATATATATATATCTATAATATTACGTATAACTGATATATATATATATATATATATATATATATATATATATTCTTGTACATAAGGACTTAATCATTTTTTAAATGAGTGTGGACAAGTTCGGAAGCTATACCGAATTCGGTGTAAGATCAAGAACAAATGACAAAGTATCGTACACCGGTCTACCTCTTAACCCAGAGGGTGATTATAATATTAATAATAAACGTTTAAGGTATGTTAATGATCCTCAAGTTAAAAATGATGCTATAAATTTCAATTTGTATAGTCTGAATTAACGTCCAATATGAACTATTTCGTTCGAGTTTCAAGCGCAATGTTTTTTGATTTCTATAATGATTTGGCTGCATCTAAAATTAAATAAAGTAAGAAGAATGATTGGGTACAAACAAATATTGTAAACAAATACTTTATAAATCCTAAAACAAAAATTTTACGAAATTTTAACTGAACACATAACTTATATAGCCTAAAGACAAAGATATAGAGATACATTTGCATTATGATCAAGGTTTCCGTTGGGTTAACATGGTTAACCAAGAAAAGTTGAAAAAAGAGATAAAATCGCTAAGCGATTCTATTAGAAATAAAAACAGAGCATTAAGACTAGGGATTAGTGAGAGAGATAAGTTTCTTGAAACAACATTTAAACCAGTTATTGATCCTTTAAGATAAGTATCTCAAAAACTTGGAATTGTTTCAGAAGGAGATTTAATTTTACCCTTTTTAGAATCTGATGATAAAACTGAAGAATTTGAAGAAACTGAAGAAGAACTTGAAGAAACTGAAGATGAATCGGAAGAAATATTATATGAACAGGGTAAATATATGAGTGAATAGGAAGAAGAAGAAGAAGAGATACAAGAGGGTGCCCCGTCAGATATTAGCAGATTGGGTTTAGATATTCAGTTTAAAAGTGATCTTGGTAGAAAATATGTATTAAATATGTTAAGTCTACTATACCTATAGAAATTATCATGTATACGGAGCTAGGCTGGAAGGAAAAGGTTTAATGATTGGCGATAGCTAGTTATATGTGGATGAGCAGGATAATATAATTATAAATGGCAAAAAGTACAAAGGAACAAACGGGTTGTTTGAATTGATTTTTAAAAGTAACCCTGTCAAATATACTACACGGGATTTGGCAAATTTAAAGGTATATGTCTAGATACAAATACTCATAGAAAGAGTTAAACCAACATTCCCAATATATATAAATAAGTCTGTAAAATAAAGGAACATTATTTCAGTGTTATTTTCAACAAAACTGGAAAAACTAAAAAGAGGTTTATGTCCACTGAAGAAGAATCCTTTTTATACTGAAGGTCCTTTTTATACTGAATGTACAAAAATAAAAGTAAATGAGGAACAGCTTCTGGAGAATGATTATTGAAAATACTTATAATACAAATATAATTTATTATAATGATGTTAATAAATTAGTAAATAGAGTGCGGTTGATACATGAATCAATAGAAGCGGGTCACACAGGTCTTCAAAACGAATGGGTTGCTTTAATTGCTGAATTATTAAATAGAGGTATAATCGAACGATGAAGGTGTATATAATGGATGATAAAGGATAGAAAGGATCATTCTTTGTTAATCCGTCACCTGAAAAAGGTATGAATATCAATGGGTAAAAGGAACAGTGTTAGTTCTCATCGAGATTCGATAACGAAAGGAGGCGGTGTTGTCTCCTCAAATCTAAACTTGCTAGGAAAACCAATTTCAGCTTTAGTTAATAAATCCATAGTTTGATTTGTTACATACTGAACTTCATCTACCTGGTGGTTATCAATATTTTGGACCTGGAACTACATTAAAAAAAAGATTGACAAGAGGAGATCCGGGAATCAATAAATTAGATCAGGCTTGTAAAGAGCACGATATAGCCTATTCAAAGTTTAGTTATTCTGCTCACAGATAAGTGGCCAATAAAATGCTTGCAAAAAAAGCTTGGGAAAGATTTAAAGCAAGTGACGTTAGTCTTAGCGAAAGAGTGGCAGCATTACCAGGGACAACAGCAATGAAAACAAAAACAGCAATTGGTGGAAGGAAAAAGAGAAGAGGGGGAAGGAGAAAAACAACTCGAAATCTAGGAGGAAGAATTAAAAGAAGGTCTAGACGTTCTACTAAAAAAGTCAAACCATCAATATGGTCCATGATAAAAAAAGGACAAGGACTTTACCTAAGACCGTATCGTGCCTATTAAATACGAGAAAACAGTTAATAGTTCCTAATCGTGCTTTAAGTAACCAACATCTTTTTAGATATGTTTCTCGTTTAAAGATACCATTCTTCAGAGGAGTGTTTATGAAAGATAATTTACCATCAGCAATGTGGAAAAATGAGAGCGGTATACTAAATCTAGATAATAGTGAGAGACCGGGTACACATTGGGTATGTTATAAAAAGCTCGGTTCAACAGTTTAATATTTTGACAGGTTTGGTAATTTACCACCTCTAAAAGAACTTCAAAAGTATTTTCGTTCTGCTAAACAGGTTTTATACAACCTGACAGGCAGCAACCTGACGATACATCTATCTGTGGCCGTTTATGTTTGGAGTTTTTAGCAAAAAGTGTCAGTCATCTTTAAGATGTCTTCATATATGGTCTCTTTGACTGGTACAACGTTAACCTTGCGGAGCGCTTTATTCCCCGCATTAAGTTTACATAAAGAAAAACAATGGGAAGCAGCATTACTAGATTTTACAACTTATAATTCTATACCAAATATTACCGAAGGCGTGAATAATAAACTTCACTACTATAAAGCAAAGGATGCAAAGGGGCAGTTCCTCCAGCTTAACGAAGTTGCTCTATCCACGGGTTCTTATGAAATAGATGATATATGCAAGGTAATAAAAAAAATGGGAAAAGATAATTTTACTATAGAAGGAAATAATAATACTTTAAAAACAGAAATGAGATCAAAGTATTATATAGATTTTAGCAAAACACATTCAGTTGGAGGATTATTAGGATTATTAGGATTTACTTCTACAACACCGATATTAGAGAGAAATGTGAAACATACAAGTTCAAATGCTGTAAGCATACTTACATTGAACATAATTGATATAACCTGTAACATCATACAAGGATCGTACAGACAGGGTAAAAATCGACACATATTGCATATATTTTACCTTCTGTGCCTCCGAGATTTAAAATAATTGAAAGACCACAAAACCTTGTGTATTTACCTTTAAACATCAGTTACATATCATTGTTCTGAACGTATTAGATAAAGACGGTAACATAGTTGACTTTAGAGGTGAAACTGTCACCATAAGAATACATATAAGATCAATTTTATTAATAATGGAATTGACGTTTACAAAGGATCGAGTGAGTAATAAAAAGCTCACTAGCGTATCAGCGTCAGAAGAGTTAACAAGTGAAAACATTCGATTTTTAAAAGGGATTGGTTTTAAAGTTATTAACAATGGATATTCTGGATATAGCGCACGGACCAACGTTCGATAAGACCTCTTGGGAAAAGGAGTTTCACACACACAACCCTTACGCTTCATCGAAATTAAACAATAAGATGAAATCAGGATACCTATTCAACAACAAGATATCTACACTTTACCTTCAGAAATTTATTTATACATCGAAGGAAGAGTTACAAAGAAAAATGGAACTGAAGGAACAACTATACCGTTTTTAATAACCCAATGGCTTTTCTTTTTGATGAAATAAGGTATGAAATTTCAAGTGTTACTGTGGACTCTACAAAAAAGGTTAGAATAGCCAGTACATTAAAAGGATTATGCTCCATAACACCAAACGACAAAAACCTGCTAGCAGTCGCTGGATGGGTTACACCAGATTCATCCACTATAAAATCCGATAATAAGGGATATTTAGAATTTTACGTACCTTTAAAATTATTATTAGGTTTTGCAGAAGATTACAATGAAATATTAATTAATGTAAAACAAGAATTGGTTCTTTTAAGAGCTTCAAATGATAAAGATATAATATTAGCTCCAGGAACAACAACTGAAACTACTCTGGACTGGAAGTTGGATTTAAAAAATATCGTTTGGAGGATACCACACCTAAAACTTGCAGATGAACACAGGATTACTTTGTTGAGACAATTTAAGGCGGACCGCGATATAGTTTTAGCATTTAGAAGCTGGAAGTTACACGAATATCCTATTCTACCCGAAACGGAGCGACATACATGGACTATAAAGACTTCAACACACTTGGAAAAACCTAGATATGTTATATTTGGATTACAAACAGATAGAAGAAGTAAATTAACAGCTGATCCGACATCGTTTGATAATTGTAAACTTAAAAAATGTAAACTATTCCTCAACTTACAATACTTTCCATAAGACAATTTAAACATATCATTCGATAAAAACCGATATAGCATTCTATACGACATGTACGCTGGATTTCAAACATCTTACTACGGTAAAACAAACACACCGCTACTATCACCAACGCAGTTCAGTTCAAAAGCTCCTATCGTGGTCATTGATTGTTCTAAAAAAAGAATCTGTAAAGTCATCAAGTGTAAATATTAAGCTGGAAATGCAGTTGAATCTAACATACCCGCTAATACAACTCCATATTGCTTGATTCTTCACGATAAAATTGTAACGTACACACCTCTAAAACGAATTGTAAAGATGGTTCTGTAGGTTTGTGGATTGGGAAGGGTATAATCAGGGCGCGCTACAAGAGGGGTTCAGTCGATCACAGTTTGCGGTTGAAACAACATCTATTACAGTCGAGATGACCTCTGTAGTAAAGGAGCATAACAATGCAGAAGTGGAAGGTTTGGTGCAAAACTAAGATTCTTACATCAAAGATAATGAAGAAGAATTGGACGAGTTTCTCAAGTTTTGCAGTGAAGAAGTAAAGTCAGACAACGCTTCAACATCTAAGTCGACTTTAAAGAGGAAGAGAAAACCTGAAAACGACATCCCTTTGAACATACCGACATATATTTTTCTTCGCATTCTATATCCAATCTCAAGATGTATGACTAAAGGTATAGCAATAGGTTTGATAAAGGACTTGGGTTATACACCTAATGCAATTTTATGCCAAGGACCTAAAATGCTATTTTGTTCAGATGCCACAGGGGATTCTTTTCTTAAACATTTACACCTCATCGAATGCTACCTGGCAAAGAACATGTTTGGAAAAAATACAGCTATTCGTCTATTAGAATGTGACATTGAAATCGACATTTTAAAATATCGCGGAGAACAGCAAGTACGGTTTAAAGACCTGACAAAACATGATGACAAATTTCAACTGATGCCGGAAGAATTCTACGTTTTGAGTTGTGCAGCTTTACCTATAACCAGGTATATGAAACAACTTGTATTTTCAAGCACTAAGGTAAATGACTATTTGGTAGATGCGACGGAACAACATCCCGATGCTCAAATTCGTTACGGTCCAGTAGATACATCTATTTTTAACCGAATACCTTATGAGGTTGAAATGTGGAGATGTCTAAAGAAGTACGAACAAAAGATTAATGAACAAAAGATTCAAGAAGAAGAAAAAACTATTAAAGTTCAAAAGGTTAAAGAAAAAGAAGAAGAAATTGTACAAAATGAAGAAACAGAAAACTTTTTAGCTGAAACAGTTTAAAAAACTAAAGGAAGTTCGTGGGGTAGGCCTACCGGGGATTGTGTCCACGTTAAATATACACCAACGCGTTGAGAACTGTATGGCCTGAGCTATAAAAGCTCTACCGTGGTGTGGAAACAGTTCAGTCGTCATCCGAGACATAGAGAAGTCTGGTATAATTGAATTTCAAGCTTTTCGTGGAAAAAATGATAGATACATTGTTAAAGAACTAATCATATTAGACCTGCAAACATACGTCATTTATAATTTTTTATTCAACCCTCCATTTCCTTTTAACAACTTAAATTTGATATTTCTCGGATATATACAACTCGGATTTATACAACTCGGATTTGAGATGGATAATATTTGTATTTTAATGAAGAATGATAAACACGCACAATTCCATTGCGCTGTAAAGAACGCTTATCGTCTAGCTGCTTTTTTACATCCTTGTACAATGGCGAGTGGAGGGGGACCGGAGGGTATAAAAGCGGGGAGAGCGAGGAGACCCACCGTCAGTATTACTCCAGACTCCAACTAGAGAACACATATCAAGATGGCATCACAGAAATGTCTGCAAACATTGGTGGATCAGTTTCACAAAATCAAAATCAAGTATAATACCAACAATAAAAACTTCAGAAATCAAAGAAAAGAAACATTACATCGTGCACGACATGAGGAAGATCGAAACATCAGTGGGAGACGCTATTCTTTTATATTTAAGCGATGCTCCATACACAGTAGGAGATGAAGCAAAATTCCAAATTTTCCTGCCCAAGAGATTTGTTCAACTGCTTCAAAATGAACATCTGCAAAACATCAAACCTGGAACCTTGTATGTAGTATCACACGGAGTCAGCGGGAACAACTCTACAGAGCTCTGCATTTGACCTCGTTGGGAACTTCACATTGTTAGATTAAGCCAATATCATGTAAAACTTGAAATGATTTGATGTAAAATAAATAAAAATAATAAAAAAAGATTAAATATCAGTATTAACTCCAAGTACTGATATTTTTTTTTTTTTTTTTTTTTTTGGTGACGTTGACTTTGATTCAGAACTTATAAAATGCGCTGTATTTGTTAAAAGATTATCACTTTTATATAGATTGACAATGAATTGGTGGGGGAACTTTGTGGGAGGGTAGGGTAGGTAACTGTCCTACACGCTTACGCCGCATCAGTATACCTCCGACATTTGCCTTGGTACAACCTACAAAAACAAAATGGAACATATAGTAGTAAAGAGGAGAATGAGATTTCCTAAATATGCACATTTACATTCAAGATTGGATACGTTTGATGCATCATAAAAAGACTCGTTTCTATACACGTCTGGAATGGAGTTTGCAGATGCTGGTTTATTTTACATGGATCAAGATGATAAGACCGTTTGTTACAATTGCGGAGGAGGATTGCAGGATTGGCAAGCGACAGATAACCCATGGGAAGAAAATGCACGATGGTTTGACAGGTGTGCTTATCTGTTAGTTCAAAAAGGTAGAGAGTTTGTACAAATCCATCGGAGAGTATATAAACCTCATCCTGTTAAGACTTCAGATACACCAACCGAAGAAAATAAGAGCGAAGGAAACGAATGTGTAGCATGTTTATCCTCTGAGAAAAATTTAATATTTTTACCTTGTAGACACTGTTGTACATGCACTGATTGTGGACTGGTGTATAACCATTGCATTATATGCAGAACTCCTATAGGTTACGTGATGAAAATATTCATATCGTAGATGTGAAAAAAAGTGGAGGGGGGAGCGTATAAAAGGAAGGCGGGGAGGAGCGAAGCACACTCCGCGAGTAGCCGTACACGAGGTAACATCATGGCTCTCAAAATTAAATGTGTCCACTACAGTACTGATCATCTTTCTACAGTTCATGATTTGCAACTTCATTCCGATGACTTAAAAGTTTTGATTTTAAACGGCTACAAACTAACATTGGATATTTCTGCAACTAACTCTTTAGCTCAACAACACTGGAGAACATCCGCAACTACACTTCCACCGACACAGGGGAATAGATATAATTTTGGAGAGTATGAACCTCTCGCCTCGTTCAATGTCCGATTCTACGGAATCGGAGACGTCATAGGGGCAACCATCATCACTTCCACCAGCGCCTAGAATGAAGTATTATTGTGGAGAATGTGAACCCTACCCATCTACAGAAGCAACGGGTACCACAAAATCGGTGGTTCTCTGACAATCATTGCCTATGTGTACATTACTGTAAATAAAGAAATAGTTAGAATTAAGTCCACTATCTTGCACATGATTTTTTTATTTGATATGTATTATTGTAAATAAATAAATAAAATAAAAGTTAAAAATCTTGCACAGGTTTCATTCGATATATTTATCGAATGAAAACTATCGAATAAAAACTATCGAATCAAACCTGTGCAGGATTTCTTTTTTAAAACATCCTCAGGATGACCTTGAACTAACCTTACTCACATGACGTCACTAATACGTTGCCAAATACGTCGCCAAATACGGCACAGCTACGTCACTAAACGTCACGTGACCGGAAGCTTTCAATCAAATGGGCCAGAAGTCCCCTTTCCCCACTCCTCAGTATATAACCGTGAATGGTTTGAACGGGTACAATTTGTACTTTTTTATATCTGAAGGTCTTCCAGGACTTAATATTTTTACTCGAAGATTCCAATTGTCTGTCCATAACTGTAGTGGTTTTGATTTATTTTTGTTTGTTTTTTTATTGAAAAGATTAGCTCAACTGCCCGACGCCATTGACCAATAGGCCTGTGCGGCGGTCTAAAGACAGCAAGGCACCGTTGACGGAAATAGTCAAATGGGCAAGCCAATGGGTGACCGCTCGTGAAAAAGTATCACTTAAGTCCGTCGGGATTGAACCCACGTTTGACCATGGCAGAATTGCGAAGCCAGCGCTATACCTCCGAGATTCCATCCCGGGTAAAAAAAAAAACACCGGCCATGAAACCGGTGATACCGGGGTGTCCGGATATGAAATAAAATAATATGACCGTTATTATGGCAGCCATAAAAGGATTCCTGTCACGTATCTAAAGGTTATAGGACCCGTTAAAATAAGGCCAAACATTCTTCCTAGAACACTAACCATCCCAAAACGGAAAACGACAAAATAAATTATAACATAGGCGTTCAATATCTCAGGAAGAGCGGAACTGGAAAGGACACTCGACCATTTCTTCCTGGAGTACAACAATGAGCCGAAATGGGTACTAGTTTATAAACGAGACATAACAACAAATTAATGAACAACGGAACTAATGAAATGTGTCGGAGCCGGAGCGGTGATTAGCCAAGATTTCCCAGGGGAGGGGGAGGGGCAGGGGAGGGCCGTGACGTCACACTCTGGGGGATAATTAGTTTTAACGACTGGTGTTAATTGAAAGCAATTTGTCGGGCAGCAATAAAAAACCTCCCTCCTTTCCCCAGTCCTGCGCCCGAGCTTTGCGGCGCGATAATAAAAATTAATAATGGCGTTTTATCAAAATAAACGGCTTTAAAAGTCGGAGTGTTGTTTCAATTGTTGGATCGGTATTCTAAATAATCCTCACTGTAGTATTACCATTTAGTTTAAAAGAGCGTTTGTAGGTTCTTAGTGCGTTTTACAAATATAAATTGAGATTGTCACGCTAAGAATATAACCGAGACAAATTAAATATAAAGTTTAAAACATATTATGCGGTGTGTCTAGAAGAAGAACATCATCATTTCCATAGTCAGTGTACTTATGTTTTATCATTCAAAACTGATGAATACAAGTTGAGAATATTCTGGTTCACCGTGTTATAAATAAATCGTTGGAAACATTACCTTCTGAAGTAAAACTAAAGAGGATGTTTCAATACGTCGTTTAATACACACACGAATATATTTAAAATTTCAAAATAAATCGAAAATGACGTGCTTATATCTCTACTAGAAGACACGTTGTGGCTTACTATGACAGTTGTGTATGCTGCATTCTAAAATTAGCCTGAATCAATATCAGTTGTTTGAATTTTCATCAGCTCAAAACAAAGTGAATGTACAAAAGGAATACATGATAATTTGGAGACCCATGGAGCAAAGCCCTATAGTTGAATCGGTATGACAACACTTTAACTTTCCTATTTTAGACAATATAAAGAATCAATGTGTCAAATTTCACCACTCTATCACGCCGGGAAGTTGGAGAGTTAGTGATGAGTGAGTGAGGGCTTTGCCTTTGATATATTAAACTTACTTGATACATTACCCTAATTTCCCATTGGACCATGGCAGCATAGGGAATGTGGGGAATATTTTGCCGACTTTCGGCTGAATCTGGCTACATACACATACCGAAAAATAAATATACTACGAAGAAAACTATGACCTGAGTTTGTATACAATTTACCAACGAGAAGAAAAACTACACTTTTGATGTGTTGGAAGACGTTTTTATTTACACCCCGTAAGGATAGAGAAAAAGGAGTTAGTAGAACAAACTATAGCTAGCTATCAAAGAAGAACAAAAGTTTATTTTGGTTAAAGAGAAAGAAACGCTTGGATACAATTACGTTTAAATTATAAATGAGGATTTCAAAACGAAAATGAGGTCTAGAAGAAAATGCCTTCACAGAAAACGATAAAAACTTGAATGCAAAACTTGTAATATCCTAAAAATTAAGTCATTTACTGGACAGAAGGCTGTTCAGTAGGTATTGTATGAAGGATTTCTATAAAGGATTTATTGGAAAAATGTTCAAGTAAAAATAAACGTATTCCGGTAATTGAGTTAGTTAATTGAAATATAAATTAAAAAGTGTTTTAAAATTGTAATTTGTATAATAGTTTTACTAGTTATACATAATCTTAAGGTCATAAATGAGCGGTGTACAAGTAAGGTGACTGAGAAGTCTTTTCGCCGGGCCATTGAAAAGAGCAAAGCTAGTAGCTGGAGGAGTTTAACTCCGATCCATAGGGTCTGGATAAACATAAAAAAATCAGCACCCAAAAAAATCAGCACCCGATCACCACGTTCCACCATGGAGGGTACCATTATGGAAATTATCGTCACCACACTGTATCCTCCAGTAAATACTTCCAGTGTATCCTCTGCTGGCCCACATCAACTTCGGATGGGTAGAGGCCGCCCCTCTGTTTAGTAACGAAGAGCTGAAGACAGCAATTTTCTCCCTAACGAACAATAAAGATCCTGGTCCTGGTGAGATTCCCAACGAGGAAATCAAGAAAGAGTTCTCTATCGATCCCTAAGTAATTTTTCTCAAAAGTGTCTCCGGTGGTGTGTGTTCAAGTGTTTTCTTATGCACAATGCCTGTCCAAGGGGGGTATGCGTGCTACCCCGTTATAAAAATTCCAGGCTCGTACTTATCAGAAAGGTGAAAGATGTCCCAATCTGCCGTCGTCCTACAGGTATTTTTGCATGTTGATGGACGCGACAGGGAATGTTCTTTAAAAAGACGATACACTCCCAACTGACTTCTGGCATTGACTTCTAGCCGTGGATCTGTCAAAACAAATTAAATAATTTATTCATCAAGTTCACATTACATAATGTTGAGCTTTACTCAAGTAAACATATGATTTGTTATGTGGTACATAAGCAAAATATAAATAAAACATTCTTACAACTAAATAATAATACAAAATTAAAAAGAACTTATTACAATTCAATGAAGCATTCATTGCACAGTGAATAATGTCACAAAAATAATCCTTTCTGTCTACTCGTTCATCTCATCAACCAAGTAGTGTAAGCCTTGCCAAGGAGATGGCGTTTTTGAGAAATTTTAAACTCATTATCTGACTTTTGAATTTTGAGACTTTGTATAAGCTTTAGGGCGGCAAAATAAACTCCCGTTTCATACAGAGCAAGTCTGTGGACTGGGTACTGCAAATTATTGTGCTCAACTTGCTTTTTGTGGAAGCTTTCTTGATTTGACGTATATAAACAGAGAACTTCATACATGCATAAAGAAGCTAAAGTCAGAATTCTAAAATTGACAAAAAAGGTTTGCATGACTGTCTGTATTAGAAATTAAACATGATTTCAATTATTCTTTTTTTAATTTTAAAAACTTTGTCTCCGTCCACAGACTTTTTCCAAAACACCGCTCCATACCTCAAGTGCGAGAATACATAGACATAGTATACAATTCTAATGGTTTCAAAATTGACCACTTTTGACAGTATTTTCAAGTCAAATGAGGCTGAGTTTAATTTAGATGCCAAAGAGCTCACATGGTCCTTCCATTTCAAATTATTGTGTACTACTACTCCAAGAAATCTTGCCGATTATATGTCAGCCTACCAGTTCGGCTCTTGAAAGAGGCGGTTGACAATAGATACATCCAAAGAGGTGCAAGATGAGGTTTTAAGAGAATAGAGCCAAAACTAATTCGCTCGTTGGGGTTTGCTTCTTGTTACGCTTGTTGTTAAGAATCCCTTCAGCTCGGCGAGACGAGTCGATATGCTGGAGGGACGAAACCTCCCGCGCCCCAGCTTATCAATTGACATTCATCGTAGAGTACCTAAGATTCAGTCTTCTGATTTACGATTCAAAAGAGAGACCGCGGATGTTGGATGCCACCTCGCAGGGTACAATACTCGGTCCAGGTCTCCGGAACATCGTTTACAACAGCCTCTTGAGTTTGCCAGAGGAAACCATTTTAGAGGAAGATATGAATGTTCGTAGGACAATCGTTTTCAATTGTTAGAAAAAGGACACATACAATACTTAAACTTTCATTCTAACCATTCATTCGCCATAAAAGAAGAGCTCACTTCAAACCATAAAATATCTGTAAAAAACAGGTCACGAATTCTTTGTTCATCAGAATTCATACAAAGAGAAAAGAGCATACGATCAAACCCGGATGGACTAAAAAGAGGAGTAAAAAAGGTTAGGTAAGATTTACTCTCAGAGAGCGCAGAAACCTTTGGGCTAAACAACGATTAAGAAACAACATCGTTGCTATGTCAATCCCACACGTGCCACGGGACGTGGGATTGTCAGAAAAATCAGAAAATTTGCTAGGAAATTCAAAATAAGAACTACGTTTAGGACACAGAATTCAATTATGCAATGTATCGTAAAAAATACACTAAATGTTTAAAAAACTGAGTTTGCAAAATAAACTGCAATATAATGTATGTGCTAGGGCCTATTTCGGCGAGACAACCTTACCACTTAACGTTAGAATTAAATAACACACATAAAAAATACGAAGAATGGTTTCGTAAAACAATCTTAGATCGCTCTATATTTATTGACTTGGAATTTTCCTTAGATAAGAATCAGACTGGAATATGGGTTGATTTGTTGGGGTGGAAAACATTATTTAAACTTAACATCAGGGAACTTGCAATAGAGAGATTTTGTTGTGACAAAGGCTGTGAAATATAAATGAGATGACGTCTTGTTTTATGATTGATATTCTTCCTTTAAGATATTTGTTATAAATCTAACTAATTAATTAATTTATGAGAAAAGGTGTTATATAACTCAAAATAAAAATTAATATTAAAACTAAGAAATTATGATCTATGCTTTCCAAGACCTAACCATACTTACTGTGCTTCATAGGTACAATAAGTTTTAGCGAATTTCCCCTATAAGGAAGAAGCTATTACCGTAGGTCTCATGGTAAGACATAAGCCCGAGACCATGATAACTTTTCGTTTTGAGGCCCCCAGATGCCAAAAACACCATTCGTTCAAATTCATATATATGTATGTGTTCATATGTGTCCGTAGGCACGATAACTTTCGTAAAAATGGTCCGATCTTGGTGAAATTTGGTACAAACGTGTAAGGCAGGATCTATTTTCATGAGTTTGAGAACCAGACAGGACGCTCTATTTTAAAGGGGGTTTTGGGGGGGGGGGGTTTGTACCCCAAAAGTTTTTTTTTTACTTTTTACATGCAATTCTTTTTTAACCCAAAATTTTTTTTAAACCATTAAATTTAGCTTAAAAAACAAACTATTTGGTGTTTTGATCATCGCTCTACGTCAATTGGTTACCGAGATATTAAAAGTGCTAAACAAAGTATGTTGTCCAATGTTAATCTTATGGAGAATAAGTACAATTTTATATCTCGCTTATTAATGAGCAAATATTAATGAAATTTGGTATGTGTCTTCATCTGGTTGTGGTCGATTGTTATTTGCACAAAACAAGTTTCACCAATACTTCCTCTAGCAGCAAACCTGCGTACTCAGCCCCCATGTTATTCTTATGGAGAATAAGTCAAATCTTATGTCTTCCTTAATTATGACATAAATTAATAAAATTTGGTATGTAGTTTCACCTCTTGTTGAGTTATACTGATACTTGCATAAAAACCCATTTGTTGTGCTCCTTGTTGCAGCAAAACTGAGTACTCATCCCCCATGTTATTCCTATGGAGAATAATTAAAATATGGTATACATCGCTTATTTATGAATGTAGATTGATGAAACTTGGTATGTGGCTTCACCTAGTTGAGTTATATTGATATTTGAATGAAAACCCATATTTTGCGTTCCTTTTGCAGCAAACCTGCTTACTCAGCCCCCATGTTATTCTTATGGAGAATGATTCAAATGTTATATATCGCTTATTCATGAATGAATATTGATAAAACTTTGTATGTGGCTTCACCTAGTTGAATTGTATTGATATTTCCATCAAAATAAATTGTTTGTGTTCCTTGTGAAAGCAAACCTACATACTCATCCTCAATGTTATTCTTATGTAGAATAATTAAAATATCGTTTATTTGTTAATATATTTTTATGAAACTTGGAAAGCGGCTTTATGTAGTATTAAGACAGAAATGTGCATCGGAAATTCGCTGAGTACGCAGGTTTGCTGCGACGGGGGTGTTATAATTGTAGCCTAGGAACATAAACAAATCAAACATTTTAATTAATCGTAGAACTCGTGGAATTAATTTTGGAACTAGTCGGTATTAACTTTTAAATCAATATCATATAATCTATTTATGTCAAGACAAATTATAATACACTCATTAAAAACTAGTACAAAGGATATCTCAGTTTTACTTGTTTTTTTATATTTTGTTTACGATTATAAATTAATTTTTATTTTAGACTCATAAAAATACGTTTTTTGTTGTGTATTGTTTGTAAATACATCTTAAGTGTTTTAACTTAGGTCTTTAGTGTTAAAACATCAGTAACAGGACTATGGCTTTTAAAAGTCCTAACTTCAGAATAAAATACTCCATGTTGGCTTTTGTTGAATATATTTCTTACTTCGAATTTTCAAGTTATTTAATATTGTCATGATCATTTCTTGCATGAGAGGTATTATTTGTGTCAAATGGGCATTAAATTGTTCAACAAAGAAGAATCGTATTTGTAAATAATTGTAAATTTGTTTGGAGAAAATTTATCTATTCTATTCTATTTTCAGTTGTTTTCAAAGTTAATATTTAAATATGTTGGTGAACGATTTAATTTACTGTTGGCTAATGGTGGTCGGTAAAATGTCATAAGAGTGTAAGACATATTTGTTTCATCGTCATTATTGATACACTTTCCCATTAATGCTATTGGTTTATCTTAAATTGACGGTAAAACCACAATAATATTTTTGGAGTGATTAATGATTGCCTAATGTGTCATAATATTATTAAATTATGTTGTAAAATATAAAATATAATATTAATAAAATTAAAGCTCCGAAATTTATTTAGTATTTATGCTCTCCGAATGCGTTCATAGTTGATATGGAACTAGTTCTTGGTAATACTGTAAGTCAGAATAATGTTCTGAGAAATGAACAGTATAGCGAAAAACAACCACCAAGAAGGTCTATATGTTTTCCACCATCGATTTTGTATGAATACATTTATGCGTAAAACCGTCGTATTACCACTACTAGTGGTTAAGGTAATTTTAAACGTAAAAGTAGTGATGAGAGGAGCAAGCGGAGTAAGTGCGAAGGTTGTGGTAGTAGCAGCGATTGGAACAGTGGGTACAAAGATGCGGTAGGTGGTAACCACTTCCCATGAGTGCTCACAGGACAATCTTGCCCTAGAATTGTAAATCCAGCGGCGGGGAGCGGGAGGGGGACTCCAGATTAGCCTCAAATCATTCGCCCCCCTGATCTCGGTTTTTCCGACACCAAGCTTTTACTCGATTACTCCACTCAAGTGGTCGATTACCAAGTCGATGATCAATCGAACGAATTGCCTTCGACCACTATCGACTCCTCAACTCGCCTTTGCTTCCACATGCTGCCTACAATGGCTATGGCTAGTTGCGGATCGTCTACAAAATTCCACTCAATGCGAGTGTATTAGGGTTATAACGAACGTAACTTGTTTGACTTATATTAAATAATCAATATCGTAACATAGAGTTTCCAGTACATTTGCAGTTTGTATACGTATCGCCAAATAGTTCTGAATGTCAAAAAGCTACAAGGGTCAATATTGGGTCCTTTATTATTTTTGACGTTTGTGACTGACTGATTATGATAGTTTATACCTATAAACTCATCATATAACCTACTATTATATGTTGAAGATACTATGGATACAATCAAGGAAAAAACTGCATTTTTAAAAATTGAACATGATCTTTCACTTCTGGAATTGACAAGACAACTTTACACTAAATTAGTTCATATAAAATATACAGATGATAACATTTCATGCATTAGCAATACAGAAACTTTAATTCTGGAACTATGTTACGATCTCAACTTCTTGTTATAACAAAACATCTGATATAAACATCGGTCAAAATTTAACCTGGAAAACTAACACTGATATTACTTAAAAAAAGCGAGATACAGTTTGTTTTCAAATATATGTTTTAATAAATAAAGTTTATTTAAAAACCAAGGTTATTAGACAATGTTTTCTTTAATTGTGCATTGTGACATTAATAATGAGGTTTAGTTTCATACGTATTATTGTAATACAGCAAAATAATATTAATTATATTAATTTTTTGAATAAAAATAAACACCATGTAAATTATATTTTTAAATCTATTCTTTGTTAATGCTTAATGCCCTGCCTTGATTAAGTATTAGCTAGAGTTTTAATGCTATTTTAAATCAACCAACAATCTCTCAGAATAAACCAATCTGATTATTAGTATTCCATCAGATTTTCAATACCCAAGACAACGCCTTACTTAAATAAACACAAACAAAAAAACATACTATAATATGGTCTCCACAGAGAAGGAAGAATCAGATATAAGATCCCATATTTCGCGGATTAAATCTCTAGTGAGGCCACAGTGACGGTGAGGGTGGAAGAGCGGGGCCGGATGTCCACGTATAGCTATTGTACTGTTTTAGTGGTGACCAGCTAGCTTTTAGTCGTACGATTTTCCGGAAAGAAAGCAACACCTAGTTATTTAATCTTCGAGAGGCCTCGTACTTCACAACCATCTGTCTAAACACAACAAAGGGGGAAGTGAGAGAAGGTTTTGATAAAGGAACATGGTGTGGCTCAGAGCAGCTGGTTTGGACCGATTTTGTTTATCTTTAACACACCTGTTTTTTCAGAATGTGTACATCATTGCACAGCCCACATTATGACTATAATTGTTAGCTGCAATTGTTATATTCCCCAAGGATGGCTGTTGAAGTACCTTAATGATATTTATAACTGGTCCGTCAAAAATGTCTACATGCAGGCTGAAAGACAGAACCTCAACCGACATGTTGGATGGTCAGTACCTGTCACTGAGTGGCAACATCAAGACTCTTTATGTCACATTATCGGAAGCAGGAAAGATGGCAGTTGGGCTCCAGTTGGGACAGTGGGACAGTGAACTCTCTCTGACAACTAAGCCAGACTACTATTCAGGGGGCCATTGGCAGGCTGAGTGGTCTGTACTGATTAAATAACTTGTTACCAGAGTGGGTGGCCCCCAGATGCCAAAGACACCATTCGTTCAAATTTTGTATATATATTTATTTATGTATTTATATATTTATTTATATGTGCGTAAGCACGATAACTCTCGTAAAAAAGGTCCGATCTTGATGAAAATTGGTACAGACGTTTAAAGTAGCATTTATTTGAACAAGTTCAAAAACCAGACGAATCGCACCATCCGAAGGGGGGTTTTTGGGGGGTTTTGTACCCCAAAAATGTTTTTTAAGGGTTTTCACATGTAATTTTGATTTAAATCAAAAATTTAGTTATACCATTGAATTCAGCTTAAAAAAAATTGGTATTTTGATCATTGCTCTACGTCAATTGGTTACTGAGATATTGCAAGTGATAAACACAGTAGGCCTAAGTTGTCTAATGCTATTCTTATGGAGAGAAATAAATTTTATATCTCGCTTATTTATGAATATAAGCTGACAAAACTTGGTATATGGCTTCATCTGGTTGTGGTTTGTTGTTTTTTGCACAAAAAACAAAATTTTCCCTTATGGTTCCCGTAACAGCAAACCTAGGTACTCGGTCCCCATGTTTTTCTTAAGTAGAATAATTAAAATGTTATATATCGCTTATTTATAAATTTATATGAATGAAACTTGGTATGTGACTTTACTTATATAGGTTCTATTGATATTTGCATAAAAACCCATTATTTTGTGTTCCTTTTTGCAGCAAACCTGCGTACTCATCCCTAATGTTATTCTTATGGAGAATAATTAAAATTGTATTTATCGTTTATTTGTGACTGTATTTAAAAAAGTTAAAACTATTTTTACGTTACTCCTTGGGGTCGATTTAGTGGAAAATAATTTTATTTCATCCTTCTAGGTCAAGTGGTTCGTCTGCAATCGGTTTGAGATACCTTACGTGAGACACCCTGTTTATACTCACACTATACGAGATGATCTAAAGGCTCTCTCAGTTGTTCTGAAAAAGATTCTTACTAGAAAACCTGTTATAGTAAGTTGCCTAATTATGAGCAGAGTCC
This sequence comes from Allygus modestus, assembly GCA_963675035.1. Classification (NCBI taxonomy): domain Eukaryota; kingdom Metazoa; phylum Arthropoda; class Insecta; order Hemiptera; family Cicadellidae; genus Allygus; species Allygus modestus. The sequence goes on along the minus strand of OY776113.1, from coordinate 42,178,493 downwards.
AATGTAACGTGACTACTTCAATGCATTTAGCTTAATCATCTGAAATGTCTATTTTATCATTAAAAGTATTACTTTAACAATTTGAAGTATTGCTTTTAATAATTATATGATTCAATCATAAGTAACATATTTTACGATTAAATATGTTATTGGAATATGTTATCTTTTTAGTCTTTCCTTCCACCATTTTTTATGAGATTCTGATGGGTGTTTCTGGTTAGTAACCATAAACCCCAACAATTCCTTAACGTTTGGTAGTATAAGTTTGTTTATATACAAGATGATACTTGATGCTGCGTTAAATGTTCCTATCTTTGTAAAATATAGAAAATGTTTTGTGCCACAGTTACAGTTATAGGCATCATAGCTAATATGAAATATCCGAATAGAAACATGGAAAAATTGGGTATTGCTTGTTAAATAACTGGTGTACTTTGGTATATTTGGACTTATTTGTATAGTCAACTAATAAAAGTGGGTAGTAACCTCGGAATAAAAGTGGGGTTTGTGGGGTATCCTCACTTTTTCCTTTATATAACCAGCGGTGAAATAGCTAATATATTAGCGTTTTTTTATTTGTAATTTGCCATAGGTTTGTCAAGTGAGCCAGTGGTTAAAAGGAACTTTTTTAATGGACAGGCGAGTCACCAGCGGCGGCGTAGTGGTCAAACAGACGGAATTGGAACTATGGAAGTAGCTCTGTTATGGGGTCGAATCCCAGTCCGGGCTAGTAGTTTCTCAGAATCGTCTACCTTGTACTGTAGCAGTTCATCCCTTGATACGCTGCATGCACAGCCCGAGGCCTATTGCTACGTTCCCAACGCAGTGTTATTTTGTCCCAGCTAACATCAGTGAGAAGGGGGGTTCAATTTAAGCAATATTTCTAAGAATCCAGATCAAGTTGACACAAGCTACCTACTAATGGAGGCTGGCATAAATGTCCGACTTCAAGGGCGCCACCTTGTTGATAGGAACTCTTCTATGGAGACAGTAACAAGGAATCTGTTCTTCCCCCAAACCGTGGAACCCCACTTGTAAGGCAGATTGTCAACCAAAATGAAATAAAATTACCTATGTTTACTTGCATGGGTCAATAGGCCGATTTATCACCTTAAAATTCAAACCATGTATCACAGATTTATCATAAGTTGAAAATCAATTAAATAGCAAAATTACTACAACTTTTAATGACAAAGCATTTCTAAACGTCAGTGAAAATTCTTAAGTATTGAGCAAGTAGAACTTTATCAAAAATACTCTAAGTTAGGCACAAGTACTATTTTCCAATTTAAATTCAAGAAATATTTCTGTAAAGTTTGACGTATAAATTACATCCAAGTACCAATATCAGTTGAACGTTACTTCTCAAACTTAGAATTGAATTGGTTTGTTATGAACACTAAAGAATGTAGGATGACTCAAGTAATTACAAATATTGCATCAAGACTCATTTAATGGAACAATTATTGGCAACACAAGTTGAGTCAGGAACAAAGTTAACATTTCTCAAGATAAATCATCTGATACACCTTTAAACTTCCCGTTTACAGTTCAATACTACAGCAGTTTAATAATACAGCAAGAGCAGTTAAGATATATGCTATACATAATATTCTAAAGTTGGTAACTGCTCGTATTTTATCACGTAACCTAGTCTGCAGACTCTCTCCTAAGTATTACTTTCAATTGCTTTGTATGCAAGGTGGCCACCAAATACTTAAACTACAAAGAAATATACACATAAATAAACCCTTATTTAACACACAAACTTGAACTAATATTGACAAAGAAGAGTTCATGATGGCGTTGAAGCTCACTGCACCACACACTATCGTTCCTCAGTGCAAGGTCCAAGTCCTCCGGGGTCACTGTACAAAATATTCCACGCCAAAGTTCCAAAGAATAATAACAAAAGATGAAGGACTTATCGAGTCGACGACCAGTAGCTCCAATAGCACCCTGGGAGGTTGCCAGTCCTGTAGGGGCAACGGGTCCCTTGGTTGAAAGCGTCACAAGTCGAGGTAGGCGAATGCAGGTTCAATCCAACGCCCCAGTTGTCACTGATGCTGGTATGCCCAGGTCCTGGTATGCCCAGGTCCTCAGCAGTAGGCCCCAAAAGAAAAACCCTAGAAAATCCCTACATAAATAGTATGGCTTCAAAACCAAAATATTCACAAGTAAAAATTCATTGATAAATTAATTTATGTAATTTTAATATATCAAGATTTATAACAGATAAAATTTAAAGACCTAAATGTATTTACAATTATTCTCAAATCTTTATTTAGTTTTCCTGAAGACAAAATAATATATTATCAACTGCATCATTTTCCAAAATTGAATTGAGAAAGCAAGATAACACATGGCCCTCAACAATATAATCACAATGGTCATCAACTATCTTATCAAACGCCAGATAATACTGTTGTGCTGTACAATTAATCTGTAGCCCTCCTACAGTATATCAGTCATAGAATTTAAAACAATTTTCTAAAATTGTTTACATGGCCAATCATTAAACACATAATAGATACTAACTAAACTAATCACACTGGACATTTAACAGCTAACACATGAAATATGAGGCATCATATAGATTTGAAATAATAAAATATTAATTTCCATTCACTATGAAATGTGCAAAGTAATTGTTGTAACTGCCATTATTTTACATTGATGAACTACAGAGGAAGCTCTGATTTTTTTTGTTAACCTCAAGTCAGACAATTAATTGAAGCTGACCTACCATTCCTTTTTTAGCTTTCATAATAGTAGCCTATAACTCAAACAGATAGATATTCAGGGATATCACCACAATGACATGAGATAAATTATTGATCACACCTGCTCCACAAAACAGTAATATTCTCAAGGGACATTTTGTACTTAATAAAAACATTAATACATTTCTTCAAGTTATTTTGAGTTCTAACTTCCAAGTCAGGTGAAAGCATCTATTTTAACTGTACAGTATAAAACAAAACTATTTTAAAGCACACTAATGACAATAAAAATGATAATTTAATAATTTGTTTAACTATAATTAATTGTTATTTTTTTCAAATTAGCTATTCCTACATTAAATAAAATAAAAGGTTTTTATTCCTATTAATTTATCAAATTGGCAGACTTCCAAACACAAAATTAACTAGCCTAAACCTGTTTTGCAAAATTGTTGCAGCATGAAATAATATTTTTATCGTGAAATAAGCAACAAAATATTTTAAGTTTTACAAGTTAATTTGATTTTCTTTACAACATTAAATACAATTATCTTTACACATAGTTAAAGAAAAATAATATTTACACCTACATATTTAAATATTTAAGTAGTCTACAATTATCTACATGAAAGACCCAGTTTGCAGCAATAAGCATAAATGGTTTGGTTTCTGATTCTACAAATTTCGCTAACAACCAGTTATAACAGGTCAACCTTACTTGAAATTAATAAGACAATATTTGATTTTAAAACTATTTAATTTCCAGAAGCCTGGCTTTATATGAAATCTACTAAATTATATTTACATTTTTACCTTAAAGCACATTTTATTTCTTGATCCATGCAGACAAAATCACAAGTTTAAACCTTATGTCAAGTTTTACAGATTATAGAATTTATCAGGATTTAATTTTCCTTTGACTTCAAATGTTTGAAACAAATTATTAACAATTTATTAATCTGCCTTACCTCTTCGCACTTTGCAAAATCCTCATACAGAGCAGAGAGTCTTCAGCAGCAGATCCAGGCACAACTTTTCACTTCTGAGGTCCAGGTCTCAACAATCGAAGTCTCCAATGCTTCAGTCACCTTTGAACTCTTGTCCGGTATCAGGATGAACGGCCGCGTTACACATCGCCAATTAGTCACGTAGACCACCTTTCTGCTGCCACCAGCGAGCACGTGCTCGCTGGCTGCCACCGCGTAGGCTTAGGTATTTTGACAACGCCTGCGACTCTGGCAAGGCAATACGCGCTACGCCAATGCTTCCCATTTGGCTCGACCGGGCAGGGCGCGCATTCCTCCCGTAAAATTCTGTTAAGTTGATCAGGCTTAACTGCCGATTAGTATTATGGCAAGCTGACGATGCACTATGCAGATGGGCAAAGTATAGGAATAAAAGACCGCTAACCTTTTTTTTATCAAAAATAAAAAAAGAAGGTAAGTCATCTGGGGATTTCGCTGATGCCCATGCATTACAGGTAAGTCATCCAGGGATTTCGCTAATGCCCATGCGCTATAGGTAAGTCACCGGGGATTTCGCTGATGCCCATGCGTTACAGGTAAGTCATCCAGGGATTTCGCTAATGCCCATGCGCTATAGGTAAGTCACCGGGGATTTCGCTGATGCCCATGCGTTACAGGTAAGTCATCCAGGGATTTCGCTAATGCCCATGGATTACAGGTAAGTCATCCAGGGATTTCGCTAATGCCCATGCATTACAGGTAAGTCATCCAGGGATTTCGCTGATGCCCATGCGTTACAGTTAAGTCATCCAGGGATTTCGCTAATGCCCATGCGCTATAGGTAAGTCACCGGGGATTTCGCTGATGCCCATGCGTTACAGGTAAGTCATCCAGGGATTTCGCTAATGCCCATGCGCTATAGGTAAGTCACCGGGGATTTCGCTAATGTCCATGCGTTACAGGTAAGTCATCCAGGGATTTCTCTAATGCCCATGCGTTACAGGTAAGTTATCTGGGGATTTCGTTAATGCCCATGCGTTACAGGTAGGTCATCTGGGGATTTCTATAATGCCCATGTGTTACCTCACATTGTTTCTAATTTTGTCGCATTTACTCTTAAAATGGAATGTTACATGATAACATAGCTATATAATTGTACCTATTTAACTATTTAATAATGACAATCTCATATACAGCCAAATTAATAAGGAATCATATTATTTAAAAATATATAGTTTTTTAAACAGAATGAATTGCAATCTTCAAACAACTTGAAACTTATTGGTAGTCAAATTTGTATGTGATATTTAAACAGAGTAAAAGGTTTTACCCTTTTTCATAAAACAAGTATTAAATTCAAATCATCTTTTTAAAACTTGACGTGTAACCAGGTTTACTAAGGAGGAGTTTGATATAAACTAATTTATATTTTTTTTATTTACTCAAGGGGTTAATATTTTTAAGAATAATCTATGACACGCTCGCCAAATTCTAGTACTCGTCCCAATTTTCTATTGTCACTCGTCACGGAGGAAATATTTTCGCAACGGTTAGTACAAGCGAACTCTCATGGTTGCCATTAATCTACAAGTTTTTACGAGCCTCCCCACCCCTCCCACACCACTCCCCGACCCCACTCCCCCAGCAACGGCTCGATGTACACTTTCAATTAAGCTCTAAATGTCTCTAATAGGGCTCCACGGGCATTACTTTAATCTCCTCCTAATTAGAATGTGGCCTGTGGGTCTGGGGGAGTTTTGGGGGGGGAGTTTGTGGGGGTTACACCCCTCATTCTCTCGTCCTCATTCTGCTGGCTTGTCATTCTGCAGTACGGGGTGTAAAAATGGAATGCGATGTATTTTTAAGTTCGTATGCAGAACTGGGGACGTTTATAAAGTCGGTTTTAAACTGACCGACTTAATTATTGTGTCCCAGATAGAATTAAAGTGTGAAATGCGTGAAGGCTATAAATTGTCAAACACATTTTAGAAGGGAGCAAGATGGTGAAATAGAGTTTGATAGTTAGTTAACCTAACCAATTGGAAGATGTCTGGAGGTAGTTAAGTGAGGTATGGATAAGTGTTATGTTAAGTTTTTTCCAATACTAACTTCGCCCTGCTCTTTAAGAACAGTGTTAACTACTACTTTACATTTACAAATTGGATATCCGTTTACACAAAAATAACGGATGGCTTCTAAAATAAAAGTATGAATACAGTAATTAAAATAAACAATAGTCAGGATTTACATTTTCTTCGGAAAACGAATAGATATATGGCCTAATTATAATTAATATAAATTTATAAAATATTAAATTTGAACTAGTACATTTTGATTAAGAAAATATACATAAACATATTTACAATGATTTTAAAAAGTGGATTTTAATGCCAATTTCATTGGTTTGACTTACAAATCTTGTCATTTCTTCCGAGTTGTTTTTTTATTATTAGAGCTAAACACTCCCAAATTATTAATATAAACTAAATTTTTTCATTTGTATTTAGTTAAAAATATTGTTCTATTCCTTATGGAATTATCCCGTGCTTAGTCGATTCTCAGGTATCAAAATAAGAATATCGCTGTGTCTGAAGATAACACAGAATTAAAACTCCATAAGGCAGTAGTTGCACGCGCCTTCAAAACAATCGCAGACTAAAAGAGTTGGGTATCTATATTGCCTACCTTACAACTTAAGGGTACAATGGCATGCACTACTTCTCAGTGGTTTGGTGCACTGTGTGCACTTGCAAAAATGTGAGTATTTGAGAGGAAAAAAACATTTAGCAATGATATTATGCATTTGATATTTTCTAGCTGCCATCATACCCGGTTTCACTGGGAAATAAAACCTGCGGTCTTGCTGCATGGTTGACTCGTACAACTACTACGAATCTTGATCAGCTGGTTTAATTTCCATCAGCTCAAACCAAAGTGAATGTCCATAAGAAAACACTGGATTGGAATTTGACTCCGCGTGGAGCGGAGCCCTTTGGGAATTTCTTAAAATCTTTCCTTAGTGGACGTTATGGAAAGAGTATACGTGCCAAATTTAGTGCTGGTTGAAGGTGTAGATGTTTTGCCTGGGGGATGGTCGGTTTTTTGTATTTAGCTAATACCCATAAGCTGGATATAACCCTGGATTGTAAATTTGACTCCCCTTTGGTAATTTCTTAAAATCCTTTCTTAGTTGGTACCTACGTTATGAAAAGAGTATCCGTGCCTAATTGCGTGATTATAGGTGTAGAGGTTTGGTCTAGAGGATGATCAGTTTTTCGTATTTATAGTCTGGATATAATAGCTATACCTATTATACATTACCTGTTTTTTAACACCTTCGAACAAAACTTGTGCTGATAAATTATCTCAATCCGTTCAACCTAATTATTATCAAGAAAGAAGGCAACAGACGGCATTAGTATTCATTTCCACGTCTGCTTAATTCCGTAAAGCTGGGTTTCCCTAGGCGCGGAACTTTTAGGCAGCAGAGAGCGGAACGCGGAGAGCGGAGTACGATGGCCTCTCCTCATCATGTAATCAAAAGGCCTTGTTTTCCGAGACAGCGGACAAGTTCTCAACCTCAACAGTCACAACCAAAATGAGCTAGGCTTTTCCGCAGTCGGTCGCCGAGAAATTCCGCGTTTAGGAAAGTGTAATTCCGCTGAGATGAAACTATTAGAGAGGAGGATCTCCGCGTTCTGCACTCCGCTGCCGAAATGTTCCGCGCCTAGGAAACCCCAGTTTAAGAGGAATGGCCAGCTACGGTACGATGCCATCCTAGATAGTTTAATTGCTTTGATGGTAACTAGATTTAATTTCAAGAAACTTGGTAATTTAGGAATTAGCATAATCTTGGGGCCTAATAGATTCTTAGAAAATAAAATAGAATTTATAGATTAACTTAATATTATATTGAACACTATAATATAATAATGTGTTCTTAACAAGACCTGATTTGTTTGGAAGCAATTGTTTAAGTCTTTTATTTGAGTCGGACCTCCCAACGGGGTCTAATTTTTAATAGCTGAATGGACCAAATGAGGAAGTTATGTGATTTGTCAGATCAAACAAATAAATAACACACCACATAGACCCATTGGTTCTTAGCGACGGGCAGCTGAGGTGTTTTAAAAAAATAAGAAAGCATCATCCACACCCAATACGTAAAATACTACCGCTAAACACTCAGTAATCTACATTGTAAATTCGGAAATACTATTCAGTATCTTTTGTGGTTTTGTGCTATCTTTTGCAATTTATTTTTGTGGTGTAAATTCGAAAGTTAAGAAGTGGACTTAAATCATCAATTAAATTTATAAGGACCAGTCAGAGTTTTATTAGAAATCTGACAAAACCTTTGAGAAATTACAAGTCTAATAAATATGTGTAGAATTATAATGTGGATCTATAAACTTAAAACAATTAAAATACCCCCGTCGCAGCAAACCTGCGTACTCAGCGAATTTCGGATGCATATTTTTGTCTTAATACTACATAAAGCCGTTTACCATGTTTCATAAAAATATATTAACAAATAAGCGATATTTTAATTATTCTACATAAGAATAACATTGGGGATGAGTATGTAGGTTTGCTTACACAATGAACACAAACAATTTATTTTGATGCAAATATCAATATAATTCAACTAGGTGAAACCACATACAAAGTTTTATCAATAATAAAGCGATATTTTTCATGAATAAGCGATATTTTTCATGAATAAGCGATATATTACATTTGAATCATTCTCCACAAGAATAACATGGGGGCTGAGTAAGCAGGTTTGCTGCAAAAGGAACGCAAAATATGGGTTTTCATTCAAATATCAATATAACTCAACTAGGTGAAGCCACATACCAAGTTTCATCAATCTACATTCATAAATAAGCGATGTATACCATATTTTAATTATTCTCCATGAGAATAACATGGGGGATGAGTAAGCAGGTTTGCTGCTACAGGGAGCAAAACAATTGGGTTTTTATGCAAGTATCAGTGTAACATAACTCAACAAGAGGTGAAACTACATACCAAATGTTATTAATTTACGTCATAATTAAGGAAGACATAATATTTGACTTATTCTCCATAAGAATAACATGGGGGCTGAGTACGCAGGTTTGCTGCTAGAGGAAGTATTGGTAAACGTTTTTTAGTTCAAATAAGAATATACCACAACCAGATGAAGCCACATACCAAGTTTCATTAATATTTGTTCATTAATAAGCGAGATATACAATTTTACTTATTCTCCATAAGATTAACATTGGACAACATACTTTGTTTAGCACTTTTAATATCTCGGCTACCAATTGACGTAGAGCGATGATCAAAACACCAAATTGTTTGGTTTTTTAAGCTAAATTTAATGGTTTAAACAACATTTTGGGTTAAAAAAGAGTTACATGTAAAAAGTTAAAAAAAAACTTTTGGGGTACAAAACCCCCCCCAAACCCCCTTTAAAATAGAGCGACCTGTCTGGTCCTCGAACTCATGAAAATAGATCCTGCCTTACACGTTTGTACCAATTTCACCAAGATCGGACCATTTTTACGAAAGTTATCGTGTCTACGGACAAGACTGGGCGCAACACAAGTCCCCTTACATATATGTATATATACATATATATGAATTTGAACGAATGGTGTTTTTGGCATCTGGGGGCCTCAAAACGAAAAGTTATCATGGTGTCGGGCTTAAGTCTTACCATGAGACCTACGGTAATAGCTTCTTCCCTATAGGGGAAATTCGCTGATAAAGAGTAAACAAGAGTCATTAAATGTTTTTCAATTGCAGTTCAAGGAAAGATTCAAAATCACCAACCTTCTTACATGTTCTTACTTGACTTGAAGTATTGTGAACTCATAATTTTCCATTATTCATTTTGATTGGGTAACCATAGTTTATTTCATGCTTGAATATTATGTTCCGTAGTCTTCTTGACTTTTTTATTCATATGATGACATTTTACAAGTTTTGTGATCCACATTATAAACGAATTTTGGGAAGAAAAACTATTACTTAGTTGTAATTTTAATCAAAATTGAGAGATAATGTAGAATAAACAAAAACAGATGGTAGAAAATTAAATATTTTTACAACATGTGGTATAAGAAAATAAGTATGAAAAATCAATTAAATAATTGAGGTAGGAAATATCAATGTATATAAGGCAATAATGGAGTATGTAAATAATTAAAGTGAACAAATTGGGAAATGTAAGGGGACTTGTGTTGCGCCCAGTCTAGTTACTGTTCTATCTTGACCTAAACTGAACAATTTTAATCTATGTGTGGTCGAATTATTCCTACAACATTTATTTAAATTAAATTGTGGTTCTAAAAGCAGGGATAAACAACTTTCAAGGTGAATATTTAATTTATTCGTCTTATTTGCCTCCTGGGTGATATATGACTTAGGAAATGAGGTTACATACCTTACCATCGTTTATCCATTGGTTTGACTTGACAACTAGTTTCGGGACTAGGACTGTCCCATTAAAAAATCTTCATATAAAAATAAGTTAAAGCAATACAATCGTATTGAGGTTTAAACCATCTTCAACAATTACACAAACATGTACTCGACACTTAAACATTAGAACATATACAACCATTTTTAATGTGTATTCACTCCCCATGTGCGGCCGGCCAAGGAAAAGAGCAGGCTTGGTGTTTTATACAATTGTTAAGTGTTTTAATATTTCTCAATGTCAAGTACATGTTTGTTGAAAATGTTTTAAACTTCAAGACGATGATAGAGTTCTAACTTATTTTGATATGAATATTTGATAATGGGACAGTACTAGTCCCGAAACTAGTTATTTAGTAAAACTAGCGGAGTAACGGTGGCAAGGAGTGCTCCTTATTTTTTAAGTATATTTAATTTTCCTTGAGTTGGAGACTCCCAACCCTAACAGCATGGAGACATTCCGTGGTCCAACCTCCGCCAAATTACATGCGATTTCACCCCGGCCTGCTCAACTTTGTATCTAAGTCCCAGAACCTTCTCGTTTCTTGACTTTGTAAAATAATCACTAACACGATAATGCTTATTACCTCCATAGCGGCATGGTAGGTAATAAACGCATGGCACATCCATAGGCACTACTATAGCTTATCCGTAAGCAGGAGTTCAACTTTGGGTACAGCAAATACGTTATATATTCTCACTTCATTTAATGGTTTTTGTTGCTAGTCTTAGTAAAACATATTTTATTTGTAAGTTAACTGGTAGTTAAATATACATCTGTTATGACTCTTGTTTTTATTTTACTTTATAAGCCCAATGTTAATCTTTTTAAACTTTATCATACCTTTTTAACGAATTAGATATGGTTGGGATCTGTCTTGAACTAATTTTGTATTCAGAAATTACATACATGGAAGGAAATCGTTAACATTTGAAGGGAGTAATTGAACCGGCTTTTGAGATCAGAGTTGCAAGCAAGCAAACTTATTAATACAGTAGAAGACTAACTAAATGAATGCAAAATTTGAGACCTATTATGTAACAAATCATGGGCGCTTGACGTAGTTCATTAAATAGTTCAATCTCTCTTCTAAGATGGAGTTTACTAATGACGTATTTCCAGTTTCCTTGGTTTTTTTTAACTTTTAAGCTGTCTTAACGCTTGATTATTCAGCTATGCCCTTTCAAATAATAAATCATTTGATTTTTGTGATGTATATTATTTGTACTTTGATCAGTTCGTCATATCATCTAGCAAAGTGCCAAAAAAGTGAAATGCCTTTTTTGTAATTAGACATACAAAATCGATTTAATACACCCTATTATTCAATTTGGATTTAAAAGGAATTTGATTTTTTAAATCCACTAATACAGTAGTATTTGCTGTCTTTGCTTGATGCGCCTTTATTAATCCTTTGTTATCCTGTACTTTAAGTTATGTTATTGTTAGAAATATTATTAAATTGAGCGAGTTATACTGTATAAAACATGATTATAAATGAAAATTGTTTCTTTTTATATTCAGACATCCTTTAAATCAGTTTTATGAGTTGTTGAACGATAATTAGATAATATGTTTAGTTAAGATCTTAAATACTACAGATGGAAGTTTTTAGGAGTTTGTTAAAACACTAAATTTTACTCGATAATTTTATTAACAATCGTAATTTACAGCTTGCGTGAAATTCATTCGCTTATCTTATGTACAAAATATTCATTCTATTACAATCAATTAAGTACAATATGCTACGAGGTAACAAATAATTAATTAGGAATAAACACTGCCTAATGAAGGGTTTTCTTATCCCTACCTCTCATATTCAGATTTATTAACGATTACATAATTAAATCTTAATTTGAAGTTATTCCAAGTTCTACAAAACATAAATAAATTATCCTGCTTATGTATTTTCTATACTTTTCTATCCATTTCACTTTGATTTTTAAAAGCTATTTGTAAATAATCTTTTCGTATTCTGGGTTTTATATTTCAAGTTTTTTGCAAGCTTTTCTTTTCGTATTCTGGAAGGGTTTTAATAACAAACTCAAAAACAATAATAAACAGTCGTAATACCTAAGATATATTAAAGTTAACATTTTTTAAAATAATTAATTGTTTATGAATAAGTAAAGAATCACACTCCTATTAAAGTTGGTTCCTTCAAAACCTAAACAAGTATAACAGCATAAATTACAAATGAGAAGAATGTTAACCAATTATCATTTTGTGGGCATGCTTGGTATTGCCTGCTCCCTCAGTCAGAAATATGATTGAAAACAAATGTTTTATATAGTGATATTTTTTTGTAATAAGTATTTCCCTAAATTTGTAGATACTTCAATATTAAGACAAATTATTATATTGAACATTTTTTTCATTGGAAGTCGATTGATGCATTTAAAATTATATTGGTGATAGTAAGACCTAAACGTATAAAATAAAAACCAAAGTTAATCATCTGGTGTGATTTGAGTGCTCTACTACAGTTTCAGGTCACACCTCAATCATAAATATTCATGTTATTCACTGAATAAAACACACTATTGTGACAAAAAACACATTATTTGTATAAAATATAGCAGTGATTTGAAAATTATTGTATAACAACACGTACAATGATTATCAATAAAATAATTAATTTTAGTGAACATTATTTTGTTAATTAACTTGAAATTAAAAATTAAACTTACGACACTTCAAGTTATATTTTGCTGTCTCATGCGTTCTGATTCATGAAATCCAGTTGAACAAAATATTGCGCTAAAATAACTCTTTATATATTTTCCAAACTATTAAAAACTAAAACTCATTAAAGACAGATGTAAAATTAAAATGTGGAAGTAATTTAGAAAAATACATGTGATCAAACAGGTGATTTCCACAAAATAATCACTTTTTAATTTCTTATCAAACCACAAAATTTTTCTAACGGCCTAAAACAAGTACAAAGAGAGTGCAACTATAAACCTAAACGCGATCTAATGTACGAAAAATTAACACCTAGACTAAACATGGCGATTTGGAGCATACACGAGTCAATTATGTACGATTACTAAATATTTACAAGTACATTTCATTAAGATTATTGTAAATGTTCGAGACTAAACGAAATCAGACTTCTAAAAATTCACAAATCAACCAATATATGAATATTTACAACAAAATTTTTATGTTACAGTTGACTTGGAGAGGAAATGTCCATTTGGCAACAGGAGGGAGTAGAAACGCCCACAAGTCGTGTAATGCATATAAATATACTTGCAAGGTTTATACCTACCATACTTTAAATGTCAAACATGTGTACATATGGGTTTCAGACAGAAATACCACTTTGATTATTTAACGTTATAAACAACACAACCGACCGCTTTAATTTAAAGGTTTACTTAACCGTCCAAACACGTTGACCATTTAATCTACGGGGTGATAAGTAATCTAAATTTAAAGTTGATAACTTTAATGTAAAAAAGTTCATTAGCGTATCATATCATTAGCATTATTTTTATGAACGGTTTTACTTTTGTAAAAGTACCCACGGTTAATTTTCTTTAAAATTTATTATATAGTAATTACTGATGCTGAAGTATTGGGTACAAGAAATTGTGGGAGTATAACAACTGTTTAAAACACATGGTTTAAGTAAATTTGTGTTTAATCTATTACGAGTTCATATAACTAAAATATATAATTGAATGCGTTATTTTTATTCTATCATTATCATATTTGGCTTGATAATTATCGGTGAGACCGTAAATATACTTCCTTGTAGCATTTTATATGTTTGTTTGCTGTCATGTATGTTAGTACAGATTGAGTATAAACCTATATTTACTACTGGGAGACGTGTTTATCTACATCCCACAAATTTTAAGATCCGTTCAATTTGTGTAAAAAAATCAGTATAAATTTATCGCGGTAATTTTCAAATTTTTACAATTGTCGAAGTATTTATGACTAAATGTCCCTATTAAGGAGGTTAAGGGATTAAAACTCTGGTTTATTATGTGCGTCTGCTTCAAAGGGAAATAAGGGGACACTTAACTAGAGATTCAGTGGACAAGCTAAGTGGTGGAAACGTAAATGCAATCCCTGAAAGATGCCCGCTTGGGTTTCTGCACTGTATTGAGACTATTTGTCAAATTCGTTTGACATTTTACTTGAACTCAAAATCTGTGGGTGTTTCTTCCTCGTCCTCGGTCGACGCTCGTGGTGTGGTGGCATCGTCTGCCCTCCGCCCCCTCGCCTCCTAAGGTCCGAGGGACCAGGGGTTCGCGGTCTACGAGACGTAAGGTCTGTACAGGGTTTCCCCGCCCTCCCTCGACCTCGCCATCTGCGCCAGTTGCACGATCTGGTGCAGAGTTCCGCCGGGGGCGCAGTTCGGACTCCTCACTCCCTCGGGTTTCCCCCGCGGGGTGGCGGGTAGCGCGTGGCCGCACTTGGGAGGGCTGCAGTTGGACCCGCTGCTTGACGAGTTGCCGGCCTTCTTTTCTCCTTCCTCCTTCGAGGATTTCGCTTCCTGTTGAGCCTTTTTACTCCTTTTCCACTTCATCCTCCTGTTTTGGAACCATATTTTGACCTGTAAACAAATATTATGTTAAACAACGATCGTTTAAACCTTTACAGACAACTATTTCGGGGTGTAAATAAAGAACGCCTTTCAACACTTCACAATATATTTACACTTATCTATACTTATTTAATAGGCGAGCAGGTTTTTGTGACAATCACTCCTCCTAAACTACTGAACCGATTTTCATGTTTTTGGTGTCATTGGAAAGAGCCTAACGTGAAGTTGTGCAGGAAACATTTTTTATAGTGAAATAATTTGTGAGTCAGACCCTGGGGCCCTTTAAATTTGAGTTTTTTTCCCATAAGCTTAGCATTGGGAAATAACTATAAGTTTTAAGCAATCAGCTGGATAGAGCAAACACAGTTAATCAGCAGGCCATGTTGGCTTTGGAATGGTAACACAATATTTATTGCTCGGATTCGAGCAACAGGACAACTAGTACTATATTAAAAGACGGTAAGTATACACAAAAGATGGTAAAATGCAATCGATTCCAACCGGTCACACCGACCATCATCAGGCCTAACGTTGATTTGATGTTTTACGATATTTTAGGTTTATTAACCGTACATCAATATAGTATAAGTGTAAATATATTTTGAAGTACGCTAAGGCGTTTTTCATTTACCATAATTATAGCAACACGTATCATGCTAATAAAGAAGTCATCAAACAACTATTGAAAAATAAACTAAATGAATTCTCTAAGCGAGGTATTTAGTAGTAGGAAATTACAAACTTATGTAGAAGATCATACACACACCATGTTTATTATACAATGTTTGCAATATATCACACATAACTAACTGTAACAGGTATGCAATATAGGCATTTTTCAATAACACCAAAACTCTGAAAACATATGAAATACTACACGAACTTGGATAAACATATCATATAATTCAATTGATCATGTCGGGTATTCAACAAAATGAGTGTTTTGTACGTGCTTGGTGGGCTTAAATCTAAAATATAAACTTAACTCAATAAACAAATCAAAAACAGGTATTTGTCATCAACATGGTCGGTTTGGGTCAGATTTGGTTCTACACTGATATTTAGAGAGGGAGCTACTATGCTCGAAAAACAACTTAATCATCATTTTTCTGTAAGAGGATATAAACAAATCCTTGAAATACATAGAACTATATTTTCCTATAGGGAAAACTGCATTAATTTAGCTAAAATAGCTAAACTAGCCACTTCTGGTACAAGCTCACTCTAAAAACATTAATAGAGTTTATTTATACGATATTTTAAAATAAGAATGATGAGCAATATGAAAGTCTCTGCAACCCAGGATATTTCCGTTCACTCTTCGCTTTTCACATTTTATCTTTATTTACAAAGAAAAATCAATTACCGCTATTAACTCTAAAGTAAATGCTGCCTAATTGAACTAGCCAAATTGTTTGTTTAACGGATAAGGAGTCGAGAGTAAGAGCGATAGAGAGGGGGAAGAGAGAGAGAGATTGAGGGAACGAGTGGGTTATCAGTGTCTAACGCATATGTGATGCTACCATATTGTACCTACATTACCGGCAAACACCAATTAAGATAAGATACCGGTGACATATGTTAGCTCTTCACTCGAGTGACGTATGACACGGCTGTCTCACAAAAATAGTCATCAACTTTCCTGGACTACATCTCTAAATTCTTTCCCGATTGTGAGATGTATACTTTTTATATGTTAGATCAAATACGTTTTGGGAGGAGGTAGTAACGTGGAGTATTATATACTATATGTATTTGTAATATTTTTGTTTAGATTGACATAAAAATGGTAGCCTCTCCTACTCGCTTGAGGCAGGAAATATGCATATCTAAGTCTCAGTGAGCATTAAACTGGTAGCCACTTTTAAGCGCTTAAGGCACGAAACGTACTATACACGCCTTAGACAGTTAGGATTATTCTGATGGCCACTTCAAAGCGCTTGAGGCAGGAAATGTAACATACCTTTTCCCCAGCAATCTTAGGCTGGTAGCCACTTTCAAGCGCTTGAGACGGGAAGTATAACATACCTGTGTCTCAGTGAGCATTAGACTGGTAGCCACTTTCAAGCGGTTGAGACGGGAAGTATAACATACCTGTGTCTCAGTGAGCATTAGACTGGTAGCCACTTTCAAGCGCTTGAGACGGGAAGTATAAAATGCCTGTGTCTCAGTGAGCATTAGACTGGTAGACACTTTCAAGCGCTTGAGACGGGAAGTATAACATACCTGTGTCTCAGTGAGTATTAGACTGGTAGCCACTTTCAAGCGCTTGAGACGGGAAGTATAACATACCTGTGTCTCAGTGAGCATTAGACTGGTAGCCACTTTCAAGCGCTTGAGACGGGATGTATAACATACCTGTGTCTCAGTGAGCATTAGACTGGTAGCCACTTTCAAGCGCTTGAGACGGGATGTATAACATACCTGTGTCTCAGTGAGCATTAGACTGGTCGCCACTTCGAAGCGCTTGGGGCGGGATGTATAACATACCTGTGTCTCAGTGAGCATTAGACTGGTAGCCACTTTCAAGCGCTTGAGACGGGATGTATAACATACCTGTGTCTCAGTGAGCATTAGACTGGTAGCCACTTTCAAGCGCTTGAGACGGGATGTATAACATACCTGTGTCTCAGTGAGCATTAGACTGGTAGCCACTTTCAAGCGCTTGAGACGGGATGTATAACATACCTGTGTCTCAGTGAGCATTAGACTGGTAGCCACTTTCAAGCGCTTGAGACGGGAAGTATAACATACCTGTGTCTCAGTGAGTATTAGACTGGTAGCCACTTTCAAGCGCTTGAGACGGGAAGTATAACATACCTGTGTCTCAGTGAGCATTAGACTGGTAGCCACTTTCAAGCGCTTGAGACGGGATGTATAACATACCTGTGTCTCAGTGAGTATTAGACTGGTAGCCACTTTCAAGCGCTTGAGACGGGAAGTATAACATACCTGTGTCTCAGTGAGCATTAGACTGGTAGCCACTTTCAAGCGCTTGAGACGGGATGTATAACATACCTGTGTCTCAGTGAGCATTAGACTGGTAGCCACTTTCAAGCGCTTGAGACGGGATGTATAACATACCTGTGTCTCAGTGAGCATTAGACTGGTAGCCACTTTCAAGCGCTTGAGACGGGATGTATAACATACCTGTGTCTCAGTGAGCATTAGACTGGTAGCCACTTTCAAGCGCTTGAGACGGGATGTATAACATACCTGTGTCTCAGTGAGCATTAGACTGGTAGCCACTTTCAAGCGCTTGAGACGGGAAGTATAACATACCTGTGTCTCAGTGAGTATTAGACTGGTAGCCACTTTCAAGCGCTTGAGACGGGATGTATAACATACCTGTGTCTCAGTGAGCATTAGACTGGTCGCCACTTCGAAGCGCTTGGGGCGGGAGAGGTACTTGTTCTGGCGGAACTGTTTCTCCAGCTCCAAAAGCTGTTGGCTGGTGAACGCAGTGCGTGGCCTCCTTGTCTTGCCCATCAGCGCGTGGTGGGCCCCTGGAATAAAAACAATTCAATTCTCGACTAAGATGTTTGTTTAATTTATAAGCATTATATATCCTGATCGTTTAACGTTTTCAATTAGATGCTAGGTTTGTATAAATTAAAGGATGTAAGTATGTTATACAAACGTTTAAAATTAAAAATATTTATTTTTTATGTTACAGAGGACTAAAATTAGCATATATAAAAGTAAATAAAGTTTTGACTCTATGGTTTGCTCTTAGATAAGCCTTAAATATGTTATGTAATCAAATGTGTTTAAGATACAATTTAAAAGTATAAAAAGTCAAAAGATAATGTGAGTGGTCCCAAAAAGAATGGCTTTGTCAAAGAGTCTTGGGAATGTTTAGGCGTTTTAGCGAATTTCCCCGACAGGGAAGAAGCTATTACCGTAGTCGGCATGGTAAGACCTAAGCCCGGGACCATGATAACTTTTCGTTTTGAGGTGCCAAAAACGCCATTCGTTCAAAACTGTATATATATCAGTGCCTAAAGAGCTTTTTGAACCTAGGTGAAAGGTGACAGTTAAAAGTAAATTTAACCCCTTAAAAAGGGGTTTACATTAGGAAATTTTGAGTTGCCCCAAAAATCCCCCATTTTTGCGTGTTCTAAAAATTTTAAATATTACCACAAGAGACCAGTTCTTCATTTAATAGCATTTCTTCAAGAGTAGTTTCAGTTTTAAGTCACCAAAGGTGAAATTAAAACTCCAAAAGTCTTAGACACCATGTTTTAAGAATGAGCTGTATTCAAAACTTTGACAAGCTGCCAATTTGGATAAAAACACGTTACAGACCTCCAACCTCCACCATTCGCCTATTTTTTAAAGCTCTTTTTAAAGCTCTATTTTAAAGCTATTTTTAAAGCTCTTTAAAATGAGGGGTCACTAAAAAGGGGTTTTTATTTGAAAATTTTGAGCTACCCCCAAAATCCCCCATTTTGGGGGGACACTCAAAATTTCCGATAACGTCAAAAAATACTTGGGGTTAAGTTATTATCGTTCCCCAAAGGTGATTTGTTTGTTTTAACAAACAAAAAAATTAAAGGGGGGGACGGACTTTTTTTACACACTGTGTGTGTGTGTGTGTGTGTGTGTGTGTGTGTGTGTGTGTGTGTGTGTGTGTGTGTGTGTGTGTGTGTCCGTGAGCACAATAACTCTCGTACAAATTGCCCGATTTTGATGAAATTTGATACAAGCGTGTAAAGCAACATTTATGACTTTAAGTTCGAAAACCAGACAGTTCGACCCATCCGAAGGGGTAGTTTGGGTGGGGGTTTTGTACCCCAAAAATGTTTTTTTTTTAGTATTTTACATATAATCTAAGAAAAAGTCAAAGTTTAATTTTCATCATTGTATTCAGCGTAAAAAATACACAGTTTGGTGTTTTGATAATTGCTCTACGTCAATTGGTTCCAGAGATATTGAAAGTGCTAAACACAGTACCTTGTCCAATGTTATTCTTATGGGGAATAAGAACAATTTTATACTTAGCTTTTTTTATGAATGTATACCGACCAAACTTGGCACATGGCTTCATCTGGTTGTATTATATTGTTATTTGCACAAAAAATTTGTTTACCAGATAGTTCCTGTAGCAGCAGACCTGCGTACTCAGCCCCCATATTATTCTTATGGATAATAAATAAAATATTATTTATACCTTAATTATTAACATAAACTAATTCAACTTGGTATGTGGCTTCACCTAGTTGAGTTACACTCATATTTGCTTAAAAACCCATATTTTGTGTCACTTGTTGCAGCAAACCTGCTCCCATGTTATTCTTATGGAGAATAATGAAATTGGCATATATCTCTTATTTATGAATGTATATTGATGAAACTTGGTATGTGGCTTTACCTAATTAATTTATATTCATATTTGCATAAAACCCCATATTTTGTGTCCCTTGTTGCAGCAAACCTGCGTACTTATATAGCTCCCATGTTATTCTTATGGAGAATAATTAAAATGTTATATATCGCTTATTTGTGAACTTAGTAAGATTAACTTTATGTGGTATTAGGATATATATATATATATGCATTGGAAATTCGCTGAGTACGCAGGTTTGCTGCTACGGGGGTATTTTTTTTTTGTTACATCCAAGCAAATAATAAAAACATATAGTCCCAATAACAAAAGTATGTGAGGGAAAATTATGTGTAAGAATGCATTCTTACTCTTTTTGACCCAAGGCTCATAGTGAATTTTAAAAAAGATATCAAGGGTGACGTGCACTACGTCCGGCGGTTTAGGTCCCTCAAAAACAGTTCACTTCGTCCGGGGGACAGGTTGTATAAGAAAGAGTCATTATCAGATCTCAATCGGTGGTGCGAAAACCTTCCACTTCGTCCGCGTCGCCCGTACCTCCGTATATATTTAAGTACTTATGAATTCCTCTTCCTCTTTATCACAATTCTCATATATAGTTTAACCTTTATAACCAATTCGGTATGAAACTATCTTTTTAGACGGTATCTATATCCTTGTTGAGGAATCAAAGTTAGGTTATAGTTAATACGATAAAATGTTTTAGACAGTTAGTAGTTTTTTTAAATATTATACCATACTCATTGTCGAGCTGAAATTAAAAGATTGGTCGTGATTTTAAGTAGGCAAAACATTAATTAATTAAATTATACTGGTTTGTGTTTTGCGACCATTTTATTTATCCACAGATGATAATATTTATTTAAAACTCTTTGTATCTCAATCTTTGTAACTTACATAGCATTATGTAGTACTGGTACTTTGATGTAAAACATGTTTAAGATGGGATATGTTTTTTAAACATATTTATAATTTACATTTAAGATACACATTTTATGTGACACATCAACTATTTTAATTAGAATATTTCGCTTTGTTGTTTTATAAGAAATGGTACAAAAAGTTAGTGAAGCTAAAAATTAATTTGCCAATAAATTACTTAGTTTTAAATTGGTGTGACCGTATCTACTTAAATGACAGATCTATTTCAAAATTATTAGGTTTGTTATCCCACTTTTTAATTAATCAATTTCTCGCAATGCATTACATAATAAACTTCGAAATAACAAACTTTATTTGCTAAAATAACTGGACTTGTTTGCTAAACTATTACATGAGTTCTTCATTTCAATCTTGCAAAAGGTGACGAACAATATTCAACCACCCCCCCAGCCCCTCACCATCATGCATGGACATTTTCAGCTGCTGCCATCATTCTCATGCTCACTTCATTCGTTTTCATTTTCGTGGTTTTTTTTCCTTTTAATAGACATATCATAGTTTTTATTATATTTTGTTTTTCCTTGATATGTTCACTACATATACATTATTATTTGGTCATTTTTATTTTGGACACAACTCAGAGCCGACGCACAGGCCTCAGCGCCCATGTCAGCTTATTCCTAAGACTTCCAAAACTAAACTTTGTTTATAACAATAAAGGTTATTTTACAATTTCTCAAAGCACAAATTTTCTTTTATTAATAAAAAAATAACTTACTTAACTAATGTTGTATGTATATATATATTTTTGTATTTATAAGTGTTGTACGATTTTGTATTTGCAATTTATTCATTTATACATAGCTTATTTAATACGTTTTATTGGAAGTAGTATTAAAAGTGAGCTACTCCTATCGTGGATGCGGGATGCAGATATCGCTAAGGACAACGGTTTCTGTCTTGTTTTTGCTAAATTCCAGTTGTTAATTTAGTGTCTGTGAATCAGTTAATGATTTTCCTACTTTAATTCACAACCAATCATTTAATTTCAGTTCAACACCACGTACGGTATGAATACAACAACCTACTAACTGTTATAAACATTTTGACGTCTTAACTATAATACAACTTTGTTTCCTTTTAACGAGGATAAAGAAGCCGTCTAAAAAGATAGTTTCCATTGGTTATAAAGATTACACTAAGCATATAAGATACAGAGGCATTCATAAGTACTTAAATATGTTATCAGGTGAGTAATTTAATATAACATGCAACTAAGTTGCCGCAGCCCACTGGGGCGGGAGAGGTACGGGGCGACACGGACGAAGTGGAAGGTTTTCGCACCACCGATTTAGACCTGATAATGACCCTTTTTTATACAACCTGTCCCCCGGACGAAGTGAACTGTTTTCAAGGGACCCCAACCACCGGACGAAGTGGAGTACAGGCAAGGGTAACAGTTCCTACGTCACTACTTTCATACATAGACAACTAATAATCTACCAATTGTTATATTGTAATTGTCATGGTGAAACCAACGGTGAACGTCATTTTCCATGGCGATCAACGCAGCACTGACCCCAATCAGCGATCAAACGTTTGGCACAGTGTACAGTCACTATTTACAACAAAGGTCTTTGTTTACTGTATTATCAGTAACCATCCAGAGAACGACGCATAATTAACACCTCAGACAATGAGACGAGGGGAGGGGTGGTTCGGATCGGGGCAGGTGACCCGTTCTCCCCCCCCGCGGTAAATCAAGATCACCGATGAAAAGATCGTCATTGTATCGGAACAGTTTAATTCTGACAGTTATAGCTGGCACCCTAAGCTGTGTTTATTAAACTAAACGGTACCTCAAAAAGCGTGCTTGGCGGGGGGTACTTAGGTCCCGGAGGGGCGCGGCGCCCACCCCTCACCCACACAAACACATATATAACTAGGGTCGTTATCTTGTCAGATGGGACGATGAGACGTGGGACGGTGGAAGGGACGGACGCCACACTAGAATTGTCGCGGTGGTGAAAATCACTCGATGAATAATTATTAGACGTATAATCCTTTGATAGTCAATTAAAACTAATTCAATTCAAACTACGATTTTTATTTACAATTCTAAATTTAGTGGAACACATTTCTCTTCACTATGAATATTGATTCATTCAATATTTATTGTAATATTTTTCTCATTCAACATAACCAATGATGGAGTAAAGTAGTTCTTCAGGCACGGGCAGCGCGGTTGTTATACATTTTAACTCCGCTTGGTTCTTCAACGGGCTATCCGAAATTTTGGATCTAATGCAAATACTATACAGTTTAAATACGTAGGTCAATCGGTAGACCGAATCTAGATATTCAAAGTTTTTAATAATTTGTTATCTTTTAAACTTTATTACATTTTTTTAAATAAAACCTGTGCCCAGTAACGTTGGGTATATGTATTTTAGTTGTTGAGATTTACCCTCACTGTTTTCGGGTTGAGATGGTACTAGGGTTTGCAATTACCATTGCTTTTGAGGGCACCTTTCTTGTCTGGAACCTTCAGAAAATCATCCGAGATAAATCCTCACAGTTCTGTAATTTTACTGGAAGTGATTTGAACCTTTATAGATGTAACTTTTCCATTGTTCCAGAATAATGATGAGCACCAAGAGTATTACATTTTGTAACAATAGTATTACAATTATCCTTGGTTAAGTGATATTTTCAATGTTCTAAACTTAATCAAATTAGATTTTTCCCATGAGATGTTTATCCAGTAATAAATTGTTAAATAAGGAAAATGCCCTTTTGAATTGTTATAAATTGACAAATTCAAATTTTAAAGAAACGATTGAGTATATAAGTGTGAAATAATTGTCTTCCTTTTCCATGAGACATAAAATTCCCAATTCTCTAGAAAAATTCAAGAAGGAGATGATTTACAATGAGATCATGTTTTTAAATGTTCATCCATCAGCTTACACTATTATTTTCAAGCTAATATCTGATTTCCAAGGAAAGCACGCATTAAAGTGATCATCTAGATTAGACTGATATTGTCAAGCTCAAGCTCACATCTAATTTCCAAGGAGAGTAGATTAATTTCCCTTTTAAATGTTCATCCAGCTTAGACTATTATTGTCAAGCTCAAGCTCACATCTAATTTCCAAGGAGAGCAGATTAATTTCCCTTTTAAATGTTCATCCAGCTTAGACTATTATTGTCAAGCTCAAGGTCACATCTACTTTCCAAGGAGAGCATATTTTGAAATGTTCACATCCAGCTGAGACTGTCATTGTCAATCTTACATTGATTTTCAAGGAGAGTGCTCATGTCTATTCTACCACCGAATAACATTTAAGCAAGAAGAAAAAACATAAGTACTCTCTCTTTTCTTTACTGATCGGTTTTTGTTTGTGTCAGGATACAATTGTGATACGTGAAAAATAAGGAAACCCATTGATATCGTTATTAGTTAATTGTGTTCTTTATTGAAATAACTTTTAAAGTTTTGATTGTTATCCTGTTTTACTGTCACAAAAACTGTCATTTGGATTATTTACAATTTATCAAATTTCGAAAATATATATCCTTCCGCTACTAGCAGAAATATTTTAACCGTTTATCATCCCACGATAGAACAAATAGTGAATTTGAGGGGCTTAAAATTAGTATTAAATAGTTTTAATCCGAAATTAAGTTGAAAATAGTACATTTGTTTAATGAATTAGCGAAATTAGTGTTGGAAATTACTTCATAGTAGTTTTCTTGTTATAGTTTCTTAAACTGAAAAAATGGAACTCGTAGTATAGAATCCATGTCACGTCCAAATTATGTGTAAAATGGGATTTTTCATCGTCTTTCGCCTCACAACTTGGATTTCTTACAGCTGTGTAAAATACAATTTGAAAATACTACCGAGACACTGTAGTCCTTACGCTGTGCAGTGGTGTAACAGAATTTCTTGCTTCTGTGTATTGTTTCCACTATGAACGTATCACTGCGTTTACAGTTGCTTGTTTAGCTACTTGTGATTATCCCCCAGCTTTGCCTGGATTGTTGCTGCGACCTTTGTTGGTTTTAGAGTATGTTTTGCATCTGAAGACTCTTGACAGATCATTTTCGGATCATGTTCCCGATCTTGAAATATCACGGATCTTGTTTTGTATTCCATAAAGCTTAAGCAAACTTGTATTACCCTTTTGCTCTTAATGTGCGGTTATCGTACTGCTATGGTACTGTGATAGATGAAGACACAAAAACAGACTAATCCATGGATTATTGGTGTACTCCCACAGACCTTGAAATCCACATTATCACTGGGATCAAATGTGATCTTATGCGCTCCGTACTTTGCGTTGTCCATGGTTCAAAACTCAGGTAAATTCCCTATGGTTTCAACAATACGGTAATTGCCTCGATATGCTAAGGTAAAGTCCAGGGCTTATATTACCCTTGCATTTACTTTCACTCATCTTCATATTACAGATTATAGAGAACAGGATGCTCAAAACAGGACGCTCTTCTCAGCTCATCACGAGACAGCTGATTGGCGATGAGACCCTAAGTCTGCAATACTGACGAAGGTTTAACGGGTGGTAGGAGGCGAGCGAGCTGGGGGCCAATCCCCCCCCCCCACCAAGTGGTGCAATTTGTACAATTAGTTTAGCAGCGACCCGTTAAGTGATTCAATTAACGGCCGCTGTAAGGGCTCTACTTTATTTAGGGGCGGCCAGCGCCTAACAGATGGGGACGATATCCTATTGTAAACAGCGCTGCTTATCATTACACGCTTCGTTTGCTCTCTCTCTCTCTCTCTCTCTCTCTCTCTCTCTCTCTCTCTCTCTCTCTCTCTCTCTCTCTCTCTCTTCCTCTCTATCTCTCTGCCACTATTTCCCTTTCTATCTTTTCGATCTCTCTCTAAACATAAAAAATGCATCATTCCAATGCGAAGATCAAATCAAAATGTTTGTGTGATTGCCCTTAAGTGGGATAGTATGTACAATTAATACGATTCTTCACATGGTTTGACAATAGCTTAACAAACAAATAGTTAAGTTACCCCATTAATATGTAGAAAGTTAACAGGTAGCCTAACAGCAAACAGAACCTCAAGCGTAATCTCAAGCGTTTTGTGCCATAAAGCCTCGGGCCCAAAAGGACGTAATTTGAGAAACATCTATTAAAATAATTATGAAATAGAACTTAACAAGAGTTATGAAATAACAAGTGACCGTGCAATTTTGCCGAAAGAATACTACTTCCTGGAAAGACTATTACGAAATAGAGATTGCAAAATTCAACGGTTTTAGTGATGTATATTTGAGCACACATTTATCACATGAAAATTTAGTCAATGTAAAAGTTGTAAGTTCCAATTTCTTCTAAATGCAACAATGTGTTATTATTTCTAGCTTGCGTGAATAGTTTATACAACTAATAATGCTATCGGGTCTATGGGGACAAGTCCTTGTATTTTATTCCACTTCCGATATCCTGTGATAATCTAAACGTCTTTTATCTCTTAACATTTCACATTCAGAGTTATATGTAACGATGATAGCTATACATACAAAACTTTACTTTTAGTACTGAATCAAGTTTAAGTTGGTATAATTTCTGGCTTGAATAATTGTTCAATCATAGGTGTTATTGAGAATTGCTGGTTTCGTTTAGTAGCGATGTTTTCCAATCATTTTATGGATTGGAAATTATACCCCCCGATAGGATTGGTGTTAGTGGCATTTTTTAAAGGTTCACTAGGTACCAGTCAACGTGCTTTTATAATCTATTATATTGAATAAATAATGGTTAACGTCTAAGATTATAGGTTTCTGGAAATTTAGACTCGTTAGACTTTTGAACAAAGTGAAAGCCCTAATAATTGAGCCTATAATTTTTCTACTTGCAATTTACATACCAATTTAATATAATTTAAACATAACAAATGTACGTTGTACGACTCAAGATACAACTACTGCACTTAATTCCACCCAAAAACACGTTATGTTTCTCTCAGAATAGTTTCACTTCACGAAATTCACGAAATGTTTCACTTAGAGAAAATATTACCTACTAACAATGAAAAATAAAAAAATAAGCAAATAAACCGGGCACAGAGTTGGCACGTGGGATTTTGGCATGGGTTTCAGAACGAAACAAGAGTTTAGAGAAAGATCTGGCCTTTACTTTCAGGTTCTGTAACAGGAACTTGGATTTTGATCAGACGAGACAGTGATCTTATGGTTTGTTTTTCAACTAACTGATCACTAACCCAGAAAGTACATTAACATGTTTAAAAAAATTGGTCACTTAAAAGTTAAAAATGATAGCCACTTAACGTACAAGTGAGGAATTGGTATGTAATGAGCTGTATAATATTATATCTTGTTCAGTAATACCATTCTGAGGACTTAAGATCGGGGTTTAAATATTTGTATTAAATAACAAATGATACAAACATTCAATAATGTTGCGAAACTAATTAACCTTTTTCAGAAACTAATGGAAAGTAGCTACCCAGTTTTCTAGGTGCGAGGGAACGTTTCTGGGGAAGTTATGGGTCAATTCGAGTTGGCCAGTAACTCCTTCCACCCCACACAAAATGGGATCCGCCCTTAATTGAAAGCTGTTCAAAATGGATCCTGTGTATCGGTATTCGAAACAGAAATAATGGAGGGGTCATTTATCCTGGTAGTGGAAACGAAAAAGAAATATTTCCGACTGTACTTTTATAGACCAGTTGGTTTTATTTCAACAATACAATACTATATTCGTTGAAATTATCTTATTTTTTCAACTAACAAATTTTAGCGAATTCCCCTATAGGGAAGAAGCTATTACCGTAGTCGGCATGGTAAGACCTAGGCCCAGGACCATGATAACTTTTAGTTTTGAGGCCCCCAGATGCCAAAAACACCAATCGTTCAAATTCATATGTATATATATATATATATATATATATATAAATATATATATATATATATATGTATGTATATATATATGTGTGTGTGTGTGTGTGTGTGTGTGTGTGTGTGTCCGTAGGCACGATAACATTCATAAAAACGGTCCGATCTTGATGAAATTTGCTACAAACGTGTAAGGTAGGATCTATTTTCATGAGTTCGAGAACCAAACAGGTCGCTCTATTTTAAAAGGGGTTTTGGGGGGATTTGTACCCCAAAAATGGGTTTTTTGAACTTTTTACATGCCATTCTTTTTAAACCCAAACTTTTGTTTAAACCATTAAATTTAGTTTAAAAAACAAACAATTTGGTATTTTGATCATCGCTCTTCGTCAATTGGTTACCGAGATATTAAAAGTGCTAAACAAAGTACGTTGTCCAATGTTAATCTTATGGAGAATAAGTAAAATGTTATATCTCGCTGATTAATAAACAAATATTAATGAAACTTGGTCTGTGGCTTCATCTGGTGGTGGTCTATTCTTATTTGCACAACAAATCAATTTTTACCAATACTTACCGTAGCAGCAAACCTGCGTACTCAGCCCCCTTGATATTCTTATTGGAAATAAGTCAAATCTTATGTCTCCCTTAATTATGAACATAAATTAATAAAATTTGGTATGTAGTTTCACCTCTTGTTGAGTTATACTGATACTTGCATAAAACCCATTTGTTGTGCTCCTTGTTGCAGCAAACCTGCGTCCTCATTCCCCAAGTTATTCTTATGGAGAATAATTATAAATATTGTATACATCGCTTATTTATGAATGTAGATTGATGAAACTTGGTATGTGGTTTCACCTAGTTGAACTGTATTGATATTTGCATCAAAATCAATTGTTTGTTTTCCTTGTGTCAGCAAACCTACATACTCACCCCCAATGTTATTCTTATAGGGATGATTAAAATATCGCTTATTTGTGAATCTATTTTTATGAAACTTGGTAAGCGGCTTTATGTGGTATTAAGACAAAAATGTGCATCGGAAATTCGCTGAGTACGCAGGTTTGCTGCAACGGTCAGGGCATATCGTATCTCTGGCTATTGATAACTAGGTGTACGCTCATTCCTCGTGTATAAGGATAATTGAAACACGTGATCAAACTTAAAACGAGTCTCATAAAAAATTCAATATCTGATTTGAGTAACATCATCAGAATACATTCCGTTATCATTTAACTGCCGCCAGAATCCGGGTTTTATGTCTATATACCTATAGTTTTCGTCACTTCTCCCCTAAAAACCACTTATCGCGGTAGCTGAGTGGGTATCGCACTGGCTCTTAGAGCGTAAGGTCGCAAGATCGGATCCCGTCACCGACCTAACATTTTATCCGTAGAAAAACATTCATACATTTATCACTTGTTTTTATCAAAGTAAATGTTGTATAAATCCGTAAATTTATTTATTTTTAAAATAAATTGAAGATTGAGGATTTTTTAAGGTTTGTTGTTAAGATTGGCATGGGTGCGTTATCTTAGAACAAACAGAGTATTTTGAGCTAAGCAGTGACTTTAGCAGTGTGGTTAATTTAACTTTTAAGAGAACAGAGAGTTTCCTAAATGAACTAATGTTAACAATTTCTATAGGCCAAGTCAAAATATCCTTAAGGATTAACGATAAGTCGTCAGGTCCAGTTATTTAGATGACAAAATGAGATTTCAATATATTGTTTCAATAGCCTAGGCTATCATGAAATTAAATGCTATAAAGTTGGGTTGGTCCAAGTCCGTACATGAAACTTCTAAAATGGCAAGTAGTAAGTGTATATGCCTACATTTTATAGCTATAGGTCCAAGTTTATGATGAAAACAGCTCACTATAATCCAAACCTAGGATATGTCAAATCATTTCAGATATCCTGTATAAAAGACTTAGTTTGGTTAGAATAGTTTAAAGCTTTTGTTTTGGTTCGCTACAATATTCCTGGTAATGTGTTTAAAGTATTTTACAACAGTTATATTACCAGTTTAATGTCGGCTTACTCTTACTGTAATCCAACCCTAGGCTATGTCAAATCATTCAAGATAACCTTCCGAAAAAGGCTGTTTGGTTAGAATAATCTATAGCTTTTATTGTGGTTACCTACTACATTACTGGTAATGTATTTTAGGTAATGTAGACAATTTTTATTATTAATTTAGTGAAAATATAACATATCAAATAATTGTCCTACGAAATAAATTTTAAGGTTGTCCGCTTACTGTGACTAACTTCATCAAAGTTTTCTAGACAAATTGAGGCTTTGTATACTTTTTACACATGACAATCACAATATTACCAATTGCCTAAGACAATTTAATAAAACAAACTATTTTATAAGTTAAGTTAATATCTTAGTATCTACAGTCATCTATTTTGAAAAGTTATTTTGAGTTTTTCGACTGCCACACGCGTCGTCTGCCACTGTTACAATCGTCGCCTCCGACGACTGAGGATATTTACACAGAGTAGGCATACTAAGGGAATATTAACTGTATGGATATTTTTTTAAACGTACACTTAATAATTTTATAAAATAATAAATATGCTCACAACTTAAAAATATACTTCGATTTATCTCTCTTGTGTGTTTTTTTGTTGGTAAAAAACCTTTAGTTATCCAGTATAACAAAGTATACTCTAGTAAACTAACTATTGTTACTCTGTTGTTGAAACATAGACGTCGGCTAAATTTTAACGATTCAAGTACCACTAAAATGGCTTCCAATGTTATTCTTATGGAGAAAAAAATAAATTTGGTTTTAAGATAGTTTTATTAATACTGAACGAAATTATCTGAATAACGAACTCGAGCGGGATTTTGACCTGTTAAGTTTATCTGGAAAATTTTAAGTTTAACTGTGGAGGCGTTCTCGAGTTATTTTGGTCACAGACACGCCAGTTGAGTTGATTCTCTTACCAGTCCAAGCAGTAAAGTTGTGTATAAGGATAAATTTCACTTCGTTCAATTATCCAATTATAGATTCATAGTGAAACTAGATAACACTCATAAGGTTTAATTCCTTTTCAAAGAATAAAATACATTTTGTATAAGATAGTATACAATTATATTTAAAATTTTGGTAAGAAAAATACATCATCTCTGATCCATAGTATAAAATGGATCTATTACAATAAAATCGGGCAAAAATTGGGTCACAATATTATTATAACATGTGGTAACTACTGGGAAATAACAAAACTGAAATATGTCAAAAAACTATGCAAAAGATTTTCGATTTTGAAAACATAATAATTTATGATAATATTTAGTATGTAGAGTAAAAGTCAATTCAATGGCAGCATAGGTTTAAAATATAACTAACTGGTTAGTTTATATGCGATAACATTAATATCAGGGTGACAATCTGTGTGTGGTGCAGTCAAATCTTGCTGTGGATAAGTGTAAAATACCTCCGTAGCAGCAAACCTGCGTACTCAGCGAATTTCCAATGCATATATATGTATCGTAATACCACATAAAATCTAATACCAAGTTTCATCAATATACATTCATAAATAAACGATTTATGACATTTTAATTATTCTCAATAAGAATAACATGGCGGCTGATTATGCAGGTTTGCTGAAGGAAGAAGCACAAAAATGGAGTTTTATACAAATATCAATATAACTCAAGTAGGTAAAGCCAGATACCAAATTTTATTAATTTAAGTTCATAATTAAGGGAGATAACACGTTACTTATTCTCCATAAGAATAACATGGGGGCTGAGTACGCAGGTTTGCTGCTACGGGAACTATAGGCAAAAAAATGTGTTTTAGTGCAAATATCAATAGACCACAACGATATGAAGCAATATACCAAGTTTCATCAGGATAAAATGATAAATAAGCGAGATATACAATTTTTCTTATTCTCCATAAGAATAACATTGGACAACGTACTGTGTTTAGCACTTTCAATCCATTAGGCGTATAGAAATGATCAAAACACCAAATTGTGCGTCTTTTTAAGCTGATTCCAATGGAAAAAACTAGAATTTGACTTTTTCAAAAATTATATGTAAACAACTCAAAAAACCCATTTTTGGGGTACAAACCCCCCCCCCCCGCAAATATCCCTTTGGATAGGTCGATCTGTCTGATTTTCGAACTTAAAGTCATAAATGCTGCTTTACACGTTTATACCATATTTCGTCAAAATCGGATTATTTTTACGAAAGTTATCGTGCTCACACACACACACACACACACACACACACACACACACACACACACACACACACACACACACACACACACACACACACACACACACACACACACACATATATATATATATATATACAGTTTTGAGCGAATGGTGTTTTTGGCATCTGGGGACCTCAAAACGAAAAGTTATCATGGTCCCGGGCCTAGGTCTTACCATGCCGACTACGGTAATAGTTTCTTCCCTATAGAGGAAATTCACTAAAAAGGAATATAGCACATGGGGATTTACAAATTAAATGTTCTAATGCAAATCGCAAGGCAAGATTTCTATAAATAATGTGTTGATTAGCATGACACGTGTTTTAAAAATTAAATAGGATCAAATAAACTAGGCCTCACAACACTACAAAACATTTCTTCATTGTACTGTACTTCCATACAATTTGGTAAATATACAAAAATAATGGTACAAGGCGATCAATTTCAACCAGTTACACCGGTTTTCATTAGGTAACATCAGTAAAAAAGATTACTTTTATCCAAATTATTTTTATCCAGAAAATATAACAAGGAAAGTCAATATCGTAAACACCAGAACAAATTTTAATTCATGTATGTTTTTCATGTAAATAATAATTACTAGTTTTACTCGCAAAGTCATTCCAACTAAATGTGCTTAAGGAGGATAAAACAAATTGTTGAATAATGTGTTTTTAACTGTTTATACTTGCGCAGATTGCTTTAAATATTTATTATCCTACAAATAAGAATAATATGAGGGAGAAACACGAACAAAGCGAAGAATTAAGCTGCCGTTTGGGGTTGCCCCTCAATTACTAAAAATTAGTATTCGGAGTCCGAGGATCGATCCATGCCCCACGACAAAAGGGAATTAGTACTTAACAAAAATAGCAAATAGCGAGTGCGGTAATCGCGTTAAGTCCATCTGTCGCGGAGGCGTCATATGGCGTTGCGGGCTGCCGATGCCGCGCCGCGCCGTCGCGTCGCCACGCTGCGAGCTCACCCGTCGACGTCTGAGTTTGGATCCTCGACGCGATAATTCCTTTAAGAAGAGGCCCCCAATCAATTAAAGTTTTGCATTTTTTCCTGCTTCTCCCATAAGGTAAATTTTCACGTTTAAAGCTTATCCCTCCTCATCGGATTATCCGAAATCATTGATTTCAGTGATCAGAATTTCGATTTCACAAATAGTTCACCATACAAAAATCCTAAATACTGAGTATTTTTTTAGAATTTTGCTGGATGATTTGTTATTTGTGATATTAACTATTGCTCACTGAAATATCTAGGTATTTTTTGCTAATTAAAGTGACCCATAAACCAACGATATTGGATAATCCGTTGAGGAGGGATGGATTTTGAAAGTTAACAAAAAACTTAGGGGGAAATCTGGTAGAAACGCGAAACTTTTCGTGACTGGAGCCCACTCTAAAAACTATCAAATATATATAGTTTTACTACAACACTATCCGTTTTTGTACTCTGATGTTTCTCTGAACGGGTTAAATACACAAACGTGTTGTATTTGAAGCGACTTGGCATCTACTCTCAAAATGTTTTTTTTTTTTTAAATCGCACCACTTTAATGGTTAGATCGTTTTGGTGTGCCCCGATCTATACGGACTAATGTGAAGAAAAAACATATCGCTTGTTTTACACCAAAACTTAAGTTTCCTATGAGGATAAGGAATGCACAACAATTGTTTAAAAAACATATAGCGTCAACACCTTATTCTCGGCTTTGAAAAATAAACTTGAATAAAAATAACTTCTTTCATCGATTTCTAACGTAAAATCACAGATGAAAATACGGACTTATCGAATTCTCCCTTATGGTGTTAACTAAAAAACTCGCTTCTCTACTTAATAGATCAATAGTAAAACAAATCTATTAATTAAACAAAAATATTTTGTAACCTAATAGTAATTTAGTTTTTTATCCGTCAGTTTTTATTTAATTTGTATAATTACAGGAGATTTATAAATTAAAATTTGCCAGTTCAACCATGGCCTATATGAGTTCACTGATAAAGCGTCAGTCTACCCTATTACCTTATTACCTGTACGTGCCTGCACTTATTAATAAAACTGAGTAGACACAAGCACATCTCTGAGGGGAGGCGACCACATTATGGACCTCGACCCAAACATAGATATTACATACGATATTTACTAGTATAGACATATAGCGATCAGCAAAGATCTGTGCGCGTGTGTGGCCGTTCCACTCCAAACACTTGTGGTTAGATCAGATCCCGAAAATCCCCACTTCATAATCACTTCATAATCGTAAAACTTCAGATCTTCTTACTCCTCAAACAAGCATCGACCAAATGCATTTTAGCAGGCTAGTAGATTAAATAGATACCACTGCTCATATAGTAGTAGATCTTTGACACTTCTACTTTGCAACTAATAACCAATAAGTATTTTTAGTGTTTGACAAACAAAATTTATGTTTGGACACGTAGTAAATTTCCCGACTGTAATACATGCAAATTTGCAAATTTAAGAGGAATTGTATCATAGGGTGTTTGTTTTTTTAACACAGAGTATAGAAAGTTATATGGGAATATACTAAGGGTAGTAGTCACCTCTTTGCTGTGACTTTTGAAAAAGTGTTTTAACTTGCAATCAAATATATATTTTCGTGATTCAATCGCTTTCGTTAAAGCGTTTAATTGTATTTTAGTTATTTAATATAATCGCTTTCGTTTAAGCTTAAGCTCTTCGTCGAGGTTTTATTATTGGATTACTAGTTTTTGACTTACACGCGTTGTTGTTAAATAACAAATGTGATAACAACAAAACAAGACTCGGGCAGTAAAGCAAACGAGTTGTAATACGATGCCGTTTGCGATTGCAATTTGTCAAAACGCATCTCAAAAGTCGTATGGGAAATGTTGTTTAAGCCGAACGCCGAGGCGGGTCGAGATTTATGAATATTTGGGGGAAGTTCCCCTCCCCGCCTGATTTATATTTGTCCCGGCGGTGAAATTCTAGGATTCTTTTAAGCGACGGCGAGGTGTAGAACTAAGTGGAAATCGCCAATCGCCCAACTTGTCTGGGTAACTGTTAAGGGTTATTGAGAAACTTTTAAGCCGGAGGTTTAGATTTATATTTCTTGTTTGTTTGTGAAAACACTGCGGCTCTAACCGATTACAATAAGCTACAAGCTAAGTAACAACATAATAAAAGTCCATATTTTTGTATTTGTATACTTGGATTTCCATCTATTTAAAAGGGGATCCGCAACCCAAAAACAGATTTTTTTATTTTACATTTTTTATCTTTGTTTTAAAAGTATAATTTCTCCTCTGAGTATTTATGCAACATTTCTTTTGGATTTTGACTATGTGTTTATAACAAAAGTATATAGACGGATAGTCCTCCCTACAAGATGTGACTTTGAAAGTTGTTTTCTGTAGGTTCAGTTTCCATATTTACTTTAACATAAGTTTGAATCAAAGCCAAACAAGCCAGGTCTTTTAATTTTATTTATGATTTTTCGTTATTTACATTTCCACGGTTTAAAAAGAGCTCTTGCTTAGAAATAGTTAACAAATAATTGTTTTTATTTTTAGAACAACTAATTACTTTATTCCATTGGTACTTTTCTGGTTTGGCCCCTGATTTTTTATACTCAAAATAGGAGCAAAATAAAAGTCGTGAAATTTGGTTGAAAAATCTATTCTAAATGTTTAAAAATCAAAAACCCTGGACATTTTCACAAACTTTAAGTTAAAAACGGATTAAGGGCCTACCTTATTAATCTTCCAAACCCCTCCTAATTATTAGCACATCAAATACAAATATAAAGGTGAAAATTAAAACCACAACTGCTCTAATTTTATTCAGTACTATTTCCATAATTAACGAATTTAATTGGCGAACTCATCGAACCCTTAAATTTGGACATTTATACGTTATTAATGAACACTATACGGATAAATGAATGAACAATAAAATAATATTTCTATTTAAAGCTATTCCTATTTTGTATTACAGTATAAATTAAAATATTGAAAATAAGTATCATGTGGCATAACTTTGCTTTAGTTATACCTATACCTACTTTAGTTATACCTATACTTTGCTTTAGTTATACCTACACCTATACATATGCCCTAAAAATGTATACTTTTATTTAATTATACTATTGAAAACATGTTTCCCATTGCAATCCCAGTTGCTTGGTTTCTTTCGGGAAATTCAAATCAGGTGTAATAAATAAAGGGAGCTAAATGCATGTACGGCGCAGGGCGTCGGGATCAATGGCTCCTCTCTGCAGACTGCCAGATTTATTCTTGTACATTTACCTCGTACAAGCCACTTCTGCGGGACTTTACAAAGAGGCAATTTGTAAATTACTTCACGCATTGGGGGACGAGGGTTCTGACGTCGTGACAGCCTGGACCGATAAATTTTCATTTAATTTTTGAATATCATTGTGAAAATAAATATCCATGCTAAATGTGTAACAATGTTTTCCTAGACTGGCTTTCTATTTTTGATGACTTTTCCACTAATCATAGCAATTGTGTGAAAATGTGGTGCAAATTGGTAGTGTATTTATATACGACCTGTTTAGTAAAGCCCGTACACCTTTCAATGATGAGATAGGGCAGAACGTGTTTTGGAAAACAAATCACAGTGGCAAAAATGTAAGTGAAAAATAGCATATTTTAATTGAGTTTTGACTTATCTTTTTTTACTGCAAATTTAGAACGTTTCTTTATATTTGTTTAAAATACATGTACTGAGTAAGATATCGTATTAAGGTGATACTCAAGAAGGTTTTTTACTATGTACATTGTGGTTCGAACCGAGGATTTTCAAACATGACGACGACTTTGAGTTATTGAGTTGTTAGGGCCAGAACACAATAACACCAATTGGAATTCCGATGTTTGGATAATTAGGAGTTTACAAAGTTATTTCTTTGGCCCGGGAAATTGGTAAAACTAAAAAAATCCGTATACAGAATATCTTACGATACAATATCATGAGTCAAATACATATTTATAAATTGACATGCTTTGAAAGCTACATTTTTTGGGCTTAAAACTGTGAAAATGCGACATTGAGCGGGGCGCGTTGGCGCGGTGGACGGACGGACGGCAATGGCGGCAATCTTGGTATGAATCCGGATATCACTGGTTGAGTAAAATTAATATTTGGAAGGGATCCGGAGGGAGGGGCGGATTGTTTTTAGTCCTATAATTACCATGGCAACGGAGCGGGCGCCGAGCCGAGGGCGGGTAGGGGTCCGTGTGGAAAATGTTAGTTGCAATGGGCTCGCCGTCGGATTAGGTGCCCATTAAACTTTCTGACTCCACACTTAAGATTTTACAGCTCCGCTTCAATTACTTGGGGTTTGTCGGAGGCGGTTTATTATAAAAATTAGTACTTCCACCTGCCCGGACGACCCCCGAGCGGTGACATTGTCGGCATTTTGCCCCAAGCGGGAACCGTAACCGCGAAACTGTTTGTGGTAGCAGTGAAAAATCCGACACTCTGTAGAATATTTCTGTTTATTAGAGTGGATTTTCGTTTAACAATACTCATTTAGGAAAGGTGCCATCTCATATAACATTTTACTTAAATTTCTTAAATATTTCATTAGTAAAACTAACTACAGAGGCTTCCAACACTCGTGGTTTGTGATGTGAGCTAGAATAACAATGCCGAAATGGTTCTGCAATATCTGAATTGTATCTAAAATCAGAAATATACAGATTTCTAGAGTTCCCAGATAGTTTGTATGCTGTCCAAATTAAACCTTTATAGAATTATCAGTTTGCAATCTTTAAAATAATATTAATGACATACAGAACCAATTTGTGATGTGTTATTTTTTCTGATTTAATTTCCTTATACTATCTTCATCGCTAGTGAGTACTACTTTGGTTCCATTATTCAAAGTAAACATTTAATATACAGTATAACTCAAATTGTGCTAATCAGGTGGGTATCAGACCAATTGTTATCTAGAAATTCTGTTGATTAAATCTTACGAAGAATTTAGACTAACATCCAACAATCTACGGTTGATGAAGTTTAATTAGAAGACCATAACAAACTAAGACTCATAACAAACTATATGTAAAAGAAATCAAAACCTTTTTATTAGCAATGTGCGTGTTGGTATAACTAAAGGATATAATAATAAGATACATAATCATCGCTTCCTTTGGCTTTTGTCTTCTTTCTATTCCCTTTACTATCGACTAATATTCATCTAGCCGAATGACTGAATTGAGTCATTCTCCTATTACAAAGCATGGCATATGGAATTTAAACTTAGAAAGTCAAAGAGCTTAAGTTGTTTTGCCAGACTGGAAGTTACTCCTCACTGGTGAGGCAGGCCCCATACAATAATAATTCATTTGATTCATGATTTATCGTTCCGGAATTGGTTATCTATATAAATACACGTCCGTAATTTCTTATAATACGTATATAATCTGTATTATAAGAAATTGCGTTTAAAATAATTTGTATTACCATAACTCCAGATTCCAATAGAGAAAAGGTACAATAATTATTTATTGATCTTTCTTTCAGAACATTTTTATAACATGAAGTGTGTTTTCAGGGGGCTAGAAAAACTCCATTATGAAATTGGTTAGGAATATTCTAATTAACAATGCACCTAATGTTTCTTATCAAATGGTTAAACTGGACAAAAATAAAACAGTTGTATATTGAATTTATATTCTTCGTAAACAGTCACTATATCCTGGCTTGTACGCTTCACGTTCTTGATAATATCGACCAGTTTACCCCTATAGCAGTGGTTCATGACCACCGTACACGGCAGCGCAGCCTACTGGACATCCCCAGATCAAGGCTGACAAGAACACAGAAGAGCCATTCAATTATGACAACAAAGATTTTCAACAAGCTCCCAAACCCTATAAAATGCCTTGAAAGGAGGTCCTCAAGAAGCTCGTGACATACTTGAAGAAAAGCCCCTACTGCTCCCTAGAAGAGTTTTTCAGCGACTCGCTATTGGACCTAGCAGTGCCTATCCACAGCCAGTTTATTGTTATTGTATGTGAATTGTATGTAAAAAGAGTTTTGATTATTTTGACGCCATCAATCCCCCAGGGGGTATCAGATGAAGAATTGGCCATTGGTCATTGGTCAATAATTTAAAATAAATGTCTTATTACGCCCCATGATTAACGTCAGAAAATACAAGGTTTTACACGATTAGATGTTTACATGGGGGGAATCTATGAGGGTCAACCATTTTCTAAATATATGGACAGTATTTCTTTGTACTATGTTCTTCAATACAGTATTTGAGAGCCTATACCAAATGTGCGTTAAAATATATATACAATAGAAGAATTCCTAATGACAACAGAACCAAAGAGCATGATTTATTTCTCAGCTCAGAATAAGCATAAACAAAATATAAAATTTCCTTGTTTAACTTTTCTTCTTATTCTACCTTATTGTAAAACAATTTAGATTCTGTTTGTAAAATGATATTTTTTAAATGTGGCAGTCATATTAAAGAATAGGTCTAATATATTAATGGTGACTGTAGAGGCAGAGCGCTGGCCTTCCAAGTCAGATTCGATTACAGCTAAGGTACGGTTTACGAGGCGTCACCATTAGCTTGCCCATGTGTTTTGATCGTCGCTCAGGCTCATGCTTGGCGGCTGAGGAAGAAGTCAGCTGGTGACACAAGTTATGACTTACAGAATGGACACTTCTCTCATTGTATTTAACGCTTCGTCTTTATTCATGTATTGGAATTGTGTTAGAAACTAGTTTAATGTATTGATTATTTGAATCACAATTTTAATTTTTGTTGGACAGTTGCAAAATATTGTAAATGCAACTAATTCCATTGGACAGGTGGATACGTTAGTAAATTACACAACCTAACCCTTCACAAGTCGTTAACGACGATGCTAGATAATTTTAGGAGGAAAATTTCTATTTCAAATCGGTTTCACAAAATATAAAACCGTTGAAAAATTGTTATTCAAAATCCTCTTTTCTGGGGGTTATCGCTAGAATTAGGAATGATAAAAATATCAGATGTCACAAAATGTTGTCTATGCTTCAATATTGAGAAGTAAAAGTATCGCACGATAAAAATAAGTAATATGCAAATATGAGGTATAAAACTCGCTGAATAACAGACACGGATATGGATCGCCGAGTTAAGCGATGTGCCATTTAAACAACGTTAGCGAGGAGAACTGCTCGCCTCACAAATCGCGTTCACAGACAAGGTAGTAACGGGAGCAATTTACAATTTAAAGTAACCGGCTTTATTAGCAAGTCGCAATTTGAAGTGAGATGGTGTATAATTCGCAATTCGCAGGTTGTGGGGATGAGGGAGGATCGTTGCCAATTAGCAACCCCCTTCCCCGCTCCATTGTAAGCCAATCAGAATAAAACCCGGCTGAGGTGTGGGCATTGTGATCTGCAGCTCTTCTCTCGCTCCCTCTCTCTCTCACTCTCCCTCTGTCTGTCTCTCTCTCATTCCCCTTCTATGTCCTTCCCTTGCTCTTATGTTCCATTGATCACCATGAACTCATTCTTGTCTTGATAAGTAGATTTACTCACTGTGAGTATTTTAAAGTTGGCTATAAATACAATATTTTCTATGTTGTCAACAATATTTTCTATCGTTTAATTTTTGATTTTATTAAATTTTAGATCATTAAATAAAAAATGGTGTTCATCACAAAAAGCGAGTTCTTAGGTACACCACTCCTCGCCACCATTAACACAGTAAAGTTGAGGTAAATCAAACCAAGTCAGAAGTCGTAAATAAGTCCTTACAGTCATACCTCCCAGTGGTCCAGTACTGGATACATCCACACATCCGTCAATTCCAAATAATTCAATAGTGGATACATCCGTTCATCCGTCAATACCAAATCTGAAGTAGTGGAAGTATCCATACAGCCACCAATACTAAATAAGTAATAATAGAAACAGCCGTCAATGTAAATATGAGAATTGTAATTTAGTTTGAATTCATAAAGTTGTAAATATGTGTAACTGTTTCTGGCGAATTTCCCCGCATGTACGCATAACGTAATAGAAGCGTCTAACATGTTTGTCACACCTTGTTTAACTGATTAAATGAAAAAGATAAGTAACGGAAAATAACGTATTATATACTATAAAAAACGCTTACAGCAAAATACTCCACCTCTTATGATTCTGTGACAATCATTGTTTTACTGGATTACACGCATTTCAGCAGCGTTTTCGCCATCTTAAGAACCTCAATTTATCTTGCCATTTATGAAGTTCATCTAGGTTTAAAACCTATAAAACACATACACGGACACGGACACGAACACTAATCACAAGTATTGCGTCAGAAGGCCCACTAAAGCGGCGCGCCGTTGCGTTTGTCCGATATGAATCCGTTCGTTTTTAGTAGACCAAGTATTATTTTCACAGGATAAAAAGGCGGACTAAGTATATAGTTGTTGTAAGCTGAGGTAAATTTAGATAAATTTAGTTACATCTTACTTGAATTTTGACCCGGTAACAAAAAAGAGTACAATTAAAAAGTACGAGTATACCTCGTATATGTTGATCTTAATAATCATATAGCATCAGTTACTTTAGTAGCTGCTTCTTTATGCATTTAAATTCTGGTTTGCTGTTTTTTGTCTATATCTATATCTTTAAATCCTTAAACAGTTAATACATCGAAGTATATAATTAATAAATTGTTATCTTAGTTTGCAGTCTTAAAAGTAACCAATATTCGTAACTTTACAAGTGATAAGACAACTATCGCGAAATCTTCCAACAAATAATCATATTAGCGAAATAAATGTTTGCTACAGAATCATGTCGAATCGCATATTGATACTCTGTTTTTATTTAATAATCGGTTTGATGATTGCCTACAGAGAGACAATTAATGTAGAACAACAAGAGAGCGCTGACGGTGAATGATCCAAATGTCAATACAGTCATGGAGCCTAGTTTACACTCGGGGGGTTAATACTCTGTTAATATAGTGTCTGCCCCGCTCATTAACACGGCATTAACACGAATTCATCGATCTAACACTAACAGTAGGTCAATCGACTATGTTAATGCGTAGTAGATAGCCGCTAGAGTAGACCGCATGAAAATGGTCCGATGGTTGATTGCCCATATGATTCCCCCCTCACCCCCTCTCATCCAACACTGTTGCCATACGAATTTCACAAACAAGGATTCAGTCTGCTAGAACTAACCACGTGCTAATCTAAACAAATATTATACTTTACCATATGTTTCATTAGACAAGAGCGATTTGGCAACACTGTATTAACTTTTAATGGACTACTTTTGTGTACTTACTCTAGTGGACAACTCGGATAACGTTGATTTTGTCGATCATTTACCGATCAATAGTGGGATGGATCAATAGTGGGATGGAAATGTAGTAGTTTATTGAAAATATGAAGAGGATAACAACAATAACCACTATGGGCTTTAAAAGTGATCGCTTTTAAAGAAAATTGACTGGACATAATTTGTTGGAAAGCAATTTTAGAATAAAAACTTATTTCAAGCTTTTCCTTGCCTACAAACATAGTGACGATCCAAAAGCAGACGGAAACAGTCTGAAATTTTAGGATTTGTATATGTGGTAATGACTCACGTATCAATTAATTTAGGAAAAGTTTTCATGAAATGTCACTTATCGGCGAAAACACAATTTACTGTCACACAACGCATCAACATATTCCTTATGCTTCATGCTTGATAGTGAATTTAAACCAATTTAAAACCAATCGCCTTTAAAACCAAGCTACATAATAAGTCCCCATACGTATGACGCCCGTCCTGAAGTTTTGGACTGTATAGTCCAGTCTTTGATGCCAAACGCTATGGGTATGTGGTGGCCTTCAGACCATAAAACGGTCTCAATGACGTTCTCAATCCCGGGGTGTCCACAAAGATTTGAGGGGTTTGGACAGCTTTCTCTAAAAGCGTTTGTGTACTATATTAACAAAAATTCTGTTGGCGTTGAAATATAAAAAATATTACTGATGCAAATCTATTCGGATCTGACCTTGAGGTCGGAACTGCATGTGTATGAGCCCGCCTCAAAACAACACCAAAGATTTGGACTGCACAGTTTATTATTACAGGCGGCTCGTATACCAGATCGGGCTTCATGTTGCTTGT
Organism: Allygus modestus; assembly: GCA_963675035.1. Taxonomy (NCBI): domain Eukaryota; kingdom Metazoa; phylum Arthropoda; class Insecta; order Hemiptera; family Cicadellidae; genus Allygus; species Allygus modestus. The sequence continues at coordinate 42,135,219 of OY776113.1, read as the reverse complement.
AGAGGGAGTGTGCTGGGCGTGTGCGCCTTTTGCTCCACGGTTAAGAGTAATTTCAAAATACATCTTTTGATCCGGGGGTATGGCAGGTAGAAATCGGGGCCGCTGGAAACCCCTCTTTTACTCCGCTAGGGGGAGAGTAGCTGACAACTATTGTGTGTCCAATTGTGTTATTGTACAACTTGTGTAAAAATCTTCCAAAGCCACTGCGAGATCTGCACGCAGCACGCTGACGTGTGGGAGTGAATTTCAAACTAAGAGCATTTTATATTGTTGTTGTTTTTATGTACCTAGTTCTGACTAATAGTGTACAATGGCAAATTAATGTTTAGGTGTCAGATGTTTTAAAAATTTCCAAATTTAAATAATTTTAAACATTTCCCCAAACGAAAATACGAACAAATTGCAATTAAATCCCCATCTAATCTTCTATAATATTTCCTTATATTTCATAGTACAGTACATAGATGGAAAAAACCGATTACAGATTTTGAAAGCCGTCAGTGATAGGTAAAAGAAATAAACATGACATTGTTGTTGCAAATCTATAAATCAACTCGTTATTAAGTCTAATCTGTTTTTATTTTTAGTTCCTTGGCAAAATAAATATTTGTCATGCTTTGTAATTTTTTCAAAGCGGAATAGTAAAGTATGCAGTAAAAACGCTTTTATTATTTTCCGATTTCTTTCAAGCTGATCATATTTTTGTCATTATTTGAAACTGTACTCTTACATACGCAGTAATTCACAATTAGTATACATAGTTAAAATGAAATTACAGTACATCGCAAATTTATTTCGCATTTCCCAGTTCAAGTCTTTAAAAATGTGCAACTATTTCAATTTACAATTAGTTTGCAGTAATTATGACGATAATACAAAATATAAAAAACATTGCAAGTGGGACTGGTAAAAAAGTGTTTATATCAGTTCCCAGGAGTCAGGAAAATACGTTATCTTTTGTAATCCTTTTTAATAGGAATGATATATTCTTCAGCTGAACCGCATGATTTTATTAGCTTATGATACAATATGTTAATATGTTATTCATGATTATCATATGCTTTATACATCATAATAGTGTACTTTAACACACGGAGAAAGTTAAAATTAGTACACTTAGTCACAATCAAATTACTATGCATAGGCAATTTATGTCGACAAATATGAAATATTTAAGGATGGCAGTGGCAATGGCCACAGATCTCGGGCGGATCGACGCTCGGGTTAGCAACAATTCCAGTGATTTGAACACACAGGATTAGGGCTAGCCAATATACCTGAACTTAATTTTATATAGGTTCTCCACGGTAAGTAAGAGAATCTAGAGTATTTCGAAAAAAAGTTCGGATTGACTTTGTACCTCCAGTTAGATTGATGGTGGAAGAATTTAGGGGAGAGGGAGTGTTAGCTACTCTGGGGTTCGCGGATCAAAAGATCTACCGTAAAGATTTACCCTAAACCGCGGAGCAAAAGACGTGCAGCCCCCTCTGGATCCTGAGAGACCTCGGCGGTGCCCCAGGACGTCCCTTACGGCGCAAAACTTTTGTAACCACTTGATCATTTAATCAATCAAAGTAATCAAACAATCTAATGTTTTATTAGCTGTTTTCAGATACGACTATCCTGAACACCACCGTATACCAGCATGACTCAAACGACGAACACAGATATCCTTTTAATAAACATTGTTGATAATGTGCAATTGATGTTGTTTAAAAAGTTAATGAAAACAAATTAAAGTTAATGAAATGCCTATAAGCAAGTTGCGTTCCGACTGATATAATACTACCCTTTCAGAAACAGTCGGAAAAAGTTTTCCTTTTACTTTCTCCCCCTATACATAGTATATGGAGAAAGTATTGTTTTCGTAAAAATTTTCGAATTTGAGTTGTTAGTGGAAATATTCGTTTTGGAGCTCCCTGAACCCAAAAAAAATGTGTTTTTTACGTGATGTCTGTCTGTGTGTGAGCTTTAGGTTTCCAACAAAATGACACCACCCGCATTTCTGTAAAAATTCGGGTTCAGAAATTACAAGATTTAAAACATAAAAAATTCGGTTTTTTGATTTTTCATAAAAAAATATAGATGTTAAAAAAGATTACTGTTCACCATTAAAAATAGCTCAAAAATTTAAATAAGGTAGTATTTTGAATTACTTCTCTACGATTACTAGTTGCGGAGAAAATTGAAATTTTCATTTAGCGGTAAACGCAGTACGTTGTCCAATGTTATTCTTATGTGGTATACAAAAATTACTATTTCTCTCTTATTTACTGATCAATATCATTAAAAATTGATATGATTGATTGATTGATTGATTGATTGTTGGTCGTTAGCATTGACCAACAGAGGATCTTCGAAATATGTTGCCATTTAACCCTGGGGGGACAAGGGGGCATTTCCCCTCTCAAAACCACTGTATGTAGCAATGGATTTTATAGTGCCTCCCAAAAAGGGATTTGGGTGAATATTTCTGAAAACAACTATTTTAGACAATTTTCTGTTCATTTATCTGTACTTCATATTCTATATTTAGTAAATAAAAAATATTTTTGTATTAAAGTTTGGCTAAAGGGAGAAAGTTTGTGTCAGTTTCCTGATGCCGTTTATTTATAAAGTGCGCGAACATTTGACATTGCTTTAGGGGGAGTATTATTACACTCCTAAGAGTTATATTATTTTGGGTTTTGTTTAAAGAACAATATATTTCATTAACCCTCAATAAATAATTATTAAAAGGTGAACAACAATATACACGATTAATACAACGATTTATAACTCTATAACACATTCAAGCGAACCTAGCTCGATTGTTATGATATATACTGGCGATTATAAGACATTGTGTTAGTGAAACACCGTATTGTGACGATAGCCGGGTGTATGAGTGTAATCGAGTTGTTCTAAGTTGAGGGCGAGGAGTAATTGATGAGGGCGCCAACACTACTGACAAACTAGCCACACGGAGGGCGACAACGGGGTAACAGGACAGTGCAGCTTACGCACCCAGTCAATCATGGTGTCCAAGGCGAGGCGTTTGTTGCGGGGGAGGGGGTGGGGGCGGTGGTCGGGTAGGCTTAAACGCACAAATGCTTGATTGCTTTGTGCCGGACTAATAAAATGTTTATTTTTAGCGAATCGATGGTACAGAACAATGATTAGCGCTTTGGGGCCGAACCGGGCCGTGAAAGATGTGAACAAACACACCCCCAATCACCAGCTACGTTTAACCGGTCGTAATAAGATTAGCCTTCAGATCTGATCCGGCGGGGAGGGGGGGAAGGGGTGGGCACTCGGCTGATTAATGCGGATTACAAAAATGTTTTGTGACAAAACAAACAGTAATTGGCCACGGGTGGATTACGCGTGCCAGTTTACCTTAATGGAAATTGAATTACGAATAGGGCTTTCCGCTGGATCCGGCTCCCGATTTGGGCATCGCACAAATTGGCGATATAAAATGATTGCAAAATAAGAGTATAATATGACCAAATATGCGACTCCTAACTGTAGTTTACGTGATCTATCTTATATCTAAGTTATCTATAAGTTTTCTAGTAAAAACTAATGAGGATAAAGTACTATTTTTGCCTATCACTATAAGATATCGAGCACGAATCAAAGAACTGCAAAATAAAATAAGTCCAGGTTATCTTCTAAAATACAAACTAAGTTTAATGTTTGTAATGCGCCTTCAGTGATCAAGTCAATGAACTTTATAAATATTGTGTCACACGTTTTTATGTCCACATATTTCTTGTTGAACTAGTCACCTATACTTACTGTATCAACGTATATAAATACGATTATTTCTTTTGTTATTTGCCTATAACAATTTGATCCAGCTCTATCACTTTAGTTTATAACAAAACATTTCTAATAACATTATAAAATGTTCCATTTTAAATTTTCTGCAGATATTTTAAAACACATAAATCTAGCATTATAATGATGAGAAGCCCAATAGATAGGTAAATATTTGTAATGTAATATGCAATTAAACTAAACATTCAAGGCAATTTGAATTTGAAATAGACTTTCAGTTGTTTTATAAGCCAAAGCTTGAATTCGTTTGCGTTGCAAGTTTGTCAACAAAATAAATTAAAACAGGAAAAATTTATAACAACAATTTAAGTTAATTAATGGACAGTTATTATTATTATTCAAAGAATTTTATGGATTCTAAACTTTTGCATATTATCTATTATCTAGTCATTTGTAATTCGCCAAATTTAAAAACTTTTCCAAATATTTTTAACAAATCGACAAATACTTTATGAATGGGACCAACACTGTAATGCTGAAGTTCAGCGATTATTGGGAACTAGGAAATATCCATTATTACTTTTGGGAGAGGTAATTTTCATTGAGGATTCATAAGGGTCATGAAGAAATTCAACTAATACAGGAATTCCAGATAGCAATTTTCAACTTATTCCTTTAGTATCTATTGCCCCTCTATTGCTTTTGTCATATTCATTTTCCTTTCTGAACACTTATATTCTTCAACTTACCTACGATGAGTTTATTTCATGGCATAAATAGCCTTATCCTAGTTCTTACAATGTTTATAGAATAGACGTATTCTGGATATTTATGGTATTGATGTTCATTCCTGCATTATTTGGAACGTTCTCGACTAAATCTGGAACATTTTAATTTGCTCTTCTTAAATTCTGACAATTTCTTAAGTAGCATGTCTCAAGTAGCTTCTTCTTCAAACAAGGTTTTTTTATTCACGTGATCTCTCTTGTCCTAGTGTGGTTCACTCTGAATTCCCTCGTAGCACGGGCAAATTCCACAAGTCTTCTTTAGATGCTAGTATCACATTATCGATACATACTGAATGTAATTTAGTGAAAGGATATACCTAATTTGATGCCTAAACTATTAAGTTAAAAAATTCTTATTACAAAAACTTGTTTTACTTATGTGTCTACGTTTGACGTACTTTTACGAATGTTTTCTTGTTACTGACTGCAATGTTGCAGTTTTAAAGTTGACATCCTCCCGGGGTCGCCAAGACTACACAGTTCCACACTGTCGGATAGGACTTGAACGCGGTGTGTTCAGATGCCGCTGTGGGGGGAGGGGGGTCGCAGCCTAACTAGCCGATGACGGACGATGACACTGTGATAGTGTTTTGGGACCGTGGGCAAGAATACATTACAGAAACAAACACTAGTCGCCACGCCTGTCTGTCGGCACGCGTCATTCTACCTGAGGTCTTCGGATCCCTCTCCAACTCCCTGTTGAACGTCGTAGCACATTGGAAGCATAGACTGAGTCTTGAAGATAAAACGATTGGGATAATACATTGTGTGTACATCTGCATAATACATAATATGTCTTGTCATAAAACCTCACGGTTCTTAGTCAAAACCACTAAGAAACCACTATTAATAAAATAGTGAAACCATTACATATAAGCTTTATATATAATGTGTTATTAATTGGTATTGTTTTCGGTTGAACGCTATTATTTATCAAAATAAAAGTTACGACTGTTTAAATATAAACATTTATACAGTTTACAACACACTTGTGGAAAAAAGTCACTCTTACAATACAAGGAGCCGAAACATTAAAATTTAGCTTTACAAAGGTTAACAAAGGCTTTAAAAGGATGTAGGATGTAATTCGATACCAAAGTTATTCAAGATTTTCAACAAGAGTATTGAAATATCCAGTGACGAAATCCAAACAAAAACGGTATTATTAGTCAATTGATTACCCTCTCTAATCTTTATTAATGTATTGTTATAATATTACTAATGCGATTTTGAAATGTAATATTAAACTAAATATACTGTGAATATTCACCGATATCTGTTTGATATGTCTTATAACTTAATACATTGATTTATTACAAAGATTATCTTGTTATTTGTGTTATTATAAAATATATTTATGTACAGTTTTAAGGACATTGACAAGAATGATGACTTCATACTTTGTATTGCTTGTTCGTAAACCTAATGTCAGTGAAATATTATTAATTTATTTTTTAATTTGAAAATGACACTTACGTGATGTACAGTTATGACAAATTAAACAATTAACTGAAAAAATAGAAACGCTGAAAATGCCTATTGTTGCTAAATATGGTTCATATACCTATTATGAAATTGTGTAAGAAAAGTTTATTTTGATATTTATTCCCGAAACTGTTTAACGTCCCCACGGGAAAATAATAACCAGAGGTCGCACTCTTAAATTGTAATGTTGCGCGGATGACCTCGGTTCCAGCATCCTAATCAGCTGTTTCCCCGTGACCTCACTCCAACCTCACTTGAGTCACATCCTCTGGTTGTCTCTTCTCTGTGTTGTACCTAGGTCACCAGTTGGGTTCCTAGACATTTTAGCGCTCAGGGCAAGGGTTCGTCTCAGAACCATTAAGTATACTACGATGAAAGGAAATTATATAAAATTCATAAAGCGACATAGCACTAACCGTAAAACGTCAGTGCAATTTTAATGTTACTTATGTTACTGAAATGTTCAAATTTTATACTTGGAACCATTATTTAAATCAGTGAACTCGAATCTCTTTTTGAACCCAATAAAGGCTGGCCAGTTTTAGAAAGATTGTTCTATTGAAAAATACTTCTCAAAAATATGAACCTAATTTTAAACTTCGATTCAAGGAGTTTGGGGTTGACCAAAATCCCGGGGTGACCATAAACATTGGAGGAGTTTGTACAGCTTAAAAAGCGTTTGTAGCGAAATCTAAACAAAAATGCCGTTGGGGTTGAAAAAAAAACAATACGATTAGAATTGTCATTATAACTTTTGGTTGTGTAAAATTAGCAATATTTAAAGTGAACATTAAGTCGTTTAAACATTTAAGAATCGTCAGTTTTGGCTTTTTTTATAAAGGATCTTATAACATTTTGGAATGTATTTATACTGTATTTATTTGTTCAACTGCATTCTATTTCTCTTTAAAATTCATTCTTTCCTATCTATGTTAAGTTAAAAAATCTCTGTAAGTAATCTTTGTGAAGTCATTAGTAATACCATTGACTATACATCTGTACACCTATACACCTAGGTGTATAGTCAATGGAAATACCAATCTGGCTTTTTGAACAAAGCAAGTCTTACTCCGGAGTAGTCTACACTTGTTCTGATTAAAACTAAATTTACACAAAAAACAAACATCCAGATTATAATTCAAAAATATGAGTCGTGTCCGAAAGAAATATTACTATTTGAATGCCAAATGCTGCAAAATACAAAGACGATTGTAGCAAACAGACGGACTTATAGGTCATAATAGTCACTGTCATTGATAACAGAGAAACATAGTTAGACATTCTCTGCAATTAATAGTATATTTCGCACCGAAAGTGCCGAAAGTGGGATTTTGCTGGCCCGAGATCGTGTTTTGCCCTGGATCGAGGGCAATGCAAAATCGTTTTGGCAGAGGTGCGAACGATTTTAGCGAATTCCCCATATAGGGAAGAAGTTATTACCGTAGTTATTATGTAGGTCTCATGGTAAGACTTAAGCCTGAGACCATTTCAACTTTTCGTTTTGAGGCTCCCAGATGCCAAAAACACCATTCGTTCAAATTCATATATATGTATATATATGTGTCCGTAGGCTCGATAACTTTCGTAAAAATGGTCTGATATTCATGAAATTTGGTACAAACGTATAAGGCAGGATCTATTTCCATGAGTTTGAGAACCAGACAGGTCCCTCTATTTGGGGGGGGGGGGGTTATGTACCCCAACAATTTGTTTTTGAACTTTTTACACGTAATTATTTTTAAACCCAAACTTTTGTTTAGACCATTAATTTAGTTTAAAAAAATTGGTATTTTGATCATCGCTCTACGTCAATTGGTTACTGAGATATTAAAAGTGCTAAACAAAGTACGTTGTCCAATGTTAATCTTATAGAGAATAAGTAAAATTTTATTTATTTTTCTTGCTTATTAATGAAACTTGGTATATTAATATTGCCTCATCTGGTTGTGGTTTATTCTTATTTGCACAAAAAACAATTGTTACCGATACTTCCTGTAGCAGCAATCCTGCGTACTCAGCCCCCAAGTGATTCTCATGGATAATAAGTCAAATCTTATGTCTCCCTTAATTATGACATAAATTAATAAAATGTTGTATGTAGTTTCACCTCTTGTTGAGCTATACTGATACTTGCATAAAAACCAATTTGTTGTGCTCCTTGTTGCAGCAAACCTGCGTACTCATCCCCCATGTTATTCTTATGGAGAATAATTAAAATGTCGCTTATTTGTTAATATATTGTTGTGAAACTTGGTAAACGGCTTTATGTAGTATTAAGACCAAAATGTGCATCGGAAATTCGCTGAGTAGGCCTACGCAGGTTTGCTTATTTATGAATGAATATTGATGAAACTTGGTATGTGGCTTCACCTGTTGAGTTATATGATGTATGAATGAAAACCCATACTTTGCGTTCCTTTTGCAGCAAACCTGCTTACTCAGCCCCCATGTTATTCTTATGGAGAATGATTCAAATGTTATATTTCGCTTAGTAGAATAATTAAAATATCGCTTATTTGTTAATATATTTTTATGAAACTTGGTAAACGGCTCTATGTAGTATTAAGACAAAAATGTGCATTGGAAATTCGCTGAGTACGCAGGTTTGCTGCGACGGCGTATTTTTCACCATATTACAATTATTAACGGGTTAAATGTGATCGGTCATAAAACACGAGCATGCAATCTCGGACTAAAAACAGTTAACCAATAAACAAAACATCGATAGTACAAAGTTTTGAATTTTGTTGTTATTTTTGTCAGTGTTTCAACCAATGAACACAAAATAGTATGCACGTATTAACCAGGTATCGTCGGGTACGCTTGAAAACAAGTTTGCAACACTGGCTAAATAAATCAGCTGACTTTCGGCCATAGGGACGAAAATTTTCGCCCTTGGGCGGAAAAACTCTACTTTCGGTATTCAAATGACGCTCCAAAAACAGGTGATTACAGCGTAGTGTGGTGAAAAGGATTGTTTGATTCTATACGTGACCAAGGTATGTAAAACAGCTGACAAACCTAAACATCGTGGCCGTGGTCCATGATCAGTCGCAACTGCATGACATGATCATTAAATTCAAATTAGCCGTATGTTAATCCAACTGAAGTATATAGGGGTTTCTCTTTGTTTTATATATATTTGTAACATATAACATACGTTGAAGAGATAACGGAATGATTTATGAATACATGAATAATTCAATATGAAAATCAATTGAAATTCAGGTGAAAACCAAGGATTTAATTTGAGATGGTACTTTGTTGGGATAGTAGTAGGGGAAAATATAAACAATTAATTTGACATACAATGTAAAATTCCCCAACCAAATGAAAATCGATGATTTTAAAAACAAATAAACCTATTACTTTTTGATATAAACAAATTGTGCTGATATAACCCACTTTTTCGCTTGCAGCCTGATTATAAATTAAATTTAACCCAATTTTCCACCCCTTATTGGCTTTCGATTGACTTTATAATTGCTGTAACATCGACTGTTTAGTAAGAGCGAGAATATTTAACAGGATTAGAAGTATGTCCTGAAGGAATTAATTCTGTACACATCAAACGAATAGATAGTAGGCACCGTGGATCAAAATTATTGTAAAATCATGACAGCCTGTAGTGAACTGGGGCTGAAAACCTTCAACTAAATTTTGGAGGACGGGGTGTGTGGTATGAAAAAAACGTTCACAGGATGTAACAATTACGTCTTACAACCACATAATATTTACACATTTACTATCCTCCATAAAATACCATAAGGCTGGAAAAAGCGGAAGACATGTGAACGTAGGCTACATTCAGGCCTAGCCTGATGTAATGACAGAAATTTAACAAGGCTACACAAGGCATCTCACTCTTTGTACACTCACCATGTATTCATATTCGGCGTAAAATACGCCCTAGTTGCGTCGGCGTCTAACGCAGTGATTCAGTGATTCAATGGTTCCAGGTTAGAAACCTAAAGAGTATAAATAAAGAGGTGCTTTAAGTGGTTATACTGATTGTACTATTAGGAGTCCTTTTCACCTTTGTGAGTTGCATATTTCTCCGTTTTACGATAAACTCTTGTTTCCACCTTTGATATCAGGCCCAATTATATTTTGAATGTCAATACATGCAATAAGGTAGAAAATAATGCATACTGGCTGATATCGAAGTGGACATCAGGAATGTATCTGATAATGACGTTTCTTTCTACAGGTTGAAAATGTAAATATGAGCCATAACTTGTAAATATTTTCGTTTTACTTTGTGTATCAAATTGTACTGAAGTTACTGGCTTTAAACCCTTGATGTATGAATATTTCACATAACATTATTTTTAACATCTCATCTTTCTATTTCGAGTGTCTTTACGATAATTTCTCGTATTTCGCTATATTCTTGGTTTCTTGTAGTTTTAATACAATTTCACTTCAAATGCTCACCTAGCAGGTTTTTGTTTAGAGTAAAGTCACATTTAACTCACTGGAAAATCAATTTCGGTTTACTACTTTTGACAGATTTTGTTTACAGTCCGTTTAATCTTCAAACTGCGGCCCGATGACGTTTGGCGCCCGGGGCAACACGCCGTGGCTAAGCCCCTTACAAGGGGATAAAGCCAACAAGGGGCATTACGAAAATAAAATGTCCCTCTGTTAATCTCGTAGTGGCCCTTCTTGTAAAGTCTGGCTACAGGATTAATCAGTGGATTGGGGGGAGGCGGGGGGGCCGGAACTATCAATATTTCATGAAGGAGCGCCGCGCCGCTTGCACGGTATTTTATCTTCGAAAAGTCGCTTTTAGCAAAATAGTATCCTCCAAATTAATCATACAAATTGAAGGGAGTTAAGAATTGTTTCGCTCGAGTAAATTCAGTAATGGTTCGAGCCAAAAGTACCCGATTCAGTTGAATGATCTTCTCGTTTTAAAGTTGTTCAAAGTATTTCAGACTTTTTAAGTTTCGTATTTATAAATTAAAAATAAAACTACTAAAACGTTTTCAATAATACTTACCTCGTCGACCTGAGATTAGAGAGTTAGGCTGCTGAATCAATCGTAACTGTAGAAAATATTTTCTTCGTAATTTAATACCTAAATTATAGTGAAGCTTGATTGACATATATTAAAGAAAATATATTTGTAAACTGTATTATGATTGTGGCTCACAAAATATATAAAACAAAATATTGTTTTCGTGTGGTTGTTTTATTTATTTTTATATTTAGTTTTGTTTCTATTTAGGTAAGGGGGCGTCAAAAAAATTTAGATGAACTATAAAAAGAATTTCAAGGAAAAAAGACAAAGAACGAAGAACAAAGAACATTTTCCCTGTTAGTGATTTTGGGTCAGTAATACGGATATATAACCGTTAATAATATCAATTCTAATCAGCAATGGTTTAGCTGTAGTAGCATTCACTTTTAGAGGAAAATAATTATGTTAAATCAACATTTTGCATTTTAATATTTATTTTTACAACAATCTCCTCATTTCCTCATTTTAAACATTGAGGTGAATCTGCTCAAGTTAAGTCAAGACATCGGCTTTAAGTTTGGATAATACAGAACCAATCAAATGTTGACATGAAATGCTGCCATGATAAATCATTAAGTTAATGTATTAGTGATTATAAATACATTTTGCAAATCAATAAGTAATTTGCATTTGAATTAAATAATATGTATATCGCAGTAACAGTTTTTCTATTATTTGGGTCATTCACTTCATAACGCATACGGGGAACCGTTTACTATAATCACCAATGGGTTTTGGGCTGCAGAAACTTTTGCAGGAAAAAACTAATTGATCTCCCTTTTTCAGATTCGTCCAGGAAGTAATCTATTCCCCATGCCATGTTTCAACCCAAAAGCTGTGTCGTTAGTTGGTAAAACAGCCTTGGGCGTATAAAGTGTTGCTTCTCGCGCCGTAAAACCTATGAAAGAACCCTCATAACAGGGGTGCTTTTTTCCTAGGCGACACGTATGATAACGTATGTGGGTAGAGGAAATGGTCCTTGATTACTCTGCCCCTCGACGACCCATACATCACAGTATCTAGAATAATTATTCGTTAGGTATAAGTGACGTCACATTGTTTACATTTTTGTTGTTGTATACATTCCAGATCAACTCAGAATTATAATGGACGCGTCAAAGTCAAAACCACAGCATCCAGTCTAGTTTGACAGATGAGAGCTTTGTTGTGTTACAATCAACTGGTGGGCACCACTGACGTCACTGATCTACTGCGCATCTTGTTTATGTTGCCTACCGTGTAATTATTCTAGATGCTGTGCCGGACTTTACATACCCCGAACACACCCCTTGGCAACAACTTTCACAGCGTTACCTGTCAGGTCTTGAAGGCGAGGACCCGCGTAGAACATCCCTGCTCTCGCTAGCCACTCGAGGTGCATCTGGTGGAGTTGTCCTTGGGTGAGCGGCGCAGTCGGACTCTTGGAGTCGGCGCGCTGTCCCAGGGGTTGGAAGGCGGATGAGGCGGGGTAAGCACCGTATAGGGGCTCCGGGCCCCCTAGTTGCGGCAGTATGGACAACATACCCGGTCGAGGCACCATACCTACTCCTGAAACATTATGTATACCTAAGTGAACACAAAATACGCATACAATTATATCTGATAATGTATATGCTATGTGCGTGTTTCGATTTTAATGTATTCGCTCTGATATTGAAGCATCTACATTATTATTTTTGATCAGCGATTTTCGACCTCCAAAACTATAATTTTGTGTACATGTTAGGTATTAATCAGAAGCTCTTACTCCCTAGATGTGTCACTTGGGATTTCATAAAAAAAACACCTACAGGGTTCCCCTGCCTGTAACCACCTACAGGGCTCCCCATGAGTTTTAGCGAATTTCCCCTATAGGGATGAAGCTATTACCGTAGCATGGTAAGACTTAAGCCCGAGACCATGACAACTTTTTGTTTTTAGGTCCCCAGATGCCAAAAACACTATTCGTTCAAATTTATATATATGTATATATAATAAACAAAAAGTAAATAAACTTGAGTACCCTGGTAAAATCATTTTAATTACACTTACACGTGTTTCAGCTCTTAGGCCACGCTCGCTAGAGCTGAAACACGTGTAAGTGTAATTAAAATGATTTTACCAGGGTACTCAAGTTTATTTACTTCTTGTTTATTATATTTATCAGTAGCCCTAATCTGTGAATTTAATGTTTACAGATATATGTGTGTGTCCGTTACCGCGATAGCTTTTGAAAGAAGCACCCGATTTATAATATGAAATTTGGCACAAATGTGGAGAGTAACATTTATGACTTTAAGTTCCAAAACCAGATCGATCGGTCTATGGGAAGGGGGTTTTATGGGGGTTTAAAATTTTCCAAAAATCAGTTTTTTGAACTTTTTACTCTAAAATTTAAAAAACACTAGATTTTAGTTATAGCCATTTTGTAGAGCTTAAAAAACAAACAATTTAGTATCTTGAATCATTAAGCTAGGTTTAGTGGTTGTGGAGAAAAGTCAAAAAATGTGTCCATAAAATTTCCCATGTTAATCTTATGGGAATACGGTTTTTAGAATTTCCTCAGATAATTTCACTAAAAACTCCACATTTCTTTATACCAATCAGTTTAGCTCTACAAAACAATCATTTTGGCGTTTTAATTGTTGTTTTACGTCCAACTGTTGCAGTGATATTCAAAGTGCTAAACACAGTACGTTGTCCAATGTTATCCTTAAGGAGAAAAAATAAAATGTTATATTTTGATTATTTATGTATGTATATTGATGAAACTTGTTATGTGGCTTCAACTAGTTGTGGTATATTGATAATAGCACAAAAAAGCTTTTTGTTGATTTTTCCCGGTAGCAGCAACCCTGCATACTCGGCCCCCATGTTATTAAAATGGAGAATAAGTAAAGTTTTATATCTCCCTTAGTTATGAACCTAAATTAATAAAACTTGGTATGTAGCTTCACCTGGTTGAGTTATATTGATAAATGCAATAAAACACATATCTTATCTTCCTTGTTCCAGCAAACCTGCGTACTCATTTATAATGTTATTCTTATGGAGAATAAATAAAATGCTATATATAACGTATTAATGAATGTATTTTTGTGAAACTTGGTAAGTGGCTCTAGGTAGTAGTGATGTCCATATATTTTCATTGGAAATTCGCTGAGTACGCAGGTTTGCTGTGACGGGGGTATTTAGAGTTCCGATGTTAATCTAATGGGGTGTTTTGTTTATGAAGTCAGCTGATTATAATGTACAATTTTCATAACCTCATTAAGATCACTTTAAGATACCTGTGCGGAGAACGGGACACTGGATTCTATATTTTAATGCCTATTTTTAAGGATTGAAAATCCTATAGTATTTTTATGTGTTTATAGCTGTACCGTTTTTGAAAAGGCGTACTTGATATTAGTGCTATGCACTGTTAATAATTGTCATATATGTTTGTATAGTAGTATGTTCGGGTTTTAAGTGTGCTAGTCTATTGTATGTAATTTTCCACAAAATAAAACAGCATTCTAACTTTCCGTAGAAGAACGGTCCGGATATGAATAAAGTGAAATGTTAATAAACCTGTACAAGTTATATATTTTTAGAGTCCAACTGTGAATGAAATACGTTGTTTTACAGATGTAATTTATTTAGATGGTCAGCATATTGCAAATTGCCCAGTGAATTACAGAATCATTGTTTGAAATGCGAACAGCGAGAATTTTGTGAATCGATCTGTTTTTTACTCACTGTTTCAGCGAATAATGATGTTTTCCATCCCTAGTTGTTCGCCAGAGCAAGTGGCTAGAACTCGTCCACTGACCTTGGTTTTTGAAGAATGGCTGAGGAGGCGTAGCAGACGGACTAGACTGGAGGTTGTAAGGACACTCCTCTGATCCAGGAGAGATGGAGGGGCTGCGGCTGTGAGAGCTAGGGTACGGCGAGGAGGACCTCTTGTCCTCGGTTCTAGGCTCTCTAGGTCCTAGGAGCGCCTCGATGCAGAAGGAGTTCCGTCCGGAGCGACTCAGGTCCACCTTGGAGTCCGGAGACACCTCGTCATAGACGCCGGTCTCTGTCGTGGACATTCCGTCACCACTGGTGCTACCACCCGCAACTCTTCATCCCTGCAACAGACCTTCATCAGTCAAAGGTTTATACGATTTGGATCTTTAGAAAGTGCAGAGTCCATTGGGAAGTTCAACATGTTTTACTCCGATTCAAAAACGGTTTAATTTTAACCTACAAGACGGTAAATTCAGGGTGAATAAAAAGTCAGAACCCCCTCCCCCTATGTTTTTTTTATTTGTAAATATAAACTAATATCTTTTTGGTGGTGATAGTAGCTCAGTTAAGGTTTAGTATATTTTGACAATATTCCAAATTTTGAGCGTCCCACAAAAATAGGGTATTTTTGGGGCTACTAAAAAGTTGAAATGTAAACCCCCTTTGAGTGACACCTTATTTTAAAGAACTATAAACATATATATAAATTGTGAAAACTAGAGACCGCTAGAGCTCATCTATTCCCTAACCAAAATGGCAACCAGTCAAAATTCCCAAATATTGTATTCAAATCTGGAAGGCAAATCTTGGGCGACATTCAAAATTGTTGACAGTGTCAAAAGATAGTACACCTGAACTTAATATCACAACGCGAATGGCATAAGTTTATTTTAACTTAGTAAAAGTAAAGATGACAGAAAAAAATATTGCCTTCCAGATTCCAATACAAGGTTTTTTTGGGAATTTTGACAGGCTACCATTTTGGTTAGGAAAGAGATAGCGGTCTCTAATTTTCACTATCTATTTACTTTTTTATAGTTATTTAAAATGAGTGTTCACTCAAAG
This sequence comes from Allygus modestus, assembly GCA_963675035.1. Classification (NCBI taxonomy): domain Eukaryota; kingdom Metazoa; phylum Arthropoda; class Insecta; order Hemiptera; family Cicadellidae; genus Allygus; species Allygus modestus. Next base: position 42,119,337 of record OY776113.1, on the reverse strand, counting down.
GGGGTTCACATTTACAAGTTTTGAGTTGCCCCCGAATTCTTCTACTTTTGGGGGAATTACAAATTTTGAATAATGTCAAAAGATACTACACCTTAAGTTATTATCACTACCCAAAAGGTATTAGTTTATTTTAACACATACAAAATTGGAGGGGGGTCCTGACTTTTTATCCACACTATATATATAATAGACTGTGGCTCATGGCAGTCGATTTCGACCGGTCACACCAATCATCATCATGAGAGGATAACATAATCAAAATTGCTTCCCTACTATTGGCTTCTAGAAGTTCCTGTATATGCTACTAGTGTCAACATTTACATGTTCATTTATCAATACATCCCGATCTACATTATTCTTTATAAGTACCAAATACTTCCTAAGCGTTCAATACATTTCCTTTCTAACAACTCTCGAGTACCTATATCGAAGTTTTCTTCTATATTCCCAAGTGGGACAATTTTCTAATAGATCTTTTGTGACATTACATCTTTCCGGTTTGTTGTTCTCCCAAGCGTTCTTGAATATTTTTACAAAATTAACTGGTCAATATAAAAACTGTAATATGTTTGCGAATTTAAATCCCCTAATCAGGACAACACGTATATACCTTCCTAATAAGAAAGTGGTATATGTTTAAGACGAAATATATAGGTCTGTATTTTATATATTTATAAATATAAGCTTAGAAAATAATTTTACAAATCAACATTAAAAGTTTCCAAAATGACCGATAATGTCCAAAAGGTCAAAATAATAAACAAATTTGAATTGCCCAACCAATAGAGCTTTAGAGTGGCTTCTGCCTATAACCCAGGTAGAATTAATTGGTTTACGAAAATATGAAATGATTAAATAATAAGATGCTTATCTACCTACTTTTTTTAGCTTAACAGTCAGGACTTTTAATTGTAAGACTAAATTACTAACGTATTTCGTCAAACAGCTCAAAATGTGTTAATCATGTTCAAGACACGTGTGTTTTAATGTTTTCTCGTTTATTGACTGTTCGTGTCGTATACGTGTGAATGTTTTTTGTGTGTATTTTAATGTTCCTGTCGAAGCCAAATGGTCAAAAACTTCATTATAAATGAGCATCTGAAGATGGCGTATTAACGCCGAAACATGTCCTGAGAATGATTAACAAATTTTGAGCTGTTTGACAGAATACGTAAGTCGTTTAGTCTTACAATTATTCGTACAGCTCAGGGGCTAAATATGGATACAAAGGACATTTAAACTTTGAATTTAACTACAAAATTAAAGTCATTATAATAACAATACGCTGATCAAGCCAAATATTATTTTTAAGTTTTAGTTATCAAAAACATCATAATTTCAACCGTTGTAAGATTGTATTTTATAATTTAAACAGTTTAAGATAAAATGTTTGCTTACTTTGAACCAGTCAGGTGTACTTTAACTATACCTAGCATTAATAATATACTGAGTTCAAAATGTAACGGCTTCCGCGACCGTTAAATGTAAACAAATTAAAAGCAGAATTAAGAATTGAATTTTCATTAAAACAGTTGGGAAACATTGAAAATGGTGGTTTAATAAATGCCATTTGTAAGTATAATGAAACAAAACAGAACTATAATGTACTATAATGTTTGTGACCTATACGTTTCCTTCCATTACCTCAAAGGAACAAATGAAATAAACATAACATTTTTAGGACTCAGTTTTTTACGTAGTTTTTGCTATAATTTTTAGCGGTAATTAGCATTTTCTACTGCGAGAGGCGTTAAAGAGGTTCACTGTCAAATATGAAGTACGGTATTCAAAGTAGTTTTTACAGTCCATCTCAGCTCTACCTCAGTGGTTTGCCAAATCATTATTTCAAAAGTTCAAGTTTGAGAATTTTGGAACTCCGTTTATAATTTTAAACATATTGGGAGTAATAATTGTTAGCATACAATATATACAGTAATCGCATTTTAGGCTAAATAAAATAGAATTAAAAGGGGAACGATAGTTTCTTGATTTGTTTTTCTAAGATCAACCTTTGGAAGTGATGATTCTTAGGATACTTAGTTATTATATTATAACTTGATTTGAGTTATAAGCAATTTTTAAAGTTGATGTATTAAATTTAAAAATACTTAATTTTATAATTTAAATACTAATATTTATGACAATTATGAAAAGTGTGTGTGTGTGTGTGTGTGTGTGTGTGTGTGTGTGTGTGTGTGTGTGTGTGTGTGTGTGTGTGTGTGTGTGTTGTATGTATATATTTTCAAAATACATTATTAGACTACCTTTGTGCTGTAATTGGGAAAACTTGCCTTTATGGAACCTTTGTGATTGATTATGTTTAGGTTGTTTAATAGGCTGAGAGGTGTAGTAATTTTTGTGACTTATATGCCTAATCTATGTTTTCCAGACAACCTTGAGCATGATCTAAAAGTTCTGTGAAGGTTCAATACTAGGTTCCATCCGCCATTTGTAATTTGTCAATTATTTAATAGAGCTTCTACAAAAATGGTCGATTTTAGATAGTGACAAGACTTGGGTTTAGAGCGTTCATTTTCAAAACATAAAAAGTGCAAATCAAAACGCCCACAATATAAAGCAAAAAATTTAAAGATTTGTTGAGTATTTTTGCAGGTTTTCTTCAGTTATTTATATTTAGCGTTTGTGGAGCTAGAGTTGAATTTTAAAAAATCCCCAAAATTCAAAGAAAACCCTGTAAAACCCGTTACCCATTAAACTCAAGATGAAGAACAATCGCATTATAACCTACTAGCATCCCCCGCTTTGCCTGTGTAAACTGAAATTTCACCAGAATTAAACGTAAGGCTAGTTTTGTGTGCTGAAATAGTAGTATTCTGTTGCGAACATGTCAGACGGTTTCAAATAAAAAGTTATATCTAAGCAAAACTTGTAAAATAGACAGTTTACATCAGCTGTTTCATTTGGCTGCTGACTCAAACTAATTAAAAATCGTATCTCCAAAAGTTTAACACAGAATTTTAAAAAAGCTTGTTGGGCAGAGCCATTGTAGGGGAGAATCCTTTCTTAGTACTGTTTTAGGGTATAAAACGAACATATCCGGAATATTTCAAGGCTTTATTAATGTTTTGCTGTGACTTATTTACCAATCAGGACAAACCTGACTGTACGTTTGGATTAGTTTGGATTAGCAAAACTTCAAGTTAAATAGAAATGTTTTGTGAATCACCGATTTAACATAAGTCAGTTGTGAATTCAAGTAATATTACATCCAACCCAAAGTCTTCGGAAGATTCAAGCAGTATGCTATAAAGAAAACAGGGTATTTCCCCTCAAAATATTCCGGGGGTATTGTGATTCCCGGCCACAAAGATTAGGAGTCTGAATGGCATTAGGCTGCGGAATCTCCGAGAGGTTGAATTTAAATGTTGTTTTCTCGGAATAACTTACGAAAACAAATTGTTCATATTACTCTCCGTGAGCATTTGTTTCCCTAGCGTTTTGAATTGTATTCGATATTTGTTCATGTTACTCGTTTTAACAGCACAACTAGGATATTTATAGAGTACATATAGAAAGGTTTGATATTTATAGAAATCATATAGCATTTTATGAATTCTTGTTATTTTATTTGCCTTTATCCTTATAGGTTTTATTTTCATAATTTAGTTTGACATTTTTGGCAATTGTATGTGAAAGCAAGTTTTTATGTTAGGATTTTAGATTCGTACTTTGCAATTTAATGTTTTTTTTTAGAAAAATGTATGTATAATAATTTACTTTACGTATTTAAAATGAGTTTTTCTAGTATCTATACCCCACTTACCTATCGATAATATGTTTTCCTGTTTGTTGTCATACATAATCTATTCTGCTACAGCGTTCTAGTTGACTTTGTTTTCCTCTTCAACATGTTTCACGTATTCGTTTGCTCGCCTTTGGTTGAAGATTATCGTTTATATCTTCAAGTACTACTTATGGCTATTTCCATGATTCTAATACTACTGGGTATTATTCTGCAGTATTTCATATTTTTAATTTTTAAATTTAGATGAGGCCTGTGTTTTTGAAATTTCGAGACTCTTTTTCTTGAAATAAACACAATCATTCCATACAAAAATAATTGTGACCAACAAATTATTTGGTATATTTTACGTTTATTAACACGCACTAATAAAGACTCCATGCCACATCAATGCTTGAAGGAGATGTTTTCTGTCTGTTTCGGGTACAAGTAATTTAGGATAAAAACAATAATATATTTTAAAGTTAAATACAAAATAGAGGAGTAATTAATCGAATGTAACATTGAGGCTCTACTTAAGAAGTCAACTTGGGCATATTTATTATACACCCATCAGTAATGCACTATATACCTTGAAGATCGTGTAATAAATGTAAGTATTGTCAAGAAAGTGAATGTCAGGTATGCTTTCGATTATAATTGCATCCAAATTTTTCTTCCATACGTACAATGTTAGATGTGGATTATGTTTATCAAATTTAAATTCTTACAAGCAAATTACTTTTATATTTTAGCTGGCGTCCCGTTCTCCACACGGTTTTCTCACAGGCGCATGCCGTCAGATGCCTTAAAAACTTTAATTAGTATTAGCTGACTAATTAAATAAAGTGCTACACGCTAGTTTAATTTTGTAAATTTTAAATACTGTGGAGCGGAGTCCTAAACAAAGATGTTTGTCAAAACACTAACATGCACATTTAGGACAAGAACTTTTGATTGGCATCCAACATCTATACAACATATTTGTTGATGGATGAAAAAATTGCAAAGCAAACTCAAGAAATTCTGTTAAAACCTGTGAAATAACCTCCAACATATTATATCAAAAAAGTAAAACGGGTGAATATTTGGACTATTCTGTTTTATTCTACTCAGTTGTTATCAAAACATTGTTTTATAAATTTAATCCGCCGATCCGATTGTTATCGCCTTGTTTATTACATACTGTAAGAAATTCCAGATAAAGGAACTTATCTTAAACAAGAACTTAGACTGTACCAAGGCCGTTGGGCTCCTGCCTCAACTGTTTTTCATCCGGGCAGATGCTGTACTAGAGTAGTATATTTTCGGGCTGGAGTCGGCGCCGATGGTGATGACTTTTCCCGGACCAGGAATTTCCTTCCCCAGGTATTCGGTTTTAGGATTTTATATAAAATGTAAAATAATTGTAAATAAAATAATTTTAAATCAAATATAAAATAATTAAACAACAAATATGATTTTGAGTTATTAAACTTGTAAATTTTCTTAGAGCTAAAACGTTTATTTTGTCTTATTTCAGAGCTAAAAACGTTTATTAATTTCTTATTTTAGAGCTAAAAAAACATATGTTTTAAATAAAAAATATGAAATTTCTAAATTCTCAACAAAGATTATATATAGAAGTCCCAAAATCACCACGCTCATTTCAACAAAGAATGTTGTCCTGTGCACAGTGCTCCGCGACTTGCCCCAAAAGAAGTAATTTATTACGCCACTATCGAACTATTCACAAAGTTGTTCCTAAAATTTGTAAAAAATGTCATCAAATATTTGACAATAACAATAATTTTAAAATGCATATGCTAGAGATCACAATAGTTGTAAGGTTTGTAAGAAGGTTGTTAACTGTCAAAATAAACGCCACTACCTGAGATGTGACAAAGGACCCTACAATGTGTTTAGGTTTGAAGGTGAGTCAATGGATATACTAAGCACTCTTCAATCATGTCCTTTACCAATTAAATGGATTCTTCTTAGAAGAGTGAAGTTTATTAAACATACAGTTAATAAGAATGGTGAATTGACTATTGACAAAGAAAGTGTTGCTAGTCTTCGTAGTTTAACGATGTTATCAATTGTGAAAAATAAATAAAATCTCAAATTAAAAATTTGATTTTCAAGACCGATACGTCTTTACAAAAGTACCAAGCCCAAGGCCGTGGGTATGACCACACTAAATACTGGTAATTACATGTTTACAAGTATAAACCTTTAACTCCAAAGTCATGCCTCTCAACTCAAGAATACATAAAATTAAAACATGCTGTTTTAACACATAACAAATAGTGATAATAAATGCTTTCTATGGCCAGTGTTAGCAGGGTTACACCCAAGTTGGAAGGAAAATGCTAAAAGAGTCTTCAGTTATGAACCCTACGTAGGTCAGTTAAATATGACAAATATCCAGTAAAAATATCCGACATTGATAAATTTGAAATAAATAAATAATACAAGTGTAAAAGTATTTGGGATTGAAGGCAATAAATGTATATATCCATTGAGAATAACTAAACTAAATAGTAATACTCATGTAAATCTGTTGCTATTACAAGAAGGTCACACCACACTACTGTTTGATTCGAGATTTTGATAAATTAATGTATAAATCAACCAATCACAAAGAGAAGAAACACTACTGTTACCATTGTTCTCAACATTTTTACACTAAAGATAAATTAGAAAGTCACAAAACATATTGTAAAACTTTTATGTTTAACGAGTGGAAATGTCTAAAAAAAGATACGTTACAATTTACAAATTACAAATATCAACTTAAAGCTCCCTTTGTCATGTATGCAGATTTCGAATGCTTTATGAACTCTAACAATCACAACCCATCTGGATTTGCTTTCATCATAGTGAGAGACTCTAAAATAATTTGCGAAGAGTTATTCAGTGGGGTAAATGTAATGGACGTGTTTTTCGAAAAGTTATTTAAAACTTATGACTTTATTAAAAGTGAAATGGCAATATATATTCCCCTTGTAATGACTCCAGAGCAAGAGACATTATTCCAAAACTCCACACATTGCCACATCTGCCGCCAGCTGTTACTGTGTGATAAAGTCCGTGACCATTGTCACTTAACAGGTGATTTTAGAGGCCCCACCCACAACGCATGTAATTTAAACTATAAACAAACTAAGAAAATTCCAGTATTCTTTCACAATCTTAAAAACTATGATGGTCATTTAATAATGTAACACTTAGGAAAATTTAATCCTAAATTAAATTGCATAGCCAAAGATATGGAAAAATATATTTCATTCTCGGTGGACGACTTAGTGTTTTTAGACTCCTACAATTTTCTGTCCCTTTCATTAAACAAATTAGCTTCCGATTTAAATACATTTAGATTTATAGACAATCCACTACTACAACGTAAGGGCGAATTTCCGTATGAATGCATGACAGGACCAGAGACGTTTTTAGAGCCTCTCCGACCCATAGAGGCATTTTACAGTAGTCTAACTAAAGAATGTATATCACCTGCACAATATGAACATGCTAAAAACGTATGGACTCATTTTAATATAAAAAATTTAAAAGAATATCACGTTTTATATCTTAAAACAGATGTGTTGCTATTGGCTGATGTGTTTGAGACATTTAGGGACTTATGTTTAAAATATTATAAGCTTGACCCTGTCCATATGTACTCCCTCCCTGGACTAAGATGGGAGGCATGGCTTAGAATGACCGGCATAAAATTACAATTATTTCGTGATATTGACATGCATTTGTTTATAGAAAATGCCATTAGAGGTGGTGTAAGCATGATTTCCACACGCTACGCTAGAGCCAATAATAATTACATGGGCAAATATTATGACTCAAATCAAGAGTGTGTTTACTTAATGTATTTAGACTGTAACTCGCTATACTCTACAGCAATGTGTGAGTCGTTGCCCATCGATGGATTTCGTTGAACAAATGAGAAAGATTATAAATACAATCAAAATTAAAACTTTGGATTTATTTTAGAAGTTGATTTAAAATATGATAAAAGTTTACATGATTTGCATAATGACTACCCGCTAGCATCAGCAAAAATGAATGGAAAATTAATACCAAATTTAAATGACAAAACTAAATATATTTTTCATTATAAAGCACTAAAAAATACGAAGAACTGGGTTTGGTAGTTACAAAATACCACCTAATTTTAAAATTTAGACAGTCGAATTGGATTGCACCCTATATTAATTTTAATAGTGAAAAGCGAAAACAGACTAAAAATGACTTTGAAAACTACGTTTACAAACTGTTAAATAACAGTCTCTTTGGACAAACAATTATGAACCAACGTAAGTTTCGTGATATAAATCTTGTAGTTGAGTCTAAGATAACAAAGTACGTTACAAAGCCACTGTTTGACTATAGCAAAAAGTTCGATAACAATTTGTATAGTGTACATTTAAATTAATGGGTTGTAAAATTTGATAAACCAATATATTTAGGAATGACCATTTTGGATATGAGTAAAGTAATAATGTATGATTTCCACTATAATTATAGGTCAAAATATAAGAATAAAAAGTTCCTAATGACAAATACAGATTCACTAATGTATTCTATAGTTACAGAGGACTTTTAAAAGGAAATACAATGTGACTTGGACTCTTTTGATGCCTCTGCATATAGATAATTTCTTATACTCTGATAACAATAAAAAAGCTACGGGAAAATTTAAAGATGAATTAAATGGTAAAATTATGTATGAATATTGTGGTTTAAGGCCAAAATTATACTCTTTCATTCCTTTACAATGGTTATACGAAAAATAAAAACAAAATGAGCTAGAGGTTAAAAAGGCTAAGGGGCTGACAATGCTACAGTTAAACATCTCTTAAGACACCAACGTTACTTCAACTGTCTTGCAACCGGGGTAGATTACTAAGAGAATGTTACAAGAATTAAATCCACAAACCACCATCTTCAAACATTAACGATAAATAAAGAGGTACTCTCTTTTGATGATGATAAGAGGTTTATTCTGGATGGCATTAACACTCTTGCCCTTGGTGATTATAAAATTGGTCAAACATAAATTTGTATTTACCATTATTCTTTGGTCTTTCCTTGTCTATTATGAAAATGTTTACAGTAAATGTTGTTTACAGTAAATGTTTGTTTACTTCACTGTAAGATTGACACAAGTAAAAACTGTTAATATTTTTGTGTCTGCTCATTGAGAATAATGTTGTGATATTTGGACTATTTATGTCGTCAAATACAACAACTGAATGTGATTCTACATCATTTGGTGTGATTTCACAGTCTGAATATGTGTGTAGTTTAACTTCATCACACAGACGAAATATTTAAATAATTTTTTATATTTTTCTGGTTCTAGAGATTTGAATATTATATATAAATTAGTAAACTTTAATCCCTCCTGTTTTACAATTAAATTATAAATTACAACAGTCTTCCCTGAACCGCTAGACCCAATTATAAGACAGCGAATATTATTAGGAAGTAGACCCAACTTATTTGGTGTATTTTCTTTATGTGCTATTTTAAATATGTCCTTTTTTGAATAAATGATATTTTTATATTATAACAATGGCAAAGAGAAAGTGGAAAAAGGTCCAAAGTAAAGGATTATTCTTAAAACCATATAGAGGCCGCGGCTTGTTAAATACCCTTATAAACAACCTTCTCTTCCTCCTCCACATACCATCATACTCTTATTGTGGACCTGGGACTAAGATACGTGAAAATTTAGCCAAAAATATACCTCAAAAAAATAAGCTACACTATTGTTTTAAAGAGCACGACATATTCTACATGAATAATCCCAATACCGCCGCCCGGAACAAGGAAGTTATGAGATTAGTGCTTAAATTAGATTAGGCTTGGACTAGAGTTACTGCAAAAGATGCCAATCTGGCCGAAAAATCTGCGGCGTATGCTGTGACAAATTTGATGAAAGCTAAAGCAAAAATGGGAATGGGATTAAAATTTAATAAAAAGATGGACAACTTTCAGCTGTTAGAGGCCGCAAGAGACGTGTCCCACTTTCGAGAAGTGTAGCTAAAAAACGAGCTAATACATCTAAGACCAAGAGAAAAAGAGTGCGGAATAATTAATTTAGACAGTGACAAAGGCCTGGATAGTATGTCCAGGGGTACACATTGAACAGCATATTGTAAAAATAAAGATAGTGTAATATATTTTGGCCCAATTGGAATACATCCTCCAAAATAGGTAATTGAATATTTTGTACCATCAAAAATTTACCATACAACTCATAAAATACAAGATTTAAACAGTTCCATTTGTGGAATTTTATGTTTATCATTCCTGAAAAAGTTTAGTTTATAAAAATTGATTCATTTACTATAAAATTTTTGGGTACAGAGCCAGGTTAAGTCGGTGTTCTTTCCTTCTATAGAATTAAATGGTGATTATGTTATTGGGTTGGTAGATTTTCCAAGTTATAATTTTATATTTAATGTTAAAAAACCTCTAAATATTTTGATATATTACAAAATGCAAAAAAATACAACACCAAAAGGGGAGGTTATAATTGACGAATTAAACTGGGCATTAGTTATTATACAAAATAATCAAGCATTAATTAATACTAAAGTCAAACTTATATTTTATAAAGGGCTAATTCCAAAATTGAATAAACTTAAAGACACAAAATTAACTATAGTCAAGAGTAAGGATGTGTATTATTACGATCACAAAGCTCCAAATTTAATTAAAATTACTGAAGGGACTTACGAAGTGCTTGAGCTTGCGAAGGAAATTGAAAAGCAACTCCCAGACTTTTTACTTATAGCCGACAGTAAAAATATGAAAGCCACATTACATTCAGTAATGTTTAGGGTCTGTATTATTGGTATTTAAACGATTTTTCACTCCAGAAGTTCCGTTTGAATCCGTAAATAAAATAAACATAAATAATGTAAATGTGATTAGGGTACAATGGAATATTGCGAATGGGTCTTATGTAAATGGTGACAAATCACACACTATACACAGTTTTTATCCGGAAGCTCCTCCTAGCTGAAAAATTATTGAGGTCCTAAGAAATATTATATACTTCCCTGTAAATAAGAGAAGTTTAGATTTTGCTAGCATTACATTTGCAGATAATCACGACATGCCAATTTACTTTGATGGAGAAGAAACTACAATTACTTGTCATATAAAAAATATATGAGAATTTACAAGAACGGATTGAGTGTGCAAAATGCCAGGTTTCTGCGATCAATTAGACTGAAGTAAAAATTTTCTAATAATAAAAATGGAAGATTCTCTAGACGTTACAGGGAAATTCCAATTCGACGATAGTGTGGTTGAAATTAAAAATCACTCCTATGTTCCCCACAACACTTTGGCAATAAATAATTCCGATGAAATTCGAATATTTATAAATAATTAAGATTTACTAACACTCCCATATAGGAGTTATCTGTATATCAAAGGGGAAATAGTGAATCACAATAAAGGACATTTTATAAATAATGCTATTACATTCTTATTTGACGAAATTAGATACGAAGTTGCTGGTGAAGAACTAGACATTGTAAGAAATCCAGGAATTTCCAGTCTTATGAAAATATTGTGCTCTTATAATAAAACAACTAAATTGTCAAATGTAACATTTGATTCTGACACAAATTTAAAGGAGTTCCATAAAAGTGGCAAGTACAGTACTTGTGTCCCATTAGAGCTGTTAATGGGTGTGTTTGAAGATTTTAAAAAGGTTTTAGTAAATGTTAAACAAGAATTGGCGTTGAAAAGATCCAAAAACGACTTAAATTGTATATTAACAACATCTAATGCTGCAACTGGGGTCGATCCTATTCCTAAAATTACACTTAAATCGATCCAGTGGGTGATGCCGCATGTGATGCCATCTGATGGGGAGAAGCTGCAAGTACAAAAGATGTTATTGCAAAATAAAAATTTGCAAATTGCATTTAGAAGTTTGGAGCTACACGAACTCCCATCATACCCCGAAAGCAAGAGACACACATGTTCAGTTAAGTCGTCTTCGAGTTTGGTGAAGCCTAGGTATATTATATTTGGTTTCCAATCAGGTAGGGACAATAGTGCGGGAAAAAGAACTGACGAATTTGATCACTGTAAATTGAAAAATCTTAAAACGTTTTTAAACTATGAATATTATCCTTATAGTGATTTAAATCTCGACTTTGAAAATGGAGAAGCTTACAAAATGTTTATGAGGTTGAGAAAGAGTTACTACAACATTGTCCACGATCCTATGTTTAACAGAGCTGACTTTATAAAGATGTATCCTCTAATTGTAATAGACTGTTCTAGACAGAATGAATCGGTCAAAGAGGGATTTGTAGATATTAAATTAGAAATTGAAACTGCAGAAAATGTTTCTTCAAACACATCTGCATATTGCTTAATAATACACGATAAAGTATTTGAGTGTAATCCTTTGACAAATGAGATAAATAAAATCTAAATAAAAATGAAACTAAACAAATAAGAGAGAAATTTATGGCATTAAAACGTGGTAAATTTCTAGAGGCTGAAGAGAGGTTCCAAACATTCTAACCATTAATAGAGCCTTTGCAAGAGTTAAAAAATTTAGCCACCAAAACTACAGAGAGGCCAGTTCTCCCAATGATTTTAGAAAATACCCCGTCTAGAATACCAAGAATAACCCAGATGACACTGCACAGATTAGATTTTGGTTATTTAGGAAATTACCTTAGAAGAAGTAGTATGACAGACACCACATATGGTATTAGACGAGAAGCAAATAAATTTTTTAATGGGAATCAGGAAGTTTAAATTGCCAATGAAGATGTTACAGTTGGAGATCAAATTTATAAAGCGACCAAGGGTCTGTGGGAATTGTTAACTTTAAAAGAACCCGTAAACTATAGTTAGGCTGATTTGCAAAATTATAAAGAGATTTTGGAAGCTACAAATGCACATTTAAAGGGTTATAAAGTGGGTGTGACGATGTCAAGTAATAAACACACTAAATATATTAATATAATTAAACCTCTGTTTAAGACTGCTGGTGAAGATTTGGGCAGGTAACTGGTAATAAAATAGACTATGTTTATTGGGACGATCCTAATGAACTTGTAGATAGGTTAAGACTGCTTTGGCTAAGTCGTGAAGCTGGGAATTCTGGAGTGGAGAATGAGATAGATTCTATTATAGAAGAATTGAGCGAAAGTGGAATTGTTTATTAAATAAAAAGATGATAGATCTATTTTATCGCGTGTATAATACATATTCTAAACCTCCTAATGCTAGAAGTTTTAAAGAAACTACTTTAAATTTAAAAGATGATAGTTGGAATGCTTTAAATTATAAAATTGGTAGTGTTAAAGATGGGGAGTTTATTGATGGTGTATCGACTTTGGGCCAGACGTTAACCAAAAAAGATGGTGCCTTTGTACAAGGTAATACTAAATATGAGTTTTTAGAATCCGAGAGTAATAAGTGGAACGCTAATAAGAACAAAATTACTGATGTGGAAAGGGGTGAAAGTTTAGACGATGTACCCACATTAGAGCAGACTTTAATAAGAAAATATGGCGCCTTTGTACAGGGTGTTAATAAATATCAATTTTTAGAATCGGAGACATGTATTTGGAATGCCAAAAAGCGAAAGATTGGGAATGTTAAGAATGCCAAAAATTTAGATGAAGTCCCAAATTTACAACAGACTTTAATAAGAAAAGATGGTGCCTTCGTACAGGGTGATAATAAATATCAATTTTTAGAACTAAAAGAAAATCAGATGGAATGCTAATCACCATACAATTAGAAACCTGGGGGAAGCGAAGAAAGCGGTGATGCTGTAAATGTTTCTCAAGTACCAACAAAGAATAAAGGATTTTGGGATTTTGGAAATAAAAGACTAGTTCGTGTTAAACCCGTTGTCGATGATAATGATTGTGTAACAAAACATCAGAGTATAACATTGGATGGTCTTAAGTTTTATGGTAAAAATAAGCAATTAACAAACATTTTACCAGGAACATTGCCAAATGATGTGGCTGTTGTCAATCAAATATTAACAAAAGGTGAGAAAACCAAAATAAAACAGGGGGATACAAATTATAATGTATTAACATTAGATACCGATGAGTGGGATGCCGAAGAAAAATTAATAAAGAATGTACCCAAAGGCAAAGATAGGACTGATATTTGTTTAATGTCACAGGCTTTGAGGTATGACAATACAAATAAACAATTTAGACAAGACAATTATATATTTGGTATTTGTTTATCTCCACAGGCTTTGAGGTTTGACAATAAATGTAAGAAATCTATGCAAGACAATAATGAAATCGATTTGATGATGTACAATCCTAAATTGTTAGTTGCAGACCCTACATCTTTAAGCGGATTTGAGACTTTAGACGGAGTGGCATATTTACCAAAAAAAAACTATGTACATCAAAGAATAAGTGATGGTATGTTAGTTGGTAGCAATGGAGGTCATTTGAAACGACGGAGGCTGGCAGATACGTTAACATTAAAAATAAATAATAAAAAATGGAAAAAATTGCTTACGAATTGTATAAGCCTGCGAGAAAGAATTTTGTTAGGTCTTTTAAGGCATTGGGTATAAACGAAATTGTTCAAATAGATTTAATAGATATGCTAGGGAGAATTCTGGTAATAAATATATTTTAACTTTAATAAACACGTTTTCTAAAAAAGCTTATGCTGCTCCACTAAACAATAAAACTGGATTAGTAGTCACAAAAGCTATAAAAACTACTCACCCAAAGGGAGTTAAAAATATTCAATCTGATAACGGAAAAGAATTTTTTAATGAAAATTTTACCAAACTAATGAAAAAGCTAAATATTAATGACTACCACCCTTACTCTGCAACAAAAGCGGCTATTGTGGTAAGGTTTCAGTGAACTTTAATGAATTGACTATAAAGAGAGTTTAGTGCACAAGGGAGTTACAAATGGTTGGATTTACTTTCAAAATTAATAAGGATATATAATAATAAAGTACATCGGTCCATAGGGATGAAACCTAACCAACTAAGTGCTAAGAACTCTAAAGATGTACACGAAAGGTTGGCATCTAAAGTACAAGTTCAAAAGCCAAAATATAAGTTGGGGGATACTGTAATGATTTCCAAGTATAAACATGTAATTAGTAAAGGATATACCCCTAACTGGTCAGGGGAGCTTTTTACCATAGCAGAACAAAGCCTGTGACTTATATTTTGAAAGATGAGATTGACAATATAATCAAAGGAGGATTTTATGAGCAAGAGTTGTTAAAGACTAAATATAAAGACATGTATTTAGTTGAGAAGGTAATTAGGATGAATGGTGATTTATTATATGTCAAATGGCTTGGGTTCCTAAGTAGCCAGAACTCATGGATTTCCGCAAAGGATGTATTAAAGTAAGGTACGGGAAAGCGTAGGGGCGGGAGCCAGTAAGTGTTCAAAAACAGTTAACCATGTTATTCTTATGGGGAAAATGTGTGATGTTAAACAAAATATTTGACCGTTATAGTTAATTTGGGAAATGTATGTATAAAAAAGTGTGTATATATACACTAGCCTACAACAATAACATATCTAAATTTTAAACAAATCGTACCACAAACACCAAAGATAGTTTTTAGATTTTGAAAATTAATTTTAAAAAATATAGGGGACGGATTGGGTTTGGAAGGATTTATTTAATATATGCATTTAAATAGGCATATATATATATTTAAATAGGTTGACATTAGTATAGGCCAAAAAGGAAATTTGTGTAGGCCGGGAGCCGGCAAGTGTTCAAAAACGGCAAAAACGGCATGTTATTCTTATGGGGGAAATGGGGTAAAATATGCTCCATCCCGGTAGTTTGCCACTACTTACTAGTTTAATTAAATTAAAATATAAATACATTTGTATATAAAGTATTAAACGAGATTTATTATCACTATTAATTTATTATCAGGGTTCTATACTAAAATTGGAAAGTTTCACCTCTAAATTGTCAAGTCGACAGAAAGATTAAGAGAGTTTTATAGTTCGTTTTAAGTTAAGAACGGGTTTGAATGTCCTTTTGTAACCCTTAACCAAACATTCCATGCCAAAAAACTCTTCAATTAATGTATCTCTATCATTTTAAGAAACTACTACTTTTTAGGTATTGTATACATTTGTTTAAATGGAAACATGTCTTTTTACACAAGAGTGTAAGTTTATTAATGGATTGAAAATCGACTTGAAGTAAAAGGTTACGTACCTTCTCACTCGTCAATCCTGTAAATACTATTAGATGACTAGTTTCGGTCCGAATTTCTCCTTGGCCGGTCACGCTAAACGTAATTAATGTTTGTTTGTGTTATATTCGTGTCCGTGTCTGTGTTTGTAAATACATGAGTGTTGTTAACAGTTTTGACGACTACGTGTGCTATGATTAAATTTAACATGCAAATTTGAAAATGGATCTTCAGTCCCGAAACTAGTCATCTATCAGTATTCACAAGGTTGGCGACGGATAAAGTCCGTAATCTATTACTTCAAGAGTATAAAGTACATAAAATATAAGCAAAAATATTTAAAATCTATCAAAAGTATCAAAGTAATATTTTTTACTAGTGCAAGTTTTCACAATAAAAATATATAGTAAAGTTAACAAAGCGAGTACTTATTGAAGTAAATTTACTTAAGTAATACTTAATTTCTTTTAATGCTTAATACGCTGATAAATCAACTCCCAAGAAGCTTTAAACTTAAAATAGTTTAATAATTTTCGATAAAAAAACGTATACAGTTCATTGTGATTCAAATAACTTGAATATATAATAAAAGGTTTGTTGAATGAAGAGCAGATACAGAGAAATAGTTTGGAAGTTGCATTGGGGTGAAAATGTATGTAAATCCAGTAGTTACACCCGTAGCTCTATGTAAATGCCCCGCGTCTAACGCATTATTTTAATCACTACATGGTCCAACGCTTATAATTGCAGTTTTAACCAAATATGGTAATTTTGTTTTAATCGATCTGATAGTTGTAAGTGTAACGTTTTTATGATTGAAAAAAAGCATTTAGGACCATTTTATAACTTATTTGAAGCTTTGACTTGTTTTATGTTGTTATAGGAAGCAGTTTTTGCTACCATTTTCACCGTAGCAGGTATCAAGCAAGCTTTTACCGTCATTGGTTGCACAATCTGGTTGTCACTTATGTAAGTAGCAAGCAAGCTTTTGTTGACACTGGTTGCACAAACTTGCCACTTATCTAAGAAGCAAGCAAGATTTTGTTGATACTGGCTTCACAAACTGGTTGTTACTTATGTAAGTGGCAAGCAAGGTTTTGTTGATACTGGCTTCACAAACTGGTTGTTACTTATGTAAGTGGCAAGCAAGCTTTTGTTGATACTGGCTTCACAAACTGGTTGTTACTTATGTAAGTGGCAAGCAAGCTTTGGTTGATACTGGCTTCACGAACTGGTTGTTACTTATGTAAGAAGCAAGCTTTTGTTGACACTGGCTTCAGAAACTGGTTGTTTCTTATGTAAGTGGCAAGCAAGCTTTGGTTGATACTGGCTTCACGAACTGGTTGTTACTTATCTAAGTGGCAAGCAAGCTTTGGTTGATACTGGCTTCAGAAACTGGTTGTTACTTATGTAAGTGGCAAGTAAGCTTTGGTTGATACTGGCTTCACAAACTGGTTGTTACTTATGTAAGTGGCAAGCAAGCTTTTGTTGATACTGGCTTCACAAACTGGTTGTTACTTATGTAAGTGGCAAGCAAGCTTTGGTTGATACTGGCTTCACAAACTGGTTGTTACTTATGTAAGTGGCAAGCAAGCTTTGGTTGATACTGGCTTCACAAACTGGTTGTTACTTATATAAGTGGCAAGCAAGCTTTTATAAATAGTGTTTGCACAAACTGGTTACAACTTATGCCCACACAAACTCTTAAACTTATCATCACGAAAATTATTTTCAATTTTTAATTCAAGATTTAGGAAATTTAATATTTGGGTAGTAAGTAAACTTGTGTAGGCCTAACTATTAAAGTTTATTTCAAATATTTCGAATTACTGTCTTCTAAAAAAAAAACAAATAAAACACACACACACTGTAGATATCAGTGAGTCAGTTGTGTTCACAAACTGTCTTGTACATCAGAAAAAATCAGCAAAAGGATAGCTATATTTGTAAGTGGTATATTTTTAACTTGAACAAAAGTTTTACTTAAACGTATAGCAGTCGGTATAAAAGAAGTCAAACATGTGAATTCCAACCCTCAAGATTTTCCAAACTATCGATTTAGATTTCACGTTAAAAGTGGCGATGGATATTTATAACGCTGAACAATTATATAGTCCCACACACTTTTATTGAACACGATAATACTAAAGTAATTTAAGTAATATTCATAAGTGAACCTTGTTGCTCTGGAAGCATTGTCATATAAACCAGATTTTCATATGTCGATTTATGTTTATTCACTATTCAATTCAGGTAGTTTGAACTTAAATACAATTTACAAACAACAAATTGTAAAATATCTTAACATCCATTTTCTCTCACTTAAGATTATATTTAAGATTACTATTATTATTTCAGAGTATTTCATTTTTATTTCATTCAGAGTATAAGGCAGAAAGTTCCAGCAATCAAACCTCGAGTCTCGAGTATTCAAAACATAATTTAATGTTAGTTGGCCTAAGAAAAAGACCATTTAAAGTATCTTCCCTCTTCCATTATGGTCCTAGCCTCTTTCACAATGCCGCAGTATTATGAATAACTCGAATGACAAATTCGTATCTATTTTGGAATAATGTCTTCATTAGAATTTGTGTGTGTGTGTGTGTGTGTGTGTGTGTGTGTGTGTGTGTGTGTGTGTGTGTGTGTGTGTGTGTGTGTGTGTGTGTGTGTGTGTGTGTGTGTGTATGTGTGTCCGTGAGCACGATAACTCTCGTAAAAATGATCCGATTTTGATGAAATGTGGTATAAACGTGTAAAGCAACATTTATGACTTTAAGTTCGAAAACCAGCCAGATCGCTCCATCCGAAGGGGCATTTTGGGGGTTTTGTACCCAAAAAATGGAGTTTTTGAACCTTTTTACATATAATTTTTGAAATAGTCAAATATTAGTTTTTACCATTGGATTTAGTTTAAAAAAACACACAATTTGGTATTTTGATCATTCCTCTACGTCAATTGGTTACAGAGATATTGAAAGCGCTAAACACAGTACGTTGTCTAATGTTATTCTTATGGAGAATAAGAAAAAAATATATCTTGCTTCCTTATGAACATATACTGACGAAACTTGGTATAAGACTTCATCTGGTTGTGGTCTATTGATATTTTCTCAAAAAGCAATTTTTTGCCAAAGGCTCCCGTAGCAGCAAACCTGTGTACTCACCCCCCATGTTATTCTTATGGAGAATAATTAAATGCTATGTCTCTCTTAATTATGAACATAAATTAATAAAAACCGGTATACGACTTCACCTAGTTAAGTTCTATTGATATTAGCGTAAAAACCCATTTATTGTGTTCCTTGTTGCAGCAAACTGCGTACTCAGCCCCAATGTTATTCTTATGGAGAATAATTAAAATTGCATATATCGCTTAGTTGTGAATATATTGTTATGAAACTTGGTAAGTGGCTTTATGTATTATTAAGACATTTATATCTCCATTAGAAATTCGCTGAGTATGCAGGTTTGATGCGACGGGGGTATTTTAGGAGTATGCTGATCTTTTAAAACCCTAATACTTGCTAGCAAATTCAATTGATCACATCTTTTAAGATTAGCTGATAAAAATTGCCTGATAATTAAGTTCCCTAACCTCAGTTAAGGGTATTTTGTTTAAAAAAGGTAATACAATTCAATTTACACCCGATAGCAAACTATTGTTTTAAAAGCAACTTTTTACAGAAATACATCCTTAACAACCTATCAGACATATTAACATTTATATCAGAGGAAATTCTGAATGATAAGTATGGCTATGAACGTTTTAAGTAAATTCAAATCAGGATTTTTCCTCTAAGGTCAATGGTATCGTTAAATTGTAAATAATTATTCTAATTTGTCAATTTGTCTATTTGTAATTTGTAATTTGTCTATTTGTAATTTATCAAAAGCAAGAACTTTTGCGTTTTTGTAATTAAAGTAACCCACCGATTATCCGATCCTTGCCTTACTGAAACCATCATCAATAAGAGTAACTATGAAAACATACAATATTTTCATGACCCTGTGGTAATTAAACCAGATATATTTATTTATCCGGATGATCGGAAAACCGTATTGAAAACCGAAACTTTATCCAATACTTATTCTGACCCGATTATTTCAGTTTTCCTCTGCCAACATGATGAGGTTTTAGGCTCGATTTAATAAGTAGTTGAATTGGTTTTTAGCTAAGGGTAATACAACTTATAAACTTTTATGAATAAATTAAGTTTCTTATGATTGTTTACAGTAGTTGAGAAATGTCGCACATATATTGTGCGTATATTGTGCGTGTGAATTGTGGCTCACGAATAGTGTGCATGGAGGGAATTTATACCTTACTTAAAGAGTCGAGAGGTTTCTACTTCATAACGAAACCGGTTAGTGCATAAATATAAGAGTGCAATAGCTTTTTGTAAAAAAAAATAAAACAAATTGTAGTAAATAAAGGGACCTCACGGAGAAATACCAAGAAGAGCTGTCTGATACCGTGAAAAAGTGTACTAACCGTGTGTGTGTGTAGTTTTATTTTATCCTGTTGATAAAAAATTATAAATTAAATCAAAAGTGTACCAACGACACTAAAAAAGTATCACACTAAAAGTGTACCTCTTGAAGTTAACAAAAGATAATATATCAACGATTTGAAGCGATTGCTACAAGAGTTATCAGATAGCAAAGAACCAGCGAAGACCGTATAAACCTATGCTGTAAACAAATCATTATGTATACTAAAGCTTTATAGAGAGTGCATTCGGGGTCGTTACATAACCTCCAACTACATAACGTTAAGTTGTTATATTATTTAAATTTAAGATGTATTGATTCCAAAACGTCAAGTTACTAAACATGAAGTTTCTTATTTATAATGTTCATGAAGTAAAGTTTCGAAATGTAAAGAGAGTATAAATAACCTAGATTTAAAAACAATTAGAGTCAAATCGTAAAGTTTATAACGTCTAGTTAACCATAATTCGCTCCAGTTCACTCCAAATATTGAAAATAAATTTGAAAACAGCCAGTTCCGTTAGACCAATTTGTAAGATGAACATGAGTTCAACACGGAAAGTGTCACAACGTCAAGTACAGTCTGACCAGAAAGATTCCTATTGCAGTTACCACACGCCAAATTATATTTAAAATATAATATCTATTAAAAATTGTTTAACTAACCTAATACTGCTTTTGAATGCAAACTGAAAATATACAAAATAATAATAATAATAATAATGCAATCTTTCATTAGTCCGGCGCGAGCGTTCGCCTCAACAATGTCAGTACCTGCATAAAGCCAGCGATCGAGCTACAGTACAATGCAGCCGAGGACGGGTTTTGAAGTTGCCTGTACTTTACGTTTTGAAACTTGATATAAACCAAGCCGTACGTACGGTAGTTTGATCAAGATTATGTTGTCGGAGAATGTTGTCATGTTGTGGATTCGACATATTCGTGAATAATGTGGGGGCAGCATAAATTCCGAATTTTCACATTGCTGATAAGCAGTGACCATTAAACAGTGGTTCGGCTGAACATCTAGTAGTGCGGGACAGGCGTAGGTAGGCCCACTGACATGAACACGGTTTAGTTCGCACCACTGTCACCCCTCATTGTCACTTTCCAAGGTTGTGTGTATGCATGTTGTGAACCTCTTGGATCTCCTAGATTAATTAACGCATTATATATGCTTCTTAACCAATCAAATTTTATAACCTAAAGAATATCGGAACTCGAATTTTCGGCTTCACCAAGCCGGTTAGTGCATAAATATAAGAGTGCAATCGCTTTTTGTAGTAAAAAATAAAATATGTTGTAGTAAATAAAGGGACCTCACGGAGGAATACCAAATTATTCTAAAAGCACCAAGCCGACATGAAGTCGGAGATATACGGTGCTATTTGACTTTTCATTTAAGTCTAAGAATTTTAAGCGGAATTTAAACTATTTATACTTTGGAAGTGGGAGACTTAGTGTTGATATAATGAGGTATATCAAGTTACATATAGCGTAGCAAGTGTTGAAATAGTGAGGTTATTTTGCAACTGCAGGAAATCTACGTGTTAACAGGTAGACTATATTGATATTTATCTTATGACGCGATTTACTACATAGATCACTTGCTGATCCACTAATAATATCACTTAGTTACTTCATTACGTAGTTACACCCCTCTTAAAGTTACTGATAATTTTGAAAGTCATCCTTGTATTAAAAACCCAAAAATGAATTCTTTAGACAGTTCGTCTGAGATTTCCACTGGATCGATTTACTTGCGATTGGTACTAAATTAAAGAGAATTGTTCTTATGTTTACAGATGTTTTATTTGTATTTTTGGGGTATTTTGTCGTTAAATAGTTTTAAAACCAAAATTAAAATTCTCTTACGGCATTTAACATGGGGCCAAATTTCACACACAATTTCACTGACCAAAGGACTGGAAATTTCACACATTTCCAGTCCTTTGGTCAGTTCGTCTGAGATATCTATCTATCTACTTGGTCGATTTGCATGCGGTTCGTTCTAAATAAAAGATAAATTTTCCTACATTTGCAGGTTTGAATTACTTTAATTTTTTTTTTATTGTAAAAACTACATTTTAAATCTGTTTCAGTATTTTCTTTTCATTGCCTAATCATCTGATTAGGACAACACGTTTATTTGTCTAAAAACTGGCAAAAGACAAATATTACTAAACACTTTGACTTAATTGAATCCTTAGTGGCCAGTTCCTCATAACGAATATACTTATGTATTATCATTTAAAGTGTTTTCAAATCATTATTTTAATACTTTCTGCTATCGTCGGGTATTTTCTTGAAACAAGCAAAACCCGTTTTGGTTTTAGGAATTACTGTGACTCTATTGTACGGATCAATTTGTGTCTGTGTACCAATAAAGATATTTTGACTTAACGTAAATTTGTACAGTTTTTTGAAACAGCTGATATAGAAACATAATTACTTATATTATTGCAAATTGTACAAGTTATTTTAGCCAAAAGATTTACATGGGAATTTTAATTATTAGCATGTAGTTCATGTAAAACGTAACCTTTTAACGAATTTCCCCTATAGGGAAGAAGCTATTACCGTAGGTGGCATGGTAAGACTTAAGCCCAAGACCATGATACCTTTTCATTTTGAGGTCCCCAGATGCCAAAAACACCATTCGTTCAAATTGTGTGTGTGTGTGTGTGTGTGTGTGTGTGTGTGTGTGTGTGTGTGTGTGTGTGTGTGTGTGTGTGTCTGTGTGTGTGTGTGTGTGTGGGTGTGTGTGTCCGTAAGCACGACAACTCTCGTAAAAAAGGTCCGATCTTAATGAAATTTGGCACAAATGTGTAAAGTACCATTTATTTGAACGAGTTCGAAAACCAGACGAATCACACCATCCGAAGGGATGTTTTTGGGGGTATTTTGTACCCCAAAAATTTTTTTGGGGGGTTTTCACATGTAATTTTTATTTTAATCTAATTTTAATTTATATTATTGAATTCAGCTCAAAAAAAAACCATTTGGTATTTTGATTATTGCTCTACGTCAATTGGTTACTGAGATATTGAAAGTGCTAAACACAGTAAAATGTCTATTGTTATTCTTATGGAGAAAAGGAACAATTTTATATCTCGCTTATTTATGAACATAAACTGATGAAACTTGGTTATGGTTTCATCTGGTTGTGGTTTATTGTTGTTTGCACAAAAAACAATTTTTCGCCTATGGTTCCCGTAGCAGCTAACCTAGGTACTCGGTCCCCATGTTATTCTTACGGAGAATAATTAAAATGTTATATATTGCTTATTTATGAATGTATATGGATGAAACTTGGTATGTGGCTTCAATTAGATAAGATCTATTGATATTTACATAAAAATCCATTATTTTCTGTTCATTGTGGCAGCAAACCTGCATACTCATCCCCAATGTTATTCTTAGGGAGAATAAATAATATTATAAATATCGCTTATTGGTGATTATATTTTTTATGAATCCTGTTAAGTGGATTAATGTGTTAATATGACATGTAAATTCATTGGAAATTCGCTGAGTGCGCAGGTTTGCTGCGACGGGGGTATTATTTTACGTTATGTTAATTACTTTTTCTCTTATGTTTCTTATGTTTCACTTGAAAAGTATTATAGAGAGTTACGGGGTGAAGTTGTGAGTTGCGCTAATATAGAAAAAAACTACAAATCATAGTTGGTAACTTCTTCTGTAGTCTACCATCGAATACTCAACCTTAACATTGTATCCATCGAATTTCGACTGGCACCAACTACTGTAGTCTATATTTAAAACGATACTTTTGGAATGCATGTATTTAAATGGGAAACCTGTCGTACAAATTTGATGATGTTTATGACGAAACGCTAATATGTTGCCTATAAAAATATTCATTAGGATTTCTTCGTGTATCGAAAATGGTAAACAATTCCCTGATCCGGTTTATTTTATTGCTAAATTAGTCGTTTTTAGTCTCTTAAGTGGTCAGAAATATAAAAAATCACTAGAGAATAACAACCAACCAAAACTGACGAATATTTATTTTTAAGGTGATTCTTTATAGTGGGACAAATAAGCGAAATAACTGCGCATTTTGTGGCACAGAGGTGAATTTTTATATTCTTAAGATATATAGATTTTGGGGCATTTTATTTGTTCACCCTGAGGGGGGTTTTTGTGGAGTTTTTACCCCAAGAAGGGGTTTGAAACTTTTACAATGCAATTTGAAAATAACTATTTTTGTTGCCACTAGTGGAATCGGTTTGGAACTAAACAATTAAGTAGATTGGATTTTTTTTACTCCAGTTGGCTGTGCAGAAAAGCAAAGTTATGTTAAAAAGTCTATTTGATTTCATCTCCAAAAGAGAAGAATTGTGTACACTGTGTTTACCGATTTTCTGCGAAGCCAACTGGGATAAAAACTCCAAAGTAGGCCTACTATATATATTTCATATATGATTCCACCAAGTGGAAATAAAAAGGTTTTTTTATTCAATGTAAACACTTTTTTATATTGATTTTTTAGACACAAACCCTCGCAAAAAATCTCTTTTTGATATCAAGTGCCCCAAAATAGTTTTTCTTTTAAGAATGGAACATTTATTTCTGTTCAAATTTTGTATTAATATCGCACCATGAATATTTAATATACTTTATTCTCCGTAAGAAAGCGTGCTGTATTAACATTTATTTGATTTCCTCTGCAACGAATTTACGTGGAGAAAAAACTCAAAATACTAAATAGTTTTTTCAAAGCTGACTAAAATTGTGGTAAAAATAGAGTTATTTTAAAAATTGCCGTAAAAATTAAGAAAGATTCCCCAAAAAGTAATGTTTGTGGTCAAACTAAATGCCCCAATATCTATAACTTTTAAGAGAACTTAAATTGCAGCTTGTGCCTAATTTCACACCGTTATCACCAAATGCACAATTTCGGTGCTCTACTAATACTACTTTTGACTTTTAGCTCTAAATAAAATAATGTGTTTATGTTGACCAGGAGTATGAATGAAGTATGAGTATCAAAATATTGAGATAAAGCCACAGCAACCCAACCTTAAGCAGCACTACTATAATTAGATACCATCCCGTACCGGCAATTGCGGGGGGACGTTGAGTTGGGATTCCAAACCTCACACCACTCTAATTGATGGATTAGCTTGATCAGGCCTAAGAACAATCATGACTTTGTCTAATCGATGTACCAACTGCCTCACGACAGTAATGTCTGAATTTGTATTAGCCTAATCTTGTTAGGATTTAGTGGTGAGCACGCATAAGAAGAAGATACAAAACCCCTCGCCTAAAACCAGCTAGCAAATTCGACCTCAGAGTGGCCAAATTGAAGGAAAGTGGTACTTCACTTTTACCTAAATGTTTATATTGTTACTAGTATTATAATTACTGAAATGCACCATGTAGATTTCATGAATCAACCCCGATAAAATTATACCGGGAGTTTTATTGTTATAGCTGGAGTTATACAATTTATTCTTAATTTTACTTTAACACATAAATTACGCAGTAAGCCTATTATGAAAAAATGCATTGAATTTAAGCTTTAAAAAATATAATAGTAACCAATACACTACTCACCTACATAAATATAGCACAAACCAAAAAGACCCTACTCTTTAAACTTTATCTTCATATGGGAGTTCAAACGGACTAATACGCGATAACTGAGATTCAAAAAGGATCATTTAGCTTATTTCCTCTCAGAATTAATCGTAATTTGTGTATTCAGTTTATATTGTAAACGGCAATTCAAGGTCACAATTAACTATAAATACATTTGTAATCAACGGATACTATTTACCATATACTAATCGAAACTTTCACGAACTAGAGAGCGATACCGTACACAACTGAATGAACAGTTATTGTATTTGCCACGGTAGCAAAACTAGCGGTGCTAAAAAACATATAAGTATGTAAGATATAAGAGCTTACCCTTTTTATAAATCTAGGTATATAGGAAAACCTATTAATTTAATGGATTGGTTTTATTTGTCTATCAATTTATTGTTTAATTAAAAGGAAAAGAAAATTAAAACATTTGTAATATACAAATAACTGGTTCGAACATTCCATAAACAAATTTAAATATTTTTTCCAAACAAAACAAAAACTAAAATGTTTTGAAAATAAAATAAAACACAAAATTATTATACAGTGCTCTGGAACAGCGTAGATACTGTATGATATTAATAGAGAACGAAACCAACTTATAAATGAGTGATAAATACTGTGTACTACGGTTTTACAATAGTGTATTGGGTGTTTCAAAAACACTGCTTATATCTCAGAAGCGAATTACGCTCCTGGCCCAAAACAAATATGTCTATACTATCAACATTCTAATTTGTATACAATATTTTACAAATATTGAAAAATATACCTTTTTTCTCCTAAACACAAAGAATTCCAAGGAACACTAATTGTAACACGTGGTGAACCCGCGGCACAATCACATGGGAAGTCCTAGTTGGCGATGGGGATGTGATAAACTGAAACCCGAGCATTCGGCGCTCCCTCCCCCCGAAATTGGCCCCGCCCCCGGCCCCGCCTCTCCATTCTTGTGACCACTATCGCCTAAAGTGCCTCCATGGTTATAATAAGGGTGTGTGGGATGGGTGCCCAAATCACCCGCCAAATTGCTCATTTAGTTAATCTTGTAGACTCTAGACACATTTCCCCGACTCCTGCTTCTTGATCTCCCTCTCTCTCACTCCCTCCCTCCCTCGCACTCCCCTCTCTCTTTCTCTCCTCCCCCTCTCGTCGACTTCCCGATTGTTCGTTCTGTTAGCTAATGTGGAGACACTAATGTATATTAGTGTATGTTAGCTGCTCGTTTGCAGCCCGGTTCGACCAACGAGGGGTATAAAAGCTTTACGATTTTATTTAATTTCAGAAGTGAGGTATCTACCACCTCACTTTAATGCGATAAATTTTCTTAGTTAGAGTTACTTTAACGTGTATGAGCCGATGTCACGTGTTGTTTATGAGACAAATTCATGTTTAAAAATATCTCCAATGTATCTTTACTACTGTTTTTTTTTAATTCTCTATATACATACTACTTTCGTAGAGGTATTATGACAGACGAATGTAATGTATATTTTTTTTCTGATCCAATGTGGAATCCAATGTAGGATAACCCAAGTAAATTATTTTAAATATTTAAAACAAACTTTATACCAGTCGCGAGAAAAGAAGCATGTAACAACAGACGTCCAGGAAATTCCAGCAAAAACAACTATATCTTTAGAAACTAAACAATTCTACATATTTAAGAGAATTTTCTACACTGCCTAAAATAGACGACACAAAGAGAAAACTAAATCCATTTTAGACAGCATTTAAACAAAATAATAATGAAAACATTTTTAACTCGTGGCCAGGAAAAATAGATGTTAAATATAAAGTCAAGATAGGAAAATATTACTTACGAAATAAAATATCTATAGCTAAATATGGACTATTGTTTAAAGATTAGGGTGGCAAAATTGAATAGATCAGCCGTGAATTCAGAAACCGTTTTGTAGCTGCAGATTTTCTAAGACACCTTAAGGTCAGAAGGCTTATAGGTCTTCTTCAGAACTTAACAGTCATAATGAGTTTGAGCTGTGTCATTAACCAGATTTACTAATTGGACAATATATTTACCATTTATTTCAGAGATTTGGCAAAACACGAGGAATGTTTCACCTAAACAATCGTCAGATAAAAGATTGATCGAATTACACAATAATTACAATCACAACGCCGGAGTTCGCCTTAACCAAAGGCTTCAGATTGTCAGCCTAATTTTATCGAGGAGGTAGCCTATCTGAAAATCCGATTATTCGTAGATGATCCATCAATTTGGAATTAGTTGAAGAGTCAGTCGAGTGGGCGCGTTATCTTGTAATAATTCTAGTTTATGATTGATTGATCGGATTTTTTCGACTCGATAAGTTTTTGTAATCAAAACACAGCCCTCGAGAGCTACACGGATTGCTGGCACTTGTGACTAGATTCCCGACAAGTCTTACAACCAAACACTGTTTCTTGTTAACATATTAGTTCTTTCGTCATAAGATGTAAAATTTGAGTGGCTTTCCACTCAAGGGTTTGTTCGGTTCTCCTGTTTTTGTCGATGATTTTGTTTACTTTAGAAACTTTGTGAAATTTCGTAATAATGTAAACACGCACTATGCCCGTTCCCAATTTTACAGCTGGATTTTATCATCTATCAAAACTACATGATCATGCATATCCCAAAACAATATGTTTGAGGCTTTGTTTTTTTGTTCTTTAGTAAACATTGAATGTTGGGAGATTTTTTACCCTAGTTAACTAAAATATCCGTAACCCCTGTAGATTTGAAATTTAAAGTTTACCATTTTCTCTAGTGGGCAAATTAACCTAATCCACACGCAAACGAAACCGATTTGTTATTATATAATTTAAATACATCGATTGTTGTCTATAGTAAAAGAATGGACCGCAAAGGGTTTGAGATCAATGGCATGTTTCTCGGTTTTTATTCGTCAAATCGGTCCACCGGGAAAGCGCCACTAGGACCAGGTAACACACCGGCAAAGCGCCACTGCAAAATCTACCCTCCCAAAACGCCAGTGCGGCTTTTTTGTTGTCAGAAATATTTATAAGAAACTGCCCTAGCAGTGGGCAAATAATGGTGCACACTTCTCATTTACAGTTCAAACCAATATACTGGCTTTAGTTTAAGATCTTTTTATCTAAAACCAGTATACAGACTAGGACTTAATTAAGGGCTCAACTAATCAAATCATTTAAATATACAACTACTATTTATTTTAAACATATACTTTAATATTAAAACAGCCACATTTGACTTAGGGCCTACATATTAGCAATCGGCCCACCTTCACAGACACACACATCAAGAAATGTAATATACGAATTTCTCAGTTTTTTATCTCCAAGAGTTTCCGGTTCACGCAGAAGGGTTTTCTTCCTTCGTTGCGTAGATTCACAAGTTTTAGCGAGATTTATACAAATGTAGGCAGGTATCTATCTGGGCCTCCTTCAGGGTGTCCGAGTGGGGAGACGGACACTATTTTTCAATCTTGCTATGAAAACTTTCACAGGCGTTTGTGGTCCGCCAAAGGTCCGATGAGGTTAGAGCCCAATTGAGAATAAGAATCCGTAGCGTTTATTGTTTGTTTAACATTCCATTTTCCGCCCGATTACCCGGCTACCTGGCTACCTGGGGTAGCGTTGGCGCTTTCCCGGTTCACCCCGTCAAATAATTAGAACATTAACTATAAACATTCTAAATTTGAGCTATAAACTTTCCCTCAAGACAAATGCCGGAGAAGTGTGAAAAGCTGTTTTTTATATTAAAATACTAGAAATTCGTCATAACAGGGGAGCTTATTCAATGAATTTATAATGCTATGTTATCAATAAAAATATAAATACAACGTAGACATAGGGAAACAAATTTATGTACCGTACTTTACGATGGTTTAAATGTATCCGCAAGTTTGCCAGGGAACAGGGAAGTTAAAATATATATAACTTAGATAATAACCACATTACCATACTTTTACAGAGGATTTATCATTTATTAAAATAAAGTTGGCTGTTTCGAAAACATTTCATAATTTTAAAGACTCCTTTACAAGGATTCACTAGCCGGTTTATGCAGTTTATAACCAATGTTTGTCCTATATTTTTATTACGATTCCGTACGCCTTCTCGTAATCCCTTGAGTAGGATGCCCCTAGTAGTAACCCATGTACAAGCGCTCCAAAGTAAAACATAATTTTCAGATATATATTTTAAGACGACATACAAGTCATTTATTTTTCCTGAGTTAGGTGTACAAAATAAAATTATTATTAACGTCCAGCTGATTCTGTACGAAAAAAGTCACTTATAATATTATCTTTTGGACTCATGTGGTGGTCTCATATTCAAGGATCAAATAGCACGTGGATGAATTTAAAATAACTGGTCAAACTTAATTTGTTTAATGTATACATTCCTCAATAATTGTATTGTTTCCAATGGTGTCGTATTGCGCTCGCCGATTGGGGCGAGCGCCGAGGCTTAATTAATTAGTAGTGCGAGCGCCGAAGCCATAAATCTTGTAAGGGTCTGGTCAATGAAGCAGAAGTGACGTGGGTAAACACCAGCCCCAATGGTACAATTGGTGATAGCGTAATTCGTCCAATTATACTATTTTGTGCCGGCATTAAAAATAAAAAAAATACTGTTTAATAAGCTAAGCCTTTATTGCCAATCTAAGTTTTAAAGTTATATTTTCGTCATAGTTGTATAGCTGCAAGTTGTCTTTAAAATTTAAAAGACGATTAGGATAACACAAAACTAAGGTAATTTTAGCCAGTTACATTTTCGTTGGTCTCACTTGAGGTGCCAACATTACCAACGGTATAGAATGCGGGTTTCCCAGTCAACAAAAACAAATACGGTCATCCCCCTCCCCCCTACCCTTACAGCCTCCTCCTGTTATATCGATGCCTGTAACTAAACATCTTGTCAGTTCGTCAGTTGGAGTGGAACTCTTAACCGAGATGGAACGGGAAGAAACACATGTGATTTATCCGGTTCGTTAAGCGCTGTCAAAACTGTCACAACATAGTCAGGTAGTCCGCTCGGCGCTCGCCCCACTCGGCGCTCGCCCCACGTAAAACCGTTTCCAATTGGGAGTTCGAGGTTTTTACGATAGCTAAAATGAGAACACAGTAATGTCTTTGGAAATGTTTCTATACAAGTTAATAAGGATAGTAAATATAAAATTGTGAAAGAAAAACATCACATTCTGGTAGTTTTAAATTGTTGATGGTTTTTTTTTACAACTTAAAATTAAAGCCACATCCAATAATAATGCTCTTCAAAGAGAAAAAATAATTATTCAGAAAAAACAATACACATTTTAATATTTATGTGGTATCTTTGGCATTATTTTTTGTTTCATTAATTTACTGAATAATTTAGGGTGGATTGTTGCCGTAGTGGACAAGCTTCAAAACCACGGCAGCGGTCCTGTCGGGGGTTAGAATCCTAGTCATAGCGAGTAAATGTTATCAGTACCGTTCAACTGGTACTGAAACGGCACACACCTTGCTTTGTTAGAGAAGTTCCACGCACAGAACTGTTTTGTGCGTTCCGGGCAAAGTAAGTAAAAATAGGCTGCCACTTTAAAATACTAATATAAGTAATTATTTACGTTCTTTCGAGTTTAATTTTTTTATTTGTATATTATATGCAGTTATTTTAAGCAGCTCAACGTATTTAACAAAATTTATGTTTGGTGAATACATTTTCCAATCATTTTCTAAAAAAAGGTATCAGAAAACTGACACATATACTTTTAGCCATGTGGAAAAACTTTTAATATTTACTAATTATATAATGTAAAACACGGTAACATGAGAATCGTCTTTTAAACTATTTGTTCAAAAATGTTCCCCCAAATCCCTTTATTGGAGGTACTACAGAGACATTTGTTAAATACACAGCATTGGTTTTAAGAGGGGAAATTCCCCTAGTCACCCCAGGGTTAGGTGGCAACAAATTCCAAATTTCCTCTTTTGCTAAATGTTAAATTAACCAACATACCAAGTTTTAATTACATTGACCAGTAAATAAGAGAGAAATCAAAAACTTTCCTTCCTCCATAACAATGAACTTGGACAACGTACTGAGATTATCGCTGAATGAAATTTAAAATTTTCTCCGCAACCATTAGTCGTATAAAATAATGATTTATTTAGTTTATTGAGTTTTATTTTAATTTATTTTCTTAAAAATTGAAAAATTTCTGAAACAAAAAACTCTATTTTGGAATCTTTTATAGGGTGCCTACCTGTTGATTGACGTGTTAGTTAGTCGCAGGCAGTTGGTGGACTTAAAAAATGAATATTAATAATTAAATAAAGTACTGAAACACACTGATCGACATGTTAGTAGCTCGCAAGGACAGTTGGTCGACTTTTAAATAAATAAATGTAATAACAGATGGGCTACTTGCTCTATGTACCAGTTGCTCGCGACCCCCACTCTTTGTCCCGAAGAGAGGGGAGAGGCGGATATACGCGCGGAATTACAGGAACAGTCCTCTTCCGTTCATAGCTGTAGGCACGTCCTAGTAGCGGAGTAACTTAGCGTGGAACTGATCGTCACTGAGCAGACATACAAACACTTAAAACCAAAATTCCCCGTATGATAAAGATTTACCCGTTAATGTGGCTGTAGTTATATGACGCTAAATAAAAATAGAAACGAAATGGTTTAATATTTATTCGCTCCCATAATATGTTATAATTGTATCAAATAACATGTATACGTTAAGGAGTATTCTGATAGACAATTTCTCCGTTATTTATGAATATATTATAAAAATTGAGCTATCGAAATGTTTACACTGATTTGTAGCCACGGCCAGATTTAGGCATAGGCTACATAGACAATTGCTTAGGGGCCCGATCCACAAGGTGGCCTGCACTACAAATAAACCATAAAAACCTAAAACAATACTCCAACAAATTTAGTTTACCTTGGGGGTGGACGGCAAGGGCCCTCAACCACATGTTGAGCCTAGGGGCCTACAGACTAAATCTGGCTCTGAACGCAGCTGGGCATAAAGTCAGTTACGCAGCTGGGTGTTTCGTCAGTTACGTTATAAACGGTACTGTCCGCCCCTAAAGTTCAATATCTGTCTATCCTATTCTCTAACATGAGTAAGGTTTGCTTGCTTACAAATCTGATTTAAAAAAAACTGCTCCAGTGATGTCCCAAAATGTTGGACATATCTAACTTCTGGGATAAAAATAAGTTGCAGGCAGGTGTCATTCTCTTGGCAAACTTAAATAATATAATAAAATAATTGACTATATATACTGAAGTAGACTTCTCATTGTCATTGTAAAAGCTATCCCTATTTTTGTGTGTGCTAGGATTCAAAGAGTACGTAGTATTAAATATATAGATAAAGAGTTGACAGCAGCACAATTTGTCAGTGACCTAATCAAACTACATCCCCTTCAAATTCTGGAAAACACTAAAAGTCGGACTGCTGGGTCATATAGATGGTATGTCTCCTTCAGTATTTATAGTAAATTATAAAAGTAATATGAAAAGTAAAATATACAAATTTATGTTATGCATCTTAAAATCAAAACCAAAGAATCATAACAGCTGTTTGTAATCAATCAGTGTATTGTAAAAACGATTGAATGAAGAATACATACAAAGCGGTCATGATACAAAGCGGTCATAAACGAAATGAATCGAAGGGATATTGAGCTATAAAGACAACTGGAGTTACCTTAAACTTGCAGAAAAGGGACAAATATAAGCTAAGCAAATTTGCTTGCCATTAGGCGGACGTGGTGTAAAATTACTCCACTTATATAAATAATCTGTCTCACATGGACCGAGCAAAGCTAGGTCTCCCAGTGACTTAGCCAACTATGGTAATATCCTATTCTTTACTCTAATATGAGTAAGATTTGCGTGCGTCCGTGCTTGCTTGCAACTCTGATCTCAAAAACGGCTCCAACGATTTCCTTCAAATGATGGAAATAACTAATTTATGGGATAAAAATATGTTCCAGGCAGGTCTCATCCCCAGGAAAAATCAAATAATGTAAAAAAAACAAAATGAAAAGATAAACAAATTTAAATTGGGCTTATGGAGTTAAAATCAAAACAAAAGAATTGTAACAGCTGTTCATAACCAACCAGGGAACTGTCAAAGTAATTCTCGTGCTGTTTACAATTGTTAACATGTGGTTTCCTGAGAGCAGTGATTAAAACTGGTGAGCGAAGAATGTATATATAGAGTGGTCATATCCGAAATAGTTCAAAGGAACTATAACAAAGGATTTATAAATAACAACTGGAGTGACCTTAAAAATACAGAAAAGAGGCAAATGAGCAATAAAAATATGATTATAAGTTAACAGGATAAACTCAAGAAACTATTTATTGATTATAAGTTGGGGGAAGTGGGGAAATATTACTCCCAGTCATCTAAACAAACTGACTGGCCTTCCTCGAGTAAAGCTCGACCCCCCAGGTACTTTTTATTATAATTGCAGCTGTTAATACTATATTGGCAGGTTGTATGTTATATGCAAGGAAAATACCTAAAATCTGTCAATCTTTCTGAACGCCGATTATAGAGCCATGGAATTTTATGTTATTCATGTGAAAACTGGAAATGGTGTTAAACAGTGTGAGCCTGTATGACTGTATATGTATATGTATATGAACTGTATGAGTCTGGATATTTCGTGGAGTTAAAACGGAAACGATCCTTTAATAGATAAAATGTTGATTGAAACGCGATTTAAGATTGAAAGCGGATGAGATAAATCGAAACTATTTATACTGTATTTCTTGCAAGCAAGTCTTATTGTTCTTGGAGCTCTTTCATAAACATAATTCATTACTTTCATAACCAAGCAGACGACGGCGACGCTAGAAAACCCAGCAGATTTGGTGACATATTGAAATTTAGAATATAATTAAGTGTTTTTATTTTTTTTCAAACGGTAATCCATTTAAACCAATAGTTGTGTCAGGAATCACCTTGGCCACAATCAAATTAAGGGACTTGCCAAATAGAACTAAAATATACTAGTTGTCCTGTTCCGAGCAAGTTTGTACCAATGAAATGTAAATAATACAGAGCTCTTTTCTCGTGTAAAAAAGTGAAGCCTCAGTGGAGGATATTTTTGTCATCTGGTTAAAGAGTAATAAAGACTTACATAACTTGTGAAGAGAGGATTTTAATGATTAAACATATTGTTGCCATGAATACCGGAGGCTATAGAGGTCAAAATGGCATGTAGGCACAGTTTTTTACCCCAGACGAGACCTCTATAGATATTTACCTCGATGGTTTGTACGCCTCGAAAATTTACTTCAGTTGTAAACAAACAAAACGAAACATCTCATAACGGACGATAACATCTGAGAATAATTCGAATAACGTACCTTCAATCAACATATAGTTTATACTTCTGCCGTCGGATAGCGTCACAGTTCCGAAAAATCAGCCCTTTACTGTTTTTGAGTGATATCCTGTATTTTAAAATTATGAGACGCATTTGGCAAATCTACGTAAAAATACCTATCACTTGACACCTCAAATGTTAAAATCCGTCCAGCCGTTATCGAGTTAAGACTGTGAAGGAAAACCCTAGCATATTAATATATAGAAAATAAGCGAGACAAAAACCAATATTTACTCTATTAAGAACAACATCGAGTACCGATTGGCCGATGGTCGATGTGGATATCGATATGCAGTGTATAATAACCAAACAATGTCGGTATTTCAGTTCGGTCTCCACTTCAGAAGGTGCGTGTCGCTTTTTAGCTGCTAGTGTGTGCAGCAAACAGTTAAATGGGCGCGGTCAGATTTTGAAATCACGACCAGATTATGCGATATGGTGTTTAACTGCTGGTGTTTAACTACAAGTTAGCTGGACTTAGTTCTCCAAAGCGCCAAAAGGTAGGAGCACAATCCAGAGAGTGAAGTAACCAGCGTTGCCGTTGGAACTGCAATTTTTTACAAGGATCAGCAAATTTATTGCCGCACCTGCGTCCTGCGTGGTGGCGCGTGCGGCCGGTCTAACATTGGGTTCCGCTAGAAGCTCCGCCTCACCCCTCTTCTTTGGAAGTTAGAGTGGAGGGTGCAAGCAACTGGTACATCCAGCCAGTAGCCAATTTGTTATTACATTGATTTATTTAAAAGTCGACCAACTGTCCATGCGAGCAACAAACATGTCGATCAGTGGGTTTTAGGACTTTATTTAATTATTTATAATTATATTCTAAAACTCTACCAACTGTCCATGCGAGCAACTAACATGTCGATCAGTGGGTTTCAGGACTTTATTTGACTATTTATAATAATTTTATAAAACCCTACCAACTGTCCCTGCGAGCAACTAACATGTCGATCAACTGGTGGGTCCCCCTTATATAAGCAATGTAAGTTCTGAACTAAAATTTCCCCAGAAATGCGGGTGGTGTCATTTCTTGAAGACCTAAACTTCAAAAAATGATTCCCTATAGCCTACTTATTTTAATTAAAATCGTTTGTTCAGTTTTTGAGAGATATGGATTTTTACATTTTTTAGCAGTTTTGGGGGATAATTACCCTTCAAATTTAAAAATCTTAATAATGCCTCGAATATCGTGGACTAGTACCTAAATACCGAATTTGATCAAAATCGTGTCATTGGTGTGTCCATACAGATCCATACAAACTGACTGACATCACCTTAAAATCAATGTTTATGTTTATGGATCACCAAACAACAACTGTTCCACCAATAACACAAATTCGAAAATTTTGACAAAAACAATTTCTCCATATACCAGGTATACGGTGAGAAATTAAAAAAAGTTTAAATAAAGTTAGATTGTTTTTAAACCCAAGTATTCGGCGGGGTTCACGAATACGGCACCAACCCATAAATGTTATAAAAAAACACATTAATACGGCACCGAAACCTTCACCGGTCACCATTACACACATTTACCCGGCACCAACCACCCCTCTTACCCATTCCACTTACATCCCTCCTCTTGCACCCCCTCCCTCTAACTAACTACTCCCTCGACCATCTCGTCGGATTTGTAACAGCATAGCCCTCTAGTCTGTACTAGAGACTGCTATGGTAATAGACTAGGAGCGACAAGAGTGTTTTTATTCACGATAGATAGTTGATTACGGAGGGTAAAATTTGATTTCTCATGTATACAGGATTGGAGAAACTTGTTCCATAATCAATAGTGGGATATACCTACTCTAAAAAAACATTACGAACTGTTAATTTCGCAGATGTCCAATTGCACCGGCGGTTAGGGATCAGTCCAAACTCATATGTGTCCAATTGCACCGGCGCCCCTTTTGGGGGGGTGTTCTAATTGCACCGGTGGTCAATTTAAATTATTCAAGAAGCTTGTCTTGTATTCAACTAAGTATAAGACTAGGTTAAAATATAGAGGTTGTAGAAATAAGTATTACCATGTATTACATTTAATGCCATTGTTCCGTAAGTGTGAGTAAAGGTAGACCCTCATTCCTCGTAAAATGTATTTTGCAATGTAAAAATATTAGTGTTGCTACGGATAAACACAAAATTAAACATTAAATAATAGCATGTGGTAAGGAATCATCGGAAAATGTTTGATAAAATATTCTATTAATAAATTGTTAAACACTTATAAACCTAGTTACAAATACATGAGGAAGCATGGCACTATGTTTGAAGATAAATGTAGTAGCGTGGGAAAGGGAAACAGCGTCGAGAAGTGGGGTAGGGTTTGAGTGGGGAGGATAGATTTTGACCACAGGTGCAATAAGACACTTTTCGGACGGAGGAATGTTTTGACCCTTGCAAATTCCTTTGACCGCCGGTGCAATTGGACATGAGCCGTTAATTTGACAGATAATGTATTTATTCCATTCATTACAAAAAATTATTATTTAAAACGCTAAAAGTCTTTCAATCTTGTGTGTTTTTTATGTTACAAACTATTTACTGGCAAGCTGGATTTTATTTGGTGGTGGAACCCTTCATCGTAAATGTCCTTTTCGTACTTATGAATTTATAACTAACTCCCTTCATAACCTACTATGCATTGCCATTCCAGAAGTAATTGTTTGTTATTTGTAATTGTAGCAACTGGTCTTGCTAGAGTACCGCGCTTCGTTAGTAAATCAATAGCTGTTA
Source organism: Allygus modestus (assembly GCA_963675035.1). Taxonomy (NCBI): domain Eukaryota; kingdom Metazoa; phylum Arthropoda; class Insecta; order Hemiptera; family Cicadellidae; genus Allygus; species Allygus modestus. The sequence goes on along the minus strand of OY776113.1, from coordinate 42,081,141 downwards.
AAATTCAGTTGATTTATTACTATTCTTCTATAAGTTTTACAACAAAGAATTGGCGACCTGAAGGGTGATGCCTTAGACGTTTGTAGGTTATAGGAGATTTTGTCGCACTGAAGGGCCTACTATTAAAACCAAACTGTTAGCAAAACTTATAATATAGTCTCTATTCCAATTTTTAAAATGTTACCTTACTTCTATGAGGTTAACATTCAATGTATTTATTGCGGAATTCTACGTTTTTTTTCAATTGAAACTATGGACCCCCATAAGTAAGCTTGTGGACCTATCGAAGTTGGAGTGTGCGGGGGTATTTTCGGTTTTGCTTTTTGAAAGGCGTGTTCGTTTTATTATTATCCTGTGTTCGCAGGTTAAACCAGAGCTTTAATACCATGAGAGAGTTAAGATGGGACTGAAATAGTTGGGAGGGAGTAGAGAATGAGGGGAGTATATTTGGGGTTGTGGAGGGGGGACCTCTCTACCCTACCTGTAAATTGCCTTGGTGCCGTATTAAAGCGTGGAATTAATTACGCCTGGTTTAACCCTTAATGAGGGTCAGATTTGGTGCCGTATTCGAGTGCCGCCGTATTTGGTCAGCTGATAACTGTAATGCCTGAAGTAAAATCGCAAAATCGATGATTAAGGTATAATAAAACCGCTTCACTATGAAATCTTCTAAGGAAAGTAATATTATAGTTAGGCAAATAGTAATAACAAATAAGGTATTGTTTTAAATCAAAATAACTATTCTAATAAGACGAGTAATTACTGTTTTATTTTTAAGTTAGTCGCTGAAAGTACGAAACAAGCCGTTTTCACATTGTACATAATAATGTATAATTATGTATAATAATTGTATAATAATGTATAATAATGTATAAGTGTATAATTATTATACACTTCATTATTACTTTACTTCATATGGGTACGCAGTTATAAACACTATTCACGTAAACGGTATTGGGTGTCTCGCTAGCCTATTGGCCAGCGTCTTGAGTTGCATTGAAAGAGGTCACGGGTTCGATTCTCGGGGCGCCTTCATGACTTTGAGAGGGTTGGACCAATGACCTCTTACAACGTTTGTGATAAAATACCACTGGTGTGGATAAGCAAAAAAAAGTAATCGTTGAACGTGCTTTGATCACTTTGTTTTAAACGGTGCAGACTTAGGAAAACATTTCGGGATAGATACCTTTGTAACAACTTAGTAACCTAGCAATTCCTACCAACGAAACCGAGCTCGTTAAAGATATACGCCTATATAATTACTCATTCGGTAAATTCACATTGTCCTTGTACCCCTTTGCCAAATAATAATAATATTATATAATTTCTCTTGTTAAAATAATTTCAACCATCAGCCAATTTTGATCTTGTTCTTGATCGAAACTCACTGAGTGCTTAGTTGTTTAGGATGTGGCAAAAACCAAGTTCGGCCAAAGTACCATTACTTTAATACTACTACTTGACCACCCTTATTAAACTAAGAGTGGTAAAGGGTGTTGAGGGTTAACTCTTTTAAGGTTATCTCGTCCCAGACTCCCAGATAAATAATTTTTCATTAAGGGGTCCTCATTCACCCTTCAATGTAGGGGTCATGTAGGTGTAAGGTCCAGCCAGGGCCTATTAGACACCTGAACAAATGCCCTGGTATAAAATATCTAGATTCGTTTTGTAAAATCAGAAGGCCTAAGTAATTACATAGTTGGTCACCACGTCGTGAGATGTATATCACAGTGTAAACGCCTGGCAAGTCAATATAAGTAAAAATTAAATGGGCATCTACATTTCTAAAATAAGAAAACTATTCCAACAAATTCTTGTCAAATACATCACATTGCTATTACAAAATATAAATATCGTAAAAGCTTAATAAATTTCTAAAGGAGTTTTTTCATGATAGGTATTCACTTGCCTTTTAGAAAAAGTAATAGCTGTTACCCGGCAGACGTTGTCATGCCTTTTATTATTACCAACTAAAACCAATATCACCAAGATCACCTGTTCACTTAAACATGTCATGTAAATAACAATATCTTTCCATAAAATTTATTTGGGAACCCTTTTGGGTCTCTAGGAATTGAGTTAGGACGAAAAGGATGGCTTAAAAACCTTCTCCGTGAAATTTTACATATATATGCCAAGTTTCATGGCAAATGGTCCAACGGTGTCCGAGTCCATAAACATCAAATATATATACAAACAAACACACCAACATACTTTTTTATAAATATAGATTAAGCACCAAACTCATCAATAAATGGCTTATATACATAAAACATGACCCCATATATTATTGGGAAAACTATAATTTTGCACAAACTGTATGAAGAGTTAACTACAAAACGTGGAGTAAAATGAACTAATTTGTGTAGATAATGCTATAATATTTTTGTTTTCTTCATTGGTAATCATGTTATGATGACCGATATAAAGATTATGATGAACAAAAATCAGTAAGTGTTAACTTAGGTAAAATTAGGTTGATATTATTACCGATTGTGACATATGTATTGACTTGTGATAAGTAATCAGCTATCAATTATCAGCGCATTACTCAGAGTGGAAATCAAGTGTGACATGTGTCAAGGTGGTTGACAGCTCGTACAGCTCGAGACTATTCCTACTGTTGGTTCTCGACTTACTAGTATCTCTGAGATACTGACCGTTACTCACTCAGTTGGTTGACAAGTGTATTACATGTGTCAAGGCGGTTAACAGCTCATACAGCTCGAGACTATTCCTACTGTTGGTTCTCGACTTACTTGTCTCTCTGAGATACTGACCGTTACTCACTCAGTTGGTTGACAAGTGTGACTTGTGTCAAGGTGGTTGACAGCTCGTACAGCTCGAGACTATTCCTACTGTTGGTTCTCGACTTACTTGTCTCTCTGAGATACTGACCGTTACTCACTCAGTTGGTCGACAAGTGTATTACATGTGTCAAGGTGGTTGACAGCTCGTACAGCTCGAGACTATTCCTACTGTTGGTTCTCGACTTACTTTTCTCTCTGAGATACTGACCGTTACTCACTCAGTTGGTTGACAAGTGTGTGACATGTGTCAAGGTGGTTGACAGCTCGTACAGCTCGAGACTATTCCTACTGTTGGTTCTCGACTTACTTGTCTCTCTGAGATAATGACCGTTACTAACTCAGTTGGTCAACAAGTGTATTACATGTGTCAAGGCGGTTGACAGCTCGTACAGCTCGAGACTATTCCTACTCTTGGTTCTCGACTTACTTTTCTCTCTGAGATACTGACCGTTACTCACTCAGTTGGTTGACAAGTGTGTGACATGTGACAAGGCGGTTGACAGCTCGTATAGCTCGAGACTATTCCTACTGTTGGTTCTCGACTTACTTGTCTCTCTGAGATACTGACCGTTACTCACTCAGTTGGTCGACAAGTGTGTGACATGTGTCAAGGTGGTTGACAGCTCGTACAGCTCGAGACTATTCCTACTGTTGGTTATCGACTTACTTGTCTCTCTGAGATACTGACCGTTACTAACTCAGTTGGTTAACAAGTGTATGACATGTGACAAGGCGGTTGACAGCTCGTATAGCTCGAGACTATTCCTACTGTTGGTTCTCGACTTACTTGTCTCTCTGAGATACTGACCGTTACTAACTCAGTTGGTTGACAAGTGTATTACATGTGTCAAGGTGGTTGACAGCTCGTACAGCTCGAGACTATTCCTACTGTTGGTTCTCGACTTACTTGTCTCTCTGAGATACTGACCGTTACTCACTCAGTTGGTCGACAAGTGTGTGACATGTGACAAGGTGGTTGACAGCTCGTATAGCTCGAGACTATTCCTACTGTTGGTTCTCGACTTACTTGTCTCTCTGAGATACTGACCGTTACTCACTCAGTTGGTTGACAAGTGTGTGACATGTGCCAAGGTGGTTGACAGCTCGTATAGCTCGAGACTATTCCTACTGTTGGTTCTCGACTTACTTTTCTCTCTGAGATACTGACCGTTACTCACTCAGTTGGTTGACAAGTGTGTGACATGTGCCAAGGTGGTTGACAGCTCGTATATCTCGAGACTATTCTTACTGTTGGTTCTCGACTTACTTGTCTCTCTGAGATACTGACCGTTACTCACTCAGTTGGTCGACAAGTGTGTGACATGTGACAAGGTGGTTGAAAGCTCGTATAGCTCGAGACTATTCCTACTGTTGGTTCTCGACTTACTTGTCTCTCTGAGATACTGACCGTTACTCACTCAGTTGGTTGACAAGTGTGTGACATGTGCCAAGGTGGTTGACAGCTCGTATAGCTCGAGACTATTCCTACTGTTGGTTCTCGACTTACTTTTCTCTCTGAGATACTGACCGTTACTCACTCAGTTGGTTGACAAGTGTGTGACATGTGCCAAGGTGGTTGACAGCTCGTATATCTCGAGACTATTCCTACTGTTGGTTCTCGACTTACTTGTCTCTCTGAGATACTGACCGTTACTCACTCAGTTGGTCGACAAGTGTGTGACATGTGACAAGGTGGTTGACAGCTCGTATAGCTCGAGACTATTCCTACTGTTGGTTCTCGACTTACTTGTCTCTCTGAGATACTGACCGTTACTCACTCAGTTGGTTGACAAGTGTGTGACATGTGCCAAGGTGGTTGACAGCTCGTATAGCTCGAGACTATTCCTACTGTTGGTTCTCGACTTACTTTTCTCTCTGAGATACTGACCGTTACTCACTCAGTTGGTTGACAAGTGTGTGACATGTGCCAAGGTGGTTGACAGCTCGTATATCTCGAGACTATTCCTACTGTTGGTTCTCGACTTACTTGTCTCTCTGAGATACTGACCGTTACTCACTCAGTTGGTTGACAAGTGTGTGACATGTGACAAGGCGGTTGACAGCTCGTATAGCTCGAGACTATTCCTACTGTTGGTTCTCGACTTACTTGTCTCGCTGAGATACTGACCGTTACTCACTCAGTTGGTTGACAAGTGTGTGACATGTGACAAGGCGGTTGACAGCTCGTATAGCTCGAGACTATTCCTACTGTTGGTTCTCGACTTACTTGTCTCTCTGTGATACTGACCGTTACTCACTCAGTTGGTTGACAAGTGTGTGACATGTGCCAAGGCGGTTGACAGCTCGTACAGCTCAAGTCTCTCCCTTCAGTTGGTTCTAGACTCACTTGTTTTACTTTGAGAAACTGACCGTTGTACACTCACTTAACATGTTAACCCGAAACAAAAATAAAAAATCAATCGTCATAGTTAATTGAAATCCTACCTCTCACAAGTCATATGTAATCTTAAATCATACAAATATTTTTAACTATGAGATGTAACTAATGACTTGTTACAAAAGCTTAAATATTTACACTTATATACAGACCCGAATGAAATCATTAGTATTGTGCTATCTTATACAGGTGTATATATTTAGACATCTTTAATTACATGCTGCAGTTATAACCATGGAGGTAGAAACCATGGAGAGCTCGCCAAATGGGCTGAAAACGGTCCGCGCATTGTCAGGCTAGACCTTGCTGGGCTAGCTAGACCTTAAGTGTAAGACACGGCAAAACTGAGTAATCCCGAGCGGTGAGCGCGTTGTCGTTTATACGCTCCTGTTTATCTTAATAATAATAAAACTACAATAAAACTTATATATTTCTTTTCTGCATGAATTTCCGCATCCAACGGTATAAATATATTTTAGTTTAACATTATGGGTAATTTTTAATAATGAAATTAATTGAGTGGTGTAACAGCATGACATGAAAAAGTCAGTAAGCGAGGGCTTTATTTATTTTTGAGGTAGAAACAAACTTTCAGCGATAAAGTTGTAGCTAATTAGATGATCTTACATTTTTATTCATAACAATTTTCTATATAACTTATAGTTTGTTCAATAACCCGATGTAAATAACCGCTATGTTCAGTTTTACGAGCGCCGCCGTCACGGACCACGGCTCCACGCTGTTCTACCACATCCAGCATACTTAAACCATACCCGGTTTATTTTTCTATGGTTAAACCCTCCTCATTTTACTTATATCTTCACATATAAAATATAGTTATGTACATTTCACTCCATATTGTATTGGGATTATTGTTTTTTAACATAGCAATTCAGTTATGATATATAATTCAGTTTTCTAGATGTAATTAGGTTCATGACTAATCTTATAATTTTATGTGTAAAGTAAATTAGGGAGTAAATAATAGGAAAATTATTTGTTAGAAAGAATAAAACGTCATAAGATAAGATAAACATATCTGATCAGTAATTATATTTTACTCGTGAAGCAAAAACTTGTTTTAATCAGTAATTAAATAAAATACTTTAGTAAGAAAACATAACTTTGCCTTTTTATATAATCAAAACCTACTTCCTTTTAAACTATATTTTACTTAAACACTTCCCCCTCCAAATACGAAGGCTTCTTAGTCGTCAATGAATTGTTGTAGCTAAAAATGTAATTAAATTAATGAATAAATATGGGTTTTTATACAAAAACTCAAAAATAATCTTCTATATCAGCAATATAACCAATCCTATAAAAATATTTTTGGCGTTAAAAGTACAGGAACATTTCAAGGAACTTGATTACGAAGGATACTCAGTTTTTAACAAACCTTTCTACCGAAAATATGAATTAAATAATATAGAATTAATGTTTTTATGCCAAAACTCAATACTGAGCCTCTCCAATAGCCTTACAATAGTTTTTTATATAGTTTGGATTTATGTCAAAAATTAATAAATGTATCAAATAAAGCAAATTTGGCAGCCAATGAGTCATAAATTATTATTTTTCGATGAAAATGAAGGTTAAGTACGCGAAGATCAAATTTTTATACTAATATTGAAAATTAAACGTGTTTTTACGTCATAGTTAGAGGTTAAATAAATTTGAATTTAGTACCAAAAAATAAAGAATTTATTTAATAATACGATCCCGAAAACCATTTTACAATTAAAAGATTCCTCGCTCCGTAAACCTCATTTAACTGAGCACGCGTCGCCAATAACCCATAATACTCTATACTGAGCCAGGCTAGAGACAGAAGGGCCTGCAACTTACCTTTGATCTTAGCGGCCACCGCCCGAATTAAGACTTAGTTCCCTTAATCATTATAAGTTTTTTTTTCATTTATGTATTTCTGCTCAGTAATCAATCCCTTATAGATAATTTAGTTTAAAACATTGCAGAAATGTACAACATTTTGGTTATTTAAGGCTAAAGTACTGTAATACTAGCGCTCATACAGTGAAAGGTAAAGGACGCCGCGTGCCCGAGCTCCCGCAGTGACGTCACAGCGGCGGCCGGCTGGAATCACCTATTGAGCCCGCAAGGCGCAGCCCTTCTATCTGTAGTCCTGGTACTGAGCACTGCAACGAGTCCTACACTTTGAGATATGACCTTGAGCCCGGTCGGACCGAATTTTGGTCTATCCCCACTGTGGGCGCGAGCTTTCCATGGTTTCTACCTTGCTGGTTATAACAAAACGAACCAAGCTAAAAAAAGTTGTTTGAAAATAATTACAACTCCGTGGTCAGTTAACTTAAAATACCCCCGTCGCAGCAAACCTGCGTACTCAGCGAATTTTCAATGCATAATATATGTCTTAATACCACATAAAGCCACATACCAAGTTTCCAAAAATATATTCACATATATGCGATTTGAATTATTCTCCATAAGAATAACATTGGTAATGAGTACGTAGGTTTGCTGAAACAAGCAGCACAAACAATTGGTTTTTATGTAAATATAAATTGAATTAAACTAGGCGAAGCCACATACCAAGTTTCATCAATATTCAATAATAAATAAGCTATACTTAACATTTTAGTTATTCTCCATAAAAATAACATCAGGGCTGAGTAAGCAGGTTTGCTGCAACAAGGAACAAAAAATGTTTTTTTTTATGCAATTATCAATATAACTCAACCAAGTGAAGCTACATACCAAGTTGTATTAATTTATGTTCATAATTAAGGGAGTCATTACATTTGACTTATTCTCCATACGAATAACATGGGGGCTGAGTACGCAGGTTTGTTGCTACGGGAGTAATCAACAGAAATCAATTTTTAGTGCAAATATCAATATACCAGTACTCCGTGAAGCCACATACCAAGTTTCATCAATATTCAATCATAAATAAGCGCTATATAACATTTTAGTTATTCTCCATAAGAATAACATGGGGCCTGAATAAGCAGGTTTGCTGCAAAAAGGAACAAAAAATGGTTTTCATGCAATTGTCTATATAACTCAACCAAGTGAAACTACATACCAAGTTTGATTAATTTATTATCATAATTAAGGGAGTCATTACATTTTACTTATTCTCCATAAGAATAACATGGGGGCTAAGTATGCATGTTTGCTGCTACGGGGATAATCAACAAAAAATCAATTTTTTGTGCAAATATCAATATACCAATACTACGTGAAGCCACATACCAATTTTCATCAACATACATTCATAAATTATCAAGATATCAAATTGTACTTATTCTCCATAAGGATAACATTGGATAACGTACTGTGTTTAGCACTTTAAATATATCTTCAACGGTTGAGCATAGAATCACAATTTAAACACCAAAATTATTGTGTTGTGGAACTGAACAGATTTGTAAAAGCAAATGTGAAGTTTACATTAAAATAAACTGAGGAAAAGCCAAAAACCTTTTTCCCATAAGATTGACAAGGGAGATTTTATGAGCAGGTTTTTTTGGATTTTCTCCACAACCACTTAACCTAGGTTAATAATTCAAAATACTATATTATTTGTTTTTAAGCTCTATAACATTGTAAAAACCAAAATTAAGTTTTTTAAAAATTTTAGGGTGAAAAATTAAAAAACTGTTTTTTGGAAAATTTAAAACCCCCATAAACCCCCCTTCCCATGGTCCGATTTTTCTGGTTTTCGAACTTTAAGTCATGAATGTCACTTTACACATTTGAGCCAAATTTCATCGAAATCGGACGTTTTTACTCAAGTTATCGCATTCACGGACACACACACACACACACACACACACACACACACACACACACACACACACACACACACACACACACACACACACACACACACACACATATATAAATTTGAACGAATTTTCGGCATCTGGGGACCTCAAAACAAAAATTTATCATAGTCTCGGGCTTAAGTCTTACCATGAGACCTACGGTAATAGCGTCTTCCCTTTAGGGGAAATTCGCTAAGGCTGGTCATTAGTGTGACAAAAATCTGTTGGTGAAAATACTAAGTATATGTGGCAAAAAACTGAAAAAAATTTCACTAAAAAATTAACGTCAGATTTATTAGTGATTTATTTATGTTATTTGTGAAAATCAGTGTAGTTTCACCTTTAACCTAAATTTTCGCTACTACTAATCTGGTTTTCAGAAATATTAACAACATTTTTGAAATCTACATAAAACTTTCTTTAGAAATAATCCAAATTATTACTTTTCAATTGCTTTGTACCAACCTTAATTGCCTGTTAAATTAAAAAATATTAATAATAAAAAAAATACTACCGAAACAAGTATACACAAATCTTTTTTATGAACACCTTCAGACACTGTCAAATATTATTAAAAACTTTCCCACTTAATAATTTTTTAAAATGATATACTACAATCTAGTGTTTAACATTTTCATACCTGAAAAATATTTTTTTAAGTGCAGAAAAGCATGGTGCCCCTAAAATCAATCGGTACACAACAGTATGTTTCAGATAAGTACGGATTCAGTTTTTTCATTTAACTTTATTCCGAAATATTATTATTTCACACACTATTGAACTACAGATAAAAACATGAAACATAACAATAAAAAGTAAAAAAGAATTTAATACTGAAAATTAGTTATTTTTCATAAAAACCATGACAGAATTTAGTTATAAACTGGCCCAGTTCACAATAATTCACACTAAGTTTGTACAAACTACCTCGTTACTTTATTTTGTATTCAAATTGCTTTCCATTTTCCCTCACACACGCTCTTGCTCTTTCCCGCATAGCCCGCACAGTGACCTTGTTTGATAGTGCCTCTCTCACTTTATTTGCAGCGTCGAAAATCCTATTACGAAGATCTTCATTTTGTATGACAGTCATGTAGACTTCGCTCTTCATATACCCCCAGACAAAAAAAAATCCAAGGGGTTTAGATCTGGTGATCTAGGTGTCCAAGCCACACTACCCCCACGTCCTACCCAAGTGGGGTAATTTTCTGTTAACCACTCGCGAACGTCTGTGTCAAAATGTGGAGGTGCCCCGTCATGCTGGAAAATGAGATTGTCTCTCCGCTCTTCTGTTAAGTCGTCCAAACATTGAGGCAAGTTGTGCTGTAAGAAATCTAAATTTTTCAGTTCCGTCAAGTTTCCTTCAATGATATGGGGTCCAAGAAAGACATTACCAATTACTCCAGCCCACACATTTATGCTAAATCGTTGCTGGAAAGAAGATTCTCTCATTGCTTTTGGATTTGCAGTTGCCCATAAATGCATGTTATGTGAGTTGAACACCCCTTCCCTAGTAAAGCGTGCCTCAACGGTCCATAATATTTTCTTAACAAAGTGATACTGTTCAATATCTTGGTTTAAAAGCCAACGACAAAACACAACTCTAGCTTCGTGATCATTTTCCTCAAGAGCCTGCACTAGAGTAAAATGATATGGGTGGAACTTGTTGTCTTTTAAAACCTTTGAAACTTTCCAGCGAGAAAGACCAGTATCACTTGAAAGTTGTCTGGTGCTCACTTCTGGATTTTCTTCAACCCGTGCTAGAAGGTCTTCTTCGGCAAAAACATCACTATTTGGACCTACCTCTTTTTTAAGTTTTTCAACAGATCCTGTTTCCAATAAGCGTTGGTGGACTCTTGTAAAAACTTGTGAACTTGGAATCACACGATCAGGATACCGAACTTCATATTCCCTCTGGGCCGCTCGAGCATTTCCGTTGCACAATTCATAAATAAAGTGCATTTCAACGTACTCCCTATTAGAAAAAGACATCTTAATAGCTTGATTCACCAGCTCTGACTGACCAGAAGGTAATCCAGTAACGTTTATCTTAATTTAATAATGAGAATGTCTCGGGGTTGATAAAACAAAAATTATACATCACAATCTTATCTTATTGTAAGAGATAAGCTGTAGTAAGTTTTGAATAGCAAATGAAGGTCTGGCAACGAAAATTGTAAACACTATGTAGAAAAAGTATTATGACCATTTTAAACACTAGATTGTAGTATACCATTTTAAAGCTTATTAAATGGGGAAGTTTTTAATAATATTTGACAGTGTCTGAAGGTGTTCATAAAAAAATTTTCTGTAAAAATGGCTGTATGCTTGTTTCGTTAGAATTTTTTGGACTATTAATCTTTTTTACTTTAACAGGCAGTTAAGTTTAGTACAATGCAATTGAAAAGTTATAATGTGGATTGTTTCTAGAGAAAGTTTAATGTAGATTTCAAAAATTTTGCTAAAATTGCTGAAAAACATATGAGTAGCAGCGAATATTTAGGTTAAAGGTGAAACTACACTGATCTGATTTTCACAAATAACCTATAAATTCAATAACTACGTAAATTTTTGAGTGGAAATTTTTTTATATAATTTTTTGTCACGTTTACTTAGTATTTTCACTAAAACATTTGTGTCACACTGATGACCAGGTACCCTGTGTGTGTGTGTGTGTGTGTGTGTGTGTATATATAAATTTGAACGAATAGTGTTGTTGGCATTTGGGGACCTCAAAACAAAAAGTTATCATGGTCTCGGGCTTAAGTCTTACCATGAGTCCTACGGTAATAGCTTCTTACCTATAGGGGAAATTCGCTAAAAGTATAAATTAAACTATGTCTTACAACACTACAAAAGATATGTTTACACTTATACCTTACTTACATATAAGACGGTAAGTACACATACAGGATGGTACAAGGAGTTCGATTTCAACCAGTTACACCAGTCATCAATGCAAAGATTTACCTAGCGATTTCAGTGAGTATAATTTATATAGCACAACTATAAATAAATATTGAATATGTTGGGTTTTTTAACGATTGGCCTTTCAGAGGATGTACCATAATTTATGAGTATTTACCGTCTTGTATTTAAGTACAGTAAAAGTTTAGATATACTTTGTAGTACTGGGAGACGTAGTTTATTTCATCATATTTAGTTGTAATAACATGTATCATGCTTCACGAAATTAGTTAACATTACTAAATAATTTGCACCATCGTTTACCTTAATGTGAACCCGTTTTAGTAATTTTCAAATATAACTATCGCACTTATTCTTAAACACAATACCGTTGCCGTTGAACCCCGACAAAACATAATCCTTCTTCCCAACTTCGTATCAGTAATAAAACTAGCGTAATAGGAATCAACCGGCCGTTTTGAATGTACGTTTCGGAGGGAATCACGATTCGGTTTGTGTGGAGGAAAGTCGGTTTCCGCTCCGGTGATGGGCCAACAGTCTTCAGTTACAAAAGTTGGACGTGCTGTGACTGCATGAGAGCGCGAGATGCGAGGAAGGCCCTTCGCGGGCTTGTTTGGAGATTTCAGTTTATAGATAAGTTCTCACCTTAAATATTACTCAATTAAACAGTGTTGAAAATTGTAAGGGATAAACCTAATTTCTGTATTAGTTCATTTGTATATTTGTTCATGCATACCTGTTTCAAAGGTGTAATTTTTTTTTTAAAAGCACACCTAGTTAGAAGGGTTTCAGTCCTCTTGGTCTACCTACTTCTCTCTTAAGACCAATGTTCACTTTCAAAGTTCATCCCTCCCCAACGGATAGTTCATTTTAAAAAGAAAAGATTTACCTAGCGATTTCAGTGAGTATAATTTATATAGCAAAAATATAAATAAATATTGAATATTTTGGGGTTTTTTAACGATTCTTATTTATGATATTAACATTTTTCTCACTGAAATTGCTAGGTATTATTTAACTCTTTAAAATGAGCCATAAATTAATTAATGATATCGGATAAACCGTTGAGGAGGGACGGGCTTTGAAATTTACCATTCAGCTTATGGAGGAAGCAGGTAAACACGAGAGTAGTTTAGTGTCTGGACAAGTAAGTAACTCAGACTAATACATTAAAGCGATGATTAAAAATCGCCGTAACAGTCGTATAGGCAATACTACATTGGCACTGATGGTATGCGGGAAACGAAGAACCTTATAGAAGGCACTACGTTGAACTAGCTGAAGTAGAAATGTTGCTGAAAGGTAGCCAGCGAGAGGTAGGTATAGTGTGTAGCATTAGTGTTATTAGCATAGCTAGCCGGTGTTCCTTCTCTCTACAGAGACCTATAATACTGTTATTGTATTGGACCTTTGTCAGAGTATTATTTTATATTTTATGACGGTAAAAAAAACAGCGAAAAAGTACCTTGAGTACCACACTCAGGATAATCTGAAACTGTGATTTCTTTCTTAATATTTTAACACCAGTTTGTTATAGAACATAACCTCATTTAGAATATCATTTCTTACTTTGTTAGCTTCATAATTCAAATGTTTTCGAAGTAAATTTTACCATCGTAAAAAACCTTAACATTGACATTATATTAATTTATTATTAATTTATTTGGACGTTAGCTAACGCTTCTAGTGTTTAAAACTACACTACGTTTCGGGAGGTAAGGAAACTCCTCCCGTTATCAAGTGAACCCTACTGACATCTAAATATCAAGTTCTTACACCTAACTAACCTAATTTTTTTATTTTTCATTTTTTGTGTATATACATGTTGTGTTAGTGTATGGTATTTGTTTTCTGTATCTGTATTTGTTAGTTTTGTGTTTGTGTAAATAAAATGTAAAAAAAGTTTAAAAAATCCAAAAAAATTAGGTTATTTAGTGTAAGAACTTGATATTTAGATGTAAGTAGGGTTCACTTGATAACGGGAGGAGTTTCCTTACCTTCCGAAATGTAGTGTAGTTTTAAACACTAGAAGCAATAGGTAAAGTCCAAATAAATCAATAATAAATTCAAATCCATCGCTATTATGAGTTTAAAAAGTGCAATTATATTAATATAAAGCTTTCCAGTGCTCTGATTATAAAATGGGATATATAAAACAATAAACTAGGTCTCACAACACTACAAAATATATTACACTTATATATACTTACATACTACACGGTAAATATACACGGAAGATGGTAGTAGGCGGTCGATTTCAACCAGTTTTCAACCAGACCATCATCAGGCCCAACCATATGCAATATACTATTCGAATTGGGGGGCTAATGATGATGGTGTGACTGGTTGAAATCGATCGCCCTTTACCATATGTTTCTATATTTACCATCTTGTACTGTGCAGTATAAGAGTAAATATATTTTGTAGTGTTGAGAGACGTAGTTTATTGTATCCTGTTCAATTGTAACAATACGTATTATGCTGTTCAAGAAATGGATTATAAAATGCCCAACTTATGACTTAATAAACACTTGTTATATAAAGGTAATAGATAACAACTAAGTTTATATAACCCTTCTAAAATTATATGTTTTGATGACGAACTTATGTACATCAGAGATAATGAATAATCTTTACCAGAATAATATCAAAGAAAGTGGTGGATATATGTTTAGAATATTGTTTTTTTTTTTATAGAATACAAATTGTAATATTACCTTATGTATATATATTTAATACACCCATAGCTAAGTTCACCCTATTATGCAACCAGGGTTACTTCTAAAATAACAAACTTCTAATATGGTAAACCTTAATACTTAAGCATCACCTGGTACGTAGTGGAAACAAAAACACAACAAAGCAATAGAACAGCCCCGATTCATTCAACTTCGTTTAGACGAGAACTCTACAATCACAGTTCGAGTAGGTGATTGAATGAGGGAATGACGAGCAGGTCTGATGTTTCTTGATTGTGTACACCAGCCCGGCCGCGCATTTTTCAACTTGTCCCATCGTCCCAGCAGTGAGAGATAGTTTGCCTTGAGGATGGAGATCTGCAACGACTCCGAAACGTCAGCCCAACGCATCACTCACAGAGAGGTAGTGATGGGGCAAACGACTGTTTTAACCATCCGATGGTTTTCAGAAGGATGATTCATCGGTTGGGTTTTCATTGGTAGTGGGGGAGCTGCCCGCGATGTGGTTCGGAGGATTCACCTACCTGTTAAATGGATGTATAGATGAAAGTCCATGCAAGGGGTTTGAAGTTTGTTTGATTGAATAGTTGTATGTTTCGTGGTTTCATCTTGTTTTTTTATATCTACTCTTGTCCAAACAGTTTAATTTTCTCTAACATTTAATTACATCACAACAACTGCTATTAATTCTAAAAACGCAATATTTATCGTAACTTTAATAATAATAACACGAAGAACATTAAACAATTTGAATATGTCAAATCACAAATATGTCAATTCACAAGCTGTATCACTGGGCATATTATTAACCACGGTTGAAATGTTGGAACTGATGGTTTTACAAGTAGATGTATAAAAAGATTTGATCAAATGGGTTGCCTGCAGAACCGATGATTCATCCAGATGAAAACTTAAGTTCCCATCGGATGGACCGTTTGGCAATCAACAACCGAGTGAATAATTTATTTTCATCCAATGGTTCCCATCATTACAGCGTAGATGAACCCGGAAAACCAAATTCGTCAAACCGCAAGTTGTCGTCAACCGCCATGGCCTGACTTCAATGTGTATTAGTTAAGTTAGTTGTAAGTCAAAGATCCAACCGCGTTTCATCGGTTGTAGGACTGAAGATCCCAGGGTAGCCCGATCAAGGGTCGGTTGTAAAATATTTTGGCGAGGCTTGACTCAGGATCCCCTCCCTAGCCCTCATTAGCCTTGGGATCTTCAGTCAAGCCTCGAAAAACAGGTATACGGCACTCGGGCCTCCGCCTCTACCTGCCAGGCGGGAGAACCGCTGGGACTAACTGTTCTCATCGGCCCTGTCTATCTCCTATTTCGTAATTATAACTATAGAGTTATAGTTTCAAGCTCACAGTTTTGTTGTAGGATTTGTATTGCAAATCTTAGGCTAAAACTTTATGTTTTTCTGCAAGACTTAAAACAGAATTATTAAACTTATCGAACACATTTTAAAACAGACCAAAAAATAAGTAGGCTATGTATTATTTTTATAGAAACCAGGCTATGGTTAAATTGATATAGAGTATAACTTTATATAACCGCGAAAGCATAACCGCACCAAATCAAAACTGAAAAAATATAACCCAATTTTCTTTTCACTCAATTTAGTAAAGTAAAAATTACATAATTTTCTTTCCTAAATATGTTTTTTCCACGAAAATCACTCTTATAGTTTTCTTTACACTTGTACAATATTTATCTCACAACAAACTTGCGTATTCAGTGAACGTTTTATGTAATGTTATTAATATACTACAGTTGTGCAATCTACCTACCCAGCGACAAATCAGTGAGATATTTTAAACATTTAAGTCTAACACATCTAGTAATCTAATTGGTAATAGTAAATCGTGCACTTTATTCAATAAAGATAAAAAATGCAAGACTTTTATTATATACAAAATCAACCTACATACTATTTTCTTACCAAATCGTGCATTATCACCTCGCCTCAAATATATCATGAATCGGAGATCGTAGGCCTATTCCATTGGTTAAGTCCCGAAATAAACGCAATTCTTATTACGTCAAATATACACCTCGAATTTTTTTAATCAACACATGAAGCATTAAAATCAGTACAGTAGCTCTTTAAACTTCGCCCTTGGTATAAAAAACTACCTGCGTATTAATATTAAGATTGGTTGCTAGTGTAACAGGTCGTAGGGACGTCTGCAGTGTTAGAAGCAGATGGATTATTTTATTAAAAAGTCTTAGAAACTGGGACAAATAATTAACAGTTAATTGTTTGTTCACAGAATAATATTGACTAGAATTGCTCTTGCGCAACTCGCGCATTGAAACACCAGTTTTGATTTAGTTGTAATTGTCGCTGTAGGATGGTGTCCCTATTACGTTGAAAAATAAATAAATGATTATCGCCCAGTAAATAATAATTTGTATGGTTTAGATTATTTGTTTATTTTTCTTATTTAGCGGTGAAGGTAATCTTAAAAATTATTGTCTAATTATTGGTTTTTATGAAGTTTTACCGTATATATATGGTTAACCGGAAAGCCTATATGGAGAAATCTATCTATATTATCAATACGCTACATGACAACTTTTTAAACAATAAGGCTTTTTTCGTTACCCCCACTATTAAACACTAAAACGCGCGTCTAGATGTGCAGATGGGCAAACTGGATTTAAATTTTCGTCTTAGGCATCAAGGCTCTGCCCCACGGGACCTGCAAGTTATTCATATGGAGGAGAGTTTTAGTTGGTTTATGTCACATGTGCTCTTTCTTTTTCCAATTCAATTAGATAAACAACTGTCATAAGGATCGTTTCTAACTACAGACTGTCATTGTTTTGTTTACTATTTAACTATTTGCTATTCTCGCATCACAAGACGGGAGCAAGCTGCGCATAGAACATTCTAGTAATTTATAAATGTACTAGTTGTTACCCGCGGCTTCACTCGTGAACAATTAAACCACATTACAAATATTAACCTGACCAGCACTATAAAATCTTTGTTTACGTTGTCGGGTATGTATGTTAATGTTACATGTCAGCATACATAGAACATTAGCATGTTTTAAATAACAATGAAAATGTAAGGAAAATCTGCCATAACTGCAGTCAAAAAGAGCCGTTTTGTTTTGTATTGTTGTGTACTGAAATACAGGGTAGGAACTAAAGCCATTAGTTAATATTTTATTTTCAATTACTGGAAAATTTAAGTGAACCAAGGGTGTGAGGTGTTATTGGTGCCCCTTGTCAACCCTCATCAAACTCGATGAAGATCCCAAGAGCGAGGCTTGACCGAAGATCCCCGCTCGACCCCTCATTAGTGCTGGGATCTTCAGTCAAGCCTCGCCAAAACAGGTAAACAATTCCCAGGTCAATTTCAACCCGGGGATCTTCAGTCCGTCTACCCGTTTCATCTGGGTCAGCGTGAATAACATTATGAGCTGGCCTCAAGTTCAGCATCCAGTCAACAACTCGACTGTATGCTGACAAAAAGTATACAAAAGCAAAAGTACAAAAAGTACACAAGAGCCTACACATCTTAAAAGTGGGCTCTAGCCAAGAAACAATTGGCATTTCTACCTGTTAACTTTCAAAAACTGTGCTTCCTCAACGGAATATCCAAATTAGTTTATACATAGCTAATTTTAAAGAGCGAAAGATACCTAGCGATTGTATTGAATTATATTTTAATATATTATATAAAAAGCATTCAATAAAATTCCTAAATCTTTATATATAATTCTGTAAGCAAACTTTGTAAGTCAAAACTGTGGGTGTTTGGCAAATCGCAGGATATTGTGAGAGAGCTCAAATTAAAGGTCTCGATCCCAGGGACTCGGGAAAAATAGCAGTATATCCATAAAGGTACCAGCAAACAAGAAATAACGTAAAACATGTCCCATAAGAAAATAATGGGGATTTAAAAACGTCTGTTTTGTTTACACTAAAACATGTGATTAAGAGTCCACTTTGTTTACGAAATGACATATGTGTTCAAATCAGATAAGGCAGAGTATAGGAGTAAGGTTAGGGGCTCTGGCCCCTTCAAGCCACTAGTATTAAATATTAAAGATTAATGGCAAGAATAATACTGCATTAACCTAGTGACTGCACTTACGTCACACGGAAGCAGAACTTGCGTCCCACCCAAAACTTCCTTCCTCATACACAGCATGACAAATGCTGAATTAGCCTAGTGACTTCACTTATACGACACAGTAGCAGCATTTGTGTCCCAAATCTCCCTCCCTCATCTACCGTAAGACTAATGTTGATTTTGGTTAGTGACTGCAGGCCTACTTACATTACAATGTAGCAGCATTTGTGCCCAAAATCTCCCGCCCTCATCTAGAAGAAGACTAACGCTCCATTAGCAGAGTCACTTCACTTAAATCACATGGTAGTAACATCTGTGTCCCAAATATCCATCCCTCCTCTAGGAGAAGACAAGTGCTGCATTAGCCTAGTGATTGCACTAGGTATTAGCTGCTATACTTTCTTCATCGCACAGTATAGCAGCATTTGTGTCCCAAATCTTCCTCCCTCATCCTCAACAAAACTAATGCTGCATTAGCCTAATGACTTCACTTATATGATACAGTAGCAGCATTTGTGTCCCAAACCTTCCTCCCTCATCCTCAACAAGGCTAATGCTGCATTAGCCTAACGACTTCACTTACATGACACAGTAGCAGCATTTGTGTCCCAAACCTTCCTCCCTCATCCATAAGAAGACTAATTCTGTATTAGCCGGGTGACTACACTTACATCACTCAGTAGCAGCATTAGTGATCCGGAGCACACCCCTACTCTAGAAACAACAAGAATAATGGTGCATTACTCGAGTGACGAGCACTTCTCGCACTCACATTACACGATACCTACGTTTCTGCGCCCCCACCACAACCCCCGCCCTTTTCCACATCTATGGTGATTAGTTCGTTCTAGTGGAATTCGGTTTAAAGCTCCAGGCGCCATTTTGAATCGAATGATCCCCTATCCCGGAGAACAAAACACGTCAGAGAGACTGAGAGCGAGTTCGGAGCGAGAGAGAGGGCGCTATAGGGAGGGAGAGTGTAACGAAGCGGTCATGAATTTGATTTTCTTCTCGTCCCTTTCCCCTCATCCCTATCTCCATTATTGAACAGACAGACAAAGGGAATCTTGTTTTCGATTCCCCGATATCGGGTGTACTTCGTTGCCGTGTTGACTCCTCTCTCCTCGCCGGGTCGGTTTCAGACTCCCGTAATAATTTCGTGAAAGAGAGAAATACTCTGCAAATACAATATGATACTCCGATTTCTTTTCACTTGTCGAGAATTTTCGACCTGGAATATTTTCACTGCCACCTCTCTCTCCTTCTCTCTCGTACCCCCTTTCTCAATTGCCACTCTCCCTCGCCTCTCGTTCGTCAATGATATGCGCGGTCTGTCTTGCTTTTGATTTGGTTATAGAAGTGGTCAACCGTATAACTTGCGAAAAACGGGAGGCAGCTAATATGTTTCGTGCATCGGTTTTAATTTACAGAAACAAAACAGAACGTCGATATATTGGAAGGCGTTTTTAATTAAAACTTAAGACACCAAGTGCTCTAGAAAAGTTGTTTTCTTCGTCGTACCTACACTAAGTCGTAATATGCATTGGGGGAAAAATTGATGCCATTTTAGTCTTTTAAATTATTTGTAATTAAAAACAACTTGGATCGTGAATCGCACCTAAAAACTAGTTTTCAAATATTTTAAGTGTATTAGTGCTTATAATCCCGTTAACTGACGATATAGCGTTTGTATAAAATAAATATTCCAAAGGTTTAGAAAAAAAACAGAAAAATTATATTTTTGCGAATTAGATTTGCATAGAATGATTAATATTTTAGTATATAATAACACCTACATTATGAAGATTATGAATTAATTTTGTTTTTAAATACATACTTTCTGCTGGGCAGTCACATGAAACGCGTTGGAAAGCTATAGCCAGGATAAAATAAACCCACATGTAAAATATAACAGTTTATTATTATACTAAGATATTTATTCTTTTTCACATACCCAATAATTACTTTTAGAACTAGGTACCATCCAACAAAACTTGTGTTCCAAAAGTTTAACAACGTCCACTCGTTCCCTGTGGTTAAGTATAGACTAAAATAACGAGCATAAGCACTCGAGGTTTTGACTAATCCATCATCTAGCGAATCTTTTTACAATAAAATGAAATATGTAAAAACCTTATAACATTCACCTGTTGGCTTAAAATGGTTTTAGAAGATGATTACAGTCTGTCACATACAGTAGGATGGCGTCTGGGCCGGAACACCTCTCGGCATCCACATACACCCATCGTTGACCACGCAATGAGTCACGATTTAGCATCACCTCTGAAATAATGAAATTGCTCATCTGACTTATAATGTAAAGTTTTCTTTCAACAATTCGAAAGCTAAACTACATATATTCCATTATCTGACTCACCACGCCAACAGCGACGGGTGGTACGAATGCCAGGGGTTCCGTTAAAATGCTATTACAGTAACATACTGTATTGGCTGATTTTAAATGTAAAGTATATTGTTATACCACCTATTATTGTTTTAGAATTACTTTTTATGAAGCAGCTCTCAACCTACAAAAGGATTCACTAAGATTTGTTTTAAAGTTATATAATTATATAAATTACTCGTGGTCTAAGTTTTACCTCCTCAATCCACAAACGATTTTAGTCTTCTTGTCAGTTTGTATTTTCTCTGTTAGTTCCTTTCAAAGTAAACAACGAAATAATGATGTAAAGCTTGCCACTCTCGTAAGTTATTACGGACATTTGTTCTAATTCTCTGCCGATGATGGAAGGGCCAAGCGAATTAGTCCGGATGCTTATGACTTCTGTGGGGTGGAGGAGCTGGAGGATTGCTCAACGGATTTCTCGGTAACAATCTCCTTGAGGGGTTCAGGGGTCGGCTTGACGGGGTCCTTGACCTCGCAGACGGTGCCTTTCACAAGGTCAGGGATGTGGCCCTTGAAGATGCGGTAGTTGACCTCCTCAAAGTCCAGCTTCTTGTAAATGTGCGTGGGAAGACGGTCGGTCAGCAGCCATAAGTTGCTCTCTCTGTCAACCTACAAATGATAACATTATGATTACTACTGATCATTACACACGTATTTAGGAGTTCGTTTAGTACTGAAGAAGAAGAGTCGCATTCTTCATTGGTAAAAAATAGGCTACACTTCATAAACTCTATTAAGAGCATCTAAATTACTCACTATCAGACGATATATCGCAAACCTTCCAATCTGTACAAAAAGCCTGAAATCTGCCGTATCCAATCCTATAACTAAGGAATCAGACATATCGACGTCCAAATCCCAAATTCCTTAAAGAAAAGAGCCCATCAAATTCCAAAAATGAAAATATATGATAACCAAGGCGCAATATTTGTAGCCGCATTGTAAGAATAGTTTTTTTAGACCCAAACAGTCACTGGTCCATCACTGGCCAAATTTTTTTGTGGTAATTATTTTCTCAGTAAACGCCACATTCAATTATTTAGGCGTTACCTTGGAAATAATAACAACAAACAACAATTTGAATGGACAAGGCCAAACTTGGAACTTAACAATCCAATATTTTATAAACAGAACAAATTGCATAATCATCCAGTATGCACGCAGCATATTCAGAAACAATTAAATTCTAATATTTGTTGTGCATCCCTTATATTGGAAAGCAAGCGTAGTCATTATTCCCTGCGAGGGCAGGGTTCATATGATGTTGAAAGGTTTTTTTTATTCTAAATATGAATAAGCATGACAAATAGAATCCCTTGCTTGGCATGACTTTCTGCACACTCTAGTTTTGTCTCCTTGACCTATTCACGAGCCTCTGGATAATGGATTGAAAACTTAAGTATCAAGAATTGGTTGATTTGAAAATCAGTGTGATCAATGTAGATCCATCATAGTACATATTTCCCTTCTTTAATGTTAGTTCAGCGTATTGGTAGGTCTATCTTGTAGAGTTGCGAGATGTATTATATCATACTTGGAAAGTCTTCTGGGACATTTGGTTACAAAAGGTTTTGAAGGATAAAGAACCTCAAAGGCGTCGAGGCTTGCACTATTCACAAATGTACCTTGAGGTCGTTAGGGAAGATCATCGTCTCGTTGTCGGAGGCGACGAGGTGGTTGGTCTCAGGGCTGAAGTCCTGGGGGTGTGTGAAGGAGTTCCAGCAACCTACACCGTTCTTGTTTATCTGGGTGTAGAGGAGGACGCCGGTCTTGGGGTCCAGGAAGGAGGCGGTCGCCTGACTGTGGGGTCCTCGGGTTCCGAGGACCTTACGGCAGAAAACAATTTTCTTTTAGTATCCAGAGTTTAAGAGTCACGAAACTTATCGCCTTTCTAACTCCTTTCTACCTGCTTCCCCCATAAGGCTAGTGTTAACCTTCAATGCCCGTCCCTCCTTAACGATATATCCAATATCGTTGATTTATGGCTCATTTTAAAGAGAAAAAAAATACTTAGCGATTTCAGTGAGCAAGATCTAAATATCACAAATCATAATTGTTCAACGATATTCCAAAATATTCAATATTTATGGGTGAACTATTTGTGATATCGAAATTGTGCTCACTGAATTCACTAGGTATTTCTTTGCTTTATAACATGAGCCATAAGTCGTAGATTTCGGCTTATCCGTCGAGGAGGGTCGGACTTTGAAGTTAACATTGGTCTTATGGGAGAAGCAGGTAAACGCAGAGTACTGAAGCCCCCTCCCCTGTGGAAAGGCTCTTGGTGATATGAGAGCTCTTCAAATAACCAGTTATAATCACCACAGATGTTATGTAATCGTGTTATCAGCTTTAGGAAGAGGTAAATCTGGTTCCTTTAAGGAAAATTTGAACTTTTACACCACTGTATTTAACATAAAACAGGCACCAGAGAAACACCAATAGTATAAGTTAATTCCGTTTTGAATTCTATTAAATATTTATAAAAATGTTTATGGTCAATAGTCAAATTAGCCATTGTGTTAAATTTAAATTCAAATGGGTAATTTGTTTAATTAAAAAATCTAGAGCGATAGGAAATTTCAGTATAAAATGTCAATGAAATATATTTTAAATGAACAGGTCGTATAGGTTTTTAAAATATTTCCGAGCATTTTATGAGAAAACAGACGTACGTGCGTTCTTACCGTAGTAAGTTATTATTGTACTAAGTAGTGGGTAAACAGCAAAGAGGCCCCACAATCGGCGCTTTTTCCCCATGTTATTCTTATGGGGAGCCGTTTTTGCACCGACGCCAGCTCCCGCCTATAGAGCTCCCGCGCCCTAGCCTATACTATTGTCCAACCCCTGCCTATATTAAATATATTGTCCCCATCCCCATCCCTCCTCTATATTTTTAAAAATTAATTTTCAAATTCAGGCTAAAAAACTATCTTTGGTGTTTACTGTCCGATTTGTCTGCAATTTGGATATGTTATTGTCCTAGGCAAGTGTTTTAATAAATTACACTTACATTTCCCAAATTCACTATAACGGTCAAATTAAAAAATATTTTTGAAAATACTGTAGTGCCAATTGCCAACTTCTTTATTTACTGCCCGATTTGTCTGCAATTTGGATATGTTATTGTCCTAGGCAAGTGTTTTAATAAATTTCACTTACATTTCCCAAATTCACTATTACAGTCAAATTAAAAATATTTTGGAAAAATACTGCCAATTGCCAACTTCTTTATTTACTGTCCGATTTGTTTAAAATTTAGATATGTTATTGTTATAGGCAAGTGTTTTAATAAATTCCACCTACATATCCCAAATTCACTATTACGGTCAAATTAAAAAATATTTTTGAAAAATACTGCCAATTGACAACTTCTTTATTTACTGTCCGATTTCTTTAAAATTTGGATATGTGATTGTTCTAGGCAAGTGTTTTAATAAATTCCACTTACATTTCCCAAATTCACTATTACGGTCAAATTAAAAAATATTTTTGGAAAATACTGCCAATTGCCAACTTCTTTATTTACTGTCCGATTTGTTTAAAATTTAGATATGTTATTGTTGTAGGCAAGTGTTTTAATAAATTAGACTTACATTTCCCAAATTCACTATTACAGTCAAATTAAAAAATATTTTTGAAAAATACTGCCAATTGCCAACTTCTTTATTTACTGTCCGATTTGTTTAAAATTTGGATATGTTATTGTTGTAGGCTAGTGTATATGCACCATCCACATTTTACAAATTCACTATTACGGTCAAATTAAAAAATTTGGAAAAATACCGCCAATTGGCAACTTCTTTATTTATGGTCTGATTTGTTTAAAATTTATATATGTTATTATTCTAGGCTAGTGTATATGTACACACCATCCACATTTGACAAATTAACTATAATGGTCAAATTTAAAAAATATTTTGAAAAATATACTAACAATTTCAAACTTCTTTATTTACTGTCTGATTTATTTTCGGATATGTTATAGCTCTTATATAGGTAACAAGACCACACTACCACACGTTCCACCACCCCGTATAATACATTATTTTGTCTGTTTTGTTTGTTTATTTTGCTGTAATCCCAAAACTGACTTTGCTGTTTATTGTCCGATTTGCCTACACTTTGGATATAGTTGATGTGTTGTTTGTTTTGCCGCAACCTAAAAACTAACATTGGTATTTGTGTTTTTACAAAACTATATTTTGTAAATTACTACCAATAACTCCTTTTTTTTTACTTTTCGACTTGTTATATCCTCTTATATCTAAATTTACCGTATATTTTTTTTCTCTTTTAGTGCTGTTTTGTCGTAACCAAACTTTGGATATGACTGCAATATATTACTGGCCATTGCATAAGTAAATACCCCATTTCCAAAAGGGGGGTGTATCGATACACCCCCCCCCCTTTGCAGTATATGTTCAAAGCATTGCAAGCTTATTATATTCGCCACAAGCTTATTATATACATCCAGCTGTTATATTTGCCCCATTTCCAATATTGTTGTGACCCTCTCAACTACCTCTCATTGTAATAATATAATAAGTAATCCACAAAATATTTATGGTCAGAACTGCCTAAATTTTGGATATGTTGCCAATGCGATAGCAAAAAAATAAATTTTTAAAACCCAAAACAACTAAACACAAAACACTAATCTTTCTTTGTGCTTGTTTGGAGTAGTCTTTATTTTATCCAACTTAATTTTAATTTTGTAGTTAAAATCAAACTTCCCACATTCTAGCTCCCTTTCCAGCCAGTGGTTAGAGACATAAAGGTTACGAATATTTTCAAACTGTACAATATATCTTTTTCTACCCCTATGTTGGACTTGTTTAATAGCGCCTATTAATAATTCCGCACCATCTTCCAAATCCTCCAGTCTACTACATTCTTTAAATTTAATATTGCCTTTAATATCTTGCATCTCTATGTCTTCTTGTCCATCATCCCACACATTGTCATGGAAACTTAGGTTTTCTATTTTTGGAAAGGAATTACCATAAAATGTTGTGGTTCCGTTAGTGTTAAAGCTTGCAAGTGGCTTGTTGGTAGGTAGGTAAATAATGTCCAAATCACCTCTATATGGCAACACGCTATAACCTTCCCTATTCTTATTTATCTCTATAAACACAGTTTTACAGACACCTTTAACATAGTATACACCCCTCTGTCCATCCTTTTCTGCCAACACCCCCACAAACTTGTTGTTTACTACAAACGCATACACTATATAATGTCCATAATGCTCTAGATCCTCCCAACGTCGCAGGAAGTAATCTTTTAATTTATCCTCTCTTTCCCTTATTTCTTGTTCTTTAGCCAACTGTGCTTTGTATTCCTCTGCAACAGTATTTTCCACCAATTTACGCTTATTACTGTCGATGTCTTCTAATTCCAATTTCCTCTTTTTGGAACACCTCTCTAAGAAAGGCTTGGAAAGTGGCTCTATTTCTTTAATAGTGTATGGGTACAGGTTATTGGTCCGGCTTCTTAAAACGTAGGGAGTAAGGTTAGGACTTTCCACTAAGCCTAATTCTTCTAAATTGATGTTTTTAGGTATAGTGGAGAAAGGTGTATTTGATTTTGTAAAACACGTGCCCCCAGATTTGATGTAACACTTATGCTTTACACTTATGGCATCAGGAAATTCCTCTATTACCTCCACGTAGTTAGTTGGTAAACAGTTAAAGCTAAATGCAGATAGAGCATACTTTATTAACTTTTCCCTTTGTGTGCTATCTTTTGGCAGTTTTAGTTGTACTCCAGTTATCTTTTTCGTATTACAATTACCCCAATACGCGTATTGTAATAAATCGTTAAACACTAAACAACAACTGTTTTGTAATTGATTGGCAACTTTCACCCACATCTTATGCAGAGGGACAGCATAGAATGGAGCATTTTGGAAGTACCGTTTGTTGTCTTCTATTAGACTTAAACAATCTCTTAAAGGTTCAAACCCTTTACCAAAACCTCTACAATAGTTATAGATTGTTGCCTCTAACCTTGTTATTCCATTCTCTCTAGCTAGTTTAGACGAGAACGTTTCTTTTAGTCTCGCATCTGGACAGTTTATAAAGTTTATTATATGGTTTCCTATACTTTTAACTACTCCAGGGCTTGTAATCTGGCATATAAATTTATTATATATTTTTACCCTGCTATTTACATTAAACCATGTTAAACAGTCTTTACTAACATTATCTACAATAACATTATATCCATTCTCCCCTTGGTAGCAAAAGTCAAAGTTTTCTGTAAGATATTGGCACATTTCCTCTTTATTAAATATTCCAGCCAAATCTAGTGTTATATCGAAATCCATAAGATAGTACATTTCTTTTTCCAGATCTTGCAGCATCTTTGGAAGGTCTTCCAACAAATCCTTAATTTTAACATTTGCAAGCTCTATTTTATAGGGAATTGCTATAGGATCATCGTACTTTTGTTTAATTTGGTCAATATCTTTCTTTATTATTTGTAAGACACCCTTGCTTTGGACCCCAGAGGACCTCTCCAAGGAGAATGGTAGTTTGGCTACAACACCATGTCGAGCTAAAGAGAACTTTTTAAATATTCCTCGTAAGTAGCTATTAAACAAGCCACATATTTCCTTCTTAACTTTAAATTTATTCCGAACATCCCCATCACAATCCGTAACATTGGTTATCTTAACTAACATTATGTTATCACAAAACGCATCTGTTATAGATGTTAAGTTATTTAATTTTGGTTCGCCCTCGCAATAGTTTATATTACCTATGTCTGTAAGAAGGTTATTATTACGGAGATTTTCTAATAAAAACCATATACCGAATCTTTCATTAGTAGGTTTAATACAATTTCCCAATAAATGGCTAACAGAGTACATTTCTTTTATACAGAAAAAAGTAGCGGAAACATGTAAACAGGAGAGATTACACCATAAGCATATAGGTGTTGTGGAGTAAATATATTGTATATAAACACAGGCGAGCGGTAAGTGTAACATGTAAGTGGACACCCATGTGCAAATATGGAATACCCACTATTAATATAATTCCAAATTCGACTAAATAAGTTTATAGTCTCAAAATAATTAACATATTAACTAACCCACCCCGCATTAGTACCCAAATTGTCGAAATTCTATAACTGTCTATTCTTAGTCCTTGTATTAGGTTTTGTACTATTAAACCCTACATTCCGTAGAGTAATTTATGCGTGTTATTTAATACAGATACGCACATTCTACAAGACCTGTACATCTGTTGTATAAGCAGCAGAATAGACGTCTCATTGTGTTGTTGTAAAGTAAAACATAAATGTAAATTGTGCTGGATACAACTGGCCAGATATTAGACAGGAAATGTGTTGGAAGTGTATTGTCAAGTAAGACAAACACCACATAGTGCAGCATGTACGCAATCCATTACTAGACAAATGTATAAGGTATTGGTACAACATCCGATATATTAGCCAAATCCACAATCAAACAGTAAAAAATAAATATTATAGTAACAGAAATAGTAAGAGTATAAGGACATAGTAATATTTAAAGTTTATAAGACAACACAAATGTAGAGACACAATAAATAACACACTCCAACACATTACGACACAAGCACAGATACTGGTTTACAGCCATTTAACACAACTTTACAGGTTCTGTCAACCGGCACAAAAATAGTTTGTAAATTGTGTAAGAAATATATGTAATATAAACAAATTTAACACAATCATAACATTTTCAAAATGTTATGATTGTGTTAAATTTGTTTATATTACATATATTTCTTACACAATTTACAAACTATTTTTGTGCCGGTTGACAGAACCTGTAAAGTTGTGTTAAATGGCTGTAAACCAGTATCTGTGCTTGTGTCGTAATGTGTTGGAGTGTGTTATTTATTGTGTCTCTACATTTGTGTTGTCTTATAAACTTTAAATATTACTATGTCCTTATACTCTTACTATTTCTGTTACTATAATATTTATTTTTTACTGTTTGATTGTGGATTTGGCTAATATATCGGATGTTGTACCAATACCTTATACATTTGTCTAGTAATGGATTGCGTACATGCTGCACTATGTGGTGTTTGTCTTACTTGACAATACACTTCCAACACATTTCCTGTCTAATATCTGGCCAGTTGTATCCAGCACAATTTACATTTATGTTTTACTTTACAACAACACAATGAGACGTCTATTCTGCTGCTTATACAACAGATGTACAGGTCTTGTAGAATGTGCGTATCTGTATTAAATAACACGCATAAATTACTCTACGGAATGTAGGGTTTAATAGTACAAAACCTAATACAAGGACTAAGAATAGACAGTTATAGAATTTCGACAATTTGGGTACTAATGCGGGGTGGGTTAGTTAATATGTTAATTATTTTGAGACTATAAACTTATTTAGTCGAATTTGGAATTATATTAATAGTGGGTATTCCATATTTGCACATGGGTGTCCACTTACATGTTACACTTACCGCTCGCCTGTGTTTATATACAATATATTTACTCCACAACACCTATATGCTTATGGTGTAATCTCTCCTGTTTACATGTTTCCGCTACTTTTTTCTGTATAAAAGAAATGTACTCTGTTAGCCATTTATTGGGAAATTGTATTAAACCTACTAATGAAAGATTCGGTATATGGTTTTTATTAGAAAATCTCCGTAATAATAACCTTCTTACAGACATAGGTAATATAAACTATTGCGAGGGCGAACCAAAATTAAATAACTTAACATCTATAACAGATGCGTTTTGTGATAACATAATGTTAGTTAAGATAACCAATGTTACGGATTGTGATGGGGATGTTCGGAATAAATTTAAAGTTAAGAAGGAAATATGTGGCTTGTTTAATAGCTACTTACGAGGAATATTTAAAAAGTTCTCTTTAGCTCGACATGGTGTTGTAGCCAAACTACCATTCTCCTTGGAGAGGTCCTCTGGGGTCCAAAGCAAGGGTGTCTTACAAATAATAAAGAAAGATATTGACCAAATTAAACAAAAGTACGATGATCCTATAGCAATTCCCTATAAAATAGAGCTTGCAAATGTTAAAATTAAGGATTTGTTGGAAGACCTTCCAAAGATGCTGCAAGATCTGGAAAAAGAAATGTACTATCTTATGGATTTCGATATAACACTAGATTTGGCTGGAATATTTAATAAAGAGGAAATGTGCCAATATCTTACAGAAAACTTTGACTTTTGCTACCAAGGGGAGAATGGATATAATGTTATTGTAGATAATGTTAGTAAAGACTGTTTAACATGGTTTAATGTAAATAGCAGGGTAAAAATATATAATAAATTTATATGCCAGATTACAAGCCCTGGAGTAGTTAAAAGTATAGGAAACCATATAATAAACTTTATAAACTGTCCAGATGCGAGACTAAAAGAAACGTTCTCGTCTAAACTAGCTAGAGAGAATGGAATAACAAGGTTAGAGGCAACAATCTATAACTATTGTAGAGGTTTTGGTAAAGGGTTTGAACCTTTAAGAGATTGTTTAAGTCTAATAGAAGACAACAAACGGTACTTCCAAAATGCTCCATTCTATGCTGTCCCTCTGCATAAGATGTGGGTGAAAGTTGCCAATCAATTACAAAACAGTTGTTGTTTAGTGTTTAACGATTTATTACAATACGCGTATTGGGGTAATTGTAATACGAAAAAGATAACTGGAGTACAACTAAAACTGCCAAAAGATAGCACACAAAGGGAAAAGTTAATAAAGTATGCTCTATCTGCATTTAGCTTTAACTGTTTACCAACTAACTACGTGGAGGTAATAGAGGAATTTCCTGATGCCATAAGTGTAAAGCATAAGTGTTACATCAAATCTGGGGGCACGTGTTTTACAAAATCAAATACACCTTTCTCCACTATACCTAAAAACATCAATTTAGAAGAATTAGGCTTAGTGGAAAGTCCTAACCTTACTCCCTACGTTTTAAGAAGCCGGACCAATAACCTGTACCCATACACTATTAAAGAAATAGAGCCACTTTCCAAGCCTTTCTTAGAGAGGTGTTCCAAAAAGAGGAAATTGGAATTAGAAGACATCGACAGTAATAAGCGTAAATTGGTGGAAAATACTGTTGCAGAGGAATACAAAGCACAGTTGGCTAAAGAACAAGAAATAAGGGAAAGAGAGGATAAATTAAAAGATTACTTCCTGCGACGTTGGGAGGATCTAGAGCATTATGGACATTATATAGTGTATGCGTTTGTAGTAAACAACAAGTTTGTGGGGGTGTTGGCAGAAAAGGATGGACAGAGGGGTGTATACTATGTTAAAGGTGTCTGTAAAACTGTGTTTATAGAGATAAATAAGAATAGGGAAGGTTATAGCGTGTTGCCATATAGAGGTGATTTGGACATTATTTACCTACCTACCAACAAGCCACTTGCAAGCTTTAACACTAACGGAACCACAACATTTTATGGTAATTCCTTTCCAAAAATAGAAAACCTAAGTTTCCATGACAATGTGTGGGATGATGGACAAGAAGACATAGAGATGCAAGATATTAAAGGCAATATTAAATTTAAAGAATGTAGTAGACTGGAGGATTTGGAAGATGGTGCGGAATTATTAATAGGCGCTATTAAACAAGTCCAACATAGGGGTAGAAAAAGATATATTGTACAGTTTGAAAATATTCGTAACCTTTATGTCTCTAACCACTGGCTGGAAAGGGAGCTAGAATGTGGGAAGTTTGATTTTAACTACAAAATTAAAATTAAGTTGGATAAAATAAAGACTACTCCAAACAAGCACAAAGAAAGATTAGTGTTTTGTGTTTAGTTGTTTTGGGTTTTAAAAATTTATTTTTTTGCTATCGCATTGGCAACATATCCAAAATTTAGGCAGTTCTGACCATAAATATTTTGTGGATTACTTATTATATTATTACAATGAGAGGTAGTTGAGAGGGTCACAACAATATTGGAAATGGGGCAAATATAACAGCTGGATGTATATAATAAGCTTGTGGCGAATATAATAAGCTTGCAATGCTTTGAACATATACTGCAAAGGGGGGGGGGGTGTATCGATACACCCCCCTTTTGGAAATGGGGTATTTACTTATGCAATGGCCAGTAATATATTGCAGTCATATCCAAAGTTTGGTTACGACAAAACAGCACTAAAAGAGAAAAAAAATATACGGTAAATTTAGATATAAGAGGATATAACAAGTCGAAAAGTAAAAAAAAAGGAGTTATTGGTAGTAATTTACAAAATATAGTTTTGTAAAAACACAAATACCAATGTTAGTTTTTAGGTTGCGGCAAAACAAACAACACATCAACTATATCCAAAGTGTAGGCAAATCGGACAATAAACAGCAAAGTCAGTTTTGGGATTACAGCAAAATAAACAAACAAAACAGACAAAATAATGTATTATACGGGGTGGTGGAACGTGTGGTAGTGTGGTCTTGTTACCTATATAAGAGCTATAACATACCCGAAAATAAATCAGACAGTAAATAAAGAAGTTTGAAATTGTTAGTATATTTTTCAAAATATTTTTTAAATTTGACCATTATAGTTAATTTGTCAAATGTGGATGGTGTGTACATATACACTAGCCTAGAATAATAACATATATAAATTTTAAACAAATCAGACCATAAATAAAGAAGTTGCCAATTGGCGGTATTTTTCCAAATTTTTTAATTTGACCGTAATAGTGAATTTGTAAAATGTGGATGGTGCATATACACTAGCCTACAACAATAACATATCCAAATTTTAAACAAATCGGACAGTAAATAAAGAAGTTGGCAATTGGCAGTATTTTTCAAAAATATTTTTTAATTTGACTGTAATAGTGAATTTGGGAAATGTAAGTCTAATTTATTAAAACACTTGCCTACAACAATAACATATCTAAATTTTAAACAAATCGGACAGTAAATAAAGAAGTTGGCAATTGGCAGTATTTTCCAAAAATATTTTTTAATTTGACCGTAATAGTGAATTTGGGAAATGTAAGTGGAATTTATTAAAACACTTGCCTAGAACAATCACATATCCAAATTTTAAAGAAATCGGACAGTAAATAAAGAAGTTGTCAATTGGCAGTATTTTTCAAAAATATTTTTTAATTTGACCGTAATAGTGAATTTGGGATATGTAGGTGGAATTTATTAAAACACTTGCCTATAACAATAACATATCTAAATTTTAAACAAATCGGACAGTAAATAAAGAAGTTGGCAATTGGCAGTATTTTTCCAAAATATTTTTAATTTGACTGTAATAGTGAATTTGGGAAATGTAAGTGAAATTTATTAAAACACTTGCCTAGGACAATAACATATCCAAATTGCAGACAAATCGGGCAGTAAATAAAGAAGTTGGCAATTGGCACTACAGTATTTTCAAAAATATTTTTTAATTTGACCGTTATAGTGAATTTGGGAAATGTAAGTGTAATTTATTAAAACACTTGCCTAGGACAATAACATATCCAAATTGCAGACAAATCGGACAGTAAACACCAAAGATAGTTTTTTAGCCTGAATTTGAAAATTAATTTTTAAAAATATAGAGGAGGGATGGGGATGGGGACAATATATTTAATATAGGCAGGGGTTGGACAATAGTATAGGCTAGGGCGCGGGAGCTCTATAGGCGGGAGCTGGCGTCGGTGCAAAAACGGCTCCCCATAAGAATAACATGGGGAAAAAGCGCCGATTGTGGGGCCTCTTTGCTGTTTACCCACTACTAATATTCAACTTATAAATAACTGTACACAGATTAATTAAATAGTTCTTTATACGTTTATTTACAAGTTTTAGAGTTCTCGATATAACACCAATTCTTTATAACAACATAAACAATAAATACTATTGATAACTTCAAAAACCAACATATTACATCTGTTAGAAATTATTTACAATCTTAAATGTAAAAAATAAATAGACATCTGGTTTTCTGCTGTGTTTAAGGGGCAATGTAGTATGCATAAAACACATTCAATACCAGGCTGAAAGTGTGAACTTGCACATGTCCAGAGGTCCATCACCTCCCCAACCCACTCACCTTGTAAGCATAGTAGTCGTCGTTGGCGACAGTTTGGTTCTGCAGAACTCTAGAGTTGACCGTGAACTCCATGGTGCTCGACAACGGATGGAAGTAGATTTTCCTGCCAGATAAAATATGCTGTAGAAATCGTCAAACCTAAATGGTCACATTTTGAAGTATCCTTTTATCAAGTATCGCAAAGATCACTCATGATAAATAACCTACTGTTTTTGCATTATGATAATATTAATTGCACTTCATGATATGATTACCTTATCAAAGTATGGAGACTTATTAAGTAGAAAAGACTGTGCCTCTACAAGGGGACTATGGTCTTTCTGGCCGGACAAAGCAAGTCGAAAAGTTATACTTTACTGTTTGTAACAATAGTTACTGAGAACCCAGGTACCTTAACGGATCTGGCCCTAATTTAACCTTTTTTCCAAAAATATACTATTATCATTATTTCCAGAGAACAGATATAGAACTCGTTGGGGTTATATTACACTTTAAAATATATTTAAAATATTTCATTAGGATAGTATTAGAACCATACATTTTATTGTCCAGAGTTTATTTAAATTCTAGCGACGACTTTTACTTGAAATTTAATGACACGGTACACCACCATAGAATTTATTGGGGAAGAATACACGCATAGTGGTAAATTATTATCGTTCTAAAACTTTGTAACAATTTTTATAATTTTATAGAAGAAAAGACACTTTAGTTTATTAAAGCTCGTACAGTACATTGTTGTGATAAATCTCTTTGCATTAATGTTCTTCCACAAAATATTTAATATTATATGACCAAAGTGAGGTGTATTTTTATCCCAGTGAGATTTCTACACAAGTCATCCATCACCGAAGCACACATTTTTGGATGCCTGAGAATCGAGTACACAAACTCGTGAACTACACTGTTAGTCTAGGGAGCACATTCATTCACAGTCACAGTATTTGTTCGGTGGTCCATTTATTGTACACATTTATTAATTATTTTTAGTTAGTTTTTTAATATTGACCACCTCAACGTTACTAGACATTTACTCTTATAAGTTCCAAATGGTTTTTTTATCCAAAACTTTAGAAAGTCAAACCAATTTTAAATCAGTCTTAGGTTCACTGATTTGAGTTTTTAAATTTAATAACGTTTAAAAAATTAAAATGTTTATTTACTTAAATTAGCTTCCAGCCTAGAGTGAGATCGCTATCACAGAGACTACAGGTTAACTTTCTACTGTTGGCTCAAACCATGAGAACTCTGTACACCACTGCCAAGAGCTACATAATGCATTACGTAACATTGTTTTATATTGAAAATGCGTTCGAATACATTAATATATATACATATACTTTTTCCTACAGTTACCTAACAATGTACATGTTCTCTCACTGATTTGAGAAAGCAAAGTGGCCAATTCGCTCATCAGTGAGACAATGTTAACATTGTCTCACTCTAATTACTTTGTCTCACTCCAGATTTGCAACGTGAAGCCACGAAATAGTGAGCGCGTAACATGCAGACAAGGTCTTATGCGCGCGAAATACGTTGGCAGCACTGGCTGTAAATCAGCTGGTCAGCTGTTGTACTGTTGTATTTGTCACAACACTTCCGGTCACGGCAGAAGCCACCATTTCATTGATTTGCCATTTGTAAACATTGAAGGTGGTTTTGCTGTCGCAAAAGATATTTCCCATAACGTTTCTTTACCAATTTATTTGTTTTATGGTAACTGTAGGAAAAATATAATGTGCAACTCGAGTGCAAAGTGCAATCGCCTCACTCGAGAAACCATTCCTCACTCGCCTACGGCTCGTGAGTAAGGATTTCTCTCGAGTGAGGCAATTGCTCACTTTGCTCACTAGTTGCACAAATAACTATTTCATTAGACGTTTACCCACTATTAAAAAGTGTAGTCTTAAATACCTGCCACTAGTGTTTCAGTCTAAGGGCACACAACAACTTATCCCGTTCGCTTCTATTTCTGTACTGTTCCCAATATGTTTTTGGTGGAATATAATTTTGTAATTAAAATTGTTATAAAACACAAATTAGTCAACAAAAAGGTTTTTGTTTATTTTTTTTGTTTCACGCGGCAAAAAGTATTGGTAAACAAGTTACTGAAGAGTCCAGTCACCTTACCTGGGGATCTCTGAAACGTAATTTACCATTGGTATTTCTGCGGACGGGACTCAGGGAGCTTAACCTTTATGCCCAATAATTATTAGAATTCATCCTTAATTGATGCCGATTGACTTAATATACTGTATAGCTTCTTGCATTGTACAAGCCGCCGTGGCTAATGAAGAAAACGATTCAGACAAAAGTACAGTGATTAGAATTTCTTACGCAACGCAAAATCGATACTGACGTTCGAATGTGTTCCAGTTTCGCATCTACTTGTTTTCCAGTTTCAACATCTTGTTTTATTTCATCAATTGCGATACCGAGAAAATCATGGCTTATCGGCAGTTCTTATACCAGTTTATTTGTTTGGTGGTACATCTAGAAGATCAGATGCTAATTTAGAACCAGAAAAACATAAGCCACATGAACAATTTTTACCTATAAGTTCCGGATTTGTTAGATGATTTAACCTTCTTAATTTTTAGTTGGAAAGTAGATCCGAACTCTCTGGTCTCATTAAACCTTTTTTGTTTTGTTTATCAAACAATTTGTTAGCGAAAATCTACCCATGTAGGGGACATTAGTTAGTCTATCAAATATATAGTTTGGTAGTGAATTCCTTAAAATTAAACCCTCAAGAGTCTTCAAAAATTAAATAGATTTGTGATCCACAATACTATAACATAGTTAAGTGGAAGAATAACTGTACAGTGTATTATACCTATGAACGTCTGACTTGTTGACTTGTTAGATAGGTGTAGTTGATTTGTTAAAAATTGATAAGCTGGTTATTCAATTCTAGTCTACATGTAATTACTAAGTGTCAACACATAGGTCAGGTTATATATTAACAAATTATTTAAATTTTTAAATTTATTTCAAACAAAAAAGGCGAATCTGGAACCAAATGTAACCGCTTATTTTTATTAAAGCCAATCAGATAAATATTTAGAGGCTTGTCCAACAAAACGCAGCCCTGGAAAATCAGGGAATTTGTATATTTTTGCAATTTGATACTACTTGGGTTTTCGGAACCATACCTAACCTAACCTAAAGCATTCCAACAAGTCGGAACCCTCACAAAAACTCTCAAGCTATGGAGCGAGCGCTCATGTACAATATTCTATACTCACCTGGTTTTGCATTTAATGTGCACGTAATGTGTATGGTTTATGAACGGCCAAGGGGAGAGAATATAGAGCAAAATGTAATCTATTTTTAGCCTGATAGAATAATAACATAGAGGAAGTAGGAGGGTAGGATTGGCTAGAATGCATCGCTAGAGATGAGGATTACAACAGGAGTATAGGAATAAGAAGATAAAGGATTAGGGAAAAGAAGAAGGCTGCAACGAGGCACACAAAAACCTTCCAGGTTTTGTATCTTTACTATGGAACTCAAGGCCAAAGGGTGGATTTGGTAATATATTGGACTATTAACAGAGGTTAAAGAAATTAAGACTAATAGAAGTGTCGACATTAAATGAAGGATTTAGGAAGTTGATTATCATAAGGAAGATAAGTAAAAAGTATGTTAGATAGTATTGAAGGCATACAACACAAATTAGGAAATAGATAGGAAATTAGGAAAGGAATCTTGGTATACTGAAAGGAGGATATTGGTAAGGGTACAAACGACGAAAAGAGGAGAACATATAGATCAGGATTACACGTACCTGTATCCGTCGTTCTTGTCGTGAGGGGCAAGTGCAAGGCTGAAGATACCGTCGGTCCACTGGAAGTTGACACCCCCAACGTTATAGTTGCCGGAGAGAGGGTCCATGTAGAAGAAGTGGTGCTTGATGCGGTAGCTCTTGTCACTCTCTAGGCTGTAGACGACGACCGCGTAGCTTCCCAGGTCAGGGATGTAGGCGTACGTGTGCTCGCACTTGCCAGGGGCCACATCCACCACGATGTTGGCGAAGAAGGAGTTTTCCTTCACAAAGGCTGGGTCAAAGATGTACTGATGGATAAGCTGGAAAGAGAAAATGTAGTTTGATAAAATTGAATGAACTGGAATCAATGTTGCGAAACTTGTTTCCCTTAACTCTACGTTTCTAAGTTCAAAGTCGTAATTCATGTAACTGTGATCTTAATAAACGTGTTAAAAAAATCGTTGTTTCAGTAACAAATTATTTGTTTCAGTAAACAGTTTGTTTGATAAACTATATCTTTGTGTTTTATAATGTAACGAAACTATTTTGTAACTATACTGTGATCGGTCTCTTGAATCTAATATACATAAGTATTTTCTATGAACTGCTAAAACTTTAATTACAAATTAATTTCCTACGAATAGAAGGTTAAATATAGTTGGAATTTAGCTGTTAAAGAAAAATGTGTAAGGCTGGCGCATTTTTATACAACGGGAATACATTCTGACTGTTATGACCGGGTCGAAAAGGAATGTCCGTTTGAAAGTGATCTGTCACACTTTCGTGAATGATTACTCAACAAAGGCATGGAGCTTATATGAAAAATAAACATAATTACTAGTAGGCCAAGTTAAATATTAGGCGGTTTTACATGTAATTTATTCTCCTATTGTGATAAGTCACAAGTACATTGTCAATCTCCTATTCTGATTTGTCAAAAGTACATTGTCAGTATGCTATTCCGATTCGTCACTAGTACCTTGTCAGTCCCCTATTGTGATTCGCCAAAAGTACCTTGTAAATCTCCTATTCCGATTCGTCACAAGTACCTTGTCAGTCTCTTATTCTGACTCGCCAAAAGTACCTTATTAGTCTC
The DNA here is from genome assembly GCA_963675035.1 of Allygus modestus. Classification (NCBI taxonomy): domain Eukaryota; kingdom Metazoa; phylum Arthropoda; class Insecta; order Hemiptera; family Cicadellidae; genus Allygus; species Allygus modestus. The sequence continues at coordinate 42,042,046 of OY776113.1, read as the reverse complement.
CTATTCTGATTCGCCACAAGTACATTATTATCAGTCTCCTATTGTTATTCGTCACAAGTACTGTGCTTTTGGGGCTTCTGGCTCACTTGATTGACAGATTCCGGTCAGGTGACCGGAAGCGACCTATGTGTGACGTCACGGTGATGTATAAACTGACGTGGTTGATGACGTTATGGTGAGGTAGGTCAAGTTGAAGGTCATCCTGAGGATGTTTTAAAAATAAATCTTGCACAAGTTTGATTTGATAGTAGTGATCCGATGTTACAAATCGAATGAAAACTATCGAATGAAACCTGTGGAAGATAGTGGTTTCAACTTTTATGTCTTCTTAATTTCATTTTATTTACAATACTTTGTGTGTTTAGTTTTAGAAGTTTCTTCCAATGATGTATGCGCAGTCCTTGGTGTTTGATGTGTCTTGAGTATAACTTAAAAAATAGTGTACAATATCTGGATCGGGTGTTTCCAGTTTTATTTCACAATTTTGTGAAACAGTAGATATAATAGCAAAGTTAACATCACCTTTAATGCGTCCTTACATGTTTGTTTAATAAAACACCCATTAGTCAAAAACCTATCAAGTATAACATAACTGCTTCCCCATCAGAAGATGTTGTGGTAAAAACTTCATATACTTGTATTTGATCATTTGTATTTTCATTAGTGTCAGCTTGTTCAATAGAAGATGTGGAAGAAACAGTATTGTATTGGATTTGAGAGTCCATGTGTACTAGGCAAGAGTCGGAGGTATAGTGATGTGGTGCAAGCGTGTAGGATGGATTCCCGCCCTTCCTCCCATCACACCAGTCCCCCCACCAAAATTTTCCCCCTACCAAGTTTTACATCGCACAATAACCACGGCATATTCGTTAGTTAGGGTTTAGCTCTTACACTGTGAAGACAGTAGCTCCGTAACTGAAAACTTCAATGAATTTTGCTCAACACTGCATGTGTATAGTTATAACAGTTACTACGATTTTAAACTAGTGCATGTATTCATGTGATGCTCCTTGCGTAGCAGACAACTGACTAAGAGTGTTTCAGCCTTAATTACTCTACGACGGAACCGTTCACAGTCCACTAAAAGCTTAGATATTCTGTCTTCATAGTCGGAGAAGTAGAAGGTGGTGGAAAGTGGACTACTGAAGGACACCTTCCTCATATTCCTGTAAAACTGTGACATGTTCAGATTTTTACGAAAACTCTATAGGTAGATGTTCATTCATCAAGAGCTGGAAGTATAGTGATGTAGTGGTAGCGTGTAGGATAGACACCTACCCCGGCCACAACGTTACCTTGTCCTCCAAATAGTTGTTTTTCACTACGGTTGCTATACCGTTGGTCGGATCTAAATTCCGATTGCACCTTCTTGTTTGTCTTGTTGAGCCGCGTAATTTGAGTACCCACATGGCACACTTTGGACAAACTTTAACCACCCCCCGGCCAAGGTCAAGTTCATTTCCACCTACGGTGACTATACAAAGTACGTCGCACACAAACCCTCCCATATTAACAAAGCCTCCTGCCTATTTCAAGGCAAGGTCCCTAACTTGAAATGTTTAGATGGTCCTTTTGTTTAAAAGCACCTTTTGTGGGGGAGGGACGGTAAAGGGTTTTACTTCACAATCCTCTTCACTCTGCTCTTTTCTTTCATCAAGTACAATTTCTGCTCATAAGCTTCACTCACGCTTATGAGCTTATGAGCTACAATTAAGCTCATAAGCTCACTTCAGGTGGTGGTGGAATTGAGTTTGGTAGGTTGCCCTCGAAATTAACTCCATTGGCAGATAAATAATAATTGTTGCTGTTGATCTTTGCTACCACTTTGTACACAAATTTCCGTCTTAAATTCTTATATTTTGTCTTCATAATTTCGATCGGTGTTACCAATTGATCAATGGTCAAGGTCTTTATCTTCTTCAAGAGGTAATGATTATCTGTTGTAGATAAAGAACCTTGTTTGTTCATCTTCTTCAAGACGGAGTGATGATCTGTTCATGTAGTAGATGAAGAACCTTGATTAAAATACAGAGGGTAGTTTCTGATATTTTACATTAACCTCATTTTAAGAGAAGTCAGTTTTTTGAAGCCGCTTGTTTTTGGCGTTGTCTTCTTCAGCGACTCCTTAATCCTTTGAAGTTTTTCATTACTCAATATTGTAGTCATGATTAAAGCGAGAGAACGAGAGAGCTGTTGAGAACGCGAAGAGTTTACCAGTCAAAAGTTTAGGCTGGAATGAGGTGGTATACGGGGGAAACCTTCCTCCATCCCATAAATGGTTAGAAAGCTGGGACCGGTTTATAACCTGTATGGCCCCCCTTCGGCAGACGAGACCCCCCCTTCGGCAGACGAGACCCCCCCTTTGGCAGACGAGACCCCCATTTGGCAGACAACCCCCCCCTTCGGCAGACGAGCCCCCCTCCTTCGGCAGAAACTTCGACATTTCCATTTATGGCAACCGGTTTCGCTGGCTCGAGTATATATAGAGCCTGAGTTTCCACTCTCTTCGCAGTAGTTTGCCACCCGTTACAGACCAACGTCCGTCTGGTTTGTGTTCTGCCGTAGCGTAGGTCTGTTAAGTGTGCGTTCGGGCCAGAAGCACAATTAAGAGATCATGCGCATTTGCATGTATAGTTTAACGTTGGGCATGTGTAGTTTATTGTTTGGCTAACACTTATCGCTTTTAATAAACTTGTAATTTAACGCTTGTTGATACATTATAATAAACTAGTAGACTAACTACTTGCTTAACACTTAATGTTTTATAATAATTTTGTAAATTGAATGTTTGCTTAACACTTAAAGCTTTTATTCATAAACGTGACCTTGGCCTAGTTTAGACTTCCATGCAGAGAAGTTGGACACAAACGTTGTAGTAATTATGGGGGGGATGTGATATATACTGTAACAGCGGTATGAAAATTATCATATCGCTACAGAAGCTTTAGGTGTTAACACGTGGCTTGCTCCTTCTGAGCTTGCTGTCTCAGAAGCCTTTCTGGCTATTTATAATTATGAGTATTGAGGGATTAAATTAAAAGTAAAGGTAGAGGTTAGACCGTTACACAGAAATAATATGCATTGTGTTTTGATCGAATGGGAATCACCCTCTAACACTGAACTTTTATATTTCATCAAAAGATCGTGCAAGGAATTTTGTGTAAAAACCTTTGCTATTTTACAAATCATTTAATTTGACCTTGACCCAGTTAATGAACTTAACGTCAGTGTGTACGTTGTAGCGTCGCAAAATATACTGTCAAAGCCCCCCCTCCACTTTCCCAGCTTGCCCTCACCACTGATTGTCGGCTATAAAAGTGGGGGCAGTCCGCAAAGGTCTCACAGTTTCAAGCCGGCAGCCAAGCTAGCTGTTTGCCTGAGCTGTCCGTAATAGTATCATTAATATAGAGTTGGAACCCCTGTATACTAGATATATTACCTTAGCATGTTGGTTTGTTAATCATGTTAGTTTGTTAAGCATGTTTGTTAGATTAACGCTTGTAGTTTGCTGCTAGTAAATGTAGTTAGTGTAGATGTTTGTAATTATGTTTGGTGTTGGTTTGAAGTGTTCTATTTACTAATTAAATATGTACTTTTCTTACACGCTTTAAAACTGGGTAAAGTCTTTATTTAAATCAAAGGGTTTTTATCAAAGTAATTTAATATGTTTCTCAAATAAACCCTTTCCTAATCCCTTTCTAAAGGTTCGGCGCGAAAACCGGCCTATGTCAATACGGCGTAAAAACCAGCCTATGTCAATACAGCGCGAAAACCGGTTGACATTGCCTATCTTTAGTCTTCACGTACGCGAAACTTTTATGAATATTAAGTATATTAACTCGGCCTTTGTCAGTACTTTGGTTCGCAATAGTATGCCGCCCGTTACTGACCAACGTCCGACTGGGTTGCATTCTGCTATTGACCTTTGTAAAACGACCTTGGTTGGTCTTTCTAAACTAACCGTGATTGATCGATTTGTTTAAAAATCTATAGTTTTTCTTTTTGTGGAATATTTTTTTGGGGGGGAGATTAATGTTCCGTTATCAAATTTATTGCTTGTAATTCTCTTCCCTTAATACAGAGCGGGTAATAGAGCTTGTGGACCAAGTGAGAATCACTTACTGCTCAGTTCTCCGTTTTGGAAACATGTTCAGATGACCTTGAACTAGTTATTTTCATTTGTTAAAATATTTGAAGATGTATTTATTTTTATTTATTAAAATATTGGAAGATATATTTATTTCTTACAACAATATCCCTTCCTTAACACTTACCCCCCAACACTTAAATTGTGTATAAAAGAGGTTCCCCAACACTGTTAAAATCATTCTGACGCTTGCACTTACTCCCGCTCAGAACGATGGCTTAAATCAGAAAACAAACTCTTTCGTTGAAATTGAAACAGAGATTGATACCATCAGTACCGACATCTGCCAACTCGTCTTCTGCTGCCTCGTCTTCTGCTGCCTCGTCTTCTGCTGCCTCGTCTATACTACGACAGGTGTTATTAATTGCGCTTATACTTCCGGAGAAGACCGATTCACCACAAGCTTTGAGAACATTTATTCCAACAACTTCTTCCAGTCTTTTTAGCTTCTCCTAGTCTTTCTACATCTTTATCAAGTTCAAGGTTTATCATCTCCTTCATCGATCTCAACATCATCTTCTTCATCGAGCTCAGGATTTTCTTCTCCAATCGTCACTTCTCCTTCAAAAAGACCTTCAGTAATCTGCATAAATAATCAGTCTCCTAAGAAAATTAGTAAACTAAATTCTTTAAGAAAGAAGTGTATGCTTCCTGCACAAGACAATGCGGTATGTTTTCAATTAAGGTGCATAAGAATGTGAAATTTCTACTAAATCTTGCATTTGAAATGAAAAAAGTATGCAGTTTTCATTTAAAACTAAAACATAAGGCTAGCGTTTCTTTTTCTTCACCACATCCAACAATGAAATCATTAAAAACTCGAATTAATAGGCTTTCTAAAAATAAACAATACATTCTTGTTAAATCAATGGGTTTTGCAAAGGTGATGTTACATGCGGAGACCAACTGTACATTTTAAAGTTACCTAGAGGCATTTTCCACCCCATACACCCTACCAAAAATGACTATTTAATTCGAGGTGATTCGGGAGCCACTGTGTGGAAAAAAGTTCAACAATTTTTTTCCAAATTAAAAAAGTGTGGACAACCCATTTACATTCTGCAGCATATGCTACAAAATTTAAATATGCTGTCCACACTTTTTTAAATGTTGCAGCGACCTTGAACTAGATCTTGGACTTATATATATACTTGAAATATTATACTGAGTTCAAGATAATATTCAAGGGGGGGAGGTTATATAATTGTTTACATAAAAAACTGTTTCTCCCACCATTGGCACACACTCAGACGGCCTAGGTTTCAGATTCAGTTCAGATATAGCAGCAAAACGATGTTCACGTGTGACGCCGACTTGGTTCGTACGATGGAATTCGTGGAGAGAGCGTACTATCAACATCGCCCTCTAGATGTAATAAGAGAAGAGTTAGAAGAGGTGACGGGACATATTATGTCAAAGTGGTGTGGGCAGCCTAGATGCCAAGAACAGTAGGAGGAGTATCACTCTGATTGGTGTCGACTTCAAGTGTTAGAAGATGAGTTGGCGATAGCTCTGAAGGCTGATGCGGATAAGAATGCAGATGCAGAGAGGTTGGCTGCCGATACTGCCGACGCTGCTGCAGCAGTTGTTGATGCTGAGGTGGAGGATTAAAGAAATATTATACGTCCAAGATAATATTCAAGGGGGGATTTTGACTCTAATGGTGGGGGTAAGCGGGTATATAAGCGGACGCTTCAGAATATAGGTAGTAGTCAGCTATGGATACTCCAGCAGGCACATCCAACTCCAAGAAGTCAAGACCTTTCAAATGAAAAGATGAGAGAAAGAATGCTAGACAGCGGAAAATGATGGCGATAATCAGTGAAGCTTATCGGGTATTAAACAGTAAAATATCATTCGCGAAACCAGGTGAAACCCAAAGATCCACTATAAGACTGGCTATTAATTACATCAAAATTCTTCAATCTCAACTCCAAGAACCGGCTATAACACCTCAACTGCCCGAAGAACCGCTGGCTCCCTCAATTATTCAAGAACTGTTAAAAACACCTCAACCGTTTGAAACAGTTCTTCTCAATGAGGATGAGTAAGCGCTTCAACATTTTTTCGATGAAGGACTGCTTACCCTCTCATTTCTTCAAGAATTTCTTCTTGAACAAAATTAAAGACTTTTGAAATACAGAGTGGGGAATAGAGCTGTTTATGGTCAAAGTGAGAATCACATACTGCTCTATTCCCCGATTTGGTGGTATGTTCAGGTGACCTTGACCCACTTACGAGACTTGGAACACTTTCGGATACTATCAAACTGTTAGATATAATTATTTTTACAAAATATCCCTTCCCTATCACCCTATCACTCGCACCCCCACCACCTAAATCGGTAATAAAAGGAGGTTTCACATCAGTGGAAAAGTCATTCTGCCACTTGCGTTAGCTGTCACTTGGAAATATGTCACCCAGAGATAACTTTTTCTCTTTAAAAAAAAACTCTACTGGAAATAATTAAAAATATTCCAGTAGAAAATTATAATGACGAAGACGAAGACGATCCAGGAATTGAAAACTTTATGAGTGGTTTTGAACTATTAAGTGATCTTGAGGGCCTAAGTGACATTGACAGCATGGAAGCAGGATATATGTAGCAAATTGAACTTTTGAGTGACGACAACAACGATTCAGAGACCTCGATGATTTATTATCAGTTGCTCTGTTTTGAAGAAATGGGGAATAGTAATAGTGAAACTCCAAGTGGTAGTAGCGATGGGTTGGTTTTCAATGCAGCCACAGGGGTATTTAGTGTTTGTCGTCGGTTATTCTATTCTGATATGACCTCATCATCATCATCATCATCGTCGTCGGATAGGTCTGATTAATTTGTTTTGAATATTTAACTTTAAATACAGAGCGGGGAATAGAACAGTTTGTGGTCAAAGTGAGAATCACTTACTGCTCTATTCCCCGTTCTGACAATATGTTAAGATGACCATGACCCACTTACAAGACTTAAAAAGTTAAATATTAAATGGTAATGAAAAGTAATAATTATACAAATATTTGCCCTCACCACTTTTGTTTTTTACAGTCGACTGCTATATACACGCGATGTTGAAGAGCTGATAATCACTTTGCTGTGAACAGCTTCACAAGAGTATCTACTATGGTATTCCTACAACGAATTTCTTCTATTGCCAAAGCGAATATTTTCTTGCATCGAGTGTACCGAAGTGACATGGAGTTACTCATGAAGTTACTCATGGAGTTTCGGGTTGTGCATGTTAAAGGAATGGCTATTCTTGGAAGAGAGTAAATAAAAATAGAAATAAAACAAATCCCTTTTGCAAACGAAGTTTATCGTGTATTACGAAAAGGCTAAATCCTGTGTCTCTATTATACCACATCGTAAACGTCATGTGGATGGAATACTTTTCAACTTTTAATCCAGAGCGGGAAATAGATCAGTTTTTGGTCAAAGTGAGAATCACTTAAAAATGGGGATTGGACCCCCACCTCTTACCCCCCCCCCAATTTTGAATTGGGTATAAGTAAAGGTGAATAAGTGGTGTTGTCATTTGTATTAGGTTAACCTTTGAGCACACCTACAGCATGTACCGCTGCGATATTTGTGAAAATTCATTTAAAGATGAATTGGCTCTTACAAATTCATAAAGAAATCTCTAAGATACCCCCGTCGCAGCAAACCTGCGTACTCAGCGAATTTCCAATGCATATATATGGGTATCACTACTACCTAGAGCCACTTACCAAGTTTCATAAAAATACATTAATTAATAAGTGATATATATTATTTTATTTATTATCCATAAGAATAACATTATAATTGAGTACGCAGGTTTGCTGCAACAAGGAAGATAAGAAATGTGTTTTTTTGCAATTATCAATATAACTCAACCAGGTGAAGCTACATAACAAGTTTTATTAATTTAGGTCCACAACTAAGGGAGATATAAAACTTTACTTATTCTCCATATGAATAACATGGGGGCGGAGTATGCAGGTTTGCTGCTACCAGGAAAAATAAAAAACTTTGTGCTAATATCAATATACCACGACTATATGAAGCCACATACCAAGTTTCATCTATATACATACATGAATAATCAAAATTTAACATTTTATTTATTCTCCATAAGGATAACATTGGACAACGCACTGTGTTTAGCGCTTTGAATATCACTGCAACGGTTGAACGTAAAACAACAATTAAAACGCCAAAATGATTGTTTTGTAGAGCTAAACTGATTGGTAGAAAGAAATGTGGAGTTTTTAGTGAAATTATCGGAGAAAAATCTAAAAACCGTTATTCCCATAAGATTAACATGGGAAATTTTATGGACTCATTTTTTGACTTTTCTCCACAACCACTAAACCTAGCTTAATGATTCAAAATACTAAATTGTTGGTTTTTTAAGCTCTATAAAATGGCTATAACCAAAATCTAGTGTTTTTAAAATTTTAGGTTAAAAATTTCAAAAACAGATTTTTGGAAAAATTTAAACCCCCATAAAACCCCCTTTCCATAGACCGATCGACCTGGTTTTCGAACTTAAAGTCATAAATGTTACTCTCCACATTTTTGGCAAATTTCATCAAAATCGGGCGCTTCTTTCAAAAGTTATTGAGGTAACGGACTCATATATAGATAGATATATATGTATAGATATATGTATATATATATATATATATATATATATACATATATATAAATTTGAACAAATATTGTTTTTGGCATCTAGGGACCTCAAAACAAAAAGTTATCATGGTCTCGGGCTTAAGTCTTACCATGCCACCTACGGTAATAGCTTCTTCCCTATAGGGGAAATTCGATAAAACACAACACCGATAAAAATGAAATTGAACAAAATGAAGAAGAATTGAAAACAATAGATCAAACGCTAGCTCAACACTAAATGGCAAGACCAAGTGTTATTAATTATGCACCTGCTCCATCAGTGAATGTGGAATCACACGCCAGAGCACTACCAGGTAATGTAATAATTCATTTTAAAATTGACAATACAAAATTACAACTTGACGAATTTGTAAATAATGCAAACGGATTGGTAAGCAAAACTTTTCAAAATGGAGTAAAAAGATCAATCTTTATCAAATTTGGACTGTTACTGGATGCTGTGTTCACTAATATTCAAAATTAAACATCACCAAGAGGATTCCTAAAAAAAACGGACCATCATGTTTGTGTCAGACATTGAGTCAATCGTAAATGAATGTTTTGAAGAACTTTTAACAAAATTGCAATAACATGAAGGAAGAAGTTCTAGATGGACTTTTTTATCCATTACTAGCTTAGATGTAAGAGTACGTAAACACGGGTATGGAATAAGAGGAAATAGCGAATAAGAGGAAATAGCTACATCCCTTTACCGGAAAAAATTATGAATACCAAATCCTGTATCAACGTACAAAATCAAGATATACTGAATGTTTTAAATATGCAATTTTGGTCAAATATGTATAAAACAATGCGTGTAGACCTAGTAGAGAATAATAAGAAGTTCAACATAAGTATAATTTTCAGGGGATGAGCTACCCTTGTTGCAATTAAAGTTGTATCCAAATGAAAAGCAAAATCCTTCAGTATCTGTCAACATATTCAGTTTGGATTCGTCAATTAATGCTTCTCCCTTGCGCATAACACCAAATGAACGCATAAATCATACAGATTTGTTATTGATCACTAAATGAGATATATCACACTATGTATATATTAAAGATTTTGAAGCTCTTATTTATAATCAAATATCTAAACATAAAGAGAGAAACCACTTGCAAAAGATGTTTTTGTCATCTAAGCAAACCATTAAGAAGGGGAGGTTCAGAATGCTTATTAGAACATCAAAGGTTATGTAGTGGAAACTATGAGGTAAGAATTAAATTGCTACCTCTTAGCAGAGCATACGTAAAATTTGATAAAGTAATTCAACAATACCGTATTCCAGTTATTGTGTACGCAGATTTCGAATCCACTTTACTTCCACTCGACCTCCAAGAAGTGGAAGTTACAAGAAGAAGCAAATATCAGCTGCATACATCAAACAGTTATTATTTAATAATCAAATCCACACTGCCTGAAGAACATCTCCGTAAATATGAATTATCATCAACCGAAGATTTATCATGGTGAAGAAGGAGCTCGATACTTTGTTGATGAATTGTATAACATAGCTGGAAAGATGGAAGAAATGTATTGAAACGTGTTACCGATGTCACCTATGGAAGAAGATGAATTACAAAAACATGACTCGGCAACATGTTATTTGTGCAACATCACATTCACACCTGATAACTTAAAAGTCCGTGACCATGACCATCTCACAGGAGCTTACAGAGGTGCAGCCTGTAACGCTTGCAACCTAAACTACAAACTTCCATATTTTATTCTGGTTTTTCTGCACAATCTTAGTGGTTGTGAATCTCACTTCATAATCCCGGAGTTAGGAAGAGATGGTGGAGCAATAGATGTTTTGGCTGCAACGATGAAAAAATGCGTAAGCTTTTCTTTAAAAGTTGGTAAAATTAAACTAAGATTTGTTGATTCTTTAAGATTTATGCCTTTTAGCCTTATTAAATGAACTGAAACCTTAAGAAGAGAAGATTTGATTCAAACAAACAAAATTGTACCTAATGTAAAAATGGATCTAGTTCTTCGAAAAGGAGTCTTCCCCTATGATTACATCGATGGACTGCATAGATTTAATGAAACATAACTTCCTACAACAGACAAATTCAAAAGCAAACTTAATGATACGGAATTCGAACCTGAAGATGATCAACATCCATGTCGAGTATGGGAACGATTTGGATATTAAGACCTTAGGAGATTACTCAGACTTTTATGTGAAACTTGATGTCACTCTTCTTTGTGATGTGATAGAAGAATTTCGAAACACTTGTTTTGCTGCATATGTTTTGGACCCTTACAATCGTATACTTCTCCAGGATTAGTTTGGCAAGCTATGTTAAACGAAACAAAATGCAAACTTCAACTTTTAACAGATATTGACATGGTATTAATGGTTGAATCGGGTATTGGAGGAGGGTTGACTCAAAGTGTTACGAAACATGTTAAACCCAACAAAAAATCCCTTCCAGACTATGATGAAGGAAAACCATTGATTTACTTAGGATATTTCGATGCTAATAATTTGTATGGATGGGCTATGTCAAAGGCACTTCCATTTGACAATTTTAAATGGGTTGATCCAGACTCTATTGGCGATGTTTCACAAATTCCAAAACATGGAGGCACTGGATATATTTTGGATTGTGATTTTGATTATCCAAAACATTTACCCGATCATCATTATGAACTTCCACTCCTTGCAAAAAGAGAAGTTTCTCCAACTGGAAAACACCCTAAATTAATGATGACTTTAAATAATAAACAACGATACGTAGCTCATTTTTGGGTTGTAAAACAAGTTATTTAATTAGGATTGGGTGTTACAAAAATTCACAGAGTTTTTGACTTTTCTCAATCATGCTGGTTGAAACCCTATAGTGATTCAAATACTACCAGAAGAGCAGCCGCTACATCAGCCTTCCAAAAAGAGTTTTTCAAATTAATGAGCAATGCTATATTTGGTAAAATATTGGAAAACAAAAGAATACATAACAATTTTAATCTTGTTACTGATCCGAGAAAACTACAGAAACTTGTACAACAGCCAAACTTTGTAACATCTATAATTATTAATGAAAAACTTGTAGCAGTATCTATGAAGAAGACAAGTGTGAAGATGGATCGTCCTTTGTATATTGAAATGCGAATCTTGGATATCTCTAAAATACATATTTACATTTTCACTTTAACAAAATGATCACAATTTATGAAAGAAACAACATCGGCATCAGCTACATGGACACAGACGCACTTAAATATTGGATAATTACTAATGACATGTATGTAACCTTCGATCACAATAACGAATTTGGCTTTTTCGACTATCCAAAGAATCGACCCAATTACGATAGTGACAGAAACAATAAAGTACTTGACAAATTTAAAGATGAAGTTAATGGAGTTCTACTTAGAGAGATATTGTATCACTTATGTCCAAACTGTATTCTTTGAAACTACATGAAGGTTAAGAGGAAAATAAAGCGAAGAATAGCTTTATTAAGAAAGCTAAAGGTGTAAAGAATTTATATTTAAAAAAGAAGGTGCATTTTGAACACTAAAAGCAATGTTTATTAAAGCAATGTGAAAATGAAGAATTTACAGCCAAATTCAACACAATCAGAAGTTTTAACTGTCAAATAGACAGTTATGTCAAATAGACATAACTGAAGTCAAAAAAGCTCTATCCTGTAATGACGACAAACGACACATCCTTTCAGACAAAATTCACACGTTAGCTTTCGGCCACTATTCTCTCAACCCTATTGATGAGGAACTCTTTCATCACCATACATCCTTTTTCTTTCGGGAAAATGGGGGAACACAGCAGTATTTTTCTGTGTTCCCCTTTTTTACACCATTTTTGGATGACCTTGAACTATTAAGAACGAGTATACACGAGTAATATTTATTACTCCTCCGGAAGTGTTAGTAAAACCATCAACTAATATGGTTCTAAAGAGTAAAATTGTTACCGAGCTTCATAACCTGCGAGGATACACTTTCCAAGAAGAAATACCGTTATAAAAGGTATAAATGATCTTTATCGAGCAGACATAATTGAAATGAGGCCTTATAGTAAAATAAACAAAGGATTTAAATATATACTAACAGTTATAAATTGTTTTACAAAAGTCGCAGATGCTATTCCACTAAAAGACAAACCAGATCAGAGCGGGACAAAAGCGATGGATATAGCTATACGTAGAGAAAAAACACTACAATAATTTTCAAACTGACGATGGGAAAGAATATGTCAATACAGATTTTTCAAAGTTAATGAAAAAATACAATGTGAACCATTATTCTACAAAATCTGAAAAGGAAGCAGCTATTATCGAAAGGTTCAACAGAAATTTAAAAGGAGCGATGCATAAAGCATCTTAAAATAGAGGTTCCCACGTGTGTCATGATATATTGTCCGACTTTATACATGATTATAACAACAAGTTTTATAGAACTATCCGGATGAAACCGATTGAGGTGAATAAAAAGAACTCCAAACAATTCTTGGAAAATATTAAGAATAACACCAAAAGTAAAAAATATTAACACGAAAATTTTACATGTGGGATAAAGTTCGTATTAGCAAATATAAAGAGGTATCTAGCAAGAAATACTTATCCAACTGGACTAATGAATTTGTTATCGTCTATAGATTACAACCAACATATCCAGAAACCTATATTCTTAAGGATGATAAGAAGAACTTCTACAAGGAGATTTTTATAGGCATGAAATGTTAAAGTCTACCTCTGGAGATGTTTACCTCATGGAAAAGATATTAAAACGGAAAAACGATAAAGGATTGGTGCGCTGGTTGGGTTTTGATAAAAGTGCTGGCTCGTGGATACCTAAACAAGATCTTCTACAGGATTTCACTAGTATCACAAAGGATTAAAAACCTTTGAAGAGTTCTGACATGAAGATGATTAAACTCAAGGATTCTTTTAAAATGTCGAATATGGACGAACTAACTGTGGATAGTGTGAAACATGAGGAAGGGGAACATGGAAATTTATTACCAAACAGCGTAAGGTGTATAGTGAGTAGACCTTCAAACGTTTAAAGTATGTTAATGATCCTCAAGATAAAAATGATGCTTTAAATTTGCAAACTTTACAGACTGAAATAACGTCAAATAGGAACAAATATATTCGAGTTTTAAGCGCAATGTTGTTTTATTTCTATAATGATTTGGCTACATCTAAAATTAAAGAGAGTAAGAAGGATGATTGGATTCAAATAAATATTGTAAACAAATACATTATAAATCCTAAAACGAAAATTTTACGAGATTTTAACCGAACACATTACTTATATGACCAAAAGACAAAAGAATAGAGATACATTTTGCATTATGAACAAGGTTTCCGTTGGGTGAACATGGTTGATTAAGAAATGATAAAAGAGATAAAATCGCTAAGCGATTCTATTAGAAGTAAAAACAGAGCATTAACTCACTAGGTATTAGTGAGAGGGATAAGTTTCTTGAAACAACATTTAAACCAGTTATTGATCATTTAAGGGAAGTACCTCAAAAACTTCGAAAAGTTTCAGAAGGAGATTTAATTTTATCCCTTTTAAAATCTGATGAAAAAACTTAAGAATTTGACTGAGAAACCGAAGAAGAACTTGAAGAAACTGAAGATGAATCGGAAGAAATACAATATGAACAGGGAAAGGATATTAGTGAAGATGATGAAGAAGAAGAAGAAGAAGCAAATATTAGCAAATTGGGTTTAGATATTTAGTTTAAAGGTGATCTCTGTAGAAAATATGTATTGAAGATGTTATAGTCTACTAAAACTAATAGGAATTATCATTTATATGGAGCTAGGTTGGAAGGAGAAGGTTTAATGATTGGTGATAGCAGGTTAGATGTGGACGAGCAAGATAATATAATTATAGGAGGTAAAAAGTACAAAGGAACAGACGGATTGTATTAATTGATTTTTAAAAGCAAACCTGTCAAATATACTACACGAGACTTGGCAACTTTTATAGGTATATGTCTAGATACAAATACTCATAGAAAGAGTTATAAACCAACATTCCTAATATATATAAATCAGTCTGTAAAGTAAAGGAACATTATTTCAGAGTTATTTCCAACAAAACTGGAAAAAACTAAAAAGAGGTTTATGTATACTGAAGAAGTTACTCCTTTTTATACCGAAAGGAAAAAAGAAAGGTAAATGAATAAACAGCTTCTGGAGAAGGATTATTAAAGAATACTTATAATACAAATACAATTTATTATAATTATGTTAATAAATTAGTAAATAGAATGCGGTTGATACATGAAGCACTAAAAGCGAGTCACACAGGTCTTCAGAACGAATGGGAAATTTTAGTTACTGAATTATTAAATAGAGGTATAATCGAGCGATTAAGGTATAAATAGGGAGTGATAAAATATAGAAAGAACCTTTTATTGTTAATCAGTCACGTGATAAAGGTATAAATAGCAATGGGTAAAAGGAACAGTGTTAGTACTGATCGAGGTTCGATAACGAAAGGAAGGGGTATTGTGTCTTGAACACTAAACTTATTGGGAAAACCAATTTCAGCTTTAGTTAATAAATCCATAGATTTATTACATATTGATCTCCATTTACCTGGTGGTTATCGATATTATGGACCTGGAATTAAATTGAAAAAAAAATACTGTCAAGAGGAGATCCGGGAATCAGTAAATTAGATCAGGATTGTAAAGAGCACATATCACCTATTCAAGTTTAGTGATTCTGCTCACAGATCAGTGGCCGATAGATTACTTCCAAATAGAGCTTGGGGAAGAGTTAAAACGAGTGACGTTAGTCTTGGTGAAAGAGCGGCAGCATTAGCAGTGACAGCGGCAATGAAAGCAAAAACAGCAATTGGAGGTGGAAAGAAAAAAGAGGACGAGGAAGGAGAATGACAACTCGAAAACGAGGAGGAAGAATTAAGAGAGAGACAAAAAGAGTAATACTAAAAGAGTCATCAGTATGGTATATGATAAAAAAAGGTCAAGGACTTTATCTGAGACTGTATCGTGCCTATTAAATGCAAGAAAGCAGTTAATTGTTCCTCATTGTGCATTAAGTAACCAAGATCTTTTTAGATATGTTTATTGTTTAAAGATGCCATTCTTCAGAGGGGTGTTTTTGAAAGATAATTTACCATCAATAATGTGGAAAAATGAAAGTGGTATGGTCAATCTAGATAACAGTAAGGGACCGGGTACACATTGGGTATGTTATAAAAAGTTCGGTTCAATAATTTACTATTTTGACGGTCTTGGTAATTTACCACCTCCAAAAGAACTTCAAAAGTATTTTCGTTCTGCCAAACAGGTTTTATACAATTATGAGAGGCAGAAACCTGACGATACATCTATCTGTGACCGTTTATGTTTGGAGTTTTTAGCAAAAAGTGTCAGTCAGCTTTAAGATGTCCACTACAATACTGATCAACTTTCTACTGATCATGATTCGCAACTTCTTTCGGAAGAGTTGAAAGTTTTGATTGTAAACGGGTATAAAATAACATTGGATATTTCTGCGATGAACTCTTTAGTTCAATAACCCTTACTATCTTGCACAGGTTTCATTGAATGGTTTTCATTCGATTTCTAATATCTAATCACTACTATCAAATAAAACTTGTGCAAGATTTCTTTTTTAAAACATTCTCAGGATGACCTTGAACTTGACCTACCTCAACGTGACGTCATAAACCACGTCAGCTTATACGTCACTGTACATCACAAATACGTCGCTTCCGGTCACCTGACCAGAAGCTGTCAATCAAGTGAGTCAGAAGCCCCAAAAGCACACTACTGTCACAAGTACCTTGATAGTTTCCTATTCTGATTCGCCACAAGTATTTTGTCAGTCTCCAATTATGATTCGCCACAGTTACCTTGTCAGTCTCCTATGCTGATCCGTCACAAGTACCTTGTCAGTCTGCTATTCTTATTTGTCACAAGTACTCGTACCTTGTCGGTTTTCAGGTCGTAGATGAGTATCTTGGGAGGGGTGATCTGTTCTGCCTTGCCCAGGATGTCGGCCAAGCCAGTGTCCAGCACCCAGAGTCTGTCACACTCGTCCGCGCGGATCCTGAATGTCGACACGATCTTGGTGGTATTGTCCTTCTCGTAGATCCTGTGAGAGGCCCAGTCCGGATAAGGCTTCAGGGCCGGCGATGGAGTCTTCTCTGCATCTATGCAAGTGGTTTTAAATTTAACAGAGACGCAAGTTAAATCCATAGAGGTGAAATTAATCAATTGAATGCCCAATAAAGTGTGGAACTGGTGACCAGCAAAAGTGAGGGGTAAAAGCGGCAAATGACAGGGTAACCTATCTTATACTGGATTATGTACTGGGGAGACCAGTTATATTTGATTCGTTTCGTGGGTAAAAAATATGTCCACTTTATATGAAATCTTTATTCAATGGTTCTAGTCACTGTTAAGATATAATCTGTTTATACTTTACCTTGTCTAAGTGCTACTTTGACAGTTCACTGGTTAATTTATTAACAGGTGTTATGATTCTATTGTTTTTATTTGAAACTCCATAAGCCCAATGTTAAAATTTCTAATTTTCAAATGAGACGTTTAACAATATATAGATTTTCCTGCGGTTGAGGCTTTTACCAGTAGATTTTTTAGTCTAAAAGCCCCTAATTCCAATTTTTAATAAAACCGTCCCGCTGGATTCCGAGGTAGGTTTTGCAAACAAACAAACATTGCTCGTATTAGATTATAGGATTAAATGCAATATTTTCTCGTAGTAAAGTTTCTTTTGATTATTTATTATCGGTGATAATGTACACAGTCGGGTCTGCTTCCTCTGAAAATTGATATGTGAGACAACATACATTTTAAACTTCAATGCTCATTTACATAAATATTACATTATACATTTTTATGGTAACACATTTTTCTTTTGACCACCGTAATGCTTTGTTTAGTAAATTAAACATACTTAAAATTAAATTAATATCCAAAAAACAAACTTAGACCTAAAGATTGAATTGAGACAAAATTATATTTTTGTTTTGTATTGACTAGTTAGAGGCGATACTTATGTTACGGTATGCATTTATCGTTATTGTAAACCCCTTCCCCCTTTCTCCCATTATCTTGACGTAACACTAAAGATTCAACAGTGCAAACTAATAAATGATCAGGGCATTTGTCATCCCAATGCTCATAAAGTGTAAGACTCTTTTTCCAAAACTAAAAGTATTTATTTTATAGTAAAAATATTGTGTTGTAGCCTGAAAAGGCAAAGTATTTGAAATTAAATAGACTTAGCAATATTTTAATAAAAAAAACTAAACATTATTGATATATTAAGGAATTGAAATTACTTTTATCTGAACATTTTACGCTAAAAAAACAACAAATATTCACAAAATTCTAATTTTCAGATGATAACTTTCAGGTTGAATAAATGACAATAATTGCTTCGTATGGATTTATTCTACCTATAAAATCGGTAAACACAAAACTTTTGAGCTTTTGAATGTTTTTCTACCCTGGTAAAGTTCTTGTATGAGACATTAACAAAATACAACTTAAATCACAACTCCTTCTGATTTTTATAATTTTCCAAGATTTAATTTCCACAACTTGTGTTACTTCAAGCTTGTCCAGAATCCCTCTTTACCGGATATCACAGCGTTAGCGTTTAGCTATGTCATACTCCCCCCCCCTCCTTAAGAGGGTTTAAAATAATATTTTTAATTGTAAACGAACCTGACCTGTTTACCATCTGTGTGAACCTTTGTGTATACATTATACAAATACTGCTTTTACAATTGCCCAAATAAGCAAGTCATAGGACCAAGTGAAACTTAGTAAACCACGGCCTCCCACGAGCGTTTCCCCTTTCCTTATGGCGAGTTATGACCCAAATTACGGGTTTAAACTTGTACAGATCAGCGAATTTCTTCTGATTTGGCTCTTATAAGTATTGTTAAATCGGGGTTATTCGATTTCATGACTTCCTTTAAAATAGCTGTTTCATTAATTACTATACTATAAGGTTTATAAACCAAATAAAAATAAAAGTGTTTGCGTTCAAAGAATTTCTCAGATCACTGTTTTTGTTTTGTGTCAGGTAACCAAAGAAGCCAAACTTCGAATTAACCAGTGAAACCAACCAAAATATTCATGGCGATTATGTTACTTTACTTTGTTTACTTTAATAATTTTATAGTTTCCTCTGAGGAGTTTTATTTTAATACCCCATACAAACTTTTAAAATGTAGCAATGCAGTTACCTGGGTGATTCTAATCATTGGGAAATGCACTATGCTTAACTCTATTCAGCACCACAGATAACCTGAAGTAACATTATTGGAAAAATTTGTTTGTTAATATAGTTTATATATATATTTTTTAATAACAAGATTAAATAATTTACAATAACTTTGTTGTAAACTGGGTATGACACCAAAACGTAAAGCAAATAAGAATATCAACATCAGGTAATGAAAGGTACTTTGATTTGTCAACAGGTATGCAAATACACAGGAAATAGCATCGTAACTTACGAAACGTTAAAACTGTTACATTTATAAACGTATTCGAGGCATCAACAGGTTACAAAATATACGATTGTCACAACCAGGCTAGTCACTTTGTAACAAACTGACATAATTAAAATCTAACAACAGTTCATTAATACTGATGGTTAAACCAGTTAGACCGGTGAACTTTGTAAGGAAACTTTCACTGTCCGACCTCGTCGACACGGCGGGCGGTGCGGTACAAGCCAAACATCTGTAGGTTTACATCTGTATAAATAAAGACATTAAACCCTTTGTGGCTTTTAAATGACTCAATAAAACTATGGAATGGACTTCTTGTGACTTTAACGTTACGGAACAAATGATGATTCTAGTAAGTTTTAACTTATGACAGTGCATTTTTCTTACATCGTTTGTAGTAGACAGAATGAGGATAGTTTGATGTTCCAGCGGAATATAAGCCAAATAGAATCATAAAAACTGTCGCATACGTTATCATGTCAGTGTAGTTAATAGTATATTTCATCACTAGGACCAAAAGTGAAGCTTTTCTATACGAGCTCAAGTTTAACGGCCAAGGCTGGAAAATTAGCTAAACGCTACTCTCGGTCCAAGTGATGGACTATATTTTTTGTCATACTGAAAACAATAATAAGATAACAATTTCACAAAAACTAAATTTTGTTTATTTTTTACCATTAAAGGTGTTCTTCCATGTTTCTCTTGCTACTTAAATATACAGCTGTTACACATTTTTTACTGTTGACAAGATGAATAATTTGTTCAATAATTTGTTGAATAATTTGTTTTTGCTAATTCATATTAGCAGCTGATGACCTCGACCAAAAAGTGTCATCAAATGATGTTTTTAGTCCTAGGACAAAAAAGATCATCAAAACAATACTTTTTTGTAGTAGGACGAAAAAGAACAACTTTAGCATCTCAATGCATGTGTTGGAAACAGCTGTTTTTGAAGCAGTATGACGAAAATTATTTGTATTAGCCCCAGATGCTAGGGCACAACAGGTTTACCACCAAAAGTGCTATAGATGTTACTCATAACGAGATCCAATACCAATTATAATTCATCGACTCCACTTACCATTCAGGTCGATGTAGTTGAGGGATGCGGGGATCCCGGCCTTCCAGCGGGGAACGGTCACGAACAGCTTGTTCTTCCAGACCTCCACGCCCAGCGGCAGGTTGTTCTCGACAACGAACTCTCCGGAGGCCAACGCTAGCTTGCGAGCCGCCTCATCCGGGTAATGGAAGTCCAGTTGCTTCCAGTGGAACATCTCCTTGAGCGCGGGGTTGGCGTAGCCCCCTGCTACCACGACCACTAGAAATAACCCGGGGAGCTTCCTGCAACAGAAGGTTACAGAGGTATAAGTCACTGTAGCATGGCCCTTTGAACGCCTGGGTTCCTCATATGAAATACATATAAAAGCTGGACACTTGGAAAGAAATCCGGGGATGAATTTATCTTGAATTATACGCAAATAATGTATTTGTTCATTTACTTCCCACGCCTATCCCGTAACTTACAATTCAACTTTTTTTTATTCAACGTATTTAAAAAAAAGGTTTTGAATTATATCCTTAAATACATAGAAACTGGGGTTGGTTTTCTGAGTAACACTGTCAAATAATCGTTTTATTTTACTTTAAATTCAATATCAATATTGATGTCTTGTACAAACTTAACCAACATATAATTTATGATTTCATTACCAAATAGAGCAATAGTTTTAGTTTATCACAGTTTACAGTGTTTTGATCTTAAAGTTGTATAGCTTAGGAACCAACAAAACAAATTAAACTGGAGAGAAATTGAATTGCCATTGAAAGTTCTTTCGTCATCCAATTAGAAACAATGTCTATGAATGATGAAAGCTGGGCCGAGAAGAGAGGCAAGCTCATGTTGCAACCAGAGTGTCTGCAAGGGGCCAGGGGTCAAAAGAACCAGGAGTCGGTTAATTATAAGTGCATATCTTTTAAGGGATCTCTCAGATATATGTTGCGTAATCTCTTACACACTATCTAACAAAGTGTCAGATGTGTGCTGCAATATCTATTTCTGCACTCATAATAACTGATCATATTCCGTAAACTCAAACTAAACTAAATAAATTGTTGTATGGTGGAAAGAATATTTCCTTCAGGAGTTTTCAAAGAAGGATAAAATACTAAAGATCCTTGAAGCGTAACCTTCAGCATCAATGGAGTCTCTGTTTTTCAGTATACTGTCAAGCCGTTATACTAACATTAGTTTTTTTACCATTAAACAGTGAAACAGTAAACTTTCAACCAGATATTAAATAGTTGATCCATTAATAGTTAGAGATTGTGGCTTGTTATAACTTTTGTGTTGGCACCATTTTATGTTGTCTGGACAATAATTTAATGTCTTATTTTAGCGAATTTCCCCTATAGGGAAGAAGCTATTACCGTAGTCGGCATGGTAAGACCTAGGCCCGGGACCATTCGTTCGAAACTGTATATATATGTGTCCGTGGGTGCGATAACTCTCGTAAAAAAGGTCCGATTTTGATGAAATTTAGTATAATCGTGTAAAGCTACATTTATGACTTAAAGTTTCGAAAACCAGCCATATCGCTCTATCTAAAGGAGTATTTTTGGGGGGTTTTATATCCAAAAATGTATTTTTTGAACTTTTTATATATAATTTTTTAAATAGTCAAATTTTAATTTTCACCATCGGATTCAGCTTAAAAAAACACTTAATTTGGTATTTTGATCATTCCTCTACGTTGATCGGTTACCGAGATATTGAAAGTGCTAAACACAATGGTTGATAATAATCTTTCTGTTAATGCTGAAAAAACTCACTATATTGATTTCAAGTTGAGGAACCCCTCTAGCTTGTTTATTGGTGTGAATGAAATTAATTCCTGTCAACGCACAAGTTTTTTGGGTTTAATTGTAGATCCCCGCCTAAATTTGTCTGATCATATTGATAAAGTTTCTAGCAAATTAAATAGTGGCATTTTTATTCTTCGAAGATTGTCTAAGTTTTCTGATTCCAGTGTTATTTTAACTGCCTACTTCGGGTGCCTGTAATCCACATCTTAGTTATGGCATCCCATTATGGGGAGCAGAGTCCACAAAATCAATAACGATTTTTCGTCTGCAAAAGAAAGCAATAGAATAGTTTTTTCAATGAAGAAGACTGATTCATGTCGAGGCGTGTTTTCCTGAAATAACCTGATGACATTTTTTTGCATTTACATTTATGAAAGTCTTTCTTTTTACATAAAAAACAAACACCTGTTTCATTTTCATAAGACCAGTCATTATAATCTCAGGCATGCATCAACTACTTTATCCACATCTTACCACAACACCACTTTTTTGAGAAACAGTCATGCTTCGCCATAGTAAAACTTTTTAACGCGTTACCCTTAGCTATTAAATTGGAGTCAGATGTGAGAAGGTTCAGAGGCAAATTAAAATCATTTTTAATATCTAAAGAATACTACAGTGTCCAGGAGTTTTTAACTGGCAAAAGTAATGTTCAGTTGTTAACTGTTTTCTTTTTCTTTTTATGTATTAGTTTATCCTATATTTTTACCTTTTTTATTTGTAACAACAGACCATTATCAATGCTACTTGTATAGTTTCATGATAAATAAAAATTCTTGATTCTTGATTCAATATGTTGTCTAATGCTATTCTTATGGAGAATAAGAAAATAATTATATCTCGCTTCTTTATGAATGTATGCTGACGAAACTTGGTATACGGCTTTATCTGGTTGTGGTCTATTGATATTTGCTCAAAAGAACAATTTTTTGCTAAAGGTACCCGTAGCAGCAAACCTGCGTACTCAGCCCCATGTTATTCTTATGGAGAAAAATTAAAATGCTATGTCCCTAGTAGCACAAATCGTTGGGCCAACGTTGGGAAATGGTTGGCACAGTTCGTTGGCCAACGGTAAGAAATGTCCGTTGGCGCACCAACGTTGTATTTGCCAACCAAATGCCAACAATGCCAACCAATACCCAACCAAATGCCAACAGTTTATAATTTTGTATTTAAATGATTATGTGTTATTAAAATTAAACACGATTTCAATTTAATTAGCTTTATAAACCAATAACATACATTTTTTAAATTATTTTAATTGCAAAAATATGATGTCCTAGTGGAGTCTCTAACTCACGACCTTTGACTCGCTGTACTCACGCCTTAATCCCCATGGCCACTCTGACTCACAAGAGTGTGTAGAAAGACTGGAATATAAAAATTACCAATAGACTACACCTTCACGACTATGACAATATACTATATTAATATTTTTCTATAAATTAATCTACTTGCGCAAATCACTGTAATGAGAGTAATAAAAGTTGGAACAATGTAATTTGATTCTTTTGATTTATGTGTCTATTCTTGCTATGAAATATAATAAACTAAAGTACGAGCAAATTAATATATATATTTAATATAATTATAATAATAAAATATATGATGTTAATATGGTATAATGTAATACATTCATGAATATTAATATATAATTAATAATAATATAATATAGTATGATTTGCCAACAATAGCTTTTGATGGCCCAACGTCTGCTATGGTTGGATTTGCCAACGCGGGTTACCCAACGATTGGTTCGTTGGCCCAAGGTCTCCTATGGTTGGATTTGCCAACCGACCATTATCCAACCACTTCTAACCATCCCAACCATTCCCCATCGTTGGGCCAACGATGTGTGCTACTAGGGGTCTCCCTTCTTTATGAACATGAATTAATAATACCCCCTCGCAGCAAACCTGCATACTCAGCGAATTTACAATGCATAATATATGTCTTAATGCCACATAAAGCCGCATAGCAAGTTTCATAAACACATATTCACAAATAAGCGATATATGCAATTTTAATTATTCTCCATAAGAATGACATTGAGTTTGTAGGTTTGCTGCAACAAGAAACACATAATATGGGTTTTCATGCAAATATAAATATAAATCACCTAGGTGAAACCACATACCAAGTTTCATCAATGTACATTCAGAAATAAGCGATATATACCAATTTGATTTTTCTCCATAAGAATAACATGGGGAATGAGTATGCAGGTATGCTGCAACAAGGAACACAACAAATTGTTTATTATGCAAATATCAGTATAACTCAACAAGGTGAAGCCACATACCAAGTGTTATTAAATTATGTTCATAATTAAGGGTGACATTACATTTGACTTATCCTCCATAAGAATAACATGGGGGCTGAGTACGCAGGTTAGCTGCTACAGGAATAATCGGTAAAAATTGCTTTTTTGTGCAAATAACAATAGACTACAACCAGATCAAGCCTTAGACCAAGTTTCATTAGTATCCGTTCAGAAACAAGCGAGATATAACATTTTTATTATTCTCCATAAGAATAACATTAGACAACGTACTGTGTTTAGCACTTTCAATATCTCTGTAACCATTTGATGTAGAGAAATTATCAAACCACCAAATTGTGTGTATTTTTAAGTTGAATCTAATGGTGAAAACTAAAATTAGACTTTTTAAAACATTACATGTAAAAACTTCAAAAAACCCATTTTTGGGGTTTAAAACCCCCCCAAAATACCACTTCGGATGGGGCGATCTATCTGGTTTTTGACTTAAAGTCATAAATGCTGTTTTACACGTTTGTACCAAATTTCATCAAAATCGGGTTATTTTTACGAGAGTTATCACACCCACGGACACACATATATATATACTGTATATTAGTTTTGAACGAATGGTGTTTTTGGGGTCTGGGGACCTCAAAATGAAAAGTTATCATGGTCCTGGGCCTAGGTCTTACCATGCCAACTACGGTAATTAGCTTCTTCCCTATAGGAGAAATTCGCTAAAACCTTGTATATGACTTCACCTAGTTGAGTTATATTGATATTTGCCTAAACACCCATTTTTTTCCTCGTTGCAGCAAACCTGCATACTCATCCCCCATGTTATTCTTATGGAGATAAATCAAAATGGGACATATCGCTTATTTATGAATGTATATTGATGAAACTAGGTATTTGGCTTCACCTAGTTGAGTTATGTTGATATTTGCATATAAACCAATTATGTATGTTCCCTGTTTCAGCAAACCTATGTACCGGTACTCGTCCCCAATGTTATTCTTAAGGAGAAAAATTAAAATTGTATAAATCGCTTATTTGTGAATATATTTTTATAAAACTTGGTATGCGGCTTTATGTGGTGTTAAGACATATATTAAGCATTGGAAATCCGTTGAGTACGCAGGTTTGCTGCGACGGGAGTACTTTATATTAGAAAAGATAGGGATTTGTTGTGTACTTGATAGTTTGCTATTAATATCATCTGAAAGAAATGATTAAGTTAAGAATAAAATGCCCTCGGTTTTTAATGTTGTAACTACCTGAACCGGTAACAGGATGACTATCCTTCTTGTTAGCAAAATTTATTATTTTAAACGTTTGTTCCAATGTACTACATAGAGTAATACCATTTCAATTCACAGATTCATAAATCATCGTCTTACAACTTGCATCGTGGTATAATTGAAAAGCATTAACACAAATTTAAATGTTAATTCTGCAGTTTCAAGTCCAAAAATACTGTCAACTCATATAAAGGTAATAAATTTGTAGTGAATAACAATTTTTTTGTGCCTTAAAGTAGTTTTTCGACCATCTCGAGATGAGTACATCCTAGACACTTCAGAGAGAACAATAGGTAGGGGAGAGCGTGTTTAATTCTGTTAGTGAATTATGACTTCTTCATTATGACTTCTTCGTCTTAGTGAGGGTTTGGACGAAGAAACCTTTAAGATAACGGTATTACTGCCTGGGTGCAATCACGTTTCCTTGCAGACTATTCTAGATGCTGTGTTTCTGTGAGTTTGTCTGAAATGCAGATATTAAGCAACAAACTAGACTCGTTAGTTAATGTCATTTCGTTTAAGATCGCACTCCACGGAAGGAGACGGCAACCTCCACGCCCAGTGGCCACTCGCCAAGCCCCCCAGCGATCTCGGCGAACGTGGAAGATAATGCGCGGAAATAATAAATCGGCCTGCATTACCATTCCGAGGCCTTGGCGAGCGAGGCCACGCCTTGTACCGGCCTTACAAGCCGATTTGGAAAACTACCATCGCATATGGATTTACGGGTAAACGGTGAAGCGAAAGGAAGGTTGAGGAGAAAGGATCTTTGAGCTGACGCCTGATCATAAAAACGTTCTATTGTATCTTTCCTAGTTATATTCCCATGAAGGGTTGCCATTTATGCCATACGTTGGTTGAAAAGTTAAAATACTCATAGACATAAAAATAGTCTCACCAACCAAAATCCCTAATCCTTATCCGATCCAAGCAGTTCATTATGTATACAGTATTATCTTTTTCAGTTAGATTCCGATGAAGTGTTGCCATTTATAGGGCCTACCATACTTTGGTTGAAAAGTTTAAAAACTTATTGAAATATTGTCTCTATAACCAAAACCTCTAATCCTTATCCGATTTAAGTAGTTCATTAATATACAAAATATACTAAATTTTGATCTGGGGATTTAGGCCTAAATAATCAAATGGAACTCTGACAAACTTTTTTTTTTATTTGAAGGTGAGTTTGAATCAAAACTATTAAAGTAGTATCACTACAGAGAAGGTATTTTGTAAAAGATATTACCAGTTGCAATATAACATGAAGGCCTGCTTCAAACGTTGCAGGGTTGATAGAGAACTATAGTTGAAACCCTTTTAAACTTATGCATGATCATTCAGAACGGAACATAGTGTATACCTTCTCTTGTAAATTAAAACTAATCGTATTGTACTGGTTGATATCTAATGTTACTCTGAAAAGTATCACTGTACTATATTTAATAATCCTAATATTACTTATATTCAATTTCAGTTTAATGTTTTTCGTATTAGTTGTTACTGTCAAAAATTAACTGTTTTGATTAAATATTTTGCTGTATAGTTTTGTTAGTTACTGTCTTCGTTTTAACGTATGTCTATGATCAATATTCGGCCTTGAGAGAGACCCTTGATTTTAATTACAAGGTTGGCAAACAAACCAAAAGTAAAACAGAAAAATGGCCAAACTTGCAATTTTTAAGAGATGTTTTTATTTTTGATTACAATGTAAAAACTACTTCAAACACAAACATAAAATGACAAAGGCTTAATCCCACTGTCCCAACTGTATGATAAATCTTAATAACTGGTTTTATTACAAGTTATAGGTAGCACTACATAAAACCTCTAACCATTATAAACTTAATGCTACAATTGTTCTTGAGTTGATTCTTTTTCAGATTGCATAAATTATGTTGGCTTGAAGTAGACAATCATAATACATTTTAGGCAGATTGTAAACATTACAATACCCCCGTCGCAGCAAACCTGCGTACTCAGCGAATTTCCTATGCATGAATATATTTCTTACTACCACATAAAGCCACTTACCAAGTTTCATAAAAATACATAAATAACTAAGTGATATATAGCATTTTATTTATTCTCCATAAGAATAACATTAGGGCTGAGAACGCAGGTTTGCTGCAACAAGGAAGATGAAAATATTTTTTTTGCAATTATCAATATAACTCAACCAGGTGAAGCTACATACCAAGTTTTAATGATTTATGTTCATAGTTAAGGGAGATATAAAGCTTTACTTATTCTCCATAAGAATAACATTAGGGATGAGGATGCAGGTTTGCTGCTAAGAGGATAATCAACAAAAAATCAATTTTTTGTGCAAATATCAATATACCAGTACTAGGTGAAGCCACATACCAAGTTTCATCAATAATCATTCATTAATAATAGAGATATAAAATTTTAAATATTCTCCATAAGGATAACATTGGACAACGTACTGTATTTAGCACTTTAAATTACTCGGCAACGGTTGGACGTAGAATCACAATTTAAACACCAAAATGATTGTTTTGTAGAGCTAAACTGATTGGTAAAAGTAAATGTGAAGTTTACAGTAAAATTAATTGAGGAAAAGTAAAAAAACATTTTCCCATAAGATTAACATGGGAAATTTTATGAACACGTTTTTGGATTTTCTCCGCAACCACTTAACCTAGGTTAATAATTCAAAATACCAAATTATTTGTTTTTTAAGCTCTATAAAATGGCTAAAACTAAAATTGAGTGTTTTTAAAATTGTAGGGGAAAAAATTCAAAAAAACTGATTTTTGAAAAATTTAAAACCCCCATAAAACCCCCTTCCCATAGTTCGATCAATCTGGTTTTTGAACTTAAAGTCATAAATGTTACTCTACACATTTGTGCCAAATTTCATCAAAACCGGGCGTTTCTTTCAAAAGTTATCGCGGTAACGGACACATATATATATATATATATATATATATATATATATATATATATATATATATATATATATATATATATATATATATATATATACATATATATAAATTTGAACGAATGGTGTTTTTGGCATCTGGGGACCTCAAAACAAAAAGTTATCATGGTCTTGGGCTTAAGTCTTACCATGCCACCTACGGTAATAGCTTCTTCCCTATAGGGGAAATTTGCTAAAAATAAAGAATTCATGTTACAGCATTGGTTAACTGGTTACATTAATGGGGTTTTTATCTACGGACTCAGTAAATGGTATCCGTAAATTCCCCAGCTAAATCTATTACTCCTACTAACGGTTTTGATTGTTGACTATCCTACACGTTAGTTAGATAATTTTAGATTGTGATTGTTTTACAAATATTTCAAGTATGAGGATTGTTAAAATGTTAAACACCATTTATCACCTCGATAGAATATCACCTATAAAACAAGTTACAAAGAATCTTTCAGTATTTTAAGATAGAAGGAACTTCATCCATGTTTGTAATGTAAGGTTGTAATATAATCGATCGGGTATCTTGCATAAGACTCATTTGTTAATGTTCTTGTTCGGAAATTTGAGACAAATCTTTTACAAACCTGTTCTAACCGGATTGGGCACCACTTTCTCTTGAGTTGTGGACCGCCTCCTTTCAATGAGTTGAGTAAATACTCACTCACTCACATGAACACTATACTAATAAGCTAACTTCATTGAGAACATTTTAATAAAGAAATAGAGTCTTCCTAATTTTAAATAGTAATAATTTTTAAGAATCTCAGCCACCATATATTTCCAGGCTTAATCAGTTTGAATTTTGAGGTCCCCCAGGAGAAGAACGTAAGAGGCAGTCGTTAAGCTATTTTCATGTTAAGGTATTATTTCTGCTTTTGCTCCTTGCAATCGCAAATGGAACAGTAATTGCAATAGCTTTATGACGTATTTGTGCTTACACGAGTGCTTACCACGAGTGTTTTTACTTTGACATATTTAGACATGGACACCGTGGACCGAAACTAATTTGTTAAATGACAATTTATTAAATAATAAATAAATATATTTATTAAAATAAAATAAACCATTTATCCAATAATGTATGATACAAACAATATGTATTATTTGAATACTAAGTCATTTCTAATATGTGTTCTACAAACTGATATTTGATGAATTCATGACAACCCCTTTTAAAGAAATAAAAGTAATATGCATCATTCATCCAAAGATAAAATAAAACAAATTAAAAATTAATTTCTTCCATTATTTGCATTTTGTTATTGTTATTTTGTTAGGTTGATGTTACAAAATTGCTTTTAAATATTTTATCGAGGCTGATACAAACATTAGCTGATATAGATTTGTGCCGGTTTTTGAGTGTATATAGGTGATTTGCTTTGTGCATTTGATACACAAAATGATTGTGAATCTCCAATCCTCGAAAAATAATAACAAACCTACTAACTGCTACATGTATTTATATTTTGAAAGTAAAACTATAATAATTAGATAGTTATAAGAGTTGCAATCAATCCGTTTCTTATAGATTGTTTTCACCTTCAATGACATCGTCCAAACAGCACGATATGATGCCAAGAGTTTCACAATAAATTCCTCTCAACGACATACTTGATTCTAATTTGCATTTTAAATTAAAATAATAACTAATTGCAAGGTAAACTACACTGAAAGACCGGAAGTCGATCTGACTGCACAACATTGGAGTAATGGGATGAATAGTTTTCAGAACAAAATTGAAAGCGTAATGAGAAAAACTGATTCAGGCAAAGACGTTCATTGCGTCTCATTTAGTTTAACAAAATAAACAATTTTAGAACACGTTAATTTATCTGTTACATATTACTGCAGAAATTCTGCGTAGGCGTAACATTATTATTGTTTTATTTTATGCTGAACTAAACCCGCTCAGAAAACTCTATTTTATATGGGTATATTTTTAAACTGATAATCAAACACATAAGGAAATGTTAATCACTTTTTATGACAGCACATTCAAGGGTCAAATATTGATTAAGGGGCTGATAATTATTAAATTAAACAGTATGACGTTTTTATTTGTTTGCAAGGTGATTCGGGCTTAAAGCCTAAGTTTATATTCTTCTATGTTATTCGATTTTAGATTAATTAGTTATTTATGTTAAGGTTATGCTTCAATTATATTGTTTAAGAGATTTTTAAACTGTCAATATCGTAATAAACTTAATAAAAAATTGGTGTATGTTATAAACTTAGGAAACTATCCTACTCCTAGACTCCTAAAAGTGATTTGGGGATATATTTAAATAAATGTATATGGAAATTTAATTGTTTTTATATAATAAGAGGGATTTTAAGTTTCTGTTGAGGAAATTTCCTCAATGGAAACACTGAGCATGGAAGCTCACTGCTCAGTCAACGACCAGCCTCGACACAGAAAACAACAGTTACGCTCTGGCGACCTTGTATTATATTCATTGTTAGTTCTCACGCATCATATGCTGCATTGTGTGGATTTATGTCGGGGAAATGCAAGCAATGTCCCCAAATAGTAGCTCATGGTTAAAACTGCGCTCAACATAGGTTTAAAAGGGATAAAAGGTTACGCCAACGAGTTCTGACTGCCCCTGCCACTTTTTACCAGTGACATTGAAGTACCCTCGCCATATTTCTTAGAAAATCCGGATTCTTTAATTGATAATACCTTAACTTGTTCAAAAACAATATTTGAAAAATGAATTAGTTAAACATGTAGAAATAACTCAGCAAGTTTTACTTGGCGGATTAAATTTTCCAAAAAATAAAATTGTGTAATGAAACGGCTGCAAATTGCCCATTCAATTTAAACTCATTATAAAACTTAATTTACAATTTAGCCTTATTACAACTGGAGAATCTGAGTTCACGTTTTGCTCCACACATATTAGCCGGTGCCTTTTCTCCGCATATTAGCTGGCATAGAGCCAGGAAGTTTTGATAAATTTCCATTTTAATCAGCTGACCAACTCTATAATATTATCATTGAGCGTTTAAAAGCTCACTGAGCAAAGTATTGAATGTTGATGTTATTCAAACCCCCGAAAGGCACATCCAGCGTGTCATGTAAGAGCTTTTAATACATAAAAATGAATAGTTTTTAACGTCTAAAATTGCCAAACAAAAATTGAGAATTTGTTTAAATAATATTGATACTTAATAATAACATGTTAACACAGTACTTACGAAGTTTTTGTATTGGTACTGTACTGTTCATGTTTATGGCAATAAATGTAAATATTTTATGCCTTAGGATTAAACATCATAATAGTATAGTACAAGCTTAAACAAATTGGGAACCTCTAGAATTAAGAGGTTTAGCAGTGACGTTATTGTAACCAAGAACGTAACAGTTTTAAAGAGATGTTTAAAATTTGTATATTTAAGTTTTAAACTGTTGATCCTTGGAGTTTTAAACCATTAACTTAAAAATTCTTCAAAATATAAAAATATAAGTCGTTTAAGCTTTATAGTGAGATATAGTTGTTCGAGGTTTTACAATTTACGGTGAGTAATGTTTCTAATTTTGTTGCTGCAACATTAGTACTAATGTTTTGGTCACTTTCGGAGCCAGGTTCTGTTCAGATTTGACCTTTCGTTTGACTGTACCTACTGGATGGTAGAAGAAATTGTAGAATCCATGCTTCTGTCAAGAAAATGAGCATTACAAATTTAGAGCTCTCTAAAATTTGAGTTTTTTTAAAACTATAATTTGGTAAAAAAATAAAAATGTAATTTCCCATTTGTTTATAGATATTCCAGCTTTTGTTGACCTCAAATATCTAATTCTTTTAAGAAGTGAAACTGCAGACTTCAGAAAGTTTAAAATTTTAATACTGGTAAAAATCTTAATTGTTCATATCTTCTGGCAAAACAATTTTCCATAATTCGGCTATTAAAAACGTTTCTGCTATGTAATGTTTTATTCCAATTTTAATTTACTGTGTTTATTACAGATTAAGTAACTTCTTTTTTCCAGTTCGTAAATGCAAGACTCCATATTTTGGCTTACTCTGAATGAAGTAGTTCTGATGTACCTGGTTTCGTATGTTCTGCTCTGTTTGAGATCAAATGCAGGCCAATTGGAGTATATAGATAGGGATGTTTGGAAAACCCAATTGTAAATTAATTTCATAAATGGCACTATTCAACATTGTAATTATAAATAAAATCAACCCCATCATTTTGGAAAACGGTAAAATAATTTTAGAATACAGTTTTGTAACTCATATTTTAGTTTTTAATATAGTTACCGAGATATCTGATTGTTATCTGAAACAAAATGTAATAAAATATCATTTAAAATTGCCCCTGAAGTGATAGAAGCTGAAGCAGATTCTTCCCTTCTGTTCAAAACCGTATAAATAAAACAGAAATATGTAGTAAAACATTAAAGTAAAAGTCATATTTAATTGTAAGAAAGATGTTAACATGGACCTAAAGTTTATACAAAGAAAACGCAATATTTTTGAGTGTTTGAGTAGTTTTTCAAGTATTTCTGTATGGTAAAATACTCAAAAAACTCTTAAAAAATACTCAAGCACTAAAAAATATTGTGTTTTTTTATAGAAACTATAAGAACTAAGTCAAATCGCGATCAGTACGGGAGCGAAGCTGTATTACCATTAAAAAAAATCCATTCCTATCATGCAAGAAATGCATATATATTTATATTTTTATATCACGTTAGACATGTTAACACTTACTATCGCTAAATAACGTGTTCGTGCGTTTTAATAATGAATAATGTTTGTGATGGGTTGAGTAGTTTATTATAAAGCAATTTGGTTACATGTGTTAATTAAATTAATTTTATGTAATTAATGTAAGTCTTGGGTTAGGGCAGGCTTATATTATTGTTAACTTTACAAGAAAAAACCACAAAATTAAATCTTCATCTGTATTGAGATACGGT
Organism: Allygus modestus; assembly: GCA_963675035.1. Classification (NCBI taxonomy): domain Eukaryota; kingdom Metazoa; phylum Arthropoda; class Insecta; order Hemiptera; family Cicadellidae; genus Allygus; species Allygus modestus. The sequence goes on along the minus strand of OY776113.1, from coordinate 42,008,412 downwards.
TTAAGTTTTTATAAAATTACAATCATTGAATGTGTATAAATAAAATGAGAATTCAATGTTACTTTCCCCTCGATATAATAGTTTGACCCTAATAATATTAGAAACTGCTTACAAACTAGAAATATTTCAACAGCTAGAATATAATTTACCGGTATAGAAAATCGTGTATAATTATTAGCGTATTAGTCGATAATAAACTTGTTGAATTAAAAATATTTCAAATCTACAGCAACGAATTAAAACTTAACAATTTTACGATTTATAGCAGTTGTGCTGTTTACGAAAAGATTATAGTTTTGCTTGCAAACTGATAACTAAAGAGATCATGGGAATTGGTAGGGAGAGAAGTACTTACATGTCGAAGGCACTACGACTGGTCAGGTACTGAGTGATAGGCACTGCCTCGGCACCTCCGCTCCCCAACCGCTCCAGGAAGTTCTCCCCTCCATCTTCCTTGGTAGGTCCTGATCAGGAATTTCATATTTAATAATCTGTTTATCATTGATAATGTAGGATCTGAAGAAAATGTCTAGCGTGAACTCAATTTACACACTCTGTTCGGAATCCAGTCTTCTCAACGGGTTCTATATCACAAATCTAATAAAAGCAAATCATTGGAATGTCAAGTAAAGTTGACATGAATTAAAACAATGTTTCCGTAAACATTTGTCTTGTCAAACAAAAGTAAGAAATAATATAAATATATATATATATATATATATATATATATAATTTAAAATCGACTTAAGCTAATACAATTTACATATTTCTTACATTTACAAAATACATCTTCAGTTGCTTTTACAAACTCATCTACTGAGTAATATTCCCGGTTGGTGATGTGACACTTTGGGGAAGTTCGTAAATGCTTTATTGAATCTATTTGTTTCAAAGTTGATGGTAGGGAATTGACAAGTTGAATGGCTGAATAATACGCCCCTCGCTCATACAAGGTGAGTCGATGGATAGGATGCTGCATATGGTTTCTTCTGAGATTGTATTGTCTTGGCCGTTGTGTGAAAATTGTAATTCTGTTGGATGCAAGAAGGGAAAGATTCTCATAAATATAAAGGCTAGGGAAGTTCAACATTTTGTGGTTAATGAAGTACTGATTACAAGAAGCTCTGTACTTCAAACCAAATATTACTCTAACGATACTTTTTTGTATTTTTAAAAATTAATATTTAATCAACGGAACCTCCCCAAAATACCACTATATATTGTAAATACGAGAGAACATAGGCGCACGGAGCTTTTTTACATTTGTTTTACGCTATGCAACAGAGAGGAAGGAAATTTTAAATCGGGACCAAGTTTGTCAATATGATGAAAGTTACTGATGTTTTGTATGATACAATTAAGGTCTTGCTTAGTGGAACTTGGAAATACACTTTTTTAGAGCTAAGCTAAAAAAATATGATTTTTACACTGTCTACATATTTAAAACCTAATTCATTTTAGAACTAATAAATTCAAATCACCATAGTTAGACACAGTGGTCTTCTTTAATTGATGGTAATCTTTTCTAAGTGCAATAATATAAAATATAATTTTGGTTCACTTGAACGTGTGCTCGTATCTGTACTTTACCCGCCTAATAAAGACACAAAATTCGGAAAAAGTCTCGAGGTATGACCTGTTAATAAAATGATGAAAAATAATAAAGGCATGTACATTCTAAACTTAAAGATATAGTCTTCACAAATATGATTAAAATGGCTGAAATAAACAATGTCTTTCATGCATTAAACTGCTTAAACAACAAAATAGGCTTGTTCTTATGTCTTATAATCCCAAACGAAGCAAAAAATTGTTCTCGTTAAAAGGACAGAGTCGCGCCTAAAACTGTCATCCTCTAAGGAATTTTCCGATGGGGAATCGGCAGGGTCTAATGCAGAGTGCCGCCTTGTCCGCCTCCAAGTTATATAACTCAACCCAAGACATTAATTATTGTAAAAATAATTCATATAACGTTAATATTAAATAATGAACCAAAATTCGGTTGTCTTTAGTATTTTGTTGAATCTGAATGACGACCTCGTTTAATTTAAATAGCGAGCATTAAAACCGGTTCAGTAAATCCTTAGATTTTGCCCTTCTAAAAAACCTGCTTGCGTCTTAAATGTTGAGATAACGTTTTAATTTATACAAATTTTATTCAGCTCAGTATGAGTTATAGCTAACATATTAATGTAATATATATTAGGGGTATGTAACAGAAAATATCTTCAAATTTGGAACCGTGTAGAAATTCCCTTTGATTAAATATTAATTTTAAAACTAACATTTTAGAATAACAACAACAAAAGCAATGGGACGACACAATAGTTTAAGCTGGATATTTAATAAACAGCAGCATTATCATAGCATTTACTTGACTATATATGATTCAAACCTACGAAAAGACCGCTGCCATATTCCCAAAAAAGGGTGATTTTTAAGTCCGTCCACCTAACCACCCCAACACATCGACTCACTTGGCTTAGGTGTAAAATCTGGAGGTTATTTAAATGTTAACTATATTTTTGAAACTCTTGCAAAAGTAGTTATAAGAAGAGTGTGCAAGTTATGCTATGTAATATTCATTGGCGACAACAATAAAAATGCATCTACTGCCGAAGCTTGCCGTTTAAAACTTGCACTATATAGTTAACGATGTATAGAATTATGAGAACTAGAACAGGATGAATCAAAAATGCCGTCTGCGGGAGTTTCCATCATACTATTGAAAGACGGTTGAATAAAATCGGGCTTACCCGTTTTGCGCACAGTGGCAGAAACCTGTCAAAATAATGAGTAGTTTTGTGCAAAGCGGTCACTGGGGACCTGCTTGGGACCCATCGGTCCTCCTGGTCACGTGGCCAGAGGGCAGTTTTGCGCACATGGTCATTACAGTATGCTGCTGCACCTTTGAGCTCCCATGGAAGAATAGCAACATCGTTTAATAAAACAAAACAAATGTTTTAACTGCATGAAATTGTAGATCATTCTGCATAACGTTAGTAAAGAATATGTATAAACAGGATAGACAAAATACTTCTTCCAAAAATACAAAGTATATTTACACTTATACTGTACTTACATACAAGACAGTAAAAGATACACAAAAGATGGTACAAGGCGATTGATTTCAACCAGTAAGAATACATATATTAAACTGCTCTAAAAAATGTTTTTAGATCCTTAAACGATTATAAAACACTTTTCTCCATAGATAAACCAATTGCAATGCATAGAAAAATGTATATTTGGTACAAATTTTGTTAAAAACAAAATGTTTAGCAGTTTCAAGCTATAATTTTTTGGAAGTTTAAATTGCAATTTAGATTTAATTTAGCATCACCTTTTCAGTGGGAATAAATATAAAACAAATTTGTATAGTACAACTTTACTTTTACTTGGAAAATACATTAATTTATTTATGAACCACGCAAAGGAGCAGTAATAAAATACCCCGACGCAGCAAACCTGCATACTTGTAACGTGTCTGGTAGATTACCGCTGCCACCACCCGAGTATCGGGAAAATATAAAAAAAGAAGGATTTTACAAAACTTGATCAAAAAGAGTTTACTCACAACAGTTTAGTCACATTATTAATCAAAACACATTATGAAGTCACAATAAAAATAGTTTCTAGTTAAGAGGGCAGAAAGATAAATAGATTAATTGAGTCCAATAACTACATAATTAAGAATAATTGGGTCGTGCTAAAATAACTAGTCCACTCGCCTTCAGCTCAACACCGACTGACCGTTCGTCCCCTAGAATGCTGAGGCCGCAGTTCTCCAGTGTCAGCACTCTACTACTTTACTTGAAGCAAACACACTCTCGCTTCTCTAAAACTTTTAACCCAAATATTAATTTATACTTGAGACCCTCTTAATATTATTTAAATATAATAAATTGCATTATACAAATTTATTTAGTTAGTGCAAATTGGTTTCTAATTAGTAATATTTCACTAACTTTGGAAACAATAATTATTAATAATTAATTATGAAATCTGACCTGTTACATCACTCTCCCCTCTAAATAAGATGTGTCATTTAGGGAAAATGATACATCTTTGAAAATATTAAAAGAAAACACCCAAAAAACAAGATAACCCTTAAAACAATACATTCAAAAGAACCAGTACAAGACATATACCTATATAAGACAGTAATACAAAACAAGTGATACATGAAATGGAATTAAAATCAAAATCAAAATGACATAAAATACATAAAATATAAATAACAATATTACTTAAACAAAGCGAAGCAGAGTATTTGCACCCATGTCCAGTTTTTAAACTCATTAAGTTTTCACATTTAACACACGTTAATTGTTTACGTCACAGTATCATAAGTTGGAGCATCCGGTCCATTGAATCTCACAAAGGATGTCTCTTGTATGATGTGGGCGAGGGGACTTCCTCCTTCCACTCGTATTGTGGTTGGGCTCTGCAGAGAGGGTTGCTCTGCTTGCTCGTTATGTTTACAGGAATACCTGCAACATAAAAGAACTACAAGTACCAAGCCTATAGTAAAAATACAAAAAATATACAAAACAGAAACATGGTTAAAGTACTCTCATTCGCAATCATTAGAACATCATTTCGATTTTGATCGTGGAAAAGTTTACCCAATTCAATTTCTACATGGTTCGCAAGTCTATTCCTTATCTCTTTAAGAGTATCACAATTTATATTATGTTTGCTGATTGTTTCTTGTTCAGCTGGAAGGATCATAATTTTTGGAATATGCAGACGGGTAATGTTGTGTTTTATAAAAGGGGTTACCTTTGATTCTTGAAAATACTCTACCATTTTTCCGAAACATATCACATTTTGCTACTTGCTTGATGAATCCAGATTTATTTAAAACTAATTCAAAGTAATCTCTACTCGGTAGAATATGTGAGGGTTCCTCATCATAGTCTCTTAGACAGTTCAATACAATTTTACATGGTTCCGACAGGCTGTATATCCAATCATTACCGTTTTGGAGTAAGAATGGATTGGATACATTTTCGGTTAGTAGTCTAGGACATTTATTTACGACTAATTCTGAAGCTGTGAACAGTGAAAATAAGCAACCATCTACAGTATGATGTAAAACACTGATAGAATTTGGACACAAATAAAAGAAACTCTTTCTACACATGCTTAAAGTATGTACATCAACCGGTGTATAGCACTGCTTATCTTTAGAAATGAACAGAATGTCAGACTCAACTTTCAAGTTTAGCCAGTGTTTAAGTTCAGGTTGGTACAAGGGTATTACATTAACTTTATACGTCTCAAATTGTCTATCGGTTGAACTTAAAGGAACAGTGACAATCAATCTTATGCCAGACAAAGTGGCAATAGCCTGGGCAGAACATAAATCATAAAACATAAATAAATCTTCTTCAGTTACAGGTATAAACATTTTGAGATGAGGTGGTATAATTTTCTCAGTGTTGTTTAGTATTTTTATGAAATCATGGGGAGGTAATAATTTACTACTAATTTTCCCGGCATTTATTAATTCTAATGCTTGTCTGAATTCAACAATTCTAAGTTTTGCTTCATCAATAACTTTATCTAATTGATGTAACATAGTGGAGAACTTTAGAACAACAAGAAAACGTAACATTACATTGTTTCTAGCTTGACTACTTGAAGGCACATCTAATAGTTTGTTATCAGATGACAGTTTAGACATAATTTCATTAATAGCTCTGGTGTCGGTTATTATTTTAGCATTCATATCCTTCATTAAAATTAATTGTATCTTTCTATAATCAACCAAGGTTGAATTTACTGATTTCAGTTCTTCAACTTTAGCATTTACATGTTCTAGGTCTTCACTGGTTGGTGTTCAAAACAACTATTTAAGCACATACCCTCCGGCATTAAATAGTCCACGTTCCACCCCGTTCCCCGCTGGAAGAAGCTTACATAGGTCGAATACGTCTGTTTCATATTGTCTTAAACTACTATTAATCCTATCATAATAAAATTGGAAATCGTCAACCCACACACTTAAACTAGCATTTCTGAACATATATAATTCTTTATACATTTTCCCCATTGTTATTACTTCATCCATTAGTTCAGACATGTCAAAGTCTAACACTAATCTCCATTCATTTTCAGATAATATTGAGTCTTGTAACCTTTGAAATACTACGCCTTGACTTATTTCCTCGCTTTTTGAAATAGGGACGAATACTGCCAATATGAGGAAGATTCCTGCAATACCAACATTCACTTAAAACTTAGATATACAGATTATTTTGTCTATATACGGTGGACTCGTGATGAACTGGATTCGAGCAAGTCAGTCGATTTCAACTTCAACTGAAAAGTATTATTATTTGCATTTTTACAGAACGAAATATTGGCATTAAGTAGCACACACCAATCTTACAACTTTCATCCACAGTCATCAACATTCATTGGGCCCTTTCCTCTCACTCGTCTTTCACCCGCATTCACACAGTCATTCATTCTACTACTCAAAATAACTCTCTTTGTTTAATTTTCATGGTCTTGCTTTAACTCTGTTCATCCAAACTTCTACTTCACATAGCCCTTATTTAATAAACCCTTATGTTTACAAAATATACTTCGTTTACCTATATCTACTCATTTATTTATTGTTATCTAATATTACTGACATTGTTTTAAACATACTGTTTTACTGACAAAATTGTCAACCGTCATTGTTTATCGGATATATATAAATTTTGGTGTATACCTACCCCGGGGTTAGTTAGATGCAATTTACTCTACATACTATTTACAATTCATTATATTATTATGAGTTTAACTTTATACAGTTTATGCTGCTTAGTCATACAAGGCTGATCAGACCCGCTGACTTCTATTTTCTATTAATTACTTATTGACTTCTAATAGACTTCATAGTCTTTGAACCTCATTGGTTGTCTTCTAACTCTTCTTTCTTTCTGCTGTATTGAGCTATCTTCATTAACTATTTTTGAAGGCTGACCTCCAATAGTGCTAGGTTGCTCTTCTGCTTCCATAACATTAGAAGTTGGTCCTTCAATTGCATCTGCTTCTATTTCCTCTACCTCTTCACCAGAAGGTTCATTTTCATTTTAAATCTTTTCTAGGGACTCATCATCCTCAAGAGTTTCTTCATCATTCACTGGCTCATAGCACAACGCTGGTTTAATTCTATTTAAGTTACTGTCACATTTTTCCCTCTTATTCTTAAACCGACATTTAGACTGGACAAGACTTCTACTATTCTGTACGGTCCTTTCCACAGCCTGGTGAGTTTCTTTACTCTACCTTTTTTGATATGCGGTACATGGAGGTAAACTTGCTGCCCAGCTCGATAATCACTCTCTTTAGTTTTCTTACCGTACTGCTTCTTTTGTGATTTCTTTGCCTTATCTTGACATTCAATTGACATCCCTTTGACTCTTTGTAATCTGGTTCTAAGATCTTCTACGTAGTCTGAGTAGATATCCAGTATCCTCAGCTAGTGTGAGATCGGCTTCCAAGGGAGTTCTCATCTTCTTTCCATATACCATTTCGAAGGGGGTGAAGCCAGTTCATTCATGTACCTGGGAATTGTATGCCATATTCACCATGGGTAGCAGTTTGTCCCAATTATTTTGATCTCTGTTCACATAATGGCTTAACATTCTTGGTATCGTCCTATGGACTCTCTCTGTCCTGCCATTACTCATTGGGGGATATGTTGTCATCTGCAACTTTCTGATTTTCAGCAATTTACACATTTTTTTTATTAGATCAGACGTAAAATTAGCTCCTTGGTCTGAGATAAGCTCCATGGGAACACCTGTCTTTGTGATAACTCTTGGAACAAAAGCTTGAGATATGGTCTCCGCTGTTTGGTCTGGTAAGGCGAGAAAGTCTCCATACCGAGTGAAGTGATCTATTACGGACAATGGTAGTGGACCAAATATTTCGCAGGATAGCCTATATACAAACTCAGCTATTTCTTTAAATTCTCCAAGAGGTGCTGTAATTTTGCCGTAATCCATTATTTTACTGCAGTGAACACAAGCTCTTATGAAATTTGTGATATCTATTTTCATTTTAGGCCAAAAAATTTCTCTTGGATCCTAAGTAATGTTTTCTTCACACCACCATTTCCTGTTGTTGGCAAATCATGGTGCAATTTCATCACTTTTTCTCTTAGACGTCTTGGTACTACTATGAGCTGTTTATCTCCTCTTTTGAAGCATATTATCCCTTGAGGGTTGGTTTTGAAATTTAGATACTTTTTAAAATTTTGACACTCCTTGTCATTCTTTTGATTTTCTTTTATGCTGTCAAGATCCAATAAGGGTAAATCTTCACATATGTTCTTGTAGACCACTCTACTAAGACAATCGGCATTCTTGGTTTTAACACCTGGTTTGTGGAAAACTTTTTAATCATACTCGGCTAATCATACAATCATACAATGCCCATCTTGTGAGTCTACTGGACGGGTCTTTTAGCGATAGTAACCATTTTATTGCTCTATGGTCTGTGTACAAAGTAAATGATCTTCGATAAAGATAACATCTAAAATATTTGGCTGTCCACACAACAGCAAGCAATTCTCTTTCGGTTACACTGTAGTTTTATTCAGCAGAATTTAGTTGTCTCGATGCATAAGCTATGGGATGCTCTACTCCGTTGATCTCTTCACCGAGGACTACTCTAATTGCAAAATTACTAGCATCCGTGCTGAGGATGAATGTTTTGGAAAAATCTGGATATATGAGTAGCGGTTCGGTGATTAGCTTTTCTTTCAGCTTCTGGAGTACTGACTCACACTCTTCATTCCATTCAAAATGTTGATCCTTTTTGGTTAATTTTATTAAAGGTTTAGCAATTTTGGCAAAATTTGGGCCTTCTATAGTAACTACAAAGACCAATGAATCCACGTACTTTATTTTCGTTTTTTTGGCTGGGGAAATTTCCTTATCGCCTGTGTATTTTTGGGACATGGTTTTATATCATCTCTTGTTACTACATGACCCAGGAAATTAATTTCTGCTTTTGCGATTTGAGATTTTTTTAGTTAAACACTCAAATTGACATTTCGGAAATATTCAGGGACTTGATCTATATCTTCTGCATGCTGATCAATGGTTGGACTGAAGATGAGGATGTCATCCGTGTAAGGTAGGCAGGACTTCTCTTTTAGATCTGACAAGGTGGAATCTATTAACCTTTGGAATACCGATGGGGAGTTAATGAGCCCCATTGGCTTTCTGGTGTAGTCATAGTGCCCATCAGGAGTACTAAAAGCAGTCTTTTCATGGCTCTCGGAATGCATCTTAACTTGAAAGAAGCCCGAATTCATGTCTAGAGCAGTAAAGTATTTACTTCCGCCTAGTGAGTCTAGGGTTTCATGAACATCTGGTATTGGGTATACTTCCGGTACTGTACATTTGTTTAATTCTATAAAATCAATACGCATTCTGTTCTGAGTCATGGTAATAACTCCATCGGGTCCTGGTTTTTTGGGTACAATCACCACAGGTGCTGACCAAGGTGATATGCTAGGTACAATGATACCTTTGTCTACTAGTTCTTGGAGTAAGTCTTGTAGAACTTGTCTTTGTGATTGCGGAACCCTGTATGGTCTCTTGTTCATTCGTGGATGATTACTTGTATTAATATTATGCATTACCTTCGATGTGCATCCTAAGTGTCCTATTCCTCTTAAATTAAATAGATCCTTATACTTATGCAAAACCTTCTTTATTTTCAACTGTTCTTCTTGGGTTAAGTGGTTCATATTTTCATTTATTTTGTGTTTGAAATCGCTTTCCTCTGATTTTGCAGTGAAGACTTCCTTTATTTCTGCATCGGTGTTATCTTTGTGTGGTTCATAAACATGACATATTACCGTGTTCTTATATATTACTAAGTCTTCAGGGCTTGTGTTTATGAGTTTATTCAAACATTGACTGTTTATAATCCTGGTAAGACTTCTAGCAACATAAATTCCATGAATGTTTACAAATGCTGGTTCTGTGATCACAGCTCGATCCTCCAAAATGCTGATTAAATCTTTCTTACTGTTACTTATCTTTACTTGGATAAGCATATCTGATCTTGCAGGCACTGTCACGTTGGTTCTACAATAAGCCATTAAGTCATCTGGTAATGGTTATTGCGTTTGTGGATGAGCAGTAACTAGGCCATCAACAGTGTTTTTCGTGCGGATTGGGTTGAAGATACTCTTCCAAGTCCACTCAATCAAAACTCATCTTCAGCGCTGTTTCTGGCAAGGAGTCTAGCGACCTGTCTTCCTGATATCACGAGAGCATTTTCTTCAAGGTCAATTACTGCCTCCTTCCATCTGAGAACATCATAACCTAAAATTTCTATTGAGTCTTTTGGCAGGTCCACGATTGTGAAAGTGCATGTAATTTCAATATTTTCCAATTTAAGAGTTTCTTTCACTTGACCGTAGATATTCATAACGTTTCCTGTGATGCCTCTTATTTGGATATTCGTTGGCTTTACAGGTTCTTGTGTGCTCCTTCTATCTATCAGTGATACCTGAGCTCCAGTGTCTACCAATATTAACCCTGTTACACAACCTACTGTTCCTTCTACGACTAGTTCGTTACTGTCAGTTTGACTCAAAACGGGTACCATTTTAGGTTTTTTCGCCTGTGGAGATCTGATCGAGTGTATCCAGATTTAATTTGCGTTGGGGTTTTCAGCAGCCCTCCTAGAAGCCCCAATGAAGATTAACGTTGGTCTTGGTTGTCCTTCTGGTTTTCCCCTTCCGGAATATCCACCACGTCTGTCGCTGAAATTGTTACTACTTCTGTTACGGTTATCACTCGAGAAATTTTCTCTTGAGTGTCCAATTCTGTTGCAGTTGTTACAGGGAGGTTTTGGTAATTTCTCTCTACAACTGTCTTCTAAGTGACCTCTTCTCTTGCAGTAATTGCAGTAAGCGTCTTGCTGCCTATGCCCTGGTCCATTTGGTGAAGTTCTTGCTTGAGAGCGGAATTCTCTTGCTGTATGGCCTGTTCTCCCACAGTTATAACAATTTCGTTGGGCTGTAACTCCAAATACTCTTTTTGGTCTATCATCTTCAAGGGGACTTTTGCCTTAATTTTAAATAGCTATAGCTGTGCTTACTGCTTCTCTGAATGTCTTAGGGAATTTGATTCTGGTCTGCTTTCCTATATCACCGTACAAGCCTCTAAGAAAAGACTCCATTGCTCTTCGATCCGCTTCTTCCTTTAAAATTTTGTTGGAATCTTCATTTTCTGTTGTCCTTGTTGCTTTATTGCTGACTCGTTTTACTCGATCAGCAAATCCCTCAATAGTCCCTCCTCTATTCTGCCTAAGTGCTGCCAACTGTTCAAGGTAATAATGGTCCGGGAGACCATCACCAAAGCGCTCAACTAACACTGTTATAATTTCATCCGCAGTTGTAGCATTTTTACATTTGTCATCTGATTTAGCAAATTGAAGTGCGTTGCCAATTAACTTTAGTTTGATGACTTGTATCTTCCGGGACTCCGTCCATCCACTCAAGTCAGAAACCCCATCAATTGTGTCAAGAAAGGAGTGAACCTGGTCAGCTCTCTCTCCATCAAATTTAGGTATGCTTGAAACCAGATCGAAGTTTGGCCGAGATGTTGTTTGATCAGTTCCAGTTAAGTCCATTGCTGATGGCTGAATCTCAGTTTTATTTAAGTTCATGTGCACGGTTTCTTCAAGTGTTTCTTGGAGCGTTTTATCTTATGTTGAAAAAGCGTTAAATGCATCTTGGAGTTCTACTTCTTGTCCTCCAAAACTAATCCTGTCAGCCATGTTGTATAAACTAGCAGGCTTCAATCAAATTCAAAGTTTAATTCTATTAAAATTTTAATAAATGTTATTAAATCTATTATATTATTAATTCAATTAAAATTATCCAACAGCTTCAATTAAAATAAGTTATTAAGGCCTCTTAACAATTTTCACACTTGGTCCAGGATCCCCATTTACATACTACTAATGAATTGGAAACAAGTTTTCAGGAAAGTGTCAAAATGTTAACAATTTAATTTATTTTACAACAGTATTATTTTAAATGTTGAAATCAGCAATATTTTCTATATTTTTCTATAAAGCTAATCGATTGTATTTATTTTTATTTTATTTATTATTTGTAGTCAATACTGACAAATGTACAATACTACAAGTTTCCGATCTCCTTTACATAACTGTGAATGAAACATTGGCTTTCCCTATCAATACCTCCATACAATACAATCATATGCAGTAAATTACTCAGTATTATACTTAATATAACATATCACCTGGAATGCACAAAGAAAATCTTTTCCGAGGGCTTGACATGAGATTTCCTACTGTTTTGGCTCACAAATGTCCACTACTTTACTTACTCACATAAAATACTCTCATTTAATTATTTACTCAACTATATTCTTGGTCTATTAGTAGATTAACAAATTTATAGTGGTGCTAATCCGCCACACTCATTTTGGAATCGACTTACTTTGGCCCACATTTAACAGATATATTCATTTATCATCAACAATAATTAATTACTAAAGGCCAATGTTTCTTTAATATACAATTAATTGTGGTTGAAGGCTCTCACAAAATAAAATTATCCGAGAAGAATCCTGGGAAGCCATTTTTGCAATTCTGCCATGTCCTGAAGTCACTGCTAGGGAAGTTCGTCACCCGCCTGGGAGATTTGCGTTGACAGGAAGCGGTTGGTAGCCCTGCGTTGTGTCGTCGGCGTCAGGTCGGTGTCCCGATGTCGCACGATAGAGATGCAACGTTCGGATCACTTCGTGGATCCGGGTCAATCGGTCTCGTTCACTGCTGCGACCCATTCAAAAGACCCGTTCATCAGGACGGACTGAGCGGAGCTTACAGAGCCAGCCGCCAGAGTACCAGTCCGATGTGAACGAAATGAACGAAACTTATAATCGGACTTCGAACTCCAGTGAACGAATAGAGTAATAAATAATAGATACACCATAGTCAACGTTTATATTGTAATAATCGATTTCAACTTCAATGGGTTAATAGTGGATTAATTTACTAATTGTATCCATTTTTACGTTTGCAAGATTAAAAATAGTGGATAAATGTAATAAGTTCACTCTCATTTTTACAACTATAACTCATGCAAGAGAGATTAACGGAAACTCGTTATATGAAGATAGTTTTAATATTTATTTAATATCATTGTAAGCTTGTTTTGTTTCTAATAAAAAAACTAATTATAAGTACACAGCATGTTTGTATGCTTGAGTACTTCTTAAAAACAAATCAAATAAACTGTACAATTAAGTTCCCACAGTTTGTTGTTTCCGCTTGTTTCGGTCCGTTCCAGGCCTTAATTGTCATTCGGACGTAATCGGACTTCCTCGGTCACCTTCGACCGAACGAAAGTGAACATGGAAAATCTGAGTCAACTGAGCAGCTTTCTTCGTCTGTGTTGCTGTCCATCCATTAATCCATTGCATGCGTGTTGAATATTACGAATTATTTTGTAAACGTACAAATATAATAGCATTCAAGAGTTTTAAATATATTACTTACTTTTAAATCAAACAGTCAATTCATTGGTGAATGAAATTGGAACTGAACGGGTCTTCTGAAACGGTGCGATCCGGATCAGTCGTTCATTTCAATGTTCCGTTCATATTGAACGGGTCGTGACCGTGCGATCCGGACCAGTCGTTCATTTCAATGTTCCGTTCAAATTAAACGGGTCGTGACCAAACGACACATCTCTATCGCACGATGATTCCCGAAGTGGAAAAGGGAAGTAGCATCAAACTGTCATGGCGTCGTCATCTTCCTTCTCGATTCAAGATGGCGATGGTGTCCCCACGCTAATTTTCCGAAATTAAATCCTCTTTAATCATGCAGAAACTGAATTTAAATCGGCGAAACTGATACTTTTCTGCCCAGAATTTTCGTGTTGAATCTTCCTAATTACACTTCAAGTGGGTCCAAAGCACTTTGAAAACCACGTTGATTTTTCACTGATTGAAAATTTTCCACCCGTCTCGAGGCTGAAGAACAATAAAACTTACATTTTTCAGGTCTTGAAGTACGAATCCCACCGCGCGCCAACCATTTGTAACGTGTCTGGTAGATTACCGCTGCCACCACCCGAGTATTGCGAAAGTTTAAATAAAAAAAAAGACTACATATCTTGATAAAAAAGAGTTTAATCACAACAGTTTAGTCACATTGTTATCAAAACATTATTAATCAAAACACATTATGAATTCACAATAAAAATAGTTTCTAGTTAAGAGGGCCAAAAGATAAATAGATTAATTGAGTCCAATAACTGCATAATTAAGAATAATTGGGTCGCGCTAAACTAGCTAGTCCACTTGTCACCTGCTCAACACCGACTGACCGTTAGTCCCCTAGAATGCTGAGGCCGCAGTTATCCGGTGTCAGCACTCTACTACTTTACTTGAAGCAAAAACACTCCCGCTTCTCTAAAACTTTTAACCCAGATATGAATTTATGCTTAAGACCCTCTTAATATTATTTAAATATAATAAATTATAATGAATTGCATCATACAAATTTATTTAATTAGTGCCAATTGGTTTCTAATTGGTAATATTTCATTAGCTTTGAAAACAATAATTACTAATAATTAATTATAAAATCTGATCCGTAACATACTCAGCGAATTTCCAATGCATACATATGTCTTAATACCACATGAAGCCGCTTACCAATAAGGATCATAAAAATACATTCACAAATAAGCGATACATCATTTTAATTATAAATTAACTCAACTAGGTGAAGCAACATGCCAAGTTTACTTGCCTGATTTTACTAGGTCTGTTTGGTTCTTAAAAAAGTGACATATACAATTTTAATTACTCTCTATAAGAATAGCATTGAAGCTGAATACGCAGGTTTGCTGCAACGAGGGATGCAAAAAATGTTTTTATCAGCGAGCACATAATTGAATAGAGAAGTTTCTCGGAGTGGAGAGTGTGGCCAGCCTGGCGAATAGATGAGACAATCCAAGATGGCAGCGCCACCCTAGTGCGAGCGTCTACCACGCACCGCAATGCACTATTTCAGTTAGTCGCAGTGAGGGTATCTACGGCTTTTGTTCTAGAACTAAGATGTCGAATTACACGAGATGGTAAATTGATTGCAATAACCGGACACCTATTTAAAACGGGGTATCAATCACCCGCTGGGATTACATTTCACAAGAGTGCATTGTCTTAATTTATTTTATTACGCATATCAAGTGGTTACAACAAATGTTTGCTTGGTTACAAATTGTATTGAATATTCCTATAATTTCTCTATGGAATCTAGTCGCTCTACATCTATTAATGTTTATTTTTGTTATGGCCTCCTACAACAGAAATGAAAGTCCCTGTTGTTATTTATATGTAATAAGTAGGGGGCAATGGCCGATTCAAAACCAGCAAAATCCTCAGTAATCCTCAGAGGATCAATCCTCCCCCCCCCGGTGACGTCAGCCCCCCCCGACGCCCCCCCCCCGACGCCCCCTCCCCCCGACGCCCCCCGCCCCCCCGTGACGTCAGCCCCCCCGTGACGTCAGCCTCCCCCCTCACCCTCCCCCCCTCACCCCCAGCGGTCGCCAGCGGCACTTTTCACGATGACCTTGAACATGAGGAAAAAACTTTTGAAAATGAATAACTAGCCTATTTATTCACCGATTCCCACGGGACTTTTTCCAGAGTGTAGGCCTATCCCCAAGGAAGCGAATGACGAAAGAACTGTATAGATCTGTCATTAAACAAGACCGCTATTAATTTTTAAACGCGTTTTCCTTATGGGATCTCGGCTGTTTACCGACCGATTTTGACGAAACCTCACCACATGTCGGGCCGTGACCTAAGAAAACCATCGCTTAAAGAAAATTGAAAATCCACTGTTAAACGGGCCCGCTATTAATTTTTAAACGTGTTTTCCTTATGGGATCTCAGCTGTTTACCGACCGATTTTAATGAAACTTAAACACATGTCGGGCAGCGGCCTGAGCAAACCATCGCTGAAGAAAACCCTAAAATCCACCATCAAACGGACCCGCTATTAATTTATAACCGCGTTTTCCTTATGGGATCTCAGCTGTTTACCATCCGATTTTAATGTAACTTCGCCACATGTTGTATGTCGACCCGAGCAAACCATCGCTGAAGGAAACCCAAAAATCCACCATCAATCAAGCCCGTTATTAATTTTTAATCGCGTTTTCCTTATGGGATCTCGGCTGTTTGCTGACCGAACTCGATGTGACTTCACTACACGTCGTATGCCGGCTTGGTCAAACCAAACTGCGAGCGGCTCCGCGGCGTCACGTGTCAAGGCGCGTGCTAGGGCCTACGTGACTGTCCCAGCCTGTTCACTCCTCCTCCACTCCGCTATCCCTCCACTCCTCCTCCACTCCGCTACCCCTGTCGTGGACCGAGGTGACATCATCTCCATGCCTACGTGACCGTCCGGGCCTGTTTACTCATTAGCGGTTCCGAGAACTGTTTACCGCTTTCACCGCCTACTGTACGGTACGTAGCTATGTTACTTCAGTGATTGTCATCGCTTCCTTCATTCAGTTTGTGTTTGGAGCCCAGTGTGTGTAGACGTTCTACTTCAGTGCTGTGCTAGTCCTTACCGCACCATATTCCGAGATCTGTTAAACGTAAGTATATGTAGTCTTATAAGTTGTAGTGTGGACCGCCTCAGGCCGTTTACTCATTAGCGATAATTGCCGCGATTTCGAGAAATGTTCCACCGCCTTCTACTGTACGGTACGTAGCTATGTTACTTAAGTGATTGTCATCGCTTCCTTCATTCAGTTTGCGTTTGGAGCTCAGTGTGTGTAGACGTTCTACTTCAGTGCTGTGCTAGCCTTTACTGCACCATATTCCGAGATTGTTAAACGTAAGTATATGTAGCTCTTAGAAGTTGTAGTGTGGAAGACTATTACATTCCCCTTTATAGTAAGATTCTCATTTAAGGTATGATCGTTCAGCAACTTTGAAGTCAGAATGTGCAAAGAGAGGTCTGGCTTGTTAATAGAAGTTGAATAATCTGTTCTTTGCTAAAACCAATTTAATAAACGAGGAAACCCGTGTACTAACATTAAATTTGCGATGGCCTTGACTCTTGTCTACCACGCATAAAGTATGTGTTATGTTACCAATGAAGTGTTCTCGTTGCGACTAATTTGTAAATGCAAGAGACTTATCATATTCGTTGTTGCAGATGAACAACCAACACATGTGCGAGGTCTGTGGCCGAGCCTTCAGCCTGCTCGGAAACCTGAGGCGACACGTGGAGTCCGCCCACAACGCCAGACGTCACGACTGCCACGTCTGCGGTAGGCGCTTCACAAGAGGCGACAACCTCCACCGCCACGTCGCCACGGTTCACGGACCACACGCCGCGGCAGAGCCCCAACCGCAACGAGCGGACCATGCCTGCCGACTGTGCCCGGCCATCTTCGCCAGCCTGGAGGACGTGCGCCGCCACATGCAAGCGGCTCACTCCGCGATGCCAGCAGCAGCTCCTTCCTCCTCCTCGAGCCCCGATCGCCACGTGGAGTGCGAGCGATGCGGTGGACGCTTCGACCGAGACCTGGAACTGAGACGACACGTCCGGACCGTCCATCCTCCCACGTTCCGTTGCGCCTACTGCGACCGCGGGTGTACCCGTCGCTTCAACCGCGACCAGCACGAGTCTCACAACTGCCCTGTTGTGAGGAACCTGGCTCAAGAACCATCCGAGTTCCGCTGCGCGTACTGCGACAAGGGGTTTACTCGCCGCTTCAACCGCGACCATCACCAGTCTCACAACTGCCCTGTTGTGAGGGACCTGACCCAAGACCGACTGCCTAGGTTGTCCTCTCCTCCTCTTCCTCACAACAACCAGTCGTTGCGCCAAGGAGCCAGCGCCGAGCCCCGACCGCGCCAAGTGCCCAGCGCGGAGCCGCAACCAGGACCGAGCACCGAGCCACAGCCAGGGCCCAGCACCGAGCCCCAGCCCCGCCCAGGACCTAGCGTCGAGCCTCAGACCATCGATGACGAGATGGAGGGTGGCGGCCGCCCCGTGTTCCAGCTCGTGCATCGGGCCTTCCGGAGTCGCCTCCTCACCTACCGCCTGGCCCGGCCGTTAGACGCCTTGCTGACCGTTGAGGATGCGCTGACCCTGTTGTTTGACGAGGTTCTGGACCTGATGGAGAACGTCATGACCCAACATCCGAGCATCAAGGCGAACATGGTCCTGGAATGCGAGTTTACCAACATTCACGGAGCCACCTGCCTGCGCTCCTTTAACACAAAGAACGTCCCACTGACCGAGGCCTCCAACTTGGAGGCTTTCCTCTCCGCGACGTTCGAGACGATCGTGAAGAAGAAGGAGCAGTGCGAACTGGTAGGCAGCGGCTGGGCATACCTGCGAATACGGGACCTGGAGATCCGCGTGAACGAGTACACGCCGCTCGGGGGCAGAGCGTATCTCCAGCTGCCAAGGGCTATTGCAGACACGCGCGCTGTTGTCAATGTGCTAAACGCCGACGACATGTGCTTCATGTACGCTATCCTGGCCAAGTTCGTTGCGCAACACGCGGAGAGACCTGCAGCGTATACGCCGGACATCATCGCCCGCTACGACTGGACCGGTTTGCGTTTCCCCGTGACGCTCAAGGACATCAAGACCTTCGAGGGCAAGAACAACATCAGCGTAAACGTCTACGGGACCGAGCGAGCGATGGTGGGAAGACGCCCTGACGGAACTCCCAAGTTCATGGATAGGGTCTACCCCTTGAAGATCTGCAAGCGAGAGCTCGAAGACCACAGGGACCTGCTGTATGTGACCAACGATGGGAGCAGCCACTACGCATACATCGCGGACCTGAGTCGACTGGTCCGTCGCCAGCTCACTGACCACGGGCATAGGATCTACGTCTGTAAGCGGTGCTTCGCTTACTTCGACAATCGGCCCAGCAAGCTAGGGTTGACGGGTGCCCAGCGCCTCGAGGAGCACAGGCGTTACTGCTACGCCAAGGCTCCCCTTCGCCTGGACTTGCCGAAGAAGCAGCAGATCCGCTTCACCCATCCAGAGTACACTCGGCGCGAGCGCTTTTGCGTCTACGCGGACTTTGAGTGTGCTCTGCAGCCCGTCGCTGATGACCCGGTAGAAGCACCGCCCGGCACGAGGCCTCTGCAAATGCACGTCCCGTACGCCTTCGCCTACCAGATCGTGGATTCGCTCGGCCTGGAGGAGTTTGAGCCCCGCGTCTACTTCGGAGCTGACTCGTCCAAGGTCTTTATGGAACGGCTCAAGATGGACGTGCTGAGCCTGTGGGAGTTCCTGTTCAGCACGAGAGCTCTGCACCCTTCTCTGACCCGGCAGGAAATGGACGAGTATCTCGCAGCGACCCGCTGCTACCTCTGCGGCAAGGAGTTCACCGAGCTGGACGTCAAGGTGCGGGACCACAACCACGCACCGCCTTACGAGTTCCGAGGAGCGGCGCACCGCTCGTGCAATCTGCGGTACAGGGAGCAGCGGGTCATCAACTGCTATTTCCACAACCTGTCCAACTACGACGCTCACTTCGTAGTGCGGGAGCTGGCCATCGACCCCGGTGATGTGGACGTGCTGGCGCACACCGAAGAGCGCTACGTCGCCTTCACCAAGCGGTTTCATTTTGGCCAGCCCGGGGACAACCAACGACAGAGCAGTTTCGCGGTGCGGTTCCTCGACACCTACAGGTTCTTGTCCATGAGCCTGGCCAGCCTGGCAGCGGGACTGCCCACCGACAAGATGCGCGAGACCAGGAAGCGCTTCCCCGACGACCGGCTGTTCGACCTGGTGCGCAGGAAGGGCGTGTTCCCCTACGACTTTGTCACATCGTACGAAACGCTGTACAGGACCAGGGAGCTGCCGCCCAAGGAGGCGTTTAGGAACACCATGACCCTGGAGGACGTCAAGGACGAGGACTACCAACACGCCCTCAACGTGTGGCGAGCCTTCGAGTGTCGCCACCTCAAGGACTACGCCGACACGTACCTGCGCTGTGACATCGCCCTCCTCACCGACGTCTTCGAGCAGTTCCGTGACACCTCTTTGGCCGAGTACGGACTGGACCCCGCCCACTACTACACCCTGCCATCCTACGCTTGGGACGTCATGTTGAAGACCTGCGACGTGGAGCTGGACACGCTGCAGGATTTCGACATGTACCTCTTCGTGGAGCAAGGCATCCGAGGAGGCATCTCCCAGGCCGTCACCCGCTACGCCAAGGCCAACCACGATCGGTGCCCGGACTACCGCCCCGACGAGCCGACACGCCACCTCCTGTACCTGGACGCCAACAACCTCTACGGCTGGGCCATGTCCCAGTACCTGCCCACCGGAGACTTCCAGTGGCTCAGCCGTGAGGAGATCGACTCCTTGGACATTGGTGCGCTGGATGCCGAAGCGGAACGGGGTTACATCCTCGAAGTGGACCTCCGCTACCCCACCCACCTCCACGACCTGCACAAGGACCTCCCTTACTGCTGCGAGACCAAGCGTCCGCCAACAGGGAAATACCCCAAACTGATGACCACCCTGGACGACAAGATGCATTACGTCTGCCATTACAGGGTCTTGCAGCAGGCGCTGAACAACGGACTGGAGCTTGCGGCTGTGCACAGGGCGATCTCGTTTCGCCAGTCTCGGTGGCTAGAGCCCTACATCCTCATGAATACCGAGCTGCGGAAGAAGGCCAGGACCAAGTTCGAGCAAGACTTTTTCAAGTTAATGAATAACGCGGTCTTTGGCAAAACCATCGAGAACGTCCGCAAGCGCCTGAACGTCAAGCTGGTCTGCACTCCGGAGAAGTTCTCCAAGTACGTGGCCAAGTCCAATTTCCTGGACCGCACGTATTACACGGAGGACGTAGCTCTCGTGCACCTCGCCAGGGTAAACATCGTCCTGGAAAAGCCCATCTACGTCGGCATGTCTGTCCTGGAGCTGAGCAAGTGGCTCATGTACGAGTTTCTGCGGAAGATGAAGGACCGCTACGGTGACCGCTTGAACGTAGACTACATGGACACTGACAGCTTCGTGTTCGACATCCTATCCCGGAACATCTACAGGGAGATGATGGAGCACTTGGACGACTTCGATACCAGCGCCTACCCGAGGTCCCACCCCTGCTACAGCCCCGCCAACGCCAAGGTGATTGGCAAGTTCAAGGACGAGTGTAACGGCCGATCCTTGTTCGAGTACCTCGGCCTGCGCTCAAAGCTCTACTTCATGGACGTTGAGGACGAAGACAACGGATCCAAGGCGATCAAGCGAGCCAAGGGAGTCGCTAAGGGGGTTGTTAAAAACGTCCTAACCCCCGACGACTACAGGGAATGTCTGTTCAACGGGGTGTTGAAAACCACCGTCAACACCCGTTTCCAGTCGTACCTGCACCGTGTCTTCACCGTACAAGTAGAAAAGCTATCCTTGAGCCCGGCCGATGATAAACGCTACATCCTGGCCGATGGTATCAACACCTTACCTTGGGGGCATAAGGACATCCCACCACTGTCCGCAGCAAGAAGGCGAGGCAATCCCGAGGAGGAGCAGCAAGGCGGGCCTATGGAGGTGGACGAGGAGGAGGACATGGACGAGGAGGAGGACATGGACGAAGAGTTCCCGGTGTAGATTTAAGTGTAAATAGAACTAGGTTAACTTTGTAAATATTTTGTAAATAGTATTCGTAAGCAAATATAGTCAAACAGTTTAGTTTACAGCATACATCTGTGTTGTTACTACCCCTTGCATTTCCCTGACATTTACTTTCAAAAGACTACTCTAATGCAAACCGAATTTGTCGAAACTACATTCAAAATTAACCTTTTATGAAATTGTAAAACTATCATGTTTTCAAAACAAAACTTTCAAAATTGTTAAAAATTCGATATTCGTTCTTAAACACTAAAGAGAAGGACAAGTGAAAACAACAGTTAACGAGAAACAAAAAAAAATTATTGAAACACAAAAGTAGTCTTAAGCGAAGATGGAGTCGAAGAGCCTGCAGACCAGTGCGTCGTTGATGGTGGGAGCGACCGGGTCGAAGAGCTGCACGTAGTCGCTGAGTGGTGTTTACTCTGCAACATCACTAGACAAACTGAAGGTGCGCGTCTGCATTTATATTCACAAAATCCATCTCAAGAAGTGTTTCTTTAATTCGACCAATCATAGGGCAGAACGTCTAATTTTAGCCACTAAGAGGGCAGGATATTTTCACCAATCACAGTACCCGCATTTGCTTACACTATCTAGGGTAGGTCAAGAGTCAGCAGACAAGTGCACGCAGGTTTAAGTTAGGTTTGAGGATGCATGAACGTCGCGTGAAGCGATGACAATCACTGAAGTAACAAAGTTACGTACCGTACAGTAGAAGGCGGTGTACAATTCTCGAAATCGCGGCAATTATCGCTAATGAGTAAACAGCCTGAGGTGGTCACGTAGGCACGGGGAGATGACGTCACCGCGGTTCACGACTACACTATTTAAGGTAGGCCAATGCGTGCGTGCATGCATGCAGGTTTAGGTTTACAGACGCAGGTTTAAGTTAGGTTTGATCCCGCACCTTGAAACACAATGTAATGAGTATGCGACTTTCTAGAAGCTTCTAGAATGTTCTAGAACGTCGTGAACTGCGGTGACGTCATCCCATGCCTACGTGACCGCCCGGAGCTGTTTACTCATCAGCGGTTCCGGGAACTGTTTACCGCTTCCATTACACTGTGAAGCTTCTGGAATCTTCTAGAACGTCGCGGACCGCAGTGACGTCATCCCCCGCGCGCGCGACGTTCATGCATCCTCAAACCTAACTTTAACCTGCGTCTGTAAACCTAACTTAGACCTGCGTGCACTTGTCTGCAGACTCCAGGCTTGCACCTGACACACACACGCACACGCACACGCACACGCACGCACGCTCACGCTCATGCACACGCACGCTCACGCACACGCACGCGCATTGTTAAACCTAACTGTACGTACCGTAACGAAAACACACTATGATGAACACGTAGGCGCGGGGGATGACGTCACTGCGGTCCGCGACGTTCTAGAAGATTCCAGAAGCTTCACAGTGTAATGGAAGCGGTAAACAGTTCCCGGAACCGCTGATGAGTAAACAGCTCCGGGCGGTCACGTAGGCATGGGATGACGTCACCGCAGTTCACGACGTTCTAGAACATTCTAGAAGCTTCTAGAAAGTCGCATGCTCATTACATTGTGTTTCAAGGTGCGGGATCAAACCTAACTTAAACCTGCGTCTGTAAACCTAAACCTGCATGCATGCACGCACGCATTGGCCTACCTTAAATAGTGTAGTCGTGAACCGCGGTGACGTCATCTCCCCGTGCCTACGTGACCGCCTCAGGCTGTTTACTCATTAGCGATAATTGCCGCGATTTCGAGAATTGTACACCGCCTTCTACTGTACGGTACGTAACTTTGTTACTTCAGTGATTGTCATCGCTTCACGCGACGTTCATGCATCCTCAAACCTAACTTAAACCTGCGTGCACTTGTCTGCTGACTCTTGACCTACCCTAGATAGTGTAAGCAAATGCGGGTACTGTGATTGGTGAAAATATCCTGCCCTCTTAGTGGCTAAAATTAGACGTTCTGCCCTATGATTGGTCGAATTAAAGAAACACTTCTTGAGATGGATTTTGTGAATATAAATGCAGACGCGCACCTTCAGTTTGTCTAGTGATGTTGCAGAGTAAACACCACTCAGCGACTACGTGCAGCTCTTCGACCCGGTCGCTCCCACCATCAACGACGCACTGGTCTGCAGGCTCTTCGACTCCATCTTCGCTTAAGACTACTTTTGTGTTTCAATAATTTTTTTTTTGTTTCTCGTTAACTGTTGTTTTCACTTGTCCTTCTCTTTAGTGTTTAAGAACGAATATCGAATTTTTAACAATTTTGAAAGTTTTGTTTTGAAAACATGATAGTTTTACAATTTCATAAAAGGTTAATTTTGAATGTAGTTTCGACAAATTCGGTTTGCATTAGAGTAGTCTTTTGA
Organism: Allygus modestus; assembly: GCA_963675035.1. Lineage (NCBI taxonomy): Eukaryota > Metazoa > Arthropoda > Insecta > Hemiptera > Cicadellidae > Allygus > Allygus modestus. The sequence continues at coordinate 41,984,336 of OY776113.1, read as the reverse complement.
AAGTAAATGTCAGGGAAATGCAAGGGGTAGTAACAACACAGATGTATGCTGTAAACTAAACTGTTTGACTATATTTGCTTACGAATACTATTTACAAAATATTTACAAAGTTAACCTAGTTCTATTTACACTTAAATCTACACCGGGAACTCTTCGTCCATGTCCTCCTCCTCGTCCATGTCCTCCTCCTCGTCCACCTCCATAGGCCCGCCTTGCTGCTCCTCCTCGGGATTGCCTCGCCTTCTTGCTGCGGACAGTGGTGGGATGTCCTTATGCCCCCAAGGTAAGGTGTTGATACCATCGGCCAGGATGTAGCGTTTATCATCGGCCGGGCTCAAGGATAGCTTTTCTACTTGTACGGTGAAGACACGGTGCAGGTACGACTGGAAACGGGTGTTGACGGTGGTTTTCAACACCCCGTCGAACAGACATTCCCTGTAGTCGTCGGGGGTTAGGACGTTTTTAACAACCCCCTTAGCGACTCCCTTGGCTCGCTTGATCGCCTTGGATCCGTTGTCTTCGTCCTCAACGTCCATGAAGTAGAGCTTTGAGCGCAGGCCGAGGTACTCGAACAAGGATCGGCCGTTACACTCGTCCTTGAACTTGCCAATCACCTTGGCGTTGGCGGGGCTGTAGCAGGGGTGGGACCTCGGGTAGGCGCTGGTATCGAAGTCGTCCAAGTGCTCCATCATCTCCCTGTAGATGTTCCGGGATAGGATGTCGAACACGAAGCTGTCAGTGTCCATGTAGTCTACGTTCAAGCGGTCACCGTAGCGGTCCTTCATCTTCCGCAGAAACTCGTACATGAGCCACTTGCTCAGCTCCAGGACAGACATGCCGACGTAGATGGGCTTTTCCAGGACGATGTTTACCCTGGCGAGGTGCACGAGAGCTACGTCCTCCGTGTAATACGTGCGGTCCAGGAAATTGGACTTGGCCACGTACTTGGAGAACTTCTCCGGAGTGCAGACCAGCTTGACGTTCAGGCGCTTGCGGACGTTCTCGATGGTTTTGCCAAAGACCGCGTTATTCATTAACTTGAAAAAGTCTTGCTCGAACTTGGTCCTGGCCTTCTTCCGCAGCTCGGTATTCATGAGGATGTAGGGCTCTAGCCACCAAGACTGGCGAAACGAGATCGCCCTGTGCACAGCCGCAAGCTCCAGTCCGTTGTTCAGCGCCTGCTGCAAGACCCTGTAATGGCAGACGTAATGCATCTTGTCGTCCAGGGTGGTCATCAGTTTGGGGTATTTCCCTGTTGGCGGACGCTTGGTCTCGCAGCAGTAAGGGAGGTCCTTGTGCAGGTCGTGGAGGTGGGTGGGGTAGCGGAGGTCCACTTCGAGGATGTAACCCCGTTCCGCTTCGGCATCCAGCGCACCAATGTCCAAGGAGTCGATCTCCTCACGGCTGAGCCACTGGAAGTCTCCGGTGGGCAGGTACTGGGACATGGCCCAGCCGTAGAGGTTGTTGGCGTCCAGGTACAGGAGGTGGCGTGTCGGCTCGTCGGGGCGGTAGTCCGGGCACCGATCGTGGTTGGCCTTGGCGTAGCGGGTGACGGCCTGGGAGATGCCTCCTCGGATGCCTTGCTCCACGAAGAGGTACATGTCGAAATCCTGCAGCGTGTCCAGCTCCACGTCGCAGGTCTTCAACATGACGTCCCAAGCGTAGGATGGCAGGGTGTAGTAGTGGGCGGGGTCCAGTCCGTACTCGGCCAAAGAGGTGTCACGGAACTGCTCGAAGACGTCGGTGAGGAGGGCGATGTCACAGCGCAGGTACGTGTCGGCGTAGTCCTTGAGGTGGCGACACTCGAAGGCTCGCCACACGTTGAGGGCGTGTTGGTAGTCCTCGTCCTTGACGTCCTCCAGGGTCATGGTGTTCCTAAACGCCTCCTTGGGCGGCAGCTCCCTGGTCCTGTACAGCGTTTCGTACGATGTGACAAAGTCGTAGGGGAACACGCCCTTCCTGCGCACCAGGTCGAACAGCCGGTCGTCGGGGAAGCGCTTCCTGGTCTCGCGCATCTTGTCGGTGGGCAGTCCCGCTGCCAGGCTGGCCAGGCTCATGGACAAGAACCTGTAGGTGTCGAGGAACCGCACCGCGAAACTGCTCTGTCGTTGGTTGTCCCCGGGCTGGCCAAAATGAAACCGCTTGGTGAAGGCGATGTAGCGCTCTTCGGTGTGCGCCAGCACGTCCACATCACCGGGGTCGATGGCCAGCTCCCGCACTACGAAGTGAGCGTCGTAGTTGGACAGGTTGTGGAAATAGCAGTTGATGACCCGCTGCTCCCTGTACCGCAGATTGCACGAGCGGTGCGCCGCTCCTCGGAACTCGTAAGGCGGTGCGTGGTTGTGGTCCCGCACCTTGACGTCCAGCTCGGTGAACTCCTTGCCGCAGAGGTAGCAGCGGGTCGCTGCGAGATACTCGTCCATTTCCTGCCGGGTCAGAGAAGGGTGCAGAGCTCTCGTGCTGAACAGGAACTCCCACAGGCTCAGCACGCCCATCTTGAGCCGTTCCATAAAGACCTTGGACGCGTCAGCTCCGAAGTAGACGCGGGGCTCAAACTCCTCCAGGCCGAGCGAATCCACGATCTGGTAGGCGAAGGCGTACGGGACGTGCATTTGCAGAGGCCTCGTGCCGGGCGGTGCTTCTACCGGGTCATCAGCGACGGGCTGCAGAGCACACTCAAAGTCCGCGTAGACGCAAAAGCGCTCGCGCCGAGTGTACTCTGGATGGGTGAAGCGGATCTGCTGCTTCTTCGGCAAGTCCAGGCGAAGGGGAGCCTTGGCGTAGCAGTAACGCCTGTGCTCCTCGAGGCGCTGGGCACCCGTCAACCCTAGCTTGCTGGGCCGATTGTCGAAGTAAGCGAAGCACCGCTTACAGACGTAGATCCTATGCCCGTGGTCAGTGAGCTGGCGACGGACCAGTCGACTCAGGTCCGCGATGTATGCGTAGTGGCTGCTCCCATCGTTGGTCACATACAGCAGGTCCCTGTGGTCTTCGAGCTCTCGCTTGCAGATCTTCAAGGGGTAGACCCTATCCATGAACTTGGGAGTTCCGTCAGGGCGTCTTCCCACCATCGCTCGCTCGGTCCCGTAGACGTTTACGCTGATGTTGTTCTTGCCCTCGAAGGTCTTGATGTCCTTGAGCGTCACGGGGAAACGCAAACCGGTCCAGTCGTAGCGGGCGATGATGTCCGGCGTATACGCTGCAGGTCTCTCCGCGTGTTGCGCAACGAACTTGGCCAGGATAGCGTACATGAAGCACATGTCGTCGGCGTTTAGCACATTGACAACAGCGCGCGTGTCTGCAATAGCCCTTGGCAGCTGGAGATACGCTCTGCCCCCGAGCGGCGTGTACTCGTTCACGCGGATCTCCAGGTCCCGTATTCGCAGGTATGCCCAGCCGCTGCCTACCAGTTCGCACTGCTCCTTCTTCTTCACGATCGTCTCGAACGTCGCGGAGAGGAAAGCCTCCAAGTTGGAGGCCTCGGTCAGTGGGACGTTCTTTGTGTTAAAGGAGCGCAGGCAGGTGGCTCCGTGAATGTTGGTAAACTCGCATTCCAGGACCATGTTCGCCTTGATGCTCGGATGTTGGGTCATGACGTTCTCCATCAGGTCCAGAACCTCGTCAAACAACAGGGTCAGCGCATCCTCAACGGTCAGCAAGGCGTCTAACGGCCGGGCCAGGCGGTAGGTGAGGAGGCGACTCCGGAAGGCCCGATGCACGAGCTGGAACACGGGGCGGCCGCCACCCTCCATCTCGTCATCGATGGTCTGAGGCTCGACGCTAGGTCCTGGGCGGGGCTGGGGCTCGGTGCTGGGCCCTGGCTGTGGCTCGGTGCTCGGTCCTGGTTGCGGCTCCGCGCTGGGCACTTGGCGCGGTCGGGGCTCGGCGCTGGCTCCTTGGCGCAACGACTGGTTGTTGTGAGGAAGAGGAGGAGAGGACAACCTAGGCAGTCGGTCTGGGGTCAGGTCCCTCACAACAGGGCAGTTGTGAGACTGGTGATGGTCGCGGTTGAAGCGGCGAGTAAACCCCTTGTCGCAGTACGCGCAGCGGAACTCGGATGGTTCTTGAGCCAGGTTCCTCACAACAGGGCAGTTGTGAGACTCGTGCTGGTCGCGGTTGAAGCGACGGGTAAACCCGCGGTCGCAGTAGGCGCAACGGAACGTGGGAGGATGGACGGTCCGGACGTGTCGTCTCAGTTCCAGGTCTCGGTCGAAGCGTCCACCGCATCGCTCGCACTCCACGTGGCGATCGGGGCTCGAGGAGGAGGAAGGAGCTGCTGCTGGCATCGCGGAGTGAGCCGCTTGCATGTGGCGGCGCACGTCCTCCAGGCTGGCGAAGATGGCCGGGCACAGTCGGCAGGCATGGTCCGCTCGTTGCGGTTGGGGCTCTGCCGCGGCGTGTGGTCCGTGAACCGTGGCGACGTGGCGGTGGAGGTTGTCGCCTCTTGTGAAGCGCCTACCGCAGACGTGGCAGTCGTAACGTCTGGCGTTGTGGGCGGACTCCACGTGTCGCCTCAGGTTTCCGAGCAGGCTGAAGGCTCGGCCACAGACCTCGCACATGTGTTGGTTGTTCATCTGCAACAACGAATATGATAAGTCTCTTGCATTTACAAATTAGTCGCAACGAGAACACTTCATTGGTAACATAACACATACTTTATGCGTGGTAGACAAGAGTCAAGGCCATCGCAAATTTAATGTTAGTACACGGGTTTCCTCGTTTATTAAATTGGTTTTAGCAAAGAACAGATTATTCAACTTCTATTAACAAGCCAGACCTCTCTTTGCACATTCTGACTTCAAAGTTGCTGAACGATCATACCTTAAATGAGAATCTTACTATAAAGGGCAATGTAATAGTCTTCCACACTACAACTTCTAAGAGCTACATATACTTACGTTTAACAATCTCGAAATATGGTGCAGTAAAGGCTAGCACAGCACTGAAGTAGAACGTCTACACACACTGAGCTCCAAACGCAAACTGAATGAAGGAAGCGATGACAATCACTTAAGTAACATAGCTACGTACCGTACAGTAGAAGGCGGTGGAACATTTCTCGAAATCGCGGCAATTATCGCTAATGAGTAAACGGCCTGAGGCGGTCCACACTACAACTTATAAGACTACATATACTTACGTTTAACAGATCTCGGAATATGGTGCGGTAAGGACTAGCACAGCACTGAAGTAGAACGTCTACACACACTGGGCTCCAAACACAAACTGAATGAAGGAAGCGATGACAATCACTGAAGTAACATAGCTACGTACCGTACAGTAGGCGGTGAAAGCGGTAAACAGTTCTCGGAACCGCTAATGAGTAAACAGGCCCGGACGGTCACGTAGGCATGGAGATGATGTCACCTCGGTCCACGACAGGGGTAGCGGAGTGGAGGAGGAGTGGAGGGATAGCGGAGTGGAGGAGGAGTGAACAGGCTGGGACAGTCACGTAGGCCCTAGCACGCGCCTTGACACGTGACGCCGCGGAGCCGCTCGCAGTTTGGTTTGACCAAGCCGGCATACGACGTGTAGTGAAGTCACATCGAGTTCGGTCAGCAAACAGCCGAGATCCCATAAGGAAAACGCGATTAAAAATTAATAACGGGTTTGATTGATGGTGGATTTTTGGGTTTACTTCAGCGATGGTTTGCTCAGGCCGCTGCCCGACATGTGTTTAAGTTTCATTAAAATCGGTCGGTAAACAGCTGAGATCCCATAAGGAAAACACGTTTAAAAATTAATAGCGGGCCCGTTTAACAGTGGATTTTCAATTTTCTTTAAGCGATGGTTTTATTAGGTCACGGCCCGACATGTGGTGAGGTTTCGTCAAAATCGGTCGGTAAACAGCCGAGATCCCACAAGGAAAACGCGTTTAAAAATTAATAGCGGTCTTGTTTAATGGCAGATCTATACAGTTCTTTCGTCATTCGCTTCCTTGGGGATAGGCCTACACTCTGGAAAAAGTCCCGTGGGAATCGGTGAATAAATAGGCTAGTTATTAATTTTCAAAAGTTTTTTCCTCATGTTCAAGGTCATCGTGAAAAGTGCCGCTGGCGACCGGCGGGAGGAGGGGGGGGTGGGGGGAGGGGGGGGGGGCTGACGTCACGGGGGGGGGCTGACGTCACGGGGGGGCGGGGGGCGTCTGGGGGGCGTCGGGGGGGGCGTCGGGGGGGGGGCTGACGTCACCGTGGGGGGGGAGGATTGATCCTCTGAGGATTACTGAGGATTTTGCTGGTTTTGAATCGGCCATTGCCCCCTACTGTAATAAATAGTATTTTTATATGGACTAAAAGACTCTTGGAATAAATAATATAATAAAATACACATTTTCTCTATTGTTTACATTTTAAAATCATTACTTTTTCATTCGTAAATTATTTTACGATATTTATTACTCCTCTGGAAGCGTTAGTAGAACTATAAAAAATATGGATCTAAAGAGTAAAATTGTTACCGAGCTTCATAAACCTGCGAGGATGCACTTTTCAAGAAGAAATACCGTTATAAAAGGTATAAATGATCTTAGTCAAGCAGATATATTTGATATGAGACCTTGTAGTAGAATAATCAAAGGATTTAAATATATACTAATAGTTATAAACTGTTTTACAAAAATCGCATATTCTATTCCAATAAAAGACAAAACAGGTCAGAGCGTGACAAAAGCAATGAATACAGCTATACGTAGAGATAAAAACATTATACAAAATTTGCAAACTGACGAGGCAAAAGAATATTTTAATAAATATTTTTCAAAGCTAATGAAAAAATATAATGTTAACCATTATTCTACGAAATTTGAAAAGAAAGCAGCTATTATCGAAAGGTTCAACAGAACTTTAAAAGGAGTGATGTATAAAGCATTTTCAAATAGAGGTTCCCACGTGTGGCATGATATACTTTCCGACTTGATACATGATTATAACAATAAGTTTCATAGAAGTATCCGTATGAAGCCGATTCAGGTGAATAAAAAGAACTCTAAACATGTTTTGGAAAACATTAAAAAGAACAACAAACCAAAAGTGGAAAAGAAATTACCACAAAAATTAGACGTAGAAGGATAAAGATCGTATTAGCAAATATAAAGGAGTATTTAGCAACAAATAATTACCCAACTGGACTAATGCATTTTTTACCGTCTATAGATTACAACCCACATATCCGGAAATCTATATTCTTAAGGATGGCAACAGAGAACTTCTACAAGGTGGTTTTTATGGAAATAAAATGTTAAAGACGACCTCTGGAGATGTTTATCTCGTAGAAAAGATATTAAAACGGAAAAACGATAAAGTATTGGTGCGATGGTTAGTTTTGATAAAAGTGCTGACTCGTGGATTCCTAAACAAGATCTTCTACAGGATTTCACTAGTATCACGAAGGATTAAAAACCTTTGAAGAGTTCTGACATGAAGATGATTAAACTCAAGGATTCTTTTAAAATGTCGAATATCGACGAACTAACTGTGGATAGTGTGAAACATGAGGAAGGGGAACATGGAAATTTATTACCAAACAGCGTAAGGTGTATAGTGAGTGGACCTTTAAACTGTGAAAAAACAAATGTAGGGTTTAATTTAATAACTAAACCTAATGGGTTAAAGTTTAATAATCTATATATTTTTCCAAGTCTCTGCTCCAACCAAAATATCAGTTATTAGATAAAATAATATCTGATTCAACCATCGTTAATCGAACATCGTTTTTTAATTTGATGCAAGTGACACTATTTTGTAACCAAATGAAGCAAAACCTTAGTTTTATTTTAACTCAGTCTTTATTTTTGATGATGTCTCTTGTGAAAACCATGGATTAGCATTAGAAAAATGCTAGGACCATCGAGGTGACCAAGATGCTGGTGGCATTAGAAACAATTTCGCTATAGGGAGACATCACAATATTGACTGTATCTACATTGGTCAAACAAATAGCAAACCCCCAAAACAGATGATTAGGGATCACGCAAATATTATCGTTATTTTTAAACAAGTTTATATGAATTTAAAACATATACACAATGATCGTGTTGGTGCTGATATGTCGTTTGAAAGGTTAAAAAAAAGTTGTAGTAAAGCATGGGAAGATAAATACGGATTCCTGGTGATTGATAAGGAACAAAGTGTTAAAAATGGTTTATATAGATTGGGATTAGATCGAATCGTTTTAATTCAATAACATAAATACGTATACTTAGATAAAATTGCAAAATTGACCTTCATTTGGTAATGTATATAAATGGTTTCATAAACGATGATATAGTCATTTGCAAAATGAGTGTTGACAAGTTCGGACGTTATACCGAATCGGCGTAAGATCAATATTTTATGACACACCGGTTTACCTCTTACACCGGAGGGTGACTATAACATTAGTGCTACACGTTTAAAGTATGTTAATGATGTTCAAGATAGTAGTGACGCTATAAATATAAAAACTTTACAGTCGGAAATATCAACTAGCTTAAATCTTAAGGGAGATGTGTACGATGCTACATATCACAGAATTGTAAATATTGGTAATCCAGAAAATGAACAGGATTCAGTAACAAAAATATATTTAGACTCTAGATTGGAAGCTACTCTAACTAGTCAAGGAGATGCTTTTGTACAAATAAAAACTAATTATGAATGTTTAGAGTTGAAAGATAATATGTGGAATGGTTAAAATAAATAATGTACTACAAGCTGAAAAACCAGACGAAGTATCTGTGATGGGGCAAATGCTAACTAGACAGGGAGACAACTTTGTACAAGGTAATAATAAATATACATTTTTAGAATTGAAATAAGACAAATGCAATGCTAATCACCATACAATCAGTAACTGGGGGAAGGTGAAGAAAGAGGCGATGCTGTAAAAGTTTCTCAAGTACCAACAAAGAGTAAAGGATTTTGGGATTTTTAAAATAAAAGACTAGTTCGTGTTAAATCCGCTGTCGATGATAATGATTGTGTAACAAAACATCAGAGTATAACATTGGATGGTCTTAAGTTTGATGGTAAAAATAAGCAATTAACAAACATTTTACTGGGAACCTCACAAAGTGACGTAGCAGTTGTAAATCAAATATTAAAATATGAGGATAGGTTGTTAAAACGAGTGAGAATAAATACGACTTTTTAGAATCCAAATAAAGTAATGAATCCAAACAAAATGAATGGGGTGCCAAAAAGAAAAAAATTGGAAATTTTCTTTGTGGTACGGATAATAATTATGATGTATGTGTCTCACAAACACTTAAATCAAATATAGCTGAATGGAATTTTAATTATAAAATGTTGGTTAATGTTAAACATAGTGTAAATGATAATGAATGTGTTACCAATATCCAGACTATAACATTGGATGGTCTTAGGTTCGATGGTAAAAGTAAGCAAACAAAAAGCGTCTTACCTGGAATATTGTCAAATGACGTAGCTGTTGTCGATCAAATACTAAATTATGACGGTGGTGTAAATACAGGATGATAGTAAATATGAATGTTTAGAATTAAAAGAAAACAATTTGGAAGGTACAACGCAAATAAAATAAAACAATAGGGATGGAGCAAAGTATGAAATTGTAAATTTAGTTGAGGGCACCGATAATAGTGATGCTGTATGTGTCTCTCAATTACCAAAATCGTATAAAGACGAGTGGGATTTTAACAGTAAAAGGTTAACAAATGTTAAACGTGCCATTAGTTCTCATGATTGTGTTATTAAAAGTCAAACTATAACACACTATGGTGAATGATTATTTTAATGCGGGTACTAAAAGAAGAGCACCTGTTTTACCAGGTATGTGGTCAACAGACGTAGCAGTGGTCAGCCAATTGTAGACAAAGTGTGATAAAAGCATAATAAAACAGTGTAATAAACAGTATAATGTAATGACGTTAGATAAAGAAATGAAAAGATAGGATGCGGAAGAAAAATATATAATGAATGTACACAAGGGGGAATATGATAATGATGTTTGTTTAATGTGACAGGCTTCGAGGTTTGATGATAAAAGTAAAAAATTTAAACATGATACTTATGCTTTTGATTTGATGGAAAAAAGGATTATTCTAAATTGTTAGTGGCCGATCCCAACTCTGTGAGTGGATTCAAGACTTTAGATGGAGAGGCATACCTACTAAAAAACTTTGTATATAAAATAATGACTGATGATGCATTAATTGATGCTGATGACAAAATATTTAAAACCGATAGTAGTTATCAAGTGGTAAAAAAATAATAATAATTTTTAAAAAATTTGGTATATATATATATATATATATATATTTATTTGTAAACGATGATTTAGTCATTCGTTATGAGTGTGAAAAATGAGTTTCGGACGCTATACCGATTTCTGTGTAAGATCAAGAACTTATGCCAAAGAAGCGTACACCGGTTTGCCTCTTACACCGGAGGGTGACTATAATATTAGTAATAAATGTTTAAAGTATGTTAATGAACCTCAAGATACAAATTGTGTCATAAATTTACAAACTTTACTGTCTGAAATAACATCGAATATGAACTATTTTGTTAGAGTTTTAAGCGCAATGTTTTTATAATGATTTGACTGCATCAAATATTAAAGAAAGTAAGAAGAATGATTGGATTCAAAGAAATATTGTAAACAAATACTTTATAAATCCTAAAACAAAAATTTCACGAAATGTTAACTGGCCACATAACTTATATGACCAAAAGACAAAGGGATAGAAATACATTTGCATTGTTAAAGATGTTTCCGTTGGGTGAACATGGTTAACCAAGAAAAGTTGATAAAAGAGATAAAATCGCTAAAGGAATCTATTAGAAATAAAATCAGAGCATTAAGGCTAGGTATTAGTGGGAGAGATAAGTTTCTTGAAACATTATTTAAACCAGTTATTGATCCTTTAAGGGAAGTATTTCAAAAACTTGGAAAAGTTTCAGGAGGAGATTTAATTTTGCCATTTTTAAAATCTGAAGATAAAAACTAAAGAATTTGACGGAGGAACCGAAGAAGAACTTGAAGAAACTGAAGATGAACCGGAAAAAATCAATATGAATAGGGAAAGGAAATAAGAGGAAGAAGAAGAAAACGAGATGTAAGAGGGTGCCCCATCTAATATTAGCAGATTGGGTTTAGATATTCAGTTTAAAGGTGATCTTTGTAGAAAATATGTATTAAAGATATTACAGCCTACTATACCTACTAGAAATTATCATATATACGGAACAAGATTGGAAGGAGAAGGTTTAATGATTGGTGATAGTAGGTTAGATGTGGATGAGCAATATATTATAATTATAGGAGGTAAAAAGTACAAAGGATCAAACGGATTGTTTGAATTGATTTTTAAACAAAAACCTGTCAAAAATACTCCACGCGACTAGGCAACTTTTAAATTATATGACTAGATACAAATACTCATAGAAAGAGTTATATACCAACATCCCCGATACATATAAATCAGTCTGTAAAGTATAGAAACATTATTTCAGAGTTATTACCAACCAAACTGGAAATAACTAAAAAGAGGTTTATGTCTACTGAAGAAGTTACTCCTTTTCATACCGAAAGGAAAAAAAAGCTAATGAAGAAACAGCTTCTGGAGAAGGGTTATTAAAGAATACCTATAGTACAAATATAATTTATTATAATGATGTTGATAAATTAGTAAATAGAATGAGGTTGATACATGAGATGCGGGTCACACAGGTTTTCAGAACGAATGGGTTGCTTTTGTTGCTGAATTATTATATAAATGTATAATTGAGCGATGAATTTATATATAGTTGATGATAAAGTGTAGAAAAGATCATTCTTTGTTAGTCACGTGACAAAGGTATAAACAGGGCCGTGGAGAGAAACCAAGAGCCCCAGGGACAGTTTTTTCCGGGCCCCCGGGTAATATTAAATTCACAACTGAAACACAATTTTATACTTATCCCTGCACTACAACGAACGTCGTACTGCTGTGTGTTATACTAGTGGTGAGGGACAGGTTCCTGATCTCGGTAGTCAACCTTTTAAGCTTATAATGTAGGTATGCAATGAAAAGGTTATGTAAGGATTATAAAATATGTGTAATGTTATTTAAGTACTCTATTATCTGAATAGGTATGATATGTCTTTTAATCATTAAAAAATGTACTACAATTTTTGCAAAAAATTAAACTAGGTAAGTTTTAATGCTTTTTAGTGGTGCTCCTGAGAGGTAATAATAATACTTTTTTTGCAGAATGTTATAATTAAATCATAGATCCACTTATGCAAGACCTGGCCTCTTTATATTAGTAAATTTGAAAGGTAAAAAATAAAACCAGGTCGGCTGGGCCGGGCCCTCTTCGAGGCCCGGGCCCCGGGGCTACAGCCCCGGCTGCCCCCCCCTCTCGTCGGGCCTGGGTATAAATATAAATGAGTAAAAGGAGCAGTTTTAGTTCGCATTGAGATTCGATAACAAAAGGAAGGTGTGTTGTGTCTACAACACTAAACTTATTGGGACAACCAATTTCAGCTTTAGTTAATAAATCCATAGATTTATTACCTTTTGAACTCCATTCACCTGGCAGTTATCAATATTGTGGACCTGGAACTAAATTTAAAAATATATTGTCAAGAGGAGATTCGGGAATCAATAAATTAGATCAGGCTTGTAAAGAGCACAATATCGCCTATTCAAAGTTTACTAATTCTGCTCACAGATCAGTGGCCAATAGAATACTTGCAAAAAGAGCTTGGGGAAGAGTTAAAGCGAATGATTAGTCTTGGCGAAAGAATATCAGCATTATCAGTGACAGTGGCAATGAAAGCAAAAACAGCAATTGGAGGTGGAAAGAAAAGGAGAGGACGAGGAAGGAGAATGACAACTCGAAAAGGAGGAGGAAGAATTAAGAGAAAGACCAGGCGTTCTACTAAAATAGTCAAACCTTCAGAATAATCTATGACAAAAAAGGTCTAGGACATTACCTAAGACCGTATCGTGCCTATTAAATGCAAGAAATCAGTTATTTGTTCCTAATCGTACATTAAGTAACCAAGATCTTTTTAGATATGTTTCTTGTTAAAAGATACATTCTTCAGAGGAGTGTTTATGAAAGACATTTTACCATCAATAATGTGGGAAATGAGAATGGTATAGTAAATGTAGATAACAGTAAGGGGCCGGGAACACATTGGGTATGTTGTAAAAAATAAGTTTAACAATTTAGTATTTTGACAGTATTGGTAATTTACCACCTCCAAAAGAACTTCAAAAGTATTTTCGTTCTGCTAAACAAGTTTTATACAATTTTGAGAGACAGCATCCTGACGATAAATCTATCTGTGCCCAATTATGTTTGGAGTTATAAGCAAAAAGTGTCAGTCAGCTTTAAGATGTCTTCAGATACGGTCTCATTGACCGGTACAACGTCAACCTTGCGGGGTACTTTATTCCCCGCATTAAGTTTGCATAAAGAAAACAATGGAAGGTGGCATTACAAAATTTTACAACTTATAATTCTATACCGAATATTACTGAAGGTTTGAATGATAAACTGTACTACTATAAAGTAAAAGATGTAAAGGGAAAGTTCCTGCAGCTTAAAGAAGTTGGTAATTGTTAGGAACCAGACGTAAGCAACCAAAGGTTAAAGATAATAGTAGGTAGTCCAGGTTAATTGGTTATGGAATTAATATAAAGTATTGTCCTGATTAGCAAAAATTGGCAAAGGAATCAAGACAAATACGGGGTAAGGTTTTTTCGAAATATAATAATAGTAAGTGATTTGCCCTCTCACGAAAACTTGAGTAAATTGGTATGGCCCATGATCGGGGCCGACGCGTGCGCGAGATAATTGTAGGTCGTGATACAGGCCGATGTTATCCACCGTGGGCGCGAAATCCCAGCCGATGTTGTCCGCCGTGGCTCTGAGTGAATTCGAAATTCACAGTGAACTTGGTTATGTAGATATATATTTTATATGCATCTATAAATACGCATTTCCGAGTGTTTCTTACTCCCTGTCAATAAAATAGTGAGGTTAGGAAGTTGTGGCCACCATCTTGGAAAACTAAATTTGAATTTCCCGCCATTAGGGGTCACATGGTCAACTCTCGACTAATCAGAGGCGTGGGTTATCCTACTGCCATTTCTACTTACGTGAGACCCATTATTCGGGATAAATAAAAGTATTATAGAAACTATAAATATAAATGAAAAAGTCTTGATGGTTTTTTGTAGATCTCGCTAAGGCTTTTTATTCGATTGACATAAATATCCTTTTTCTCAAATTGGAGTGTGCAGGTGTGCTAGATTGGTTCAAAAGTTATCTTACTGACAGGAAACAAGTTGTTTCAAAAAATGGCGTGCTTAGCGATATGTCAAAAGTTGATTATGGTGTTGTTCGGGGTGGCACTCTTGGTCCCCTTCTTTTTCTTATATATAAACAATTCAGATAAACTCAACATTACCGGCGAAATATTTTTATTTGCAGACGATACAGCAATAAGGCAATAAGGCTCCAACGTGGCAGAAATCATGTGAATTAGCTTTAGTGGAAATGCGCATAATTAAAAACTGGTTTGATGAAAATATTTTAATGAATAATGATGAATGTAACTAAAACCAAATGTATGCCAATAGCGCTGCGCCCTGCTAGCGAGCCGCCCGTAGAACTCAGGCTGGCGTTGCATAGACCTACTTGCAACGGCACAACCACCACCACTTGTCAATGTTCCGAAATAGAAAGGGTTGACCACTATAAATATCTTGGGGTTATTTTAAATTCAAAATAAAAATGGGAGTATCAAATAAACTACATAAAATCTAAAGTTAGAATAATGATTTATGTATTTAATCAGTTGAGTGAAATATTAAATGGAAATAAAATCCGGACCATTTATTTTGCTTATGTTCAATCTCTTTTATAATATGGAATTATAGCATGGGGTGGTGCCGGTTTACCACTTTTAAATTCATTATTTTTGATGTACAAAAGTCAATTATTAAAGCTGCATTAAAAAAAACGTTATCCTACGAAACTGTTATTTTCTGAAACAAAATTACTTACGGTTAGGAAATTATACATTAAAACATTGATGGCTTATACATATACCCATAAAGAATTAGTTATAACTCCCGTGGTACACAATTACAGGACTTGGAACTCCGTTAACGTTGGCCTGCAGGTGCCCCGAGCAGTTAAATCAGTCATTCCAACTCATATTTTATTGCAAACTTCATCTACAGGAACATTCCCCCTGCGATTAGGGACCTGCAGGTCTCAACTGAAGTTTACAAAAGTGTAGTCCTTAACTGGCTGTTGGAGATCGGTTCTGAACATGCTGAGTCCCTCATCCGTTCTGAGTACTACTATGACTAACTTTACATCACAAACTGCCTCACTGACTCACTGATTACAAATGCTAACAACACCGTCTACTTCTACTTCTACTTCACTCCCACCATTGCCTATTGTGTTTGTATTATATCAAATGTCATTTTTATTTATATTTATTTTAAATCAGTGTTTGATATTTAAATGCAACACGAATCTTAATTTTGTTCATGGTTAATATTTCAACCAACTGCCGATATTGTTTTCTTTTTATTTTTGTATGTGTGTTTGTAGCCTATTTAATCATAAAAAAGTAAATTTTATTGTTTTAGCAATAATCCTATGTTTTTTGTTCTTTTTTTAAGTACACTGAATTTGAGTCAGAGCTCGTTCTCACGCACAGACCGATGGGCTTATGTGAGAATTTATTTTTCCACAATATTGTTTGTGTACATGATTTTGCATTTGTTTTCATTTGGAAATAAATTTGATTTGATTTGAGATATTCTCTTTTCGCTTTTGTACTCTACGCACTTCAACAATCATAACCACTGAGCTCTGTGTTATGTCGTGATCATAACAAGAACATACTACTGAGCTCTATGTTATATCTGGAGTCACTACTCTCTGCCTAAATAGTTTCCAAAAACGAAGTGACTGCGTACACGTCCAATGTAAGGGCAAATTCACTTCGCTACCGCTTAGGTTAGGTTGGGTTAGGTTACGTTACGTTATGTTACGTTAGGTTAGGATAGGTTAGGTTACGTTAGGTTAGGTTAGGAGGTTTTCTGGCTCTCAATTTGTTTTAAAAATCACAGGAAAGTAACGTACGGTGCATAATTTGGAACGGACGTGAACAGTAGCGGCTCACGTCGCACGTGTACGTAGCCACTGCCTTCCAAAAAACGAAATGACTGCGTACACGTCCAATGTAAGGGCAAATTCACTTCGCTACCGCTTATGTTAGGTTGGGTTAGCTTTCGTTACGTTATGTTACGTTAGGTTAGGACAGGTTAGGTTACGTTAGGTTAGGTTAGGAGGTTTTCTGGCTCTCAATTTGTTTTAAAAATCACAGGAAAAGTAACGTACGGTGCATAATTTGGAACGGACGTGAGCATTAGCGGCTCACGTCGAACGTGTACGTAGCCACTGCCTTCCAAAAACCTACTGTCAACACTGACTTTTTGCTCTATTGTGTTGTCACCTTACCGTTAACTGGACCAATCAAAATGCATTGGTGGACAATGTCAAAATTTCAACCAACAGGAATGAAATAACTATACCACCAAAACCTCAAAAACACATCTGGCCAACAAAACGACCATAAACGAAGTGACTGCGTACACGTCCAATGTAAGGGCAAATTCACTTCGCTACCGCTTAGGTTAGGTTGGGTTAGGTTACGTTACATTATGTTACGTTAGGTTAGGATACGTTAGGTTACGTTAGGTTAGGTTAGGAGGTTTTATGGCTCTCAATTTGTTTTAAAAATCACAGGAAAAGTAACGTACGGTGCATAATTTGGAACGGACGTGAACAGTAGCGTTTCACGTTGGACGTGTACGTAGCCACTGCCGACCATAAACACAGCGGCACGCTTTTTCACCACGGAGTGGTGACTCCATATATAACATAGAGCTCAGTAGGACATACCTGTTTGTTATTATTACTCTGTGTTACTAACATTTTTTGTGTTTGTAATTTGTAAATCCATAAATTTCTAAATTTAAACATGCTGGAGGTTCTATGAGCTAGCGGTTAATATTATTAATTTTGTTTAAGAATAGGTAATACGGCGTACTAAACTTGAGTATTACTCTTAGATTTCGCAAGGTAAGATTATATATTATTTTCTTTGTTCACTTAAGGATATTAAAAAAATTACCACCATAACCTAACAAACAACATAGACACAACGCAATAACTTGTAACTTAGGTTAAAACGATTACTAAATAAATTCGATCAATTGTATGATTGTTTCTTCTTATGAATTTTTTACAGGTCCAAGAAGATAAATTATCAAGCCTTGGCTTAATTAGGTGTCCCATACTTGTCAGTTATTTGGCACTCTAATTGGTTTTGGTTGGTAGCCTAACTAAGTTAATTAAGAACCTTTACTAGCTTAATACACTACGCCTATTTCTCAATAAAGTCAAAACACAGTGTTGTTTAGTCCTAAGTCCAACTTACACAGCCTAGGCTAGTATTTTCCTCAACCTTTAACTCTTACTACAAACCATGATCGTGTATGGACTTTGACCTTAGTTCTGAGAAAACTTAAACATTTTATCCTACAGTGAATTAGCCTCTCTGACACGAATGGATCAATGCTTATTGTCTTGAAAGTTGGTTGAAAATGTTTTAGGCCTAGCCTATTTCACTGAACTGATCATCAGTGAAATAGGATAGAGCTATTCAACTGCTCTATTTCAAAATTTTAGAGCTGTTCTGTTTATATTTTGCAGCTTATATAATTTTACCTCTGGTTTTCAAATATCACCTTAGTTTTGTCAGAAATAAAGTAAAAATATCATGCCACACTTTTAGTTACCTAGATGAATCCTATGTGTCTTATGTCTCGCCAGTCTCCTCTCATGAAGACGGATGGCAATAAACGAGTCATTCCGAAGGCTGCCACTCATGTATTTCTGTCCGAGGGAAGCGCTTTGTATGATTAAGAATGAAGTCATTGACTTTATAGAGTACATTTTGGACTGACACATTATTGACATGCTGATGCGATTTGATCGGCGATACAGCTCTGATCCAACGTAACGATTGTGATATGGCGATGCACTAACTTATACCTATATCAAACTGGCATTGCCGATAAGTGCCAGGTGGCTTAACTCACACACTCGCAGACCGCACACATACAAGCACAGGGGATTAGGTGCAGCACTATTTCTGCTCAGTTACTGTAGTCTCGTACTGTTCAGGTTCAAAACCAAAATATAAAAACATTTTCTTTGTAATTTTAAATTGACTTATTTAATATTTTTGAATTATATACATCATAACAAGATAAATGATACCAACCAGTATGCAATTGCTGCATGAATCATAATAGCCATAACTTTGTTAGCTAACAAGTTTTTTATTCAGGCCTATTTATTTTTAAGTCAACAAGTTCATATTTTGTTTTATATTTAATTTTTGTTGAATTTTTATGTAGAATCTATAGGTATATACAAGGCCGATAGCAAGGGCCTTCAGTTGGCCTGAAAATTAAGACATTCACTTTGTTTATGCACAAGACATGCTTATGTACTTCCAGAACCATAGCTAGGACGCCGAGGAGAGTTGCACTTCGAAATATCTTTTTCCTCCTTCAATGTGCAGTAAACAAATAATCACGGACATCTGTAAATAGTGAATTATTAGTGACATCATTATTTTTTGTGCCCATAATGTATCAATTAGAATAACTTTTCATCTATTTTGGTTGGTCATTAATTTTCCATATAAAAGTAATGGGTTTTACGGAGTCCAGGTAAAGCCACTCTCACACATGTGCACCAGAGATTTGGGCTGCTCTTCCTTACAACACTATGAGTCATCTAGGCCTAGTATCAATGAATGTGTTGAATTTTAATCTTTTTCATCCTTCATTTGATTTTATAATTTTTTATAGATACCTATATAGGTATCTATAAAAAATTACCTATATACCTATATAGGTATCTATAAAAAATTATAAAATCAAATGAAGGATGAAAAAGATTAAAATTCAACACATTCATTGATACTAGGCCTAGATGACTCATAGTGTTGTAAGGAAGAGCAGCCCAAATCTCTGGTGCACATGTGTGAGAGTGGCTTTACCTGGACTCCGTAAAACACATTACTTTTATATGGAAAATTAATGACCAACCAAAATAGATGAAAAGTTATTCTAATTGATACATTATGGGCACAAAAAATAATGATGTCGTACAAGTTAGGTAGGCCTACTGGATTGACTGGACGTCTTCACTTTGTTTCACGGCCACATAACCTGATCGATGACTACCACTTGTTTGTTTTTAGTTAATGAATTTCCTTATTTCTTTCTTTTGTCCTGTGTAAATATACTGTAACCTATTTGTGTTTTTGTGAATCAGTGAACTATGGCAATCACCAATGTGCTCTAATTTAACTTGTACTCACGTTACTAATGATGGATCATAGCTGATGTCAAACCAGTTTCACTTGAACAATAAACAATTTGGTCTCCTCAAGGCAGATTAGTAAATAATTTTGAAAAATGTAAGGCATAAGTACATGGTGCCTTGTTTGTGCATGCACAGTAATTACTTTTACACAGATGCGACATACAGTTTAGGGTGCAGTGGGGTAAGTGGGGCCACGGGGCAAGGGAAGCCAGTGGCTACCACGTCCTTGTAAAATATTATTTTAAGAAAAAGACACCAAGACATGTTTTTTAGGACACCTTTGTAATATATTTCACTTTGATAATCAGTTTTATAGGACAAACAAATTTGTTTACATTACCTACAAAAACCTTACATTTCGCGACAGAATGGCAGTGCTATAGCCTAACTTTGCATGCCTCTTACTACTAACTAAAAAGCCCTAGAGTCACAGGGGTGAATTTTTCTGGTAGATTTTTATGTGTAGATAAGCCTCTATGAACCATTTTGCTCAATAATGATCATTAAAAAAAACACCGATTTTTGATGTGGGGTAAGTGCAGCCACAGAGCATGGGGCAAGTGCAGCCAGTGTGTTATTTTTATTTTAAAGCACAGTCCTTGCTTATATTAATGCTTCAATGCTTTTATTTTACTTTTTATGGCTTTTAATAAAACGCATAATGATTATTTGGCTTATAAGGCAATAGAAACTTCAGAAGAATCAGAAAGTGATCCAGACAACTTTTTCCCCGATGAAGACTCGGGACGTTCTGAATGTTGACGATTATGCACAGGAAATTGTTGATGGTGGAAAAGAAAGAGCCATAGATGAAACTTACTGCTCCATAAGAAACATTGAACCTAATCATTGGGTTCTTGTAAAGTTTTCTACGAAGAAAAAAATTGTATTTTATGTAGGTCTAGTGACTACAAAGGTATCCGCCATAGTTTTTGATGCAATGTTCGTTAGAAAATGTAAAGCCGATAGCAAGGGCCTTCAGTTGGCCTGAAAATTAAGACATTCACTTTGTTTATGCACAAGACATGCTTATGTACTTCCAGAACCATAGCTAGGACGCCGAGGAGAGTTGCACTTCGAAATATCTTTTTCCTCCTTCAATGTGCAGTAAACAAATAATCACGGACATCTGTAAATAGTGAAATTACATTTAAGTTTGTTCAAAATAGTAATAAAATGTTAATCTTTCTTCATTTATAACAAAAAGTGTGTTTAAAGTAACTTTTAGTTTAAATCTAAAGGAGTACCTACAATAATTACTGTAGCTTTACAACTGTAAAAATTAGTTAGGTATAGCAAAATGAAAAATTTTCCAAGTGACATTTAAAAACTGTTTTTCAAAATGAAAATGGATTTAAATTATGGCCAAGAGGTCAAAGTAAAATACCAAACATATAAGTAAATAATTTATTAGCTATTTTATTATTTATAATCAAATTTATAATCCTTGAAATTTTGAACATTTTTACTTATCCGTGATTTTTATTGCAAAAAAGTTCGTAACTCCTGAAAAAAATAAAGATATTTCAATGATTTAAAAACTCTTCAAATCAGTGAAAAATGGGCTATAATCCACTTGCCCCATATTGCTGTAGGCATGCTTTAAGTTCAAAACTCAGGCCTTGACTCCACTTACCCCGACCACTGGGGCAAGTGCATCCACGCAACAAGGTCGTAAACAATTTTTTTTTGGAAAAACAGTAAAGAATTAAAAAAAAAGTAAGTTACCTGATAGCCAATAAAACAAAGATAATACGTGCCAACTTTCATTAGTTTACATTAAATAATAACTTGGCAAATTGAATTCAAAGTTGAACTATGCAAAAACGTGGCCCCACTGCACCCCATGCCAAATTTATGTTATGATTATTTTGGTCATGCTGTTTACAATCAACAATTGATTGTTATGTTTAATCGACTGTACGCAATTGTTAGAGGGGATTCAGAGTGGAGGTATTCACCATCTCTCGCACTACCTCCCTTAATCACCAAAGATCCCAAAAATATATAGTTACGTTTTATTAGCTTAATATGCAAACAAGAATTTGTAGGCAATAAAAATGTTGCGATTGCAGGAAGCGCCATTTTAAAGCAACACAAGTGTTGCTGAAATGTTGTGGCTGTCCTCAACTCTCTCCCTTTGTAGACACCCATAACCTCACATTGTGTCCACCTTGGCAAAAAAAAGGTGTTGCAACATTTTGTCAGTAGTTGACACTTAGCCTAAAAGGAGATGCTAACATCTGTCAGCAACACTTAAAAACTACAACACAATAGGCTTTTCCTTCGAGCAGCAATTGCTGTAATAAGAGACACTTGACTAATATAATGAACAATTTATTCACCGAATTTATACCCCAGTTATTAAGGATTTTGTTGGTCGTGTTAGAACGTGTTAGATGATGGCAAAGTCTAAATGTGGACTGTAGGAGGTTTTGTTTAGTCTAGGCTTTATGCTATAGATTTGAAAATAAAAAACTCAGCCTACTTGTCAGTTTCTAAATTACCATAAAGAACAAATAGTTTCCTTTTACTGATAAGTCCCTGCTTAATTTGTTGTGATGCTAATAAAATTCTCACTGATTTTCCCCTATAGGCTACATATGACAATGCCTTTTATTCATAAATACCCCCGTTGCAGCAAACCTGCATACTCAGCGAATTCCTAATGGTACTTCACTAAGTCATGAAGTCACTTACTAACTTTCATCAAAGCATATTCATAATTAAGCAAGATATGACATTTGATTTATTCTCCATAAGAAAAACATTAGGACTGAGTATGCAGGTTTGCTGCATCAGGGACCACAAAAATCTGTTTTTTATACAAATAACAATGAACCACCACCAGATAAAGCAACATACCAAGTTTTACCAATTTATGTTCATAAACAAGCAAGATATCATATGTTTCTTATTCTCCATAAGAATAACATTATAGCTGCTGAGTACGCAGGTTTGCTGCCATGGGGACCACAAAAAATGGGTTTTGTATGCAAACATCAGTAAACCCCAACCATATGAAGTTTCATTAAGATATATTCATTAATAAACAAGATATAAAATTGTACTTATTCCAATACAAAAACAGAGTCTTATAAGAAGAACACGTCTTATGGGCCAGAGTCTGTCAGTATTTGAAACTTGCCGTGCTAGTTTTTCGCTCAGCCACGAGGCAGCGTGCGCTGTCTACCCAGCCACTCCTCCCCCCCGACTGCTGCTACAGCCAACCCCGCCCTACTACAAGAGCGAAGGGACCTAGGCCACGGCAACACCTCGTGTTTTCGGTACCGGTCTGCAGTGCTAGAGATGCTTCACAGTGGTGGGGTGCAAAACTACGGATTTCCAGTGCGCCAATTTCAAATAAGCGACAGAGTTTTTAACACGGGACCTGTTCTTCTTATAAGACTTTGTATTCATTGCTTATTCTCCATAAGATAAGTCATTGCTTTCTCCATTGGACAACATACTGTGTTTAGCACTTTCAATATCTCGGTAACCAATTGACGTAGAGCGATGATCAAAATACCAAATTGTTTGTATTTTTAAGCTGAATCCAATAGTATAAATTCAAGTTTGGCTTTAAAAATAATTATTTGTAACAAGTTTAAAAAACCCATTTTTTTAGTACAAAACCCCCTTATAATGGTGTGATCTGTCTGGTTTTCAAACTCATGAAAATAGATGCTGCCTTACACGTTTATACCAAATTTCATCAAGATCGGATCATTTTTACAAAAGTTATTGTGCCTACGGACACATATATACATATATAGCCTATGAATTTGAACAAATGGTGTTTTGGCATCTGGGGGCCTCAAAACAAAAAGTTATCATGGTCCCGGGCCTAGGTCTTACCATGCCACCTACGGTAATAGCTTCTTCCCTAGAGGGGAAATTCGCTAAAACCTATTTTACCTATGAAGCGAAGTAAGTATGGTTCGCTAAAACCAATATTGATAACTTTAATCTGAGGGGCACCATCCACACTCACATGATGAGGTATTGTAATGATACAAAGTTGCCACCTCTACAGGTCAGACTTGTAAAAAGTGATCAGCGACCCTGAATTATGGCAAGATATTTGAGCAACCCTCAAGAAATTTTAGCACTGAAAAAAAACCTGCAGAGTAAATTCTGTATACAAGAACACTTTTTATAGCCTGGATGAGTTCCTATGTAAAAAATAGACAGGGACTGACTTAAAATAATGCAATTTTACTAAGTATATTATATTTGAGTTATTGACTTGCCTATGTTGGCTATTTCATGAAATATTTTTGTGACTGATTAAATATTCAATTTTATTTCATGGTAAACGTCCCCCCTACAGTAGTCTACAACCTTATTTAACTCATTCCCGACACTTGTAAGACTTATTAAACAAGTTTAGCCTCTCAGTATAACCGTCGTAACATCGTCACATTTAATCACATGTTTACTGTATGTTCATTGAACGTATATTTAGAGGATATACTTCCATAAATTCTGTGCAGCCTGTTTATCAGATGGCTATGTGTTGTCAGGATGGAGGAGACTGGAGAGAAGCAGAATGCTGTGTCGGAGTGGTTCGCATCCCTCGTGTTGTCAGCAGCCAAGGATCCATGGGGCTTTATCTACACTTTCTTCTTGTACATGTCACCATTGCTGGTGGCCTCGCTTTTCCTCTCGTTCAAACTAGTCAAGGATCTCAAGTCTCAAAAGACTGACAAGAAGAAAAAAGTCAAACGAGACAACAAAGGGAAAAAGAAAAAGACTAAGGGTAAGTTTTTTAAGTAATTAAATATTACGTTTTATCTGTTAGTTTTTCTATAATTTTCACAATGCCCATGAGATCAAGTTTTTGGTTGATTAATTATTCTGAAAAAGCATAACTTTTGTTTTTGGTTGGTCGGGGGAAAATGTTGTCAGACTGATGATTAAATTAAGCTTCATTGGCTTACTAGTTATAGCATACTTACCTAGATTTTTGACGTAAATCAGTTTTGTTTGCAAATGTTCATTTCCACTATGCCTATGATTTTATCCAATAATGCATGCGCCGATGTAGCCTCTTGTCTCTAGCAAGTGTGACTTGCCCCATACGCTTTGGCTCGGAGTTTTCACTACCCACGCAGTCAGTCAGTTGTTCAGTCTTGACAGTGCTATCAGTGTGACATGTACATAGAGTCTTGATTTTGATGAGTACGCCTTGAAAATCCTCCCTGTACAACAAAAGAGGTTCCTAAACTGCACCTCAGTGTTTTGCACGCTTTTCATAATTAATGTCTATACTAATCAACTATATTTTTTAATAAATAATTATAAAAAGTTTTGGTATACTCCATTTAAATTAAACATATCCAAGGTGGCCACTAAAACGGGAACGAAGGGTTCTTTTCTATTCACTTAGCGAAATTGCGGTGATACATTAAATGTTGTTGTCTTCCATATTAATACTCAACAAAAACAAGCTGAGCGACAGAGATCAAGTGGAAAATGGTATAGTACTCTGCCGACAATATGGAAAGATTGGAAAGCTGGTTATTTTGGCCTTGGTCTGAAGATGGCAGCATGGACTGCCAATATATACCAGCAAATTGTAAATAGTAATTATAACAAAATATAGGCCTAGTATTGTTTTGACGTAAGAATTTTGTTTTATTTTATGAGATCTTCGATCAAAATGTTTCTTTTTTCAAAGTCATCCATATTAGCCTATGTGACTTTAATTACAAAGACGTTTTAGTGTCCACCCCATCAATAAATATATATTACACAGTTGTTGTTGCTACCGCTACCTGCCAGGTTGACTGAATAATCGGTGCCCCGTTAAAAAAATAGGACCAAGATTTTAGAAGTTTTAAAGCTTGGGAAAGCAGGGATGGATTGGGAATTTCAAAATTATGTTTAAGTGACTGTTGTGCCCTGATATAATCAAAATAATAATTAAATAGTTACATTCAATGATTATTAATACAAATATAAAAATAAAAAAAATCAATTAACAACAAAGCAAGTAAAATAGGTTTAGAGCAGTGGCAGATATGCTATAAACTATAAGTGAGGCACGAGTGTTGCAAGATACTTCCCGCCAGTCTCGGGAAGCACATGCACCTGGTTGTGGCGATGTGTGCAACTACTTTAGGGAATGTGTTGCACCGGTGCAGCATGCAGTAAAAGTGTGTCTCCCATGCATCTGGGCGTAAGGTGCAAGATGCATGAAAAAAGGAATAGTGGAAACAAACCTTTATTTCATCTGAATCACTACTAACAGATTATCTTATATAAATATGAAGGAAAATAAACTGTTATCTAGTTTTAAAATAATGTATCCTATGAATAAATAATAAAACCAAAATAAAAATAAAGTTGGACCAAAGGTTAGTTTTTATTCGTTAGCCAATCAGGAAAGATGTCTTTGCAGGTAACTTGTGAGCTTACCTGCTTGTGTTCGACCTACCTGCCTTGTTGAGTAAATTCATATACCTATTTCATGTAATTAGTGATTTGACCAGGCTTTATCTACCCAGCTTTACTGATGTTGTGAATTAGCAAGAACTAGCGAATGAAACAAGTACGAAACACCATACTTAATATGTAAGATTTATATCGGTAATGTAAATTGTTTATATAGTGGAACCTTGTAAAGTCAAAGTTTTGTTATACCCCTTGAACTTGCCTACTTAATACTATGCTATTTTACCTCTGCAAGTCAAAGGGTTGGCGGGGAACATCTAAATAACTCAAAGTTTTGCGGTCTTCCTAGCCTACCACCGCGCCTCTATAACTCGAAACTGAATCGTCGCTGTGTTAATATTGTTAAAGGTCCTTGGTGACTTTGGCTCCTATTTGGTTTTGGTTTGGGGAGAAGTGCAAGGGGTTGTTCATTGGACAGGACTGTTATTATGGTTTATCATATTCCTTAGTTATTCCACATATTTTAGTTATGTATGTTATTATTTCTGTTTGGTTATTGAATTTATTTTAAGCTGTTACACAATGTAACAAATTGTGACTTGTTGTCTATGCTATGTATATAGTCTAATGGCAATAAAATGATTTTGATTTGATTTGATTTATGTAGTTGGCTTTTCAGTGTAAGTATTCTTGCGGTTAAATGATCTAAACTCTATAGCACGCATGCTGTAATGGAATGTTTTAGCCATTTGACGATTTACCCGATTTTTGTGCCGTAGGCAATGGTGTTAACCTAGCACAATCTCCCTTCGACTCAGATGAAATAGTACAAGATAATGAGTACTAAAATATCTGTGAGAGATTTTATACTTTGATATATGTGGCGGTTAGCTGAATCGATGGATAACAGAGTTTGTGCAATAAATGGGTTATACAGTACAGTGACTAAATTTCAATGCTGGTTTGGGACAAAACCTAAAATAAAGGCACTTTAAGAGTGTATAATAAACATTAATGTTTACAAAAATAGTCTACATTAGGAGTAGTCAGAATTGTGTAGATATTAAGTACTAGTTGAAAGTACTTAGTCAGGTAGTATATGTTAAAATAATTAGTCTTTTTTCCTTTGAGACTTCAAGCTTTTTCACTGAATTAACTTTTAACCCCTTAACTGCCGTGGCAGCTTCCCTCCAGAACCCTCCTTGCCAGGTTCTTTTTACTGACCAGGTAAATTGTACATGATATAGTTTATAATCTAATTACAGTGAAACCTCGATAACTCGAACCTCAGGGGGAACAGGTAAAATTCGAGCTATCAAATATTTCGAAATATCGAGGTCCGACTTATCAAGGTGATTTTACACAGACTTCGACCTATTGAGGGTCACGGCAACGCAATTGATGGATCATGGAAGTGTAGAATCCTTACATAATTTTGTGCTTTGTATCATAAATAATCTTACCGTCTTATAATAATAATTAAAATTAAAAAGGATTTGAACAATTTAAAATGTCTAAAATAAGCCCCGAAATATTTTGTAAGACTTCTTTAATTAATGTAGTAGAGGATGAAATACTTCCTTCTGTGAAAATATTGTAGAGTAGTAAAGTAAACTAAGAATGACTCACTGTTTGGTATTTTGGTGATGTTTTGCCCGTTCGACCACTTCCTGTCTATTTTCTAGACGGTTTTGCTCACCTCTTATCACCTGCCCCAAACAAATTCCTCCCCCTTACGGAAGTCAGTTCTGACCAACTACGCATCGATTTCAATTTAGCTGAACATTAATGTACTGCAGGCTATTAAAATAATTTTCAAAACTAAAAGGAAACAAAACATGGTAACAATTAAAATTGCAGAGCATTGTTGGAATTAGGGAGAAGCAGGACGACACTTATTTTTGTTTACAACGTTGGTCACTGGTGTTCCAAACTGCTTCCCGATATCACTTTTTTATTTCCTGTGTCAACAACCTTAAATAATCTTCAACTTCACCTCATAGGGTAGAGTTTTGCCAACAAGTTTTGAAAACACAATATAAAAACTGTGTTTCATGCACTACATCTAGAACCTCTATACTCACACTAACTAACGGCACCGGACACAAATATAATCAAATCAAAACCATTTTATTTGAGAAAATACATAATTTCCAACAATATGATACTGTTCCTTATTTATGAAATTAAATCCTCACATACCGGTAAGTGAAACCCGTGCCTGAGGATGAGTGCGTTTGATATGCGTGTTGCTCACCAAAAATAAATTTGTCGGTTGTTTTACCGACACCAGGAGCACCCGGGAAAGAGTAATTGTAGTGGGGAGAGAGGGTTGGAATTTCCGGCTGCAAAGTCACTGGAGGTTTAGTGAATGAATAACTTTGACTTATAGAGGTTCCCAAGTCAATACTTCGACACTTATAGAGGTACGGTTTTGTACAGGTTCGAGTTATAGAGGTTCTATGCCTAAAACTTTTACTTATAGAGTTGCGGGGTGACAGGCTAAGAATATGTAAAAATTTGAGTTATCGAGTATTTCCTGCTAACCCTTCGACTTATAGAGGTAAAATAACATAACATTAGGTAGGCAAGTTCAAGGGGAATGAACAAAATTCGAGTTATCGAGGTTCCACTGTAATTATTTTAATAATTAATAAATTTCATCATATTTGTACTCCCAGATCTGAGCTGAGAAGCTCTAAAAACCTTATTATTTATTATTCTTCATCATCAGTATTAACCCCCACCTGCCAAAGTAATATTTTCAAGTGATAAATAAACACAAACATTCTGCATTGGCATTATTTACTAGAAAATATAACCGAGATGCGCATTTGCTCTGCGAATTATCCGCAAACACATTTCTTAAAGAGCTGCTAAAAATGTTTGAAAAAGTCCGCCATATATTAGCAGTAGACAAGTAGAACTAAACTGCTTCACCGTAGTTTGCAAAATCATCATGAGAGTGGACCACAATATGGTAGGAAGTTGTAGCAGACAAAATTAAACCAGCCAACTGCGGCAGAGCGTGATAACTTGGACTGGTTGTTATACCTACGCTCAAGTTAGGTTGCCTGTGATATCCAATGAATTCTATGTATAATCAAGAGTCACTACTCTTGGTTTAAAAAGGTTGCTATTGTGAAAGCCAATTTTTGCTTTTTAATGTTGGCAGTACTTCTGGTCGGACGGTCTCTAAATGTCCCATTTGACCCATTGGTGATATCACATTCACAGTGGCTATGAGTTTAATTAATACTAGCAGCTTTTCAAACATCCCGAAGTGTCCAATAGTTTTAAGTTTTAGGTTGAGTCCTATTAGTACGACTACTACAGTTGCACCCTATTGTCTCGGACAGACACTTATTATAATACCGGCGTTCACTAAATCAAAAATTTAGTTTTTACAATTATGGATGACAGATATTAATGGTTGCTTGAGGTTGCAATGAAAATTATTAAATGTATGCAACTACAGTACCTTTAGAGATTGACCTGTCCATAAAAATATGTGGTTGAAGGTAGGTAGGTCAATGCGTATTGCAAAATAAAGTGTGTGGGTTTGGGAGTTTGTATAAGCCACTCTTAAGTACAGTGCGTTGTATGAGTGAAAAACCAGCCCGCGCATGGGGTGGGGAGGGAGCGATGAAGAGGGGCAGAGCTTGGGAGTGGGAGTGGAAGGCTGCACGCTACTAGCCTGGCTGCATACATTTGACAGCTTGTATTGTTACTTGCGCGCCACACCGTGGCGGCGGACGGTACATCTATATCTACTTCATAATAATATGCAAACGTACTAAACTATACTATACTATTCTAAACTGAACTAAGATTCAAAATGAATTGATGGAGATTAAAGTTTTTGGGACGGCACGTAAAGACTTGCATCTACTGAGAACTGTCAGCTGACAGAGGTCGGTCACCATGCTGCTATCCGCTGGCGCATGCGCACTAGACTCCTTTGCTACCGCGCATCTGTCCCGTTAGTTTTTCACTCTTGCAACGTACAGTAGCCTAGATATAAGTTGCTATACTGCACTAAAGCGATCAGCTATCATTGGATATTTTTAAAATAAGGACATTAATAGTTTAATACATTATAAAGAAATTATTTGGATGGTAAAGGTAGTGAAACGAAACATAGGGGCAATTAATATCTTATATTGAGTAGTGTCGTGAAAGCGTTTGTTGGTAATTAACTTAAAAAATTATTTCTGATTTCTTTTAGCCCAATTGTTCTTTTAGACCTTCTCAAGACTAATCATTTTGCGTAAATATTTGAGTTCCCAGGATAAAGTAGTACAGTGGAACCTCGATAAATCATTCTCAAGGGGAACGAAACAAGTTTGAATTGGCAAATATTTTCTAATACCAAGGTTCGGCTTATCAAGGTGATCTTCCAAAGAATTAGATGTATTGAGGTACACAGCAACGCAATTTATGAGTCACGGAAGCGTGAAATCCTTCCATCATTAATTTTTGTGTACTCTGTGTATTACAATTAATCATACCATATTTGACATCTAATACATATATGTATTGAGTGATATCCTAAATAGCGTGATACTACGTAAACTTTGTTACCATAAAGGATTTTAACAATTGAACATGTCTAAAATAAGCCTGGAAATATTTCAAACCGCTTTTGTAAATGTAATAGGTGATGAAAGAGATCATATTGTAAAGGACTCGCAGGTTATATTGTTTGACAATCTTTGTTTTGTTTGGTCCCTTCTTATAACCTTTCTCAAGACACCATCTTCACCCCTCCTTGAAGGGACATCAGTTCTGACCAATTACTCATAGATTTTTATCAACATAATCTAAAAACTATATTTTACATTCACCCATGCAGGGGCGGATTCAGGGAGTCACATTGGGGGGGGGAAATGCCGGGGGTTTGGGGGGGTTATGGAATCCCCCCCAGGGGCAGGGGGTCCGGGAGTCCTCCCCCAGAAATTTGTTAAAAACTCCATATCAATAATTTTATCGTCTGTAAAAAATAGCTGAAGGCGTTTCACTGACCAAAATGTGAGTTATCGGCCAAAAAGACCACTGTATTGAATTCATGGACTAAAATCAGCAATTTGACCTTTTTTCAGATTAAAAATGGCAATTTGACCCTATTTCATGGTTGCCGTAACTTTTAGACCGAAAACGACAAGTGAACGTATTTTTTTCGGCCAAAAATACTGCAATAGTTTATATCCAAACCGCAATTTAAAGGCCATCACGCCAGCGGAAGTATCAAAGTATGTTATCGTCGAAAACTAAGATTTTACCTAAACTAAAATTGAAACAAATTTGATCGCCCGAGATACGGCGATTTTAAACGATTTCAAGAGATACCCGAGGTACATATTATCGGCCTAAAATAGTAATATATTTTCATTTTGCATTCTAAAACGTCAGTCGGGCAGCATTTTTAGCCTGAAAACGGTCAAACTGTGTTTTTAGACAAATTTACCTACTGGGCGTGTGTTATCAGCCAAAATAGGTAATTTTACTGGCAATTTTACAGCATACTACAAGCCAAAAACTAAAACCGCAAATTTTACTGGCCAAAAATTGAGTACAAACCGTATTTTATGCCGGAAATGTACTTGATCGCTCAAAAACGGCAATCGGACCGCAGTTTGTTGGCAATAAATAAAGCCAGGTCGTGTTTTATATATTCAAAATGACGTCCGAAATGCATTTTATCTGGCAAAATCAAGAGATTTGGACGTGTTTTATCGGTAAAAACATCAATTTTGCATCAACTTGGTAGTCAAAAACACCAAAATTACTGAATTCTTTTAGATATAATGGACAGGATCGCATTTTATTAGCCTGAAGCGGTAAGCAAGCCGCATATTATCCACGGAAATAGCAATATAACCTCGTTTTAGCGTCCGAAAAAGGCAATTGACCGACAAACCCACACTGCGATTTGTAGGGCAAAACCATCGACCACAATAAAATTAAGAGCCGCATTTTACCGGCCGAAAAAGACTACGTTTTACAGAAAAAATTACTTACTAAAAAAATATGTTAAAAACAAAATAGGCAATTTAACAGTATTCTATTTGCCGAAAACAACCGTTCCTCACAATTTAAAGTCCGAAATCGACGGCCGCAACGTGTTTATTGACCGAAAATGACGACCGACCCTCAGTATGACAAAAATCACGATCTAACCGTGATTGGCGTGATTAATCATACAAATGGCAATAGACCACATTTTCCCAGTGAAAAATAAAGCTGGATCCCGTTTAATAGGCCCGAATGACAGCCGCAACGCATTTCCACGAAGACAATCGGGGATTTGACCCCTTTCTATCACCAATAAACGCCTATTTTTCCGCGTGGGATGAGTCAAACACAGGAATTTAGTTGCATTTAATGGCCCGAAAATGACGATCAGCAACGTTTGTTATTGCTGAAAATGACAAACGAAACGTGTTTTATTGGCTGGAAACGACAATCAAGCCACATGAACAAGAACGGCCGAAAAAGGCGTTTTACTAAATTTTCGTCAAAATTCCTGTATAACTATCCGATTTTCCAGGAATTTCTGGTATGTGGACACACTGTAGTAGTATTACAGGCTTATAAGTCTGACTGACGACGCATCAATCAGATCATGATGTCATGATGCCGCTGCCGGGCATACGTAGCGCTGGTGCGGGGGTGCGCACGCAACTCCAACCTTTTGCCTTGGGGGGGGAATTTCCCCCATTCCCCCCCGTGGATGCGCAGCGGCACCCACGTGCATGAACCTTCAAATTCCGACTAGCTAATGACACCATACAAGTGGGCAGATTGCGAGGAGGGATGGTGGCAGATTCAGGGGCGGTTACAGACCATCATTTTTGGGGGGGGCGGGTCATAAGAGAAAACAATAGTACAGTCAACTCCCGATTATCCGGGAGCGGGTTAATCGGGTTGCGGTTTAACCGGGGTTACGAAAGGTTATTTTTATTTCTCCCCTTCTAAACATAAATAGAGCAATAGTAATAATTTATTTTGCTGAATTATCTCCAGAATCATATTTAATTTACTTTGTTTATCAAAATAAATACTGTACAAACAATTTGGTAACCACAACATATTCTGAGAGTGTAACTTTCGCTAATGAGCCATGGGCGCGTGATGGGGAGCGATGACCTTGACACTGCACGGACGGTCGGGCGCGGACATCTAAAAATAGAAACATTTCAAAACAATCACCCTTCCCGCCGTTGTTTACCCTCATTGGGCTTTTCCCCCATTGCGGAATTAATAAACATACTGTTCTGTGTAGTTTAGAGAGTTCGGTGTAAATAGAGATTCTTAACCAATTAAATATCATTCGGTGATTTGGATAGTATTTACTGCTATCAACCCATTGCTAGTATTAACTATTATTATCATGATTGTTCGTTAATGTTATCACAATTTTATGATTTTCAAAAGTATTTAATCTACATAAATATATCTTAAATAACATTAAAACACAATATTGTAGTATACAAATGTTGATAAACCTTTATTTTATTCGTAATATTCAATTTATTGAATCCCATTGTTTTAACCGTGGTTTTGGGTTATCCGTGACCTTCCAACCGGTCATTACCCCGGATAATCGGGAGTTGACTGTATTGATAAATGAGCTTATTACATCTAGAGCCCTCATACACATATTAATCTCCTAGAAAAAATTAAGCCTACATGGTGGCGCCATTTACCCCCTCTGTAATCTCCGTTGCCACGGCAAAACAACTAACCACAGACTATAAAATAACGTAATCTGCAATTTATGTACAACCGTTTTCCATAAAATAATAAAATGGTTTTCTGAAACACCATATTTTAAAATTACTGTGTTTAAGATTAGATTATTTAAATCATTAATGAATATGTAACACAAGGAAGCCAAAATTAATATTTTCTTTTAAAATACAACTTTTTATGTCAAACATATTTTCAATCATGCTGGAGACCATTGTTTTCTGTGTTTTTTCTACAAATATATCCTCATTGAGGCTTCACTTTTTCACCCCAGAATACTGGGTTATTCTAAATGATGGACCCATTTTTTAAAATTCTTATTTATTAAAGTACAAATCCAAAATTAACAATCTTTATACCAATGAAAAGAGGAAGTTTCAACGTTGTTTTCTATACCTTATAAGTGTTCAATGTGGCCACCGTTAGCTGCACGGTAACATCTACGCAGTAGCCAAACTCGTCCCACACACGACAAAGCATATCTGCTGTTACTGAGTGCACAGCAGCAGTGATACGGTTCCGCAGATCGTTCAGAGTTGTTGGTACAGGCGGGACGTAAACAGCTTCCTTAACATAACCCCATAAGAAATAATCACATGGGGTAAGATCAGGAGATCTCGGTGACCAGAAGTGTAGAGCCAGGTCTTCATTTCCCCTGCGACCTATCCAGCGATGAGGAAGGGATTCATTCAAAAAGCCTCGTACATGGAGGTGCCAAATGGGGCGGAGCTCCATCCTGTTGGAAAATGAAATCCTGTGAATCCTATATAACTTGTGGGAACTGCCATTGTTCAACCCTGTATAATAACCCTGTATAACTCTAAATGTATTAAGCTCGTTGGTATTGAGTATTCCTTTTCTTAGAGGGTTTGGAAGTCGAGTAAAATTAGAAAAATCCTTCTACAGGGACCGGAATAAATGGATGTGAAAAATATTACATAAAGTTATATAAGTTTTAGGCCGTTTTAGAAGTTTATTTTAGGCTTTATTGAAAGAAGTTACGAATTTACTGAATTACTTGTTTATGTAGTTACTATTGTTTCTTATAATTGAAAAGTGAATAAGCAATTAAAATATTGTAGAACTAACCTAACTCGTATGAACACAGTTCAGCAGATGCAATATGCAATGACAACCACCCATAGCGACTAGTGTCTAAAGCATTGTTAGATTTAATAAAGAAAAAACCCTTTAACAAAAAGGCCTAAAATCCCTCCTTATGCCATGCCTCATAGAATAATAAATGTTAAGTTAAATTTTACACCAACAACGCATTGACTGCTGAAAAAGGATTCCATAACCTTAAAGCATGATTTTTTAATGAAGTTTTATGGTTATTTTCAAAGAGGTCTATTGGTTAAACTGGAGACTACACTGCGTAATTATTTGCGTCAAAAAGTGAGCCTGTGATTTGGTCAGGTTAGTTTTAGTAAGCCTGTGACGAAAATTCTCGTTCTTTGAACTGCTGCAATAGCTTGTTCGATTCTTCCAAACGAGTCTGGTCATTCAAATCACTGGAATAAAAGTAATGAAAATTGAAGCAAATTAATTTTGTTTGCATGCTTTACGAATCTATTATTGCCATGAAATGTGATAAACTATGAACAGATCAACAAATATGTACAATTAAACTTAACCGATAGATCTCCTTGGTTATTTGTATATTTAATTTATACAATTACAGGATTTTAGGTTATTTCTGATAGGTTATGGTACTGTAAGAAAACATGGCACTTTTATTTAATTTAAAACTGACAATCTGCTTCAAAATTGTTAATTTGTGAAAGTGTAGTAAACCATGTTGTAAAATGCATTTAATGGTCATTTTAAGGATTGAGAGTAATTTCATAACACGTGACTTGCAACACTATGAGAGTTACCGACGCAATGGTCATTCAGTGATCATGAGTGCTCTTTTTCACTCATACAGTACTTAACCCAGTCATAAGTGTTCCAAAAGCGACTGATGAAATGTATTACTATACCTTTACGCCAAACAATGGGTAAAATATTAAAGTTCTGAGGCTTTTGGGGGGGGGGGGTCATGACCCTCCTCTGTATCCGCGCCTGTTTGTTTGCAAATTCTGGTTACAACATGAAGGATAGATGCTCAATTACAGTACCTGGGGTTTTGGGATTTGACCCAATAAAGTTTAATTTATAAAGGCATGATCAGCAAATGTCGTCTGCAATGTCTTAATTAACATAGACATACTTATCTAGAATTATTCCTGTGCAATATTTTATATAATAAACATTTTTCTCTTTTTGGACATTTTGTAACTCGGTGTATGTTATTGTCCAGGAGTGGCCATAGTTGAAATCGCTTGTGACTACTTTATTTTGGCAAGGTCATTTAACAATATTGTCAAAATTAATTATTAGCTCGTAGAGTGAGTTTATCAGAGCTAGGTAGGCCAAGATACCTTTGCGTTTATGAACTTCCCTCTGTTATTGAATCCTGTATAAGAACGCAATCATGCATTTTAGTTGTGAACGAGCTACAGGTACTAATCTTCTTCGCACCATTTTTTAGGTATAATTACTTTTCTAGTTTAACACGTTCGCTGCGGGTGGGTCAGTATGGACCCATGGCAATCACAGCGCTCACGCGGCATGGACATTACTGACCCACGCTACAGTGCATTATTCCATCGCTTAGTGTGAGCTTAGCCTCAGTCAATTGCAGACCTATACTGTGTTAGCGTGTAGTGTACGACCTGCCATTTATTTTGGTGAAGGTTGGTAGTAAATTTCCTCCAATATCCCGGCCGTCACGGGACTTCCCCACATTATTTTTTGTCCAACTTAGTCCCTCTAGATGGCAACCTGGCTGACTACTGTCATATGGATTGTGCTGCTACCTGTTGGCATTTTGTAGAAATACGTCCAGATGTGTTGTAACACAGTACATCACCGTACAGTGTTCATTCGTTAGCCAAGAATTCAAAATGTGACTGCGCCAATCGGAACAGTTGCTGCGTGGCGGGAACACTCCCCTGGGCGTGCCCCGCAGGGAACGTGTTAAATAAGTTTTATTTACAATTTTGTTTCTAGGCAAGAAACTATTCTTCTCTGACTTATAACATTCCCCGTAGTTAAAGGATCTTATTACATTTTTTAATGTTTTACAATTCTGTACATAAACAATGTTTATATTTAAAAAGTAAATAAAAATTCTAATTAATCTTTACTTTTACAGATGGCTGAAGTTGAAGAGGAAACCACAGCAAAATTGATATACAACATTCTTCGTACCTTAGTAAAATGCCATTTTTTGTATGATTACCTCTGTCATTTTATGTAAGAAAACCATCATTGATTGTAATAATTATACATGTAGTAATGCTGAGATCAGCAGCCAGCTGTTATATGTGATGATGTAGTTTGTGTTTGTGACTTTATCTTGGTTGTAAGCTGTAACACACATATTGTTCATTTTATTAAAATATCCAATCTTGATCATATTATTACTAAAGGTAAATAACAGACATCAAAGTATCGACTAAGTAAGATTGATTTCTGGGTAAAACTTAATAATAAGAAAATTAATTATTTACTGATACATGGTTGTGCATACTCAATATATGCTTAAGTATTTTGAAATATGGGTCCCAAACTGTTTCAACTAACCATACAATTGTTGTGTGATAAGTGGATATGTAAAGACGAGTTTTAAATTAATAAGCTTATATTCGATATTGTGCACTCACTTTGTCAACCCTCAATGATATTGTGTTATTTTATGTGTCAACCCCAATGGCCAATAATTTTCTAACGCTTTTATAGGGAATGTCCAAACCCTGGCCTTGTTAACGTTGACCTGTTGTCAGAAAGCATCATTAATAGCCCAGGTACAAATGCCAGCTGGATTTCCACAAATTGTTCAGACCATTTGCTGGCAAACGTCAGATTACAACGTGAGCCCCCAACCACTTCCTACCCTGCCAGTTACATGCGTTGCCGACAACACAGACCCCAGGAACTATCTCATAAAACATTGTCTTGCGTGAAGCCATGAAAAGAAATTAAACTTGTTATCCGATATTATTGTTTACTTATCGCCAACAGTGGTATATTTGGAAATTTGACCACACTGTTGAATTGTTAAAAATATAATCTATATTGTTATTAATGAAAGTATCTTTACGGCTGTAAAACTTTAAAAGTCAGCTGCCAGGTTAGTGAAGTTTAGGACTTGCCAGATAAACGATTCTGTGTCGTACAACTCACCTGACTGGTGTAAGTTTTTTTCACATTTTGAATAATACATTTGATTTATTACTAGTCTATGGACAGCAGCACTAAGTGGATTGTGATCAGTGATGGTTTTTGTGAGTAGTTTTGAGTTTGATGGATACTTAGCACTGATTTACCTTGTACAGTATATGAAAATATTATATGCAAAGCATTTTGTACTAACGTAAGTGTTTGTATGCGACAGTTTATGTTATGAATGTTTTTGTCACAGTGCTTTACTTCTTTTGTGCTTGGATGTTGTCGAAGCTTCTGGGCAGCATTTTATGATTGTTAACTTTGGTATTTCGGTACCACAAAAAAGTTTATGGAATATAATTTTGTAGGTAGTTAACGTAAAAGTTACTTACATCAGCTATGGTTTGATGTAAGAGCAAAATGATAAAAGTGCTAATAATGTTTACATTCCATTGTAAGGACTAAAGTGTTTACTAAAAGAGGTGTTTTAAATTTTGACAGGGTTTGAAATTATTAAGGTTGTGAAATTTGGTGGTACTGTATTCAAAGTAATTGACAGAAACACATTCCATTATTTATTTATTTATTTATTTATTCTTATTTTACTTGTACTAAAAATATCACACAATTACTACTCTATTTACAGGTGTGTACCTGTTCATTAAGCAACTATGTAAAGTCATCGGGCAAATTAAAATATTTCAATTTATGACAAGAAGAAACTTAATTTAAGGTCTACAATAGAATTATCAAAAACTAGTATTACAACAGTTATACCTATATAGTTTTAAGTAGTATGTCAAGTACACTGTAGTTTGATTCATACAAGACTGAGTACCTTATCTTGAATTTTGTTTAAATACTCAAATATTTAGAATAAACTGAATCAATTATGAGAGGAAAATATACAAATTATCTTAATTTGTTAAACCTTATTTTTCATTACCTCAAGACTGATTAAGTGAAAATCTTGTGAAGTTTTAAGAAAACCTTTTTTAATTCTTGATTATTTTTCCTGATTTTCAAGATAGTTTACATGCATTTTTAATATGTTTGAAAATATTTGTTGTTAGGATCTTTGTATTAGGTAATTAAATTTAAATTATACACTGGGCAGTTCAAAAGTACAACCACTTATAAAGTAGATATTTAGTAATCTATATGATAAAATCAAAAATTGTTATTTGGATTGCATAGCAAACTTTGTTTATAGTAAAAAAGAGCACAGTTTCAAAGCATGTTATAACTACATTTTATATACTAATATATTCTGGTTGCAATCGTTTGGCCAAAAACCAAAACAAATAAATAGTTCTAAATGAGTTGGGCACTTACATAATTTGGGTGGTGCCAACGTTAGGACTTAAATTTCGGGATCCAATGGAGGATCAATTTTTGTTGTATAAATTTGAAATTCCGGACTAGTGGTTCAACGAACAGTTATCATATATAGTATTCCAAACATATTGAGTGATATATATATCTCTATGACTTTGATAACTTTGGATTGCCAAATCAGTACTTCTGTTTCTATTTGGTGGTTACTACTAGAGGTGTCGATATTATGCTCAAAGATTGTTTGAAATTGTTTTTTATTAAAAATGTATTTCTAACACATGACCATAGGAAGTTTGCTCTGATGTCTAAGGCTCTGGTTACGAGTTGTGGATTAATGAGGATTAACATGTTTAATAAACAGTCTCATTGTCGGACATTGAAACACCAAGTTTAACCCTGTAATAGATGATTTTCCATGGTTATGAGCTTTGTCAAGACTCTGGAAGCAGGGAAAGATCATAATTAAAGGAAAACATTGTGAATACACATATGTGGTCATATACATAGTATGAAGCACACTTTGAAATTCAACTCTCCTTTCCCCATACCCCGATCTTTGCCCACATGCGAAATAACACAACTTTCCCCTTGTACTGAACATAGGTCTGTATTTGTTGGGCTTGGGAAGGATTTATACAAACTTTAACTTAAAAACCACTTTGTTCTGTAAAAACATTTGTTGTAGCCTAGTGATTCCTAATTTGTACAGGTTTTGCAATGTGTTTTGTAATTTATTCAGATGTTGGAGTATCAATTAAACCACAACTTATACAAACAACAAACAGACAGCAAATATATTTTGATTTTACAAACTTATTGTCTTTTGTGAATTTTCACTTCCAAACATATCAATTCAGTTTTAAATAGTCTGAAAAAAATTTTACCATGTTGGCACTTTAAGTAAAAAAATATATATAATGTGAACTATAAAACCTGATTTTTCAATGTTTTCATGTAATTAAATAAATAGTATATTTCATCACTACTACTGAAAGTGGTATTTTCTGGTACACAATTTTTGAATGACACTTAAGGTTTGAGTTATGAATGTTATTTTTATCACACTGGAAAAAAATAATACTAATAAAAGGTCTTTTTCAGACATTTTGATTAGATTTGCTGAGAAATATTTCTCAAAACATGACAAAAATAGTATTTACACTGTTTTAGCGAATTTCCCCTATAGGGAAGAAGCTATTACCGTAGGTCTCATGGTAAGACTTAAGCCCGAGACCATGATAACTTTTCGTTTTGAGGTCCCCAGATGCCAAAAACACCATTCGTTCAAATTTTTATATATGTATATATATATATATATATATATTTATATATTTATATATATATATATTTATATATATATATATATATGTGTCCGTAAGCACGATAACTCTCGTAAAAAAGGTCCTATCTTAATAAAATTTGGTACAAATATGTAAAGTACCATTTATTTGAACGAGTTCGAAAACCGGACCAATCGCACCATCCGAAGGGGGGTTTTGGCGGGGTTTTGTACCCCAAAAATGGTTTTTTTTGAGTTTTTACATGTAATTATAATTTAAATCAAATTTTAATTTATACCATTGAATTCAGCTTAAAAAAACAAACAATTTGGTATTTTGATCATTGCTCTACGTCAATTGGTTACTGAGATAATGAAAGTGCTAAACACAGTACGTTGCCCAATGTTATTCTTATGGAGAAAAAGAAAAATTTTATATCTCGGTTATTTATGAACATAAACTGACGAAACTTGTTATATCACTTCATCTGGTTGTGGTTTGTTGTTGTTTGAACAAAAAACTAATTTTTCACCTATGGTTCCCGTAGCGGCAAACCTAGGTACTCGGTCCCCATGTTATTCTTATGGAGAATAATAAAGATGTTATATATCGCTTATTTATGAATTTATATGGATGAAACTTGGTATGTGACTTCAGTTAGATGAGTTCTATTGATATTTGCATAAAAACCCATTATTTTGTGTTCCTTGTTGCAGCAAACCTGCATACTCATCCCTAATGTTATTCTAATGGAGAATAATGAATATTTTAAAGATCGCGTATTTATGAATATATTTCTTATGAATTCTGGTAAGAGGCTTAATGTGTTATTAAGACATATATATTCATTGGAAATTTGCTGAGTACGCAGGTTTGCTGCGACGGGGGTATTTATATTTATCTGCTATTTAGATTAATAAGAACATCTGACTGGACCAGCTAATTTTGAATGCACACGTTGCATTTCCATTTGTATTGCTAATTAAATTGATAAGATCAGCTGATTGAACTGTGGGAAAAATCTCCAGGTGGTTTTCCAGATCTAGAGTGGGAAAGTATTACTTTCAGTATTTACAACTGATACTGAAAATAGCTACTTTTGGTTGAGTGTAATGAAAATTACCTTATGTAGGTATTGCTGATCAAGACTAAAGAGCCCCTCGGCCCTTATTTAGGGCAAGGCCCTTACTTAAGTGAGTCACTTAATATCTGTATGGCCAATATCACACATTGAGGTTGCCGTGATTGTCCCACAGTAGAAAATCATTTTAGTTTATATTGATGATTTAAAATTATACTATGCAACCTCTGTATTTTTTAGTGGTATGATTTCTAGGCTTACCTAGAAATAAGATAATTTAAAACCATATTCTCTGTTTCATGTGCATTGAGTACCGAATCAGTCTGTATATGAGATTAATTTCTACACGTATAATCATTAGGTATTATTTAAATAATTTTACGA
Source organism: Allygus modestus (assembly GCA_963675035.1). Lineage (NCBI taxonomy): Eukaryota > Metazoa > Arthropoda > Insecta > Hemiptera > Cicadellidae > Allygus > Allygus modestus. The sequence goes on along the minus strand of OY776113.1, from coordinate 41,942,442 downwards.
ATACAGTTGGTTATCTTATTGTTTCGGTGTACCCGAAAGTTACTGTACTTCTATTTCACCAAAATCATTTTTAATTGATGTCAACCGTTGATCTCGTAAGGCTAATGTCCAATCTGCTTATGTTAAGCGATAAAGTCAAGTATAAAAATAGCACTGTAGACATTCTGATCTATAAAGTTTTGTACCCGAGAAATTGTTAGCTAGCAGCTATGAAACAATATAGTGAAGATCAGTAAAGACACTAGATTCATGGTCTCAGTAAGTCAGTGACCATGAGTGATCACTATGGTTTATTGCCTGTGGCATGGCCTTGGAACAATAAATGTCTTTGCATGAATAAATTTTTCACACGATAATGTACATGTTTATTTTACATCTACCTACTCAGTATCATTGACAATTTAGCCTTTCAAAATAATTCAAAATAAAAATAATATCACTTGGGTCTGAAGAACTAAAGATACTTAGATGTATTGTTTTCATTTTCAAGTTAAGCCCATGTACATAATAGTAGTAGCAGGGAAACACGTCTTGAAAACTCTGGTATTTTATGAGGGTTAAGAAAAACCTGGAATTTATAATCTTTCATGGATTGTTTTGTTTTATGTCATGGAATTTGTTCAAATTAGTTTAATGAGTTGAATCAGTAGTTTTACCCTTATTACAAACAGTGGCGGATCTAGGAATTTGTTGAGAGGGCGGGCACTTGAGAATTTAAATTAATTATGGACAACATTTTGCTATGAATAATATGAAAATGAAGCTGTTTAGTGAACATGATAAGGGTTTAAAATAAAACCGATAAATGTACTTACCGCAGCACCAGCCTAAGGGCTTGGGCCGAGCATCTCCTGAGGTCACGCACCACAGCACCTGCCTGTTGCCTTTGGTCGCCCTAGGGGCACACAGTGCAGCAACAGCCCAGGGACTTGGGCCGAGCATCCCTATGGTAACGCACCACAGCACCGGCCTATTGCCTTTGGCCGCCGGAGGGGCACACAGCGCAGCAACGGCCTAGGGTATTGGGCCGAGCATCCCTAAGTTAACGCACCACAGCACTGACCGATTGCCTTTGTCTGTCCTAGGGGCGCACACCGCAGCACCAGCCTAAGGGCTTGGGCCGAGCATCACCTAAGGCCACGCACCACAGTACCGGCCTATTGCCTTTGGCCGCCCTAGGGGCACACAGTGCAGCAACAGCCTAGGGTCTTGGGCCGAGCATCCCTAAGGTCACGCACCACAGCACCGGCCTAGTGTCTATTTGGGTTAAATTTACAAATATTGACAACAAAAAGGAGTACAGCAACAGACAGCATAACACGCCCATTACTGAAACCCATTACCCATTAATGAAACATTTTCTGAGTCCAAGGGGGGGGCGTGCGCCCCCTGGCTGGCTCGCCACTCATCACAAAGAAATAACTGTTTCTTGTATTGACTGCAGGTCATGTTCTCAATATAAAGGAGAATGGTTTGGTGACCAAGAGAAAAAATTATTTTCGCTAAAATCTTTCTAGTTTAATATCTGATACTAGTTGTTGGTTAAAAAGTGTTTGCCAAACAAATTTTATTCTATTGTTATGGTGTTATGGATTCTGTAATGTTTGGGTTAGAGGGAATGGTATATCACATAAACAATTCTTTGATAACTGGTCCATGTCAAACTTTTGTTAAAAGTTAATAATCATGCACTTAAGAATCTCCTATACAGTAGGCCATCTTAGATTTTAGCCTCTTAAGAGCAATGGCAAGGAAACTAAACTCTAAACATTTATGAAGTTATCGATGCATCATTTTGACATTTTTAAACTTGAATCTACTAGATTAGAAAAAACCCAGTAAAGTGTTTAACGAATGATTTTCAAACAGTGTATGTTTTGTTGGAATTTTTCTGTCATTTACATGCCTTTTTTTCTCACAACCTTGTTGCTAAATAGTTAATTTGATTTTGAAGAGCATTATATTAGTTTGGTCCAAAGTATGTAATCTCACATACCCCCAGTAAAGAAATCCTACCGAGTGCGTTTTGCTCGCGCATCACTTCTGTTCTTTAAGTTCACTTTTAAATTTGTTGAAAGGCCAGTGGCAAGGGCCCTGCCGAAGCGTGACAGTTTGCAGTTTGCACAGGTATTATAGGCAGGACCATAGTACTCTTGCAACACTCCAAAGTGGGGTCAAACTATTTAAGGTTTTACACTTTTCTTAACATGCTGTTTTGAAGATGTGAGAGCAGTGCACAATTTTCATCAGTTAACGTTGTTTCAAAAATGCTCAATTGTAGAGAATACAGGAGATTTTGCCAATTACAGCTTATTTCCTTCAGGATTATGTTTTATTTTCCATGTCACGAGTGTCATGGAAAATTTTCTTTGAAAACGTGTGGTTTTAAGGAGGTGAGAGAAAATAGTAGTAAAAATCATTTATGTCAGTTTTGATATTCCATTTTTAAATACAAAAAGAAAAAACAGCATTTTGCGAGCTATGATTTTGACAAACTATGTGTGACATCTCTGTTATACTCTTCCAAGTCTGTAGTAGTTAACAATGTTAACTGTTCATAGTTAAACTAGGAGTATGCTCAAATATTCGCATAATGGGATGACTAAACTCAGAAACGATAGATAAAAGTTAGTGCTGTTAACGTATAAGTTCTAACCGTAATTTCATCTCAAAATATTTAATAGTCTTAATCCTGGGAACTCTGTAGGAAAATATCTGCTTCTATTTTGGTTAATTTGATGTCATAGAATAAATCGTTCTTAAATATATTAAATTATATTATAGGTGCAAATTCTTCAACAAAAGATAACAGTAAGTTGCCTGTGAAATAAGCTGAGTACGCAGGTTTGCGATGACAGGGGTATTTAAATATCAAACTAACAAAAAAACACAGCTGATAGAAGTAAATACGAAATAAATGGCTGCTGCAATCTAGCGGATAAACTATTAACTTACTCACATTATAGAACAACATTATCTTTATTTATAAAAACTGGTATTAGTTTTTTAATCAAAATTTCAAAAACTTTGTATAGATTGGATTAACTCATGTTAAACGGAGAGTAGTATAATTATTTAATAATAAAACATATAAATAGGATAATTGTTAAGTATATTTTTGTCATTATGAAACAATATTTTATTAGCATCTCTACTAAAGGTAATTTTTGTCCAATGCTTTACCTGATGGAAATTTTACAACTTTTAAAAGTTAATTATTAAAAAACGGTTAAACCAATGTGATCCAATTTTGAACTGGTAGCGTAAAGTGTACTGAAGAATAGTTGTGTAAAATTTGAAAACGATCCGTGCAGCCGTTTTCACGTTATTGCATTATGAACTCACCACCCACACTATGACGGACAACGAATCATTGTCTCTGCTAATAAATAGATTCCTTCACTTCGTTCCGTCAACAATTACTAATCAGGATACAATTATTTTCCAGGGCCAGTTAGTTTGTATTATTTATGTAGGCCAAAACATTTTTCTTTTGAATATTGCATTTAAGGAATATATGGTAGGTAGATAATTTAATGTTGTATCTGGCAAACTTGTTTCAATACGTAAAACAATTTAAAAATTGAATATTTTGGATTGAAACCTCAATTGCTCTTCATCAGTTGGTGTATAAATTTGTATGTTTAAACTTACACATCAGCTGAAGAGAAAATGAGGTTGCAATTTGAAATATATTACTTTTAGTTTCAAAATTGTTTTATTGTTATTGAAATGAGTATGCCAGATACAACAGTTTAAAGTATTCATGATTTTATCAACTCAAGGTCTTAGTTTTGTTTCTAATTAAGAATGATATAGTGTTGTTAATAATAATTCTCTCATTTTGTGTTCAAGCAGGATACTTTGATTAATGAAACCTGTATTGTATGTTGACGATGCCCATGCAATGTATTTGTTTATGGCAAATAAAATCTTGAATCTTAAACTTGCACATCAGCTGAAGAGAAAATGAGGTTGCAATTTGAAATGTTGGTTTTAGTTTCAAAATTGTTTTATTGTTATTGAAATGCAGGGGTGCCCGTCCCCCCCAAGCCTCATGGCGCCATTCCCCCCAAATGTGGCCCCGCCCCCCCTTGTAAGCAATAAACTGTAACCTTAGTAGCTATTGTGTTGTGACTGTGAATGAACTGAACCTATATACCTACAATAAAATCTTGGAGGGGGGGGGGGCGACCACAACGAAATTCTACCAAAATCGAAAGAATGATGCAGATGTCATTATACAGAGATAATGATAATGGAGACAATGAACAAAAAATACAAATACTTTGGTTATAATTAGGCAGATTATCTACTGTACTACCTATAGTACAGTTCACGCAGAAAACCCTTTCCTCTGGAACAGCTGACAAAAACCATTCAGACGATTGATGAGGAGAATGCGGGGGGGGGGGGGTCATTAAATTAGCATTATAGAAAACCTAACCCTAAAAATTTGTTAAATGTTTATACATTCCATCATAGCCATGAAATTAAGCCGCGTTTACACCACTGAGCTCTATGTTATATCTGGAGTTACATCACATCTATTTAGTCTGGAGTCACTACACTCTGACTAAATATTTTCCAAAAACGTGCCGTCAACACTAACTTTTTGTTCTATTGTGTTGTCACCTTGACGTTAACTGGGCCAATCAAAATACATTGGGTGGACGATGTCAGAATTTCAACCAATAGGAAATAAAATAACTATACCACCAAAACGTCAAAAACACATCTGGCCAACATAACGACCATAAACACATCGACATGCTTTTTCACCATGGAGTGGTGACTCCAGATATAACATATAGAGCTCAGGGGTTTACATAGGAGTTAGCAACACGTCTTGCTAACATTTGTTAATAACATTTTATAAAACACCTCTGAATTTGTTGGTAACGTTTCATGTTACCAACAAAAATACCGTGTTAGCAACACAAATTTTGTTATCCACCGAGTGTCGGTAAAATCTGGTAATTTTCTTTGATCTTTTAAAATGTTGATAACTTTCGTCAGCAACAAATGTTACCGAACGTATTGAATGTTAGCAACTTTCACAACTTCTCTTGCGCTGAGGCTGTGTATCTGTATTCCAGTGTTTTGTGTTTGGTTTACTGTTTTTAGCGAATTTCCCCTATAGGGAAAAAGTTATTACCGTGGTTGGCATGGTAAGACCTAGGCCCGGGACCATGATAACTTTTCGTTTTGAGGTCCCCAGATGCCAAAAACACCAATATTTCAAATTGTTCAAATTAAAGCAGCACATATTTCTGGTAAGTTACAAACAAAGAAATTCTTGATTTCCGAAATCTTAAACAAGTAACTCAAACTTGTGTACAAGTCTCCGGTCGCTAAAAAACCCAAAGTCACTGCAAGTTTTTCCTACACAAGAATTGATTTTATATAATTAGTGTCTTGTTTAGCGAACTTGTCTCCCAACACCAGTATCAAATATCCAAAATCACTGCTTGACACTCGTAAATTGTTTTTAAAACTACCGTCACATCGCAGCTTTCCACACAAAAGGATCGACGGACTTTTCATTTTTCTAGGCCTCATAGCATATCAGTGCCACTATACCTATCTCCTCTGTTTCGCCAAAATAGCACAGAAACTTGCAGCGAGAACCACATCTTCCTACTCTCGACATTTTCCAAGCAATGTGACCTAGGCGAGGCCGATTTGGGCAGGAAAAATATACATGGTAACATATGGTATACCCACATATGGTAACATATGGTAGGGTATGGTATGGTATATGGTTGGTAACATTTAAAAGTCTCAAAACGAAATATTACTAATATTTTTATTAATAACTTCTGTTTCTAACAAATAAGTTAGTAACATTTGTTGGTAACTCCGGTGTAAACGCGGCTTTAATTCCTGGACGAAACTGAAAGGTCGGCTACTGCTTGGTGGACTTGGGCTTGTGAACTTTTGCTGCAGACAAACTGTGGCTAATTTTCGTGCCTGAAAAAAAAAACTTTGGATGCTCATTTCACAAGAAGCAAAGAAGCATATAGCTAATTTTCAACCAGGGTCGATAAGTAACAGCATTCAATGACAGTCAATGAGTGGATTTGTAAGAAGACATTATTTTATTTTACAAAATGATTTTCAAAACAATATATTTATAAAATATAGACTGTATAATAAAAAAATTTATGAGAGGAAGTGTGTGAGTGGCAACAAAATTACATAATACCACAAAAAGAACATATTTCTTAATGGAAGTAGGCATCAGTTAAAGTGAAAGGAATATAGTTAGGCCGGAGCTACTAGATTGACGAATGATTTTACTGACGGCAGTGATAACGAACTCACTAGAGACTGGTGAAGAAAATCCTAGGCTTTTTAACTAAGCTGTTCACCATGAATCTACTTTTAAAACAGCCAATACTGAAAATGTCCCCAATTAAATGTTCATATATATATTTATTTTGTCGTAGGTTATTTTCTTTTTTTAATATGTTGTAGGTCAATAATTGTCTAACTTATTTAGTTTATACTACAGAATTTGCTACGTGTTTTCGCCACGCTCACACACCTAAATAAACATTTAATTATCATGAATATTGTAAGTATATAAGATAATTATTTGGAAATAAGCAGGTTATCAGCACACTGAGGTATTGTATGGGCCAAAATACAAAACAAATATAAATCCTATAAAACACAAATCGTTTAGTTGAATATAATTCTGCTCAACATCTTTTGTATTAGCTAGAAATAAAATGTTTAATTTTCATTATGGTTATGAATAAACAAAGTGATTAGGACCTGCATTCAGTAGAGGCCTAGTTTTTTATTAAGGTAAAAAACATAACATAACCCAGATAGCAAAAAAGAATTGATATGAACTTGAATAAAATTTGTTTTGTATGGCTTCAAAGCTTGATTCATATTAGATCGAACAAGCCGTGGAATTAGATTCAAACTTGATTCAAATGTTGAAGTCCCCGCTGTTCTAACTTGAATCTAACTTGAAGCTCAAGTTTTATTCAAGTTTAGAGAAGCGATTTATCAATTCTTTTTCGAGGCATTTTCAAACCTTTATCAAGCCTAGCAAGCCCAAATAAAATTAGAATCAAGTTCACATCCTATCATGCAAGCCTTTTAAGCATTGATTTATCTACACTAAAACAAACCTGGAGCCAAAAAATAATCTGATTCAAAGTTCATTCAAATTAAAAACAATTTTTAATCAAGTACAAAAACACGTAATTCAAGCCTTTTAAGGCTTTATTTATAGATACCAAAACAAACTGCATGTTACAAAATTCTAATTTAAAATTCATTAATAGCAATCACTTAAAATGGACCTAAATGCAATAGGGTAAAAACAGAGAATAGGCCATTTAATTTACTGAGAAAAGATCATTGCTTTACACTGAACTATAATGCTGTTAATTGTAAATGTTCAAAACCTCTGCACCAATACAATAAATGTTATATTTTGAACACAAAAAAAACTATTGTAATTGGTAAGGAGTCGTAAGCTGAGTCAAAATAGTTAACCAAAGAATGACAACTAGATTTAAATTGTGGAAATAGATTTAACAATTAAAATATTTTACTTCCAAGTCTTTGTGTATTGTTGACTTAAAATGGATATAATTGGGGGGAAAATGTGTACACCAAGATCACTTTAAAAATATATATATTTAAACAAATTATTACAGAACTTCATTAAAATTGGTTTAAATTTTAGCGTTGTTTCCTTCATGTAGCTCTGCTCCTTCACCAACATGCTTCTTTTCCTCCCTGAAACATTAAACATAGTATGTAATTTACTGTTGTGTAGATGATAAAAAGTTTTGCATAATTATAGCCGAGGTTACAGGAAGCCATTATTAAGCTGAGAATAAAAATTTAACACACAATTTGCCAGTGATAAATAGCAGCGTTTGGTGTTTATCTAGCTGTAACCATTTCAAAGACTTGGAGGGTGAACAAATACTTGGTTGCATGAATGTAACATTGCTGGTAAATGCTAACTTACCCGACAAAAAGTTCAAATATAAATTCAATACTGGTCATAAATTGAACTCTGTATTTCAGGAATTTAAGCAATTCTCTTCCTTTTAGTAAAATGTCTAATTAATTCTTAAATTTCCAGGTCTATGGACACTGAGTATTGTTGTTAATTTGAAGCACATAACTCAATACTTTTGTATTTAAATCACATTTCCAATTTTTTTGTGGTGGTGATTTTGGTACAAAATATTAGTTCAGTCCACTAATTATTATTAAGGTAATCAAAATAATTATCTCAATGACTGAGACTGAGGGAAAGCACACAACACTTGGTACCAAGATACAAAATTGTGCATGTATTTAGTAATTACTTGTCAATGAAGGTTACAATGTTACATCATTTTTATTTCAATTATTTTACCAGTTAATGATATTTAAATATATTTAACAGAGGGAAACTACGCCATTTAATTTTGTTTTTTGGTCATCAAATAATTTATGAAGGTCTCATTAAATAAACTCCAGTCAAAATCAAATGTGGCAAAACATCCTTCCTCACTGAGTCATGCTCTTGGAGAGACAGTGATAATTAGCTATTACTGGAAGACATCTCTAGTCGACATGCAATTAAAATTCATTGTTGTAGCCCCTGAACTGTACGTATAAGACTAAAATAGGTACATACCTTGTCGTCAACAGTTCAAATTGTAGTGATTTAATTCAGTATATGTTTCACCGTAAATACGGAATTTTCAAGTGGTACATATACATAGAACGTATTATTCAAATAGGATTGGCCAAAATTTAAAATTGGCATAGTCACGAACACTATCACAAACATATCCACAAATAAATTCTGGTAGCCCTACCACACACGTTTTCAATCACACCACGGCACCGGTGGCGACTCTTACCGGAGTCAGCTTCTTACCGGTGCCGTGGCATGATTGAAAACATGCGTGTGGTAGGCCTACCGGTATTTATTCGTAAATGTGTATCCTATTTGGACAATACGTTCTTTGTATATGTACCACTTGAAAATGCCGTATTTACGGTGAAACATGTAGTGGATTAAATCATTACAATTTGAACTGTTGACGACAAGGTATGTACCAACATTAGTCCAACATGCAATTACGTAATAATCATTGCTTTCTATTTATTTAAATAATACTACATAGAACGATAAGAATAATACAACAGCTCAGAACACTAATGAATAGTTGTAAGTAAAATTGTTAATTTAAGCTATCTTCTTCTTAATATATAATTGCATAACAAACTTAGAAAAAATAGTAAATGTCTATCCTTTCACACGTTTCTGAAGCTATCGTATCCTAGAAGGCTCAAGCTTGGAACATTCATAGACAATTCAAAAATATAAAATATGGGAAATATCTCGATGGAGCCTGATTTTGTTTTTTTTTCTTAACTCATTGGCCTAGTAATTTTATTCTATTCACTATAACATACAATGGGTTCCGATTTGTGCTGCACTCTAGGAGTGAAATTTGTAACTAATGACTGTGGGCAGCTTTAGGTTCTCTCCGCTAAGTGCGCGGACTGCCTATTAACCTATTCATCGCTGCTGGACCATGACTTGTCGTGGCTGTGAGGTCTAAATCGTTGAATCATCCTGGCCAGATGTTAATACGAAGTTTGCGGGTTCGATTCCCGCACAAACCCTAAACTGACCAGTCGTGCAACTCTCAATGAGTTAACCGGTCTGTGGCAGCGTTGTTGGGAGGGCCCAAATAAAATAAAAGGTGGCAAGCTTGCTTGGAAGTTGACGATATTGGTTAATTCTTTGTGAAATGTACTTGGCCAACACTGATTTTGCTACTTCTTCTGTGTGTCCCCCAATTAGACTCTTTGATCTGAAGGAAAACAATATTTCAATACGACATTAATCCATTTAAAAATAAAATTTTTTCTTCAATTCATAGGTTATAAAAATGACAAGTTAGGGACGGAACCAGGTCGTAAGTGTAGGCCAATGGATTAACGCATTGGCTTAGGATGACATGCTAGAGTCGTTCTTTTAATTTTTTAAACCTATTAATTGGAATGGACAAAATGTCAAATGGATCTATTATTTTTATTAAATATTGTTTTCTTTCAGTTTAAATAGTCAAATTGGCACACACACAGTAGAAATTAAAAAGTAGCAAAATCAGAGTTGACCATGTGCAACTCACAAATAATTAACGGATCCTGTCAACTTCCAAGCAAGCCTGCTACCGTTTATTTTACTTGGGTCCTCCCACCAACGTTGCCATAGACTGGTTTTAACTCATTGATAGTTGCACGACTGGTCCGATTTGGTCGTGTGCAGGAATCGAACCCAACCACGAACTTTGTATCGACACCTGGCCAAGGTGTGACTCAACCCACTTGGCTAAAACGACCAGTGGCTTGGCGGCGTTAGATAGGTTTATAGTCAATCCGCGCCCCTAGTGGAGAGAACTGTAGCTGCGGACAGTAATTAGTTTACAGATTTTGCTCCTAGTTTGCACAGCACCAATCAAATCCCATTGTGGGCTATTGCGAATAGAATAAAATTACTACTTTAATGGGTTAAATTACCTTAGAATGCAACAAAATTATATAAAAAATTAAAAATGATCAGCTATGATTATTTATAATGTGATTTAAGCTTCTAATTTGTTTAAATATGTGATCATATTTTCCTACTAATTTATTTTTCTTTGCATGTAAACAGGAAATAGAACATCCACAAACAAAAACCAAATAATAGGGACCATAGCCTCTACAAGCCACTAGTTGGATATGAACACACCTCTGAATATTTATTTTACCTCTTATCAACTCGAATCTTGGCTTGCTGCATCTACTTTGCCATGACGGTGCCAAACTTGGATTCTCTCGCCTCCTGAGGTCCAAAAACATTTCGCACAGCAACTAAAACAATAAAAAAAAACACAGTTATAAGACCTAATAACTGCCTGTCACTTATTTAAGAGTTTATTTTAATAAAGCAATGCCATTTTGAACTCGAGGGAGTAATTTGCTGTGGCAGTTAAAACGTGTTACCTACTCTGGTCCGCAAGGTTCTACGAGGTCGAGCTCATAGCCAATTGATTTAAGGTTAGCTACATAATAAAGCCTCGACCTGGTAGAGATATTTTCAGTGCTAATTAAATGTTTAAGTTATTAAATTATTTTCAAAAATATCGTTATACATATGGTTACAGTTCTGCAATGTATCCTGGTAGTAGTACTAGGTATCATTGTCATTACAAAATGTCTACTCACATTCAACCAGATTTTATTAAGTTGGAGATGATGCCCATGTTGGATTTATACTCCATAAGAGCCCTCAATGGAATGTATAATATACTGCTATTTAATATCATAAAACTATGATTCATCTCAAATTTAAGTTCTCTTGAATATATAATTTATAAGTGGATAATAATTTTGATAGGCTACATTTCATAAAAAAATAATTTAAAAAACATAGGTAGTAAGTTAAGCCTAACTTGTTTATGTTTTCTGTCAAAATTAAATAAGTTATGTTTCATTTGATTAGGGGTACTTAATACAACTGTAATTCTACTTCCTATTTTCTCTTAATTTAAGCCTTGGGCTGATTAGTAAGTGGTGAAGATAAAGGGTTGGACTCTGAATCTCTGCGCAAGAGGCCGACGCAACTTGGGCGTATTTTTCTTTACCGGGTAGTATTGTTTTGTCTTTTTTATATAAGTACCGTACCCTAAAAAATTAATAATTGTTTAAATCTAACATAAAAAATTGTTTAATAATCAATAAGTTGTTTTCTTTGAAAATTATAATTTAGGAGGAGTATATATTTTTTATAAAGGACCTTAAATAAAATAATATTAACAATATAAGAATTTATAGTTATCCTATTAAACGATACGGTACGGTAGTTGAATTTCAATATAACATTATCAAGTAATAAATGTTAAAAATAGATGATATATCATATCCGAATAGCAGATGATCACAGCTATCGTCCTTACTGAACCCTTTTTTTAGGTTAAATTTCCTAAATAAACTGATGATTGGTTGTCAAATGTTGGAAAAGAATAGCAGGAAGAATAAGTAGATTGAGCTAGGCTATAAGCCGCGATTACACGATGCAGGTTAGGGAGAAGGTAACCTTGACAAAGTAGCCTTGCAGGCTGTGTAGACAGAAACATGACGAGCAGCCTGCACGGTTTTTGATCAAGGTTCTGCTACAGAACCTATTACGCAAGGCTACCTTGTCAAGGTTACCTTCATCCTAACCTGCATCGTGTAAGTTAAACGCGTCCATACAATCAACTAGGCATTGGTCTTATGTAACAAAACATAAGTTAATTCAATGCTTAAGTTAAACAGCTGTGTAGTCTAAAATAAACAGAGTAGCCTAGACTGAATGTAAATGATAGGCCTAGATTACCGTACAGACATTAAATTTTATACCTAGTTGATTGATGGTTGTTTGTTTTTAGGGTCTGTCTGACCCTAAGCATATTAGCAACGCCAATTAATTAATGGGGATATTATATTACACGATCTAAGTTATGTCAAAAATACAGTGATTAGGTAGGCCTATCAGAAAAGAGATAGGCCAAAAAAGTTTGATCTAATATTTGTTCTAGGATTTCCCAATGCCAACAGAATCTAGAAGGAAACTTGGCCAACTGGGCTTATTTTGCTGCATAGCCTAGCAAATAAGGTTAACTACTAGTCTAATACTACCTTCAAGTTAATATTTTTGAGGGTATCAATACTGAAATTAAGGTACCGGTAGTCATTAATTTTTAAACTAGAGGCTTCCTTAGAAACTAAATGTTGCCCAACATCAATTAATTATTACTAAGATTATAAACATTTAGTCCAACAAAATATTACATGAACAACTCTTACCTTGTGATGAGTGGTGTTCAACGTTCAAGAAGTCACAATAATGTTCAGTATAACAATATAATAAACAATCTGAAACGAAAATAACTAATAACGGTAAATTTACAAAACTTCACCGAACAATATCATTCGCAATCTCACTCGACTCAAGTTAAAGTAAAAGTAAAGCATTAAAGAAGTAAACAAAACAAGATGGCTCTAGGTCTAGGTCTAGCCGTCTAGAGCTTGAAATCCCGAACGGCATTCTGGGTGGTGATGTCATCACATAATTCTGGCTTGCTATTGGCTGAGTTCCTGAACTATCGATTAACCATTGATTCTAATTCGATTCTAAGAAAAAGAATCGATTTTGCACCTTTTGTTCTGCTTGAACTTTTGCCTGGAATTCGAATCAAATGTTCTAATTCGAGGCTTATATTTCAAGTGAAGAGCAGGGGTAATTCAAGCCTTGAATCAAACCTCTTTGCTATCTGGGAAGCGACATTTATATCAATCCGTTTTGTTCACTACAAAATTATTGTTTTTAAATAAAAGTCCACTTAGTTAAGAGTTCAGAAAGTATGGTTTAGGTTGTGAGCATAAAGAGAAAACAGTTTCAAGTGATTTTTAGCTTAATGTTTCACTCCAATCCGGTCCTATAATCAGAATTATAAATAACTGGGATTATTTGATCAAGGTTCGTAGAGCTTTCAGACCAGGTGTGCTTATTTACTTAAGAGCAATGTTCACAGCAAAGATGTCTTACGAGGTCGTCCAGCTGATTCCTAAATAAACAACATACCATAAAGTGTTGCCAACCTTAAGGGTATAATAATAGTACAGCTATTTTTAAATTGTCACTGAACATGCAAACGAAAATTTAAACCCTTAATCCACTAATCTAATAATACAAATAAATCAAAACAATATAGTAGTTCCATCAAATAACAGCTTATCATAGAATGTAAGCAGTTAAACAATGTTAATTCTAATTACACTGATGAGGAAAATATGGTACTCGTACGATAAATATATATCGTGTTTCCAGCAACACTTCAGATTGCATTGGTGATCACGTGACCTTCCAGCTGTTTTTACGAGGTCTCTTCCAGTAAAGTAGAAAACCTTAAATAGATCGACTCAGCACAAGCGCACCTTGTCTGAAAGCTCTACGAACCTTGTTATTTGATTATTATAGTACAGGAACACTTGCCATCTCTCAAAAGAAAGGTTAATTTGTGCTCTACTATAACAATACTTTGCCAATAATATTATTTATTATTGTCACCCTCCTACAAACACAAATTTTCAATTGTGATTCTCAAATTGTCACATTTATTTATAGTTTCAAAAATCCCCCCAAAATTTGTTTTGATGGTGCTCTGAGCTCCATCTACCCCCCCTTCTGGGCACCCCTGTTGAAATGAGTATGCCAGATACAACAAGAAATCTTGACTTTTCAATCTGTTTCTATATCCTCCATAGAATTGTTCTAAAGGGTTACAGCTATTGTGATTATAATTTAAATACACAATTGCCCGCTAACTTCAAAAATGCTTCCCCCACAAGCAATCTCAAGGGGGGGAGTTTTTTTTTGTTTGGCCTGCTTTGGGCCAACAAGACTACACACTGTTAGAATTTATTTTTTCTCCAGTTGTGAGTTTAATGAAAGTGTCCAAATTTCTTGTTAAGAAATGTAACACAGTAAAAATATCCATTGCCATGTTTATTTCACTGAGTTCCAAAACATAAATTCTTATCTGGTAACCTTTTTTGGATCAAAACTTATGTGCTCTGAAAATGTATTTGTATTAAAGAATCAATTGATGCAGAGTAAGATAGAAGTGAAAGTTCTACTTAAAAACAAACTGTTGTAATAATAATCAATAGTAAACATGCAGCAACAGTGATGTGCATTGGTCCCAGAGGTGTGCAAACAATTCATTTGTGTTCCACTCACGTTATACTTTTTATGTCTTCAATAAAGTACCTAATGAGTTCATGTTGACAATATGACAGGGTTATAACTAAAACAAAATGTTATTGCTTCCATCCAAAGTTATTAGCACATTTCCACTATAGGAATAAACTTAGTATGTGACTTTATGTTGTAGGGGAGAGTGGGGGAACTGTGCACAGCGGGTAAGTGGGCGCACCATTATATTCCATATTTAGAAAACTCATAGAGCACTCCAGTTGGTGCTGGAACCTAGCGGAAGGAGTGCAAACTAATATCCCTGCTTGTGGTGACACCATTGTAATGGTCAAAGTCAGTAGATTGGAAAAGGTGGTTAGAACGAATCACCATCTTATTTTTGCCTCTAACAAAATTAGAAGATATGCCTTTATTTTTTTACTTAGCAGATTAAGTTATTGATATTTGTTATCTACGAGTCTTTGAGAATTTGTCTAAGAATTTAAGTAACGGGTGATATTTAGTTAGATATGTCCAATAATATACCTTGCGACACTTTCGGGTAACTGGGCGCGGCTGTGCGCATGCTTCCCCCTCATATGATGCAATGCTAAGGATTCGGTTTTAACTTTTCTCTCCTATTCTTCATTCCAGATGCCTAGAAATTATGTAAGGAAGACAAAAAAATGCCTATTTTCTGGAAACATTGTATAAAGTACTTTGACATAAATTATAATTTGAACCCAAATGTAGTGAACTTTGGATTATATTAGAACCCCAAGACATCATATGACCTTTGCTCAATCCACAGGAAACAAGGGGAAAGGAACAATAAGGAACTGTGGTATAGATGCGTATTTTGTTCTTCTTGGAGCCATGCCAAGTGCACAGGATGGGACTCCCCAAAGAATGACATTTGTGGTTTTGGAAATTTAAGTTTTAAATTTTTCTAACTATAAGTTCATTACTTATAACTGTAAGAAGAAAGACCTTTTAGCTTTGAAAGTTATTTTCATTACAAAATGTATAATTCCTATTCATATGTGTTGTATTATATTAACTTTGATAGTAACAGCCTTTTATTGCTCACCCAAATTTGCACTTATACCGCGCACAGTTACCCTACCGGATGCACCATATAGCCATGAAGCTTGTATACTTGTTGTTACTAGAACCCATGCTTGCCGGTCTGACAAAAAACCATTAGTGAGTAGTGGTGGCTATAGGGGTGTGTCTGGTTTGCACAGTTACCCAGCATCCGGGGAACTGGACGCTTTTGCATACGCTTGGCAATTGCTGTAAACATAATGGTTGACTTGAATAAATTGGAATTTTCCCCTAAGAAACTAGAATAAACAGGGAGGAGTTATAGACGTCTTCGTTTGAAGTTTAACTATATAAAAATCTCTGAGTAAGAATGTATTTAGCTTAGGTGCGCCCAGTTCCCCCACTTTCCCCTATTAAGACACGTATATGCATTGGAATTTCGCTGAGTACGCAGGTTTGCTGTGACGGGGATATTTTTTCCTAAGTCTTATTGCACATATTATCAACTACGGTATTAGGTTATATTGGTTTATACAATTTCCACTACTAATCATCTTTAAGCTTCATTTCATCAGAGTAAGATCAACATTTAGTAAGCTGGAATACAAGCTTGAAAGAGTGAAGTTAATATGTCCATTATATAGTTTATTTCTCTTGCAAATATTAGCCATCCGTATTTCAAATGACATGCAGGTATAGGCCAGTTTACATCAGGAAGGTGTAAAATATCTAATGAACAACATATAACACATATTGTATATGTAATTTTTGTTGATAGAATATCTTTTCTCCGCCTTGACTGAGAACACACAACTGGTTTATGTATCTTTGTATCGAGGAGTAGTCTTGTAGTTTCACTTTCTTATAACATTTACGAGATGTAAATAAAAAAGTCTTATAACACTTCAATATATATTTACTCTTGCACAAGATGGTAAATATGCATAGAAGAAGATAAAAGGCAATCAATTTCGACCAGTTACACCGATCATCATCAGGCCCAATGATGATCGATGTTACCGATCGAGATCGATTGCATTTTACCATCCTTTACATACATTTACCGGCTTGTTTATGAATCCAGTGTAAGAGTAAATATATTTGTAAGTGTTGTAAGACTTATTTGATTTCCATCCCATAATTATAACATGTATCACTCTAGTAAGGATGTTATCAGAACATTTAACCATGTCTGTAAATGCTGAAAGATCTATAGGCCCTGGACCCAAGCCACAGAAAACATCTTCTTCAAACCCTTTACAAATTGAGAGGTTGGGATAGCAAGCTTACCTAAAAGTATGAAGGTGCACTTTAAAGAGTCCTCTGTGAACACACAAATCACATCTTAAGAAGAAGATATTTTGTACTTATTAACACTGTCAGTCATAAAGAGAAATACGTTAATAGTAATATAATTAACAAAAGAGAATGTTAATATAATGCCCACTGCTAGAGGGGCTAAAGCTGATGTCACAATATGACCATTCTGGCCTGGAGGGTAGTGCGGCCTTGCCCTGCTCAGGTCAGTTTAGAGAAGACACAAAAACGCATCGCAGTGGGTAAATAAGTGTCCCTTGAAGAGAATCCAGTTACCGCAGCAGTTCACCCAAGTCTACCGAAGGTTTAGAACATTTCATCAGCTGCCTGGAGCCTGAAGTCCTCTATAGAAGGGGCAAATGGAATTTTCTACAACCTTGTTATTAGACTCATCTGCTGCAAATTTTCCATTGCTTTTCTCATGTACACAATTAACCGAATGTTATAAACAGACGTCATAGCACAACAAATATAATTCACAAATAGCATGTTTTTCTTCGCTAGATATAGGGTTTGATAAGGAAACAATTGATCATGTTTCTCCTAGAAAGCTTGTATACTTGTTGTTACTAGAACCCATGCTTGCCGGTCTGACAAAAAACCATTAGTGAGTAGTGGTGGCTATAGGGGTGTGTCTGGTTTGTAGGTACTTATTCAACAGTGTTGTGCAAAACACAGCAGCTACTCTCATATGATAAAACTTCATTTTTAGGTAAGGTGACTACCTACAAATGATAACAGCTACAACTTGTTTTGAGTATATAAATTTAATTTAATTGTTTTTATTATATCTACCAAGGACAACAATTAATTGTATCCAGCTTCGAGATTGCCCTCCCTATCTTTTTTATTAACATATCAGTTATGAGGTGAGGAAATATTTTCCTTGGGTACTAACTTGCAAGGGTGCAAAATAAAAACATTTTCTAATGCTTAAAAATAGTAATAGTCTTAGCAACAATAACATTTGCATTTGTATGTAAACAACTTTTTGATTAGTATATTACATGTTGTTATTACTTACGGGATGATGAACTGTCAGTTCTCTCATTGGCCTGATGATGACTGGTATGATTGGTCGAAATCGATAGCCTTGCACCATTATTTATATACGTTTACCGTCTGTATGTGAATCAGTATAAGTGTAAATATATTCTTAAGTGTTGTAAGACGTCTTTTATTACATTTCGCATTTATATGTTTAATGTAGTTTTTCTTATCACCCATATAAATACATACATATTCATTGACAAAAAAGTATTATTCATTTTCAAATGATAGGAACAATTTTCTGAAATATCTTTTAAGGATATTTGCTGTAGGACAACTAAACCAAACATATAATATTTGATAATATAATATTATTATGATATTACAATCATATCATATTATATAATATTCATAATATTAAAACCATATTGTATAATATAATTTTAATAATATTGAATAATGTACGATTTTGGCCTGGCTTGCTCCGTTTAACTTCTGTCTGTCTGTATGCAGTGTTTACTAAATAAACCATATCTTAAATCTTAATATCAGTTAAGAGGCGGCACACAGTGGTCTTTTTTGCTTGTTTAGGTGGCCAAAAATGAAAATTTTGAACATTTTATAATAAGCTTAACAACCTCTGAAATTGGTTTTAAACTAGTTAAAGATAATGAATGAGCTGGGAGGTGACATATTTGGATAGTTTTGGAATTTCCATTATGGTTGTATGATTTTCCTATTCAAATAGTTTCACTCTGTACCAGCGCTGAGACAGCAAGGTTGATAATTAATATTGGAAGTTAAATTTTAATCAATTAACTATAATTATGAATATGTTTTAAGAATTTTAATACGTTGTGTCCATGTGGAAAACCATGATTCAATACTTATGAATTTTTTTGTTTAAATTAAATTTGTTTTAGGCTATAACTTTTGTGACACATCCAAGCACGTTATGAAATTTTATATGTAACTTTTCTGTATTCTGAAAGCAGTTATACAGTATCCAAGTGTGTAAAAGTGCATAAAAAGGAGCTGTATTTTTTTAAATTGTCTTACTTTTAAATTATAAATTAAAGTTGTTATTGGGCAAGAATTTTGTGTCGATAATGTGTCAAAACCATCATCATGAATGCTAATTATATATAAGATAATGCACTAAAATTAATAATTTCATTAATTTTTAGTTCATTTTTTATGTTTATTTAGTTTGTTTAATTTTTTTATTAAAATTGGCAAATTAACTTGTAGACTTTGTCCTTAAGAGCAAACTATATTTTTATGAAGATGGTGTGGTGTCACGTTATCACTGCAAAACGTTTTACCATGATATACTGATTTGACTACATCTAAACAGAAAAAATACTACAAAAATGATAGCTTCTTATAGTTCAGCTCACTGCAGACACGCTACAGAAACTCATTAAACAAAACATTTATATTACGTAATATAGGAAAATGAAGACAGTGCGCACAGATTTGTTTGAAATATGGTGTAATGAG
The DNA here is from genome assembly GCA_963675035.1 of Allygus modestus. Classification (NCBI taxonomy): domain Eukaryota; kingdom Metazoa; phylum Arthropoda; class Insecta; order Hemiptera; family Cicadellidae; genus Allygus; species Allygus modestus. Next base: position 41,922,815 of record OY776113.1, on the reverse strand, counting down.
GATCCGCCTTCAAATAAGGATGCTGCCGTCATGCTGAAGGAGTAAAAGATAAAAGAGGCAACCGTACATTGATGAAGCTGACAAGTTTTTGAAAGTTTTACATAATAAGTTGGTTTTATGTAAACGTTCCAAAAGTAATGTGAATGATGGGCAAGTTCAGACTTCTGACAAAAGAGGTATTTACTATAAAATACAGGATTAATATATTATTCAATGAAATTACTGTAACTACATAAAACTAACTAAACTTAAATCACATTTAATTGTGGCATGTAACTTGATTTATTCTTAAAACATAGAAAATCATTATTTAACTAAATATCTCTCATTTTCTTTATTTTTTTTACTAAAAGAGTCATTTTCAACAATTCCACGAAGATCAGTACCTTGAAAATTATTTTTAGATTACTGTCCACCTGGTTAGGGCAAAATGACCACTGTGCGGCAGGAGTCAACGCACCCATCGCTGATTGCAGCGCCTTCAAATGCAAAAATACAGTAGCGCCACTAGCGGTGGCGGTTAGGAGAACTAAAAGCGTCCTCTGCTATCTGGAGAACACAAGGAGTGCTCACCAAATGAGCAGAAAACGGTCCGCGCTATATCCTATAATATCCTTTGAATCCAATTTAAAGTTCCTTGAAGTTAATACTCCAAAAATGGTACCCATTTATATATGTTTAAGCTATAAAGATTAAAACGAAAGTCGTTTTGAAATACGAAAGGTATGAAACTAGTTTAACGAATGCAGTAAAAGGTTTTAGTATCAAACTAAACCAGACAGACTGTAATTATTGCTGAAATGAAAAACATAGTTAATTAGTACTCGTCGATACGGAAATTTACATTATCTAAATTGTATTATAGTATTTTAAATCAGTTTGACAAATGATGTTCCGACGGTATATCACGATTTTAAAACAAAACGAACAGTCTTCGCATATTTCCACCTGGCACACACCGAATCGCACAGGGGAAAATCAATCTGGTCGCCCGTCCGACATTTTGATTGTGGAGGATAGAAGGGCAGTGATCGCTTGGTGGTGGCTTGGTCTCGGGATTGGTAACCGGGACCTTCAACCTTTTTAAAGCCAACTCAAGGTTGTCTCGCGATATTTTGGTTTCCTTGTTTTCACAGCAACCTGTTTGGTTCCCGAACAACCATTAGATGACTGCAGGCGACGAGGTTTCTCGAGAAAGTGTCTCAATTATTGGAGTCCACGAGTTCACGGCTCCACGCGACCAAAAGGCGATCAACCCCAGACAATTTGCGCATGCGCACTTTTACTCGCGTTCGTGGGGTTTAGTTCTCAGAGTAGAAGCAAAAGCAATCTAGTACGGAACAGTATCAGTTTAAGTATCCTGTCAACTAGAGTTTTTTTTTTTGTAGTTTTGAAACCAATTCGATATCTATCCTTCATTTTCGGCATTTGCAAAGGATGAAATATGAAATGTAGAAATACCATGCCTCTAACTTTCTGTTTCAATTGTTTTGGATGTACTGTTTTTTGAAAAATAAATTAATATTAATATTTACATTTCACAACAGATTACAATAAAAATATCTAAGGGTATTATAAATAATTTACAACTAAACTTTAGTTAGTTTTAAAAGTGTAAACTTAGCTCGCTGTACATTTTTGTATATCGGGCTCCGTTGTGTTCTCCCCCTTCTAGTTGACTATGGATGTTCCGAGTTTCACGGTTTACCATTTTCCTTACGCAATTATATGTTATTATGATGGCAAAGAAACAATAACAATGTTAGTAGGGGTGGAAGGAGGGCCCTGGCCAGGAGGAGCAGGAGGAGTCCCCCCTCTGGTTTGGGTCTTCAATTTTCATTTTTTGTTTACTATACTATAGTATACAAGCCCCCCCCATAAATATTTTTTGCTCTATTGTCTAACGCACCTATCAGGAGGAGTCACCCCCCTCCCCCCCACCGGTGACAATCTCAACCATGACAGTGATTGATGATAACGATCTTGGGACAAAGGACCCTTCTCCGAATTCCCAGACAGCGGATGTGAGTTATTGCCCGGCGGCAATCACCATCAAAGGACCCTTCTCCGAATTTCATTATAGGAGGGTAGTTTATAACCCAGAGGGTAGTCATTAACAATGGGCCCTTCTCCGAATTCCATAAGAGGAGGGTGGCTTTTGTTCTCCGACAGAGGATGAGTTTTTGTGCGGACACCTGCGCATAACAGCTGCATCATCCCCACCAAACCAACAGCCACCCCCACTCCGTCTCCACTACCATCCCCGACTTAAAATTCAGTTTAGTCTGGAGTTTCGAAAGAGCAACAGCTACGAAGAGATCATGTCCAACACTGAGTGGAATTGTGACATCACCGACACCGAGTTGGAAGAGGCATGCATCGAGGCAGAGTCATCAATTGATAACAACAAGAAAAGACCACTAGCCGATGAAGATGATGATGATTACTTTGAAGGCCACGAATTCTATAGTAAAAAAGATGACGATGATAGCGCCTTGAAACATTTTCATAAGAAGAGACTATGGCAAATTAACAAAAATTTCAAGTACGCACATGAATCAAAGATATGCTCAACTATCGAAGAACTGGAAGACGAGCTGTACTCAAAAATCCAAAGAAATAACAGCATGTGGAAACATTGCCCGTTAGACGACTTTGAATGGGAATACTGGCAACGGGACTACAAAATCAATTTCTACCTCATAGAACAGGAGCACCTTTAGGCTATTGAGTACGATCAGAAGTACATGATGCTTATCAACATGTGGTGGAACCGACAAACTGATGAACATCACAAAATTTTGAATCAATAAAAATTAACATTTTTCCCTTGACCTCCTCCTCCTCCTTCTTCGGATACAAATCGGCTCTTATGAGGGCCTATCGGTCCTTCTCAGGACCACCTTAGCACTTCAAGTTAGGGTCTGAAGAATGGGGGTCCGATATGGACCCACCTTTCAATCAATAACCCCCGCCCCCCAAGGGAGTCCTGACAAATGAACCACCTGCGGGTATGACAGGAGGAGTCATAAGGTGGCAACCCAACAGAGCAATCAGAGGCCATGTTAGAGAAAACAAACTCACCTCTAACGACAATAGGGAGTGACTATTCAACGTTGTGCTTAAGAGGTAGAAATGGTAGTATGAGGAGGTGGTATGGGGTAGAAATCCATCAACACCAGGTTCCAGTCTCGCAACCACTGCGTCTTCACCGTTCAAGTTGAGAAGCTATCCTTGAGCTATAACGATGACAAGCGCTACATCCTTCCGGACCGTGTCAACACACTACCGAGGGACCATATAGACATCCCACATCAGCCCGAAGCCAACACTCGAGACGATGAAGAGGAAGAGGAGGAGCACTGAGTGGTTGTGACAACACCAAAGACCCTGATTTGACTTGCATATTATTCTGAAAAATCTAGTCATTAGTTTGTATCGAGTCTCGTAAAAACTTAGAATTGTGCTCCTTTTATCTTTTTCTAGTCATTAGTTTGTAGTCTCTGTTTAATAAGAGCCTGGATTTTCCCCCTATCATTATAAACAAGTTTAGCACACTTAAATCATAAACATATAACTAAAGGAGGTTGGAGTTTAATGTAATGATTAACACAGTGGTTATGTTCTGAACGTGGCTATAAGTATTGACTACGAAAATTAACAACATTTACAACGGTATTTACATATTAATCAAGACTTTATTTACATATTTACATAAACCCCAACGATGTGAATCTACTATTTGAACCCCTTGGACTGTGATTCACCAAGCGAAGTCGATCTCCAAACCCATTATTGTAGCGCTCGATGTCGGTGTTGCTCAGGACCTGGTCGCAGCACTGCCCGCGCTCACAAACTGTCGCACTCACTACGACATGAAGATGATGGACTTACGCAGCTCTTTGACGAACTCTTTACGAGTCATAACGATGCACTGATCAGAAGATTCTTTGAACAGATGTATACCAATTAGATTGGGTTCACGACGATTCCCTGATCATAAGACTCTTTCTACAAATATATACATATTGATTTTTGTTTGTTGGTTATAACAATTGCATTTTCTCTTAATAAACTATTTGATTACTCAAAAACTATTCTGTTTACTTTTTTCCGTCTTCCTTTAGTATTTAGTATACAGATTCAGATTCAATGAATACACATTTTTCATCATGAGTCTGGTTTTTTATTTTTTTATTTTCATAATAACTAAAACAGGTTAAGGGTTGATTGTAATCATTAACACAGTGGTTATGTTCTGAGCGTGCCTATTTCTTACAAGAATGATCAAAATGTACAAACGTATTTATATTTTCCACTTTGTTATTGTTTACATAGTAACCCATCTTATGAAAGCTTTAGCTTCTGGTTTAAAATAACGCAAAAAGGGGGAAGTATCGATGCAGCGCTCGATGTTAGTGTTGTTCAGGACCTCGTTGAATCGTATAGGCAGGCAGACTCGCAGGAAAAGTCGTCCTCGAGCTGTCTTAGTTACTTTAGAATCAAGGGCCCGACTACTTCCGTTTGGGTTGACTTGTATTTTTTTCACTTACATGCATTTGTAGGACTTTACCCGGGTTAGCTTAGCTAAAGGCGGGTGAGTCGACTCTCCCCTCTTCGCGTGAAACGCGGAATGAATGTGACCCAGTCAGGGTCACAACTACATCTGTCATATATATCTCTCGGGTTGGGTCCACCACCTCTACCACCTTATCAATCCTCCTGAGCGTTGCCTCATTGATAATACGTAGGCTAAGAGGAAATAGCGTGAAACGTGGAATGAATGTGACCCAGTCAGGGTCACAACTACATCTGTCATATATAACTCTCGAGTTGGGTCCACCACCTCTACCACCTTATCGCTCCTCCTGAGCGTTGCCTCATTGATAATATGTAGGCTAAGAGGAAATAGCGTGAAACGCGGAATGAATGTGACCCAGTCTGGGTCACAACTACATCTGTCATATATATCTCTCGGGTTAGGTCCACCACCTCCTCCGCCTTATTGCTTCCATATTCTCTGTCTTTAACTGAGTGTGATTGGTTACAAGCTGCTGATTGACTTTTATGATTTGAAGGTTGGATTCCAAGGATTGATTTAAAGTGTGCAGTAACTGTTTATTCTCAGTTCTGATTTTATAATCTCCATGTTTTCTAAAGGACGGTCCGACTTCTTCAAGGACCCAATCTTGAAATTTCTCAGCATTGGGTAGGTTTGATTTTAAAACTAATGAATATAATCCTGGTTCAGTTATGAAAGTTACATTAGAATCATTATAAGATAGGTCTACTCCACTTTGGGGTAGACCTACTTCCGGTAGAGTTGAAAATTCAAAGGGGTGAACGTTTCGTGGAAAAGGGGAAGGGGAGTCCTGATTCGGGACTCCCTTTGAATTATCAATCTCATACAGTCCCAAAATGGGGTCCACCTATCTTATAATGATTCTAAAGTAATCTTCATACCTGAACCTGTTGTGAATTGATTTAATAAATATGAATTTGATATCAGCAGTCAATGTGCATGCCTTAACTCTTCATTACTTCTTTAGCCTTATTTACAGTATTTATACCGTTGGGGACATTTTCCTTTAAAGATAAAAAAATCCTTCCCATTTAAAATTCCTTTGCTTTATTTAAGACTTGTTTGAAATTTCTTTTCCGAGTTCGAATGCACTTGTATTGACAAAATCCACACTTCTCTAGAAGGGTTTCCCTAATCATTACACTAAAGACATGTTTCAGATTGGAATCTTCAGGCAGAACTGCCACTTTAGGAGTCTGTTCCATCAATGTTTGATTAATGGATTGCTTTTCATTTTCCAGTTCCATATTCTCTGCTTTTAGCTGAGAGTGACATGTTACAAGCTGCTGATTGACTTTTATGATTTGAAGGTTGGATTCCAAGGAATTATTTAGAGTCTGCAACAACTGATGGTTTTCATTTCTTAGTTTATGCTGTCCATTCTTTCTAATGGAAGGCAAGACTTCATTTGTAACCTATGTTTTGAATGCTTTAGCTTCTGGTTTCAAGGAGCGCAAAATAAGAGAGTACAATCCAGATTCATTGATGAAGGTAGACTGACATTGGAAGTTAAAGGGGGGTGTCGACGCACCCCCCTTTGCTGATTATGCTCAAAGCATTACACTAATCTTCCTCATCATGACGACTCTTCTACTGCTCACAACAATGTACTGATCAGAAGACTCTTTGTACAAATGTATACCAATTGAATTTTGAAATTTGCTTTTTTTCTCAATAAACTAGTTGTGTACTCAGAATTTAAAAAATATTCTTTTTATTTTCTACCCTCCTCTTCCTTTAGTATTTACTTTTAGTATTTAGTTTACAGACTCATATTCAATGAACAAAACAGATAATGAAAGCAAATCTTGAGGAAAAAGATGATTATAATGCTTTTAACATAATCATCGAAGGTGGGTGAGTCAACTCACCCCCTTTAAGCTACGTTAACCCAGGTGAAGTCCTACAAATGTACGTTAGAGAAAAACACAGCAAAACAATGGCGGTAGAACGGGGGTCCAGATCGGTCCCCCCTTCTACACCCCGCCTCAACCGGAAGTAGGTCTACCCCAAAGTGGGGTGACCTCTCATACATCGATTCTAAAGTAACTTTCATATCTGAACCTGGTATATACGAATTGATATTTTCCTGATGTAATTCATTAATGGACTATATAAGAAAATTTAAAAGTTTCAAATTACAAATGTATAATTTTGTTTGACTATTTTTTGTTATTTACTTTTGTATCTTAAGACTATGTGGAAAAAATGCGAATGTATATAGAAACAATTTGACTATTTATCTACACACCTTATAGATATTTTACATCGAGTATGTACTTCTGAACATTTGTGTGTGTGTGTGTGTGTGTGTGTGTGTGTGTGTGTGTGTGTGTGTGTGTGTGTGTGTGTGTGTGTGTGTATGTGTGACTAGCAAAACGAGACTCAATACAAACTAATGACTAGAAAAAAATAAAAGGAGAACATTTCTAAGTTTTTACGAGACTCGATACAAACTAATAATTAGATTTTTCAGAATAATATGCAAGTCAAATCAGGGTCTTTGGTGTTGTCACAACCACTCAATGCTCCTCCTCATTCTCTTCATCGTCTCGAGGGTGGGCTTCGGGCTGTGGTGGGATGTCTATATGGTCCCTCGGTAGTGTGTTGACACGGTCCTGAAGGATGTAGTGCTTGTCATCGTTATAGCTCAAGGATAGCTTCTCAACTTGAACGGTGAAGACGCAGTGGTTGCGAGACTGGAACCTGGTGTTGATAGTTATTTTAAGCACACCGTTGAATAGTCACTCCCTATAGTCGTTAGAGGTGAGTTTGTTTTCTATAACATGACCCCTGATTGCTCTTTTGGGTTGCCACCTTATGACTCCTCCTGGCATACCCGCAGGTGGTTCATTTGTCCTCAGGCACTGGGGAATCCCGAATCAGGACTCCCTTGGGGGGCGGGGGTTGATGATTGAAAGGTGGGTCCATATCGGACCCCCATTCCTCAGGCCCTAACTTGAAGTGCTTTGTATCTGAAGAAGGAGGAGGAGGAGGTTAAGGGAAAAATGTTTATTTTTATTGTTGAAAAATGTTGTGATTTCGTCGGGGATTGTTCATCAGTTTTTCGGTTCCACCACATGTTGACAAGCATCATAAACTTCTGCTCGTAATCAATAGCCTCATGTTGCTCCTGTTGTATGGGGTAGAAATTAATGTTGTAGTCCATGTCCCATTGCCAATATTCCCATTCCAAGTCGTCTAATGGGCAATGGTTGCACATGCTGTTATTTCATGTTTCGAATTTTTTAGTACAGCTCGTCTTCCAGTTCTTGGATCGTTGAGCATATTTTTGGTTCATGTGCGTACTTGAACTTGTTTTTAATGCGCCTTAGTCTCTTCTTATGAAAATGTTTCAAGGCGCAATCATCGTCACCTTTTTTACTATAGAGTTCGTCGCCTTCAAAGTAATCATCATCATCTTCATCGGCTAGTGGTCTCTTCTTGTTGTTATCAATTGATGACTCTGCCTCGATACATGCCTCCTCCAACTCGGTGTCGGTGATGTCACAATCCCACTTAATGTTGGACATGATCTTTCTCTCTTCGTAGTGGTTGCTCTTTCGAAACTCCAGACTAAACTGAATTTTGAGTCGGGGATGGTAGTGAAGACGGAGTGGGGGTGGCTGTTGGTTTGGTGGGGATGATGCAGCTGTTATGCGCAGGTGTCCGCACAAAAACTCACCCTCTGTCGGAGAACAAAAGCCACCTTCCTCTAATGGAATTCGGAGAAGGGCCCATTGTTAATGACCACCCTCTGGGTTATAAACTACCCTCCTATAATGAAATTCGGAGAAGGGTCCTTTGATGGTGATTGCCGCCGGGCAATAACTCACATCCGCTGTCTGGGAATTCGGAGAAGGGTCCTTTGTCCCAAGATTGTTGTCATCAACCACTTTCATGGTCGAGATTGTCGCCGGGGGGGAGGGGTCGACTCCTCCTGATAAGTGCGTTGGATAATAGAGGAATACAATTTTTTTGTCAGGGGGTTGACTCCTGATAGGTGTGTTAGACAATAGAGCGAAATTTTGTTTGTCAGTGGGGAATCCTCCTGATAAGTGCGTAGGCAATAGAGCAAAAAACATTTTTCGGGGGGGGGGGGTTGTACACTATAGTATTGTAACAAAAATTTGAAAATTGAAGACCCTAATCAGGGGGGGGACTCCTCCTACTCCTCCTGGCTTAAGACTCTCCTTCCACCCCTACTAATGTTTCCCGACATTTATTATTCCAGGCCCTTCATATTTTTGACCTCTCGTATGTCCAGACAAAGAAGGGATTCAAATCCCGCATTTGAATCATAGATTAAGCATACACCTTAGGAGTACTTACGTTTAGTCTATAGTTGAAATAACTGAGTAAGGCGCTTACGTTCACTATAGGCAGTCGCTGCAACACCACCGCTCGGCCCTATTGTCCTAACGGAAAGTTAAATGTTAGAATGAGAAAAGAGAAAAGAACAAATGACATTGTAATATGGGTCAAACAAATAATAAACTTTGATAATAGTGTAAATACCCCCGTCGCAGCAAACCTGCGTACTCAACGAATTTCCAATGCTATATGTGTCTCACTACTACATAGAGCCACTTACCAAGTTTCACAAAAATACATTCACAAATAAGTGATATATAGCACTTTATTTATTCTCCATAAGAATAACATTAGGGCTGAGTACGCAGGTTTGCTGCAACGAGGAAGAAAAAAAAATTGTATTTTTGCAATTATCAATATAACTCAACTATGTGAAGCTACATACCAAATTTTATTAATTTACGTTCATAACTAAGGGAGATATACAACTTTACTTATTCTCCATATGAATAGCGTGGGACCGAGTATGCAGGTTTGCTGCTACAAGGAAAATCAACAAAAAACTTGTTTGTGCAAATATCAATATACCACAACTAGTTGAATCCACTTACCAAGTTTCATCAATATACATTCATAAATAATCGAGATATCAAATTTTAAATATACTCCATAAGGATAACATTGGATAACGTACTGTGTTTAGAACTTTGAACATCTCTGCAACGGTTGGACGTAGAACAACAATTAAAACACCAAAATGATTTTTTTGTAGAGCTAAACTGATTGGTAAAAAGAAGTGTGAAGTTTTTAGTAGAATTATCTGAGGAAAATCCAAAAACCTTTTTCCCATATGATTAACATGGGAAATTTTATGGACGCGTTTTTTGACTTTTCTCTACAACAACTTAACCTAATGGTTAATGATTCAAAATACCAAATTATTCGTTTTTTAAGCTCTATAAAATGGCTATAACCAAAATTAAGTGTTTTTAAAATTCTAGGAGGAAAAATTCAAAAAACTGATTTTTTGAAAATTTAAAACCCCCATAAAACGCCCTTCACATAGTGCCAAATTTCATCAAAATCGGGCGTTTCTTTCAAAAGTTATCGCCATAACGGACACACACACACACACACACACACACACACACACACACACACACACACACACACACACACACACACACACACACACACACACACACACACACACACAATCTGGTTTTTGGCATCTGGGGACCTCAAAACAAAAAGTTATCATGGTCTCGGGCTTAAGTCTTACCATGCCACCTACGATAATAGCTTCTTCCCTATAGGGGAAATTTGCTAAAAGTAATCAATTAATTGAACTTAATAAACCAAATTATCACAACAACGATTATTATTGTTAAGACAAGTGACATGAATGGTCTGTCAATCAGTCAATTTTAAGTATTGGACCAAATCTTAAATAATTTTAGTTTTTCAATCTGTGATTGTTGGAGTTAGCTTTTATCTTAAACCAGTTACTGGCGGGGGAGGTAAGTATTCTTTTAACATTTGGGACACTTAGTGGGGGGGGAGGTGGTATACTCCGATCGCTTCCCCCAAGTTACGCTCCTAGCCGTAACTATAATAGCTGACAAATTAATTGACAGTTGAGCTGTAGCATTGATTATACATCCTAATAGATAAACTTAGTAATGTCGTTTTTTGAAGCCGACCTTGGCGAGCTCCTCGAGCGCATTCTGTTGGCTAACGGTAGAAGCTCTCCTAGTTGGAGCGTCGTCAGCTACCGTACTGAAGCGCTCAAGCGGCGAATCCATCAACTACCGTCCCCTCTTCTACCCCTCCTGTCAGATATGATTGTGCTGCGTGGCGCGGCGAGGCCGGCGAGTAATGCCCATCGAGGTAACTGGAGAGATCGCTAAGTGAGCTAAAAACGGTCCGCGTCGGACTGTGCGGAACAGAAATGGTGGGCCACTGTGTGCTCAGAGCTGATTCTGGCGATGAACGCGCTGTCGTTTACACGCTCCTGGACTTCACTGCCATGTTTGAATTGTAATGAAATTTATATATCCTTTGTGTACGTGAACTACGGAATCCGAAAGTATAAATATTGTTTTTTTTTACCGTGTTTTAATATTTTTAATAATTAAAAACTCTTACGTGTTATTAAAGAGGGACATGAAAAAGTTACTCAGCGAGGAATTTTTTTATTTTTAGGTTAGAAACAAACTTCCAGCGGGAAAGTTGTAGATAATTACTTTCTCTAAAACTTTTATCCCAAACATTGATTTAATTACACTATTAGAGTGTTACTCATGTATATTGTTGACATACACAACGTATCAAGTGATGAGCGAAACCAACAGATGCAAAGACAGAATGTCAACGGACATCTCTGCTAGTTAGAGATGGGCGTTATTTAACATAACAGGATGAATAACAGGGTTGCGGCCGTGGCAACGTTACCGCGGCAACACGTTGCGGAGAACTCCCTGTTATTCTAATAACGTTTCTACACCCGTTGCAGAAAAGCCGCACGGACAACGGGACAACGTACAATGCCGTTTCCGTAACGTTACCAGAGCAATGATAACTTCGGCAACGAACTGAATAATTATTACTGTTATAAGTTTCAAAACGGGCTTTAAATTACAATTTTTGTTCGATAATTCTCAGTAGCTGCTACTGAGAATTCCTCGATATTGTAATAAAGTTTTGGTTTGAAGTGTTATGGATCTTTATTATTATTAAAAAATATGCTACAAATTATTTACATTAATAACCAGTTAGTTGTTATTCATTCTTTAGCCATAGTTAAATTGATTTATGGGTAATTAATTAGAGATGGTTCTAAGCAGACGGTGTCGAAATAGTTTTTAAATAATTAATTTAAGTATTGTATCAGGTAAAAGGTAACACCAACACCATGGAGTGAATCATGCTGCAATAATCTAGCACAGTAATGTAACGTTTAAATAACGTTCCTGTCTGTATAACGCCCTACTTACAATTATTGAACAACCGACAACGACAACGTCGACAACTGAACGCCGCAACGCCGGCCGACGGACAACGGTTTTTTAGCGGCAACGAGTTGGCGATCGTTATTCAAATAACAGGTTGCCGCAACACGTTATTGGATAGCTGCGTTGTCGTTACAACCGTTGCCGGAAAACAACGATAATTCCCATCTCTACTGCTAGTGTTTCTTAAAGGCCGCGGCGACTCAATTCGGCCTGGAGTGCTGTGGGGAGGGAGGGGGGAAAGTCGGCGGGTGCCGTGTTTTTACGAGAAACAGCGCGCACATCTTACCGGCTCGGCAGTCGCTGAGACACTGACTGGCCTGGAGGGAGAGGGAGCGATCGGAGAGCAGGGAGAGCGAGGGGTGAAAGAGGGGAAGAGCCGACTGGTTGCGCTCTGGCGGGATCTCAGTCAAACTCGGGGCCAGCGCAGCAATGCCGAGGCACGCCCGGCCCGTAAGCTAGGTTTATCTATTCCGTAGGATGTATAATCAATGGCTGTAGCCAATAGCATGGCTGTACGCTGTAACTGTTGCCATTTTTCCATAGAAAAATGTTATTCCGATCAGCTGGTGTGGGCTTACGGCAATGCAGCACGTCAACTATTGGCTTATCTTGGTTGATAGCCCGGAAAACCACTCCCTCAACTGTCAATTTATTTGTCCGCTATTATAAGGATATTTTTTTAAATAGCCTAATAACCATTGTTGTCGGTTGAATAATCCTTATTTAATTCAAAGCAAAAATAGCCTTCGATTTTGTTAAATTAAGTCAAGTATTGTCGAACAGCCTATCCGACTATTTTAAAAATTAATTAAATCTCATATGCCTGGACTGATTAATTATTTGTGCTTTCTTCTGGAATCACATTGAACCCAATTTATATATACGGCACTTCATATTATACCGTTTTATAACCACGCAATAAGATTTATTTGTTGAATTATTTTCCTACAGGAATTTGGCCCAATCCCACATTGAAAACGGATGTAAAATAAGTTAATATATTGGTACATACTGCGGTTCTTTAACCCACTTAGGTTAGCGATTACTACTGCTGCTAAAAAAAGGTAAACAGGTATAGCTCAAAGAAACAGGCTACCTATAGTCTATTGGATGACAATCCTGGGATACTTTGGCAGTTCTGAATGTGATCTGCGGTCGAGTAAGGTCGAGGACGCTCCAGTCAACGAAACTTTTCGCGCTTCTACCTGCTTCGCCCTTAAGGCCAATGTTAACTTTCAAAGCCCGTCCCTCCTCAACGGATTATTCGATATCGTTGATTTACGGCTCATTTTAAAGAGCAAAAATATACCTAGCGATTTCAGTAAGCAGATTTTCAATATCGCAAATAATAATCGATCAATAAAATTCCAAAATATTCAATATTTACGATTTTGTTATTAAGCACGAATTATTTATGACAACGAAATTCTGCTTACTGAAATCCCTAGATATATTTTTTATCTTTAAAATTAACCATAAATAATCGATTTCGGATAACCCGTTGAGGAGGGACGGACTTTGAAAGTTAACATTGGTCTTATGGGAGAAGCAGAGGACTGGAGCCCCCTCTTTAGTCTACTTTTTTACTTTCTCTCCCTATACATAGTATATGGAGAAAGTATAGTTTTCGTCAAAATTTTCGATTTAACAACGATTTTGATTAAACTTTAGTGGTTTGTAGAGCTTTAGGTTTCCAAAAAAAGGACACCACCCGCATTTATGGAAAAATTTGGGTTCAGAAATTACAGGGCTTAAAACATCCAAAATTCAATTTTTTTATAAAAAATCATAAATGTTAACAAATATTACTATTCGCCATTAAAAAGAGCTCAAAAAACTAAATAAATTAGTACCTATTTTTAATTACTATTCTACGATTGGTAGTTGCGGAGAAAAATTGAAATTTTCATTCAGCGGTAAACGCAGTACGTTGTCTAATGTTATTCTTATGGGGAATACAAAAATAACTATTTCTCTCTTATTTACTGATCAATTTCATTAAAACTTGATATGCAGGTCAAGTTAGCATTGACCAACAGAGGATGTTCGAAATATGTTGCCATTTAACCCTGGGGGGGACAAGGGGGCATTTCCCCTCTCAAAACCACTGTGTGTAGTAACGGATTCTAAAGTGCCTTCTAAAAAGGGATTTGGTTGGATATTTCTGAAAACAACTATTTTAGACAATTTGCTGTACATTTATCTATACTTCATTTTCTATATTTATTAAATAAAAAAATAATTTCTCATTTAAGTTTAGCTAAAAGGGAGAAAGTATGTGTCAGTTTCCTGATACAGTTTATTATATCAATGCGTTAAACAATTAGGCATGGCATGTATTAGGCAGGTCCGACGTTGAAAAATAAGTACAACAAACCCTCTCATATCTGAAACCTCAAATTCGGCACAATTTTCTGTCACAAAGTTGGAACTCTGATTAGAGGAGAATGAGATGTCATCGTATCGAATATCGTCCTTTGACGTTTCAAGGAAAAGCATCTATTAACATAAAGTGATAAAATACTTATATTTTACATATGAACTGTAAAATGTGCAAGCTTTGTGTTATACGTTTATTGTATAATTACTGTAGGGACAATATTAAAATCTGAAACCACCAAAAATAGTATCACTGTATTAACAATTAATTAGAACCACATTTTTGAAACTTGGCAGTATTTCTGAGTGTTAGATTACGTGCCGTATTGAGAACCCCAAGGGCGTAGTCCCTAAGATTGTTGTAGGTACTAAACGATCACTGGAACTCAAACTGCCTTCTCCCGGAAGTACTGCGAATGAAATAATGTTTTATTTCCATAAAAAAAACATATATTACATCATTCATTATAACTTGTAAATACATAGCCATATTTATCAAGTAATTATGGCTAGCAATATACAGGGTGTTTCAAAATTAATGTTGCTAACTTCGGGATATTGTTTCTTATGTCAATAGGAATGTAAATTATCATATAACTGGTGGTATTTTTATTTTAGTTTACTGTCTGTCTGTATATGATTTTTTCTATAAAATTTATATTTAAAAAACGGTTTGTCAAAATTCAACGAAACTTCAGTTTAATTGTTTTCTTGGTAAGTCCTTTTTTAGAAAACAATTTTATGTCATAAAATATTTCCGTTTAAGAAATGGTGGCCGATGCAAATGTAACCCTAAATATCAAAAAAGAACATAAATTTTGCAAACAGACTTTGTAGAATAATAACAATTGGAAAATTTAATTAAAATTTTAAAAATCCATATCTACTTCAACATACAAAATCGGGTTAAAATTAACTGAACTATGACGGAATAACGAGAACACATGGCTAAGTTTGTCTGTCATATCTAATAAACATTTAACTTTAATTTAGTTGATATGGAAAATTGGTTTTACTGTTAACATCCAACAGCTAACTTACTGTTAATACCAAACAGCTGATTTATTGGCTAACAGTTTTAACTAGCAACAGATTATTATGCAGATATAATGCTAAAGGCGGTCCCACACTTCTCGCGAACAGGCCTGAACATTCTCCCGAATGTTCACTGAACATTCCGCCCCGTATGTTCCCGTATGTATTCAAAAGTTCGTGCAGCTCCCACACTTCTCGCGAATACTCCGAACATTCGGAGTTCGGCCTAATGTTCGCTCGTGTTCGCGAGAAGTGTGGGACCGCCTAGCCAAGACTTCAGTTTTTCCGTCATAGTTCAGTTAATTTTAACCCGATTTTGTGTGTTCAAGCAGATATGGATTCGTAATTAAATTTTCTAATTTTATTATTTTATAAAGTTTTAGCAAAATTTATAGTTTTTTTTTAGATATTTAAGGTGAACAATTTGTAATGGCTGTCATTTTTAAACGGAAAGATTTTATGACATAACATTTTTCATAAAAAAGACTTACCCATAACAATAACTAACCAAAGCTTGGTTGAATTTGGTCAAGCCGTTTTTTAAATATAAATTGTATATTAAAAACCACATACAGACAGACAGACAGTAAACGAAAAGAAATAGAACACCGGTTATATGATGATTTATGTTCCTTTTAACATAAGGAACAATCTCCCGAAGTTAGCAACATTAATTTTGGAAACATCGTGTATAATTCTATGTTCACTTGTCTATACTTAAATAATACTATTACTAAGCGGAACATTATGCAGCTATTTAATGTTACAAATACATTAATACATTCATACAATACACGCACATACATAAACATTTACAGGGTGTTTTTTAACTTGCATATTTTTTTATAAAAAAATAAAAGAGGTATAATATGCAACTTGCGTTAAACGTCTATTCCCATTGTATGACATATAACATTAAAGAGGATTAAAAAGGAAACTTGTTGGTGAAAAAATAATGAATATAGGATAAATAGAGAATATTATTATGACAGGCGCGGATCAACGGGGGGGAATGGGGGAAATCCCCCACCCCCCCAAGGCAAAAGGTTGGAGTTGCGCGCGCACCCCCGCCCCGCGCCATAGCGCTACGTCGTCTGCCCGGCAGCGTCATCACGACTTGTCGTCTGATTGATGCGTCGTCAGTAGACTTTATAGTCTATGCCTACACTACACTTATGCCTTAAATACTCCAAGGTGTCCACAGACCGGAAATTCCAGGAATATCGGATAATTATGCGGGAATTTCAGCGAAAATTCGTTAAGTTAATTTAAAATGCCTTTTTAGGCCGATCTCATTAATGCCGGTTGTCGTTTACAGGTAATAAAAAACGTTTTGGTTGCCATTTTCAGCCAATAAGAAACGTTTCCGATCTTCATTTTCGGGCCATTAAATGCAACTAAATTCCTGGTTTTGACCCAACCGACGAGGAAAATTAGGCGTTCATTGGCGATAGAACGGGGACGAATCGCTGATTGTATTAGTAAAAATACGTTTTGGTTGTCGTTCGGGCCTATAAAATAGAATCCCACTTTATTTTTCGCCGGGAAAATGTGGTCAGATTGCCAATTTTTATGATTGGTCACGGTTGGATTGTGATGTTTGGCATATATTTAGGCTCGGTCGTCATTTTCGATTAATAAACACGTTGCGGCCGTCGATTTTGCACTTTAAAAGGTTTTTTCGGCAAATAAAATGCTGTAAAATGGTCTATTTTTTATGAAATATTTTTCAGTCAGTCATTTTTTTTTGTAAAACGGGGTGGGGCTGTCTTTTTCGGCCGGTAAAATGCGGCCCTTAATTTTATTGTGGTCGATGTTTTTTCCCTACACATCGCAGTATGGGTTTGTCGGTCAATTGACTTTTCCGGACGCTAAAACGAGGTGATATTGCTATTTCCATGGATAATATGTGGTCGCTTGCCACTTCAGGCCAATAAAACGCGTTCCAGTCCATTATACCAAAAAAGTTCAGTCATTTTGGTGATTTTGACCACCAAGCTGCGGCAAAATTCATGATTTTGCCCGATAAAATGCGTTCGGACGTCTTTTTTGGTAAATAAAACACAACCTGGCTTTATTTATAGCCAAGAAAATGCGGTCCGATTGCCGTTTTTGAGCGATTAAGTACATTTCCGTCATAAAATACGGTTCGTACTCAATTTTCGGCCGATAAAAAACTTTGCGGTCGTAGTTTTTGGCTGGTAATATGCTGTAAAGTTGCCGTTAAAATTAACGATTTTGGCTGATAACACATTCCCGGTCGGTAAATTTGTCCAAAAATCACAGTTTGACCGTTTTCAGTTTATTCATATTGCCTCCTGGATTGAAAATCCACTTGAAGTAATAGGTTAACGTACCTTATCCGTCGTCAATCCTAAATCACTAGTAGATGACTAGTTTCAGTAGAACACTACAGTGCGTTGCACGAGTGAAAAACCAGGCTGTCCATAAGCCCAATGTTAAAATTAACATTACTCTTATGGGCGGCCTGGTTTTTCACTCGTGCAACGCACTGTACTTCTGTAAACTCTAAGTAATAACAGAAGACGAGATAATCAGCTGACTGTCCCCTTCCTTCAAGGTCAACGTTATCAAGCAGGCATTGGTTAATCGTATCCACTCCGCACGCGTGTTCGGTATCCCCTCAGTCTGGATTCATCCTTGGCTGGCCACGCTAACTGTAGTAAATGTTTGTTTGTTAGTGAATTTCCAATGGAAAGTGAACTATTAGCATGACCCGCACGGTGAAGCTTAAGCCCGGGACCACCTTAGAAGTTCCTAACGTGACCCCCTGAACACGTTTTGGGGGTTCGTTCAAAATTGTATATATATTGTATATATATATAATTGTATATATATAATTATATAGCAGTCGCATTTTTTGTCCGATTTACTTCAAATTTGGTAGGGACGTTCCTTTCTATAATCAATTGGACAAGTACGTTGGGCAAAACAATCGGAAAACTCTAAACCCCTTTTTTTGGGGATTAATCTTTCAAATTTAGAGTTTTTGGGCCCAAAAAGGGCCAGAAAAGCTCTTGATGTGAAATTGACGAACATAAAAAGATGGGAATTAGTGTGGCGAAACTTTTAAGCCCTCTCTCGTCATTCTAGCATATATATATATATATATATATATTTACCGAGTTATAAAAGGAAATGTGTATTGACCAAACACAGTACGTTGTCTTATGGGGGTTTTACATTAGAAAAGCCTGTTAATAATGTTTTGGTGTAATTTTGTCATCCCCAACAACCTCACACTTACTTTAAAGCCTGACTGGACCTTCTCCTAACCTTAAAATGCGCAAAATTGTGTTCCCAGCATTGCAGGTAAATAGAACCAGGAGTATCAGAACAGCCAAAAAATCAATATTTTCAGATTTGAATAAAAATTGGAACAATTGTATGTTTTTAACTGATTTTGAGTTTTTATAGTTTTTTATATGGAAATTCACTTCCCTCATGTCAGCGTGCTGCGTGCGAACTCGTTTTGTATTCGTGTCCCCGTCCGTGTGTGTATGTGACATGTATAACTTTTTAAACTTTGACAACGACTACGTGTTTTACGACTAGATTTCGACGTGCAGATTTGAAAATGGGACAGCAGTCCCGAAACTAGTCATCTACTAGTGATTTAGGATTGACGACGGATAAGGTTCGCTAACCCATTACTTCAAAACCGTTTTCAGGCTAAAAATGCGGCCCTATTGACGTTTTAGTCGGCAAAATGAGAAAATATTGCTATTTTAGGCCGATAATATGATATCTCGGGTGTCTTTTAAAATCGTTTAAAATCGCCGTATCTCGGCCGATAAATTTTTTTTCGATCTATTCAATTAGTTTAAGGAGATATATTGGTTATATATTAGTACTTAGAAACTGAAACCGATATCAGACTAGATTAAGGAATTGTTGTTAGGGACTGTTTGTACTATATAGGAATTTGATGCAACGGCTCTTGAAAACTAATCAATAATATTAATTCAAATAGTATAATTGTTAAAAATGTATAAGCATAGTTTGGAAGACTTATATTTATATTTAGGAAGTAAGATATATGTATTTATTTATACGTAAATGAGTATGTTATGTAAATATGAATGTTATGTTAATATTTATCATATATTATAGTATTATATAATAATTACATGTTTTCTGTATCACTGTATAGTCGCATAGTATGTAAATAACATTTAAAAAAAACTCGACACAGGCCTTGCCTTGGAGGTTATATTTTTATTTTCTCAATAATGTTTAAGATAAGTAATTAGTAGTACTGATAAAGTCAGAACTAGTATTTAGTTTTAGTTAAGTAGACATTTGTTAAGAATGACTTTTGCACATGTTATCAAATCACTTGTTATTGTAATTCATTGTAATTGTTTTGGGAAAATAAAGTTTATTCTTTTCTTATTCTTTATATTAGTTTCGGTAAAATCTTGGTTTTCGACGATAACATACTTTAGTACTTCCGCTGGCGTGTTGGCCTTTAAATTGCGATTTGAGAATAAACTATCGCGGTATTTTTGGCCGATAAACTACGTTCACTTGTCGTTTTCGGTCTAAAAGTTACGGCGACCATGAAATGTGGTAAATTTTCCATTTTTAATCCGAAAAACAGGTAAAATTGCTGATTTAGGTCCATGGATTCAATAAAGTCGTCTTTTTAGGCCGATAATTAACACACATTTTGGTAAATAAAACGCGTTCGGATATTTTTTACAGCCGATAAAATTATTAATATGGAATTTTTAGCAAATTTCCGGGGGAGGACTTACTCCTGGATGCTGTAGTATAGCAACCAAAAATAGCTGCTCTTTACCAACCAAAAATGACCTAAGCCTGCCCCTGAACCTTTTAACGTCAGACTCTGATTTTGTGTAAAGGAAGTGAATTGAACAGTTTTGTGATGGTGAAGTATGAGTGTTTTTCAAACGAAGCAGTGTTGTGATGGGGAATGGTTAGTGTAGATGAAGCATGCCTGGGATTGTAGTGCCTAATGTTACGTAAATAAAATAAGTGTTTGTTTTAATGAAAAATGAGACACTGAAAAATATATAAGCAAGAAAATGTGAGTAGATTGTTGACTGTAGAAATACCTCTACATGAATCACGTTTTTTCATGCCAAAGACTAATCTATTTGCTCTTTTTTGCAGACGGAAAATGGCTTTTGTTTTTGTAGTTTCAGCACCCTAAATCGCAACGGCATAACTTATTTGAGGATAAAAGGAACCAAAATATGCTGAAAAAGTACATCAGTGTTTGAAAACTTAGCCAGCCTGCGAAGAATAAAAATACTACTATTGAGTTTACGAGATAAGTTGTCAATGTGTTCAAAAATACCCCCGTCGCAGCAAACCTGCGTACTCAGCGAATTTCCAATGAATGTATATGTTTCTCACTACCACATAAAGGCACTTACCAAGTTTTATAAAAATAAATTAATAAATAAATTATCTATAGCATTTTATTTATTCTTCATAAGAATAACATAGGACTGAGTATGCAGGTTTGCTGCAACAAGGAGCACAAAATATGTGTTTTTATGCAATTATCAATTTAACTCAACCAGGTAAAGCTACATACTAAGTTTTATTAATTTATGTTAATAATTAAGGGAGATATAAAACTTTACTTATTAACATTAGGGCTGAGTATGCAGGTTAGCTGCTATGGGGACAACCAACAAAATATTTGTTTTTTGTTCAAATATCAATATACCAGTACAACATGAAGCCACATACCAAGTTTCATCAATATACATTCATAAATAATCGAGATATCAAATTTTATTTATTCTCCATAAGGATAACATTGGACAACGTACTGTGTTTAGTACTTTGAATATCTCTGCAACGGTTGGACGTAGAATCACAATTTAAACACCAAAATGATTTTTTTGTGGAGCTGAAGTGATTGGTAAAAGCAAATGTGAAGTTTAAAGTAAAATTAACTGAGGAAAAGCCAAAAACCTTTTTCCCATAAGATTAACATGGGAGATTTTATGAGCATGTTTTTTTGGATTTTTTCCGCAACCACTTAACCTAGGTTAATAATTCAAAATACCATATTATTTGTTTTTTTAAGCTCTATAACATGGTCAAAACTAAAATTAAGTGTTTCAAAAATTTTAGGATGAAAAATGCAAAAAACTGATTTTTGGAAAATTTAAAACCCCCATAAACCCCCCTTCCCATAGTCCGATTTTTCTGGTTTTCGAACTTAAAGTCATAAATATCACTTTACACATTTGAGCCAAATTTCATCAAAATCGGACGTTTTTTACTCAAGTTATCGCATTCACGGACACATATATAGATATATATATATATAGATATATATATATATAGATATATATATATATATAGATATATATATACATATATATAAATTTGAACGAATAGTGTTTTAGTCATCTTGGGACCTTAAAAAAAAAATTTGTCATGGTCTCGGGCTTAAGTCTTACTATGAGACCTACGGTAATAGCTTCTTCCCTATAGGGGAAATTCGCTAAAATCAAGGCGATTACCAAATATTAAACCTAAAAAATTCGTTTTCAGACAAGAATCAAATTTAGTATCACCTACCAATGTACTAGATGGCTAGGCTATTGAATTTCCCAACTTGATATCAATTAAAGAGTTTTTTTTGTCAGTATTAACAGTGAGGTTATTATCAACTAGCCATTGCAGAAGTGAGCTACTTTGTATAAACGATGCAATCTCAAGGTCATTTCGAGAAGCATTACTGATGTTCAGAGATGTATCATCTGCAAATAGGCATAGATCAACATCTGACACACTAGAGTGAATGTCATTGACAAAGAGTAAACAAATAATTGGTTTCAGCACCGACTTCAGTGGGACTCCACAGGTAACGGCAGTTTTATGAGACTTCTGAGATGAAATACACCGATTAGCGTCTAAGTAAGGGATTTGTACGGTTTGTGTCCTACCTTCCAAAAATGAAGAGATCCAGCTCAGAGCATTGCCTCTAACAGGGGTGCCCAGAAGGGGAGGGGGAGATGGCGCTTAGAGCGCCATCAAAACAAAACTTGGGGGATTTACAATTTGGGGGGGGGATTTTTGAAACTATAAATAAATGTGACAGTTTGTGAATCACAATTTAAAATTCGTGTTTGTACGAGAGGATGCCAATAATAAATAATATTATTGGCCAAGTATTGCTATAGTATAAAATGTGCAAAATATCCTTTCTTTTGAGAGATGGCAAGTGTTCCTGTACTATAATAACCCTAGACATTTATGCTTCTGATTATAGGACCGGATTGGATTGAAACATTAATCTAAAAGATCACTTGAAACTGTTTTAGCGAATTTACCTTAAAGGGAAGAAGCTATTACCGTAGTCGGTATGGTAAGACCTAGGCCCGGGACCATGATAACTTTTCGTTTTGAGGCCCCCAGATGCCAAAAACACCATTCGTTCAAAACTGTATATATATATATATATATATATATATATATATATATATATATATATATATATGTATGTATGTGTGTGTGTGTGTGTGACCATGGGTGCGATAACTCTCGTAAAAATGATTCGATTTTAATAAAATTTAGTAAAACATGTAAAGCATCATTTATGACTTTAAGTTCGAAAACCAGCCATATCGCTCTATCCAAAGGGGTATTTTGAGGGGGTTTCATACCCCAAAAATGGTTTTTTTGAGTTTTTTACATATAATATTTTAGTAAATCCAATTTTAGTTTTCACTATTAAATTCAGCTTAAAAAAACAATTTGGTGTTTTTATCATTGCTCTACGTCAATTGGTTACCGAGATATTGAAAGTGCTAAATACAGTACGTTGTCCAATGTTATTCTTATGGAGAATAAGAAAAATTTTATATCTCGCTTATTTATCAACTTATCCTGATGAAACTTGGTATATTGCTTCATATTGTTGTGGTTTATTGATATTTGCACTAAAAACCATTTTTTGCCTATAGTTTCCGTAGCAGCAAACCTGCGTACTCAGCTCCCATGTTATTCTTATGGAGAGTAAGTAACGTGTTATCTCCCTTAATTATGAACATAAATTAATAAAATTTGGCATGTGGCTTTACCTAGTTGAGTTATATTGATATTTGTATAAAACCCTATTTTTGTGTTCCTTGCTTCAGCAAACCTGCGTACTCAGCCGCCATGTTATTCTCATGGGGAATAATTAAAAAGGTCATAAATCGTTTATTTATGAATATTAATGAAACTTGGTATTTGGTTTTATGTGGTAGATACATGTATATGCATTGGAAATTCGCCGAGTACGCAGGTTTGCTGCTACGGGGGTATTCTCTTCATGGTAGCAACCTAACCACACTTTCGGAGCTCTAACTAAGAGGACTTAGATTTAAAAACAATAATTTTGTTGTGAACAAAACGGATTTATATAAATGTAGTAGCTTATGTTATGTATTTATCTTATTAAAATACTAGGCCTACTGAATACAGGTCCTAAGCACTTTGTCTGTTCATAACCATACAGAAAATTAAAGGTTTTATCTCTAGCTAATATAAAAGATGGGGAGTAGTATTATTCAAATAAATGATTTGTGATTTATAGGATTTTTATATATATATATATTTTTCTCATACTAATACCGAGGTGTGCTGATAACCTGCTTATTTCCAATTAATTTATTTTAACTACTTACAAAATTCATGATGATTAAATGTTTATTTATTTAGGTACCCTATTGTGAGCGTGGCGAAAACACGTAGAACATTCTGTAGTATAAACTAATCCTTACTTATATATACAAATGGGATGGTGTCTGTCTGCCTTTTGTTCCTCAATCACTCAAAAACTACTGGGAATAGATTGGCATGAAAATTTACAGGAATTTTCCTTTTATACCAAATAAACACATAGGCCTATTTTCGGTTTGAAAATCATATAGGGCTTTGCCCCACGGGAGTTCAAAGTTCCCATGTATTCCTTATGGACATTAATTTTTGTTTGAGCTGATGAAAATACAAACAGCTGATCTTGATTCGTAGTAGTTCCACGGGCCAAACCAAAGAATGCAGCACACATAACCGCTTAGTTTATCTACTCTGAATTTTTTCCCCGTTGCGAAGCACGAGATTAGCAGCTAGTAGGCTAAGTTGTAAAATTAATGGCCTACAACATTAATAAAGGAAAATAAACTACGTCAAAATAAGTATATATTAACATTTAACTGTGGACATTTTCCGTATTGACTGTTTTTTAAGCAGATTCATGGAAATGGCTTAGTTAAAAAGCCTAGGATTTTCTTCACCAGTCTCTAGTGAGTTCGTTATCACTGTCAGTAAAATCATTCGTCAATCTAGTAGCTCCAGCCTAACTATAATCCTTTCACTTAACTGTCTACTTCCACCAAGAAATATGTTCTTTTTGTGGTATTAATTTCATTTTTCCACCTCACACAGTTCTTCCCAACCATTTTTTTTACTCTACAGTCTTTAGTTTATAAATATATTGTTTCGAAAATAGTTTTGTAAAATAGAATAATGTCTTCTCACAAATTCACTCATTGATTGTCATTGAATGTAGGTACTTCTCAACCTTGGTCTCCCTTTTCCAAAGTTGAAAATTAGCTATATGCTTCTTCTG
Source organism: Allygus modestus (assembly GCA_963675035.1). Taxonomy (NCBI): domain Eukaryota; kingdom Metazoa; phylum Arthropoda; class Insecta; order Hemiptera; family Cicadellidae; genus Allygus; species Allygus modestus. The sequence continues at coordinate 41,897,863 of OY776113.1, read as the reverse complement.
AAATGAGCGTCCAAAGTTTTTTTTTATAGGCAAGAAAATTACCCACAGTTTTTCTGCATCAAAAGTCCACAAGCCCAAGTCAAGTCAAGCCCAAGTCCACAAGCAGTAGCCGACCTTTCAGTTTCGTCCAGGAATAAATGTCATGGTTATGACGGAACGTTTAAAAATTTAATCCAAGTTGTATGTATCTTCTAAAAATGCATATCTCTAAATCCAAACAAACGCTAAAAATAATGTATTATGAATTAATTGAGAAATCAGTTTTGATTATTCAAAACAATCTTACTATACAGCATTCGATTTGTTTACCAAAAACAAACAATAGCCTAATAGCAAAATACACATGTTACTGTTTTTTTAGGGTTATGTTTTCTGTAATCCTAATTTAATGCAATTATTGTTTAATGACCCCCTGCACTCCCCTCGACAATCGTCTGAATGGTTTTTGTCAGCTGTTCCAGAGGAACGATTTTTTTGCGTAAACTGTTCTAAAGGTAGAAATAGATAATCTACCAAGTATATAAGGTTTTTTTTCATTGATCATTATCTGTGTCTGTATAATTCTTTTCGGCTTTGGTAGAATCTCAGTGTGATCGCTCCCCCCCCCCTCCGGTCGACTTTTTTGTAGGTATGTAGGTTCAGTTCACTGTCACAACACAAGAGCTACAAAGTTAAAGTATATTGCTGATAACGGGGGGGAGGTGTAGCCAAATTTGGAGAGGAATAGCGCCATGAGGCTTGGGGGGAGGGCACCCCTGGCCTCTAATGCCAAAGTGTTCCAATTTCTTTAAGAGCAAACCATGATTGACCATATCAAAATCTTTACTTATATAAACAAAAAATCCAAAATATGTTTATGGTCATCAAACCTTTGATACATGGTATAGCCTTTGATACATTTGATATCAAACTAAACATAGCATCAACAGTCGAAATATTTTTCGGGAAACCAAACTGTTTTTTGTAAATCAAATGGTGGTCAACTAAAAAGGGATGAAGACGGTTCAAAAATAACTTTTCTAACACTTTAGAAAAGGTAGATCAATGTATTACATTGTGAAATCTGTTCAGATCGGCGTTCATAAAATATAATCTCTTAAAAATAACGGGTTATTAAATATAATATGATAAAAATAAGGCTTTAAAAAAGAGGATTTATAATTGTTTGCTCTTTAAAATGAGCCATAAATAAACTAATCAGATAATCCTTTAAAGAGGGATTGGCTTTGAAAGTAGACATTGGTCTTGTTGGGGAAGCAGTTAGAAACGCCAAATGCTTCGTGACTGGAACCCACCTTAAAACATTATCTCTTTACACCTGAGGATCATCCGAGGAACCCAAAACTGAGAATACACCTAGAGTTGATTTGGCACCGGCGGCCCCGTAGCGGTGTGGCGCCCCTCAGTGCAGTGCCTGGGGGCGTCTAGGGGAATCAATCTATACCAGGAGCCGTGATGGATTATGGTGTGAGTGACCGTGGACAAGTCCTAGGGTATTGTCTGAGGCTACAGGTGCATTCCTCGGTAGGCGACAAGTGGAACACCCCCCCCCCAGACCAGGCCCTCAGTTCGATAGACATCTCGCCGATAGGCCACTGCACGCAGGTAAGCCTGGCTGCCGATTCACCGCTAATTTTAAATTATATTTTGCTTTAGTAATGGACTTTTGAGATTATAAAATTTCAATGATTTCATGTTTTTAAATATGTATATGGAATGATAACAATCAACTTGGTACAGTGCCTTATTTTGATCATATTATATTTAATAACCGTTATTTTGAAGAGATTATATTTTATGGCAATCTGAACAGATTTCTCAATGTAATACATTGTTCTGAACTGACTATACAGTATTTCATGAAGAGTTTTATTCTGCAACTACTATACATTTTAAGAAATACAAAAAAAATACACATTAGTCCCCTATTCTGTTTGGGTTGGATTTGTTATGCCATAGTAATAACAACTATGTTTTGAAATAAATGTCTCTGTTATTTGAAAAAAGTTCTAAATTACGGACCAACACGCCGATATACATTTATTCCCAAATAAGCGACCGTCAAAACGTCAAACAATTCTGACATCTCCATGGAACTTCTCCGTTTCATTGATAGTTCGGCGTTGATTGAAATCACTTAACTGCATGACTATTCTTGCAAGCCCCCTATAATTGTTGTTTAGAAAAGGTGGTAAATTAAGTTTTCTTGACACTGCACGTGCTAGGAAGTATTTTTGTTATATTCAGAATACGCGTTTGAGACAGCAGGTCGGCGATAAAGGTTGAAAACCTTTACCTTTACATTATTTTGTCCAACAACAAATAAAATCCGACATTTGTATAGACTATTATTAAAGTGTTAAGTGCACTGTCGGATTTGATTATTAAATTAAAATATACAATATATCAATTTTAATATGGTATTTGTTGTTTAAAACTTTTCAGGCAAATGAAATTTTAACATACCGGTACATTTATTAATGAAAATTTACGATGGTGATAACCTTTGCGACCAGTTATATAATGCAAAACTACAATGAGCACTGTTACAATGAGCCTACTTGTTGGTTGTTCCAGCTTTCATTACAGTACAGTAATTACTTTGATTCTGTGCTTTGAATGGCCTCCGATTAAAATAATAAATTGGTGTGTAACCATCACGGTTTATTACAATAAATATGGGGGAAAATAAATCATTCTTGCTCTTACTCTATTCTTATTCTTTTGCTTTAAAATGTGAAGAAACCTTCGACGTTTTTTTCATACCGTAAGTACTGGTGTGAGCTCCGTTAATTTTCCTGTCGACGTTTACTCTGTAGTACTCTTCCTACCACGTGCGTTAAATAACAGACGCTATGGCGGCAGAAGGCAGAAACTCGCTCTACAGAACCGAATCGTGGAAGAATAACGGAATTTTTTGATGTTTTTCTCGATGCATTCCCAATCTTTCCAAAAATGTGCATTTCTTTCCGTGCGGCGCGTTTCTACAGCCATATCTTACGTCAGTCAAGATTGAACGCACGGCGTAAGTTAAATGGAAATTTAGACGTCTGCAGAGCAAAAAACGCTTAATTAACACTTAATAGATGGCTCCAGTCACATGCTTCTCCCATTAGAATCAATTTTAACTTTCGAATCTCGTCCCACCACAACTGATTATCCGATTGTTGATTTATGGCTTGTTTTCCAAACTTTTTTCTTATAAAAAAAATCAACACGTAAGAAAAGAAGTAATTTAACTATAAACAGATGGTGAAAATAAAACATATCATGATGAGAAATAGAATCAAGTAAATACATAGAATTATGACGTAACACAATAGGGGAAGTAGAATAATATAAACAATCTACACACGTACAAAGTTTGATGGTCCCGACTCTCGTTATAACCATGTCCTTACTTCTTTACTTACTTGTTATTTACTCATTACTTCAGATTCATCTATTTGATGTATATTTCCTACGTCTTGCATAAAATAAATAAAATACAGTATTTTGTTGTGTTGTAAGACATATTTTATTACATCATTTGCTGTTACAACACACCATGCAAATTAAATAGTTATTTAGTATTCTATGATGTGCTATACTCGGAGACCGTGACGGTGTCAGGACAGATGCGCGGACGGAAATTTGAGCGCGTGTGAACCTTTTGATCTACGGCTCTTGGCTCAGTCAGGACATGCATTTTGATCCACGGGCAAACCAGATAGAAAACGGAGCTGAAATCGTTACACTTCCCCTCCCCCAAATTCCCCCCTTTGTTATTGTCGTACATGTGGATAACAACACTATATTTGTATATATATATATATATATATATATGTATATATATTTATTTATTTATTTATATATATACAGGGTGTCCAAAAAGTCCCGGGTCGGTTAAATATTTTTCGAAATATTTAAAATAGAGCTTCAAAACTTTGCACAAAGTTACTGGGAATAAAAATCTATTTTAACACATATTCAGTGATCTGATACTTCCTCAGGGGGACGGCCCGCTAGGAGTCAGAAGAAAATCTTAAATGTAAGCATAGGTTGATATGCATATCAAATAAAAGGTCTTTATTAGTAGAGTACAGAGCCGCAAACCCGACCTCAAATGGATAACCGAGTAAAAAATGACAGCCGTTCAAAGATGGCTTGAGTTTGCAGCTTAGGTAAATGTAATCAAGTTCATGGAACACACTATCAGTCACAATTAACTTTCTCTTTTAGGTTTATCATGGCTCATTCATTGTCCTTGTTTGTTTTATTTTCGATCCCTCTCATAAATAATGAAACTTATTATTCTACAACAGTATTAATTGTAAACAGTTTTGGGTTAGTAGAGTTAAAATCTAAAAGCTCGTCAGTTTATTTTCTACATTAACCCAAGTTGCAAACTCAAGCCATCTTTCAACGGCTGTCATTTTTGACTCATTTCTCCGTTTGAGGTCGGGTTTGCGGCTCTGTACTCTACTAATAAAGACCTTTTATTTGATATGCATATCAACCTATGCTTACATTTAAGATTTTCTTCTGAGTCCTAGCGGGCCGTCCCCCTGAGGAAGTAGCGGATCACTGAATATGTGTTAAAATAGATTTTTATGTCCAGTAACTTTGTGCAAAGTTTTGTAGCTCTATTTTAAATATTTCGACAAATATTTAACCGACCCGGGACTTTTTGGACACCCGGTATATATATTTATGTGTTCGTAGGCACGATAACTCTCGTAAAAAAGGTCCGATCTTGATGAAATTTGGTACAGACGTGTAAAGTTCCATTTATTTGAACAATTTGAAAACCAGACGAATCACACCATCCAAAGGGGGGTTTTGGGGGGTTTTTGTCCCCCAAAAATTTTTTTTGGGGCTTTAACATGTAATTTTTATTTGAATGAAATATTTAATTATACCATTGAATTAAGCTTAAAAAACAAACAATTTGGTATTTTGATCATTGCTCTACGTCAATTGGTTACTGAGATATTGCAAGTGGTAAACACAGTACGTTGTCTAGTACGTTGTCTAATGCTATTCTTATGGAGAAAAACAAATTTTATATCCCGCTTATTTATGAATATAATCTGACAAAACTTGGTACATGGCTTCATCTGGTTGTGGTTTGTTGTTGTTTGCACAAAAAACAAAATTTTCACTAATGGTTCCCGTAGAAGCAAACCTAGGTACCCGGTCCCCATGTTATTCTTATGGAGAATAATTCAAATTTTATTTATCGCTTATTTGTGAATATAGTTTTATGAAACTTGGTATGCGGCTTTATATAGTATTAAGACATTGTAAATCGCTGAGTACGCAGGTTTGCTGCGATGGGGGTATTTATATATGTATACATATATATATATATATATATATATATATATATATATATATATATGGTATATACATATATATGTATATACATATCCGTAAGCACGATAACTCTCATAAAAAGGTCCGATCTTAATGAAATTTGGCACAAATGTGTAAAGTTCCATTTATTTGAATGAGTTCGAAACCCAGACGAATCGTACCATCCGAACGGGGATTTTTGGGGGGTTTTTGTACCCCAAAAATGTTTTTTTGGGGCTTTAACATGTAATTTTTATTTGAATGAAATATTTAATTATACCATTGAATTAAGCTTAAAAAACAAACAATTTGGTATTTTGATCATTGCTCTACGTCAATTGGTTACTGAGATATTGCAAGTGCTAAACACAGTACGTTGTCTAGTACGTTGTCTAATGCTATTCTTATGGAGAAAAACAAATTTTATATCCCGCTTATTTATGAATATAATCTGACAAAACTTGGTACATGGCTTCATCTGGTTGTGGTTTGTTGTTGTTTGCACAAAAAACAAAATTTTCACTAATGGTTCCCGTAGAAGCAAACCTAGGTACCCGGTCCCCATGTTATTCTTATGGAGAATAATTCAAATTTTATTTATCGCTTATTTGTGAATATATTTTTATGAAACTTGGTATGCGGCTTTATATAGTATTAAGACATTGGAAATTCGCTGAGTACGCAGGTTTGCTGCGATGGGGGTATTTAGGGTACCCCCATAAATATATACATATATACTATATATATAAAATATGTATACATATACATATTTTCGGTTTCACAACAAAATCAAATAAAAATTAATTACCGTGTCTTAACACTAGTAACTCTAGTCCTCGTCCTCATTATACCGGTTACACCAACAAAGGTTCAGTTAAATTATTACAACTATTTAAAAATTAAGTTTCGTTTACGCCACAGCATTGACTATAATAGTTGGGACTATAACTGTCTGGACATAAAGAGCGTCAGTCAGTCAACTGTTGTTGCCAGCTTGTAGGCGACTTTGTTGTAAATGAGATTTGTATTGTAGTGTTTGGTTTAAACACTGCTTTTGTTGCAAATCATTTAGGTTTCAAGACTTGCCTTCTGTGAGCTAAAAACCAGACCAGCTATTCATCGCCCCAGAGGATTAGCGACACTACCGACCCACGCCGTGTCCACCGAGATCGTCATGTCCGAGTTCGTCACATCTATGAAAATCAATGAGCCGTACTAATTAGGGTCGGCCGTCTACCTGCCCCGCCGGGTATGTCATGCCTCCTCCTCCCGAACGGGAACAACTTATCCTAGTCACAGATCACAAGAGAACGGTCAAATACCGTTCTGAATCTTTACGCTCAGAGTTTACTGATGTTTGTTCTTCATGTAGCTGAAAATTACAACTAGCCTGTACATTTCGCCGAGCAATATTAAAAGTGTTAAATATAAGTTCAATTAAACTTTTATCCATGATTGGATTTGGTTGTTATATTTATTAAACTCTTAAATTGTAAGAATGTATTTAACATATTTTTAAGTAAGTAATTGCGAAAATATCATATCAAAACTACTACAACTTTGGTAAATTTAAACTGACAGCTGTACTATTGTATTTTTAAGGCTGTTTTTCGGACTCACGAACAAACATCAATCGGCCTAATTCATCCTTTCAGTGCGATATGTAGTCGTATGACTTCAATTTTGTCATCAATTTTGTCACGAGTTAGTTTGTATAATTTTTAGCTACATGAAGAACCAACATCAGTAAACTTTGAGCGTAAAGATTCAGAACTGTATTTGACCGTTCTCTTGTGATCTGTGACTAGGATAAGTTGTTCGTGTTCGGGCGGAGGAGGCATGACATACCCGGCGGGGCAGGTAGACAGCCGACCCTAATTAGTACGGCTCATTGATTTTCATAGATGTGACGAACTCGGACATGACGATCTCGGTGGTGACCCCCCACGCGCACTCACCCTCACACATTTCCGGCCTACCTGCTGCTAACTGTTCCTCGATGAGTCACATACTAGGCCTTGTCAGCAAAACTGCAACTTTAAAACAATCGACTTTATTTTATTCGGTTTGTATTATTTACATTTTCCACATTATTCTATGAATATAGAATCCTAACATGGCGTAATTATGATATTCCTAAGAGTTTGTAATTCAAGTTTTATATTTAACTACCTGACCCATATAAATGCTTAGGCATATTTTTTTTAACGCTGTACAAATATATATATAAGTATACTATATAGCTAACGGTTCCTCGATGAGTACTAGGTATTTTCTGCAAAACTGCTACTTTAAAACAATTGACTTCATTTCATTCGTATTCTATTACTCACATTTTGTACATTATTCCATAAATATAGAGTCCAAACGTGGTGTAATTTTGATTTGCAATTAAAGTTTTATATTTAACTACCTGACCAATATAAATATAAAATCTTAGACATATTTTATTTTTACCGCTGTAAAAATGTGTACAATATATAGATGGGCAAGAAATTTTGGTCGAACATAATTCTAGTCTTGCACGCTTACAAAAGATTCATATTCCATGCTATAGCCCGGAAAAATGTAGTTGGTTATCTACAAAATTAAAGGAAGTGCGGTTCTTAATTTTCTTAATTACCTAGTTAATTTTTTTTATTTCCACCCTACAAGCCATGCGATTTGAATAAATGAAATGTAACTATAATAAAGAAAGATTTAACCAATTACTCTTTGTTTGCTACAATCTTGGAGTATGCAACATTTTTAAAATAGTAGATTGACTGAAACATTATGAGATTAAAAAAAAAACCTTTATATGGATGAAGAATGCAAATTACTAACCTACATTTGATTATTAGTGAATTTCCTATGGAAAGTGAACTATTAGCATGACCCGCACGGTGAAACTTAAGCCCGGGACCAACATAGAAGTTCCTAATGTGACCCCCTGAACACATTTTGGGGGTTCGTTCAAAATTTTATATATATATATATATATATATATATAGACATACATATATATATATATATATATATATATATATATATATATATATATATATATATATATATGTGTATGCACTCTAGCGGTCGCATTTTTTGTCCGATTTACTTCAAATTTGGTAGGGACATTCCTTTTTGTAATCAGTTGGACAAGTTCGTTGGGCAAAACAATCGGAAAACTCTAACCCCCTTTTTTGGGGATTTTAAATTTAGAAATTTGGGTTTTTGGGCCCAAAAAGGGTCAGAAAAGCCCCGGATGTAAAATTAACGAATGAAAAACGGTGGGAATTAGTGTAGCGAAACTTTTAAGCCCTCTCTCGTCATTATAGCATATATATTTACCGAGTTATTAAAGAAAATGTGTATTGACCAAACACAGTACGTTGTCTTATGGGGGTTTTACTTCAGAAAAGCCTGTTATTCATTTGTTGGTGTACTTTTATCATCCCCAACAAGCTCACGCCTACTTTAAAGCCTGACTGGACCTTATCCTAACCTTATAATGCACAAAATTGTATTCCCATCATTGCAGGTAAATAGAACCAGGAGCATCAAAACAGCCAAAAAATCAATATTTTCAGATTTGAATAAAAATTGGAATAATTGTATGTTTTAAACTGATTTTGAGTTTTTATAGTTTTTTATGTGGAAATTCACTTCCCTCACGTCAGCGTGCTGCGTGCGAACTCGTTTTGTTTGTACTGTAATCTGTGTCGTATTTATAAATACAGTAACACTTTTATAAAGGTACTGCTTTCATGAGTTCCTTCATGAGTTTGAAGCATTTCTTCACGTTTTTCCATTTTATAAATTTTAAGTACAGTTTAATTGTACTTTCAATTTGTTTAAATTAGTAATATAGTATTGATCGAGTGAAAAGTATTCTAACATTACATTTGTATGTACAATATTCAGACATACTTACTAAACAATAAGAAATATAGTTTTTAAATGTTGTCCTTTTGTGTTAGGCTTTAATTGAACAATATTCTTTTCCCAAACAACATCAACTGTATTACTTAATCCATATTCTAAGATAACTACCAATAATTTTTTAGAGTTCACTAAAATTCAACCTAAAGCTAGAATTTGAACCATAATTGAAAAATCCTTTCACACCTGTAAACCTTTCGTACACTTGACATGTAGGAGGAAGTGAATGAGGGAAATACTGAACGGCTTATGCCCAACCTGTGCACGTAGCGCAAAATATTATTCAATGTAAATATTTAAAATCCCAGACTACACAACACAGACATAATTATTTGTTTAATACTACTTTATTTGTATATCAAACTGTAGGTACTTTATCTCTGCCTCTGCACATGTTATGTCATAATATTTGTTTGGTATTAATACGTTTAAAGCGTGCAACAACTGCCACGAAACTCGTTGGTAGTTTATTTTGTTGTTATTATACTACGATTAATTTATTTTTTAATACTAGAGTGCTTGAGGATAATTTTGTCTTTCGTCTTTACAGACTTATTAGAGTTCAGTTGTTATAAGGCAGGGAAGTAGGGAAGAAAACTTTATTGACAAGGTAATTACAAGGTCTCAAGACGCTAAGTGTCAAAATTCAGTTGTTGAGTTGTTATGTGTGAGCGAATTTATGTTCGTTCGAGGTTTTTATCAACTAGCCCCCAAAAAGAAATTATGTAATAATATTTGTTTGGCAGCTACCGGGTTCAAATAAATGCTTATATATCATAACATTTTCAACAGATAACAGTGGTGGGTAGTCGTGTATTGTCCCCGTCTACTCGCTATTTCTATGAAGGAGGTGGCGATCTGTCGGGTACGCTACCGACAGATCGCCACCTCCGAGAAGGGAAGGTGGCGATCTGTCGGGGTGGTGACTTGTCGTGGTCGTGCGAGGTGGCGATCTGTCGGTAGCGTACCCGACAGATCGCCACCTCCGAGAAAAAAGGTGGTGATCTGTCGGGGTGGCGACTAGACGGCAATGATATTTCTAGAAGTAAGCCATTTTCAATTTTACGAAGTGGCGATCTGTCGTCTATGATCAAAATGCCGAGGTGGCGATCTGTTTGGGCTGGCGACTAGACGGCGACCCTATGACAAAAATATTACCCTTGAAAAGTTAAAGCCGGGAATTGTTAAAATTATAAGATAGATTATATTTACCCTAACTATTGTGAAATGGATAGGCCTGTCTCATTTTTCTATCGAGATCGTTTGTAACACAGATAGTAAATAGAGAACTAACGTTAAAAGGACCGGAAACGTAAATAAATATGCACGATTAGATTAGAGATTGGAATATTGTAGTCTACGTTTACAATACAATACAATACAATTTGCAATATTATTGCAAATTTAAATTTTAGAAGGTGAGATAGTCTAGAAAAATTGGGTGCGAATCTAGAATGTTAAACATATTCTCACATACGGAGCTTATGCGCTAACGCTAACCTTCTCAGTATTATTTAAAACGAAATTGAGCCAATGAGACATTTTCTTTTTAGAACTGTCTAATGTTCTTTCGAAAAATCTTGAAAAATATGCAACCATGAATGTAAACATATACAGCTTATTTTAGGCGTAAGTTTCAGAGCTCTTATTTTAAATAACATATAAATCGTGTATACGACGGTATCTTTAATTTTTCGAATTTAAATTTAGTTTCAAATTGAGGTGTGTATTATTTGAAAGCATTTTCGAGAAAAAAACAATATTTTTTCATTCCAAACAGGCAACGCACTACCGTACGATAGTTTTGTTTGTTTGCGTCAGTAGACGTGTTCGTCTTTTTGTAAACCTAAACAATCTATAAATCATTACGGTGGCCTATGTTTTCAAACTCGAACTCTCGCTTTTGGGGTTAACCTTAGATAAGCGTAAACGACATCAGCGCTAGCGGCCACTTCACGCACACCGAGATTATAAGCCCCGTTAGATAACTTTTGGGAATTTATGATGATCGATAATCTGCTTCATGTTAGGAAACGCAACAAACCGCCAGAAATTCAAAACTTGAACGAGATGTATATTACGCATTGAATGCCATCCGGTCTCGTATTTCTGCTTCTGTAAGTACCGTACCGCGTCGAGCCCGGCAACTGCTGTACTTTGTAGATCAATATTGTAATATCCTAATTGCTCTCAATGACATCTTGACGCGAGCAATTGGGTCATTACCGTTCGGTCATTAGTGTTTATAATAATATACATGGACATGAGACGATGCTGCAAACATTGCAAACAGATATTGTAGTCCAGTATCGCGTATCTTTACGATATCGACAATGGACACAATAAATTTAGTCATCATTTTATAGCCGGTTAAAGTTTATCTACAATTTTTTACAATTTAAATTTGCTTCTCATTAATCTGCATTAATCATTCTGCATTATATAATTAATAAAATATTTTTATACCAGTCATATTTATCCATAGAATTTAATATAGTGTTTAAATGTTTCTGGCCTAAGTTCAGGAAATTACTGTCTGTCTGGGTACTCGTCAGCCCTCTTTGTGGCAAGTTTTTTTTTATTTTTGGAATTGTCATTTCACTTTTGTGGGAAAATTATATATTACCGAATCGTTTAAAATTGCATCGTGGCATCAAAACTAAAACTAATTAAGGATTTTTTAAATTATCAGCTTGAAATGCATTAATAACATCCCAAAGTTTGTAATTCGATATACACTAATTCTATATTAACATGTGTAATTTCACAAAGACTGTTATGATTTACTTATTTTATTTTACAAGATGCTAACTTTTGAAATAGTTTCAAAGCTTGGTTTTGATTTTACCACAAAGAAGTGAAAAATTGGGCTTCAAATTTTGTTTTTTGATGGTTTAAAATGTGTGTGTTTAAAATAGTCTAAAGTGATATATTTAACATAATTATAATAAAACCATATTAGGTATAAATTTAAATACAAATACCAATTCCTCCCCTGCATTTCGTTTTGAGTACCAAGTCCATTTACACTAACATGAAATACCTTTGAGCCAGTAGTATTTTAGAACTGTAGTGAATTTTTGTAAAGCCTCTAGCTTACTGCAGAAAAGTAAATGTTGCGTAGGACGAATTAAATGTTATTAAACGTAGACCATATTCTGTGATAACTCAAAACTGAGGCCGATAAACGTTAATTAAAGTTGCACCAAGTGTTTAATAGTAAGATAAGCACAAACAGTGAACAGTAAAGATTATGTAACAAGAACACAACCATAGTTTTACAACGATCAACTCATTCCTTGCGACTCTTTTTAAATTTTTGAGAAGGTCCAAACAAATTATGATGGCGTTAAAATTGGCGTCCAGGATTTCTACGATGAGGTATTAGTATTATACAAACTATTTAGACAGGGTTCCAGTCACGAATGGTTCTACCTGCTTCTCCCTTGAGACCATTTTTCATCGATTGTACGGTATTTGGCCCCATTCCTCCTCAACAGATATTAATTAATCATTGATTTATGTTTCATTTTAAATTTTTAAAAATACCTACTAAATTCAGGGAACAGAATTTTGCTATTACAAATAATAATACCCCCGCAGCAAACCTGTGTACTCAGCGAATTTCAGATGCATAGATTTGTATCTTAATGCCACATAAAGCCATATTTCAAGTTTCATCAATATGCATTCATAAATAAACTGTTTATGACATTTTAATTTTTCTCCATAAGAATAACATGGTGGCTGAGTATGCAGGTTTGCTGAAACCAGGAACGCAAAAAATGTTTTTTTTTATACAAATATAAATATATCTCAACTAGGTGAAGCCACATACTAAGTTGTATTAATTTATGTTCATAATTAACGGAGATGACATTTGTCTTATTCTCCATAAGAATAGCATGGGAGCTGAGTACACAGGTTTGCTGCTACGGGAACTGTCAGCAAAAAAATTTTTTTTGTGCAAACGGTATGAAGCAATATACCAAGTTTCGTCAGGATAAGTTGATGAATAAGCGAGGTATATCATTTTTCTTACGCTCCATAAGAATAACATTGGACAACGTACTGTGTTTAGAACTTTCAATATCTCTGTAACCAATTGACTTAGAGAAATGATAAAAAAAGCCAAATTGTTTGTTTTTTAAAGCTGAATTCAATAGTAAAATGTAAAATTTGATTACCTAAAATATTGTATGTAAAAAACTCAAAAAAACCATTTTTGGGGTACAAAACCCCCCCAAAATAACCCTTTGGATAAATTGATCTGGCTGGTTTTCGAACTTAAAGTCATAAATGTTGCTTTACATGTGTGTACTAAATTTCATAAAAATCGGACCGTTTTTACGAGAGTTATCGCACCCACGGACATATATATATAGTTTTGAACGAATGGTGTTTTTGGCATCTGGGGACCTCAAAACGAAAAGTTATCATGGTCCCGGGCCTAGGTCTTACCATGCCGACTACGGTAATAGCTTCTTCCCTATAGGGGAAATTCGCTAATACTGTAGTCCAATACGATTCCAAAGCATTCAATATTCATGCGCTTGTTTAATGGGGATATTTTAGCCAAAACATTTTCACTAGAGTGGTTAAGAATAAATTTGTATAGCATCGTTCAAATTGCCTTACATAACATATATACTTTTAAAATATTATATTACAAGGTAGTAAAATTGTTGAGCCATAATTTCTTCCTCAAAATTAGCTAAATGTAAAAGATATACCTTTGCATTCCTTGTCAATCTTAGAAAAAAATAAAATCATTTAAAATAATAGGTAAGAATTGTTGGTACATACTATGTACTTGGATTAGTAATGTTTGACACAAGTTAAACTTAAACTCAACCACTTGGAAAAACAATTTGAGAAATTTGTTGACAAGTTTGCTCTCTTTTCCTTTGAAATATACATTTTACATTTAAGTGGAGTGATACCTAAATGGACTATTTATAGCAATATATCATGATATAATTTTGGAATTAATTGAAAAATAAGAACTTGGTAACTTTTGTTTTAGATTACTTTATTTGTTTGCTTGATATTAGCCTATACCTTTCTTGCCAAAATATTCACAGTTGGCCAGTAATAGTTTGGCACATACACTGCCTTTGAATGATTTATTTATCTCACCAATCTTTGATATAATTTCCCGCTTGAATCCCGTAGTGAAAAGGGACATAAAACATCTGACAGGTTCTTTTCTTCTTTGATTAGAAGTATTCTCAATTTGGCTAAGGACACTTAGTATCAGATATAAAAAAATGTCTTTAGTGTTTCTTCCGGGAAATTATTACCCTTTATATTTCATAAACCAGATTTGCAAGGCATTAATTATAAAAATTATACATTAAATATTGTACTAGGTGTGCAAAACCAAATTGTAAAAATTTACACATATACAGAAATATATTACGTTTAATTTAAATTTGAGTTTATAAACCTCAGGGTGACTTCCCCTTTCACTGCTTCTTATGGGTGTTTTGTTAAGACTCCTGATAGATTTAAATTAATAAAGCTCTACAGTATTTTTATTTATTGAAGTCTAGCCAAACGATAAGGTAGATGAAAACCGCTTATTTCCAAGTGCTTTGTTTAATGATAACAGAGAAAACATGTTACATTGCCCCATCATGCGATGTGCAAACAACTAATAAATAACCATCAAACAATTCATCATCTCATCGTTGACCTTTTTCATATCTTGGCTCTAATTAATCTGCTCTTATTAGTAATTGCTGAGTATTGCTGAGCTTCTTGTTCCTACCCTTTTCTGATACACCTTTGTGTTTACATATCAAGATAAATTGCGACATACACGTCTTCAGTTTGTAAGCAGAGGCCTTTTCCGATTAGTCGTAATAGACATGATAATAACGTTTTTTACACAAAACTGTTATGTATTATTTTGCAGAATTAAAATAAGAAATTATCTCTTTGGCCTGTAGGTTATCTTTTAACTGAACCGGTTTCTAACGCATACCATCTTGTTTGTGGGAGTTCGTTATTTTGTTCTAGTTTGCTTAATTTAGTTTCTCCGATAAGAACTTATGAACAATTTATTCTCAATAGAGTTTTCGTAGTCTCAGTATCCTCTTAATAGTCTACGATTCACCGTACCTGCTGCTCAGAAGGGTGAGTATATCATTTGTTTGAAATATTCCAAAATATCTTTACTATAACCCACTTGTGGTAAACATAGTGATTGTATGTAGTATATTAAGTAACAGTAATGAATTTACTTTTAAGTATCGGTAAATGAAGTGATGAAGGTTTGTGTATCGGTAATATGAATTTATATTTAAATATAATGCTTGCATTATTTATATATATAATTATATATATAGTCAAGTAATCAAACTGTAAATCATAATAATAATTCGACTGACAAAATTCTAACTACATTTTCCAAGAGGTAAAAGAAAATTAGAGTTTTTTTTATACAGGGTAAGAATCACAACCTCGACTAATAAACCAAAACAAAACCGTCAAATTTAAATCTTTTACCAGTGGCGGCTCCAGCCAGGGGGCGCGGGGGGCGCGTGCCCCCCCCTTGGGCTCAGAAAGTGTGTAATTAATGGGTAATAGCATTGACTATATATCTGTACTAGACTGAAAACCTTATGGGCCCGTCTGATAACAAAAGAAGCGGGATTCTCCACGTAGTTCTGACAGAACTGGATAGAAATCGCCACCATCGCACGCCATGGTGGACGTAACTCTACAGGTGTATAGCCAATGGTAATAGTGTGACGCTGTCTGTCACTGTACTAGTTTTTGTGTTTAATATTTGCGAATACATTATTTACACCAACACGTCTTACCTACTGGGCGATGCTCTACAAAACGGGGCCTCCCCTATAACGGGCCGCTACGAATAGTTTTAACAGTACAATGATCATGGAATGTCTAGGCCAAGATAGTGAACCCCGTTGGTAGGACGATAAGGAATCATGTCGCCATATAACGATACGTCCTTTATATATGTGTGTTGAGTAACTTACTGCATCCAAACATTTGTAAGATAAACACTTGCCGATCGATACATACAATTGGGGAGTCACTGAGCTCCTTAAATCCGACAAAAACAACTTACTATCTGTAAGGTAAAGGCACCGGCCAGGGCTGAGCATCTCCTAGGGTAACGCACTACAGCAACGGCCATTGCCTTTGGCCGCCCTAGGAGAACACGCCACAGCACCGGCCAAGGGGCTTGGTCTGAGCATTTCTAAGATTTACGCACCTCAGCACCAGACTATTGCCTTTGGCTGCCCTAGGGCAACACACCGCAGCACCGGCCGGCCTAGGGGCTAGGGCCGAGTATCCCTTAGGTAACGCACCACAGCACCGGTCTATTGTCTTTGGCCGCCCCAGGGGAACACACCGCAGCACCGGCCTATTGCCTTCGGCCGCCCTAAGAGAACACACCGCAGCACCGGCCTAGGGGCTTGGGCCGAGTATCCCTTAGGTAACGCACCACAGCACCGGCCTAGTGCCCTTGGCTGCCCTAGGCGCACACACCACAGCACCGGCCTAGGGGTTTGAGACGAGCATTCTTAGGGTAACGCACTACAGCACCAGACTATTGCCTTTGGTTGCCCTGGTGGCACACACCGCAGCACCAACCCTGCAGTCTTCCTCAATCTTCTTCTTTTATGAAACCTTTGCGTTCTACCTTAACCATTTTGTGCGCGTTGGTTTAGCCTTTAGTAGTGCGTGTAAGTAAATTAATCGGTATAAAATGTTTGTTTTTATAGGTAGTAGTTGTATAAAATGTGTATATTTATGTACCTACTGTTTATTATCAGTGGAATACATCAATATTGCACATTTCATTGCGAAATAAGTGTTACAAAGTAGTGTTTTATTTGTTAGCATCATGATTGAATTGAATTTAGCTAGTACTAACAACTGCCTCCCGTTACTGAGGGACGTTATCGTTTAGTGAGAAAAAAAAACTCAAGTACGCCCCCCCCTCAACAATTTCCTAGATCCGCCCCCGTCTTTTACAATAACTTTATGTTCGAAGGATGATAATAACACTAACCTGAAAAATAGGGCACTGTTTTTTTAAGAAGGAGATGAAAAGAAACTCCTTATATTGTGCTATTACAGGAACTTTTATTTTCAAAAGTTTTAGATTAAAATTTATTGTGTTTAACAAATCTAGCAGTCAAACAAAATTCTCTCAAAATTGTTCTTTGACTAGACTAGAATACTTTATTCCACCTCGCATTCAGGACCACTGACTGACACAGGATTCGAACCCTTGATCCAAGAACTACCCCTGGCCAGGAGGGTAGCACCTTAGACCGCTTTTAGCCAATGATCATAGACTAGCATCTGTATCGAACCAGGTGTTATTACAGTATGAGCGCTAAAGGAGTTAGTTCCGCTTTTGACTGCTAGGTTACACTACATAACAACACTTACAGTAACCAACAACAGTAACAACATTGAAACAGTTACAGTGTACACTAACCAGTTACAGTAACATTGCTTAAACAGTAACCAACAATATATTTAAGTAGCCGATTTAACAGCTGATATAATTGGCTCTTGGCAGTCAAAGGGTTAAACAAATATATCATCTGACTAATAGGGATAAGAACTTTATTTGTTCTCTGTTTATGTATTCATGTCAAGCACTAATCAAGCATGCTTTACACAAACTTGATTTTAATTTTCTCTCTAAGGTAAAACATCCTCCCCTTTAGTCTTAAACTAGTTGATGTACTCGATCTTCGCACAGGTTAGAAAGGTTGAGATCTTGATACAGCTGTTCTTACTTCTGCTCTTTAAACTGTCAAATGGAAGTATCCACAGCTGTTGAATCCACAGCTGTTACATATCAAGATAAATTGTGACATATGTATTCAGTTTGTAAGCAGAGGCCTTTTCCGATCAGTCGTAATAGACATGTAATATATTGTAATATATTACAATATATACAATAATGTATATAAAATAAAGTATATAAAATATATATAAACTTTATTTAATAGTATATAAAAATATATATAATAATGTAGACACGTGAATCTTAATCAGCTGATAGAATTTTCATCAGCTCAAACCAAAGTGAATGTCCATAAGAATAACACAGGGTTGGAATGGTGAAGCCCCGTGGGGCAAATCCCTCCTCAGTGGGTGTCTATGATATAAGAGGAGTCTACATGCAAACTTTTGTGCTTCTAGGTGCAATGGTTTGGCCTGGGCGTTGATCGGAATTTGGTATTTATAGATATAGATATGGATAAAGGGACCTTCTACTTAAGCTAAACTTACTGATAAACTTTGTATCTATTACCAAAATACCAAAATATATAAATACTCATTACTATTAGATTTCATTTAATTGTTAGCTGTACCTTTATGATAACAAACACAATCCATGCACACATATACCCTTCTTACACAATTTTAAAACCACTATTGAATAAGAATTTCAAAAAGCCTATCATCAGCTAAACTACATCTTTAATTACCGGGACCAAAACTATCGCAAATACAAATATATTCACAATTCTAACATGTTTTCCAGTCTGTAAATCTACAAACTGGGTGTAAAATGTCCCCTCTAATTTTTTATTAGTGAAGATAAACAAACTCCCTCTGGGAAGTAATTGTTACTTAAGGGTAGTATCTTTATTCAAAAAATTCAAAAATTGGGGATTTTGGAGAACTCAAAATTTGTAAATGTAAGCCCCCTTTGATTGACCTCCTAATTTAAAGGGCTTTAAAAACATAGACAGATGGGAAAATCTAGATATCGCTATACCTTCCCTAACGAAAATGATATCCAGTCAAAGCTTATTTCAAGAGTTAACCAGGAACCATCAATTCATGTCAAAAAATAATAAAAATATTTTAAACCAGTATTTTTATTTCTAGCAATTGTAAAAATACCTATATAAAAATTAAATTTGAACATTTGGTAAGCGCTTGTTTTGTTTCTTCTCTGTGGCTCATGTTCCCTGGTGCTGGTGAACTTTTAACATGAATTTTGACTAGCCACCATGCTTGTTAGGGAAGAGATAGCAATCTCTAGTTTTCACCATTCATGTAATTTTTTAAAGCTCTTTCAAATGAGGGGTCACTAAAAAGAGGCTTCCATTTGAAAACTTTGAGTTTCCCCCAAAATCCCCCATTTTTGGGGTCACTCAAATATTTCAAAAATATCCAAATACACTTATCCAGCATCAATTCAGCACAGTTACTGTCACCACCCAACGGATATTTGTTTATTTTAACAAATAAAAAAAAGAGCAGTGTCTAGACTATATGTGGCTATCTGTGAGAGAAATTTTGAAATATAAAATGTGGATATTCGGTAAATTGTAGGTTTATAGGATGTGGCTCGAATTGAAGGTAAATTGAAGGCCTATCTTCAGAAAAACACTAATTATTTTGGAAAATAGCACATCAACCAGAAACATGGATGAATCGTCCCCATCTAAGTAGAGTATGGGTACAGTTAAACATCTGCTTTGATTAAATTTCCTCAAGTGTTTTCAGAGTTTGCATTAATTACATATTTACACGTGTTTTTTTTTGTTTTGTTGTTGTTTTGTATTTCAACGCCAATGGAGTTTTGTTAATAAAGTACACAAACGCTTTTAGGGAAAGTGGTCCAAACCCCTCAAATTTTTGTTTACATGAAAAAGATTTTTGTGTTCAAATAAGAAGTTAGGTGCTACAGCTCCTATAAGCCAAAAGTACATTACTATTTAACATTAAATAACAAATAAAAGACATTTTGTATGTACTTATTTAAAAAATTCTAATTGCTAAATATCTTTAAAACATTTAGACCTGTATGATTAAGTGAGAAAAATCAATTACAGCATAGCAAATATAACTGATTTTGACCATTACTTAGCAACAAAAAAAGTCCTTCACAGCACGAGTTATCTGTCAACAAAATGTAAACCTTGATCAGAGAAGAGGGTTTATGACCCCGACCCATGACCCATTCAGATCAATGACCCTAATCATAATTGATATGTAAGTTATCGTTTCTTGACGTGAGATTCCAGAAAATTTCAACATCACAATTGCTTTTTATATTAGTTAATCTAAAAAGGCAAGAATATGTAACAAGACTCCAAGATCATTGGGTTTGTTGGTGTTCTATACAGAATCACATGATATAGGTTCTGTATCCAAAATCCTAACAAATGTTTCACAGTTTTAGTTAGAATATTTTTTTATTTTTATATTTTGAAACCACTTCCACAATACTGCACAAAAACCTGTACAGTTTGTCCTAAGGGGAAGTTAAGTTAACCCTTTAGGGATTGGAGTAGTAGATAGCGATTAATTTCCACCCTGATGCTTAGTATAAATGATTTTATTCATTATATAAATAATATGTTTCCAACTGTAGAATATGATTCAAATCAGTATCACCTTAACAAACATAAAATATAATAAAAGTTTTGTTATAAATTAGAGTTATATTTTAAATATTATCATACTAGGTTTTGACACGTTATACCAGCTGATAAGCTATACCAATTAATGTAAAATATGAGGTGAATGTGTGGGTTTATTATATAGATGTAACCCAACCCACATCGAAGATGTGGGTCATTAAGATATGTTTAAAAATTCCATTACCATAAATTAAAACCGTGCCTGTAAGAGCTCATTGCTGTTTGGTGACTTTGCAAGAAAGTGTAAAAAGTGTTAAGTTGTAAAAGTGTTAAAGTTTTACATTCAAATGAATTCATCCACCACATAGAGAAAATAAAACGAGCAAAGCAAATGGAACATATAAATTACTCAGACACTTTATAATTTTGTGGTAAATATGTATGAACTATATATGAGTATAGGATGAGAGAGATGCTCAGGTCATCCTTGTTGGTGACAAACACCAAGCCAGTAAACTAAGAGCCCAAAGATTATTAACGACCAGAAGACCTATAGTTAACGCTTTTAGTGCCAGGTGAGAAATAAAAGTTCCCATCCAAAAGTGCCAAGAATTTTCTGTGATTGATATAAGAATTGATTTTCATTATATCCAGTATTCCGATTTTCAACTTTGTGATTGATTGAAAATATCTGAGAGTCTATTTGGTTGTAATGACGACTTCAGTTCAGTTGCTACTACATATCCGGTTGACTTGTGGTTAACAGGTTGGCACTGTATGCATGTTTAAAAACCGACTAGATCCCCAGATTATTTATTTAAAGTTCCAAAAACATCCGGTTCTCCAGACATAGGCATTGCAAGTGTTAAACTTGTAATCCAAACAAAAAACCTCATTAAGGTTTGATTCATGGATACCCCATATAGAGGTACTATGGTGAAAATGCAATTAGATTTGCAGTTCAGCAACTCGATGAGTTTCTGTGAGAAAAGCTTGCCCCCTACACCTTTACTGTGTAAAATCTTAAAATAGTTGTATTTAAGTGACTGTAAAACAGGAAATCAACTATAAAACCTGGGAGCTGAAATAATTTTAAACAAGGATTTATAAACCTGCCTTATTGTCAATCTATATGAAATAGGAATAGTATGATAATGTTTAGAACCCTATAAAAGGAGCTAAATATTTATTCATCTTGCTGCTTGTATAATTTGATCACCATGAACCAAGTGGAAAAACAAGCATCAAATAGATTGTCATTGTTTTGAGTACTTGAAATTAAATTACACATGAATGCAGTCTATACAATTTTCCAAGTACATGTAATGTAATTTGAAGTAAATCAGACAAATTTTTGCTTTTCACGAAATAGTGAAATTTATAGAATATTATAGGAAGTATTTAAGTGAAATCATACTTCAACTGTTGTTGCTTCTTGTTAGGTATAACACTACCTTCAAAGTATTTTAAATTTAACAGAGATAGCATGGTACCGTGATCCAGAATCGTATAATAGATAATATTGGTACGATGTATGGATTTCATGGTACTGAACTTAAAACTTGTAGATGCCAGATTATCAAGTTCTGTATTAACTGATTTGTTGGCCTAATAGATAAAGTTTGGTTTTAAAGAGAGGAATGTCTTATTCTTCCAGTTTTATCCCTTATGTGATCAAAAAAGTTGTGGGTTTGGGGTGATTGCCTTTGTAATAATTTCAGTATCTGCTTAAAAAGTGTTTCTGGGCATTGATATATATTTTTATCAATAAATAAATATTTTCTATATAGTTTATCAGTTTAATGAACTTTACAATCCATTACATCATCCATGCATATAACATCTGTGAAGTATGTAAACTGTAAGTGTATATATTTTTTGAGGGAAAAAGGACATTTAAAATTATTTCAACCCTTTCAGTGCCATGGTCTAAGGGACCAGACTTTTTTGAATTCGCGAAAATTGAAAAAGCGGTTAAGAGGATATAAAGTACAAATAAAAATTAATTGTCATGACAACTAAATGGATTCAGCCCAGAGGTAGAGCGCTGGACTGGAAAGTCAGCTGTGGTCAAGCGTAGGTTCGATCCCGGCTGACTGCTATGACACTTTTTCACGAGTGCTCACCACTGGCTTGCCTAAGTGACTATTTCCGTTAACGATACCTCACAGTCTTAAGATCACTGCACAGGCCTATTGCCTATGGCAACAGTCAACTGAGGTTTTAAAAAATGTATATTTATTAAGGAGTATCAATGGAATATATATATATATATATATATATATATATATATATATATATATATATATATATATATATATATATATAGGAATATATATATTTAAAATCTATTTTTATGCTATTTTTAACTTCAAAATCACCAGAAACAGCCTGGCACTGTTAACGCACAGTGTCAGAGAAAATACTCAGAATTTTTTGGGGTGAAGTGTTGATGCATTGCACTAAAATGGTTAATCCCAGTATAAAGACGAAGGTTAATTTGTATTTGAATTATCTTATATAGACCAAGACTGCCCAGTTTTGCTTGTTCAAATTCAATTAATGAAGGTAGCATTAATAAAAAGAAACCATTTCTTCATGCATATGTTTTGTACAGAGTGATTATTTAGATAGAACAGTGAGATAAATTCCTGGTTTGTTTCCTATCAGGGCATGTTGCGCCAGGCCTGGCATTTTAATTTTCTTGTTACACTAGTTTCCAGTGACTCAAAGTGACAAAGAACAATTATGCCTGCACCTGACCATTTTCTTGCAGCTGTTTATAACATTGCAACATTCCTTTATGTCTTAACAACAATATGATATTACAGTACGTTCATTGTTATATAAGTATTTTAAGTGACTTTTTTGTTTCCTGTATAACTACAGGTATTATTTCTTAAACTTCCCTATTTTATGTATCTTTTGACATTGTTTATAATACATAAGGGCAAATTTTTTTATTTAAAGAAAAGAATGTTGAAATACAAAACAGATTTTGTAAAAGTTTCCTATTAAGAAAAATGTATTCTCCCAGTGGCAGTATACTGTATTACAAAACTGATTTAAAAAATTGTAATCCTTGGAATTCAATTACCACTGGAGGTAATACTATTATACTTATACTTTAATATACAACATAAAAAATAGTAATATGTATTAAACTTGTGACAAACAAGTCTCCACCCTTCACAACAAAAACCAACTTGAAGAAAATAAATATCAAAGTAACAACTTAAAAAAAATAAACGATAGTATTGTATCTTAAAGTCGTTTTTTCAACTTATTTAGTTTACTTTTAAATGGTGTACTTCATCATTTTAATCATCTTCAAGTTTTAGTAGTGATTGTCTTTACAATTTTACATGTTTTTTATAGTACAAAACATTACTTCAGATTTTAAGTTTTAATTTAATTTAAAAATAACATAAATTTGTATTTTGGTTCTAGGTGTGGCACACTATACTATATTAAATTGGAATGAGGTCATAAATAATATCTTTTCGTTTGAGGGAATTTCTGTTTTAATCAACTGTTATATAAATTTCCTTGCAAATAAAAATTAACAATCCACCGATTTCTTCTAACCACAACTATTTTCTGTCTATAGGCTTTTCCATGAGTCCTACTTTGTTTAAAAAATATCTAATAAATAATATTGTTCCAGATAATTGTCTGAAACAATGGCGCTTCATGAACTTGAGGTGCAAAACACCAATCTCCTACAAGAGATGAAAAGTGAAAACTTCAAATCAGTTTATAACAAGAAAATCGGTAAAGTTCCTGAAATAGCGACTCTGAGTGACTTGATTCGTGAGCTTTATGTTGTGTTTGAGAGTGACCATGTTAACATAGAGTATGTTCACGCTCTCATGTCCACCTACAAGAGCAACCCAGCGGATTGGAAGAGGTTCGCCAAGTTTGACCGATACAAGTGAGTGTTCAATGTTTACTTTTGAAAGAAAAGAACGCTTGAAAAGATTGTTTCTTTATTTATCACACGTTTAAGTATAACGTGTGTTTATTAAGATGTTTTTGAGCTTCAATGAGCTGACGATTACGTTTCACTTTTTAATATTACTCAATTTTGAAAAATGCAGGCTATATTTTGTCTTTCTGTTTCATCTCAACCTTAGAAAGACACTATGAAATACAAGGAATATAACAGGTTATCATTAGCTTGTATCTGGCAAGCCTCACAGGTTTGGTTTGGGTGCCGGGACTGGACAACACGCCCACCTGCCCTTCATGGTGCCGGGATTGGACAACACGCCCACCTGCCCTTCATGCCACCAATAAAAGTGACTTATTTTTCCAAGTATTTTAAATACGTAATTTATTAATAATTTGAGCTCCAAGCTTGTGAATGGAGTTGTTGAATCTGTATTGTTTTGATGATTTTTTAAATGCGGTATATTAAATGTATAAAAAACGTTTAAAATTGAAAAATGTGCTTCTGGTGGACACACACAGTAAGGTAAGAAAGTAGTAGCTAAACACCTGATCAGATGGCCAACTCACAAATAATCCACCCATCCTGACAGCTTGGACCCATGCTGTCCACCGCTTGCTTAAGGTCTGCTCTCCCTTTCAACTCTGCTACAGACAGGTGAACTCTCCAAGAGTTACTGGCATTATAAGTTCATTATGTTAAAAACAAGTT
Organism: Allygus modestus; assembly: GCA_963675035.1. Classification (NCBI taxonomy): domain Eukaryota; kingdom Metazoa; phylum Arthropoda; class Insecta; order Hemiptera; family Cicadellidae; genus Allygus; species Allygus modestus. Next base: position 41,872,558 of record OY776113.1, on the reverse strand, counting down.
TACAAAAAATATTGGGTTGTGTTGTTAATTTAATAACAAAAGGTGTATCAAAAGAGTCCAAATTTTGTTGTAATTAGAAGATAACATTAGTGTCTTTATATTTTGGCATGTTTAAGTAGTCTATATAAATTCCTCATATCATTCTACTCAATAAATTGTATATAAGTTCCTCTAACTGTGGTATATACAAATTCTGCAATAAAGATTTAAATTGATCGAGTTCTTCAGTTGTTGAAGAGATATATTGCAGTAAAAAAATCAAATAAAATGAAGTTATGCAACAGATTAAAGTTGATTAGGTTTGATTTGATTAGATTGGATGAGCTTTTTTGGGATTTGATTCCTTTTTACAAAGAAATTCTGAAAACTTTACTTACTAACTCAATTTCCTCATTGAATTTTGTTGCCTTGCACTTACAGTTTTAATGCACAAGAACTTCCTTGAACTCATTTTTCCTTTCCATCCACCTAAAAACCAAATATGGCAGTTTTTTATCAAATCTTGATACTATTTCATAAAATAATATTTACTCCACAGAAAACGGTCATAAAGTATTTTACAGGAAAAACTGTTAATGTTTCAGGTTATATGAAACGGGTTTTTCATGGTGCCATGCATAAACGTTTGATTAATTTACTGAATTTTATCGGGTGGTGAGAGCAATGGAAAGAAAGAATAGCTTAAAAACGAAAGGAAGAAAATTGATATTTACTCTCTTTAGAGGGCAACCATGTAGAAAATATTGATTGGTTGGATTTGGATTTTGTGGTCTATCTGCCAACGATAGGGTAACATAGGATGGCAGAGGAGGACAGTCCTTAACATGCGGCTATTAGTTTACCAAGAAATCCCCCGAGTGCTAAGGGATAATCCCCTCTGTGTTAGATAATTTTTAATTTAAACTTTAGCCACGCCAATAATTTACGCAGCTAATTGAGTATCTAATTAAAATTAATTAGTTTTGTTATTAATTATTACTAAACAGTAAACACTTTTGTTGCCTCTTCCTACAAGGGAGGAGCTACAGTGGACCACCGTGGCACCCAGATGCCCACATCTGTGGCAGGCCTAAAGATTCTCTATAATGGCTATGATAGGCAATCGAAAATAAAAATCTGAAATAATGTGTAACAGTTGGTAGATGGGTGTTTGTCTTGTGGAGGTGAGGGTCTTAGCCTGGTGTGTAAAACTAAAAGATTACACTGTTTCATGTAATTTAGTAATTTTGTGCAAACTTAACTAAACAAAATTACTCTTTTTGAGTATGAATTATTTTTGATATTAGGAATTTAAAATTTCAAAAATACAGATTAAAAATTTATGAAAATTAATGTTTTTAAATAACCTTCAATAAACTTACTGTACAAACTCAGTTGAATAGCGATTCGTCAAACAAAGGGGGAGTGCTGATATTTATTAATTTACATCTTTTAGGACACCTTGACTTGCACTCAGTGCAAAGACTTGTCAATAAAACTATTCTAAATACATAATTTCTATACTTCTATGCTTAAAATATCCGTCAGCACCTCAGCCAATACTGGAATACAAACCGAATTCCACATTCCCAGTCGATAGTGAAATGAAAATATAAATCTTTTACTTTGTAGCGATTACGATCATACATCATCAGGTTCATTCTGAATATAAAATCCTGTGGGGCACCAAAATGTGTACATTATTCTACCTTGTCATAAAACAGCAGTTTTCAGGAATTAATTGTTTAAACACACCCAGAGTTTCATACCGCTGCTACAAAGCGAATGTGTTATTGATCAAAGGTGACCCCTGAGAGTTGTGATATAGTAACTCTTGGCTCGAGCAATACAATGTTACAAACATCTTTGCAATGACGTCAATTGTCTATCATCGATAGCTAACCGATGAGTCAACAGACCCAGCTTAGCTTTTAAAACAGAATTAATGCAGAAAAAACAAATAAATTTGAAATAGAGAATTGCCAAGGGAAGGGAAACTATTTAAAAGTCAACAAAAAATACTATTTGATAAATTTATTAAAAATTTAAAACTGCATACTACGTGGTTTGCTATGAATTCTGCCCTAAAAGAAACACTTAAGTATAAAAGTCTAACTTCAAAGCTAGGAACAACTTTTACTGAGGGAGGGAGTATATATAGGTCATGCTCCAGATTGGTATCACATAAGGGTAACTAATTTCTGAATTTGCCAACAGGTATACGAGGAACTTAGTTGATGAAGGGAATGGGAAATTCAATTTGATGATTCTCTGTTGGGGTGAAGGCCAAGGATCTTTGATACATGATCATGCCAATGCACACTGCTTCATGAAAATGCTACAGGTAAGTTAATTAATTTCACTTTTGTCGATCATATAATATAACTGTTAATATTAACTGCTAATATAATTTTGGAAAAGTACTTTATCATTACGTTTTTTCTTTTACAAATATATAAGTTATCCTCTCACTTTAATGTATTACAAGTATCTATGTAAATTTATCATTGTAAATGTTAGGAATTTTTAAAATATCAGTAGTTACAATGACTATATTTTTATAACCATCTTAAATTTTAAATTTTATTTATAAGGTGCATTTTTTCACCACTTTTTGGAGTTGACTACCATTTTAGCGAATTTCCCCTATAGGGATTACCGTAGTCGGTATGGTAAGACCTAGGCCCGGGACCATGATAACTTTTTGTTTTGAGGTCCCCAGATGCCAAAAACACCATTCATTCAATACTGTATATATACATGTGTCCGTAGGCACGATAACTTTTGTAAAAATGGTTCGATTTTGATTAAATTTAATACAAACATATAAAGCAACATTTATGACTTTAAGTTCGAAAACCAACCATATCGCTCTATCTAAAGGGGTGTTTTGGGGGGTTTTGTACCCCAAAAATTTTTTTGAACTTTTTACATATAATTTTTGAAATAGTCAAATTTTAGTTTTTACCATTGGATTCAACTAAAAAACACACAATTTGGTATTTTGATCATTCCTCTACGTCAATTGGTTACCGAGATATTGAAAGTGCTAAACACAGTACACGTTGCCTAATGTTATTCTTATGGAGAATTCTTTATGAACGTATACTGACAAAACTTGGTATACGGCTTTAACTGGTTGTGGTCTATTGATATTTACTCCAAAAAAAATTTTTTTGCTAAAGGTTCCTGTAGCAGCAAACCTCCGTTCTCAACCCCCATGTTATTCTTAAGGAGAAAAATTAAAATGCTATGTCTCCCTTAATTACTGTATTAACATAAATTAATATAACTTGGTATAAAGCTTCAACTAGTTGAGTTACATTGATATTTGTATAAAAAGCCATAATTTGTATTCCTTGTTGCAGCAAACCTGAGTACTCAATCCCCATGTTATTCTTATAGAGAAAAATTAAAATTTAATATATGGCTCATTTGTGAATATGTATCTATGAAACTTGGTAAGTGGCTGTATATGGTATATATATATATATATATATATATATATATATATATATGCATTGGGAATTCGATGAGTATGCAGGTTTGCTGCAACGGGGGTATTTATTTATATTTATAGAAAATAAGGATAGAATAAAAATTGTGTAATGATGATGAGTTTGAAGTTTACTAACATATAGATATATTATCTAGATTTTTTCTATCAAATCAAATTCAGCATCTTGTTTTAATATAGCATTAAAATTGTTTAAGAAAACCACGTCATCTCTAATGGCTATAAAAAATGTTTAGGTAATCAAAATATTGCCGTAAACATAAAAAAACCAATCAGATAAATTAATAATATTAACTAGTTCATGTTTATGTGTATTTTTATAGTTCCAAATGAACAAAAATAAAAAATTATATGGATAATAAACAATTTAATATAAAATATATTTTCATCTTTGATATGTAATTTTTGTAATTGCTAAATACAAAGAAGTTGTAACTGAATTTTCAAGATGATCAGGTAATATAATATTCTTAGGGGTCATCAGTATTTAAAATATTAGCAAATAAATGTAAATGAGTTGAGAGTAAGCCAACACTTTACCATTTTCAGGGTGAATTAACAGAGATCAGATTTGAGTGGCCAAAAGAAGGAGAAGAAATGACCCCTAGTCCTTCTCAACCCAACAAAATGGTGGAACTTTCACGTACTACCCTGCATCAGAACGAAGTTTGCTACATCAACGGTATATTTTATTACATAAACAAAGTTTACCATTAATTAGTTTTGGTTATAAGCAAACTTTCAAGGGTTAATGATATGGTTTTATCTGCACTGTGTTCCTTCACATTGAGGTTCTAAGGTGCCCCAACAAACCTAAATTTGTTCATTCTTTAATGTGCTTTTTTATTAAACCTATTTCATATAACTACGTGCATCGGATATAATCAATTTATCTAAATTAATGTCCACATTCTGCAAAACAATTTTTGTTGTAAATTTGTTAAGTCAGATTTTTATGTCAAAGTGTAAACAAGGATTAATCTCAACAAGGAATATTTAAACTACTTTCAGGATTTTTCTGCTCTTAAAAATAATGTTAAAACATTGTCAATATATGTATTGGCTTATCTTTCTTTAGAACACTTTTTGGGCAGACATTCTACAGGATTTCAAATTGGAAGATGTAAAAATAACCATCATGTAAAATTATTATACGATAATTATATAGTATAATCATAATGTGATAAAAAAATATTTAGTTATTGCTAGGAGATATTTTCCCCTATATTCATTTATCTGTCCCTAGCCATTAAGGGGTTTCACTCTAGCTGCTATAGGCCCTACATGTTTGTAATTTATTTGTGACCAACATTTTAGTGATGCTCACTTCAAACTTAGAATCCTAGACAGACTAATGCATCTGTTAACTATTTTATTCTTTGCGAAGATGACCTGGGGTTGCATCGTGTTGAGAACCCAAGTCACAGTGACGTTGCTCTCAGCCTCCACCTGTATTGCCCCCCCTTCAGTCAGTGCGCTGTGTTTGACCTGCGTACCGGCCAGAAGTCCTTCTCTATGGTCACCTTCTGGTCCATCCATGGCCACAGGAAAAACAAGGTATACTTATTGTTGAAGCGTTCTTGCATTTTCATCATGTAAAAAAAACGATTTATGTATTAAGAACGAAAAGACACTTCACATTAAAATTACATAGACAATTTTTCTATAACTGCAATTTTGGATACCCACACAGAATGTAGGAATCCATTTTGGCTGCTGAGTTCATGATACTTTGATTATAAACACTGAATCAGTTAGCTATAGGCATACGCAGGGTTTCTTTTTTGGAGGAGCCAGTGGGAAAATGACGCCCCGCAAGGGCGGAGGGGTGATGAATTATATAAAATAAAATTACGTTTTTAGACGTTATCAATACATTGAAATTGACTTGAAAAATAATAACTGAGAGAGGAAACAGACAGCACAAATGTCATCTTAAAGCAAACGTCAGTTTCAGCGGCTGACTCGAGTCAATGCAGTACAGACAATCCGCATCCGCATGCAACACAACAGACGACAAGTCAAGCAGTGTTGCTAATACGCCAGTATTAAATAGTTACATTTTACTGGATGTACGGGAACGACGCATTAAAAAATTCTCTAACCTAAAATAATTGAGAGTGAGATTTAATTTTTTAGTTGTTACTTCAAATTTAGTAATTTTTTCCTATCTTATTATGACTGCATATAACTCAAGTGTCTTTTACTGTTGCCGTTGTTGGCGTAGTTATGCCAAATTGGCGGATTTTACCGAAAAACATGGGGGATCTTTGTCTTTTTTAGGGTATTTCATAAATTTGTGATTTATACTGTGTTTTCAAGTATATATGCCTAATTTGGTTCACTGTGGTGGTACCTGTACTAAACAAGTCGAACAAATATGTATGCTAGAAATGGTAAAAACATATTTTGGTTCTACTATACACTATGTCCCTTATACTATTTTCATTTTTATCCGTGGGGATCCGTTCCATCCGTCGCATTCTTGTTAGCTTGCTTTGTTCGTTAGTATAATATAGGGTGACCAAACGTCCCGTAAAAACGGGATTGTTCCGTTTTTCACGGTCGTTCCCGGAGTCCCAAAAAAGTGTCCCGGTATTTACGTTGGGTACTAATAAACACATTTTAAAATCACTAAAACTTCCTAAATTATAATACGACTTCAAGTCATATTTTTCATTTTTGCTAGTTATGTGGTCGTGTATTGTAGGTAGCCAGAATTATATGCCTCAGAATTTATAAATTATACTACAAAAGCAAAGGTAAATTGAAAAAGACTTATATGTCTCAAAATAGCTAAAAAGAGTATGTTTCAATGATTACGTCCCGAGGGAGGCCCCTCGGCCTCCCCTTTAGCTGGAGGTATGCTTAATCTATGATACAGTATCACCCCCAAGCCCTCCTTTGGTGTGTCCCGTTTTTTCAAGATTATGATTTGGTCACCCTAGTATAATAGTTTGTTGGTTTGATAATTTGATGATTTAGTTATTTTTTTGGTGTTATGTGACTGCCATTTGAAAAATAGGACATGATAAAAAGCTAAATAATTATGTTCAGGGAAAACATAGTTGAAAAATTAGCACAATAATACAAAAATATTGCTTGGATTGTTGGGGGTTTTCCAACGAGGTTTAAAGCCCTCGTCTTGGGTAAAAAATTAAGCCTATATACTGACCTTAATTTCACTCAGGTAACTAATCAAATCCTCTCTTCACAAGTTACTTACGTCACAAGTCAACTGACACAAATAACTAGTGAAGAGAGGATTTGATTGGTTACCATGGGAGTAGAGGGGCAAAGTGGTCAACCATGTAGGCTTTACTTTTTACCCAGGATGAGAGCTCTATATCTATAGATATATCTATGTCTATAGATATATCTATGTCTATAGATATATCTATGTCTATAGATATATAATTAATAGATATATTTTATGTATGTAGATATATTATAGATTAACCTCGATGGTGTTATCTTGCAGTTTTCACTTCATCACAAGGCTTACCATTTTATGTTCAGTTGTTTATACAATAGATGATAGAGTTTAGGCAGACACAATTAGTGACACATTTATGATGGTAGAATTGCTAAAACAGTTTATTTATGAATTATGGCACATAGTTTGAATGTTCGGAAAGCATATATATTTTGTCAGCTATAATAAATATATTTTGACTAACCAGCTCTTAATGTGCTAGAGGGTAAAATTGGTGACTTTTTAGATTAATCAACTTTGGAGGGTTATTGGTGGATTTTAAGGATGGCTGGGGCTAAATGGAGATTTTTTATAAATCAGCCTTGGCAGATTAGTGGCAGATTTTCGCGACCGGATGGGTTTAAAATGGGGGATTTTTCAGTCCGGCGATGGGGTAATAATCAGAGTTGCAACACTGTTATTCAGTTGTAATAATTTGTTTGCTATAGTGTCACATAAAGAAATAAAAATAAGTGATCTTAAAATGTATTCATTATTTAAATTTGCTTCCATTGAACGATAATAATGGCAAAGGTACGCTAAATCCTACCCACAAACAATCTCAATGGTAAAATAAGAGCTTTGCGGTCGCACTTCACTTTTCCATAGAAGAAAAAACATTCAGAGTTCGGCCGAATATTTGGACCTGTTCGCGAGAAGTGTGGGACCGCCTTTACAAATTTCACTCTTCACCGCCCATTTCAGTTTTCTCAGTCAGAATATTGGTTGCTCTGCGAACTTGCTTCTGAAGATTGGATCAGATTCCCGATCCCGAAATGTTTTGAAATTTGTTTTCTAGAGAACATTCTCTAGAACATTTTCTAGAGACAGTTAGCTAGTTCTAACTGTTAGAACTAGCTATAGCAAATTAATTTCTTAAAAAGCATAATGGCAAAGCCTGTAATGTCAAATTGATTTGAAATGGCATGGATGATAAACAAAGGACATATAATATATTTTTGATATTATTAGGGCTCGACCTGATGTAGTGGTTAGTGTGTTGGTGTTATTTTATTCCGAGAGGTCCCAGGTTCGACCCCACCAATCACCAACCGCTGTTAGCTATTTCATGATGCTGCTGCCTAGTGGTCCTGGGGTGGTATATCTACCTACTTAAACAATGATATATAGATCTGAGGCAAGAACAACTGTAACTGTTCAAAACCTTTAAAGTCAGAATACAACCAAGAAAATAAAATAATTACAAGACAATGCAATTAATTTTTTTTGAAGCTCTGTCATGTATAGCTAGCTATGTCTTTAAAATTTCCATCAGACAAAAATATTAATGTTTTATGTTTGTATTCTGTATTTGTTGTATATATTTTAATAAAATTATTGTTTATTTTAGACAACCCAAGAGAATGAAGGGCCAAACAAGCTGATGGAAGTATGACAATGCCGTATGAACTGTGGTGTTACTTGCTTTAAACACCCATAAACAGACATCAATAAGCACTTAGCGGAATCAAGTTGCGACGTTACTTAGCCACGGTCACCATAGCATCATTTTTAGCATTATTCGTATGTATAATTAATTTTGATTCTGGAATACTTTGTAAGATATTATTCTGTTTCACCAAACTATATATCAATAAATTTTTATTTTGTTTTTAAAAAGAGTGTGAGTAACATCATTACCCCTGTAGGGCTTCTTTTAAATTTAATATAATAAGCCATCTTCTAAATTCACACGTTTTTGAGGTCAGTAAAACTCAAATGAAAGACATATCTGAGATACTATACTTACCAACAAACGTGCTGTTTTCCCACTTTTTAGGGACAATAGCATTATTACTTACCATTTGTATATAAACCATGCAAATTTCACCAATATTTTTGACAAATTGGCAATTATCTACTACTGGCCTGTATAATAGCTATGAAATCATGTTTAATTATGTTGAAAACATGCTGAATCGGTGTGCAGCAAAAATAGTGACATAATATTTCCTTCGTCCATAAGTACATGAAACCTGATTTTACTTTGTCATAAAAAGCATTGCAAATGCTAAGGGACACTCATAAACATTTCTCAAAAATAAAACAGTTTGAATTAAGTTGTATTTAATGTTAAGTTATAATGCTAAATTTGCCTTACATTATTCCTTGTGCATACCTATTTTTGGAATTGACATATGTTGGTGACATTGTTTACACCTGTCAAGACCCATGGTGAGATTTTCAAGACTTAAGGTTCTGCGGCCCAACCGTTGAGTGAAGATTACATATTGAGTGAACATCACATATTAACAATTTGGACAAGTCGCAGGTGCCAGGACGACAACAGTATACCGTAGGAAGGCGTCTGGACCTAACTGTTAAATCACTACCTGCTGATGAGTAAAGTATACCGTAGGAAGGCGTCTGGACCTAACTGTTAAATCACTACCTGCTGATGAGTAAAGTATACCGTAGGAAGGCGTCTGGACCTAACTGTTAAATCACTACCTGTTGATGAGTAAAGTATACCGTAGGAAGGCGTCTGGACCTAACTGTTAAATCACTACCTTCTGATGAGTAAAGTATACCGTAGGAAGGCGTCTGGACCTAACTGTTAAATCACTACCTGTTGATGAGTAAAGTATACCGTAGGAAGGCGTCTGGACCTAACTGTTAAATCACTACCTGTTGATGAGTAAAGTATACCGTAGGAAGGCGTCTGGACCTAACTGTTAAATCACTACCTGCTGATGAGTAAAGTATACCGTAGGAAGGCGTCTGGACCTAACTGTTAAATCACTACCTGTTGATGAGTAAAGTATACCGTAGGAAGGCGTCTGGACCTAACTGTTAAATCACTACCTGCTGATGAGTAAAGTATACCGTAGGAAGGCGTCTGGACCTAACTGTTAAATCACTACCTGCTGATGAGTAAAGTATACCGTAGGAAGGCGTCTGGACCTAACTGTTAAATCACTACCTGCTGATGAGTAAAGTATACCGTAGGAAGGCGTCTGGACCTAACTGTTAAATCACTACCTGCTGATGAGTAAAGTATACCGTAGGAAGGCGTCTGGACCTAACTGTTAAATCACTACCTGCTGATGAGTAAAGTATACCGTAGGAAGGCGTCTGGACCTAACTGTTAAATCACTACCTGCTGATGAGTAAAGTATACCGTAGGAAGGCGTCTGGACCTAACTGTTAAATCACTACCTGTTGATGAGTAAAGTATACCGTAGGAAGGCGTCTGGACCTAACTGTTAAATCACTACCTGCTGATGAGTAAAGTATACCGTAGGAAGGCGTCTGGACCTAACTGTTAAATCACTACCTGTTGATGAGTAAAGTATACCGTAGGAAGGCGTCTGGACCTAACTGTTAAATCACTACCTGTTGATGAGTAAAGTATACCGTAGGAAGGCGTCTGGACCTAACTGTTAAATCACTACCTGTTGATGAGTAAAGTATACCGTAGGAAGGCGTCTGGACCTAACTGAATGGCTCCCGCCAGTAACGTTGTAAGCGACAAATTTCACAAAATCAAGATTTCTATGCAGTAAGGTTGGAAACGACATGCTAAACTAGTGCAGGGTATTCATTTGTTGCTATCTTTTAAGTTGGCAGTACTAGGACCAGTGGAAAACCACGAGTTTTTGGTCCCTCCGTGCAGTAACGTTGCATGTGTTCGGGATGGCAACACCACTGCGGGCGAGTCTTTTGCCCTTGGATATAAATTGGCTAAACCGCAATAAAAAAACGTCCAATTAACAATCAAAACTGGTCCAGGAATGTTTGAAAAGTAAACAAGAATGCCAGGGAACCCTACATCGGTGAAAATAACAAACCTGTACCCCGAAAACTGCTAGCAGGTGAGTACGTGCGGAAACGTTATAACCACCAAGTGCCCAAAACTCTTGTTTATCATAAAACAAAACATTACCAGTGTTACAAGTCTTAAGCTTAAAAATTAAAGGGCTCAAGGCTGTTTACAAGAAATGTGTTTTATTTAATTTTATGTTATACATTATGTCTTTTGTTTAGTTCAATTTTGCCATCAAATAAATGTAGTTTCAAGGTAAATCTTTAACTTTTATTGATTATAACCGGTTTTATCTTGTAAGTTTAAGGCAAATATTTGACTTTTCCATTTTAGGATATGTACAATATGTATTTATTAGTGTATTAATACAATTTCCTACACATAACAGCTCTTATCTTTTTCCACCCAATAATGTTGCAACCGCCATCAAACCTAAAAAGTCGCAAAAACTTTGTAAACGACTGTCGTTTACAACGTTTTTGCAATTCTGAAATCACGTATTTGGTCATAACTTAATTACTACACGAGATATTATTGTAATATTTATTTTAATGGCCACTTGTACTATTTAATACATATGTGACCAAAAGAAACATATATTCCATTGTTATTTTTCCAGTTATTTGTTTTTTACGTTTCCTGAAACATTTTCATTTTGTCGCTTACAAGGTTACTGGCGGGAGCCATTCAACTGTTAAATAACTACCTGTTGATGAGTAAAGTATACCGTAGGAAGGCGTCTGGACCTAACTGTTAAATCACTACCTGTTGATGAGTAAAAGGTTGATAACTTACTTTGATAACTTTGATGTATAAAATAATATATTTAAAAATAGAAAATAAAAATACTGAATATGAGAAAATGGAAAGGGAAGGTAAAGTAAAGAAACACATACAAATACAAAGAAGGCAGCAGAATCAGGAAAAGTGCTACTTGGAGAAGGGAAAAGAAAAGATCAATTGGTGTTTAAATATTTCAATTCCTAAAATAAAGTATTGGTTAAATTTATAAGCAAAACTTTTATTTTGTTTAAATGAGCTATATTTTTAGCGCTCATGGTAAAATCAGACTAGTTACATTACAATATGTTGTAATTCGAATCCAAAGTTTTACCTAAATCCAAAGAAGGGCATAAAATGTATATATCAATAATAAATAAATAAATTGTTTATTTTTCATATTTAGATGAAAGCATCAACAAAGTCTCAATTAGGCCTATACCATATCCAGCTAGAGGTTATGTATCTACAATGTTTTTCATATTCTCTTGTTGAGTCATCATTTAAGATGGTGTCTCAAAAAAGCATTGTAACGCCTATCAATTAACCCGTGAAAAGGAAATAAAACTAATAAAAGGAAATATCCAAATAAATTTGGAAATTGCATATCAATTTAACAAAACTCTATACAACTACTTTTAACTAGAAAAATTACAAGAATCCTGTTGTTCTTTGTATGATTATCCAAAATCGTGCATTTGTCATTTCCAATGTTTTTTGTTTTTAACAATTCACAATCATCGCATTATATCAATTTAATTGACAGATGATCATTTTAACCTATACGACTCAAACTTAGATGTACAACAAAAGACTAGTGTTCATTCTAAATATTCTTTCAGTGAATAAAAAACCTTCTCCAATAATAACCATTTCTTTAACAATCTTATAAATAAAAAAAGGATTGATTGAGGAGAGTAATAATTACATAATATATTATAATATTAATACCGGTACATAATCTACATATCTATTATTTACATAAGCTATTATTCATTTTGTGTCTCATGTTTTGTGGGTATGAATTAAATAATTTAAGCTTGTATTGTCCTGGTTTTATTACATTTGGAATTCTCGTGTTATGGGTATGACAATGTTTGTTCTCCATAAAGGTATCAAATAAAGTTACTTTTAACCGTTAATGCAAGCTGATAAATATCCCAGCTGGACAAACTGAGGATTCATAATCTGATAACAATTTGTTTAGAGTGATCTTTTTGGGGCATTTTGCTAGCAATTAACCTCTACTCTCTCTTTTAGAGAACAAAAGTTTGTAGCTTGGTTAGATAACCCCACACAATTAATTAGTCCATAATTCATTATTAAATAAAAATAGGCATTATATATTTTAACTAGCTGCCATCGTTCCCGGTTTCACCCGGGAATACGACAGTTGTATGTGCTGCATTCTGTGGCTGACCCGTGGAACTACTACGATAGAATTTTCATCAGCTCAAACCAAAGTGAATGTCCATAAGAATGACACAGGGTTGGTACTTTGAAGCCCCGTGGGGTATAGCCCTATGGGAATTTCTTAAAATCCCATAGGTCTTATAATCTTAGTGGTTGCCTATGCTATAAGAGGAGTCTACATGCAACATTTTGTGCTTCTAGGTGTTAGGTTTGGCCTGGGCGTTGATCGGAATTTCATATTTATAGATATTGATTTACATTTTCAAAATTTAAAATGTATCTCATCTAATGATCTAAGAAAAAAATATCAAAAATCATAATTTTTCAAATCATACCATGTTTTTTTTTACTCAAGGGACGAATTTGACCGAAGTTGACCTATTGGATACATTTTTAATTTTGATTGTCAATTTAGGTGGGAATCAATTTTCATTCCCAGATTATAAGTTGACTGAATTTTGAGTGCTGATTAGAATTGTACCAGAATTAATTACAGCCAATCCCACAAACAAGGATACCAGGCTACCTGTACAACTACTACAGCTAGCTGCAGCAGGCTGCTATAGCAGGCTAGCTGTATTACTGCTATTGTTATTTACATTTTGTTTTCCCATACAAAATTGTAAATATTGAATATTTTGGAATTTTATTGATTATTTATTTGTGATATCAAAATTGATCTCACGGAAATTACTAGGTTTTTTTGCTCTTTAAAATGAGCCATAATATCTGATCTTTTTGTATTTTAATCAGTAATATCACGCTGCACAATAAACGTGTAAACTGTATGAGTAGTTGTGTTTTTGGCACATTCGTGGAAAGACCCATTGCAGTAAAGCAGTCCTTGAGGAATTTAAGCTCCTCTGGGATAGTGAGTTTCATGGAGTCATCTTTGGCCACTTTACTAATAAGAGCAGTACCATCTGCATACTACTGAAAAGTAGTCATGTTTGTGATATTGCAAAGATCATTTACATGAATTATAAATAAACAAGGCCAATAATTAATCCCTAAGGCACTCCATATGGAGCATTAGTCCATTCAGATTTATAATTTGCTGCAAATTTGATGATAAGAATTCTTTGTTTTGTTTTTCCAGTTATGAAAAAAACCATTTAAGTACATTGTTTTTAATTACATGTCTGCTTAATTTTTCGATAAGTATGTCACAGTCAAAGACCTTGGATAGATTACACAACCCCAAGTAGCATTAGTAACGGCAAAATCAATTTTAAAATAATTTGGACATCATTTTTTTATGGTTTTAAAATTATTATAAAATTAATTGTTTACAAACAAATTTCCTATCCGACCCATTTTATAATATTTTCAAATCATTTTAATATTTATTTTAGAATAATTTTGAAAAAAACTTATACATCAGTTTTAAATTAATTTTAATTTCTTTCAAAATAATTTTAAAAATTACAAAAACAATATTTACTGAAAAAATACTGTTTATACTTATTTTCACAATCTGACTAATGTAATGGGCTTGAAAATCATTGAACAAAATTATATTTTACGTTTAAAAAATATTATGACCAAAGCTGGGGTATAGAGCCCACAATCTGATGATCACTAAACACACGTCTTAACCCTCTCAACCCTCTCGACCACTTCGCCCCTTGATAAATAATGGTTGGGCTGGCAACATAAAATAACCAATTGACTACACCCCACGGGGACGTGGGGAAACTATAGCTTTCCTTGTTTACTTTTGTTGTTGCTTGTAAACACTGTAATTTGTATACATCTTGTAATTTGTAAGGTTGGAGAAAAAAAATTGTAATATTCCATTGATTTACAATCTTCAATCAAAAAAACACTATAGGGCGGGGGGTTTTTTTGATTGATTTGATCTTTCAATCTTTTTATTTGATTGATTTATGTTGAAGAATATGGTACCCAAAACCGAGTTTACACAAATCCTCGGGAAATGAAATGTACATTTATATAAGTTTTTTGAGGCTGCAAACAAATTACTACATCAACTCATTTTGGCCAAAGATAAACAATTTTGAAACTTATACAGAACTTCTTTGCTAAGCACTCCATGTTTCTCATTAACTTTCAGTCAGTTAAAAAAAATATTAATAATTATAAACATTGCTTATTCTTAAAAGTTATTTATTTGAACAAATTTTAACTATTATAATTTCTTTTTAAAATTATTTTTAAAGATTTGGTTAGGATTTTTAATTGAGTTAGTAAAAATTTATTTAATATAATTTTAAAACAATATATAAACAATTTATATTAACATTTAAAAGTTATTTTGAAACTAATTTAAACATATGTTAAAGTTGTTTCAAAATTATTTAAAAACTTATGTTAAATTTACTATCACTTTTGATTTATTCATATTTTTCATCGATGAAACAATGATTTTATATAATGTAAAAAAGTATAACATTTTATAATTTAAAATTATATAAATAAAATTTTAAAATTATTTTAAATTATTATCTTTATTATATTGAACGATTTTTGTAACATTTGTTTATATTAATATTAAAACTGGTATAGAAATTACTTTATTATAGCTT
Organism: Allygus modestus; assembly: GCA_963675035.1. Taxonomy (NCBI): domain Eukaryota; kingdom Metazoa; phylum Arthropoda; class Insecta; order Hemiptera; family Cicadellidae; genus Allygus; species Allygus modestus. The sequence continues at coordinate 41,857,079 of OY776113.1, read as the reverse complement.
TTCAAAATTATTTGTAATCAGTTTTAAACCCATGTTATAATTATATTAAAATAATTTTAACTCATTTTAAACATAAACTCATTTCAAAACCATTTGAAATTATTTTGAAAATATTACAAATTATTTCCATGCTACTTGGGACACTCCAATAGTCTGCTGAGCTCCAGCAAAGGTCTTGCTATACTGTTGACCATATAGTGGGGGAGCTACGTATATAAAAACTGCAAATTGTGATTTGAATAATCCTTCTGGTACGAATGCAGGTTATGGTCAGACAATTAAAATAAGATGGGAGGCATTGTCCAAACAACTTGTTATAATCCAAAATTGCGACTATTTTTCAAAATGGCTGCCCGTATTTTGTTTTCACTTATTCATTCACTGATAAAAGCTTAAAAATGACATTAACACTCTTAACTATTGGTATCATATTAATCTGGAGATTCCGGCCTATAATTTAATACCATGTTTCTAATATTTTACAATTATATCATCTCTATAATCTAAGGCTGAAAATGTACTAGTTTTCAGTCACTTCTGAAGGTCACCAAAAAAGCTGCTATTGTTTAAAATACCCCCGTAGCAGCAAACCTGTGTACTCAACAAATTTCCAATTCATATATATGTATCTTAATACCACATAAAGCTACATACCGGTACCAAGTTTCAAAAATATACAATCATAAGTAAACTATTTATGACATTTTAATTATTCTCCATAAGAATAACATGGCGGCTGAGTAAGCAGGTTTTGCTGAAACAAGGAACACAAAAAATGGGCTTGTATTCAAGTATCAATATAACTCAACTAGGTAAAGCCACATACCAAATTTTATTAATTTATGTTGATAGTTAACGGAGATAACATTTTACTTATTCTCCATAAGAATAACATGGGGGCTGAGTACGCAGGTTTGCTGCTACGAGAACTATCGGCAGATACATAGTTTTTTGTGCAAATATCAATAGAACACAACAATATGAAGCAAAATACCAAGTTTCGTCAGGATAAGTTGATAAATAAGCGACATATATAATTTTTCTTATTCTCCGTAAGAATAATATTGGAAAATGTACTGTGTTTATCACTTTCAATATCTCGGTAACCAACTGACGTAGAACAATGATAAAACACCAAAATGTGTGTTTTTTTAAGCTGAATCTAATGAAAATTAAAATTTGATTTACTATCATATTATATCTAAAAAACTAATAAAAAAGCAATTTTGACAAATCACCGCCATTTTGAATTATCACAACTTTGGTCGTTGCCTCCCCATCTTATTTTCATTGCCTAACCTTAAACTACATTCCCACCAAAGGGCGTACTCTTATCACAATTTTCAGTTTTCTTATGGTTTTGTTATTTTAGCTCCTCCACTAATACTAGAAATAGCTTTTTCAATCCTAAAGTTTGTCCTGAAACCAACTGTGATGGGGTTTTTAATTTAATATTCATTTTCTATAATTGTGTGAGTTGAGTTTTTAATTTTTTTTTAAACAAGGTACGGTATACTAATGCACTGGGGTGACAATCAGAGGTATTACTTATATATTCTCTTTTTTAAACTGAGGTTTCACCTCAGCAAACTTGAGGTTCTCTGAGAATATTCCTTGTTCAAGTGGCTGGTTCACAATCCTGCATAAGGGGCTCTCAGTAATTTTGAAAAAAGAGAGCAATTTCAACCCATGTATTTTAAATAACAAAAAATACATAACAATTTCAGTGAGCAGAATGTTGATATCACAAATAGTTTTCCCATACAAAATTGTAAATATTGAATATTTTGGAATTTTATTGATTATTTATTTGTGATATCAAAATTGATCTCACGGAAATTACTAGGTTTTTTTGCTCTTTAAAATGAGCCATAATATCTGATAATCTGTTAAGGATGGACGGGCTTTGAAAGTTAACATTGGTTTTATAGTAGAAAGCAGGTAGAAGCTGGGCTCCAATTACCCAGAGTTTTTTCCCCAGGGCCCCAATTTCTTCATGTCAGCACCCCTGGACATAAAAGAAAAGAAAAGTTAGTTATTTTGGTCAATGCCTAAAGTTTTATGACTGCAGCCCTCTAAACTGAGGTTATACCTGCTCAAAAAACTGGATGAGCTTCTCTGGGAGTATTCCCTGCAAGTGACTGGTTCACTATCCTGCACAAGGGACGGGGCTTTCAATAATTTGGAACACTACTTTTTAATAACAAAGAGAGGAATATCCGCCATCCAGAAGATGTTGTTTTGCTAAGAGAATTCATACCTTCTCCAACCTCTGCAACAGAGACTCTTTAATTTTTAATCTGAATGAAAAATTCCCAAGTTCAGTAACGTGTTTGTCATTTTTATCCAAAATGTATAGCGCTGTATTTATCCGTAACTGATTTGCAGTTATGTGGCACACCCACAGCGCACCCATTCAATTAGATCTGCTCTGCTTGCAATATCTGTTTTAAGGAAAATTTAACAGTAGTGTGCGTCAAGTCATAACTTAATAGTTATTTGTGAATTAAGGGAGTAAAGTGCAACTTTGTCTCCCTGAGGGAAATTGTTGGCGCCCGACGCCGTAGGCGAGGGCGACAGTTTTCCCAAGGGAGACAATGTACTTTACTCCCGTAATACACACAACATTTTTCCCCCACCCCAAAATCCAAAAGTATCCATTAAGTATTTACATTTACAATCGCTGTCCTTTTTGGTTGCGTAATGTGTAATAACTAACCTCCGAAATTAGAACGTTAATTGCAGTTGAGCGAAGCAAAATATCAATCAGCTGATCCAATTTCGCTATAGCTGCAGCATTAATTATTGCAGCGAAACATCAGCTGATTGTGTTCCGCATGTCATAGCTCCAGCGTTGCCAATCCTCCACTGAACTGTGTTGCCAGATTGTTAATGTTATTCTTATGGGTTTACTTTGTCTCCCTAGGGAGTTAAAGTAGCACTTTACTCCCTCATTACAAGGAGTAAAATTCGACTTTACACAGTGGGTGGGGGAAAAATCTTTTTATTTGTTGTTTTAGGAAATACCGTATCCATTTATCCTACTCTGTAAATGTAAAAATGTATTAGGGAACATTCCTATTAAGCAATTATGCAGTGGTTACTTAAATTAAATCGTTCCAACAAATCTATTTTATTACACCTCCTGCATATAACAAGCAAGCTTCCATAAGCATTCACTTCCTTTGCTGTAAAACAATCAGTACAGGTAAGTAAAGTAAAACTTAATTATATATTTCAGTATTTAATAATTTGATGTTGATGTTTAGTAAATATAATGTTGGAATAAAATTATTTTGATTTAGTTTTGTTATAAGTTCATTTTAATAGTAAATGTAGTTAACAGTGAATTTTCCTGTTGTTTGAAACCTCAGCAACGATGGTTGGCTGGATGACGGTTTTGCTGGGGAGACCTCCTGGCCGTGTCCTGCACTGTAGCCTCGGCATCTGACCACACTGAAGCATTAACCAAGTCAGTACATGCTTAGCTAGTATACAGAGATGTGCAAGGGGTAATTAAAAGAATGAAGTAAAAAAGTAATAAAATAAGTTTACTAAGATTGTCCAACTTGAATTGTCATCAACGTACTAGGCTTTTAGAATAATTAAGAAAAAAACACAAAAAGAAAACATTTCTTGAACAACGAATCAATAAATCCAAGCAATGGTCTTAACTCAATTAAATTTAGATTCAGACGGTTTATTCACATTTTTATTGAGTTCTAAACATTCGACTAAGAGTTTTGAATGTACATAAAATAAAACACAAAATTATATTTTAAGTTTCTAACTTTTAATCCAAGTTTTTGGAAACTTATTTATAATTGAAGTAACAACATATTTGGCCTATTGGTCAATGGTTTATGCAAATATTTGTACAAAGGAAAGACAATCAGTGAGCTAAGAATCTATATGGCTGCAACATTTTTTATGTTATGCTAAAATTGTTGGAATTATTAAACGTATTTCAGAGTTTTTTCTTATCCTTTATAAATTGCTATACAATTATAAACATTTATTTGGGTAAAGTCCTTAAACAACCGCCTTAGGACGAAAATATAAAAAAATAAAAAATTGGAAACAAAAATGTGATTGTATGTAAGCATGTGTGAACACAATCAAACAAGGAAGTTAAAAATGAACATGACACAAACAAACAAGGAAGTTAAATACCCCCGTCGCAGCAAACCTGTGTACTCAGCGAATTTCCAATGAATATATATGGGTCTCACTACTATCTAGAGCCACTTACCAAGGTTCACAAAAATACATTCATTAATAAGTGATATATGGCATTTGATTTATCCTCCATGAGAATAACATTATGGTTGAGTACGCAGGTTTGCTGCAGCGAGGAAGATAAGAATTGTTTTGTAATTATCAATATAACTCAACCAGGTGAAGCTACATACCAAAGTTTTATTAATTTAGGTTCATAACTAAGGGAGATATAAAACTGTACTTATTTTCCATATGAATAACATGGGGGCCGAGTATGCAGGTTTGCTGCCACCGGTAAAATCAACAAAAACCATTTTTTTGTGCAAATATCAATATACCACAACTATTTGAAGCCACATACCAAGTTTCATCAATATACATTCATAAATAATCGAGATATATAATTTTATTTATTCTCCATAAGGATAACATTGGACAACGTACTGTGTTTAGCACTTTGAATATCTCAGCAACGGTTGGACGTAAAACAACAATTAAAACCCCAAAATGATTCTTTTGTAGAGCTAAACTTATTGGTAGAAAGAAATGTGAAGTTTTTAGTAAAATTATCTGAGGAAAATCTATGACCATAAAATTAACATGGGAAATTTTATGACGCGTTTTACATTTCTCCACAACCACTTATCCTGGCTTAATGATTCAAAATATTAAATTATTTGTTAAGCTCTATAAAATGGCTATAACTAAAATTGAGTGTTTTTAAAATTGTAGGGTGAAAAGTTCAAAAACTGATTTTTGGACAATTTTAAATCCCCATAAAACCCCCTTTCCATAGTCTGATCGATCTGGTTTTTGAACTTAAAGTCATAAATGTTACTCTCCACATCTTTGCCAAATTTCATCAAAATCGGGCTTTTCTTTCAAAGGTTATCGAGGTAACGGACGCACACGCACACACACACACACACACACACACACACACACACATATAAATTTGAACGAATAGTGTTTTTTGGCATCTGGGGACCTCAAAACCAAAGGTAATCATGGTCTCGGGCCTAAGTCTTACCATGCCACCTACGGTAATAGCTTCTTCCCTATAGGGGAAATTCGCTAAAATGAACATGGTATGCGCGCGTTATCCCTCACAAACAAAGCAATATCTATTGTGAATCAGCTTACTAATGGGCAACATTCACGGGTGGTATATAAACAGTGGGAATAGGATTTGTTGACAAGGCTACGGCCGAAATGTCAGGTCATTAAAAAAATTACAACTTGAAATCAAACTAAAACATTCGACCACCCGAGTAGAGGAGAACTGCCGGGGAGGGGCCGTAATCGGCGCTTTTTTCCCATGTTATTCTTATGGGGATCAGTTTTTGGACCGACGCCCGATCCTACCCTACACAAATTTTCTTTTTGGCCAGTACCCTAGCCTTAAATACATTTTCCCCATATATTTTTAAATTTTGCTCTAAATTCATTTTAATATATCCTTTGCAGAAATCCACGAGTTCAAAAATAACTCCACACTAAATAAACAACACATGTAAACAACTTAGAAGTGCACTCGGTTATCGCCACTAGCGCGACAATCAACCTTGAAGGAGATTCTGCAAGATCGGCACCAAGGACACAGCGACCGATGCATAGTAACCGATGCGTAATTTTACAAATTAATTTTGTGAATTGTCGGCTATATAAAGAGCTGCTGCAGGCTAGGGTCCTCACTTCATATCCTACAGCTCCAGCACCAACAAGACCTTCAGTGTTGCAGATTTTAACTTAAAATTCAGTGGTTAAAATAATTTCGGCTAAAATATGCTTTTTTTTTACTCTGGACTTAGAAAAATTTAGTGGTTAAAATGATTTCGGCTAAAATATGCTTTTTTTTTACTCTGGACTTAGAAAAATTTAGTACTTAGAATAATTTCGGCTAAAATATGCTTTTTTTTACTCTGGACTTAGAAAAATTCAGAGTGGTTCTTATAACTAATGACTTAAATAATAACTTATGAATTAAGAACTTTGAAGATGAAAGGGAATCGTTATTTTTGAAAACATTTTCATTTTTGATTAAAATAGCTTAACTTTTGATAATTACTTTTGTTATTTATTTTTTTTATTTTACTTTAACTACTTTTTATATTGGACTTTTGGAATTGTTATTACATGCTCTTTGACTTGGGTGTTTTTTAGTATCTTCAAAAACACCGCGGGGAGCGGAAGCACCGGGGAAGCAGAGCGGTACAGGATGCAAAATATGCAATTTTCGAAAATTGCATATATCTCGAAAACGGTAAGAGATATCGAAAAAATAACGAAATTTTTAAAAATACCTATGATATAGGTTTCGGGGGTTCCCCACCCATTCCAGGTTTCAAAAAATTTTTTTGACCCCTTTTGGTCCAAAATTTTTTTTTTACCTTTGGCCTTTAATTATATCTCCGTTATTTATAGAGCTATTGGGTTGAAATTTGGTATATAGGTGCATATAGATGTGAAACATTGTTTGGTAAAGAAAATTATCAATTTAGGGGACACACCTGCGCGCTACAGGCGATAATTTGAAATTCAAAAATTAGCTCCCATGTGGTTGTTTATCATCCAAATTTGATATAACTTGGATTGTACATGTAGAACATCAACCCCCACTTGATAGCGTGTACGGATTTTTAAAAATACTTTTTGTTTCTTTTATAATTACAAATTTTGGTTTTCCAAAAAAACCCTCATAACTTTTTTGTTTATTGAGATATAAGGTTCAAATTTGGTTTGGAGGTACTTTATACAATTATCTAAAAAGTAGTTTCCCAGATTTTTGATAAAGGGCTTAGTTTTTATAAAAATTTTGAATTTGTGTTTTTGTCTAAAATCTTCATATTTTGAATTTTGATCGTATTTAAATTTTTAAAATGGTAATTTTTGTTTATAAAAAGCAGAGCACGACATCTCTACAGTCATTTCAACACAAAATGTTGACCTGTGCAGTCTGTTTTATGTCTTACTCCAACAGAAGCAATTTATTACGCCATTATCGACTTGTTCACAAAGTTATTCCTAAAATTTGTAAAAAATGCCATCAAATATTTGATAATAACAGTCATTTTAAAATGCATATGCTAGAGAACCACAATACTTGTAATGTGTGTAAGAAGGCTATTAACTGTCAAAAGAAACGCCACCACCTACGATGTGACAAGCGACCCTATAATGTGTTTAAGCTTCAGGGTGAGTCCGTGGATATATTAAACACCCTTCAATCATGTCCTTTACCTATCAAATGGATTCTTATTAGGAGAGTGAAATTTATCAAACACACAGTTAGTAAGAATGGTGAATTATTAATTGATAAAGAAACTATCACTAACTTTCGAAGTTTAACTAATTTATCAATTGAGAAAGCACAATTAAAGACACAAATTGAAAATTCACTTTTAAAAATCGACACATCTTTACACAAATTTCAATCAGAAGGCAGTGGATGGATATATGACCATACTAAATACTGGCAGCTGCATGTTTACAAGTATAAACCCCTAACTCCCAAGTCATACATCCCCACACCAGAAAATATAAAATCAAAACACGCTGTTTTAAATATTAAAAATTGTGATAATAAATGTTTTGTGTGGAGTATTTTAGCAAAATTAAATCCAAGGAATCATGGAGAACATGCAAATCAAGTATTTTACTACGAACCCCACATAGGTCAGTTAAATATGACAAATATAAAATATCCCGTAAAAATATCCAACATTGATAAATTTGAAAAACAAAATAATATAAGTGTTAATGTATATGGAATTGAAGGACAATTAATATATCCATTGAGAATAACTAAACTAAATAGTAATACGCACGCAAACCTGCTGCTTTTACAACAAGGTCGCAAATCACATTACTGTTTAATTCGTGATTTTGATAAGTTAATGTTTAATTCTACAAAACATGACCATAAGCAATATTTTTGCAAGTTCTGTGTGCAACATTTTTACACTAAAGATATATTGGAACGTCACATAACATATTGTAAAACCTTTGATGCCCAAAGAGTACAAATGTCTAAAAAAGATACATTACAATTTACGAATTACAAATATCAACTTAAAGCTCCCTTTGTGATTTATGCAGATTTCGAATGCTTTATAAACTCCGGCAAACACACTGCTTCTGGATTTGCTTATGTTGTAGTGAGAGATTCTAAAATTATTTACGAAGAGTTGTACAGTGGTGAAAATGTAATGGATGTGTTTTTCGAAAAATTATTTAAAACTTATGACTTTATTAAAAGTCAGATGGGAGTATATGTTCCCCTTGTAATGACTCCAGAGCAAGAGACGTTATTTCAAAACTCTACACGCTGCCACATATGCCGCCAGCCGTTACTGTGTGATAAAGTGCGCGACCATTGTCACTTAACAGGCGAGTTCAGAGGGCCCGCCCACAACTCTTGTAATTTAAACTATAAAGTAACCAAGAAAATTCCAGTATTCTTCCACAATCTTAAAAACTATGATGGTCATTTAATAATGCAACACTTAGGAAAATTTAATCGCAAATTGAATTGCATAGCCAAAGATATGGAAAAGTATATTTCATTCTCTGTTGATGATTTAGTATTTTTGGATTCCTACAACTTTCTGTCCCTTCCCTTAAGCAAATTAGCTTCCAATTTAAATACATTTAGATTTATAGACAATCCACTACTACAACGTAAGGGCGAATTTCCGTACGAATACATGACAGGACCAGAAACGTTTTTAGAGCCTCTCCCATCCATAGAGGCATTTTACAGTAGTCTAACTAAAGAATGTATATCTCCTGCACAATATGAACATGCTAAAAACGTATGGAATCATTTTAATATAAAGAATTTAAAAGAATATCACGATTTATACCTTAAAACAGATGTTTTGTTATTGGCTGATGTGTTTGAGACATTTAGGGACTTATGTTTAAAGGATTATAAACTCGACCCTGTTCATATGTACTCATTGCCTGGACTAACATGGGAGGCATGTCTTAGAATGACCGGCATAAAATTACAATTATTTCGTGACATTGACATGCATTTGTTTATAGAACATGCCATTAGAGGCGGTGTAAGTATGATTTCCACGCGCTATGCTAAAGCCAATAATAAGTACATGGGCGAATATTATGACCCAAATCAAGAAAGCACCTATCTTGTATACTTAGACTGTAACTCGCTATACTCTACAGCAATGTGCGAGTCGTTGCCCATCGATGGCTTTAGATGGACAAATGAGAAAGATTATAAATACAATCAAAATGGTAACTTTGGATTTATTTTGGAAGTTGATTTAAAATACGATAAAAGTTTACACGATTTGCATAATGACTACCCGCTCGCACCAGAAAAAATGAATGGAAAATTAATACCAAATTTAAATGACAAAACTAAATATATTTTACATTATAAAGCACTAAAGAAATACGAAGAACTGGGTTTGGTAGTTACAAAATACCACAGAGTTTTAAAATTTAGACAGTCGAAATGGCTTGCACCCTATATTAATTTTAATATTGAAAAGCGACAAAAAGCTAAACATGATTTCGAAAAATACTTTTACAAACTGTTAAATAACAGTCTCTTTGGTCGAACAATTATGAACCAACGTAAGTTTCGTGATATACATCTTGTAGACGAGTCTAAGTTAACAAAGTACGTTACAAAGCCAAGGTTTGACTGTAGCAAAATGTTCGATAACAATTTGCATGCTGTACATTTAAATAAATTAATTGTAAAGTTTGATAAACCAATATATTTAGGAATGACCATTTTGGATATCAGTAAAGTAATAATGTATGATTTCCACTATAATTATATGTCAAAATTTAAGAATAAAAAGTTCCTAATGACAGACACAGACAGTCTTATTTATTCTATAGTAACAGAGGACTTTTACAAGGAAATACAATGTGACTTGGACTGTTTTGACACCTCTGCATATAGTAAAGACCATTTCTTATACTCTGATAAAAATAAAAAAGTTACGGGCAAGTTTAAAGACGAATTAAATGGTCAAATTATGTATGAATATTGTGGTTTAAGGCCAAAATTATACTCTTTCATTCCTTTACAATGGTTATACGAAAAAGAAAAGCAAAATGAGCTAGAGGTTAAAAAAGCAAAGGGGGCTGACAATGCTACAGTTAAACATCTCTTAAGACACCAACATTACTTAAACTGTCTTGCAACCGGGGAAGATTACTATGAGAATGTTGCAAGAATTAAATCCACAAACCACCATCTTCAAACATTAACGATGAACAAAAAGGTACTCTCTTTTGATGACGACAAGAGGTTTATTCTGGATGGCATTAACACTCTTGCCCTTGGTCACTATAAAATTGGTCAAACATAAATCTGTATTGACCATTATTCTTTGGCCTTTCCTTGTCTATTACAAAAAAAACATATTTAGACCTGTCCCAGCATTGATGGCAGAGATTTCTAAATTGGTTAAATGAAAAATCATTCCCCACATGATTGTTATACACATGTTTTAAATTTAAATCGTCTTGTTTAAATAATATTAGAAAATTAACATTGTCACGTAAATGTTTGTTTACTTTACTGTAAGATTGACACAAGTAAAAACTGTTAATATTTTTGTGTCTGCCCATTGAGAAAAATTGTGTGATATTTGGACTATTTATGTCGTCAAATACAACTATTGAGTGTGATTCTACATCATTTGGTGTGATTTCACAGTTTGAATATGTGTGTAATTTAACTTCATCACACAGACGGAATATTTCAATTATTTTTTTATATTTTTCTTGTTCTAAAGATTTGGATATTATATATAAATTTGTAAACTTTAATCCTTGCTTTTTTACAATTAAGTTATAAATTACAACGGTCTTCCCCGAACCGCTAGGCCCTATTATAAGACAGCGAATATTATTAGGAAATAGACCCAACTTCTTTGGTGTATTTTCTTTATGTGCTATTTTAAATTTGTTCTTTTGTTGAATAAATGACATTTTTTATATAATAAAAATGGCAAAGAGAAAGCGTAAAAAGGTCCAAGGTAAGGGATTATTCTTAAAACCATATAGAGGCCGTGGCTTGTTAAATACCCTTATAAACAACCTTCCTTCCCCCCTCCACATACCGTCATATTCATATTGTGGTCCTGGAACTAAAATACGTGAAAATTTAGCCAGAAATGTACCTCCAAAAAATAAGCTAGACTCTTATTGTAAAGAGCACGACATATTCTACATGAATAATCCTGATACAGCCGCCCGGAACAAGGCAGATATGAGATTAGCGGACCAGGCTTGGACTAGGGTTTCGGCAAAGGACGCCAATCTAGCCGAAAAAGCAGCAGCTTATGCAGTGACAAATTTGATGAAGGCCAAGGCAAAAATGGGAATGGGATTAAAATTTAATAAAAAAGATGGACAACTTTCAGCTGTTAGAGGCCGCAAGAGACGTGCCTCACTTTCGAGGAGTGTACCTAAAAAACGAGCTAAGAAAACAGAGACCAAAAGTAAGAGAATGTGGAATTATTAATTTAGACAGTGACAGGGGCACACATTGGACAGCATATCGTAAAAATAAAGATATTGTAATATATTTTGACCCATTCGGAATACAGCCTCCAAAAGAGGTAATTGAATATTTTGTACCATCTAAAATTTACTATACAACTGATCAAATACAAGATTTAAACAGTTCCATTTGTGGAATTTTATGTTTATCATTTCTGAAAAATTTTAGTTTATAAAAATGGATTCATTTACTATAACATTTACGGGTACAGAGCCAGAGTTGAAGTCGGTGTTCTTTCCTCCTATAGAATTAAATGGTGATTATGTAATTGGACTGGTAGATTTTCAAAGTTATAATTCTATATTTAATGTTAAAAAACCTCTAAATACTTTGACATATTACAAAATGCACAAAGTTACAACCCCAAAAGGGGAGGTTACAATTGACGAATTAAACCGGGCATTAGATGGTAAAGTTGAAGTTATTATACAAAATAAAGTAGCATTAATTAATACAAAAGTCAAACTTATATTTTACAAAGGGCTAGTTCCAAAATTAAATAAACTTAAAGACACAAAATTAACTATAGACGAGGGTGAGGATGTGTATTATTACGATCACAAAGCTCCAAATGTAATTGAAATTGCTGAAGGTACATACGAAGTGTTTGAGCTTGCGAAGGAAATTCAAAAGCAACTCCCAGATTTTGTACTTATAGCCGATAATAAAACTATGAAAGCCACATTACATTCTGGCCATGTGTTTGATTTTACAAAACCGTGTTTAGGGTCTGAATTATTGGGATTTAAAGGATTTTCTACTCCAGATATTGCGTTTAAATCCGTAAATAAAATCAACATAAATAATGTAAATGTGATTAGAGTAAAATGTAATATTGCGAATGGGTCTTATTTAAATGGTGACAAATCACACACCATACACAGTTTTTACCCAGAAGCTCCTCCCGGCTACAAAATTATTGAGGTCCCCAGAAATATTATATACTTCCCTGTAAATAAGAGAAGTTTAGATGTTGTTAGCATTACATTTGCAGATCAACACGACAAGCCAATTGACTTTAATAAAGAAGAAACTACAATTACTTGTCATATAAAAAAGATATGAGAATTTACAAGAACGGACTGAGTGTGCAAAATTCCAGGTTTCTGCGATCAATTGGGTTGAAGTTAAAATTTTCTATTAATAAAAATGGAAAATTTTCTAGACGTTACAGGAAAATTCCAATACGACGATAGCGTGGTTAAAATTACAAATCACTCCTATGTTCCACACAACACTTTAGCAATAAATAATTCCGATGAAATTCGAATATGCATAAATAACCAAGATTTACTAACACTCCCATGTAGGAGTTATCTGTATATTAAAGGAGAAATAGAGAATCATGATAAAGGACATTTTATAAATAATGCATTTGCATTCTTATTTGACGAAATTAGATACGAAGTTGCTGGTAAAGAAATAGATATTGTAAGAAATCCGGGAATTTCCAGTCTTATGAAAATATTGTGCTCTTACAATAAAACAACTAAATTGTCAAATGTAGCGTTTGATTCTGATGAAAATTTAAAGGAGTTCCATAAAAGCGGCAAGTTTAGTACTTGTGTCCCGTTAGAGCTGTTAATGGGTGTGTTTGAGGATTTTAATAAGGTTTTAGTAAATGTTAAACAAGAATTGGTGTTGAAAAGATCCAAAAACGACTTAAATTGTATATTAACAACATCTAATGCTCCAACTGGGGTCGATCCTATTCCTAAAATTACACTTAAATCGATTCAGTGGGTGATGCCGCATGTGGTGCCATCTGATGGGGAGAAGCTTCAATTACAAAAGATGTTATTGCAAAATAAAAATTTGCAAATTGCATTTAGAAGTTTGGAGCTACACGAACTCCCATCATACCCCGAAACCAAGAGACATACATGGTCAGTTAAGACGTCTTCGAGTTTGGAGAAGCCCAGGTATATTATATTTGGTTTCCAAACTGGTAGGGACAACAGTGCACGAAAAAGAACTGATGAATTTGATCACTGTAAATTGAAAAATCTCAAAGTGTTTTTAAACTCTGAATATTATCCTTATAGTGATTTAAATCTCGACTTTGAAAATGGAGATGCCTCTAAAGCTTATGAGATGTTTGTGAGGTTTAGGGAGAGTTACTACAACACCGTCCCCGATCCTATGTTTAACAGAGCTGACTTTATAAAGAAATATCCTCTAATTGTAATAGATTGTTCTAGGCAGAATGAATCAGTCAAAGAGGGGGTTGTAGATATTAAATTAGAAATTGAAACTGCAGAAAATGTCCCTTCAAACACATCTGCATATTGCCTAATAATACACGATAAAGTGTTTGAGTATAATCCTTTGACAAATGAGATAAATAAAATGTAAATAAAATGAAAACAAATATTCAACAAGAATTGGTAGAGTCTGCAAAACAAATAAGAGAAAAATATAGGGCGTTAGAACGTGGTAAATTTCTAGAGGCTGAAGAGAGGTTCCAAACATTCCAACCGTTAATAGAGCCTTTGCAAGAATTAAAAAATTTAGCCACAAAAACAGAGAGGCCAGTTCTCCCAATGATTTTAGAAAAGACCCCGTCTAGAATACCAAGAATAACCCAGATAACACCGCAAAAATTAGATTTTGGTCTTTTAGCATCAGACTATTTAGGAAATTACCTTAGTAGAAGTAGTATGACAGACACCACATATGGTATTAGGCGAGAAGGAAATAAATTTTTTATTGGGAATCAGGAAGTTCAAATTGCCAATGATGATGTTACAGTTGGAGAAACAATTTATAAAGGGACAAAGGGATTGTGGAAATTGTTAACTTTAAAAGAACCCGTAAACTATAGTCAGGTTGATTTGCAAAATTATAAAGAGATTTTGGAAGCTACAAATGCACATTTAAAGGGTTATAAAACAGGTGCGGCGATGTCAAGTAATAAACACACTAAATATCTTAATATAATTAAACCCCTGTTTAAGACTGTTGGTGAAGGTTTAAGGCAGGTAACTGATAATAAAATAGACTATGTTTATTGGGACGATCCTAATGAGCTTGTAGATAGGTTAAGACTGCTTTGGTTAAGCCGATTGGCGGGAAATTCTGGAGTGGATAATGAGATAGATTCTATCATAGAAGAATTGAGGGAAAGTGGAATTGTTTATTAAATAAAAAGATGATAGATACATTTTATCGCGTATATAACCCGTATAGTAAACCAGAAGCTAGAAGTTTTAAAGAAACTACTTTAAATCTAAAAGATGATGGTTGGAATGCTTTAAATTATAAAATTAGTAGTGTTAAAGGTGGGGAGTTTACTGATGATGTATCGACTTTGGGGCAGACGTTAACCAGAAAAGGTGATGCTTTTGTACAAGGTAATACTAAATATAAGTTTTTAGAATCCAAGAGTAATAATTGGAACGCTAATAAACGCAAAATTACTAATGTTAAACGAGGTGAAAGCTCAACCGATGTACCCACATTAGAGCAAACTTTAATAAGAAAAGATGGTGTCTTTGTACAAGACAAAAATAATTATGAATTTTTGGAATCGGAGAATGGTGTTTGGAATGCCAAAAAGCGAAAAATAAGTAATTTGTTGGCTGGTAAAGAAAGCGATGATGTTGTAAACGTCTCTCAAGTACCAAAAATGGATCTAAACTTTTGGGATTTTAATAATAAAAGGCTAGTTCGTGTTAAACCCGCTGTTGATGAGAACGATTGTGTTACAAAACATCAGACTGTGACTTTAGACGGTCTTAAATTTGATGGTAAAAATAAGCAATTAACAAACTTTTTACCTGGAACATTGCCAAATGATGTGGCTGTTGTTAATCAAATATTAACAAAAGGTGAGAAAAGCATAATAAAACAGGGGGATAAATATTATAATGTATTAACATTAGATAGCGATATGTGGGATGCAGAGGACAAATTAATAAAGAATGTACCTGAAGGCAAAGATAGGAGTGATATTTGTTTAATGTCACAGGTTTTGAGGTATGACGATAATATTAAAACTTTTAGACAAGACAATATTAAATTTGATATTTGTTTAAAATCACATGCATTAAGGTTTAACAATAAAACTAATAAATTTATGCAAGACAATAATCAAATCGATTTGATGATGTACAATCCTAAATTGTTGGTTGCAGACCCTACATCTTTAAGCGGATTTAAGACTTTAGATGGAGAGGCATATTTGCCAAAAAACTATGTATATCAAAGAATGAGTGATGGTATGTTAATTGGTAGCAATGGAGGTGTTTTTGAAACGACAGAGACTGGCAGATACGTTAACATTAAAAATAAAGAATAACAAATGGAAAAAATTGCTTACGAATTGCATAAGCCCGCGAGAAAGAACTTTGTTAGAAGGTCTTTTAAGGTGTTGGGTATAAACGAAACTGTTCAAATAGATTTAATAGATATGCGGAATTATGCTAGAGAGAATTCTGGGAATAAATATATTTTAACTTTAATAGACACATTTTCTAAAAAAGCTTATGCTGCTCCACTAAAGAATAAAACTGGATTAGTAGTCACAGAAGCTATAAAAACTATTCTCCCAAAGGGAGTTAAAAATATTCAATCTGATAACGGAAAAGAATTTTTTAATGAACATTTTACCAAACTAATGAAAATTCTAAATATTAATCACTACCACACTTACTCTACAACTAAGGCGGCTATTGTGGAAAGGTTCCAGAGAACTTTAAAGAATTGGTTGTATAGAGAGTTTAGTGCACAAGGGAGTTACAAGTGGTTGGATTTACTTCCAAAGTTAATAAGGATATATAATAATAAAGTACATAGATCCATAGGGATGAAGCCTAACCAAGTAAGTGCTAAGAACTCTAAAGATGTACATGAAAGGTTAGCATCTAAAGTACAAGTTAAAAAGCCAAGATATAAGGTGGGGGATAGTGTAAGGATATCTAAATATAAACATGTATTTAGTAAAGGATATACCCCTAACTGGACGGGAGAGCTTTTTACAATAGCAGAAGTTAAGAAAACAAAGCCTGTGACTTATATTTTGAAAGATGAAAATGGCAATATAATCAAAGGAGGATTTTATACAGAAGAATTGTTAAAGACTAAATATAAAGACATGTATTTGGTAGAGAAGGTAATTAGGAGGAAAGGTGATTTATTATATGTCAAATGGCTCGGGTTCCCAAGTAGCCAGAACTCGTGGATTTCTGCAAAGGATATATTAAAATGAATTTAGAGCAAATTTTAAAAATATATGGGGAAAATGTATTTAAGGCTAGGGTACTGGCCAAAAAGAAAATTTGTGTAGGGTAGGATCGGGCGTCGGTCCAAAAACTGATCCCCATAAGAATAACATGGGAAAAAAGCGCCGATTACGGCCCCTCCCCGGCAGTTCTTCTCTACTCACCCGGTTTCATAATCATGAAACACACTCATTCTGAAAAAAACCGTTTCGTAATCTTTTTACAATATTTGCTTATCTATTTTTATTTTTATCGATCGCCTGCAATATTTTATTTTTGTAATTGTAGTAATGCTTACAGCAATTTAAATACACTGACATTTAGTGGTCAGAAGCTGTTTGTTGTTCTCCATGAATGTGAATACTTCTTTTTCTGAAAAATTAGGCAATGTGTAAAAAAATGGGACATAACATTTTCGAAGGTTAAGTTGTTAGACATGTATTCATATGGTTTATAAAGACTTTTGTCTTTACGGATTCTTCTGCCGGACAAAGTTTTATCGACGAAACCATTACAGGTATTCCGAAGAATGATTTATTATTATATATTTTGTTCATTTAACTCGAATTTACAGCATTTAGACAAAGTAAGGCTTCAATATATCCTTATTATTAGCAGATTAAAGAGCTCCAGAACCATTTATTTATTTGCAGCCATTCACCTAACCATTATTTTTGCAGTAATTATCGGGAAAATACGTTAATTCAAAGGCATTGAAAACAAACTAATTCATTTATCAGTGGATCAGTACATTTTGTCAATTAATTTAGAGGCCCAACAAGATGTGAACCAAAAGAGTTGGTGAACTCGCTAAAGGCGGGAACAACGCTGGCTTGAATTGCCTGAGCGGTAGTCTACCTACGGAGTGGCTTGAGTTGTCTCCCGATTACTGGTAAATGATAAGAAATGGTTTAAATACATACATTAAAACAAATCACTGAACATCGAGTTTGATGTTGTGTGGACCATTGGATTACTTCGTATTTAAACCACTTCTTAGAATCGGTTCACTTATAAGATTTGTTGTTTATTTCCAGTGAACACTTTTGTAAAACCCCTAAAAACATGGAATTTAATGAAAGTACAGATCATGATATGTCAAGTGTTAATTTACAGGTAGCTAATTTAAAGATTATAAATATTTGACTTAAAGCTTATATGCTCCATATAGTTCATCAGTATTTCCCTTATCAAAAGTAATAACTTATCCGTTATTAAGTATCTTAATTCATCCATTATTAACAAATAATAAAATTTCATTATCATTATCAAAATGCCTTTTGATCTTAAACAAATTTCGTCGTTCAATGTGACTATTTTTGTAAGTAAAATTAAACACCTTATATTGAATCAATGCACATGGTAATGCAAAATGCAATATTGTTCATAATTATAATTTATGATACGGAAAAGATTTCGTTATATTCTGAATATTTAACGCTGTTAATCACCAATCTAGATCAACTCTATTATATAAAAGATTAAGAGAGAATCGACAAACGTATGTGTTACAAGTTGCTTATTTGTTACTCTGTTCAAGTATATAGCAAAGACTAAATAAAGTGTTATTTTATCATTTTTTATGACTGTTGTTGTTTTTATGGGGGTCGATTGTAATGTTCATAATCACAATCAGTAGTGAACATGACCACTCGCGCATACGTGACATGACTACCGGTGGTTGTTATAGGAGCGATGCAAATCTGAGAATAACATGAAGCTGATCTCATAGTCACAAACACATAACTTGAGGACATCCACAGTATTTAGAATAATTATACGGTACGTATCATGTACAGCTTTTATACCTGACTGCTTATTGGTTGGGCACCAGTGACGTCACATTGGTTACATTTTGTGTGTGTTTAAATTCCAGATCAACAAAGAATTATAATGAACGCGTCAAAGTCAAAACGACAGCATCCAGTATAGTTTTCACAGATGGGAGCTTTGTTGTTTTACAATCAGCTGGTGGGCACCACTGAAGACACTGAGCTACTGCGTATCTTGTTTATGGTACCTACCGTATAATTATTCTAGATACTGTGATGAACATCAATAGTAACCAAGGACACGAACTGCGGAAACGCGGTGGAGTCGCTGACCAAGGATGCTGATTGCTGGGCTACGGCGATATATGCTGATAACGTCCGGTTACATCACTGTCACTGATAACGGCAACAGCCTTCTACAGATGGTAGGTGTGGTCCTTACCTGGAAATGGAGACAACGGTATTGGCACCAATTTCTGAAACAGGCGGTAGAATCTTTACGTCAGAGAACAGGGAGAGAACAAACGTTTCCATTGTTTACACTAACAAGCGCATAGTTTAAACAAAATTTATTAGAGTCAATTTTGATAAATTTTGATTTTCCTGGTTTAAAATAATGAAACACTAATCTTTAACAAAAATCGTTAAGTTAATTTTGAGAAACTTCGATTTTCCCGATAAACATCAACGTTAAACATCAAGTTTTAACAAAAATTATATGAGTCAATTATCAGAAATTTAGATTTTCCTGGTATTTAAACCGTATTTGGAGATTGGGAAACAACCCGATTGGTACGACTGTAGGATTGAGGGCATCCACGGTAGACCGATCAAGGTTTCAAAATGTAATTTGGGGGGCTGGACTCAAGGTGAGTCCCTAGCCCTCATTAGTGCGTGGACCCTCTATCGAGCAGCAGGAAACAGCTATATGACACTCAGGTGTGCAGGTATCGTATCCTCTCAAACTCGTCCCTTTTAAACCCTTACCACACCACCCTAAATCACTGGTCCGTACTAATGAGGGTCGACTGATGACACCGCTGGTTACTGCCGACCGATCCGATCCTACTGGAACTAGTTCGTAGGACAGGATCCTGAACTGAATCGCTACACTCTAAACAGTAGTAGTGTCTAATTAAAAATGTAAAGTTAGTTTAGATTTGTTATTTAAGAAATTATTGTGGACATTTTCCATCACTGATTGTAAAAACAAGTTTCACGATGTTCCCGGATCTAGAATCTGATCAGTCAGGTCTTCAGGTCAGAAAACACCTAGAACATAAGGCAAATATAACAATATATTAATGGCACAATCCAAGCAAGGCTGGATTGGGCTGGAAAAAGCTAAAAGGTCTCTATTTTAGTTTTTTGTGTTTATTCCCGCCTTGCCTGGATTGTGCCATTAACATCTTGTGTATTGTTGTTATGTTCTAGGTATTATCTGACCTGAAGACGGGATCAGATTTCAGATCCGGAAACATCGTGAAGCTTGTTTTGACAATCAGTGATCGAAAATGTTGACTATAATTTATTAAATAACAAATCGGAACTAACTTTAGATTTTTAATTTAACACTACTACTGTTTAGAGTGTAGCGATTCAGTTCAGGATCATGTCCTACGAACTAGTTCCAGTAGCATCGGATCGGTCGGCAGTAACCAGCGGTGTCATCAGTCGACCCTCATTAGTACGGACCAGTGATTTAGGGTGGTGCGGTAAGGGTTTGAGGGTAGACGGACTGAAGATCCCACGGTTAAAATTGACCTGAGAATTATTTACCTGTTTTGGCGAGGCTTGACAGAAGGTCCCAGCACTAATGAGGGTCGAGCTGTGGGATCCTGAGTCAAGCCTCGCTCTTGGGATTGTCATCGAGTTTGATGAGGTGATAGGGGTACCAATAACACCATGGGTCACTTACATTTTGTAGTAATTTAAAATTAAATATTAACTAATGGTTGGAGCTCCTACCCTGTATTTCAGTACAAAACAATACAAAAAACCTAATTCAATCTCCATTATTTTCTTATGTGGGTAGTTTGCTCTTTTTGACTGCAGTTATATTTTCCCTTATATTTTCACAGCTATCAAAAATATATCATACTAATATTCTAAATTTGACAGTTTGGATGTATGTATAGATGGATGATTCATCGCCCCCAAACACGACTGAACCTATTAAGGGAACATTGCGCATGAGCTTATATATCACATTAACATAAAGACCTGATAACGTAAACAAAGATTTTATAGTGCTGGTCAGGTAACAGTCGGTAATTTGTAATGTGTTTTAATTGTTCACGAGTGAAGCCACGGGTAACAGCTAGTATATTTATATATTACTAGAATGTTATATGCGCAGCTTGCGCATCCCGTGTTGAGAAGCGAGAATAGTAAATAGTTAAATAGTAAACAAAACAATGACAGTCTGTAGTTAGATACAATCCTTGTAACAGCTGTTTATTTAATTTAATTGGATAAAGAAAAAGCACATGTGACATAAACCAAATAAAACTCTCCTCCATATGAACTTTGAGTTTTGGAAGTCCCGTGGGGCAGAGCCCTGAGGCCTAAATCGGAAATCTAAAGCCAGTTTCCACATCTGCACATTTAGACGCGCGTTTTAGTGTATACATGTGGGGGGTAACGAAAAAGCCTTATTGTTAACAAAGTTGTCATGTAGCGTATTAATAATATAGATAGATTTCTTCATATAAGCTTTCCGGTTCACCATATCTACCTTAAAACTTCATCAAAACCAATAATTAGACAATAATTTTGAAGATTACCTTCACCGCTTAATGTGACAAATAAACAAACAATTTAAACCATAGTTATAGCTTTTTAAAATACCCATTTCAATTTTTAACAGTTTTCTGAATCTTTCTATTCTCAATAAAGAATGATTTATTCTTATTTTGAAGCTGATTATTTTTCCTGTCTTTATCAATGTTGACTGAGTATGTTATTAAAAAGAAAATACACATTTTCACGTTAACTGTAGTATATTAATAACATTACAATAATACGTTTACTGAATACGCAGGATTTTACGAGATAAATATTGTACAAGTATAAATAGAACTATAACAGTGATTTTCGTGAAAAAGCCCATTTATAAAAAAAAATAAAATATTATGTAGTTTTGACTTAACTAAATAGAGTGAAAAGAAATTTTGTTATATTTTAATCAGTTTTGATTTGGTGCGGTTATATAAAACTACAGTAATGTATATTTATGCTTTGGGAGCTAATTTTTACCAATCCGTGCGGGGTCCCAAAGGTCCTAAAATCAGCCTAGTGTAGGGGCCTATTTAAAAAGTGTCATGTCTTTTGTAATCAAATCACAACACTTTGTATTAAGTCATAACACAACGATAAAAAAACACATAGAATAAAATATTAAACAATTTGCGTCAAGGTTGAATTAATTTTAAATACTGGAAAAGGTTAAGAGTTGTTAGGAATATAATAATATACAAGTGGGTAACCGTGATATCCTTTAAACATCGATGGTAATCATTTCTTAGAATGTCGCATCCTTTTAATAGTTAAAAGATCAGTCCCATGGTGCTAGTCGCGCGCAGTCGCTCAACTATGTTCCAAACATAGTCGCGCCGCTTCGCCCGCTGTCTGTGCATGCCCATAGCCACGAATGACTGATACTGTCGCGCCGCTCCCGCCCTGTGTTTTCACCCTAAATTGTTTGTAATAAAATAAATACCGCATTAGTTATATCACACTCTAGGTATTTTTATTAATGAAGGGAAACAATAGAAACTATAAATAAATAACACTACATTAATTTAATTCCACGGTATAGACAGTTAATTCTTTCCAAGTACTCCCCGAATTTAGTTTGGACTTCCTCATAGAGCGGATTTCGTGGAAGTGCGAATTTCCACGAAATCCGTTCTTCAAAATAATTTGTACCGACAACGATTAGCCCTAACAAACAATTGTTTTAATACAAATTAATATTTGGAATGTTTTCTACAACTTTCCCGCTGACAGTTTTTACCTGACCAAAATAAAACATTTCCTCGCTTACTATTTTTTTTACCTCCTTATCGATCAGGACTAAACATATTCCGTGTTTAACTAATTATTAAAATTATTTATATTACGTATTAAATACTGTAATACAAGCTGTTTTTTTCTCCATTTCAAGTTGTGAAATTCCTTATGAAATTCAAATTATTATCTCAGTTTGTTGCGGGTTGAATGTCAGTTTGAGTGAAGCTCTGTTCTGTCGTCTCACGGATTGGGGGTCTCGCGGGTATTGACTCTTTTGCTACCCACAGGTTTTATGTCGGCACGGTTTTCGGCTCTCCTTAGCACTGCAAAGCGCGGATCCAGTTATACTTCAACCGAGGTATATTCATACATGTTGCCAAACACATTCAACTGATTAGAACTAAAACGATTCGAATGTTATTTATAAACTTTTTCATTAAAGAGATTAAGAAAATAATATTAATTAATAATAATTATATAAAATAATATTGATGCATATTTGAGCGTAACGATGTTGCGGTAATTATTGCAAAGGTTACTAAATAAAGACAAAATAAAATTATTAACAAGTGATTATTTAAGGAGCCAATGGCTAACAGTACTATGGACAGTATTAAAAACATCATGTGACTAAAGCCCCCTGCCCCCTGTGAGCCCCCTGTGTGTGTGTGTGTGTGTGTGGCCCCTGTGAAGAAATATGCAATCGTGCCGGAAGGGTGAACCGATGGCACCAGACATAACAACCCGTAACATTAATGAAGACTTTTGCCGTCACTGATCAGAGAAAATCAAGTTTCACGACGTCTCGGGATCTGGAATCTGATTTTTGCTTCACGTGAGAAGAATACCTAGAAAATAACTTAATTTGTGGTTCTTTTCAGATTCACCTGGTTTGTGCCTATAATTGTGTTATTTTCTAGGTATTCTTATATCACATTTTTCTTAAAGGAAAATTATGTTTTCCAAACCAAGAGATTGCTGCTTTAAAACCAGTTAGCGAGAAGTGCCGCCGGCCCCGACGCCGAAGTTTGCTATAGACGCGACAGAATTACTTGGGATCCAAAAAGATCCTCGTAAAACAATAAATTTGCCTTGGTGTTAACAAAATCACTCTTGAAAACCACAATCCATTAAATGATTTAAATCTTGTTGATTTTCTTTTTAAATTAGACGTAGATCAAATTTAAAATTCTTAAGCCATGCATTCTACTTGGTTTGTCACTTGGGGAGTAGGGGGGGGGGGGGTGCGC
Source organism: Allygus modestus (assembly GCA_963675035.1). NCBI lineage: Eukaryota > Metazoa > Arthropoda > Insecta > Hemiptera > Cicadellidae > Allygus > Allygus modestus. The sequence goes on along the minus strand of OY776113.1, from coordinate 41,833,045 downwards.
CCCACTTCTGCTGCCAAGAGACTGCTGATGCTGACTCCACTAGGCTCCTGAACCAATGGGTGATCAGCTCCTCTCCCTCCCTCCCCTTTGGTACACTTGGTCCTCTCACCTGAGAAGCAGAGAAGCACAGTCTATGTGTGAAGTTCGCGTGTGTTGTCATGTGGAGATGTATGGAAGAGCGGCGCTCCACTGTCCCTCCTAGGACGGGTACAGGACTGGTGGTGAGTCTTCCTCAGCTGTCTTTTCGGATCAAGGTAGGAAATTCCAATAACTTATGTATACGAGAAAGTAATTTTATTTTGGATTATCAGAAATATTACCACCTTTCGATTTTACACGACTTGTCCTTAAGAATCAAGAGAACCGCCCGTAAGAAGAGCAACTTGGAGTTGCTCGGTTATGAGAAAAACATTTGTTTTAGGTAGTTTCAATGTGTCAGTTTCGGTAATTCACTTTTTGGTTTGTTTCATTTTTTAGTGTTTCAACGCCGGTGGATATTTTAAAGTTTTTAACAGAGAGCTGTTTAAAAAGCCAAGTTTTGGTCTTCTTACTATTTAACTTCGATCTTTTGGTTGGAAGCATCATTAAAAATACCCCAATGACAAATGACAGATGGGTCCAGTATTTAACCTTCAAGAAATTTGTAGATATTTGCTCAAGATCATCAATTTAGTTTTCTTATTAATCTTACAATATAGATAAACATTTGCAAACACAATACCAAGCAGTGACTATTTCATCTTTAGTACATGAAAGGTTATTAAAAAAAATATGAGCGCGTTCATAAAAAAACTCGAGGCCACCTTGAGCTCGCGTCTTTGTCAGTCTAGTTCTACATCCCTCCTTGGGCTTGAGGGTGCTAGTTTTATGTAAAAAGCGAAGAAGATGTCACTATATTTCGGGGATACCTGTTTTCCGCACAGCGAGTGGTCAGGTTTGTGACGAGGGCCAGTTTTATGACCCTCCGACTGGCAAGTTGTTTTGCGCACGGGCCACTTTATATTGGGCTAAAATTGATCCCTTTATTCCATAAAAACCTTTACTTACTTTAAATAATTTAATGTGTTGAGCATACAATGTTAATGAAGGTATAGTAAGTTATTTTTCTTCCATTAAATATTTATTATATTTTGACAAGCTGTTACAATTTACGGTTTAATTGTTCGTATTACTGAAGTGAGGTTTAATAACCATAAATGTATTCATTTGAATATACATTTCAATACATGCGGATTAATACATGGGGAATTTCACCCATGTATCCCCGTTGATTCACTGTTGGGTGTCTAGCTCAGCGCTTCATGGTGTCTACGTACGGGCAACGTTTTCCCGTAGGAAAGCTACATGTGAGCACACTAAATACAGCGAAAAACTGGAATGTATATTCTACATTTTTCTAAACCAGAATTTTCTTTTGAGGTTTTTGGACGATTTTATGAAATTTAAACGCATCATCATTAAATTATTATGTAATTCTTAGCCATCTTGCATATTTTTATGGAAGGACAGCTTTCCTGACAACAGTAACCAAATTGATGTACTTAACCGGAAAGTTTATGTTTTGATAGAAATGCATAAAAATGCATGGCATTGGAGGAATTAAATTATTTGGAAAACGAAATCACTTGTGTATTTATTTTTAGTAATGTAAGGAAAAATCATAGAATGGGTTCAAAAAGAGCTATTAAGGCGACTACCTTAGAATACGACGACGAATTTTCTAAGATGTTAATAAGGTAGCTAGAATTTATTTTCCCCCTCGAAAAGTTTGCATACGATTAATTATTTAAGTAACTGTTATGAAAACCGGTTAGCAGACAAAAAAAATCACCAATCTACCAAACACCTAAATGGCAATACAAAATAAAACGCGACCTAATCCTGGGGTGTCCACAAATATTTGGACCGCTTTCTCTTAAATAAGGAGTTTGTAGTGTACTCTTAAAAAACAACGCTTTATTGTTACAGAAAAGGCCTGTTTTCTTCTCTCTTGCTATCTGAGACCCCGGAAAAACCAAGATGATCTCGTTAACTCTTTGTAGTTATGGAAAGCAAATCTCAAACCTCCTTAATTTGGTTTTACTGAGTTCTTAAACTATTCTCATACATAGTTACATATTTACCTTGAATGAAGGTATCCTAACACAGTAAAATCAATATGCCTATAATCAATTTTCCTTATTCAGTTGACTCCCAATAATATAAATGAAAAAGTATATTTTAACGATGGTTCTGTTAAAATACATATTTGATTTTTGATTTTTCAAAGCTATGAAACTTAGTGCAAAAAAACGACTAGGGGTAGTAGCTATCCTATACTCTAATACGAGCTAAGTCTGTTTGTAAAATTTATCTCGAGATCCAGCAGAAGGATTTTGCTGAAAGTTTGGGATTAGGGGCTTTTGGGTCTAAAAAATCGATTGGTGAAAACCACTACCTCAGGAAAATTCGTATTTTTCTAAACAACTCATTTGAAAATCGAACATTTTAACACTGGGCTTATGGAGTTTAAAGTCATAACACCGGTTACTATGAATAACAAAAACAAACCATTAAATCAGCTGTTTGATTTTATCTATAACTTAAAATATTGTAACCAGCTGTTTATCATTATGGAAATAAAAACCTACTTGAATGGCAACTCTCATAATGGAAATAAAAAACTACTTGAATAGCAACTCAAACTCTTTTTTCGATGGGCGAGTCAGCGAAGCGAACGAGCTCATATTGAAAATGAACAAGTATTTGAAATAAAACAAATGCAATGCTTCTTCTGCGGAATCAAACACCAAGCATGGCTTGGCCCCCCGGTACTGTTTTAGTTTAAGTAAAATGTACACAGTTTGCAAACATGATAGTCTGTTATGATTGTTTAGTTATGTAGTTGTAAAAATAAGGCATATGTGGTGGTGGGGGTGGACATATTGAATAGGATTTTTAAAATAATAAAAATACTGGAGTAGTTTAATTCTGAGACCAAACAATTTACCGATAATGAAAATCAGTAATTATGTACTTTAAGTGCAATGAATTATCGAAAGTAAGTCAACAACATAAATTAACAATACTTTGTGTTGATTTAAACTATTACATGTAAAAAAGTTTTCTCATACCGCTCTTAAAACCTCCTTAAAAATCCTTTACAGGCACCTCACATTAGTATTTGGGAGTTGTATGACCAGTTCGAGGGAAGTAATGGAGGTTTGAAAAAAAGAGAATCCGCTTATAGTTCCGTGCTTTACTATACGTAATACTTTTATAATTACGTATGATACCTGTGCCACGGTAAGGCATACAAGACTCCTCTTGAGGGTCGTCTATTAAAGAAGTTACGAAAGTCTTATGGCAGGCATGGGTAAGAAGGTTTAGGCATTATACCTCTTTGAAAGGCTTAAAATGGTATTTTATAATACTACAAACCGAACCTACGATGGACCATTCTGATGTATATAAGCGTTTTAATATTTCCCTTATAATAATATGGGAATGTAATGTTTAATCTGGTGCCAACTCAAAATGGCCCGTTTGAGGTAGGGTTTACAGCAATGGTCATATATTTGTACTAGGCAAGGCCTTTAAAATAATGTATAACCAGACCTATTAGGCTTACGAGGGAATTTAACGATTTTCTACATGGTTACCCACAAAACATGGGTGACTCCAAAGCAGTAAAAACGCTAAAGTATTGATCATATTTACCAATACAAAGCTGAAAAGTTGCATAATTTTATGCTGAATTGTTTTTGGATCGATGAATATATTTCAGACTTTTGCCCAGCCCTGAGCTTATGTGTATATCGAGGTATGCGTAACTGAAACCCGTGGTGGGGCTTTGCCATCTAACCACCCTCACAACGACAAAACATACCCCCGTTGCAGCAAACCTGCATACTCAGAGAATTTCAAATGGTACTTACGAAGTCATGAAGCCACTTACCAACTTTAATCAAAGCATTTTAATAAATAAGCGAGATATGACATTTTATTTATTCCACATAAGAAAAACATTAGGGCTGAGTATGCAGGTTTGCTGCATCAAGGACCAAAAAATCTGGTTTTTATGCAAATACCAGTGGATGACCTCCAGATGAAGCGACGTACCAAGTTTTATCAATTTATGTTCATAAACAAGCAAGATATCACATGTTTATTATTCTCCATAAGAATAAAATTATAGCTGCTGAGTACGCAGGTTTGCTGTCATGGGGACCACAAAAAATATTTTTATGCAAATAGCATTAAAGCCCAACCATATAAAGCCGCATACCAAGTTTCATTAATAAGCGAGATATGCAATTTTACTTATTCTCCATAAGATTAACATTGGACAACGTACTGTGTTTAGCACTCTCAATATCTTGGTAACCAATTGACGTAGAACGATGATCAAAATACCAAATTGTTTGTTTTTTAAGCTAAATTTAACGGTGTACACCAAAATTTGGGTTTAAAAAGAATTATATGTAAAAAGTTCAAAAACCCCATTTTTGGGGTACAAACCCCCCCCCCCCCAAAGTCCCCCCTTAAAGTAGAGCGACCTGTCTGGTTCTCAACTTCATGAAAATATATGCTGCCTTACACATTTATATGAAATTTCATCAAGATCGGACCATTTTTACGAAAGTTATCGTGCCTATGATCAGATATATACAGGGTTGGTGAAAAGTCCCGGGACGGCTTAATATTTTTTTAACCGTTACAGATGGAGCTATACAAGTTGGTACACTGTTACTGGGCATAAAACACTATTTTACTACAATTTCAATGAGCCGCTACCACCTCAGGGGGACGGCTCACAAGGAGTCGGAAGAAAATCTTAAATAGAAGCATAGGTTGATATTCACATCAAATTAAAGTTATTTATTAGTAGAATACAATGCCACAAATCCGACTTTAAACGGACAACCGAGCCCAAAATGGCAGCTATTCAAAGATGCCTTGAATTTGAAATTTTGATGTGCTGAAGTTTTGAATCGGTTTAGTAATTTATTAGCTAGGAGAGTAAATTTTTGCAAATTCAACAGGCTGCCCAAATAATGGCAAATAATGGGCAACCTGTTGAATTTGCAAAAAGTTACTCTCCTAGCTAATAAATTACTAAACCGATTCAAAACTTCAGCATATAAAAATTTCAAATTCAAGCCATCTTTGAATAGCTGCCATTTTGGGCTCGGTTGTCCGTTTAAAGTCGGATTTGCGGCATTGTATTCTACTAATAAAGACCTTTAATTTGATGTGAATATCAACCTATGCTTCTATTTAAGATTTTCTTCCGACTCCTTGTGGGCCATCCCCCTGAGGTGGTAGCGGCTCATTGAAATTGTAGTAAAATAGTGTTTTATGCCCAGTAACAGTGTACCAACTTGTATAGCTCCATCTGTAACGGTTAAAAAAATATTAAGCCGTCCCGGGACTTTTCACCAACCCTGTATATATATATATATATATATATATATATATATATATATATATATATCAGATATATATATATATCAGATATATATATATATATATCTGATAAATATATATATATATATGAATTTGAACGAATGGTGTTTTTGGCATCTGGGGGCCTCAAAACAAAAAGTTATCATGGTCTCGGGCCTAGGTCTTACCATGCCACCTACGGTAATAGCTTCTTCCCTATAGAGGAAATTCGCTAAAAGGGTAATAAGGGTAATATAATTCACCGTGTAACATTCATTAAGAAAATGTTAAAATTAAAACAATATTTTAAGCGTAATACGCAAATGATGACTGTACCAAAAGATAAAATAGTTTACTGGCCATAAACTAGTTATAATTGTCAATAAACAACAATTAATTGCAACATTTAAGAGTTATCATACAACAAATTAATTTTTTTTTCAGAAGAACTCATGATTTCATATTCCTTTCATAGCTCATGTCTACAAAGTGTTATTTCCTGATCCTAGCGTATTTCAATTTCAGGATATACTATCACCCACCCTTCCCCATTTTAATGACCCCAAACTATCTCCTACTAATTTTTGTTGTTTATGGCCCGATTTGTTTGCAACTTGTATATGTTATCATCCTAAATTAGTGCATTTGTAAATATATAATACTATATTAAATCACAAAATCCGTCAAAATAAAAATTAACTTCTTTTTATCATGGATCTGTTATAGTAGGTGTATTAACCACCATGCCCAGGGTCTTTTAGTGTTCCTACTTTAGTAGATCTTTTACGGACATATATAAGAATAACTGGGGAAACCAAGCCATTTAACATGAAGAAAATCACCCTTCCTTCTAACTACCATCTCAATAAAATACAAGTCCTTGTATTTAGTCTTTATCAATTCCTGCTCATAAAATCTTGATTTGATATAATCCTCCTTTTATTATAATGTTCATCCTTCATATAGGCAAGAAACCCATACTGTTATTTCCGCAACCTACAGGATCCGCCTCCCCTTTTATTTAGAACTACATCTTTTGTTATTTTTTCTGTACGAATCTATTACTGTATACACTATGTTACGTAAATAAATACCTATTGCTAATAACCATTAACAAAAATAATAATTTTTAATCCTAAAATAAATTCTATAGTTATGTATTCTAAACTAATATACATAAAACACTAACCTTTCTTTGTGCTTGCTCGGAGTATAGTCTTTATTCTATCCAACTTAATTTTAATTTTGTAGTTAAAATCTAACTTTCCGGTTTCTAGCTTTCCAGCCAGTAATTAGAGAAATGATGTTATGAATATAAACTAAAGTGTATAATATAAACTCGCCTTAGCCCGCTGGGACTCCGCCCCCAGGCTAACGGATTCCCCTGAAGCTACCATGTATGGTTTTCCATGTATAGGAAATAGTATAGTATTTAAGTTATACAGTATAGCAGGGATTCAGCTGGGAAAAAAATTTTTTGAGCAAAAATGCTACAAGCTCTTAAAGACTTGTAGCAAAAATGTTTTCCTTTTCGCATTTTTATCGCATGTCATTATACTATTTTTTGGTCTTAAGTTGTTGTTTGCTTGTATTTGTGTTTAAGGTTTAACATTTAAATAATATATAATTCAGCAGTGCCTACTTTTCTTGGTAACTTATCCATTTTAACCATTAAAGTCTGTAATGGAAATATACTAAACATTCTATAGTAGAATAGGCCTAATATGGCACCAGAACAACCAAAACTCACACACCCCAAACATTACACACTCTGAAACACAACCTCAAAGCATATCGCGATCGCATTTGCGCATCACCGATTTCGAGTTGTCGGTTTTCGCTAAGGTACCTCTACACTTTCGCCCGATCGTTGCGATTTCGAGCCACTCGTGCTCGTGTAACCGTCCACATTCTGCAGCAAGTCGAGACTAAGTACTCGTCTCCTTTGACTCGGTCACAAAAACTGACAAGAATCGGTGCGATGGCGAGGCGAGCGCAGTCATCCCTTCGGTGGCGAATTAGCCCTTGACATTCTAGCATTCGCCGATTCGCTCGACTACTACGGTGTGCGCGCCAAACCGACTCACAGCGCATGACGTCTGCTAGGGGGTCTGTTTCTACAACTGTCATATCAGTAACTCGCCCGTTCTGTTTACACGGTACGCAGTTGAAATCGACAGCAACTGTTTACGTAATTTAGGCTCGTCCCCTCTACCACTCGCTCAGAGGCGATCGGTAAAGTGACGTAGTACAACCAACGCAACGTTAAGCCTATACAACATCACAACTACTCTTCTAATCTTTTTTGGTTGTGGATCGTGATCACGGACTTTTAATACAATTTGTATTGTTAAAACCAGATTTTCTGCAATAAAATTATAAAATACTTTTCTTTGTAGCAAAAAAGCGACAGCCTGCCCAAATATTGTCGCATTTTCGTGGTGCATGTCGCATTTTTCGACAAATGCGACTGCAGCTTAAACCCTGCAGTATAGTAATAATAATAGTGTATGGTATGTATTGGATCGTCGTTAGATCCATAACACGTGGTTAAAACAGTCACACAATTCTAATATTATCAAAATTATACACTAAACAATAATTGTTATTGATTTAGTTATTCAAACTGCTAGAATCCCTGCTAATGCATATAGAGTATTGGAAGTAAAGTTCGATAAATATTAAGTAGCCTAGTATTACTTAAGTGAATGGAAAAAATAAAATAATGATTTATTTAAAGATTTTTTATTTTCTAAGTTCTAAAAGCACCGTTAACGGACTGAACTGTTACGTGTGCAATTTACTAATGACAATCCATCCGTAACAAAGGAAACCTAACGTATGGACAGTTTTACCCAGTATGTGAGCCAACATAAAAAACACCAGGAAAACGCAAACATAATTCATACAAATTTATAAATTGTAATGTGCATCAGAGAGGTATAAATAATTAAAACTGGTCATATGACTGTTGATGAATACATTTTGGTATGTAGAATTATTTTTTGTTATGTTATAGGCCGTCATATAAATGATCTAAGTTCTTACCAAATTATAACTGAAACTGATTTTTATTATAGGTTTTAAATTAAGATTTTTACTTTTTGTAAAAGATTAAACCACAAAAAAAATTAACATTTTATATTTTCAGGCGACTATACGTTTTCTGCAACTATCGTAATGGAATTTGTTAGGATTTTACCCTCTAAGAGGGCTCAACATGCAAAAGTACAAAACATCTAGCAATTTATCTAGTTATCTAGTTTTTCAATCTATCAATATTTCAATTCAAAGACTTTGAATTTTGTAGGGGTCTAAATAATTAGATCTGTTCATGACTTCTAGTCATGACTAAGTGCAATGTGGAAGTATTATTTGCAAAGAATTAAGTTTCTAAGTACAATATCAGAGTATCAAAAATTAAAAACCACGTAATTAACGTAGAAAATCGCAAAAAATTAAAAAATCTAGCGTACCTTGTAATTACGTACTTAACAGCAAATTTATCGTTACTTGATACCATTTTCTGTCTAATTGATAATCATACAGAAATACTAGTTCAATGTTTTAAGATATAAATAACCACAAACGGCATTTTTCTTTGCTTAATTAGCTATTGCTACCCAGGTAACACGTAAGTTTACGGCAAGCCTTGCCCTGGAGTTGCCAGGAAAAACTTTCCAAATAAAACGTGTGAAACGCTTGTGCAGTGCCTTCTTGGAAAGTGTTCCGTTGGCCGTCCGACGTCAGTTTGAGGAATATTTACCGCGGAACACAAGAAACTCGTCGATTCACCGCCTGCAGCGCTAGCAGCGTGATCTGCCGAGCTTGCTATTCCGCCATTACAAGTCACACGCCATATTGGTTATGTTTAACTGTTGCTGTCTGCTGTTTGTTACCAGAGATTGTTTCTGTTTGTTACGTAGTTACCGGTAATGAATTTGATATTGTAATTATTTCAACGGCAAGTGGGATCCGTGATACCATCACAATATCAAGTAAGTATGTTTTGTGTTGACACGTAACTACTCCAGTATAATAATGTTAGCAAGGTCTACGTGTTAACTGAAAAGATGCTGCACTCACTCATAGCTTAGCTCATAGGGTATCAATCTTAACAAAGCAAATCAAAACAATTTTAGAATGGGTTTACTTTATATTTCTCTCATTTATTTTACATGAAAAACTATCACTGTAACATTGTTTTACTAAAAAAAGTGGCAACTTAACAATCTCTACCTGGGTTACCTGTCTATATTTCGCATCTCATAGAGAATCAAGATTATGTTTTACTGAATTATTAATAATAGCGTGTTAGGACGTCGTATGTCCATAATTAAGTTTAGTTTTTTTTTTATTTAATCGCCATTATAATTTTTGTTAAGAGTGCATTGCAAACGCTTCTAAGGGAAAGCAGTCCAAACCCATGAAATGTTTTTAGTCTAGACTAGTGTGAACCTACTTTATTAACTAAACCAACTTAGATTGTGCAGCCATTATGTCTCTTATTAGCTAAATTCTTATATACGTAGACTAGGGTACCCTAAGCCTAGATTGGGCCTACCCTGTGATACAAGTACACGTCATATCACATATTGTCTACTCTGTCTGGGTACAGTACGATAAGCGTCTGCCAAAACAACTTAATATAAAATATCGGATTACCCTGATTATAACTGATAGCCATATTCCTATTGGATTGTTTTTTATACACAATCATAAAATGTTTTACTTTACAGTGTTCTATGGTGATAGGTTAGCTTAAATTAACATAAACTGTAATACAATAATCTAACCTAACTCCGCCGAGCACTGTTTTTATCATGGTTTGGTTGTTTTCATTTTATTTTTCATATTCTAATCTGTATTATGGATTCATCATAGACGTTCGATATTTTACGTTCGATGGTTTTTCTGGTATTAGAACCTTTAACAAATTTCAAAAATCTAAAAGGAAAATATAGTGATCTAGAAAAACATGAAAAACTCCAGTACCACAAAGAAAGTGTAGTAGAAAGAAAATCATTCCTGAAAGCCTACCTACCACTGCCCTGCTATTGATGAAAGAAACCAATTAAATTCTCAAAGGCTTCAACAAGTGCAAGAGAACTGACAGCGCTTACGACCAATCATTGAGTCAATTATTTTCTTAGGGTGGCAAAACATACCTCTAAGAGGCCATCGGGATGATGGGTCACTGGACGATGACGCATCTCCATAAATCAATCAAGGAAATTTCCGAGAACTTCTGAGATACCGCATTGCCTCTGGAGATAAACAGCTAGAAAGACACCTTAAAGGGGCTTCAAATGCAACTTATATTTTAAAAAAACAATTCAAAATGATATAATAAATTGTTGTGGTGAAGAAATGCGTAATAAAATAGTTTCAAACATTAAAGAGGCTCGTTTTACAGTATCCTTTTCGACGAAACGACTGATATTTCAGGCATTGAACAGTTATCATTGAGTATCAGATATGTTTATCAAGGATCTTTACGTGAAGACTTTATAATGTTTGTTGACGCTTATGATCTTACACTAAAATATTTGACCTCAAACAACACAGCTCCAGCTGATACAATTAAGCCTAAACTCTCAGGCGAAGCTCTAGGAAAAATAGTGGTTAAACTCGTAAATGATCTTGGTCTAGACCTAAACTACTGTGTCGGATTAGGAACGGACAGTTGTAGTGTCATGTCTTCAGACACTGTTGGAGCTGTACACTGCATCCAAGAAACTGAAAAAATGCATACCGCTCTCCTTCCAGCAATCAAGCGCTGAATAATTCCATATCAAAAAGCTCTAGCATACCTACAGTTCGCAATGCTGTGAGCACTATTAAAGCTGTTGTGGCTTTCTTCAACGTATCTGCAAAAAGACAGATTGTCTTAAAAAAATATCAAGCGGATCAAAGCTGTCAGGCCTTTGTGAAATTAGGTGGGTAGAGAACGCCACGACTCTCTTATTAAGTTCAGAGATTTGCTTTTTCCATTGGTAGAGGCCTTAACAATGATCTCTCTATGGCAGGATAAAAATACTAGTTCTACTGCCAATTCCTTGCTGAACTCCATTTGCAGTTCAGATTTTATCATTGCACTGCTTTCTCTCATTGACTTGCTAAAAGAGACATTGCCACTGAGCCGATACCTAAAAACACCAACTCTTTACGTATCTAAAGCTGCAGATTGTTTTAGTAGAACTTTAACACTTCTTGATAAGATGCAGAAAAATGCGGATGTATCTTTTTCTCAAGTGCATAGTGAAGCTACCGAGATATCCAATGCTATGGGCTTTCAAATCCAACTTCCCCGCATTGCTGCGCGACAGACTCACAGGGAAAATTATGCAGCCGAGACAGTGGAAGAATATTACAAGAGATATTTCACTATATTCTATATTTCTATATTCCACTCCTTGACAACATCATTCAAGATTTAAAAGACAGATTGCCCGAAACTACAATGACAAGTTTTATGTTAAGATCTCTTATGCCAGCTGTTATTTTAGAAAAACGAGGTGGGTTTAAAGAAGAGGCAAAGTCTTTAGCTAGCAATAATGCTTCTCTTCTTAGTAAGAGTGAAACAACTCTGAAATACATGATGGAAGGCGAATTAAAACATTGGTTTGAGTTTTGGACAATCGAAAAGAAAATTTCTCCCATGATTAAATTGCCACAAACTGCACTAGAAGTACTAGACAAATGTGACATTGACTTGTTTCCAAACGTAAGGTGTTTTTTACTTGTGTTGGCTACTCTTCCTGTTTCTGTAGCAACGTCGGAAAGAACATTTTCAATCATTCATGTTATGTCATGTTAGTCATGTTAAGCACAATACAAAATTATTTTAGCAAAATTGGATATTTGGAGTTTGGTTTAGTAATGTTACGATACGTATTTATAAGTTATTCTATTATGTTATTACACTTACAATTCCAATACTTACATAGAGCACAATATTTCATGTTAATAACCTGTACACAGAATGTAATGCATGTATTTGTTAGCTCCTGAACTCTTTAAAAGCATATTTTTTTATTTTGTAAAGGAACCCCTAAACGGACATTTTGTATTAGGGGCCCTATTTATTTATTTTTTCTGCACAAAAATTTGTTTCAATGGGTCAGCCTAGTTTTACTTTTTTATATGAAAGATTATTGTTTGTGAATTTTGTAATATTTATGTGTGTGTGTGTAGAAAAAAAATGTATTTATTTCATTCGACGGGCCAAAACTTGGCTACGATCAAGGATGATTCAGGAACGACTAAATGGACTTTGTCTGCTTCATATTCATAGAGACATTCATGTAGATGTAGATAAGGTTTTAGAACGTTTTTCGAAAAAAAGGATAGGAGAATTGAGTTTACACCGTAGCAACAAATTGTGGGTTTCCTCCTTTAATTTAATTTGTATTTTGTAAACAATAAAAATACAAATGTGTTAAAGCACAAGCAGTTTGTTTATTTTTACAAACCTCACATTTAAAATGATCAACCATTTATTTTTACGATCAAAGGAGTAAGAAGTAGTTTTACAACTTTATACTAGGCTATAGTATTTATTTTGCAATGACACCATTCATGACTTTAATACGTCATGAACCATCTGAGCCACGCCCCTGCACCCGCACCCAAGCGAACCATGAGCTGGAAGCACGCTCCCATGCAGACGGGGCGAGGGGCGGCTCACAGCCCTACCTAACCACAAGGAAGGCCGTGAAGGAACTGTATAATGAAACACACCGTTGAGAGGCACCAACTGTAATACAATTTAACAACAAAATAAACACAAATGCTCCTACCAAATCTCTCAAGTCGTTACTAGTTGTGTCGTTACTCCCACCTTTCCCCCAGTTTACAGATTTCAATAAAATTAAAAAAAATTCTAACACTGTAAATGAATTATCGATTAACAAGTAGTAACAAATTGCCGAATTCCAAATTCTTCAGAATTAAGTTTCCAAAAGAAAATTAATATTAAATACTAAACAAATTTGTGAAATTGCAAGCGAGGCTTTTTAATTTGAATTGATTCAGAATTTTTATAAATTAATAAATAAATAACAACACAAGACATAGAATACAATTAACATTACAGTGAAAACAATTAAACGATTGACTTTTGACAATTAGCTTTGATTAAATTTTTAGTTTTGTAGGGGTCCCCAAATAAATTAATAAAGAATCTCTGTGACTAAAACTAAATAACGGAGATATAAACTTTAAAAATTCAACAAGTCCTAGCGTCCACACATCTTCTGTTCATCACATTAATATTTAAAATTACAAATTAAAAAAAAAAACACAATTGACTTGCGGCAGGACAGCATTTCTGGGCGGATCAGAAGTTCACCACCGGAGGGGCGACGAGACAGGCTGGAGAGGGGGACAGGATCCCACGAGGCAGCCGAAGTGGGGGAGGGAAAGCCCCCCCTGAAGTTCACTCTGGAGTTTGTTGGTGGTCGCTCTCCATCCGGGACCCCATCAGACTCGAGCGGCGAATTTAGGAAGCAAGTTGACACAGAAAACAATTGAAAATAAATTGAACAATTACACAGGTACGAAACACCAACAGTAACACATCACAGGCCTCCAGTTTGACGGCCACGCAGTCTATGCCGTCAGATCACATTGTCGGACGGAAGCGTCCAAGGGGTTCACGCACATGTGCGCAAGGGACACTGCCCATTGCACGGAATACGAGCAATATCTGGGCGCCAGACCCTCGCCACAACAAAATAGCACTATAACAAAGTAACAAGGAGACGTGACATTGGCACGGCGGACGTAGTCACGGCTCACTTCTATAAATTACACAAATTGCAGTTGTAATCTAAATCAAGTTTTAAAATCTTTGGTTTTAACATGTTTTGTGAAGTGGCTCTAAAATAAAAAACTCATAAATTCCAAATAAGTATATTTTACTTTTTTATACATAAAAAAGATTGAACTACACATCACGCGAAATATCTTGAGCTGTGGCTTACTCCTCTGCCGGAGTGACTAAGATAACCAGCTGGGCTACTGAATATCGAATACTTATGAACAATTATTTTGTTTACATAACAACAATATTATGATTAATTGACTGAACAGATGATGGAAACATGACATGACAGATTTAGACCGATGTCTAAATCTCGCTCAACTCCAACTGTTCGAACTGAAAACAGTTCCCACAGGTCAAGATTTTCTGTGTCAAGTGTAAGCTCGTTGCTCATTTCCCTTTGAAATTATAACATATTTTGGTTAGGCCAGTTTTAGTCAGATTTTTTCATCGTCAGCTGTTTTGGTTGTTATCTGTTATGTATGAATTAAACCAAAGATGTTTATTGGTAATACTGGAGACAACACTAATCAACAAAATTAAAGCTCAATTAATTATGGTTGTTATTTAATAAAGATTAGAATTATGTACAATTCGTCTATGAAAATTCGGGTTTTGTGTCATAGAAGCATAAATGGCGGATGTGGGAGTTCGGGCTTGCGCAGTGCTATTTGGGTATTAGTCACGTGACCATGTAAATGTATGGAGGCACATTAGTTTCCGTAGGTTCTGCATAGAACCTATTTGGGTTGGGGTACAAATTAACCTTGCCCCCCCCCGACAAAAGATCCTAGATCCGCCCTTGTTGTACCAACAACAATTTACCTGTAACAAATTGAACCTAAATTATAAAGAGCTTTACCAACTACTCAGGGTATGGCGATGCCACACAACCTTCCCTATTCTTATTTATTTCTATAAACACAGTTTTACATACAGCGTTAACATAGTTCCCGTTGTCCATATTTCTGTGTCAATACTTCTACTTATGTAAACTTATTTGTCGTTTAGTAAAAACGCATATTCTGCATTCTGCAGTATTAGGAATAGACACTTTTCTAATGTCTATAATACTAATTTTGGAAGATAGACTTTGAAGTAGAAACTGCAGATGTTTAGTAAATCTCAGGAGAATGGGAGATTGCACAAACTAAAGGAAAGGTGGTATCCAAGGGACTCGAGGAAAATAGTAGTTTTGACTTTCAAAATTGAATGTCAGCCAGAAAAATTAACATTGATCATGTTATTTTTTATTATGATTGGTCCTGTTTTGTTGTTAGATGCTGTTATTATTGATAACATTCACAAAACATGAGTTCTAAACAAATAATCACAGGGACTTTCATCGTGGTATTTTTCATTAAATCTAGGAGCATATGTTAGTCTAGAGTATCCGTTGAACAAATAAATAAATGAATAAAGACGGACAATCTGTTCCCAGAAGTAAAGTGTTAAACTGTAAAACGTCATTTATATTTCCACGTTAGTCTTAGTTTTATAAATTTGTTTACGTATTAACATGTGGCTATACTTTCATTTTTCGCTCAGCATGTAACATTTAACAAATTAGATAAGGCAGAGCAGAGTAGAGCAAGGTTAGGACTAATATACCCTGCAAGTAATGTTTTACACACTTAATTAACTTTTAATGCTGTCTCAGTGTAACATCAGATTATTTATTCGGTTGGAAGGGAATTGAGTACAGGAGAAGTTACAAGGTTACAGGGTGACTAAGAGCCAAGGGAACCGCGCGATTTCTAAGACAGGAAGCAGTTTCAGCATTTTTACATGTGCATGTTGAATGCTCATGAATGTTTTAAGAAGAATGCTGACCAGATCGTAATTTACAGTTGTTATTTCACTCGACTTCTGAGAATTTTATCTGCTCGTTCATTGTTGATGAGGTAACTTAACAAACGGTTATTTAGGTTGCTTGGAACAAGTATTTCCTCACGTTTACTAGCCTATGAATTTTTTTAGATGTGTAAAGTATCATCCAGGTGTTTTTTTCATTTTAAAGGGAAACTATTCCATAAAAACAACTAAAATACATGAATAATCCAAATGTATCAAAACCTTACAGTGTTTCAATTGTTTCATTAAAAGGAATTTGTTCTTTTTGTTAGATTTTGTTCTTAGGGTAATTTTGTACTCAGGGTGTGGGTTCTTTGCCAAAGGTAGATCCAAATTCCAAATGTAAGGCTTGTGTCACTAATTGTAAGTGTTCGGCCGCAGCAGTACCAAAAGGTATACAAGAAAAATGCCGTGTGAATGAATGTTGATGTTAGGCTGCAGCGCCGACGGACTGTTGGGGGTAGGACAAATACCTTGTTGGTAAAAGGAGAAAATGCCACTAATTGTTTGAGTTCGGCCGCAGCACGAAGAGTCCAAGACAAATGCCGTGTAAAGAGCGTGTTTGTGTTAGGCCGCAGCGCCGACGGACGGTCGGGGCAGGACAAATGCCTTGTGTGCAAGTGTACTGTATTTGGGATATTAATATTTTGATAATAATTTACCATGAAATTAAAACTCGTAATTTATACAACTGACTGATCTTTTATTTCCAGTATTCACAAATACTGAATTATAATTATAATTATTCACAAATATCTTGACAGAATTATGATTACGGCTAATTACTAATGGTTAGAGAGAAAATGTTCATCCAGCAATAAACGCAGTAAGTTGACCAATGTTATTCTTATAAGGATTCTCTTTTCAGTTCCATTAATAATTGGCATGTAGGTTAAGTTAAAATTGGCCAATAGAGAATATTCGGAATATGTTACCAGCCCTCCCCGGGGGGGAGAGGAATTCAAAAATCCTCCTCTTAAAATCGCTGTGAGTATCAAATGACTCTGTAGGGCGCCAATAAAGGGATTTGGGTGAACATTTCTGAAAAAGGGTCACTAAAAAATTCAACTCCCATGTTACCGTACTACAAATTCTATATAATATATAGTAAATATAAAGGAGTTTATTTATTAAAATAAAGCTAACAGGGAGAAAGTATGTTAAAGATTTTGATGCCGTTTATGTACATCAGTTTTCGTTCGGAGACGTAAACATCAACCAGTCTTTTCAAAGTTGTCTCAGTCATTTTCCTGAAATAACTGTACGCATTTGTACATTTGTACCATTCAATAAACAAGTCACAATATAGATTAGGTTAACTTTAACACAGACAAACCTTGTCATAACGGATCTGAAGAAATTGAATTAGAATTGTGTTACAATGGAATATGTAATCAAGGAATGTTACAATGAGGTTAGTTAAATTGAGGTTAGGGTAGCTAAGATTTTGCTGTATAGAGGTTCACAAATTGATTTATTAACCTCTCATCAACAACCTAAATTGAATTTAGACGCTGTGATTTACCGTACATGGTATGGAATACCTACGTTATATCTCAACGTTTAACACACACCGTTTTGTCCGCCCACGAAACTTGTTCCTAAAACAGAGATTCACAAAAGTATTCTGACTACCCCACGTGAAGGAGTGGGGGGCGAAGGGACGAGAGGGATGGTAAAATTGTAACTTTCAGGGTAATCTACAAGCCTCGGTTCATTTATTTATAATTATGTTGCACAACGAACAGCCACCATACAGCGCTCTGCGGAGTTAGGTTACTATATTTTGTCGTGAAATACTTTTGTGAATCGCTGTTTTAGGAACTAGTCGCCCACGAAATTCCCACGCAATTAACCCACCCACACAGCACAGAATGTCTCAGTTATGTTTCAGATACATTGCAATATTGCAAAGACATAATTTAACTAATTTAACCTTTCAGTTAGGTTTCTGGAATATAACTTTGTTATATTTCGCACATATAACAATGTAATGTCTCAGAAACATTTAATTTGCCATCATAACAAAATTAATAATTCAGGAAGATTTCTGAAATATAGTATTTCAGTGTTTCATTTACTTGACCATGTAATGTCTCAGAAATATTTAATTTGCAATCACAACAAAATTAATATTTTAGGAATGTTTCTGCAATATAGTTATATATTATTGTATATCCAAGGCATTACTTTGTAACTTCCAAGAACATTTTATAATAATAATGATCATATTGGTTTGATTCATTAGACATTAAAATATATACAATTTTGAAATTGTAATATAAAATATAATATATAAATTTAAAAATTGTATGTATTTATTTTCATATTACTATATGTCTTTTGACGTTAACAATAATTTCGTTATTATTATAAAATGTGTTTTGAAAATTACAAATTTATGGCTTAAATATACTGCATAAAACTATATAATATTATATATATATATATATATATATATATATATATACCTATGTATGTAAATTAAAATATGCAACAAACAATATCATTAATATTATACTGTACAATATAAATTACAGTTTTAAAAGTTATTATACTATTCCAGTTTAAAAATATCATCCTACAAGATTTAAAGATTTACCTAGTAGTTTTCAGATGGTATTATCTTAAAATATTATATTAGTAAAGAACGGCTTGCACATAGTTAATTTAACAGTCATCCACGTATTAAGCTTTTCTTGAGTTTTGATTGGTTTTGGTATGTACTGTCATAATGGAAAATAGAGTATTTAAAAATAAAGAAGACGCCTTGATAACAACAAAAACCACAAAATCAACAATACAATTTTATAGGCCCTATTTTATTTTCCAAAGGAAACATTATTATAAATTAAATGTTTATACTAAGTCATATTACGTCCGATTATAATTTATACGCAGTTTTATTCGAATGATAACAAAATAGTAAACAGTTTGATAGGTATTGTAAACATTATTATATTTGTTTGTGTAATTTTATATAATATAACAATAATAAACTGTAATAACGTCATAACAATTGATACATTCCAGCAGCATTATTGCTATGTAATCTTTGTGCTGATGGCGTTTGCGCATCTGTTAACCAAAGCGCTAACCGTTAACATCCTGAAGAGGTTATGTTTCCATACATATGATACATACCACGACCACGTTTCTCACGTTCAACGTCCAGAGTTTTGTGGGTGGAAATATTGTGCAGCAACAGGTTTCAGTTAAGTAAGTATCACAGCACACATTACAGTATTAAAAGTACAGTAAGTAATAAATTAAGCGGGAAACTAATAGAGGTAAGTTAGTCTTTGGTTCCTTGGGCCTAATGGATTTTGTTGGTTGTGTGTGTTTATGGAGTGATTTTTACAGACAATAACTTATTGAAATATTATGGCTTAGGGCCTACTATTTTTGGTCTGATTTATTTATTCTCCAAGGCACAAATTAAGAATCATTGATCAGCAAACCAACTCTGATGAAAACAATTTTGATGATGGTAGGCCTATCAATTGTGTCAGCACTAATGATGTCCTGGCTGGAGATCTAAATCCACCACATGTTCTTTGAGGTAGCCCAGACCAAATTGACCATTGATTTAAGCCAAATAAGTGATAGCGATGTTGAGTCATTGAGGAGAGACCTCAGTGAAAGTTCCACCGATTGCAAACTTGGAAGCTCATCGAAAAAGGATCTTGCTGGATAGGCAGTTAAATTTAATATTCAACATAACGCTCTGTCTTAGCTCCTTTCCTTATTAAAGTCAAATACTTCTCTGGATTTACCACATGATGCCAGTACTTTGCTTAAAACTCCTCGGGCTATCGAGTTAAAAGCTTTATATGGCATTATGGCTTGGCCAATGCTAAATTGCTCCTAAATGATTTGGGACAAACAAACCATAGCATTAAGTTATTGTTAAGTCCTTTAAATTAATAATTAATATTGATGGCCTAACCTTGGCCAAATCCAATGCCTGTTTCTGGCCAATTTTAGTTTCTGAAATGTCCTCCACCAAAGTATGTACGATATTGCTGGTTGCTATTACGGGAACGAAAAGCGTACAGAATCAAATGATTTCCTTCAATGCCTTGTTGATGAAATGAATCATTTTTAAGTAATGGTAACACTGAAGGAATTGAAGGTAGGCCTATTGATATTTGTTTACAAGCCCTAATTTGTGATACTCCTGCAAAGGCGTTTTGTTTAAAGTGAAAGGTCACACTGGATACAGTAGCTGTGCACGAAATAGAGTGGCTGTGTGTTATACATGGAGATTTTGTAAATAACGGTTTGTTTCCCTGATCAAGATGAATATTGCCAATCAAGTGAGCGCACTGATGATTCATTGTATGCATCAACTGATACAGACTTTCATCTAGGCACCTCTATTCTAAAATGTATTTCAAAAACTTTGGAACTTTTCCTGCAAACATAAAATGTAGGCCTGCCAAAATAGTCACCTTTTAAAACGTTCTGCAATACTTGTGCTGCTTTTTCCAGAAATGTGGCTATATCAACCACATAGTCAGTTGTAACCTATTGTTTTAATATAACACAATTTTGATAGTCTGACAAGGTCTATAATCCAATAAAACCACGACAGAGGTGTCTTGCGAGTACGAAAGGTACCGCACACTACATGCAGATTTGAGTGTGGGCGGGTTGATGACGACTCATCTATCCGCCATCTTAACGCCAAGTTTGCTGGTTGCTTATTGTAGGCCCTAACTTACCTACTGTTGCAATGGTGTAATGATTTCTGTTATGAAATACTGTTCATACTTGGTCTACTCACCGATGAGGTTATTTAGTATCCTTTTAATAATGCCATCAGTAATTCATAACTTGAATCCAACAGTGTCCTGAGTCATATTCGTCGTACTATTTGAGAGTATTATAATTCAAACGTGTGTGTGTTAGATATGTATAGCAAAATTCCAATTATTGGCATTTTCAGATTCTACGAGGGTACGACATCCCGAAGTTACAGAAGTTGACTACGGTAAAATTGTTGCCAACTACGTTTGACAAGAGAAATTAGTAAAGATAAATAAGTATTTGTGTGGGAAAAGCTTTTTGCTTATACAGTCAACTCCCGATTATCCGTGCTATAACCGGTTGGAAGGACACGGATAACCCAAAACAACGATTAAAACAATGTCTCCGTTGCAATGAAACATTTCTGAAGCGTGTCTGAAACTATTGTGTGCTATGTGGGCACTGACTGAGGATTCAAGTTTAGACACGATTGCTAGAATTTATGTTTGTTTACGTTCGTTACACCGGGGTTGAGGAGAGGACAATTCGTTATGAAAAGGTGATACTGTACTAGTATTTGTATAGTTCTAATTGTTGTCTGAAGTGTTTAGCGAATTCGCGAGTTAACTTCTCAGAGGTGTCTACGAGTGAAAGGCGGTTCAATAGACCTTATTAGTTATTGTTCAGAAATCAGCAACCGCCTAGAGGTAGCACAGCACAACAACAATGCTCGATGGCGAATGCACATAACAGCAAACTGCCGCTGCCGAGAGAGAAAACAGCAACAACAGTGGAGCTACATTGGCACCTTTCATAATCATGGGAGTGAACTACCATAGCCACCTACAGCTTTGTATCTTACTGATAAAAAATTAATTCATTTTGAACAACAAATGTTCAAGTTGTGTGAGGTTTTAGCTTGTTTTACCAGGTCGATGATAATCCCCCTGACCCCTGATTGTGTAATTGATATAAAATTTAAGACATGCAGTCAATTTTTCCAAATATAATATTTTTTTATAAGATATAGTTTGTGTAATATTTAAAACGAGGCAGTAAAACTGTAGAAATTATATATATAAGATAGTTTACTCAATAAATTTATATAAATTGTATTTGTTATAACTACCTTTACTGTTTGTGTGATGTGAAGTGTGTCAAAAACAACGTGCAATGGTTTTAAATTTGTAATTTAATATTGTATGTTATATTATAAAACTGTATCACTGTTTATTTACATATTATGTTGTAAATTGACAATGTCGGCATCCGGGTTGATTTAAAATAGCTTGATGATAACTAATTGTTTAAGATATATTATATATTTTAACTGAATATTGTGATGCAGTGAATCTTTTTATAATTTTGCAGTACTTAGTGACTAGTTTTATAGTTTTAACTTTCAAGGGTAAATTTAGTTTTTAGAGATAAGAAAAACATAAAAACTCCAAAGATTTAATACGCACGAAAACAAGAAATTAACTAAATCATTATATCAAAAGTAAAACGAATAACACGTTTTATATTGTACAGTAAACCCCAAAATAATGAAAAATGTAACACGAAAACATATATTGGGCATCATTAATAGTGCTTAGCACTTACCGTAAAAGTACAAGTTGAATGTATCAAAGTAGCAAGCAAAGCAAGTTATCTTTCTTCATGCTACAACTTTACTAGTTTTATCCAAAATTTTAGCGAATTTCCCCTATAGGGAAGAAGCTACTACAGTAGTCGGCATGGTAAGACCTAGGCCCGGGACCATGATAACTTTTCGTTTTGAGGCCCCCAGATGCCAAAACCA
Source organism: Allygus modestus (assembly GCA_963675035.1). Classification (NCBI taxonomy): domain Eukaryota; kingdom Metazoa; phylum Arthropoda; class Insecta; order Hemiptera; family Cicadellidae; genus Allygus; species Allygus modestus. Next base: position 41,810,381 of record OY776113.1, on the reverse strand, counting down.
CCATTCGGTTCAAAACTGTATATGTGTGTGTGTGTGTGTGTGTGTGTGTGTGTGTGTGTGTGTGTGTGTGTGTGTGTGTGTGTGTGTGTGTGTGTGTGTGTGTGTGTGTGTGTGTGTGTGTGTGTGTGTGTGTGTGTGTGTGTGTGTGTGTGTGTGTGTGTGTGTGTGTGTGTGTGTGTGTGTGTGTGTTCGTCTGTGATCACGATGACTCTCGTAAAAAATGTCCGATTTTGTTGAAATTTGGTACAAACGTGTGAAGCAATTTATGACTTAAGTTCGAAAACCAGCCAGATCGCTCTATCCGAAGGGGTATTTGGGGGGGTTTTGTCACTCAAAAATGTTGTTTTTTATTTTGTACATATAATTTTTAAAATATTCAAATTTTAGCTATCACCATTGGATTCAGTTTAAAAAAACACACAATTTGGTGTTTTGGTCATTGCTCTACATCAATTGGTTACCGAGAAATTGAAAGTGCTTAACACAGTACGTTGTCTAATGGTATTCTTATGGAGAATAAGAACAATTTATGTTTCGCTTGATTATGAACGTATAATGACGAAACTTGGTATACGGCTTCATCTGGTTGTGGTCTACTGATATTTGCTGAAAAACCCCTTTGCCAAAGGTTACCGTAGCAACAAACCTGCGTACTCAGCCCCCATATTATTCTTATGGAGAGTAATTAAAATGCTATGTCTCCCTTAATTATGCACATAAATTAATGAAACTTGTTATATGACTTCACCTAGTTGAGTTATATTGATATTAGCATAAAACCCCATTTTTTGTGTTCCTTGTTGCAGCAAACCTGTGTACTCAGCCCCAATTTTATTCTTAAGGAGAATAATTTCAACTGTATGTATCGCTTATTTGTGAATATATTTTTATGAAACTTGGTAAGTGGCTTTATGTAGGATTAATACATTTATATATGCATTGGAAATTCGCTGAGTACGCAGGTTACTGCGACGGGTTTTTTAAAATCTTACTAGTGGAATAATTATAAGAAGTAAGTGCTGCAATACTTAAAGTATTATTTTTTATTTCGTAGTTTCATCAAGTTATTAAATATTTAAAAAATGCATAAGAAAACGTAAATCCATCCTACTACTTATTTATAATAGTAGGGCTATAATCGTAAACAAAACATTTATATTTCTGTTTTAAAGTTTAATAGCAATATCGCTAAATAAAGTTTCCTACAAACGCGCCTAAATTGCCTCTTTACGATCTAAAAGTAACATCGTAAAACAACATAGTAAAACTCCGAATGTTCGGAGTTCGCGAGAAGCGTGGGACCACCTTAATACACAATTAACTATTTCGTTCGCTGCGCCTTACTTTTCCGCCGCTGAAGTAATAAACAGCTGATTGATTGTTGCTTTGGACCAGGCTAACTGACTCTGTAACTATAACCTCAATATCGTGAATTTATAAAATATAGAAGAAAATATAATTTTTTTTAGTTGTGCGGTATCCAAAATTGCAGTTGTAGGAAATATTGTGTATGTAATCTGAGTGTAAAGTGGCTTTACGCTCTTAATTACGTAATAGTTATTTATGTGTTAAGAGTGTGTTTATGTGTAAAGGCACTTTACACTCAGATTACATACACAATATTTCCTACAACTGCAGTTTTGGGTTTTGGGTAAAAACATACACAAATTCACTTTAATCAATTTAGAATGAATTCACGAGATAGAGGTTACTGTATAAACGCCGAGTCAGTTGGCTTGGTTCAAAGCAACAATCAATCAGCTGTTTATTAGCTGTCAGCAAGCGGAAACTACTGTTTTGCTTAAACAGAAAACGTAGAAGGCTATGATACTATGTATTTTTAGACAGTAAAGACGTACTTTAGGTGCGGTTGTAGGAAAATAACGATTATCATGTTAGTGTTATAGCTTTTAAATTAATAACCATATTTCCTAATAGACTAGTTTTAGGATATATTATTAGGATATTTAGGAAGTTGTCAACGAGAACGGTTGGCTTCCTCTGAACTTGACACTCGCATGCTTCTGCAGTTCAACCAGAGCATGAGTGTGTTAAGGTAAGAGGCTTCCAGCAGTGGCGACCACGCCACCAGCTTCACAATGCAGAGAACGTTCCGTCTACAATGGCTTCCCTAGAGGCTTCCAGCAGTGGCGACCACTCCACCAGCTTCACAATGCAGAGAACGTTCCGTCTACAATGGCTTCCCTAGAGGCTTCCAGCAGTGGCGACCACTCCACCAGCTTCACAATGCAGAGAACGTTCCGTCTACAATGGCTTCCCTAGAGGCTTCCAGCAGTGGCGACCACTTCACCAGCTTCACAATGCAGAGAACGTTCCGTCTACAATGGCTTCCCTAGAGGCTTCCAGCAGTGGCGACCACTCCACCAGCTTCACAATGCAGAGAACGTTCCGTCTACAATGGCTTCCCTAGAGGCTTCCAGCAGTGGCGACCACTCCACCAGCTTCACAATGCAGAGAACGTTCCGTCTACAATGGCTTCCCTAGAGGCTTCCAGCAGTGGCGACCACTTCACCAGCTTCACAATGCAGAGAACGTTCCGTCTACAATGGCTTCCCTAGAGGCTTCCAGCAGTGGCGACCACTCCACCAGCTTCACAATGCAGAGAACGTTCCGTCTACAATGGCTTCCCTAGAGGCTTCCAGCAGTGGCGACCACTCCACCAGCTTCACAATGCAGAGAACGTTCCGTCTACAATGGCTTCCCTAGAGGCTTCCAGCAGTGGCGACCACTCCACCAGCTTCACAATGCAGAGAACGTTCCGTCTACAATGGCTTCCCTAGAGGCTTCCAGCAGTGGCGACCACTCCACCAGCTTCACAATGCAGAGAACGTTCCGTCTACAATGGCTTCCCTAGAGGCTTCCAGCAGTGGCGACCACTCCACCAGCTTCACAATGCAGAGAACGTTCCGTCTACAATGGCTTCCCTAGAGGCTTCCAGCAGTGGCGACCACTCCACCAGCTTCACAATGCAGAGAACGTTCCGTCTACAATGGCTTCCCTAGAGGCTTCCAGCAGTGGCGACCACTCCACCAGCTTCACAATGCAGAGAACGTTCCGTCTACAATGGCTTCCCTAGAGGCTTCCAGCAGTGGCGACCACTCCACCAGCTTCACAATGCAGAGAACGTTCCGTCTACAATGGCTTCCCTAGAGGCTTCCAGCAGTGGCGACCACTCCACCAGCTTCACAATGCAGAGAACGTTCCGTCTACAATGGCTTCCCTAGAGGCTTCCAGCAGTGGCGACCACTCCACCAGCTTCACAATGCAGAGAACGTTCCGTCTACAATGGCTTCCCTAGAGGCTTCCAGCAGTGGCGACCACTCCACCAGCTTCACAATGCAGAGAACGTTCCGTCTACAATGGCTTCCCTCCTGCGAGGACATCCTTGTTGTATACTATTAATAGTGTAAACACCGATGTCTCCGTAGGAGTGGTGACTAGAAGCGGCGGCTGGTACTAAGTATATATAAGTTTAGTCAGAGGCAATTTAAGCTTATTTAAACATCAATTATATATTTTTAAACACTCGTAAAAGGAAACTTTTGCCTGCATCTGGGACAAGTTACATGTTGTTACGATCTCACGTTAGTAGTCTCTGTTTGTAAATAAAACCTAATTTGTAACTAACCAGTTTTATCATCTGGGTTATTACAACTTGTAAATTCAGACTAATTGTTTACATTTTTTCTAGGATACAATAGTGTAATTATCTAGCTTTTTGAAACAGGTCTTAGAATGAAAATTCTGAGGACTTTATTACTTTAAATTACTTGAATAATAATTTATTTTAGAGGATCTTTTGTTTAGTTGTATTCGACCTGAAGTATTTGCTTTGACTTTCCAGTACTGACAGCATATTGCAATTAGTACTATACAAATTTATGTGGTACAGTTATTCAACAAACCGTTATTTTATGAAATAATTTATATTTTAACTTTTTTTTGTGAATTTTCGAAGGAAAAGTGAACTATTAGCATGCACGGTGAAACTTAATCCCGGGACCACCACAGAAGTTCCTAACGTGACCCCCCGAACACGTTTTGAGGGGTCGCTAAAAACGTTTTATATATATGTCATATTTATCGTATATATATATATATATACATCATATGATATATATATGATTTATTTATATATCATTCATACATTCATTCATTCATATGCGATCGCACTCTAGCGGTCGCAATTTTTGCCCGATTTACTTGAAATTTGGTAAGAACTTTCCCTTCTGTAAACGGTTGGACAAGTTCGTTGGGCAAAACAATCGGACAACTCTAACTCCCTTTTTGGGATTTTAATTTTTAAAATGTTGAGTTTTTGGGCCCAAAAAGGGTTAGAAAAGCCCCGAATGTAACATAATTGTATATTACATTATTGTACGTAAAATGCCAACAATTTTAAGCCCTCCCTCATCATTCTAGCATAAGTATTTACCAAGTTATTAAAGAAAATGTTAATTGTCTTAATACAGTACGTTGTTTTATGGGGATTTTACACTGGAAAAGGCTGTTTTTCATATCTTGATGTATTTTTATTACCCCCAATACCTCTATACCAACTGGTTATCCTGACTATACTTCGTCCTAACCTGATAATGTACATAATTGCCATCCTAATAGTCAATTTGATTATAACCAGGAGCATCAGAACAGCCAAAAAATAACATTTTTAAATTTTCCAAAAAAAGTTACCAGTGTTGTTTTAAACCCTTTATTAGATTTTTTTAAAGGTTTTAATGCGGAAATTAACTTCCCTTACGTCAGCGTGCTGCGTGCGATCTCGTTTAGTAACTTATGAGCGGTATTTGGTTTTGTGAGGTTATGTCCACATCTTATAAACTGGTTCCAGCATTATAAACTGGTTAATCCTACGAAGTAGCTCTTTTATAGGGTAAACCACTGAGGTAAACAAATATGTCACTCCTCAACATAATGGTGGAAATTTCTATCCTGAGGTCAATTCCCCTTATCAAATTCACAGCCGTGTAACAACCGTTGTATGAGCACAGTGAGCACACAACCATTGATTATACATCCTACGGACACAACTGAACTAACATCGCCATCTATAATAAAAACTGGAGTTTCTCAGCACTACTTAAATTCCTGTTTTAACTACAATCAAGAATATATATATAAAAAAAACTGGAGGATTGTATTTGTTGAAGGTTTTCCGACTAATAAAATCATATATTATTGCCGTTTTAACAACAATACATAGTATTAAAGTACATGATACAAAAATATAAGTAATCTATTTAACTGTGTTTATCAAACAAATAATTTCAACATCGCAAAACACATAACCCTCCTTATTCATTCTCTAAGTTACGTAAAATTGTTCTGTAAATGTAAAGTCATGTTAGTTGGTAATAGTATTGTGGTGTTTAAGTTAATAGGTTTGTGTATGCCAAATTAAGGATATAAATTTATAAACGATTCAAAAATTGTGAAATTTGCTTTCAGTGTCATACAACGCCTTAGAAAAATAATCTTACTTTGCGGGTAAAAGGAGTTTGTTTTGAGTTTTGAATATGTTCTAAGTATGTTTTTCTACTTGTAACAACTGCTCTAGGTAAAGAGGTGCATATGTCACTTCAGGCACCATTGGGAAGATCTACGAATTTAAAATAAAACGTTTTAGTATAAAATGACAAATATTTATAGCAATAAGTAAATAAATTATTGGGAATAGCAAACTATGTTAGAATATATTATGCATTTGCAAACAATTAAACAGCATGTAACCTATCTTTGGGATATTCTGGGTGAGTTATTATAAGCGGTAACCTATTAATCCAATTCATCACAAATATAATTAACAAAACATTTTATATTTTATAATCAACCAAATAACATAACAAAATGAAACACACAAAATATAAAAGATGAATAAGTTATAGTACTAAGCTATCTATAAGGAATTTGTTGAACATAATACCTCTTTATATTTTATTGTTTTTCTCTATCAAATTTTTGAGTGCATAGTTGTTATTATTTAAACGCTAATATAAAGCTGAAAAATGTAAGAACATTATTATTATTACTCTACGCTGTCTGATTTTAATGTGCGGTTGAATGACAACATCTGATTTCCCACCACGGGAAAATTACCGTCCCGAATTCCCCTGATTTGCTCAACATTACTCACGTCTGCCAGCTGTTCAGGGGAGCAGACAGCTTTCCATTTAGTATATTTTGGGTTTTTAATAAAGAAAATCTGTATAATAGGCAAGTAATAACAGACACAGCTAATATTTACACATTATCTCCTTACACAATTATCTTTTTTTTACCTCAACTAACCGTAAAATAGCGAAAAACCCTACGTATATACAAAGCGTGAGACCAAATCATGGAGATAGCTTATAATAAATTTATTCTATGGAGGTAGTATAAATGGTCACGACGTACGAATAGTGAAGCCGCAACGGACTGCACTGTTTGAAAGGTGAGGGGGGCGGTCACTACGCCGCGCGCCGCGCCGCCGCGCCGGCCGGCCGGGGTCGTGCGCCGCATTACCTGAGTACCTGATCGAGTACAATAAATAAATAGTTTATTTCTGCGTGAACACATTCTTTGGTAAGGAAAGTAAATAAAATGAGCGTGGGTTGAAAGATTTATTCTATTTTTCTAATTATTATTATTATTTGTATAAAACATTTGCCACTAGAATAGTTTAAATTAGGTGATAACATGTATAGCAATTGGATATAGCCTTCAGTTCACAACAGATGGGTAGATCATTTGATTAAATATTGCATTATGTACTATCGATTATCGTGGTCGACTACTCAACTAGCGTTTAGAGGATCCACAGCGTTCACAGCTTGTTAAATTGTAACTTTCGCATTGTTCGACATTCTATGATTGATCAATGGATTCACGATCATGCGGTTTCAGGTTCAATTCCTACTTTTGTTGAATACTTGTTGGGTTCTGCATTTTTATATTTTAAGTTATTTTGTTCGGGTTAAGTCTTACTTTTGTAGTTTACTTTTTAAGGTTTAGATTGTTTGTTAAAGTTTACTTTATATATTTTTATATACAAATTAATTAATTTGTAACATGTTACACAACGAAGAGCCACCATACAGCGCTCTGCGGAGTTAGGCTAGGTTAGGTTAGGTTAGGTTAGGTTAGGTTAGGCTAGGTTAGGTTAGGTTACTATAATTTTGCCGTGAACTGCAGCAACAGTTGTCATTTTGTACACGTAAATTTATATTTATTATGTTACAAAGCAAAGAGCTACCACGATAATCGGTAGTCCATAATACGATAGTCGACATTCAATCGAAAGATCCACCCATCTGTTGTGAACTGAAGGCTACCCATAGCAGTTATTAGGGGAAAAAATCGTTAGTTTATTTGTTTATACTGTAAATGTATTCTATTGGCCAGGAACCTATTTATAAGTCAGCTTGGGTTGAGACTTTTCTCTACTCCTTCTAAGTAATATTTACTTTTGTTAAACACAAACCACTCATAAATGGTTAATATTGGTTATTACCTGATCGAACACTTAATTATGAACATGAAAAAACGTTTATTAGTGAACAAACACATATTATTGTCAAGGAAACTAATTAAAATGAGTGGGGGGTTGAAAGCTTTCTATAATTCTTCTAAGTTTATTATTACTTTTATAAAACATATACCACTCGAACATGGTTAAACTTGGTATTAAGAGTTTCAGCACTAGGGTGAAAAAAGTTTTTGTTTGTTTAGTTAAAATTCTATTTTGTAGGCCTGGAACTAGTTTAAAGTGATTGCGGGTCCAAAGAGTGATATAACTATTCTTTGTTTACAAGTTTAAGCACTTGGTAAGTAACATGAATCAGTAGTGGTTTTGGCCATTAACACCTTATATTGGGCAGAAACATAATTATAGTAAGCGTGGGTTGAGAGTTTTCAAAATATATTTAGTTTATTAAAATTTTTAATTAAAATACCAAACTAAATATGTTAAAAATTGGTATATAAATTCGAGTAACTCATAAGGAACACGAATAAATAGGTTATTTGGATTCAGAAAATCAGATATTGTCCAAAACTTAATCTAAGTTTCTATTCTATTTACTAAATATTTACTTGATATATATGGTACTATTTGGTATCAATGTCTCGAGAATTTAATCATGAATACAAATTTAAAAGCCATTTGGCCAAAACCCAATTTTATTATTTTGGCGGGAATTCTAAATCAACTAAGCGCAAGACGCGTTTTCCCCTGTCTTTCCCATGCTAAACTAGAGCGCTTCTGTCATCTTATTGACTCGCTTGCCATGTTACAGTAGAGTCTCACAAACTCGACTCCCAATAATTCGACACTCTGGGAAACTCGACACCTCATTTACTATACAGTACATGTATTACAAGACTATATATTTTGGAAACGAGGACAATTAGTTATTAATTATCAATTTTTAAGTATTTATCTAAATTTTATATTTTTCTTAAGTTTGTAATACAGTATCATTATACATTTATACTATAATGTGTTTAAGTAAAATCTAATACAGTATACAATTTACAGCTAAATAATGTGTTTTCCTCCCCTCCCAATGTAATTCTGGATAACTCGACATTCCACAAACTCGATAGGGTCTTAGTCCACATTGTGTCGAGTTTGTGAGACTCCACTGTATCTCCAGTTGCGAGGGGGCGTGCCTGGCTTCATCGGCTCTAATGTTCCTGGCTAATGGCCTGGCTTAATCGGCATTGGCATGACCTCTCCGGTAATGATTCCTCCATGCTTAAAATCTACAACACACAATAGTAATACACACTCTCAAAAGCTTCGTTTACATATGTTGATGTAAACAAATCACCATCTGATAAAAAATAAATATACATCAGCTGTTAGTGGTAGCAATTGGTTGGCAGGGGGAGAAATGGGAGAAAAAGGGGGAATTTTAATTCTCCTTTCGATCGAACATTAAAACCACACGGATAATGCAGTGACGACTAGAGAAAACTGCATAGTATATTTTTGACTGTCGCGTAGTATATTTTTATTTGCTTAAACAATTTTACTTTTAGGGCTGCCGGGCAAAAGAATGTACACATGAATATTTGAGAGAGTTTTGTCTGTTCAAGGAGCAGAAGTGCAATAACACACTGCATACAGATATCTCTTAACTATATGAACAGTAGTTGACTGTTTAGTCAGTATTTTAAATCTCAAAACTCATTTTAAAATTGTTAAATTAAAGTTTATTAAGAAATATTTACTGAAGTTACTTACATGTAAACTATAATTATTAAGTTGTCTGACTTTATAGATTATAGGGCGGAATTCACAAACATTCCTCCAAGCCTCCTTACCTTTGACCTTCATTCAACCTCCCTTAAATGAACATACCGAATTCACAAACGTTCCTTAAAGATCCATCGTAAGTACTGGAATAGTAAAAAAGCAAAATTAATAGATTCCTTTTTTAGTTTCTAGTTGAAATGTAATACATGACAAGATAACTTGTAATGATAGTTATGTTAATAATTACTTTCGTTTTAATTAAATATATGCAAATTTATGCAATTCCCATGACAATTGGAGATATACAGCAGTAGTCATTCCCAATTTTTCATGAATTAGCATTGACTATATCTATAGTCAATGGTATTAGTTAAACACATTTGGCCAACGTGTTATTATCACATTTGTTTATCATTCACATATTGTAAGTTAAAGTGTTTTAAGAGGAGTGTAACCAATATCATGGCATTATTTAATAGATGTTTAATTTTGATTTCTCAAAGAAATATGAAAATCCACTAATACATTTAATAGAACGTTGCTAAACTATATGAAATTACTCGTGAGGCTTAGGCCACTGGGGAAGTATACTAGTGTTCGGCTACATCGTATAAGGTAGCTTAGGCCTACGTCCCTCTTTTCTTATGTTACGTCACACTTGTATCTCTAATGCAAGTTTCGAGGAATTCCCCTAGAAAAACTATTAATGCATTTTGTTCAGTAATGTATGCAACAGTTTGTTAATATTCAATCTTATAGTCTTAATTCACTGTATCCGCAGTTAAACTTTACATATCCTAAAACATAGGCTAATTTTTGTGAGCATATCTAATTAAAATAAAATAAATCTATAAGAATGCATAACGTACGATGTGACCTACAATACTTGGTCAATGATTTTACCTACTTAATCGGTCATTACTAACCCATATGTATATATCTATCTGCTGTCAACAACATAACCTAACAAAGCTTTGTTTTGATTTAAAGAAACAGCTGTAAGACCGTTTCCTCCAACCAGCCTTAACCTCCCTTAAACGCTTACAGTCCTGTAATAATATGTATATTAGAAGCACGTCTCAAATAATACTAAAATTATATAATACTTAAATGCTTATTATAAATGAGCACTTTGCTTATGGTTGATACATTTGAATAGTTAAGAAAAACTTTAATTGATTTTAACTCGTTATTACTTACTTAGTAAAAAGCCTATTCTTATCAATTTTTAACGTCATTTACTGTGATTAAAAGTAAACATTCTTTAACTTGAGCCCCGTCCACACCGACGCAGAAGTGGGAGCGGTCGCGATCGCGTTTTAGTTCCAAGAAATTTACTAGCGATCTATCCGCGGGAAGATAGCTTGCGGGACCTGGGGGCCACACCGGCGCGGGAAGATAGCTTGCGGGACCTGGGGGCCACACCGGCGCGGGAAGATAGCTTGCGGGACCTGGGGGCCACACCGGCGCGGGAAGATAGCTTGCGGGACCTGGGGGCCACACCGGCGCGGGAAGATAGCTTGCGGGACCTGGGGGCCACACCGGCGCGGGAAGATAGCTTGCGGGACCTGGGGGCCACACCGGCGCGGGAAGATAGCTTGCGGGACCTGGGGGGCCACACCGGCGCGGGAAGATAGCTTGCGGGACCTGGGGGCCACACCGGCGCGGGAAGCGGGCAGCGGGAGCGAAGCGGGAGCCATACTCCGTAGTGAGGTGCTGTGTAAAATCATTATTATTTCAACTAGCCCTATCTTTATATGAAATTAGTTACGAAATAAGTAAGCCAGTAATTATTATTAAGGCTTAATATCTGCAAGTTTACATTTATTTGCTATTCTAAAATTTTAATTGTATTATTTGTATAAGTTTATTGTTTAAACAGGGTGTTCCGCGAGAATATGGCACAAATTCAGGATTTTGTATAACTCATAATATGGAGCAAAAAACTTCGTAAACACATTTTTCTAAATTGCTTCGTTTTCCCTCTGTTTGCCTGAATGCTTTTTTTAATTAATGCATCATACCTTAGCAATCACTCGAGATACTGATTATTTGAAACTCTGCATGTGTATTAAACTAGTTTAGGGCTAATTCCGTATTAAATTTGGTGTTTCTATCTTTAACAGTTTCAAAATAGTGGTAATTTCAATTGTTTTAAGCTTAATATATTGAAAACAGCAACTTATTGAGTTTTTGATTAGTGTATTTAATAAAAATGTAAAATTGTAAGCCAAAAAGGATTGTATCAAGTTTTTAAAGATCACTCTACCCATAGCTGCGCTATTGCAATCACTCTACCCATAGCTGCGCTATTGCAATCACTCTACCCATAGCTGCGCTATTGCAATCACTCTACCCATAGCTGCGCGATTGCAGTTTTTATGAGTAAAATCATACTCCAGTAGGGCATGCTGGTAATTTCCATAGAGATTTTACGTTTTCAATCATAAAAATTGCAGTTGTTCAGCTATGGGTAAAGTCATCTTTAACATCTTTATAATATCCTTTTTGGCATTAAATTTAAATTGTTTTAAATACGCAGATCAAATACTTAATAATTTCCCGTTTTCAAGATATTAACCATTAGAAAATTGAAATGGCCGCCATTCTGAAACAGTTAAATATAGAAGCACCAAATTGAATACCGAATTAGCCCTAAACTAGTATAATAAACATGACAAGTTTCAAATCAGTATCTGCTTCAGTGGTTCCTAAGATATGTTTCATTGATTAAAATCACATGGTCTACACAGGCAGACAGACGGGAAATGAAGACATTTAGGAACAAGTTTATACGTAGTGTTTTGTAAACTTTTACTGTATCTTTTGGAAATAACGAAGCATGATTCCGGTAAACCCTAAATAAAATTACCCAAATTAAATCAAATCAGTATTATTTACAGCCATTAATAAATAATATAAATTACAGGTATTTATTAAATTCTTTAATAATCTAACCATATTATTAAATTATATCTTGATATAGGCCTACAATATTACTTACTTTACTTATCAGAAACTTTAAGTTATTTCCCGATTTATTATCAGTCTCGATCCTAGTTCCTTTTATTTTTGTAATCCTTGTTAAGGCCAAACAACACTAGGGTATGTCTACCCTGATACATAGGGACATAGGGCACTATTTCCAGAATGAGTTCAGTTACAAACGACATGTTGCAACTAAGGGGTGGTGATAACTGGCTATTTTATCTATTAAGAACACAGACGCGGATAGCGCGATAAACGCTGCATGCCCGCGATCGCGTCGCGTCGGTGTGACCGTTGCTCATTTCCCACCGTGGTACACGTTGCCCGCGCGGGCAATTCCGAGAAAGAAAATTGTTCCCGTGCCCGCTCCCGCTCCCGTTCCGCGCCGGTGTGGACGGAGCTTTGCTTTTCATATTTGAGGTCCTTTTGAAAAAAAATAATTTTTTCGTCACTGAAAATAATCATGGATACGATCAAGCAAATGGGATTTCATCAACCCGAAAAGTTGGCTGAGGATATTTCAAACGATAAGAGGAGATGGAATACAGGAAGTGACTAGCAATTTTAACGCTGTAATGGCAAGACTGTCATGACGATACTGTGGTTGCATTCGTCCTAGAACAACTTTAAGAAGTAAACGATATATAAGCCAGTCGTTTTTAATTGTACCTTGTGTAATATTGAGTTAGCTATTAGGAAAACAAGTGTGATATTATTTCAAACCCGTGTTTAAGAGTTGGCTCCAGTCACCGGTGTCTACCTGCTTCTCCTGCCCTCCTCAACTGATTATCCAAAATCGTTTATTTATAATTTTAAAGAACAACAAAATTTAAACTTTTACAAACACACTGAATTGTATCAATTTTCGTTAATTTAGACTAATTTACCGCAGATAATCTTCATTTGTCTATGAGTCTCACCGTCTGATTACAACAGTGTCAAGTTGTTTCTTTGGTCCTTAGCTCTTTTGTTGAATAACTATCAAAACAGATAAAGTCCAAAGTAACAAAGAGACAACAATATCTTAAAAATATTCGACGCGACCTCAGTATACAAGAACGTCCAGAACATCCAGAACGTACAAGATCGTCCAGAACATACAAGAACACCCAGAACGTCGAGAACGTACAAGAACGTCAATTACGAATAGTTAACATCTGGTTTACACCTGTGTTTATTGTTTTTGGGCAATTTGTGTATCTCCCACTTACTTATCACACATAGTGATGTGGGCCGGGTAAATACCCAGCGGGTAGGTAAATAAAAAATGGGTATTTGCCCGGGTATTCACCCCAAGCCCCGAGTAAATAACCAAAACGTGGGTATTTATGATTTTTATAACATTTAAGGAATTTTTACTAGGTTCATTGAAATTCCCATGCTGTAAGGATTATAAAATGGTCATACAAACTGTTTTGAAGAGTATAAAATGGTTAAAACAAGCATTTAACTTCTGAAAAAGATCGAGATAAATACCCAGGACTGGATATTTACTACTTGATGTTTTTTTTGAGTGTTTAATAAATTTAAAATTTTGGAGGAAAAGAATCAAATTCAATGGCATTGTGATTTTGTTCTGTAACTGTCCAATTACAAAATTAAATATTTTCAAATTTGTATAGAATGTCTCGTATTTAACCAGTTCCTTAATAGTTTAGCGGTAGTATGTTTTGTATGTTTGACAGGTTTTTTTACAAAAATTGTCATGTTATTATTTATTTATTGGTAAAATAATTAATAAATGTAATCAATAAAATATCCTCAAATGTAATACGTAGATAATAACAAGGGTAGTAAGGGTATATATGAATTACATTGGAGTTTTTACGTAAAATATCATAAATACCCAAAATACCCGGATATTTATGAATTTTGGGTATTTACCCCGAGTTTCAAATACCCGGGTATTTTACATCACTAATCACACAAGGGTTATGATTGTAAATGTATATAATTCAGGTCTTGGCTGTTTAAAATTAGCAATATTACGTACTTAACTTCACCGTCTCTCTCGCAATACCTCCTTTTTCACGCCATATAGACCTTGATAAAATCTTTATCAACAATTAGTACTGTTACTACATTAACCCCCCCCCCCACCCCTTTTTTAACCCTAAAAAGTACAAGAATAACAGTTTTAAATATACAGTAGATATAATTTACGCTAACAAAGGTGCGTACTTTGATTCAGCGAAATAATGTTATAGTTTACAATTTTGATATTTTTTTAAATAGAAAACTTCTCCATACTGTTACATTCCTTTGATTACATTTCCTTTTTTACCTGGTAACATAATATATGTAACGTTTACTTTTATCGTAGGGAAAATTATAGATAAATATTTTACTATTTCATTGTTTGAAGTAGTTTAGTAATTATTTTGTATCTACATTTGTAAACTTACGATCCAGTTCAGAAACAATAATGTTTAAAAGTCCGAATTAAAAAATATATTACAAATATATTTGTAGTGTATCGCATGTCGACGTGATAATATCCTAGTTAACGATAGTGTTGGTAAAAGTAGTAAGATACGATGCAATTTTAGTAAACGTGTTAAATTGTATTATAATATATAAAGCTGTTCTGGAGTGGTGTGAAAAGTATTCGGATATTTCGTCATTGAATGTTCAACTATTTTAAGTTATGTAATAACTAGTTCACACGCAGCACGCTAACGTGAGGGAAGTGAATTTCCACATAACAAACTATAAAAACTCAAAATCAGTTAAAAACATACCATTATTCCAATTTTTATTCAAATCTGAAAATATAGATTTTTTGGATGTTCTGATGCTCCTGGTTCTATTTACTTGCAATGCTGGGAATACAATTTTGAGCATCATAAGGTTAGGATAAGGTCCAGTCAGACTTTAAAGTAGGTGTGAGGTTGTTGGAGATGATAAAAGTACACCAAAAAATGAATAACAGGCTTTTCTAATGTAAAACCCCCCATAAGACAACGTACTGTGTTTGATCAATACACATTTTCTTTAATAACTCGGAATATATATATGCTAGAATGACGAGTGAGGGCTTAAAAGTTTCGCCACCCTAATTCTCATCTTTTTACAATCGTTAATTTCACATCCGGAACTTTTCTGACCCTTTTTGGGCCCAAAAACTCGAAATTTGAAAGATTAATTCCCAAAAAAGGGGTTTAGAGTTTTCCGATTGTTTGCCCAACGAACTTGTCCAACTGATTATAGAAAGAAACGTCCCTACCAAATTTGAAGTAAATCGGACAAAAAATGCGATCGCTAGAGTGCATACACACACACACACGTATATATATATATATATATATATTTATATACACACACATATATATATATGTATATATATATATATATATATATATATATATATATGTGTGTGTATATATATATATATATATATATATGTATATATATAAAATTTTGAACGACGCCCCAAAACGTGTTCAGGGGTCACGTTAGGAACTTCTATGGTGGTCCCGAGCTTAAGTTTCACCGTGCGGGTCATGCTAATAGTTCACTTTCCATAGGGAATTCATTAATAATAATTATAGTTTTTAAAATTATCATTAAGTTTAGTGATTGATAATTCTAATCACCCTTGGCTATACTTATGTTTGATAATAGACACTGTACTTTTTCTGAGTCA
The DNA here is from genome assembly GCA_963675035.1 of Allygus modestus. NCBI lineage: Eukaryota > Metazoa > Arthropoda > Insecta > Hemiptera > Cicadellidae > Allygus > Allygus modestus. The sequence continues at coordinate 41,794,467 of OY776113.1, read as the reverse complement.
ATTTGCATGGTTTTAGGTTAGTTTACTTTTTTAGTGAATTTCCTATGGAAATTGAACTATTAGCACGGTGAAACTTAAGCCCGGGACGACCCTAACCTGACCCTCTGAACACGTTTTGGGGGGTCGATAAAAACTATATATATATATATATATATATATATATATATGTGTTTGCACTCTAGTGGTCTCATTTTTGTCCGATTTACTTCAAATTTGGTAGGGACGTTCCTTCCTATAATCAGTTGGACAAGTTAGTTGGGCAAAACAATCGGAAAACTCTAAACCCATTTTTTGGAGATTAATCTTTCAAATTTAGAGTTTTTTGGCACAAAAAGGGTCATAAAGGCCCCGGATGTAAAATTAATGCATAGAAAAAGATGGGAATTAGTAAGGCGAAACTTTTAAGCCCTCTCTCGTCATTCTAGTATAAATATTTACCAAGTTATCCCCAGCAACCTCACGCCTACTTTCAAGCCTGACTGGACCTTCTTCTAACCTTATATTGCGCAAAATTGTATTCCCAGCATTGCAGGTAAATGAAACGAGGAGCATCAGAACAGTAAAAAATCAATGTTTTTAGATTTCAATAAAAATGGGAATAAATGTATGGTTTTACACTGATTTTGAGTTTTAAAAGTTTGTTATGTGGAAATTCACCTCCCTCCACGTCAGCGTGCTGTGTGCGAACTCGTTTTAGATAGTAGTAGATTAAGAATTGCTGTTAATACCGCGTCAGGTCACACAGTAGTTTGACAATAGTTAGCTGTGTAGTTAGCTCTTTGGACTTTAGTTGTATTGGATGCATTAACTGTCCTCACAAATAAAGTCCGGAGTGACGACAACGCAGCAATACCTTCCACTCGTCAGACGCAGCCTACATGAACGTCCAGACCTTCAAGAACGTTTGGAACCGTCTAGTTTCTTCCTACGGAACGGGGAACGTAAACACACGACTGGAGAGCTAACTCTTATGACTTAACCAATATTCATAGCTTATTTAATTATGTATGTTATTTGTTCATACCATAATTAGTATATTTATTTCGAATTTGTTTACAGAACTACAGTTTAGTAAAATTATATTTGGTCATATACTTGTTAGTATGATACAAATAATTTTAGATTACGTGGTTAAGATATTCTATACTACAGTTGTGTGGTAGGACGTGAGACACTACCACAATTAATATAACTATGTTGACTATAGTGATTAAGTTTATAATTGTCATAAACTTATTACAAATTATTTTTGGTTACAGATAATTTTTTTTAAATTTTATTTCAGGTCATGCCCAATTTTTATCTTAGTTCAATGGTGCACTTCAAAAAAGTGACACTTAGCAATATGTAGTAATGTGAAAAAGAGGAAATTAGTTAGTTGTAATCGTGGTTTAGTAAAATTATGTTTTATCCCATTCGTTTTTTGAATATACACTCCATTCATAGGAAATTTAAGTTAAAATCGCATTTTAGATTGGATTGAACGAAATAGTTAATACTGTACAGTGATAAATTGATGACCAGCTACCAAACAAAGGGGTGACCAGACATTTACCCCCACCACAAGACTACCTTACGTATGTCATTGAACAAAATTATTTGATTGGTTTCTATTACAATATTTTATTACAGCTGATCGTTAAACCCCAGTACGTTGTATCGATAATTTCTTGTTTGTCTTTGTCAATAAACGGTGTATGAAGTGATGGGAGAATCTCCTCCTCCATCCTTTGTTTTCTAGCTGGCCATCAAATCATCTCTATGTAGTAGATCTCAAAGTACATATGTGTTCTTGGAGTTTCACTAGCTTATGATGCGTAACCATGTAGTTATACTTACTGAAGCTTTATGGTCAAATTTACACATACTAGCAAAACAGTAATCTTATGTGACGTCATACAATATGATGGATATAATCCATAATTGAGTTTATAGTTGTTAACCATTGTCAAGTTAGACATTTTTATTGGTTGTGTATTGGTTACACAGTTATTTTGATGTGTATAAAGGGAATTAGGTTTTATTGTCCAGAATCCTAATGATAACTAATTCCAAGTAGTTCGGATAATCAACTTTCGTGGCGGCCTGGATGAGGTTGTATGAATTTAGCTTAATTAACATTAATTTACATAGTTAGACTAAGTGACGTGTCCGCCACCCTTCCGACAACCCCTGCAGTAAAATGCGGCGTCAGTTACAGAAGTGCAGGTTTATCTCTTTGTTCTTTAACTTTTTTGTTAAACAACTGTCAAAAAAGATAAAGGATGAAGTGACAACCTTGCAACAATATCTTCTAAGTGTTTGACACTACCTCGGTCTATACGAACTCCAGAACATTCAGAACGTAAATTACGCCCAGTTTCACCTGTGCTTATGTTTTCCACAAGTTGTTATCCATGAGAAACGCACTCCTAATGTGGCGACTGAACTGGTAACATCCAGAGCCTACGATGTCAACAACAACGTCCTCACAAATATTCATAGCTTAACCAATACTCGATGTCAACGAGTAGAAAACTTAAATTGTCTGTTTCAAAGTTGACTAGTGTTAGTTTAAATATATTATGTGGTAATATCGTTATGACAAATTTAAGTGTTAGTTGAATTACTTTAGTCTCTGTTGTAACAATTATAAATATAATTTAAAATTAAGATGTGCAGAAAATCTAATTATATTTATGGATAATAATAATAATAGTAGAAATGCAATTGCGAGTAACGGCAATAGATTTAGTTAACATAAGATGTTTAAACATACGTAAATTTATACATATATATATATATATAATTAATATATATATATATATATATATATATATATATATATATATATATATATATATTGTTAATTATGGCAATGAAAATGTAATATTTATAACGATTGAACCATATCAGTTATAGTAAACAATGGTTCAGTTCTTTAAAATACTATTATGAAACATTTTTAGTATTTGTAATAAATATACATTATTCAGTTACTCTAGGGATACAAGTAATGGTATGCCCCGATTTTTCTAAAACCAATTAACCTACCATAGACCGACAGACAGCAAACCAAATTATTGTACATTATATAAGCTATGTCCAAGCTTCAGCTTAAAACAGTATTGATAGTTTCGTTTAACCAAGTTGTAGTGTAATTTACTGTAAACAATCGTATCATAAGTTCCTACAAATTATCTGCCAATACTTTTACTGTTATTTAATACCCTTTTTCCTTGCCTTTTTTATTCTATCGATTTGCTATAATCTATTATTTACTATTATATCATCCCTCGTAAAATGATACAGAACTAAATTTAGGTCTTCATAAATATATTCATAGTCTTCTTGAATATTTTTCATATACTCTATTTGTTTTCTAATGACATATGAGGGATTAGAAGACCCTTACTCTCGCACGCTCACTCACGGACCCGACGCCCTAGACCCGCGTAGCGCAGTAATACATCTTTATGATGATGCAGTTCAAAACCATGAAATGTTTTAGTTGAATCCTAATCCTTATAAATCTCAATTGTCATAATTCTTTTGAATTACGAGAAAAATGAATCCATGCAAAACTAATTTATAAAAAAAAATTAAACGCGAGGATTTAGGAACTTTGTTTATGCTAAATAGGCACCAAAATGAATTTAAATACTACGTTGTTACATAGCCATATGTCATCATAATCATACCGTCTTTGGTGGCATTTTCTTTGAAATTGCACGATGCATTGAAATATACTGATATATACCCAGGTAAAATCTTGTGTTTTACCAGTAATACCAGTCAGACACTGGGCGCACAATAGGCCTACGAGTCATCTGCCTGTCAGGTGGGGCGGCTGCTTGTGTGCGTGTGTGTATCGTTTCTTATTCTTTATGTGCCAAGCGAAAATGGATGGCCCATTTAGTTATTAAGTTTGATTGTAATTGGTATAGTCATAGTTTAATGTACAACCCAACACTCAATGTTACTTGTTCTAACCATTTCTTAGTTTTTTTGTTGGCTGGTATAAGAGTGCATACCATATGTTGGTTCTTGGTTTTGATATGTAATCGTTTTATTCATATGTTTAAACTGGGCTTACATATGTTTAAACATCTTATGTTAGCTAAATCTATTGCCGTTACTCGCAATTGAATTTCTACTATTATTATTTTTCAGTTATTAAACACAAAAACATAGTTCCGTAGGTAATGTATGACAATGTATTACTTTTCGTGTCTTATTGAGGCGTATTTGCTAAAAGATTGAAGTGACCAGTTCCGGTCTTACTGGTCTGCAATCTTACGAAAATAAATAACGTCCTACTATTTTGAAACAAGTAGACCCGTTTTCCAAAGGATATCACAGATACATACCAACAAATTTACATTGTGTTTTTTTTTAGCACCTAGATACATCAGTTGACATGTTATCACAATTCCAAGCTTAGGTTCTTGAAATACTAATTAATGTACGACAATGACCCATTTTCTATGAGAATTCACTAGTGTAACCAACGGTAGAGCTGTGTTCACGTAGCGCTACTCATAAAGAGTTACTAAGATTCTTAGTTTTCTATTTCAGTTGCCTTCTTTAGTGTTAGGTACGCTGTACAAAAACGCGGTTATAAATTACGTTGCTTCTTTGGGTTATACTGCAATTACATTTAACTGCACAAGTACAATAATTATGCATTCTTTTAAAAGTTTATGATTTAAAATTGTAACTGCACCACATAACTTTTAGGGAGACATTCGAATAGTAATACATTACTTTGATTATTTGACAGGTTTAATCGAATGTATAGAGATCACATGTCGACTTAAGTTCTTTTTCGATATGGCCTGAAATATTACTTAAACTCTTCAATTACGAGGACACCATTACATGACATGTATCTGGTTCTGTAGAAATCCGGACAGCCAACAAACAACCAGTGTTTGTTCTTGAAGTTCCGAGAACGATGTCGCCAGTTCCTCATGTCGTCTCTGTTCAGAAACCCTGACAGCCAACAGTCATTTATTGTTTTTGCAGTTCCTGGAACGATGTCACCAGTTCCTCATGTCGTCTCTGTTCAGAAACCCTGGCAGCCAACAGTCATTTATTGTTTTTGCAGTTCCTGGAACGATGTCGCCAGTTCCTCATGTCGTCTTTGGTCATAATTGGTTTGATGCCCGAGTTCTACAAATATTTTCGTTAAGGATCCTAGGGGATTTAAGCTATCACAAGTATAATTGTAATGTTATTTAATAAGTTATTTATTTAACCAACATTTATCTGTAACCTAATCTAACCTAAGTACCGCAGTGCACTCTCTAAGAAACGTTTAGTGACGGGTGCACAATTGTTGGACAACATCGCTGCGGCGGTTCGGCTATGTTGGTTCACGATAAATATTAGTCCTGCACTTCAAACAGTCAAGTTAATGTAACTTTCATTGTCAACCAAACAACACAACTCGAGTGTCGAGTGATAATTGCGAACAACTGAGCCGGCAGCGATGCAAGTGGTTGCGGTAGTGATAATATAACGATCAACCACTTTGATAAGATAAACAAGGTCTCAGGTCTGAGGAGTAATTTTTACCATTTCTTGGATTCTGGAATTACATATTCAAGCAATTTACATCGCCAAGGGTCGTTTTGAAAACCCATAGGTATCAAACAGATTCTGCACATCGTTTCTTGATCAGTTGTCATTACAGAGATTTTTCATGTGTCCGTTTGAATTCCCCGCTCTCCCCAACATATAAATATTCAAATTTTCCTGCAAAATTCTCTTCATTATTTATATCCCCAAAAAAAGTCGCGTTATACTAGCCATAAGCCCAAGTGAATCATATGCAACCATACACGATTTATGTTTGTATTTTAAACTAACACATACCAAATCAAATCTAATCAAAATATGTTTATTTCACAGTATCGTATATGTTGCATAGTGATTTACAATACAAAGTATATATTCTTATTAGTGAATTTCCTTTGGAAAGTGAACTATTAGCATGACCCGCACGGTGAAACTTAAGCCCGGGACCACCATAGAAGTTCCCAACGTGACCCCCTGAATACGTTTTGGGGGGTCGTTCAAAATTTTATATATTTGTATATGTTTATGTATATAGGTATATATATATATATATATATGTGTGTGTGTTTGCACTCTAGCGGTCGCATTTTTGTCCGAATTACTTCAAATTTGGTAGGGAAGTTCCTTTCTGTAATCAGTTGGACAAGTTCGTTGGGAAAAACAATCGAAAACCCCTTTTTTCGGGATTAATCTTTCAAATTTCGAGCTTTTGGGCCCAAAAAGGGTCAGAAAAGCCCCGGATGCAAAATTAATGCATGTAAAAATATGGGAATTAGTGAGGCAAAAGTTTTAAGCCCTCTCTCGTCAATCTAGCATACACATTTACCGAGTTATTAAAGAAAATGTGTTTCGACTAAACACAGTATGTTGTCTTATGGGGGTTTTACACTAGAAAAGCCTGTAATTCCTTTGTTACAGTACTTTTATCATCCCCAGCAACTCACGCCTACTTTCAAGCCTGCCTGGACCTTCTCCTAACATTATACTGCGCAAAATTGTATTCCCAGCTTTGCAGGTAAATGAAACCAGGAGCACCAGAACAGCCAAAAAATCACTGTTTTCAGATTTCAATAAAAATCGGAAAAAATACACTGATTTTGAGTTTTACAAGTTTTTATTTGGAAATTCACTTCCGTCACGTCAGCGTGCTGCGTGCGAACTCGTTTTTGCTTAATCTAATACAACGTATAATAAAAATAACTAACCTTAATACATCATAAGCGAAATTATTCTCATAAAGGCTTTGTGAGATATATTTAACATTGGCAGATTTACTATGCATAGTTTGTTTTTTAGAATCACTCACCATCTCACCCATTTATATATGCACATTCGCCAGGTAAAACACCGGAGAATGAAAATGGTGAGTTGGCTGGAATAACCATCATCTTCTCCCTATTAAAAGGAAACAACTGAAGTAATCAAAGGTAAAATGCCTGAAATAGGTTATGATTACTTATCAATATCAAAATTTGTATATATACTTGAATAACCTACGATTTTTCATTAAAATGTTTAAAAAGTAAGTATATACAAATCTAACAACTGATTTGCCTAAAGCCAGAGAAGGTTTATACATTTGTGTATATTTCAATGTTTACATTCAGCTATTTTATTTGACAGTTAGATCGTTTGCCAATTCACATCACACGAGGTGAGTTTAAACTATGCCAAAATCAGCAAGTAGGTGAGTTCACTATAGTAAGGAACTACTCGACACTCACTCGTTTCAAAAGTAGGCACCCGGCAATGATCATGTTGTAAAATTTACTCACCAGGAGTCAACACGTTACGAGCTGTTGTATCCGAGGTTATTTATTATGAATTTCCTTTGGAAAGTGAACTATTAGCATGACCCGCACGGTGAAACTTAAGCCCGGGACCACCATAGAAGTTCCTAACGTGACCCCCTGAACACGTTTTGGGGGGTCGTTCAAAATTGTATATATATATATATATGTTTTATATGTATAGACATATATATATATACATATATATATATATATATATACATATATGTGTGTGTGTTTGCACTCTAGTGGTCGCATTTTTTGTCCGATTTACTTCAAATTTGGTAGGGACGTTCCTTTCTGTTATCAGTTGGACAGGTTTGTTGGGCAAAACAATCGGACAACTCCAAACCCCTTTTTTGGGGATTAATCTTTCAAATTTCGAGTTTTTGGGCCGAAAAAGGGTCATAAAAGCCCCAGATGTAAAATTAATGCATGTGAAAAGATGGGAATTAATGAGGCGAAAGTTTTAAGCCCTCTCTCGTCATTATAGCATAAATATTTACCGAGTTATTAAAGAAAATGGGTTTCGACTAAACACAGTACGTTGTCTTATAGGGGTTTTACACTAGAAAAGCCTGTTATTCCTTTGTTAGAGAACTTTTATCATCCCCAGCAACTCACGCCTACTTTCAAGCTTGTCTGGATATTCTCCTAACATTATAATGCGCAAAATTTTACTCCCAGCTTTGCAGATAAATGAAACCAGGAGCATCAGAACAGCCAAAAAAATCAATATTTTCAGATTTAAATAAAAATTTGAATAAATGTTTGTTTTTACACTGATTTTGAGTTTTAAAAGTTTTTATGTGGAAATTCACTTCCCTCACGTCAGCGTGCTGCGTGCGAACTCGTTTAAGTTTTAAGAGCGTAAAGTAGGTCTTTATCGCTTGAGAGAAAAGGCTCACCAAAAGCGATAGATACTTCAATTATATATACAATTTGTTCTACAGCTGAAATTGATGTTATAAACCCCCGAGTAAGTTAGCTTGGTCTAAAGCAACAATCTATCAGTTGCATATTACTTCAGCAAGCGGAAAAGACTATTTCGCTCTCCAAACAGAAAACTACTGTTTTACGATACGTTTTTAAATTGTAAAGAAGCACTTCAGGTGCGGTTGCAGGAAAAAGTCATTTGTAGTTCATTAGTGATTATTAGTAGACTCAGGGAAATGTCAGGAGACCATTTGTAGCTTCCAGAAAACGACTCGTGACCAGCTGTAGGTCGGTGTGTGGAAAGTCACCTTGAATATCAAGAACCACCATGTACAGTAGTCACCTTCCCATGGTGAGAGTCACTTTGCCCATCACATACATCACCGACCAACAGAACCGTCGTTCGATTGTGAAAGACGTTTTAACAATACCTAATCAAACATCACAACTTCGTTTTCATCTACCGTCCGGCCAGACGTCAACAGCGGTGAAGCGAGGTCTTTGGCGTGCCAAGTATTTCCTTTACGACATGTAGGTTTTGGCTAACATGAAATATCACATTGTGAATGGACAGTTCCCTTACGACATGCAGAACACATACTGTAAAACCGTGCTATAGATAAGTATGTGCATACAAACAATTATGCAAATTAAACATTAAGTATTAATTACTAATATTATTATTAATATTAACTAAGGGTTAATTTAAATATTAAGTAAAATATTTTAATATAGTATTGAATACACGGAATTTACTATTTAAAATGCACGGATCGGCCTAAACAAATGTAACATTTTAGTCACTTGTGCTTTATGTTTTCAACGAAAACTCAAGTTTCACGCACATTCTTCTTACTGTTGAATTATTTGATTGACAACGTTACTATTATTATTTTTATTGTTAAATAAATATCTTTACAATTAAATAAACCCAATTTAACTTTCAGCGTTGTCTAATTAAGCGCGAAAATGGAGATTTAAGAGGGACTCCAGTCACCGGCTTCTAGCTAATTTTCACATAAGGCCAATTTAAACTTTTCAAAGTCCGTCCCTCCTGAAGGGATTATCCGAAATTTATGATTTATGGTTAATTTTAAAGAACAAAAAATATTTACCGATTCCAGTGAGCAAGATTTTGATATCATAGATAGTTCACCGATAGTAAATATTGAATATTTTTGAATATTATTGAACGATTTTTATTTGTGATATCGAAATTTTTCTGACGGCCTGACTGACTGACATTATGGTATTTTCTCTTTAAAATGAGCCATAAATCAACGATATCGTATAATCCGTTGAGGAAGTTGGGTATGTTTCTGTTTATGTAGATATGTTTTGTAAGTCAACTTTGGCGTTAGGGGGGAAGCAGACAGAAACGTCAAATGTTTCGTTACTGGAGCCCACTTTTAAAGTTTATTAGTTTCCACAGAGTGGTTTATTAAAGTTGTAAATTGTTCAATGGGCAAAAAGGGAGCAGGGAGCGAGTCACTCGATTGCTCCAAGCGCTAATAAGCGCTAAATAGTTTTTTTTTTCAAGTAATATAATGTTTCAGATGTATTATGTAATAGGTATGCAAATTTCGGATGAGTGCAAAAGAAGCATAGGACTAGGCCCCCGCCTGGATGGATAGGCAATTCGTTAGCAGCATCACGATTGCATTGCCTGTCTCGCAGGGACCCGGGGTATCCAACCTGACGCAACTAACGCCTAAATTTTGAAATTTCTTATTCGGCTACACCCTGCCGCCGGTGACGTTTATAACATTATTGTTAATTTTAAAAGACCAAGCAATTAAATCAATTGCTTAAATTAAACAGACAAACTATTCTTTTTATACAAGCGATATCTCAAAGAATGTTCAATCAACACTAGAAGAAACTACTGGTGTATGTGGATGGTTGGACAAAGACCCAGGATTTGTTTTAGTTTGTGTTAAAACAAATTGTCATATTACTGTTGTGACCTTGGAATACTACACAATTTTGATCCAATTAAAAAAATACTGCCGTCTTTAATGTTTATGAATTTACAAACAAGGAACATCACTCAACAGTATGAATGTTTTCAGTGGCATTTCCTTTAAATGCATTTAAATGCAATCCTTTAATTTTGTGTGCGTACGGTATTTTCTCATCCACTCGAAGCTAAATTAAGTTCCATTATAATGCAGCCTTACATAAGCAAAATAACTAATTTTCTTTTTCTTTACATAAGAATAAAACTGGACAACCTACTGGGTTTATTTAGTACATAAATGTATCTGAAACTGATTATAACTTATAACACAAGAAAAATATATTTAGATAATTGTTTATTTTTTATTTTTTAGTTGAATTTAATGGTAAAAACAAAAAGGAATGTTTTCTAATATGAACCGTAAACAATCTAAATAATTAATACACAATAGAATGACTTGGGAATATTCTGAAAACGTTTATTTAGATTTTTTCTGCTACCACTTATCTTAGGACAATGTTTACAAATACTAAATTGTTTTTGCGCTCTATAAAATCGTTATAGCTAATGCTGTGTCTCGTGTTTGCTCAGAATTCTGTTTAAAATGTTTTAGAGCAATTACTTTAAAAATATATATTTTTGAGAAATTTTAAGCCACCATAAAATTGTCTTACAATTGTCCAATCATAATAGTTCACGAACTCACGAAAGGTAATGCAATCTCACAGCTTATAGTCAAATAACATCGCATTCGGGCGTTTATTTCAAAAGTTATAGTGTCAGTGGATACAAATAAGAATATATATGTATAAGTGGAGTAACTGATTTTTTTGGAGTCCCCACCAACTTATACTTAGAACCCTCCCCATTTAACATAATCGTACAGTTTTACCCTATTTTTCCCTATCTCTTTCCTTTTACTAGGTTCTGGGATAAGGTTGCATGAGCCAAGGACGTTTCCTAACCTCCAGATACATAACATCAGTTCCAGTATAGTTTAATTTCAGTGATTTAAAATCACCAAAAGGTTCTTATTTAGGCTATAATGTTGTTAATAAAATTTTATCACGTCAATGTACGAGTAGTATAAAATACTAGAATTAAATCAGGGAATGTCAAAACGCAAAGCTTCATAACGTCTAGGACCCAGGTCAGTCGCTCTGTTCCTGTCCAAATGTGGGAAAAGTATGTGGAGTGAATCAGTTTCGGTTTGGGTTGAAATCGCCGCTGAAGTGTTTACGGTTGTACCTCGAGGTTTTGACACGGTTCCCATCATGAACCAAGATCTTTAGAGCATTTTATCCCAATTCTACTTATTCCTAAGAATAATGTTCACAGCAAAGATGCCTTCCGGGGTCGTTCAGCTAATGCATGATATCACCAACCTACTAGAAGTGTTGCCAGCCTTACAGGGGATAATATTGGTACAGTTTTGTAATTGCCGCTAGACAATTTGGTTCTAATCCTTGTTTTCAATGTCTTACATTGATAACTTTAATTAATTATTTTGTAACTAATATTTAGTATTTAATAAACCTACACATTATGACATATAATTACAGAACATAATATAAACAATGTTAAACATCAATATAAAAAGGATAAAATACAACTCGTCTTTTGATTACAATTTATCCAGGTTGGGATCCCTGATTTTTATAAAAAAATACCAACGTGCGTTTAAAGACAATGCATTAGGTTTTAAAAGTGACAGCTGATCAAAGTATATAAGCAGTTAAAGAATTTTTATTTATAAATTAAAATTATGTAAATAATTAGAAATATGGTACGCGTACGATGAATATCGTATTTCCAGCAACACTACAAATTGGATTGGTGATCACGTGACATTACAGCTGTTTTACGATGTATTTCCTGGTTAACTAGGAAACCCCTAAATATATCTACTGAGCAGTCATGGAGAACGAAGTATGCTCTCTCTACGGACCTTGATGATGAACCGCCAATTTATCATTTATCACTATCACATACTTACTCTAATTCACTCTTGAAAGTTAATTTACATCACAGTATTTTCAGTACACAATAACACAAACTTTACTGACAATTGCTTTAAAAACTGTTATGTAAAATTGTGGCATAGTTTTTAAAATAATGTGTACGAAAATTGTTTAAAAAGGCTCACTTTAAATTATACTTTTAAATTAATCCTAATTGAGAAAAGTTAAAATAATAAAACTTATTGCTGTTGTAAAGTGTTTTGTTAACAAAATAAGCACAACGAATGAACAAAAATTATTGAGAGTCTCATTAATTTAAGCTTACTAACAAAATTATTGCTATTTTTAAATGTTTCACTTATAAAACACAAAGCCCAAATAGTAAATGATAGACTATTATTAGGCTAAAAATCGAATTCTAATGTTTATTAACAACAACATTAGTATTACTGTTTTGAAGTGTATCATTTATAAAACACAAATCCCAAAGAATGGAAAATATTATTAGGTTAAAAATAAATCTAAATATTAAAGTTTAATTGACATTTGAGTTAAGCTTCAGTTTAAGTGTTAAACTATCTTTCTTGAGAAACCACTCTTATTTAGAGAGTCTTTCTTTTTGATTTGAACTTGTAAGCTCGTACTGAGTTTTGGGAAGCAAACTCTTTTATGAGCTCTTTCAACCCAATAGATCTTGACCCTCCTTCGTTTTCTACACTAAGTAGCAGGGCCGGATTCAGGATCTGTAGGCTTGACATGTGTTGCGGGCCCCTTTTCCGCCCACCTCTAGGTCATTGACCTTTTTTTAGTATGTGACTTTAGGTTTTCTTATGTGATTGTTGTGTGGTGCGGGCCCCTAGGCGCACGCCTGTGTATCCTATGCTTAAATTCGGCCCTGCTAAGTAGACTTAGCCCACTATCTTTTCTTGGGTGCTCCGAAGATAATTTTGTAATCAACTTTAATTTCAAAAATGTTTGCTTAACTGACGCAACAGTTAGTTACTGGTAATGTTAAAAATAAAAATAATAAGTAAGCTGACGGCAGACCAGCTGCGTTATTGCCAACGTGGTAATATTAAAAACCAAGTCATCGTACACGCTTAATGTTTCGATATTTGATTTGAATTTGATTTCAGACAATTTTTGACGACTTAAATAGCGCACGGAAGCATAACAAAATCAAAATGGCGAAAGTTATTAAAAATGTATCAAAATTAAATATAACAACCATCCCATCATGCGGGTCCAACAGAGCTTTTACCTCGGCGCACCCCTTGGCCCGTGGGCCCGGCAGTTTTGCCACTGTATAATATAAACTTATACCTGTATATGGAATTCCTTACCATAATGATTTTTTTAATACACTCAAATTTGCTGCTGGTAGCCTCTTAAGTAACCAATACACATTCTATGAGAGATAACTTTGAACAAATATCTTCCTTAAACATTAAAATAGTTGATTTTTGGCGTCACTTATTGAAAAAAATTTTATATTGCTACATAGTTCCAGGAACTCTGTTAAAGTCCCCCAAATTGTATTGTTGCGTATTTAGTTGTTAAATTAAAAGTTAATTTGTGTTTTTTATAACTTAAAAAATCGCTTTTCCCTTTCAATTGTATACCTCCTTCTCTTTTCTGGTGTATGAGTGTCTAAAATTCGATTCATAAAAGTACAATAAACTGACTACATATAGTCAGGATAACCCTGACCTTGGAAGTTGGACGCATTTCGATGTTGATTAATGTTGTTAACCTCACACCAAGTTGTGAGCGAAAACCTACCGGACGTTTTCACTGAGGGTAATATGTTGATATTTCGGGATAGCTGGCAGAGGGAGCCGCCAACGGTGCCGAAACTCCTGGCAGTCGATCTCTCTCTCCCCACGTGCTCCCCCCCTCTCCTTTCTAAACTCCTCTCACCGAATTACGTCCAGTTCCTAGAGCTAATTCTGGCACCGACTTCGTCCACCCAAGGTCCTTCACTGTTGTCAAAACACTACCGTCATTGGACTGGAGGTAAATATGTATTTCCTACATGTCCAAAAATTAACAATTTAAAACACCTGTTATTAATATAAGTCAATAATATTTTAATTGTTATTAAAACTGTATAATTTAAATTTTCTGACCCTAATATTACCTCCTTTTAAGGGATTTAAAAATGTTAGAAGAGGTTTTACACATTGAGTTTAAGACTTATGTTGATCCTGAGTGACAGATTACTACTTAAACATGTTATCCATGACATTTCACAAGTACAAACAAGGAATGCAGAATACGGTCAGATTTATTTTGAAGAATGAAATGAATGCATTAAATCTAATTTCAATAATCTGGTTATAAATAAAGAATGTATAATTGGACAAGTAAAAATGTATCTTTAAGCGCTTATTTGCTATTGTGACTGAAATTCAGGTCTCAATGAAAATATACCATTTCTTGAACTGTATTTTACTTATCGTAATGTTACTGAGGATTTATTAGATTACACTACCATATATAGTTTATAGTTTACTTAATTTGTACTTAAAAACAAGTAAATTATATATTCATAGATACAAAGCAATTGGTTTTAGTCCATCATCAGGCTTTGTGTTTAGATGATGAAATAAAAATGGCGTTACATAGGTTACATCTTATCTAATCCTGCCCTGGTTATTACGATATACACCATTTTAATTGTAAATAGTTTACTGTAGATATAAGTACAGGACAAGTGTAAATATGGTGTATAAGTACATGGCAAGTGTAAATATGGTGTATAAGTACAGGACAAGTGTAAATATGGTGTATAAGTACAGGACAAGTGTAAATATGGTGTATAAGTACATGACAAGTGTAAATATGGTGTATAAGTACAGGACAAGTGTAAATATGGTGTATAAGTACAGGACAAGTGTAAATATGGTGTATAAGTACATGACAAGTGTAAATATGGTGTATAAGTACAGGACAAGTGTAAATATGGTGTATAAGTACAGGACAAGTGTAAATATGGTGTATAAGTACAGGACAAGTGTAAATATGGTGTATAAGTACAGGACATGTGTAAATATGGTGTATAAGTACAGGACTAGTGTAAATATGGTGTATAAGTACAGGACTAGTGTAAATATGGTGTATAAGTACAGGACTAGTGTAAATATGGTGTATAAGTACAGGACAAGTGTAAATATGGTGTATAAGTACAGGACAAGTGTAAATATGGTGTATAAGTACAGGACAAGTGTAAATATGGTGTATAAGTACAGGACAAGTGTAAATATGGTGTATAAGTACAGGACAAGTGTAAATATGGTGTATAAGTACAGGACAAGTGTAAATATGGTGTATAAGTACAGGACAAGTGTAAATATGGTGTATAGTGTTACTTTATTACATATGAAGTTTAATAAAAATGAGAATGGAATAAGTACAGAAAACCGTGCAAAACCAACTGTAGTCTTAACTAATAGTACCCTGTCCTTTTCTACTTATGTACATTGTATATAGACAAAATATTGTTTTCGTCAGAAATTTCAATGTTGAGTTATTGATTGAAATATTGGCAAAAAGTGGTTTTCGCGATGATGTTCGCATTTACTTGTATGTGTAGCTCTCTGTCTGTCTTTCTACTTTTCTGAATGAGTACATACACATTTGAATTACTTTTGTATTAATTTCTAGTGACAAGACACCAGTTATTGTTGTAGGCACTTTATGTAACGTGTTTCTATTAATAAATTATTTGAAACCTAGAGACCTCACCAGTGGTCCCGTTTTGATAAAATTTGGTAATTTGGTATTTAGGTATTAAACAACGGTATCTCCAGACGGTTTGTGTTTTTTCGTCACTATCCTCTAAAAAAAGAAAATCCAAATTTATCGTAATTGGCAAAAGTGATAAAGCCAAAAAATAAACATTTTGTTTCTTGCGCTTAGCCAAAAACCATTTACTTGAATTAAAATGTAAATCTTTCCATTATAAAAGACGCAGACAAGTTATAGGCCTACTCTCGTTTTCGAGTAAATGCCAAAGTGGCATAATAGTCGGTGAAAATGAAACGAACTCTAAAAAAAACTTACTGCCATCTAGATTGTTACTGAAATATACAAGACATGGGATCAAAGAAGAGGCTTTCCATGACGTAAGGCCAATATACGCCAATATAAGGCGTATATTGCCACCTATACTGGCAATACGCCAGTATGTCAACGTATAGTACGCACGTAAAGTAATGCCTTGATATCTGGCATATAATAATGGTTTTGATAATTTTTTTATGGGCGGTAGTAGCGTCTGTCACGTTACCATTTCACCTTTCATACAAGCGAAGGCTTAATTTACACATTGAAGTATTGAAGCGCAGGAAGAATAAAACTAAATCGGGATTACAGTATAAAAATCGAGACGATAAAATAAAACCCCTCTGCTTGAATTTACTGTCAAGCCGTTCTATTTCGGCACATCAGAGGGACAAATTAATAGTTTAGCCTTTTCCGAAAGTTGTGAGCGCCATGACAGTAATCGGGCGGTGTTAAATCCATTTAACACTCGTGCCACCGAATGTCACGCTTGTACCTGCGATCGACAAGACCAGTTGGCGACCAGCTCACCCGGCCGGACAAACGAAAATTGTGTTCCACGTTTATAATTAGAGTAGCCTCAGTGCGGCACCTGTTAGAGCGTTGACCGAGTCTTCCTAGAAGCCGCGGCGCGTAGCAGTTGCGGCGATGACCGCATCGGGCACCCGCACAACCGCGCCGCCACAAACTGCACCACGTGACTACAACGGCCACCTCTGTCTATTATATTGCGCGAATTGAGCAATTGTGATTACTTGGTACTTTCTGAACGTGGACCAGGATTTGGAAGGAAAACTACAAATATAAAATATTAGGAAAAATATATTAGAAATATACAAAATATTAGAAATAACTGAAATATGTTTTATTGATTTTGGTACTCGCTACGACTAATTCCTATAACTTAATAATACAAGAGTAGAGGAAATATGATAGGTTTTTATTAATTTCTTTTACAGAGTTAAATAATATATAGATAGGTTCATAAATTGACAACCTAACTTTTTTACTTCATTCTCCTTACGTTGGATTGTATTTTTGTGATATTATCGATTTTAATCACCGTTGTTTTGTAATTCAGTTTTTACATTAATAGTACAAATATGATTTTAAGTAGAGGAAACATGATGGTTTAACACCACTTTCGGCACGTTTTTCCCATAAGAATATCATGGGGATCAGTTTTTGAACACTTGCCCGATCCCGGCCTACACACATTTCCTCTTTGGCCTATACTAGTGTCCAACCCCTGCCTATATTAAATAAATTGTTCCAAACCCAATCCTCCCCCTATATTTAAAAGAAATTGTCAAAATCAGGCTAAAAAACTAATTTTGGTGTTTGTGGTCCGATTTGTCTGCAATTTGGATGTGTTATTGTCCTAAGCTAATGCATTAATAAATTCCACATACATTTCCCAAATTCAATATTACGGTAACAACCAAAGTAAAAATCAATATTTCGTTGCAATCAACCAAAAACTAACTTTGGTGTTTATGATTCAAATTGTTTGCAATTTGGATATGTGAATGTCCTAAGCTAATGCATAAGTAAATTCTGTCTACAAGTTTCAAATTTAAACTATATTTTGTAAATTACTGCCAAATGCCAAATTCGTTATATACTGTCCGATTTGATTTATTTTCGGATATGTTATAGCATCCAAGTATTATATCTCAAATTACCGTATATTATTTCCAATAACCCTTTAATGCAGTCAATATTTTGTTTTTGTTTATTTATTTTGTCGTAACCATGCAAAAACTAACTTTGGTGTTTATGGTACGATTTGTCTGCAATTTGGATATGTTACTATCGCAGGCTGGCTATTGCATAAGTAAATACCCCACATAATTTCCAAAATCAATATTACGGTGGAATTTAAAAAAACGTAAACTAAAATAGTGCCAAATTCCAGCTTATTTATTTTACCATCCGATTTCGTTGTTATAGTATAATTGGCATATAATATTTCCAATTCCAATACTTTGTATGATTTGAATATAATATATCCACAAAATACTAACTTTTGTCTCTATAGTCCGAATCAGTATATAGTAGGATATGTTACTTTCCTAAACCCATGCATAGGTAGATACCACCTACAATCACTAAAATTCAATTTAAACAATATTTTTAAAATTACTATAGTGCCATCCGATTTGATTTTCGGATATGTTATAACGAATGTTTCTCCCCCATTTCGATACTATGTAACTGTATTTTTGCATAATACTGCTAACTTTAGATCGTTTAATTGATCATTACATATGTTGTTGTCCTAGGCTAAAATGTATATAATTATCTCCCATTTCCATTATTTTAAATTTAAATTACTATAGGACCAGCTTCTTTATTTTGCCATATGATTTTATCGATTGTCAACTATGTTATAGCCCACAGCTATTGTCGTGCCCCAACTTGGGCTACACCTCCTCAACAACTACCTCTTGGATATGTTATTCGCAAAATACTTTGGTGTTTATTAATGGATATGTTGTTGGGCTATGTGTAAATGCATAAAATTATGTCCCAATTCTTACCTTACATAAATTATAGTGTCAAATATCTTTATTGTTCCACAATACTACACTTTGCGATATTTGAGCAAAACAAAGAAATTTAACCTAAAACAACTACACACACAACACCAACCTTTCTTTGTGCTTGTTCGGAGTAGTCTTTTTTTATCCAGTTTAATTTTAATTTTGTATTTAAAATCAACTTTCTAGCTCCTTGTCCAGCCAATAGTTGGAAACATTCAGGCTACGAATATTTTCAAACTGTACAATGTACCTTTTTCTACCCCTATAATGGACTTGTTTGATAGCGCTTATTAATAGTGCCGTATCATCTTCCAAATCCTCCAATCTACTACATTAATTAAATTTAATAATACCTTTAATATATTGCATTAACATTGCATTGGACATATTTATGTCTTATTGCCCAACTATGTGTGAAGTATCCCACGTACTATTATGGAAACTTAAGTTTTCTATTTTAGGAAACGAATTGCCGTAAAATGTCGTAAAGCTTGCAAGTGGCTCGCTCGTTGGTAGGTAGGTAAATAATGTCCAAATCGTGGTATGGTAATTTGCTATAACCTTCTCTATTCGTATTTATCTCTATAAACACAGTTTTACAGACACCTTTAACATCGTATACACCTCTTTATCCATCTTTTTCTTCCAACATCCCCACAAACGTGTTTTTATTGTTTACTACAACCCATATACTATGTAATGTCCAAAATGCTCTAGATCCTCCCAACGCCGGAGGAAGTAATCTTTTAATTTATCTTCTCTTTCGCTTGTTAATTGTTCTTTAGCCAACTGTGCTTTGTATTCCTCTTTAACTGCAACAGTCGTCTCCACATATTCCAATTTACGCTTATTACTGTCGATGTATTCTAATTCCAATTTCCTCTTTTTGGAACACGTCTCTAAGAAAGGCTTGGAAAGTGGTTCTATTTCTTTAATATTGTATGGGTACAGTTTATTGGTCCGACTTCTTAAAATGTAGGGAGTAAGGTTAGGACTATCCACCAAGCCTAAGTCTTCTAAATTTATTTGTTTGGGTATAGTGGAGAAAGGTGTGTTTGATTTTGTAAAATATGTGCCCCCAGTTTTTATGTAACACTTGTGCTTTACACTTATAGTATCTGGAAATTCCTCTATTATCTCCACATAGTTAGTTGATAAACAGTTAAAGCTAAATGCAGGTAGAGCATACTTTATTAACTTTTCCCTTTGTGTACTATCTTTTGGCAGTTTAAGTTGTACTCCAGTTATCTTCTTTGTATTACTAATACCCCAATATGCGTATTGTAATAAAACGTTAAACACTAAACAACAACTGTTTTGTAATTGATTGGCAACTTTCATTCCTATGCATGAATATATTTCTTACTACCACATAAAGCCACTTACCAAGTTTCATAAGTTTCATATTGTCATTAATTTATGTCACTAGACATTTCAAACTGGTTTTTAATCGCAAATGTTTAACTGTATTGAGCGACTTTTGTCACCTTAAGGCATAAGTTATATCGCATAATTTATATAAATAAAGATTTATATCGAATCTTTTATCCGTAAAACGTGAGTTTAATGTAAAATAAATACATATTTTAAAGCATTTACAAATATTTCCCGTTAAATAAACTGCCCTATTTATACAATTTTACTTTATACATATATGAAATCAGGAATCATGAGGGCCCAGAATACTTAAAAAAAGTGTTTGGTGTTTTTAAACAGGATAAAGCAATACAAGATTAAGATTAATGAACCCAAATTTGACAAATTGCGTCAAACAGATTGTATGCTATCACGTGCTAAACGGCACATTCATGGTAAAAACGTTGTTGGCACTTACTGCCACATGTTTACATTTTTTGCTATTTTTGCAAGATCGTATCCCAAATGTGTGCTCCTTATAGAGCAAAAGTAAATTTAATATAATCAAATGTTCAAGTAGTTACCTCACGAGTTGTGCTTCTATTTATTTTATTTAAATAATGTAAATGTACTTAATTAAACTGTAAATATATGTACATACTGCATCTCAAATTGTTGTCATTTCCTGTGAAATGGTGTTTGCAGTGGAAAATAAATAAGTTCGCATTTTCAACTTCGTCGTCTGTTCCCAAACGTGCGCTCTTGAACCGAGGAAAGCGCTTGGACCTTCCTCTATTGTGAACGGTCTAAATTTACCAAATGGAACCATCCCACTACGCAAATCCGTGCCGTATGACAGATTTTGCCCTACGCACTAAACAATAAACAAACGTATTGTTGAAAATTATTGTTTACAAGTATAAATACATTTTATTGCGTTTTTATTACATAGTATGAATAAATTGTGAATAAATAGTGTCTATTCGTCTGTTGTATATAAAAGCATCAAAGTCTCAATTACTGCATCTAGCCAAGTCAAACAATTTAGAAACTCAATACAAAATCCTACCATAAATAATGAGAAAAGTACACAAATAAAACTAACAAAATGTTAAATACACATGAACTAAAAGGAAAAAGTTATTGAATTTTAAAATTAAAACAACTTTTTCGGGATATTATTTCCTTTACGAAGTATATTGGATTTTTTTAAAGATAACTAACTTTAAAATTTATCTTTGACTGTATTTTCATTTAACGTATTAATGAGAGTTTATTTTTATTTTTGTGAAGATGAAAGCGAACAATTTTATGGCTTTTAGTTAGTCTATAAAAATATACTGATGCATTGTCCTTGCTACGGGTGCTTTAGTGTCAAAATACGATTCAATAAATCTAGGGTTTTAAATAAATAAACAATTAAACCAAAGCGGTCAAGGTTAATCCTTGTGCCTAAAATTTGTGTTTACAGTATATTTATGATTATTTTCCAACTTAAGATTATGGAAACAAATTTCAATAAGTGTAAAAACGTATTGTATGATATGCCATTTTTCATTGAAAGTCCGTTGGTCACGCAATAACTGCGTGTCGTACTTGAGCGGCGCAATATCTTCTGGACTCAAGCGCGCTTTAATTACAGCGTTATTAGGGTTTGTTCTTTTTGCGACTCGCAATTTACTTTGTTTGAAATTTCGACGCAATAAACTACCAAACACGTTTTACAACGTTTGGCGTAGTCAGATTTCCGTATGTCGTTACAATCGAATAAAGACTTACCATCAAACTTGGGCAAACAAAAATTGAATCACTGGTAACCCGTCATCGGTTAAGTCTATTGGTAAGTTTTAACTCAACATTATATTTGATAAAAACTTTTGCAATTTTAAGATTGAAGTCCAGAAAATGAAGTCAGTTCAAATAAAGTATTTAAGATGTAAAAACGAGTGAAATTGATATGTTTAAAGTGAGATAAAAACTATTTATGAGCACTTTTTGACCGTCCAGTCCGTATTTACAATTACTAACTTCGTTTCTTGTACAACGAAGATACTTATGATAGAAAGTCTGTTATGTAGCTTCTTCTGTTAGTGTTCCTGTTAGTGCATTAAAACCAAATGTGCGCCTAACCGCATAAGTGTAATTTGAGTATTTCGATTGGGGCGGGGGCACAAAATGATCGTGTTAGTGATTATTATGACTTTTAATATATTACAATAGTATATGCTCTTCAAATCATTGACGGGGGCAACTGCCCTCTCTTGCACCCCCAAATTACGCCTATGTCTAACTGGTTAAACTCCGGATCAACAGGATCTGCAGCCAGGTGATCCATTTGATTCTGGACTGCGTTTTTTACTTGTTTATTCTGTAATCCGATCGTATTTTCACTATGATTTATTGGCACTGTCAAAACAGTTAATAATTAGACATACTATTAGAGATGGAACAAATTCCAACAAATGGTATTTCAGTTTTTTTTTTGGCTTTACTAGTTGTATACAGTGACAAAAAAGTCTACCAAAATCGGACAACCGGAAGTTGGATATTTTCAAGATGGCAGCTGCTAAAATGAAAAATCGGCAAAACTGCTATAAATGTGTTATCTGTACAGCAGAAAAATTTTTTTTATATTTAACTAACAGTATCAAGGAATTCATTTTAACCAACATATGATTTTGTGGGATCAAAAATCAGCCTTATGGGTTCTAAAATGGCCCCATGGATCAGAAATGGGGCCTATTTACGATCATACAAATTAATTTACTTTCTATAAATCAATAGGGACTTCTACAGCAGACATTAATAGTTAATTAATCGTATAACTAGTTATAAACGTGGTTTTGTTCTGTTGGCTAACCTTTTGACTTAGAAATGTGTCTTTTCTTGTACTTTTATCGTCTGGAAATATCAAATATTTGTTCTGTGATTGAACCAAATTGTAAATAATAGCTATAGTTAATTTGTTTAGTGTTAGTTTATGTTGTATTCAAATGACTTGCTAAAATAATAACTGTGTTCAAAACATTTGTACTAATTATACTTCTAGTGATAATTGTACTGTCTGCAATGGCAGTCTAGCAGACGGAGTTGTGGTTGAACTTCGTGAGAATGGTGCTAATGGTATAAATGCAGCTAGAGTTCTGAGAGGTGACAGACTTCTTGTCTCTGCTGGCTGTAAGGTACATGAGCAATATTGGTTATGTGAATAGAAAATACATTACATTGTATAAACTTGATTCTAGTAAAATTAGACACAGAAAACTTTTGCGTTTATCTACCGGGCCTTTCCTGAATAAGAGTGATTATCTTTTCTGTGGGACACCCGTTTTCCTTGAAAGTCCTGACTGTAGCCATCTATAAACTGAAACTTTTGTCAGTAAAATAAAGGAGTGCTGTGAAAATCGTTCTGGTCATCTATAATATTATAACGAAGAGGTGGTTTCTGTCTGTGTGTCTGTCTGCTGTTCCGGATAAACACAAAAACTACTGAACCGACTGGGCTGAAACTTTACACAAAAGTAGATCTTGAACCCGTGCAACACATAAGCCTATTCACTTCCTTAAAATCCACTCGGGCTACGCCCCGTGACTTCTAACAAGTTCGCAGTTATCTTGAGATGAATGAAGGAGAACAATTGACCATTATTTACCTTCAAGAAAAAATTAACGAGTTCTTAAATAATGAAGACACGTGTCCTACTGCAAGACATATCTTAAGCACAAACTGAATGAAAATGACAGGGACACAATATTATCGCTGTATTAACACAATATTAACTTAAGAGACCTGTAAAGCAAAATACTTGTGGGAAACAAAATCCACAGACAATATTTCCTGTCTGCATAGGACAAGAAATATTGCAGGCATCAAGACTCAGGGCTGACATTGCACCATTGCAGATTCGTTTGGCAGTACATATGTATCACCACTAAAGATCTAAATTCCTCTTGGAAAAACTTAACAAAATGGGATACTGCTCATCACATAGTGAAATGCTCCGATTTCAAAAGAATTTTGCTAGCTTTGGTTCATCAAATTCCATTTTCAAAGATCATGAGCTGTTACAATCTTAGTGTTTGTTTTTGCTGACCATGTGATCACAATGCTGTAACCATAAAAGGTAACGGAACATTTCGTGTGATGGGCATGATTTTGGCACTGACACCAGAAATAAAGCGGACATATCTCGTGATCGGGAAAGCATTTTCTGAGATCCACACAGTAGAACAGTCACATATTGATATCGTGGAGTACAGTTTTGCTAAGAATACATGAAGAGAAATCAAATTCAAAGATCTTTACTTCTATTTAATCAAGGTCTTAACATTGCAGTTAATATTTTGTAGGAGGTTTCATTCTGCTTCAAGCAGCCTGTACCAAATTTGCAGCAGCAGGACATTACAACTATATGAAGTCAGCATGTTCGTACCTGAACGGAATGACTGAATTGGAAAACAACAACCCTGAGGTCTACAATATGTTTAAGAAACGGCTGCATATCATCCGTCAAAAAATCAGTTTTGGGATGGTCTAGGTTCTAACCTCGTGATCGGGCAAACATGGATGAGATCACTAAAAACCTCTGGTGGTTTAACTCTTGGAAGCAAAATTACGGGAGTTCAGTGAGCATTTTGGTCAATGGCAGGCAGCCCCATTATGTCTGAGTTTAATATTGCCATACAGGACTTTAATGATCTACCAGTCCCCACAACTGAGCAAAAAAAAGAGTAGTCCTTCAAGAATTGAAAGAGACATTTTGGACATTTCAAAGATACATGTAAAGCTGTCCTTATGTTCACCTGTCACTGCTAACCCCTCATTAAGAAACATTACCAATAGTACTGTGAGGAAAGTCAATGTGCATGAGTATGAGTTAGTGGGGAAAGAGCGTAAAGCAGAGAATGCTTGGGGAGACCTGAGTTTTCCTTTGCTTTCAAGAAGATCTACCAAGCAAAGACCATGGTTTAAATGGTGTAATGGTGTTGCCAGAAAAAAATCATTGATCCTAGCTTACTTTTTTGACGATTCCTTGTAGTCTCAAGGACAGAAAAATTGGATTTAGAGGAGATTATGAAATATGAGCTTAGTGCATATGCTACCCAACGTATTTTGTTAAAGAAAGTACATTTTTAAGAAATACCAATGACCCGTGCCATTACTGGGCATTATGACGTTCAAGAATCAATTGAGACAACAAAGTGTGCTGATTTGTGCACGAAAAGATACTTAATGACAGAGGGTTATTGATACACAAGCTTAAGTGTGAAACTAGAGATATGTGTGATAAAATAGCCAAGCTATATGCAGACTTTACAGTTAAAATTGGCAACTGTATGTTCCATGATTATGACGCAGGTCCTTCACTAAAGGATAATACACATAAGAGGAGGCAACACACTATCCATTATCCAATTATTTCACTTAATACTGAATTCGAAGGGAATCAGAAAGAATTCCTATAATGTTCTACAGAAAAGTGATGAATATTAATTACTTTATTCACCCCGTATTGCGGCTTTACTTTTTAAAATGAATTTAAAGTGTACTTTGTACAATTAATACTCAGGAAAACTTCCAAAATATATATAGTGTATCTCTAGTATGTTACAAAAATTTTAAGATACAAATTTACATTGTGTTTTGTTAACCAAAAAACTGGTATTCAACCCAAAATTTTCATTATCCAACCAGATTGTTGATACCAAGGACAACATATTATGTTGATTAAAATTAATTCCCTGACCATAAATAATGTCAGTTAAATACAAAAGTATTTTTTAAACTCTAAAAATTAACAACTTTGTAACGTGTAACGTTTGTAATTTTGTAACGGTTAGGCCGATTCATGATGTCAGCGGCGGCCATCTTGAAAAAACCCTACTTCCAGTTGTCCGAATTTGGTAGACTTTTTTTCTGTCAATTAATACAACTATTACTGCCAAAAATCGTTGAGAGAACTTTTGTTAGAATTTTTCTATCTCAGTTGGCTTTTAGATATAAATTGACTCGTCTAAATTGAACAATTGCTTCTTTACTTAAGAGTCTTCATCACTGGAAGTTGCTAGACGCCATCTTGGAGTTTTGTTCCATAAGGCCAATGTTAACTTTGTGCCTCCATTACACCTCAACTGATCGTCACAAACAATTCATTTTGGTGTCAAATTAAAGGTTTCGTCGTCTTCTAGGGAAATACAAAAGTCGAATTTGGATTTTGTTACAAATTAATGAGAACATGTTTAGTGTTTCAGTTCAAAATCAAAATATTTACTATGTATCTATGATACCCAAATTAAGGAGTTCGACATTGTATTTCCCTAGAGGACGACGAAACCTTTAATTTGACACCAAAATGAATTGTTTGTGACGATCAGTTGAGGTGTAATGGAGGCACAAAGTTAACATTGGCCTTATGGAACAAAACTCCAAGATGGCGTCTAGCAACTTCCGGTGATGAAGACTCTTAAGGGCAGCTTATTTGTTTCGTCTTATATTAAAGGGTACAACAAAAATTCTACCACGATTCACCTAATCAGACGAAGCTAATTTAAAGAAGTCATCTAATCGCTAACCTCTTCTTATCTTTGACAAATACAGTATGAGGTTTGTCACATTCCAATCCAATCCAGCTTTATTTATTAATATTGGCAAAGTATGTTTCCAAAATCAGCTCAAAGAGATACCATTGAAGACTATTCAAAATGGCATTGGCCCATAACTTTATTTTCTTGTTTAAGTCCTGTTTTCTGACTAAATTTCAACTGTTAAAACTTTTCTGTCAAACAATAGTCTTGGTCTTGGAGGATAACTACCCTCACCGTAGCAAAACCACCTGAGAACTAAACTGAAATTTGACAAAAAGAGGTGTGTACGTATTTTATCCGCTCAGTCGTGGTAGCTTCTGTATAGAAATCCGGAATCAGAGAGAACCACCCTTGTTGCGTGCAATGGGTGTCTAGTGCTTCAGCAGTAGGGCTCGGGGGGAAGAACGGAGCAGAATGTCCATTGTTGCCCTATGTTCCACGTCCCTAGTACCAATTGTATTGCTGCAAATCATTTCCTTTGTATTTGGCCTAAGACAAGTGAGAACTCCAGTATTGGCCGGAAGGCAGGAAACTTCAACACACTCGTAATTTCTGCGCGTTAGCGTAGGTCGTGGACCTTCAGCCCCATCCACGAGGTCTCCCCGTGGCACCCGTGCTCGGCGTCACGGGCCCGGGTTGGCCCATCTTTACCGGAACTGCGATTAAGCGGCTAGGGTATAAATAGGTCCGATCTTGTCACCGGGCCAGTTTCTGTTTTGTTTACGCTTGCAACGCTTTTGTTCAGTCCGTTGCGAATATTGGAGCGGTTCGGTTCTCAGTGAGTGTTGTTCGATCGCGAGTTCTGTTGCCTTTCCAAGTTTCGGTTTAACCAGATTTTTGGTAAGTGGCTTTCTTGTAAATCCCTGCACTGGTGGAAACTCCAAATGGCCTTCCAAGTGCAATTTTTTAGATTTTTGTAAACATTATTTATGTTTGTAGCCGAACATCGTAAGGGTTACGAGGGAATTTTTGCTTTGAACGTCTCTGAAAGAGATAAACTAATTGTGCAATACAGATTTAGAACAGTGTTAAATAAACCATCGTTACTATGTTTCTCTAGTCTAAAGAAAACAATATTGATAATTTATGTTTTGGCAACAAACTTAACAATCCAAAAATATTGTGTTTTCAGCCCATATTGTATTATCCTTATGTTATTTCCTATTAAAGGTTTTATATTTTTTAATTTGGTTTTGGTTTTCCAGTGGAAGGATGTTTTATACGATTAAATCAAACACTATTAACATATCTACTAAATGTGTATGCAATCAGCTGATAAGGTAGATGTAAAGGTACATCTACCTTTATGTCTACCTTTATTCTTTTTCAAGGAATCACGAGTTTGTTTAAAACACACTTATAATTTTAGTTTGCGAACAATCACAGTGTTATTACAAAAACTAAAATGATTATCTAACCTTGGTAAGCTTATAATATACCCACGAAATATCCCTCTTCCGCATTCGTATCGTGATTTGATTTGTTTTTTTATGTTAGGCTATATAGACATTTTAAAATCTAGCATACAAATTTGAAATAGCGAAATGGTGTTGTAAATCTCTTAGAGAAAAAGTCAAACAAAGAGACCATTCAGACTGCTTCGCAGGACGTTATGCAATGGGAACTGCGCAGTGCGTTCAGCTGGCATGGCGGTCAGAATAGAACAGCGCTTTGTTTTCAAACTCCTTCTAGCAACATATTAAAAATCTCGTGTTTTTATTTTGCCTAGTACGAATTAAATATGTTATTTATACAACAATTAAATCAATTGACTTTAATCAATTTGAATTTTTGGTTTACTGTTGACAAATTGGAAATTGATTTCGAGTAAGAAAAAATAAACAATCAAAAATCAAAATGGATGTTATTTTTCAGGTTTCGATCTTTTAGAGTTCTTTTATTGTATCAGTTGAATACTTAAAGTCACACCTTTACACCTACCTTATCAGCTGATTGTATCTACATTTAGTAGATATGTTAGACTGGTAACAGCATACTACGGCGGTTAGGTTAGCTTAGGTTATGAGAAGTTTTGATTCATCAATAACGTAAATTTGTTCCGGAAAGATTACAACACGTATCGGAGGTTACTACTTGTATCTTATAGGAGACTATTTTACACATGCTGACAGATAACAGAAGAGGACACACACGTTTATTACGTAGTTTATGTTTCCCAGACAGTTTAATAATATGGTCACAGAAAGTAGTACATGATTTGTTTTTTTTTTCTTAAATAACATCAAAAGTTGAAATATATATTTGGATTCATTTACTCTAACTTCCAATAAAGTTTGGTGTACTTTTTATTGTTTTGCCTTTTCTAACTAATAAACTAGCACAAACACACTGTACAAATATTCTACATAGACCCTACTCGTATGTTTTCAAAAGTTTAGTAAAAAACCTATAAAGAAAAACACGAAGGAAACATTTACTTAGGAAAGATAATAATAAAGAGGGGAAATGTTCAAGACTGACAATAACTTGAAACTAATATTTTGGCAAGCTGCGCAAGAGGAATTGCGAGTGATTTTGAATCCTGATTGGACGATGACTGGAACTAGGTTTATTTACACTGCTGACGGTTAAGGCTACATTATTATGTCGTGTGATAAAATCGACGAATATAAGTATAAATTCATTATACACACACACACACACACACACACACACACACACATATATATATAATATATAGATATATATTATATATATATAGACCCGGTAATATTTAACTGAACGATTGAAGGTTGCGCTTGAAGGTTTGAGAGCGATACATCCCAACTTTCAGGCAGAGTCGTTGAATCATTCATAACATTATTTGGGCGTTTGCCTACAGTTCTAGGGGTGGATTTTTATTTTATATACAAAATTACCCCTTAAAGGTCCAGCAGCCAAAGAATAGCTACATTTTTGTTCCATCAATTAATCACTTCTTGGGTAAAGTTGTGTTTTACAAATTATTACACTGTATTAGTTAATACATAGTCAGACAATTTTGGTCGGAAAATAAATAAATCACAATTTAATTAAAAATTTTACAATGTGCTGAGGCTAGATGGTCTTATGGCAATTCAAGGTTCAAGAGGACGAAGATATAAAAAGCCGGATAGCTAAGCTGATACAGTAATTGTAAGCAGATGTTCTATGTTAAGTGAAGGTAACAGCGTGAATTGGGCTATTGTTTATTTACACGGCTTACATTGGCTTTGTTCCTCTGAATTTACATTAGTTAGGGTACTGACGTTACATGAATACTGCTCTTTCACATTATCATAAATGGTTGACGTCTAACGGTAATACATTTCATTGCAGTAACATGTTCTAAAGGTATGCGATTTCAACAATATTTTAAAATTCTTATTACAAATACACGTGTTTACCAATATTTTCTTGGTAGGCAGCGCACCGAACATTGATGTGTTTAAATGTTTTTACCTCTTAGTTATATTCTATTTTGTATTAAATAGTTTATAACCTGAAACACGGAGAGATTTAAAATACAATAACAAGAAGTGTGGTTGCGGCTACAGTTGTTTTTTGTCCGTCTTTGCCCAACATCAGATTTATAGCGGTTATAGTGAGAGCCTTCTATTATAAAAATAGTACTATGCTAATGCTATTGACATATTTTAAAATGCTTGGTCCTAACAAACATTGAATCAAACCAGACTCATTGCTGGTACACTGTTTTTATATTGGATACAGTTGGGGCTTCACTGAAAATTTACTGCTGTCAGAGGCTACTGGATAAGTTTATGTTAAGTTTGTTTTATTATATCCGTATTTAATATGGCTTTATATTATACCTGTTTTAATATCGCTTAAATTTGCTCTGTTTTATTTTTCATGTGTATTTTATTTAAATTTTAATAAGTTCGAGAATGTTTAATTGTGTGTTATATTTGGATTCGGGAATTAGGGAACATTGTCCATCAAGTAGGTATGTCTAATCGATACTTCAAAGAACATCGTGTAGGTAGATCAAGTTATTGCTTAGACTAGGTCCATACATGGCCACATAGAATAGATACATCTAATAGATACATTACCATCCAATTATTCGAGTGAACTGGTACTTCCAAGGTTAACAATATAATTATAAATCATAGAAAACATAATATCTATGGGTATACACTTGACAGTGACGGGAAACATGTTATAGTAATATGGTTTATTCTCTGAATATAAACACATTTATACAGTAAATTAAGTACAATTGAGAAAGGTCCCCGAAAAGGCAAAGCCTGTGTGCGGGGGCCGAATCCTTAAAAGCCTCTCACAGTTCATAAAATCATAGAGAACTTAAAAATTAAATTCACTCCACTTGATAACAAAATACTTGTAGATAAATATTTAGAATATATCACAACATTGCGTAGAAACCAATAAGTACAACAAACTGATACCAATTACGTTAATGGAAGAGTGACATTCTAAAAACACGATGGAAAAGTGTTATAAACACGGTTTCCCACGGAAGGTGAGGCAGTTTGAGCCCGCCACAAGGCAGGTGCATCAATCACCGGTGATGCAAACAATATTTTTAGTTTGGCCGAGTTGTTGGCAGACGCTCTTCGTTGCCCA
Organism: Allygus modestus; assembly: GCA_963675035.1. Taxonomy (NCBI): domain Eukaryota; kingdom Metazoa; phylum Arthropoda; class Insecta; order Hemiptera; family Cicadellidae; genus Allygus; species Allygus modestus. The sequence goes on along the minus strand of OY776113.1, from coordinate 41,763,116 downwards.
ACATCAGTATATTGTGTGAACCTGCGCTCGCCCTAATCTATCGGAACACTTCCACTGACATTGGCCAAGTGTTGTCGAATGTCGAATCCAAGTGGCCAAGAGTTGTCCCTGTCTGTTCACCTTGACACTGGAAATGTAGTCACCAGAGTAGAGGGACCCTAACTGAAAACTAACGTCCGTAAGGCAGGCTTGTATTTTGTTTTGTAATGCGCTGGTGTACTGATGTAAAAGTTAGAGCGCTGGACTTTGGTCCGCAAGGTTCTGGGTTCAATACCCGCCAACCACCAATGCCTATCGGTGCATCAGAACCCACTTACATCTACCCACCACCACCTATCCACCTATCGAGAAAATAAAAATGGATAGATTTCTGCGATGACGAGAACTATCTTTCAATTAAATTTTTTCCTCCTATAAAATTCATTCAAAAATTGTGCATAGCCAATATCTTATAGAATTGCATCAAAATTGCACTCTTGATTTGTTCCACAACACATTGCCGTTGATTCAATGAACCTTGCTCTAGGTGAAAATCTCCATTGTCATCTGCATCATGTTATGAGAACGTATCAGTACGTGACTACTCTTCACTAGATTTGGTTGATCATATAACACAAGTTTTTGAAAGACACCAGCTTCGAATAAACTGAGGATAAAAGTCTCATAATGTGCAGATTCACCATGATTAAAGGCGAATCTGGCAAATGGCATTCTCTTATGATTGCAAATGTATGTTGTATGAACGGACTAGATGAATCTGGTTTTTCGGTAAGAGGGTCAGCTGTGTTTGCTAAATGCGTGAGAGTAGACGGCGTGTTTGTTTATAGTCTCGGCAAGTGACTCGAAAATAAACACAGCTGGATATTAAAGCCATCCCTTTTCGCTCTTTCGTAAATCATCGAGACTAGTTATTTGAATTTTTATTTTGTACTTTGATGGTTAAAAAATTACGAGTAAACGAGTAATTACGAGTAAAAATTTCAAGTTCAACTTGTTTTGTGCCATAGTTGAGTTGAAATGAATGCAAGTTTTTACCTCAACATAACCTATAGTAGTACATAACGTTTGGCATAGGCCAAATTCTAAAAAATCATTTATAAATATTTTCCGTTCTAACTGGGGACGTTTTATTCTTTGAATCCGAAATATGTTAAAATTCTTGTAAATTACACTGTTTTTTATCGGATTATGAAATAAATAGAATGTGAGCAGAACCTTTAGAAGTATACTTTTTATTCATTACATTAAATAATTATTTGACGCAAGGCAAACCCGCTAACAAATCCCAACAAACCTTTTTCCGATAGATTTGGAATATTTATTGTTCGATAGGCACCAAAACGCATTTAGTATTTTTTTAAACATTTGCGGTAGTTGAGATCTTTTTATTCACAAATTTCAATGTCATAACAGGTTGTTATATTAAGCAGATTTTTGAATAATACTATAATTAGGTACTAGTAAATATTACCCAAACTAGATTATTTTAAACAATCAGTCAACCACTCGAGAGAATTAAAATATGATTAAATATCAAAATCGTGATTACTTGGGAAGGGGAGAATTTTATTATTATTGAATCGCAGGATAAGCACAACAGACATGGGCTACCTTTTATAACAGTGCACAATATTAGACGATGTGATAGTAGACCTATCCTTTATACCTGATAGCTACCATTCGATCGGGAACTAAACTGACTATAATATAATTATTACTACATCTGTGTTATTATGAAATTCTTAGCCAGGAACGGCACTGTTACTGTAAAAGCCACAAGTACCTTTTTAGTCTGTTATCGTACTTACATCTTCTTATCAGCCGAACGTGGACAGGACAAGATGCCACAATGCGGTCACCGGACGAAGAAACATTTACATGGGTTTTCAAGTGTTTCCTCTTGTCAAACTGACTCGAGGATTTCCCTAACTTTAATTTGAGGATCTAGGTCTATTTAATAAGCTTTCTGCTTTATAAAAACAATTTGGCTACTGAAAACGTTTCAGTTAATGTTTAAAATGTTTAATAATATTTAAATACTTAATTTTAATATCACAATTTTAGAATAAATTTCACCCCTGCATACAGTATGGTTTGTGTTTAAAAAAATTCAAGTTTGTACTGTTCCGCATATGTACCTTTATGTCTGGTGTTATATTTGTGCTTTATTTCTGGAAGTTTCATGAAAAATAATATTACAAATCTGTTAACAATATTGTTAAGTTAAGTTTTATTGATGTGTTTGTTACAACAATCCTATAAGTCTAGTAAACGTAATGTACGTATTGTAGGTGGATAGAGAGATCAGAAGAGCGATCGCGATGTACAAGTCACTGTCTACGGGCAACTGCCTGCCAGCCAACAACCCTCTGCAACGCCAGCTCGCAGACAGCATTGTCAAGATGGTCCCCTTGGACGATATCCGCATCCTCCTAGCCACAGGGGCGAAGGTGAACGAGCCTGTGACCCAGGGACTCCGCCCACTGCACTACGCCGTCTGGCAGCGATACCCGGAGGCCGCACGCTTGCTGCTGGTGCGGGGAGGAGATGTGAACGCTAGAGATGAGTGTGGTTACTCCGCTCTACACCTCTCGGCGGAGCATGGGTGCGTATGTCCTGATGGTGGTTGTTGTAAGGAAGCCTGGGTTATGCCACTCGCACAGGGAAACCTAGCTGTGAGGATGAATTTTGTGCTTGCTTCGGGAAAATAGTGGAAGGTTTCCCTAAACCTCCACAGGGCTGTAACACTCCGTTAGATTGATTTTAATTTTAGAGAAACGACAATGAAGGACAGGAAAAGAAGATAACTATGGGCATAAGATAGGTAGAATAGGTTCGACCAAGCTGTGACCATATTGGCAATAAATGCACCTCAGACAATAGAATGAAGCTATTTGGGTGCCCTTATAACGAGTATGGCTGTCAGAGTACACCCCTGCCCATCCTGCCTTCAAGATAAACATCCCCTGAAGGGTTTCAGTTGTTCACGACAGCTACAACGCTGCTGTCTATCGCAACAGCATCTATTTCCCCAATATTGGTAGCTAAATTGACAGGAACCAGTTAGAATCCACATGGGATTCCTTACGGTGCTGTGACTAGAGCAAAGATTTTCAGATAAATGATGTTTTATTGAAGAAAATAATTAGTTCAGACTGGTGTTATTTATGTAAGTGATAAATACAAATAAATGATCATACCTGTTGAATAAGACTTGAGCACAGGTGTCTTAATTTGTATGTCTAGGTTTGTCTGGGTAATTTAGTTATAGTACAGCTATATTGTACAGGTAATATTGTGATAGTAAGGTGTTGATCATTGGTGTGCACATCCCAATGAGTACTGCATAGAGTAAGTGTGCTTGTGCCCTGATGACCACATCCAGAGCACAGACAGAAGGAGTTTTCTATGCCTACGTACAGTGGCGTAACTGCCGGGCCCGCAGGGCCCGCAATGCAGGGGGCCCACAAACCGAGGCGGCAGGGCCCGCAGGCTGAGGTAAAAGCTCTGGCGGGCCCGCTTAATGGGATGAAATTATTATATTTAATTTTAAAAACATTTTAAAATAGCAATAATGTTGTTAGTAAACCTTTAAGAATTAATTTATTTCTAGCCTATAATCGGGAGCGTCAAATTAGGCGGATGGGGGATTTTGCAATGCTGCGAGTTTGTGCAAGCTAACATTTTAGTAAAACAGAGTGGATTTCCCTCTGGATAGACACTCATAGACATGGGATAGATATGCATGCCAGTCCCGCATATGGCAACATTGCAAAAGATGAGGGTGAATCAGCCAAAGACGTTATGAGACTTTACGTTTTGACTCGACACTTGTCGACTTAAGTCTTAGGTATTTTATACTAAAATAAATTAATTAAAGTAAATTTACGTGGTGTAACTATTAAAAATACTATAGCTAGCCTAAATAAGAACCTTTGACATTATTAAATTACTAAAATTATACAATGCTGGAGGCTGGAACTAAAGTTATGTGCTTGGAGGTTAGGAAACGTCTGGGTCATACAACCTTATCCTAGAATCTAGAATAATGGATAGGGATAGGGTGAAACTGTACGATAATGATAAATTGGGGGGGGCCTGAAAATAATTTTGCAGGGGGCCTGAAAATAATTTTGCAGGGGGCCCAACAAAATGAGTTACGCCACTGCCTACGCATATTGCCAAATCAAGTTGTTCATACAAGTAACCATTATTATTTATTAATGAAAATACACAATTACACAATAAGATACAGATAACAAATACTGGAAATTCAGTATCTAAGTCAAAAGCGCATATATAAAATGAATAGATCCTGTTATAAGTAACTACAATGTCACAAATCATAAAAAAATCAATAAAAGCAAGAAATAATTAACTTAGAAGATAAATAAATGATATAGCATCATAGTAAAAAAATATGAAATCTGAATAATTGACAAATTAAGTTAAGCAAGAACTTATATTAATCTAATCAAGCAATATTAATTTATTTACATATAATCACATTAGTTTTATCTTACACAGAAAGAAGAGATTTGCAAACATGTATAAAATGTTAGTAAGAAATTGCATTGGATATTTTGAGGTGACTTATTAAGCAAGGAAATGTAATTTTTACCATTTGTAATAAAATTACATACAAATATTCCTCACGCGAATCATAATTAACAGTTATTTCACAATACCAGACACAATTGTTTCAACCACGAAAAGTTCTGAATGAAATTGCTTTGCCTATTAATCCTTCACAATTCAACAGACTCGCGGTAGGTACCTGGACGGCTTTAGTCATTTAGAAATTCACTGCTGACCTAACAATGTTTTTAGTTCAACTCTACCATTGTGCTGCGATGCAGCTGCAGCAGTGCATGTGCAACGTGGCCCCTGGCCAGCTCCTCTGGCGACGTCCTCTAACCAGGTCACTGGGTTGAGCCTTCGGCCATTGTCCTGCCTAGTCCAAAGTTATTCATCTTGTCCCACATTTGGCGCCCATTGTGACATTAATTAGACTCTTCTTGTCTGTAATGATTCTAAAATATTGTTTTTCTAAGAACGTTTACAAAACAGTATGTTAATTAGCCTAACTTGGTGTTAAAGTTGAATAACTAATTTGAAATAAAAGTATAAATGAGTTTAAATGGTAAATAAACAATCGTAATAGAGATTTAGCTTTCAAGTTTGCAGATTTGATTTGTTATTATTTTGTTTGCCTTATTGATTTGAAAATTTGCCAAAATACTCTCTGTGTCCAGAACAGGGTAAAGTAATTGTTGAATCGTCAGTATGCCTTTTAGATAATCTAATCAAAGAGGAGGTTTCACTAGAGGTCTCTCTGTGCTTTATATTCCGCAACTCTAGTCATTCTAAGCATTTGGATGTTGTGGGTTTTCTATTAATTTAATCTTTGAAAATCTACTAAATACCCTGAGAAATGAAAATGTACTAAATACTAATTGTTTGATGGGATAGTGGTAACCTCCTGTGTGTTCCAGGTATATAGAGCTGGTCGCCTTGCTGCTGAGGCAAGGAGCCAGGGTGGACTACCGAGAGGACACGGACGACCCGTTCCCTCGCACCCTCCTCTGCGATGAGCCTCTACGCCTGGCCATCCGCAACCGCCACCTAGAGATCGCCCGCATGCTGCTCGAACACGGCGCTAACCCCAACAAGAGGTACTTCTTTGGCTCAGAGATCAACTTGGTTTCTCCTCTCGATGTTGAATTCCTGAATCTGCTTCTGATGTTCGGAGCAGACCCCAACACCCGAGACAGGTCGGGGCTCACCCCACTCATGAAGGCTGTCAGGCTGCCACAGGTACCTTACTGTCTTTACTGTAAACTAAGGGTAAACCTATTAATGCCCCATGAAAAATTTAATTTACATTTTAATAAAAACTGAACAAATTAAAATGAATTGATTAGACCTGACCAAATTTTATTGAGCTTGAAAAGATCTGATGAAGGTTTGATCAGGAAACATTCAACTAAGCATACTAATCTGATCAAATGTTGTTTTTAAAATGTTATCCTTGGGGAGGGGGTCTTATGTGTAATCTACCTTGAACTGTCAGACCAAACAGAACTTAAGAACTTTGACGCCATTTATTAATGAAATTATAAATAAAGGATTTTGACTGATTGATTGATTGAATCATTGGATAGTGTGATAAAGTAATCCCATATTCAGTGTCTTTTAATATATTATAAATTAAACTCTAATTTCTATCCTATTTGTTGTTGAGGTTTTGTTTTTGAAATGCTCAGTCATCTATCTTTGTGTTTCTCATCTTTGTAATTTCCTTTCAGTCAAGTGCATGTGTTGTTGATTTGGATAGTTTTATTAAATTGATTCTTCGGATGAAAAATTTAAAAGGAGAAAAAGGCTTCTAGCATAACATATTGTATTCAAATAATGTAGAAATGTTCAGTGTGAATCTAAGCTACCTGCCATCACCAGACAAAGACTTCCAATGAATTATTGTTAAAACAATAGTAGGTTTGAATAATCTAGTGTATAGCTAGTACTATATATGCTGATCTCCCTTCAAGCATTAAAATAAAGCCCTCAACTATTTTTGTCCAGTTTATCTTGCTTCATGCTCACATTATCGCTTAAACACACATTGATAATGCCTAAGGCCCATGTGGAATGGAAAAGTGAAGTAAAAATAAAGGACTGCAAACCTCTAGATAACACTTAAAGGTTGATAAGGTCTTAAATGAAGTTATTCACTAAAACTGGATATTTGTATGCTCCCAGGCAATGGAGAGTGTACTGCTACTACTGCAGTATGGTGCTGACGTGAATGCAGTGACTGACATCAGGCATGACTACCGCACAGTGCTGCACTATGCCATCCTGTCAGGCAACCACGAGACCGTCAACCTCCTTGTCAAACAGGGGGCAAAGGTCAACTATAGCTATGAATACCAGAAGCCCACTGCCCTAGACCTCGCTATACTCAGGGGAGATCCTGAACTCGTCAAAATGTTAATTAAAGCAGGTACTTACTTAATGGTGATATTCTATCACTCTGTCACGAAACTATAAAGACTAGCAGCTCTCTTGCAATCGATGTCGATATTGGTCACCAGTGGTGCATTGCTTGTGTATCCCAAGTGTGTGTTCTGTGTTCGTTCCTTGGTCATTCAGGCACTCTGCAAACGGGAAGACTGTTTTCCAGTTAGAGTTATGCAACTGGTTTGTGATGCAATTACGGTTGTAGTTTCTCTGTCAAACAACTGCACATGGGTGTGATTGGAATTGAGTTGAGTTGAGTTGAGATGGAGATGGAGTGAAGTTCATATTTTTGTTTATGATATTTCATACATTGTGTAATATTTTTGACTTTCTTACGGTATACACAATTATCTAACCTTCTCAGTATTTTCCAGCATGGTAAATACTTTGTATCTTAGCATATTTTTGTAAATATGAAAACAAATTAAGAGTATAGATTTTTCTCAGGCAATCTTTATTTTTCTGGTTATTTACAATTTGTTTATCATAATTTTAAAACTGGCTTTGGACAGATATTCAAGTTTATCCCTAAATATATGTACCCCATCAGCACAAATCGTTGGGCCAACATTGGCAAATGGTCGGCGGAAATGGTTGGCCAACGGTGGGCATGTCGCGAGGCGAGAGGTTGGCCTATTGATGGATTAACACCATCAACCATTATCCAACAATGCCAACCAATACCCAACCAAATGCCAACGGTTTATAATTTGTTATTTAAATGCTTATTTTAATTTTTAAAATCATGATTTATCTAATTGAATCGTTTAGTAAACCAATTATAAAAATTTAAAAAAAGGAATTAAGTTGCAAAAATATCGAGTTACGGTCGGGTTTTGAACCTACAACCTTCGAGTTACTGAAGTTGCCTTAACCCCCACGGCCAATCTGACTTACGAGAATCGAAGAATGGACTGAGATATAGAGATTACCAAAAGTCTGTACCTGCACGACTTGTACTAGCCTGTATACTATTATGTTTTATTCTTCTAAGATTGGATAGTACTCGTTTTATTCTTCTACGTGAATCTACTCGTGCAAAAATCACTGTAATAAAAGTAGGAACAAGTTAATTTGATTTATGTATCTATAAAATATGAAAAACTACGAGCAAATTTATATTTATTTAATATAATTATAATAATAAAAATATAATGTTAATTTATACCCCATCAGCACAAATCGTTGGGCCAACATAGAAAAACGGTAGGCCAACGGTTGGCGCGATGTTGGCCCATCAGCACAAATCATTAGGCCAACGATGGACCATATGGTAGGGAAATGGTCGGGTGGCATTAACACGTTTAAGCCAACAAACCAATCGCTGGCTAGCCCACGTTGGCAAATCCAACCACAGCCGATGTTGGGCCATCAAACGCTATTGTTGGCAAATCCTACCATTATATTATTGTTGATTATATATTCATAATTAATAATACGTTTATATATATATATATGTAATTAATAATAATATAATGGTAGGATTTGCCAACGTGGGCTAGCCAACAATTGGTTCGTTGGCCCAACCGCGTTAATGCCAACAGACCATTTCCCCACCATATCCTACAATGCCGACGATGGCCCAACGTTGGCCTAACAATGTGTGTTGCTGGGGTATATTAGACTAAATTTTAACAATTCAAATTTGTAAATCTATGTAAATAAAGCAGAGCTCTTGTTTGTGTGTGGATCGCCGTACGACTAAACTACAAGGAGTTAAGGCATGAAATTTTCAGGGTAGGTTCCTTTAGGTTACAGCTGTTGTTCTCAGTTTCGTCTAAATCCTCTAGGGCTTACGAGAATCGAAGAATGGACTGAGATATAGAGATTACCAAAAGTCTGTACCAATCAAAAAAAAAAAGTCTGTTCCAATGTTAATCAGATGAGACCATATGGTTACAGTTTTATGCTATTTATTTAATGTTATTCAAATAAACAGCTGACATTAGTAAATTACTTTTTTAACTACATTTTATACCCGGGTGAAACCGGTATAATTAGTTAGTAAAAAATAATACCCTCAATTATTTTAAATTAAATTTTATGTTTTTGATTATATATTGGTTAAAAGTTAATTGTTTTTATTATATAAGTACCGACCCAGAAACATTATGTAATTTAACGTTTGGTTTATAGTTTCTAATCTAGTTACAATTCCTAAACAATTTTAGTGATTATACTGAACAAAATAAAAATACCCCCGTCGCAGCAAACCTGCGTACTGAGCGAATTTCCAATGCATAATATTTGTCTTAATACCACATAAAGCCGCATACCAAGTTTCATAAAAATATATTCACATATAAGCGATTTTAATTATTATCCATAAGAATAACATTGGTAATGAGTACGTAGGTTTGCTGAAACAAGGAACATAAACAATGGGTTTTTATGCAAATATAAATATAATTTAACTAGGCGAAGCCACATACCAAGTTTCATCAATATTCAATCATAAATAAGCGCCATATAACATTTTAGTTATTCTCCATAAGAATAACATGGGGGCTGAGTAAGCAGGTTTGCTGCAACAAGGAACAAAAAAATGGGTTTTATGCAATTATCAATATAACTCAACCAAGTGAAGCCATATGCCAAGTTTTATTAATTTATGTTCATAATTAAGGGAGTCATTACATTTTACTTATTCTCCATAAGAATAACATGGGGGCTGTGTATGTAGGTTTGCTGCTACGGGAATAATCAACAAAAAATCAATTTTTTGTGGAAATATCAATATACCAGTACTACGTGAAGCCACATACCAAGTTTTATCAACAGACATTCATAAATAATCGAGATATCAAATTTTATTTATTCTCCATAAGGATAACATTGGACAACGTACTGTGTTTAGCACTTTGAATATCTCAGCAACGGTTGGTCGTAGAATCACAATTTAAACACCAAAATGATCGTTTTGTGGAACTGAACAGATTGGTAAATGCAAATGTGAAGTTTACATTAAAATAAACTGAGGAAAAGCCAAAAACCTTTTTCCCATAAGATTAACATGGGAGATTTTATGAGTAGGTTTTTTGGATTTTCTCCGCAACCACTTAACCTAGGTTAATAATTCAAAATACTATATTATTTGTTTTTTTAAGCTCTATAACATGGTCAAAACCAAAATTAAGTTGTTCAAAAATTTTAGGGTGAAAAATGCAAAAAACTGATTTTTGAAAAATTTAAAACCCCCATTAACCCCCCTTCCCATGGTCCGATTTTTCTGGTTTTCGAACTTAAAGTCATGAATGTCATTTTACACATTTGAGCCAAATTTCATCGAAATCGGACGTTTTTTACTCAAGTTATCGCATTCACGGACACATATATAGATACATATATATAAATTTGAACGAATAGTGTTTTTGTCATCTGGGGACCTTAAAACAAAAAATTATCATGGTCTCGGGCTTAAGTCTTACTATGAGACCTACGGTAATAGCTTCTTCCCTATAGGGGAAATTCGCTAACAACAGGAAAAATACACTGAACAATAAACTAACAACCTAAATTTAAGTTTAAAAATATATGTTCTAATGTTACCAATTCAAATTTGTAAATCTATGTAAATAAAGCAGAGCTCTTGTCTGTATTAATAAGAACTATTGTAAGTTCTTATTAATATATCACATACAGATGGTAAACATATATAAAAGATGGTACAAGGCTGCCGATGATAAACAGGCAACTGATGTGAAAGATGCCTATTTGGAATGTAACTGGTTTTCAATGTGTCGCGACTCAGTTGTGCCGTGTGCAGTGATTGATTACCTGATTACAATGGTCGGGCCACAGGTGACTCGGTCACTCAACTTGTTTACATGCAACTTCAGTTGGATTTCAGTTTTCCCGCATGCGTTGGCATCAAAGGATTTAAATGTCTTGAAATCTTCGAGACTGATTGTAATACTAGTTACCTCTCCTCTATTTCTTCTTCTTCCCCTCGTTTGCTATCTTCAACAGTGCCTATGTGCTGGTGTATCTTTCACGTCTTTGTTTGTTTGGCGGGGGTCTTGTATTTTTGAACCCATAGTATCTGGGCAGAGAATTTCATTATTAATGTGCCTGATTGCCCAATGTGTGGCTAGTGATTTGCCTACTTTTTATTGAGAAGCTGGAATTTGTATTGATTGTCTAAGGTTTATGAATGAATTATGAAGATTGATATGTTACAGTTTAAATAATGTTCAAGCAAGTCTCATCCAATTATTGTTTCCTTGTAAGATGATATAAGACTCCATGCATTTCATCCCAGGGCTTTGAGCTTATTGATATAGTTAATTATGTTTTCCATTGCTAGTTGGGTTAAAAAAAGGAAATTTACTCGTAGATGTATGATTCTGTATATGTCTGTAGATGTATGACTATGATTCTTTTAAACTTATTTAAACTTGCCAAATGAGCTAACCTAAATAGTTTCTGAGAAGTAAGAAGGGAATAGATGACAAAAATATGTCCAATAGTGCCAATTCTTACCTTCATCAATAGTCCAAATATGCCAAACAAATTATGCTGACACGTTTTGTTGCTGGTGCAACATTAACAAAGCATTTGTTTGTTACATTTGGACTATTGACAGAGATAAAATAACATATTTTTGCCTTGTACAGCCCAGGGGAGTATGAAGCAAACTAAATAACAAAAAAAATCTGTCATAATATATGATAGTTGAACTGCTAGACTTTAAATTTTTTTTTTATATATAATATTTGTAATTCCCAATGTCCAGGAGCAAACGTGAACTCGAGCAGCCCAATCATCGGCACCCCCCTACACGTAGCTGTGGCTGACAACGTCCCCAACAGGCTCGAACTGCTGACCCTGCTGCTCTCCGCTGGTGCCAACCCCAACCTGGTCATCGACAGTGATGAGGGCCCGCCCCTGCGTCCAGTCCTCGCCGAGTACATCGCCTCCATCGACCAGCCGTCTCCCATCGTTGTCAAGCTACTCCTCAGGTTTGGAGCCAAGGTATGTATTTCCAGAGGATGTATTTACACTTATTCTGAATCACATACAGATGGTAAACATATATAAAAGATGGTACAAGGCTATCGATTTCGACCAGTCACACCGGTCTTTATCAGGCCAATGAGAGAACTGACAGAATCAAAATGGCGTCCCTGCTTATATCCTATTGGCTACCGGAAGTTCCGGATACAGGTTCCTAAATGTGCCACCAGAGTCGAAGTTAACTTGTTCATTAATCAATTTATCTCTATCTTTACATTTTTCTTTAAATATAAACAATTCCCCCCAAGCGGGGGCCCACCAATTGACCGTAAAGACACTTGTGCGGATGACGATTTGGGCGACATTTCAAATATTATTAATTATTACTAAAAAGAGGGCTGAAACCAAAATATCGACATGACATTTGCTCGGATAACCATATTGGCGACTTTTAAAAAAATAATAATTATTAATTTTAATAGGGCTGAAACCAAGTTATCGACAAGACACTTGCCCAGATGACCATATTATTGACATTTAAAATAAAGAAAGAAATAAGCAGAAACCAAGGTATCGACATGACACTTGCCCGGATGACCATGTTGGCGACTTTTTAAATAATTCAATATATAAGCAGAAACCCCAAAATATCGACAAGTTACTTGCTCGAGTATCAATATGACCGACTTTAAATTAAATAATAATAACTGGCGCTACCATTTGTGCGGCAAGACATTAGTGCAACGTTCCCCTTCCCCGCCTATACTCCGCCCAATTCCCAGTTTTTTATAGCGGGAGGCGTGTTCTTGGAGCGTTGTTATGGCGAAGTGAGCTTTAATCAGTAATCAGTACTGCCATTCCGCTGAAGAAAAATTTACCTTACTGATAAAATTTACTTTATAAAAGTAAAATTCTAGTTTTGTCTGTAATTGCTGTTGGTTTTGAAATATTATCATATATTCACGTTATACACGTTATCGAAGCCCAAAAATCTTCTCCAGTTTATTACTGTAAGCCTCTCTTTCGTTAACGCTGAAGTACGTGTTTTTGTTAGCTTTTCAGTGGTATCTGGTGCACTGATTTTCATGACACTACTTTATTTCTTTGTTCTATACATGCGCGATAAGGTAGTAGGCTATTTTAAAATGTCCTATGAGTTTTGAAAAAGATTGGCGGCCGTAAAAACTTGTTATTTCGTGCTGTTTTGGTCATGTTTTCTCAGGGAAATGGGTTTACTGATTTACATGAAAAAGGTTTGTCTAGTGATGTGTATTTTTAATTGTAAATTAAAATTTTTTTAAAGATAAAAGTTTACATGGCTAAATAAATTTGCAGCAATTGCATGTATGCAGGGTTAGTTTTAAATAATTCCCTCCCCTATATCTTTCAAAATTTGCCAAGTTTTGACCACTCAGACCATTCAGGACCACCGCAGAAAATTGTTGACCAACTTAATCCTCATTTGTTATTTGTTATTTGTTATTTGATATGGTTTTCCGCGCATATTGGGTTGAAATAATTTTTTTCCCCAATGTAAAGATGGGGTTACGGCCCATTATTTAGGAGGATCTTTTGACGGTAAATACAACTCCACAACCGGGTTTTGATAATAATTATCTATGAGTTCCCAAAAGATTTGGTGATTTAAAAAAGTATTAATTATGAAAATATTATTAAATGACCCAACCTTAAGTGAAATCCATATATTATAAGCATTATATGAAATAATGACCATAGACAATTACCAATGTTTGTTTATTAACATTCGCTTCATTGTGAAAAATTCAAAACTTCCTGCCGCCATCCTGGATTCGCCCTTTTGGAATAAGATTTTTTGTTTAAATGTTAAGATGGGTTGTGACCCAACATATAAATTATATTTACACGCTGAGACCACTGCCGCAATCCGTTTTAAAACAACCACCTTTTGTATTCAATTTAATTTTTGTGTTAAAATTTAAAAAATTGTCACTATTATGATAACGAAAACAGATATTTAAGAACGGATTTTGGCATTAGTTTAAGCGTCGGAAACCAGTTGTAAATGAATGGTCTCAAGTCAAATTTCACACTAGAAAAAAGTTATCTTATTCCTAAATGGCGGTTTCAAGAAGGCGCTTTGATATAATTTGTTTCAAAAAGAAGCAAATGACACTGAACAGTAATTGGTAGTAGTTCACTGTCATTGTTATATGTACTGATGAGAATATCGGCATGTTTTAAGGTTGGGGTATTTAAATTATCTTTAAAATTATTTCCCTAAAATAACGAAAATATTGAGATTGAGAAAGAATAATTATTGTCAGAAACGGCCCGGGGCGTTATATACACCGTAAAAAAATACTTGTATATAATGGTTCACAACTTCACCTTTAAATTAAAAAAAACACATTTTAATCCAATATGGTTGATCCAATATTAGTTATAATTATATTGCATTCTTTAAAAAATGTTTAAATGGCTAAATGTTTAAGAATAGTGATGTACCATGGCTAGTTTTGGGGGAAAATTAAAAAAATCCAAGCCTAAAAATTACAAAATTATGGAGAAAGTAAATAAAATCCAATAGTAAAAATTAAAAAAATCTATTTATTAACATATATTGCACATTATTGTAAATACCAATAAGAGTTAGAATGACAAACCACTGTGTAATCGTAATGTATTAATAAACTCTTCGGTTGGGTATCAAATGGCTCCAAACGAATACAACTGAAATAATAAATAACAATGACACCCCATAACAAATAGAACATGACCTAGCTCAAAATAAACAAGAACCCTGTTGAACAGGTTCTAGAAACTCGAGTAATATCTTATGAATCCGTGATATAACAAACATTAAAAAATATAGTTAACAAAAAACCTTGGAAACATTTAATAATTTCTAAAAATTATAATTGTAATGGTATAATAATGAAAAACAATAATTCTGTTTAAGTCCATATGAATAAGCAGTACATATCAGCTATTTATAATCAAATTTTACATATTTGTAATGTTTTACTTTACACTACAACCTAAACCACTATTGCACGTCCCGAGAACATATTTGTTTTACACGGTAACCCCCAATTTATGGTGTCCGACAAATCTTACAGTTTTGTTAGTACTTAATTTTAAAAATAGTCCATGAAATTAGGTTTGTTTTCAAAAACTGATTGACATTGGTCATGCCGCAACAAATCGTTTAGCAGAACGAATGGTATACACACTGAAAAAGTCATTGAGAGCGATGAAGAAAGATCCAGGGAACATAATGAATAATGTACAAGACTTTCTACACCAGTACAGAGCCACACCACTCTGAAATGGACTATCTCCTGCAGAACAGTATCTTAACTGAAAGATTTGTATTATGTTTGATGCACTATAACCTAACAATTTATAAGTTAATTAAATTATAGACTCTTGTGTAAGAAAATGTAATATGGGGGATTGTTACATCATATTGCATTGCCCTGTATGGATCAACATTAAAAAGTAATATGGACAATATTTTAAAACAACAAAAAGGCCATAAGAATTATGTTAAAGCTAAAAAATGACGATTCGGCAAAGAATAACTTTAAAAAATCAAAGATATTTACAGTTAATGGCCAATTCATATTTGAGAAAATATTAGTAGAAAAAAATAAAGGGAAGATGTAAAATTTAAGGGACCCACCAATTCTTATATTACAATGGGGAGAAATGAGGTAACCCAGAACCACAGGCTCAGTTTGTTTGAAAATAAACCTTCTTATATCGGAACCAAATTTTTAAGACATATACCAAAAAATATAAAAACCGAAAATGGGTTTAAGTTTTAAATATTGTTAAAGGACTACCTACTTAATAATTAGAGCGCTTGACTCTCTAGAAAAACTTTCCACCTCTATAAAAAACGCCTTCTTTGGTGAAGTTGATCAATAGCTGAAAATTACTCTTGTTTTTGATTTATTGTTTTGCAGTTCTATCAGAATGAGAATATTGTTTTGCATTATGAATCCAACGTGTAAAATAACTGTGCAATCTTAATTCTGGTTGGTATTGAGAGTGTGAATAAAACTCTCAATACGATGCAAGCAAATTAATTGCAATGTTACAATATCAAATTACACGATGCAGCTAATTATTTTAATCCGCCATCTTTGATTATTTTAAGCTACTTCCTAGATGAGGAAATATATGGTTTGGGGATTGGAGAGTATTGAATCGGGATTTCATCTTTACTTGAAGTTTAAATGATTCAAGCAATATTAATTGCTATTATGTGTAAAAGGGGGGAAATATGATGCGCCCCCTGAGATTTTGGCGCCCCTTCGGTACTTGTAAGGTCCACTCCTTTAGCTTCCTTTGAAAAATATAGGTAATAGTTCCGTTTGGGTACTTATGCATTATACCGACCACCACCTGTAATGGCGCGCTGCGGCTTTTATGATAGGTTAGGTTACTGTAATTGTGTAGAATACTCTTTTTTCGACAGAATTTATTAAGTGTCGTGCAGCAAAACCTCTACTTTCCTCCCTACCTTGGTCTATAGCCACACACATTTTGGTTTGTCCCACTAGAACAATATCCTAAAAGGTCGGTATAGTGCATAAGTACCTCCGTTTGTTTAGTATAATTTCAATCAAGTTCTTATTTGTTAACTGAGTCATTTCGGGGCATTGGAGAAAGAGTGGGAAATGTTTAGAATTAAAAATACTTTTCGTCATTACAGATTATTTGCGCTTTCGTCGTAGTCAATCGATTAATCATCTGTATTTCTTCCAAATTGGCAGTACCTTAAATGAGTTTCGATTGTATTAACGAAAAAACATGTTTACAGCCAACTTGAGTTTTTAGAGTAACTGGTATTAAACTTAAGTGATCCAAACACTTTTAGAAGTTAAGAGTCAATATATCACAAAAAATAAAATTAAGCTTTATAGCTATACATAACCTTAAAGACTAAATCCTCGACGATAGAGTCTGTATAACTGAAAAACGTGTTAAAAATTAGAACCAATAAACATAAATTATTAAAAAAACATTATTTTTGTAAAAAAACATGAATAGCAAACTTTGCTGTTTTCATTGCAAACTTCAGCCTATTAAACTCCCGGAACTACCAGAATCTTGATCTATTTTCATTATTTTTTCCCCCGGACGAAATCTTTCCCACGCTCAGAACAGGTGTACTGTTATCAGTTTGTACTTCCCACTTCCTACTCAGTTATGAGGTTTGTTTTCATTATTATTTTTCTTAAACAAAGACATAATTGTTTGTTGATATGCAGTGTAATCCCCTGGGTCAGTGGGTAAGTGTGAGGTAGGGTGACCAAACGTCCCGTAAAAACGGGATTGTCCCGTTATAATACTGTATAATACTGTATATATAATACTATAATACTGTATATATATAATACCATAATACTGTATATATAAATATATATACATATAGTTAGGAAGTGAACAGTAGCCTATATTTAGTAAAGTAAGTATACCATCAAAAACATAAATAACTCAGTTGCAGCAAACCTGCGTACTCAAGGAAGTCCCAACGCATACTGTGTTCCCACGTAAAGCTATTTATCAAGTTTCATAAAAATAGACTCACGAATAAGCGTTATATACAATTTTAATTATCGTATATAACAATAACATTTTAGTTTTACCATTAGATTCAACTTAAAAAAACATACAATTTAGTGTTTTGATCATTTCTCTACGTCAAATGGTTACAGAGATATTGAAAGTGCTAAACACAGTACGTTGTCCAATGTTATCCTTATTGGAGAACAATTAAAATTTTATATCTCGATTATTTATGAATGTATAATGATGAAACTTGGCATATGGCGTCACCTAGTACTGCTATATTGATATTTGCACAAACAATATGTTTTTTTTACTGTCCCCGTAGCAGCAAACCTGCATACTCAGCCCTAATGTTATTCTTATGAAGAATACAGAAAATGCTATATATCACTTATTTTTAAAATTATAAATGCATTTTTATGAAACTTGGTAAGTGGCTTTATGTGGTAGTGAGAAACATATACATGCATTGGAAATTTGCGTTTGGAAAACGTTTAGCAAATTTCTTTTTTATATCGGTGTAAAGTGTAAAGCCGTCAGCTCTTTAACTCGCTAGACTAGACTGTCTGAACCAATGGCAATATACATCAATCGCAGGGGACAAAAAGATTTCCGTTTTCGCTCATCTGAAGCTTCCTGACTCCGATTACGTGGCCGAGCGTGGGTAGCAATTTGTTAGTTTTGGATCTTGCGAGTTTACCCTTCCTAATCCTCACTAATGAGGGTGGCGGTTTAGCTATTTCAAATATACCAAAAAACGGGTGGCGGTTTAGCTACAGTCAGGGTGCTCTCAGCAGTCACACGTGATAGGTGAGTACTCTTAGGATTCACACTGATAGCCTGCCCCTCCCCAACCATTGTCAACCCTTATGTCATTGCCATCAACCTAGTGGTTCTGTTTTCATCTTTGAAATTACATGGTTTCTTTTGTTTACAAATATTTTGATTTTCGCATTAACGCAATATCGTGCAGAATGATAATTGGTTTAAGTTTCAAATGGTATTTTAAAGCTCAACTAATGTTTTATGCTGTAGATGCGGGCTCTTTTACTATGATACGCCCACACAATAATACAAAATGAAAACAAATTTCGTATTATTTGTATGAATATAGTTTTAACTTTAAAATAAAATATTGATTCGTTGATTCGTATTTGGAATCAGCCCTCGTGGAGATTGTCTGTACAATTGTATCGTTTTTGTCCAAACTGCCGTATCAACTACAAAATCGTACCACAATTAATTGTGAATACTGCTTGTTGTTGGAGATGTGCGCTTATCACGAAGCACTTCTTACCGCGATATAATTAAATAAGAAACGTAAAGTTTATTTTTAATATTTATTGTATCAATAGAAACGGTTTTCTCGGTTGTTCCGTTCGTTTACACAGTAAATTACTTACTTTTTAAAATTCTTAAAAATACAAAAAACTGATTTTTAAATTGAACTTCTTTTACATTTAAAGGGGATTTCTAAGCAGGATTTAACCTACTTTAATTTAAGCCCAATTAAATTTTAAAATGTATATAAAATGTTGTAATGTTGTCAGCCGATGCCATAAAAACGTACTATAAATATTCTGAACACATTAACTATTTATGTAGGAACAAGTTACTTTAAAATATTAAATTCAGTTATAAAATCCGTTAAATTGAATCGTTAAACATAGTTTACTTTTAAAATTATGATTTGACTTATTTTCTGTAACCCTTTATTTATATAAATCAGGATATTTTTATAAAACATACAGACAGAGCTTAAGATTTTAATCTTATTATTGACAAGAATTCCATATACTAAAACAATACTCGAACTAAAAACAGTTTTAAACGTACCGGTATCCCAGAACATTTTAAATGTATTTGTTTATATAGGTAAATCGATAAATTAACATTGAGACAAAATACTTAGCATCATTGAATAGAAAACTAACTAGAGAAGTAGATAATGCGAAGAGCGCGTAAAAACTAAACTCAATACGACAAGCGCCAAGCAGGGCGAGGGAATTTTTCCCTACCGGCTGGGCCGGCCGGCCAGCCGGCTGGAGCGCACAGATAGGCAACGTCGCTTGGCCGGTTTTGCTCGCAGCGCCTCGTATGATCTGGCCGGTTGAATTAACAATTCGTGTTAGCAAATTTTAGCATTACGTGACACTTCTATACCTGGTTTATTTTACCTGGTTTATTTTTCTATAGTTGTACCTTTGTCGGCGCCTGTTATACCCCATACCTCTCCTTCCCGACGTCTCCTAAAGCACGGCGCGCACTGAGTAGGCTCAGGTTCACCCCGGCTCGGCCTTACTTTACCCGGCTCCGGCCTTTACCCGCACACTGCACCGGCCTACTCCACTCCACTCCGGCCGAAAATAAGTCACAGCCACGTGTACAGTTAGTTAAAGTATTTAGTTTAAACGTAAGTTTATGGGAAATTCCACTTTCCCAGTGTGTTGAGGGTAGTTTATGTGGTTTATGTTAAACCTGTACAGATAACACTATTTAGTTATTTTGTCCTATCATAACTTGCATATCCATAGTTAGCCTATCAAAACTCTAAAATAACCTTGGAACCAGTATAATAAACATTTGTTTTTAGTTTAACTAGAGGGTAAACAAACAAACAAAACAATTTGAAAAACGTTTTCAACGTGAACTAAACTGGCAAGATGACATTTTTTGGAAAACAAATATTGCCTTAATCTCAAATTGAAAATAATCTCAGGTTTAGTTTAAACTTGAGTTGGGGGAAGCGGCCCTAGAAATATAAAGGTTTGCAATATATGTAGTTGAAACCGACATTAATGCCTTACGAAACGTATTTTAACCAACCTCTCCTAACCCACCTGTAACTTCTTAAAAAATTACCCCACTTCCCTAAGCTCGACCCTATAACTTAAGTAAGACAGTACAATGCAGTAAATATAAAATATATACATTGAATGCATTGCAATCCCAGAAAACCAAATCCAAGTTAAATGTTAGGTAAATAGAATTCCCCTATTCTATTTCAACATTTTTTTGATTTTTTGGTCACCAAGAAGTGTATATTCTCATTCCGAAACACCATCTGACAGGCAAGCTGTATTGTCTATGCCAAACCAATTTACAAGTGTTATATTTTTTCAAAAATATTGTTTTAATGTAAAGTGATATTTTGTAGATAGAATAAATTAATATGCAAGTTTAAGTTTATGAGAAGAAGCACCCTTTCACTATTTGTCTAACACAAAACAGAGTGTGTAATTTTACAAAAACATAATACTCTTTTCATGTCACACCTTCTGTTAATTTGAATAACAATAATATTAATAGTTATTCTTATAATCATCGTCATCGTCATATACATTTAAAAAAATCCAAAGCATGGTCGAGTCTTTCAGACCGTTATACTGGACCCACTTTAATATGATTCTTATCAAACCGATAGGTAATAATGTTTAAATATGTCATAACTCATCCAAAATAACCGATTTACAATGTGGTTCGTCCCAGTGGCTCTTAAACTCTGTCAAAAACTTACGATGTGAAGGTACATACTTGTGTAATCCGTAATATTTTAAAGAAGAGGTGGTGTCTATCAAAAGCTCTGGGTCTGTGTGTCTGAGTGTCTGATGTTCCGGGTAAACGCAAAAACTACTGAACCGACTGTGCTGAAACTTTACGCAAAGGTTGATCTTGAACCCATGCAACACTTACTTCATACATTCACTTCCTTAAAATTAAGGTGACCAGACGTCCCGATTTCGCCGGGACAGTCCCGCTTTTGAGGTATGTCCCGGCTTCCCCACGATTTCTGTGGGGACAGCCTAATGTTCCGCTTTAGCAGTTTGACATGAAGATACTCATTGATTCATAAAAACCAATATATTTTGTTTATATTTGCCATACAAACAATCCCATTGACCAGCATTGTGTTGAGTTGTTCAAACACTTTGAAGCAAAACTAGTGTATCGGGACCTAACATTTTTTCTAAACTTTCAACTGAGCTAGTGCACTACAAGATACCTGGTACAAGTGCCTGGTACCTATGCACTATGAACAATTTAGGAACCGAGAACAAGTTATACTAGTTAATAATTATAAGATAGAAATGTATGTTGTTGCTAAAAATTAACGTGAATTTAGGCTGATTTCAGTTTTAAATAAGATTCAAGTTTATGAAAGTTATTCATTCCTCTGATAACTATAAGTAGTTTTGGTCGATATTTTTTTTATTATTTAAGATTTGTATATCTGATAGTAATGGTTCTGTGTTGTATAATCATTTTATGAATATGATTACAAAACCAGTTGTTACAATACTAAGTAATATTTGGGCTAAACCTGCACAAAACTCACAATTTCGTTCCCGGTATCTAATTTTGTAAAACCTTCCAGGAAGAGGCCTTCGGACCCCCCCTTTTTTAGGGGGATACCCACCCCCACACACACCACGGTATTTTCAGTTATTTAATTTATGTCCCGCTTTAGGCATCTACAGATCTGGTCACCTGACTTAAAATCCCTCGGGCTACGCCCCGTGAATGTCCTAAGTTTCAATCTTTACATTTCAGAGGAAAGTAAACATTCATAAACTGTAATGGGAACAGCTGAGGATACGTACATTTGACAACTTAAAGAGCAGAAGCAAGAACAACAGCTGTTTCAAGCTAACTAAAATGAAAATTGCATTAACTATAGAATGGGTAAAGGAAATCCCTGTGCGAAGGACGGAACCATCAGCTAGTACTATATAAATATAAGAGATAGAGCAATATTTCCCATTCAATTTCCCCGGGAACAAAGGGCAGGGGATAACGCCTGCAACTGCGAGAAAACGCGGCCCAATGGATTGACGCACGAATTTTGCATCCGCAATGGCAGGCGCATATTAACTACGACGGAACACAGCTCCTTTTTAATCAGTTTATCCCATGGATTAACAGTTTATGAATTGTACTGCTCACCACTAGATATATCTGTGTGAATGGCATTAAAAAGAATTGATGGCAGTGCCATCAAATAACACGATTTAGCAAATGTCTATGAACTTCGTTGAATTTCATTTTCTACACTGTTTTTTGAAACAACATAGGATTTGTAAATTTATTACGTGATAATTTTAAATTAAAAATACCCCCGTCGCAGCAAACCTGCATACTTAGCGAATTTCCAATGAATATATAACATAACACTTAACAGGATTCATAAGAAATGTATTCACAAACAAGCGATATTTAAAATATTAATTATTCTCCATAAGAATAACATTGGGGATGAGTACGCAGGTTTGCTGCAACAAGGCACGCAAAATAATGGGTTTTTATGCAAATATCAATAGAACTCATCTTAGTGAAGTCACATACCAAGTTTCATCCGTATACATTCATAAATAAGCGATATATAACATTTTAAGTATTTTCCATAAGAATAACATGGGGACCAAGTACCTAGGTTTGCTGCTACAGGAACCATAGGCGAAAAATTGTTTTTTTGTGCAAACAACAATAAACCATAACCAGATCAAGCCATATACCAAATGTTGCCAGTTTATGTTCATAAATAAGCGAGATATACAATTTTTCTTTTTCTCCATAAGAATAACATTAGACAACGTACTGTGTTAGCACTTTCAATATCTCGGTAACCAATTGATGTAGAGCAATGATCAAAATACCAAATTGTTTGTTTTTTTAAGCTGAATTCAATGGTATAAATTAAAATTTGATTTAAATAAAAATTACATGTGAAAACCCCAAAAAACACATTTTTGGGGTACAAAACCCCCCAAAAACCCCCCTTCGGATGGTGCGTTTCATCTGGTTTTCGAACTTGTTCAAATAAATGGTACTTTACACATTTGTACCAAATTTTATTAAGATTGGACCTTTTTTACGAGAGTTATCGTGCTTACGGACACATATATATATAAATATATATATATATATATATATATATATATATATATATATATATACATATATAAAAATTTGAACAAATGGTGTTTTTGGCATCTGGGGACCTCAAAATGAAAAGTTATCATGGTCTCGGGCTTAAGTCTTATCATGAGACCTACGGTAATAGCTTCTTCCCTATAGGGGAAATTCGCTAACAAACATTCTATACATATACATAAATCATAAATTATTATTAACACACAAGTTACAACTAATATATATTACGAATATTAGCGTTAATTACAGATTTTTAATAATTTATCAAACTCAATCTAGAATGATATTTCTTACTATATAATAAAGGAAATTTTCCATGGACACAGGAACAACTCAAGAATTGTGTTTCTTAAGTCGGGGTTCTTACATTCGTTTATTCAGCCCCTTGGTATTAGTTTTGCGAGGGTAATTTTAACACAACATTAATTTTTATTTCCTTAATTCTGTGTAAAGTTTGAAACTGACCAAGGATAGATAGCTAACTATGTCTGATAAGCATCTTTTAACACATATACATTATTCAATATAGTTTTTCCAAGTGCCCCGCTCGTTGAAAATACGAGTTACTACGAGTTAATATAATTTCTGAGTTCTTGTGTAGGCCTACACTACTAGCATTTATTTTACAATTTAAAATAGGAGACAAGATAGCAACGCCATACATGATACAATTTTAAAACTGTGCTAACATCAGTATTCGTCGGGAATTTCGAGGGAATTTTGAAGCCGGCACGGGTATTAGTACAGCAATACCTGTGTAACCTGCATGGTCAAGCGTTCTCATACTGGGCGGGGAAGTACTTCCTCGCCCCGCTTCCCCGCGTGGACTGGTGATCATTGGTCAGGGTTCCAACAGTGGGAGGAGTGCCGCACAAGTGTCTTGCCGCACTAGTGGTAGCCACAGTTATTATTATTTAATTTAAAGTCGGTCATATTGACACTCGAGCAAGTAACTTGTCGATATGTTGGGGTTTCTGCTTATATATTGAATTATTTAAAAGGTTGGCAATATGGACATCCGGGCTAGTGTCATGTCGATAACTTGGTTTCTGCTTATTTCTTTATTTATTTAAAATGTCGATAATATGGTCATCTGGGCAATTGTCTTGTCGATAAGTTGGTTTCAGGTCTATTTAAATTAATAATTATTAATTTTTAAAAAGTCGCCAATATGGTTATCCGAGCAAATGTCATGTCGATATTTTGGTTTCAGCCCTCTTTTTAGTAATAATTAATAATATTTGAAATGTCGCCCAAATAGTCATCCGCACAAGTGTCTTTACGGGCAAATGGTAGCACCCCTTCCCAAGCATTCATTTCATTTCCTTTTTTACAATTCTTGAGGATGCTGAGGTTTTCTTCTATTTTCCCTATGGTGTGGCCATTTTCTAAAAGATGTTTCACTACATTTGATCTTTCCGGTTTCCTGTTCTTCCAAGCTAATACATGGTTCTTAAATCTTTTAATACAATTAACAGTTTGACCAATATAAAAGTGATCACAGTTGTTACAATTAATTTTGTAAACGCCGGGCATGTCGGATTTGTTACAATCTTCTATCTTGGGATTTAGTATTTTGTTCATGGTTTTTTGCGTTCTGAAGGCTATATTAACTCCATAATTCTTGAATTGATTTGTGACCTTTTGTATTTTAGTTCCTGTGAAGCTGAACTTGCAAAATTACTTGATATTTCTTTTCTTCCGTCTAACGTTGTTATTCTACGCAGTTTTTCTTGGTTCTTTATTTTCCTATGTATTTTCGCTCCAATTTTGTCTATTATTGTCGGGTTGAATCCGTTGGCTCGAGCAATCGCCTTTATAGTTGTTATTTCTCTTCTTCTGTTATCTTCATTTAGAGGAATCTTGAAGGCTCTATATAAAATCGATCTGAATGCAGCGGTCTTATGGCTGGTGGGATGAAGAGACTTGTTGTTGATTGTAGTATCCGTCTGTGTAGGCTTCCTGTATATTAACTCTAGCTCATCATTTCTTCTTGATATCGTGAGATCTAGGAAATTTATCTTGCCATTCTATTCGTACTCTCTAGTAAAGTTTAAGTTTTTATGATGACTGTTAAATAATCTCATGATTTGTTCCGCTTCATTTTCTTCGGTTTCCTTGAAAATAACAAGTATATCGTCCACATATCTGTCATACATTATGATTTCATGTTCTTTCTTCAACTTCCTGTAAGGAATAACAACACGTAATATGCTAATAAAAAGGTTGTTCCAGAGGACACCAACGGACTCCATAAAACGGACATCCTAGAGAAGACATCCTATGGATGTCCATAGGTTATCCGGTTTGTTCCAGGAAAAAAGGGATGTACAGGATGATAATTCTATATCCACCGGACGTTTAAAATATCCTGCGGATATTCTTGGATATTTCAGACCTTAAACAGACATCCATAGGACGTCTTATGCTGTCTAGGAAAAAATGCACCAAGAGTATTTTTTGAGTGTTTGCAGAAATCCATAATTTTATGTTTTTTTGATAACTAAGAAGGTTAAAACGCCTGAAATGAACATAAGGGGTTGGTTTAAAAGTCTGGCTACTCTACACTAGGTTTTGCAGACAATAAAACATTCAGTTTGTTTTTTATGTTAATAGTGCATACACTCTCAGTTGAATTTAATAGGAAGTCCTTGTCTAAATGTGATTAAAATAATGTTTTAGCTACATTCTGGCTATAATGTTTAAATTCTGTCTGTAAAAAAAGGATGAGACTTATGGATATTTATTAGAATGTAAGTTAAAAGGATGGAACTCAAATTCAAATTTTTATTTTTGAATAAAAGTAAATTCAGGATGTCAATTTTTAGGTTTGGCATCCTTGGGCAACTACAAATCATAAATTAGAAGATGTAAAGGTCCTAGCCTCAATGTAACTTCAAACTAGGTGCCTTTAAATATGGGGTTATTTTGGATTACATATATCAAAGGAATTGCCTACTTTTTTTCTATATCTCTGTATTATTATTATTATTATTATTATAGAGAATGGACCCTATGATAGAATGCCTAATAAATTATTCCCATGATAATGATTTCTCTTATGTATTTAAAAACAAATTCCTTATATTCAAGTAGTATTTTGTATTAATATTGAATAATAATAGTGGTGTCTGTAATTTATGTGAGTTATTTGTAACCCTTAGTAGATGGTAAAGGTTAGGAGAGAAATGTATTCATGGAATATGTAATACTGAAATTAATTCAATATAAAACTTACTCGTGTAGACAAGACTCCCTGTCAAACTCTATAACTATACTAAGCTAGGCTTCTGCACCAAATGGAAATATGTTTAGTTAGATCTAAAGGAAATTGTTGGTACTCACATTTAAGGAAAGACCTGTTAGGTAAATGTATTGGTCTTGAGGAATGAATAATATCCTACAATAAATAACAATCCCACTGATTTAAATTTTTTACAGCTGAGGGATTTTTTTAAAGCTTTTTTTACAAACATTTAAACATTATTCAGGAGAGCGATCCAATCTTCAAATCTTCTGAGGACACACTAGGAGTTAAACTAATAACTTTTAACTAAATTTCAAGATGAGAGCAGTTATGCTAGTAAATTGTCCATCTACTAATGCGAAATTATATCTGCAGGTAATTATGAAAACGCAGTATCGGGACCCCCTGGGCGTGCTCAACTCGCTACAGAACATCTCTCGGAACCCGGAGATCTTCGACCTGTTACTGGAGGCGTCGGAGGGCTTCGATATGTGCATGATCAGGCGCAACCAGTTCCTCAGCGAAGACCACAAGAGTCGACTGCTGGCGCGCGCCTCGGAGCCCCTCAGCCTGCTGCACCAGTGTAGACTCGCCATCCGCAAGTTTCTCATCTCCTCCCCCACCTTAGCCGTCCAAGTATTAGAGCTTCCCTTCACCCTCCAACTTTACCTCAATTACGACTATTAAGCTTTATTTTTAGGTAATTTTCAACGCTAATAGATATGCATGAAGACTTTGTGAAATATTAATCTTTCTTGCGAACATTAATAACATTCTTCAAAGTCAGTTTTTGGCCACAGTTTGAGAAAGTTTGAAATTTATTTTGATTACTTCTAAGCGTTATAAGATATAGTAAGAAGTTCATTCAGGTTGAACATGCTGAAGAGTATTGCTTACAGTTTATTCTGATATTTTAGTATATTCTGTCCGATTCCGGTTATTGTTGTGTCTAACTTTATTAATCACGTGTATCCCTTTTACAATCACAATATTTGAAATTGGATAAATAATATTAATACGATTTTCTCCAACCTATCATTTCAAAACAGCTTTGATTTTATTCTAGTCTTTCCTCAAAATGTTTTCAATTTGAGATTTCTTCTTCAGCATTAAATTTTTGCTTTGCCGTAGCAACGTGACCACTCAATGTTAATAAAACAGCCGGACACTAGAACTAGATTTGCTGATTTACCATTTGCACTGACAGGTATTTTTGTTACAATATGTGATGAGCGTGGCTGTTAAGATTGTCCACTTCTCGATATATAATTTTATGTGATAAATATATGCTTTGTGTTGTCATATTTATTATGTTTTTACTTATTTTTCAAGCGCTTAGTCGATAGGAATAGCTTGTAGGAATATTATGTATTTTAGGATATTTTTGTACCTTTGTTACTTCAATATAGGATTTCTACATTGACTAGTTTTTTTATTTCCCAAAATAATTGTATATAAGACTGAAAGAAAATAAAATGTTGTTAAGTGGGGTAGATAGATAAGGTTGGATAGACAAGCCTAGATAAGTCATGCAGTAGAAGGAATCAATAATCTGAATCAAACTATACAAAAATGGATAGTTTATTAAAGATGTTGTGTAAATTTTATGTTTTTACACTGATTTATTTATTTATACTGATGATTTTGTCTAAATCTGTAAATCCAGTGTGGACCTGTTACGATGTGTGAGTTTTTTGTCTCCACATAATGTAAGATATAAATAAACGAGTTCGCACGCAGCACGCTGACGTGAGGGAAGTGAATTTCCATATAAAAAACTTTTAAAACTCAAAATCTGTGTAAAAATATACATTTATTCCAATTTTTATTGAAAACTGAAAATATTGATTTTTGACTGCTCCTGGTTTCATTTACCTGCAATGCTGGGAATACAATTTTGCACATTATAAGGTTAGGAGGAGGTCCAGTCAGGCTTGAAAGAAGGCGTGAGGTTGCTGGGGATGATAAAAGTACACCAACATATGAATAACAGGGTTTTCTAATAAAAAAAATACCCATATGACAATGTACTGTGTTTGGTGAATATACATTTTCTTTAATAACTTGGTAAATATTTATGCTAGAATGACGGGAGAGGGCTTAAAAGTTTTGCCTTACTAATTCCCATCTTTTTGAATGCATTAATTGTACATCCAGGGCTTTTCTGACCCTTTTTGGGCCCAAAAACTCAAAATTTGAAAGACTAATCCCCAAAAAAGGGGTTTCGAATTTTCCGATTGTTTTGCCCAACAAACTTGTCCACCTCATTATAGAAAGGAACGTCCCTACCAAATCTGAAGTAAATTGGAGAAAAAATGTGACTGCTAGTGCAATATATACATTTTGAACCACCCCCCAAAACGTGTTCAGGGGGTCATGTTAGGGACTTCTATGGTAGTCCCGGGCTTAAGTTTCACCATGCGGGTCATGCTAATATATAGTTCACTCTCCATAGGAAATTCACTAATAAGGCGGTCCCACACTTCTCGTGAACACGCTCAAACATTCAGCCGAACTCCAAATGTTCGGAGTATTCACAAGAGTGTGGGAGCTGCACAAACTTTTGAATACATACAGGAACATACGGGACGGAATGTTCAGTGAACATTTGGTTGAATGTTCGGCCAAATGTTCAGGCCTGTTTGCGAGAAGTGTGGGACCGCCTTAATAATTTCTGTGTGTACTGGTCAAAGGTTTTCTGCAAAAAGGGAGTTCTATGTTTTTTATGAAAAGTTCCAAAAAGCTTTTTTAAAAGGTCTTATGAACGGAAAAAAATATTTGTTGCAACATCAGTTTCTTACAATAATTCATAGGAAATGAGTATGGTAGTCATAAAATTTAAAAATGACAATTTTTTTTAACATATTTCCTTTACAATATTGCAATCACCAGCATTTTGTGACGATAAAACATATTTTTTAAATTTATTTTAATTTACACAACTAGGTTTGAGGTAATGTCTCACTTGCTATAATGATGAGTTCTAAATGATTTATTTGGGATAGCAATAGTAGCAAATACTTTTAAAAATTACTAGCTTAATTATAATACAGTAAAACAACTGTTTATGATATGACTCTACATATCATATACATAAGGTTAAAAATAACCATAAATCGAAAAGCTGTCTTTTTATTATTGTGTGTTTTTTTCCTAGAGTAGAACTCCGTAACAAACTACTGGATTTGATAATTGATAATTAATTTTGATTAGGAAGCAATACCAACTGGATGACATGACCACATTTTTTGAAAAATCAAATAGAAACTGTCATCATACTTCATCTGAGCCGAATCAAAACATTACTTGAATATAATAAAATCTGTAGGCTGAAATAATTACAAGTGAAATAACCGTTAAAATATTGTGAAAAGTGCAAAATGTCCCAGAGCTTCCAGTCGTCCATTCGCCAAACATAGCTGAAACAAACGGTGTCAACAATTAAAAGAGGAGACTAAAAATGACATTACAAAGAAAAAACCAACTCAAATAAAAAAAAACTTTGGTATAGTACAATTAAAAAACATTGTTAAAATAATATTCAAGTTTATATTTTTTGTTTAGTGAATTTGTTTGCTACTTAGGTCAGTTTTATCAGCAATGTCTAATTTAACCAAATAACCTGTCAATGTTGGGCATCTTGAAATCATATTTGTTGGCATTTTGGATTGTGGTTAAAGGAACTGGGCTTGGGCTACTGCACCAAACACGGTAGCTCAGAGCTAGAGCACTGGCCTGGGTGATGTCAAATTGGGCCATGGTCAGCTTGGAGGCAGTGTAAAGTTGGGCCCATGCCTCCAGTTTAAAAATCGGTAAAAATATATAGTTAAATTAAGTTTTAAATTCTGTATACATCCCATACAACAAATTTTGTACTTTGAACTTCCGAGTGGGAGCTGGTGAGTCCATTTAATCTTTCCCAACCACTCACAGTAAAAATGAAAAAATAATATTTTTTAATTTATTTTTGAGTATTTACAGTCAACGTGTCTAATTTTATAATCTGTATTAAAACTAGACAAAATTTCAACTACCGCTTTTTCAATAGTAAATTTATAATAAAAATTAAGGTTACTTGTTTTGAAGGGAGTGTTTAAAAAATTATTTATATTATACGTTTCAATGTTTTATAAATAATTATTTGTAATACACTTCAGTGTTATGTAATTTAAACTACTTAACTCAATTCAAGAAGCTTAATTTAATACAAAGACTGAGCAGTCATTCATACCGAAATCATTTAAGAAACAGTTATCAATAAAGGCATAATTTTTAGTTTGTAATTCATACTACACGATTTAATTTTATTTTACAGTAACTTTTTATTCTTTGTAACAACTGAGGCATGTAGTCATTTTAACATAATTGAAAGTATTTTAAGCTTTATAAATGTTTGATTAAACATACTGAAACAAGAAAATGTTTTAGGAACAACCTCAATAAACTGCTTATAACTACTGAAATGTATAACTATTTGGAAGGGCATTTAAATAAACAAGTGGCTGATCCTTCAATAATTAATGAAGAAACCTGCCTTACAACCCAAGGGCCCAACTCAAGCCAGACCCTTCACAGATTGACGGTAATCCGCCATGGAATGTTACCTCTGAGGGCAAAACTCCACTGTATCCACTAGCCTCACAAGTCAGATGTGGTCAAACTTAGGATCGATCCTGACTGATTGTTATGATATTTTTTCACAAACGGTCACCACCTTAGCTTCTCCATGTGACTAATGCTGTTCTGGTATTTCACTGTCTTTAGATCGGCACATAGGCCCATGATAACAAGCGGTTTTGAGTTTAAAAAACCAT
This sequence comes from Allygus modestus, assembly GCA_963675035.1. NCBI lineage: Eukaryota > Metazoa > Arthropoda > Insecta > Hemiptera > Cicadellidae > Allygus > Allygus modestus. The sequence continues at coordinate 41,731,580 of OY776113.1, read as the reverse complement.
GGGTTTTGAACTGATTTACGTGAAATTTAATTATGTATACTCCACTTATAACACTCCCCCCACAGAAGCATACAAAACAAATTAAATTGTTTTCAATAGTTGAAACCTCCTGACTATAAGAAGAGTGTTGCTTTCTTTCTCCAATGTTTTTATAGTTTCTTACTCGAAGTTTATTTTTACTCCAATGCAGCAAATATGCCATTTAACCACTGATTGACTGACTGCCTATTATTCTCACCCGTGTCAGAGGGAGAGGTGAACCAGCCTACAGGGTAGTCATCCCTGTTCTGCCGTTGTAGCCACGCCATCAGAGGAGCGAAGTAGGTGAGCATGGGTTGGGGGTCCAGGCGAGAAGTCTGTCCCTTGGTAGCGATCCTCATGACTTCTGGCCACGGCTGTGACGTCCCCACACCCATCACGGAACTGAAGGGAGAAAACGTCAGAGCTTAGAAGAAGCACTATTAAATAAATATTCCACATTTCCACCCAACTCCTCCATAAGGCCAATGCTAATTTTAAATCCACATAAATCCTCAATGGACCATACAAGATACACCAAAACAAATGTACAGATAAACAAATTTACAAAGGAGCCATAGTGGTTTCAGTTAAGAAAATAAATTCTTGTAAAAACATTGCAAGTATAGAATATTTGATTTTGTTATATACAAATGTTGTACTTAGTTCAATATTTGTATTTCTTTAATTTTGAACATGAATTACATAGCAACAACGTTGACCTCTGTAGGAATGACAAGTATTTGAAATCAACATTGCTTTTAAGATAGAAGGAGCAGGGCAGAAAGAAGCTAGAATAAATGTGAAATCTTTCTTAATTGGAGTTCCCTATAGAGATTGAAACCGCTCCCTGACCATGAAAAATCGACCACAAATGTAGTTTTATGAGGGTATTCAAACTGCCAAAAAACCTCTGAGTCAATATATCTTAGTTATTTCCTTACTTTTATTGTAGTGACATTACATCAACCATGAGCTTCCAAATCAATAAACTTTGAATAAAAGTCATATAAAAGATAACTTACCTGAGTAAGCGGCCTGCCTCTCTAGAGCGGAAGACATCACAAGTGTCCAAGGGCCCGGAGTGTCGAGCTGCCTCACACAGCGATGCGTGGAGCTGAAACTGGAAAACTAGCGACACGAAATACCTGGGAACACAATCAAGATGTCATAGAGTACAAACTACAAAGGGTGTAAGATGGAGTTTTACTGCTGTTGGAAAGCTGGATTTTCATTGGGATTACATTTCCTCAAGACCACAGTCCTACTTTTTATTTTCTCTTTATTCATTGTTCAGGGGTTCCGGGTTAAAATAAAAAAGGGAAAACTCAGAAATGTTATTTTCTGTGTGACTATTATATTGAGAATGCATTTTGATCATAATACAAATGTCTATAGGGTCTCAGGTCAAATAATAATAACGTGAAACTCAAAAACCTTTTGGCCTAGTTTTATGAGATTTTAAATTAGTGGAAATAATACACAAACAATGCATTTTCTTTCATTATGGTTTAAAATCGAGAACCCTGAAAAATATAACAAATAGAAAGTAAAAGGTAGAACTGTTGCTCAAATGCAGTGAAAGAATACTGCACAAGGATTGGATTTAAAAATTCAGATTTCAATCTGTTAATGGTTGTTTTATTTGAGTATAAATTAATTAAACATGTTAAATCCCATGTATGTGATAAAATTACCACCATGTGCATATCAAATTCTCATTTGCGAGTGGAGAGCTAACCGGTGAGTTGGGGAGTGGTAGCTTGTTCTCTTAAAATCTATGTCACAGCATTTAAAAACTATATGTGATAAGGTTTTTGTGAAAACCAACCAGCACCATGATTTGTTTTCATCAGATCATCATGTTAAAGTGCTTTGATCATCTTAAAGATATTTGGGGAAGAGTAAGATGAGTTATCAGAACCTCCATGGTGTGAACTCAGGACAATTAGCACTACCATCGAAACATGACAATGAATCTAGGGCGTTGTAAGAACTACAAAGATTAACCAAGTGGCTATTTCCGAGTATACAAATAGAGAGATCCTCTTGATCAACACTGATGGAAGTCTTCTCTGGTGCACTTGTTCAATTATGTTCAAGCGGATTTTTGACATATGTTCCATGTTTCTTCTTTGTTTGTTCACCTGGATTGAAAATAATCAGTAATTTAATAAGGAATAAACTTTCACTTAACTATGAAGATTTCTTTGTCACGTACTAGCATCCAAATTCGTAATTAGCCACCTCAGTGTTACCTGAATCGTGAAAACTTTTATTAATTCTTTGCGTAAAACTGGATCAAATTAAATATTTTCCAAACAGGGCTACCACAAGGCGATTGGGGTCCTGGGGATAAAATTATGTGGAGGCCTCCTGGAATTCGGGGGCCTGGGGGAAAGTGCCCTGGTTGCCCAACCTCGTGGCGGCCCTGTTTCCAAAGATCGAACCTCTAGAGAGGTCTCTCAGCTAGATGATAGCAACTAGATACCTGATATACGGCTGGTCAGCTATGACATGGTACTTGGCCCCAGGGTCGAAGTGGGACTCATTCCTCTGCACTGGGGGCACGACCCCCTGGTGGTGTAGTCTGAGTGCCCACCACCTAGCGTTCATGTTCCGCACTCCCTCTGACTCCACTCCCCACCGCCACTGCACAGTTACCCAGAACGTAAGGTATATTTCAAGCAACATGTCTAAAACCTTCCATTGTTTATTTTTTAGAAATATGGAAAATGGACTATTCTTTGGAGAAACAAACATTTGGAAAACGTTTGGAATACGTTATTTATAAACATATTTTCAGTTACCAAAAATAATAATTTATAAAAGGTTTTTCCAAAGTAATTTTATGAAAATGTTTTTATATCGTTTCAATAAAAATATTGTTCAGTCCTGAGAAATTTCACCAGGTGTGCTTGATTATTAAGCAATGCATTATAGTATATCGCATTACTAGCACAGGTATGTTTTATCATGGATTACGTTTGTGTTTTACAGAAATTCGATGAAGTGTCAGAAAAGAGTTATAAACGATACTTTTCATCATGATGCAAAAAAGCTTTAAGAAACTTTTTTTTCAATAACTTACCTGGCATGTTTGAAACATTCACAGCAGTAATTGTATAACATTTAAGTACAACTGTAAAATGTGTCTTATTTGTTTTGACAACCCTATTGTTAACCATGTAATAACAGCTGATTTCAAATGCACAAATGCAATAGGAAAAAAAACCATTAGTACTCCTGGTGGTCAAACACAAAATTAAATTAGAAAGACAGCTGATCGTATTCCCTTGCTCTGAATTCGAGATTGGATCACTTTCATTGTCCTCAACTTTTACCTAAAATATCTAGATATGGAAATAATACGTTTGATGCAGAGTGGTAAAAAAGAATGTCCCAAGTATTTTTGCAGAGATTAAATTATTTTTTGTAGCATATAAATCAAAGATTTTTGTGAATCATAAAGAGAAATTCACAATTGAAAACTAGTGTTTAATTCACAATAAGAAAACAGAAAAACAATCAAACTTGTGAAGTATGGTAAACATATTGAGAGCAACTGACTGAATTTGACTTTCTTCGGAAAAATTTAATCGACCTGTTATAATCTGAAAGTTATTTGCAGAACAATAATGCGACATTGGCTGCCGCGGCGGAAGTTTGTCTATTCTTAGAAGACAGTCGGTTAGTCCGACGGGCGGTTGATCCGAGGTCGGTTAAGAGAGCTTCCACTGTAATAATTTTATAAAATAATGTGCAATCAACGTGTAACCAAACATAACATATCTGCAGTTAAAAAAGAAAGGATATTGAGGAATACAAGTTATAGATCTTGTTATTCACAACCATTTCAGCATTAAAATCATAACAAAAACACACATACCTGATCAACCAAGTAGGCGAAGGGTAAGTAAGCCACTTTTTCCAATGCCATCTCCAATAAAAAGTTTATTTTTGTCTCTGAAAATAATAACCATAATATATTATTTATGGTTGGATATGTTGTTTTGGGCTTCACTCACCGTAGAACTTCCGGGACTTGTCAATATAAATTATACAGAACAATACACTAACACGAAGAAACACAAACAATCGTCACGGACATCAAACCGACATATAATGGGATCGGATAAAAAACATCATGCTTCATCAGGATTTTAAAGGCTCTAATCTTTCCCTGTGTCATCTGTGTTATTTATTGACAATTCCTGGGATAAAACTAAGGTGAGTGAAGGTCAAAAAATACAACCAACAATGGAAGATACCTCGCTTACAAACATGCAGTTAGAAATGTCATATTTATGTTAAAAATTATCTTGTAAAACTAATATTAGGCTTAAAGCAAAAACCAGATAGATCACATGCAGCTGATGATAATGTCAACATAAATCTCACTTGAAAAATTTAAAAGGAACTATTCTTCCATACGGTTTATATTATAAATAAAATGGCTTGTGGGGTAAAGCCCTGAGATGAGAGGAGAGTACAATTGGCTTATACATTATTTCGGCAAGTAAGCTATATGTCCAGGTGTCCAGACAAAATTTCAGCTTGATCTTTCAAATAGTTTTTGCTTGTTGGAGGCAAACATCCATCCATTCTTCCAAACCTTCTCATCAGTGGCGTAACTGATTTTATTTGGGCCCTCCCCCACCGCGAACTTATTTTTAGCCCCCCCATTTATCATAATTGTACAAATTGACCCTATCCCTATCCATTATACTAGATTCCGGGATGAGGTTGCATGAGCCAGACATTTCCTAACCTCCAAATAGGTACATAATGTCAGTTCCAGTATTGTTTACTTCTAGTGATATATAACGCCAGAAGGTTCTTATTTAATCGTTTCATCACGTCAATGTAATATAAAATACCTAAGAATTAAGTTGAAAAGTGTCGAGTCAAAACGTAAAGCCTCATAACCAGATCCCTGGTCAGTAACTCGTCCTGATCCTGTCTAAATGTGTAAAAGGTATTTGGAGTGAATTCAGATTCAGTCTGAAGTGAAGTTGCCGCTATAGCGTTTACGGTTGTACCTTTAGGTTTTGAAACCGATCCTATCATGAGCCGCTGATTTATCACGACTCTAATGCTGATTCCCAAAAACACAGTTCAAAAACTTACTGGGATAACAACTGTTTTAAAATTGTTGTGCAAAATTGTGAAATATTTGTTAAATTAGCCCACTTTAAAGTTTAATTTTAAATTAATTAGAATTGAGGAAAATTAAAATAGGAAAACTTATTGCAGTTTTAAAGGGTGCCATTTATTAAACACTAAGGAGTACGAACAAAAGAAATTCTTAATTTTAATAACAACACTATTGAAATGTTTTGAAAATTAAATATAACAATTTCATCTTATTAGGCGGGCCCGCCAGAGCTTTTACCTCGGCCCGTGGGCCCCGCCGCATCGGCCATCTCAGACCCCGCCGCGTCGGCCATCTCAGGCCCCGCCACCTCGGCCATCGGACCCCGTCGCTTCGCACATCGGGCTACGCCGCCTCGGCCATCGGGCCCCGCCGCCTCGGCCATCAGGCCCCCTAGGCCTGCGGTCCCCACACACCGCGGGCCCTGCGGGCCTGGCAGTTACGTCACTGCTTCTCATTTATAATATTACAAGTGTCGTTCCAAAAGTAAAGAATGTTTGCTTATTCCCTACACAAAAATGATTATTGAGTATTATTAATACATTAATGATACTTTATAATGTTCAATAATACAGGGGCGGATGCAGAGATCATGTTTGGGAGGGGGGGCGTCACCGAAAGTTACCCCTCCCCTTTCCCTGTGGATGGTCCCTGTCACCCCCATTATTGTTTTTAACTATATAAAATTATACAACGAATGAAAGTAAGTTAAAATAATACATTAACAACCTTGTACTCAAGAAAAAAGCAATTTTAACTTTATAAACAAGCTGAACAAAAATAAACTTTAGTTCTACTGCGCCCAACCGTAAATAAAAATAAAATATTCAGTCATTACACTTTTTTCTACGCCATCTGTAGGCGTCCAAGAACAAGTAAGATGCCTAAATAAACAATTTATTTTAGTATTTACCCACGCGAAAAACTATTTACAAAACGTATTTGAAATCTGCAATACTGAACTATACTACACGAATATACAATTAGGAATGGGGCTGACAGCCAAGGTCAACCACTCGAAAAATTAAAATGTCGTACCACATTTTTACAAAATAAAATACTTGGTGTATGAGCTTCTGTTTGCACGCAATTTAATCTTGTTTCCTCATATTTCATCACATATAATTCGAGGCACCTTTTGCTTCTAGCCTAGCCACTGGATATTTATTGCCTAACAACGGATTACGCGGTTTTAAACAAAAATCAAACCTAACCTGTAAACAAAACACCACTGATAGCAAACGATGGTAGGCGGGTGAAATCCAGTAAAAAATAATCACCGAATACAATTGTAGCAACCTTTGCTGCTAAAATTTACCTCCAAGACCATGTTGAAAACACTGCATTTTCGGTCTGTCAACTGGCAAAACTGCAACACTTCGCGATACTCTGGAATATCTATGGTTTTGTAAGACGCTTTTAGGTTAAATACATGAATCTAAGTAATGTGTTATATACTAAAATGGAAGTTTAAAATTTCACCTGTCTAATGGTGTGTATTTTATTTCATTTAAAGAAACGTTTAGGTTCGTCAGTTTGAATTTTAATGTAACCTTGTAGACGGGAGTGGCAAAATTTGACTCTCGGAACCGAAAAACGGGGTTTCGGGAGGCTTTTGATGCTTACATTTTCATTTGGATTTATGCAAACTTTCATCGTATGCCTGAATAATAAAATAAAATACTAAAATTCTTAGGTTTGGGGGGGCGACCGCCCCTACCGCCCCCCCTTGGATCCGCCCCTGCAATAATATGGTCTATGACATCTGTGAGAAGTATTATTACTGTACTATTGGCTATAATAACAAATTTAGTATTATTGAGAATTGTATAATACCAGTCAACTGTATTATTAAATGAAATATGTATCATTGAAGGTATATATTATTGGCTATTATAAACATGAAAGTACTATAGGAAATTGTTATAATACCAGTAAACTGAATCATGCAGTATTATTGAGTGAAATACGTATTATTGTAATATTATTAATACTCAATACTCAATACTCAATGCTCAATACTCAATACTCAATACTCAATACTCAATTTATTGCCAGTAAGTAATACAATGTGTGGATTACATCTTCCAGCTCGTCATATAACATTAAGTAATACAATTGAAACATATCATTATCAAAAAAAGAATTAAACTCAAATAAAATAATTTCTAAAACTAGATTAAAAGATACAAGAGGAATGCCTTAGCTAATTAAGGCAAAAAAGTCTTCAGTTTTATACAAGTGATTGTTTAAGAGAAAGAGTTCAATTGATTTTTTAAATTTTGGATAGGCCAATATTTTTAAATTCTGGGGAAGGGCGTTCCATAATTTAGGTCCGAATTTTTGAGTTGCCAATGCGTACACTTTAGAGCTATGTTTTTCTATAACTAAGTTATTAGCGCCTCGAGTGTTATAGGGATGAAAGTCCTGGTGTTTTTTTAGTCCAGATAGGCCTAGTGCCATTTGTAGTAATACTTTATAAACAATAATACTGGGAAAAGTCATTATTCTAAGTTCTATAAATTTTCCCTTACAGAGTCAAGATATCCTAAACCAGCTATACAACGAATAGCTCTTTTTTGAATTTTAAATAATTTGTCAATATTTTTTTTTGATGTGTTACCCCAAATTTCTATCTCATACGTCACTTTTGAATAAAAAAAAGCATAATAAGCCATCCTTAAAGTGTCAATGTTGCACATTTTACTTAATTTCCTGAGAATAAAAACAGACTGTGATAATTTTAAACACAGATCACCCACATGGTCATTCCAACATAAATATTTGTCAACAATAAGACCCAAAAATTTTACAGAATCAGTTGTTGGCATCAACTGATCATCAATGCTTATTGAACATTCAAAGGGTGACTTTTTTAAAGAAGTGAAATCTAAAACAACTGATTTATTTGCATTTACGGTAAGACAATTTGCATTATAAAACTGAACTATATTATTAACTTGTATGTTTGTAATAATTTCAAAGTTGACTATATTTGATTGTTTGCAAACTAGAGAAGTGTCATCGGCAAAAAGAATGGTTTGGTTTGGAATGCCAATTTCACCAACGTCATTTATGTATAACAAAAAGAGTAAAGGCCCAAGAACGGAACCTTGTGGCACACCCCAGGTTATCTCGACCCTGTCAGAAAAGTACTCACATCCATGATGTTTAACACAAGTGAATTGTTTGCGGTTGCTTAGATAAGATTTCATCAGGTTAAATGCATGTCCACGAATTCCATAGTTTTCTAATTTATCCAGTAAAATATCAACATGTACACAATCAAAAGCCTTCTGCAGGTCAAGAAAAATTCCCGAGACATAATCACCGTTCTCAATTCCTACCAGGACTTCTTTAATAAATTTTTGTATCGCAGTTGTAGTTGAACTTTTTTTCCTAAACCCAAATTGGTCAGTAAATAAAATACTATTATTTTCCAGGAATACCAAAATTCGATTACTAATAACCTTTTTGAATACTTTGTTTATTGTTGGTAATAATGCTATGGGCCTGTAATTTTCCATCAATTTTGTATCACCTTTTTTCTTATAAACTGGGATTATTTTGGCAATTTTTAAATGGTTTGGGTAGTGACCAGTCTCAAAAGAGTTATTAATAAGGTTTGACAATGGTATAGCAAATGATTTGATAATTGATTTTAGTGTTTTACTGCCAAGTCCATCCCAGCCAGACGAATTGCTATTTTTCATATCGCTAACTATTTTCAAAATTTCTTTTTCACTAGTTGGGTGCAAAAAAAGTGTGTTCAAAACTCTTGTTCCTTTAAAAGTGTAATTTAGCTTATATTTAGATGCTAAGGATTCCGGTACATTTTTAAAAAAGCTATTAAATTGATTTGAAACTTCAAGTGGGTCTGTTACCAGCTTGCCATTGATTTGTAATAAAATGTTATGATGTGTTCTACGAATCCTCAATTATATGATAGTTGGTATTATAAAGAGTATTATTAAGTGTGGTATGCATCATTGAAGCTATAATATTATATTATAGTTTGAATTATACAGGGTAATATTTAGTAAAATACATATCATTAAACCTTTTTTAAATCATGTAATTGGGAAAGCTTTTTAGTAATGAAATAGCTCTACAGATAATTAATTAGTTAGTATGATAATTAATAGGAGGAAGATAGTAATTTTTAACAATCAATTGTTTATTTAGAGGGTTACTATCAAACTTAAGTCAATGACAATGAAATACAGTGAGTTGCACAAGTGAAAACCAGGGCCTGGTTAACCTTTAGGCTGACTAGGCTGCAGCTTAGGGCGCCAGTCAACCAAGGAACTCCATGTGTTTAAATAATCTTAGAAGTGTTGTGATCAATTGGCTAGAGGGAATTCTATCTCCGCGCACCCTTAGTTTGACAGAAGGTTAATTTAGTTGTTCCTTAGCTCATGATTACTGAAATGTCGGGAATTTTCCGGGCAGGATTATCTTACATCGGAATTATTTTGGGACGGAATTATATCCTCAAAACGGTCATAATCTGTGGTGCAATTGTCTTTTAATATTGTCAATATTGTTGGACCAAGGTTGGTTAATTTTTCTATAAATTGTATTAACATTGTGTTATATTAGTATTATTAGCTTAGTAAAAAGATTATAGGGTACACTGTTATAATTATTTTAGTATTTATTATCTTAATTATATTATTATTATAATTATATTAAATATACATTAATTTTCTCCCAGTTTATCATATTACATGGCAAGAATAGATGCATAAAACAAATTAACCAAATCAATTTGTTCCAACTTTTATTACTATTATTTCAGTGAGGTGCATGAGCAGATTCGATTAGAAAAATAAAACTAAAGTATTGTCCACTAAAGTATATCTCACTCCATCCTAGTGTTCCCATGAGTTGGAACGGTCGCTGTGGTTAAGGCGTGTGGACAGTAAGTCAAAGATCGTAGGTTTAAACCTTACCTGATCATGACATTTTTGCAACTAAAATTTTTTTTAAATTTATATTATTGGTTTATTAAGCAATTTAATTGAACAAATCATACTATTTAAAACTAAAATAACCATTTAAATAAAAAAATTATAGTTCATTATTTTATATTTTATATTTTGTATCATTAAGTATTATTAAAATTTAAATTATTGTATTATTGAGTATTATAGAATTTTAATAATACTTTTAATGATACTTTCTACAGTACTTTCAAGTATCAATTTCAAATTTACGCATTGAATATTATTGGTACCTACTCAATAATACTGTAAATAATATTTTATAATACTATTTTTGGTTGTATTCAATAATACTCTATAATCATTTTTGCATAGGGATACACTGAGCGCAGCTCCCCCACCACCGCTACCGCAAGCGCAGCAGTCCTCTCACCTCCCCGCCAAAGTGTGAGCCAAGTCCCGTTGCTGAAAGGTTATGCGACTTGCCTACAGCGATTCAAAAGTCCCACCAGATCGGTAGTTTTACTTGGTTTCTGAATACAAAAAATGTTCGGACCATTAAATTATTCAGACAAACACCAAAGAAAATTTATGGTGAAAGTGTAATGAACCAGATCTTGAAATTTCTGGAAAGGATTCATGTTTTCCTTAATCTTCCCTTAATTCTTTCTTTCAAATCATCTGTAACGAGCGATAATCTGCCACTCCGATCGTTGCCATGCCCATGGGGTCGTCCTTCATAAAACTTGATTCACCAATTTATCCCTGAAGACTCGTTAGTTTGTACTTTCTCCACAAGCATTCTTTGATGTTTGTCTAAAAATGTCATTAGTCTGAAATTTGTTTGTATTCAAAAACCGAATATCATTGCAGAATTCCCATTTGGGGGAATTTTTCATTGATGCCACCAGTTTAAATCACTGCAGAATCAAGACCCACGACCTCTCAGGAACGAGACTTGGCTCACACTTTGGCGGAGAGGTGAGTGGAGTGTCACACACACAGTTGTTGTGGCGTTGGGAGAGCTGTGCTTGGCATAATAAGCAAACGTTCTTTATTCTCTGGATGACCCTCGTAGTAGGATAGAGACACCTTGATCTCAGTAGTGATTACCAGTGAATGCTCACCGTAGTCATCGGTGATGTTGTTGAGGAGCCCAATCCGGTGCATGTGTCGCGGGGTCGCCACTGACAGCCCGATCGCTTCACTCACTGCCTCGTGGAATCCTACATTTACAAAACTTCTTGAGATCTTTTGATTCTTTTGTATGAATCGAGTAGGATAGAATTAATTTATTTCTCTGCAACAGAACTGTCTGACCTACAAACTTAAAATTAACAAAAATGTTATTTTAAATTATTGTCTTATAATATCCATGTAGGCTATACATAATGTATTATAATCATCATCAGAGATGATGAAAACGTTTTTTAAACTTCGCCAAACAATTATTGAAGCAAGTAGAATAAAAATATATTGCATTTGTTTTCTTTGGAGGAACTTGGCTTAGGTGTTTCACCCCAGATACGAAAATCATAAAAAAAATTCCAATTTCTATTAAATTACATCCACATTTAGCTCACAATTTCATAGAACAAGGTTTGTTTATTCATAGGACAAGGTTGCCACAAACTAGAGCAATCATTCAGCACAATAGCAAACGAAAAATCATTGTTACTCTATTATGATAAGAAGGATCTTGCCATAGGTTGAAATATCAAGTATCTTGGTTAGGTCTAAATATATCACTAGACTGCTGTACTTTTTTAAATTTCCCTCTCCTCAGAAGTTAAACACTCCTGTAAAGAATACAATATATATAATTTAATTAATACATTTGTCTATTCTCTCAGTTCCCTAATATTGTTTGTTTCAAAAACATTTTTAGTTTTCATTTTACAAAACTATGTAAACAAAGACCCAGCATTCCTTCCACAAACCATATACAAATTGTCAAAGGCAGTACCTATGTCCCTATACTGATTTTCATGTACCTATGCCAAAAGGTCAACATCGGTCGATAGTTTCTCCCTTAGAGGAGGGAAGTACAAGATGTGATCATTTTAAACAATAAACTACAGTGTTAAACTTGGCATGACAGTAACCTGGGTTGGCCCCATCGCGGAAGACATACGGCAGCTGGGAGTACTGTAGATAGTACTGGATGTGAGCCAACTCGTGGTGTGTGGTCAGCAGGCCGTCCATGGTCACCTCAGTGCACTGCTTCATCCTGGGCAAATATCACAATGACCCGTACTCTATTAGATTAGATTAGATTATATTTGGGGGAGAGCTGCAGCCCAGCTCTCGAAAATTCGGTGTCCGGTCCTGCGCACATCAGCCTTTTGGCTTATTGTGCTTCTCCAGTGCCCTAGTCTTGTCTACCTTTACTTAAGCCTCTTACAAGCTCAAGTAGTAGTTTGACAATTGTAGGGAATTTTGATGAATCCATTTCGGAGGTTCCAAAAAGCCTTATTCTCCACCTTGCTCCAATATTCAAATATGATGTGCAAGGCAGTTTCATCGAATCGCCCACATAGCCGTTAGACAGAAAGGAGCTGGACTGTCTGTAAATGTTTCCTGAAGTGGCTGAGTCCAGTTAACAGATTTAGTCCTTTACCCAATTCTTAGCTACATCTCTAACCGCTGCACGACTGATCCCAGAGACTGGTTTTGGACCATAAAAATAAGGGTCTTACAACCCCTTCTTTGACCAGTTGATCCATATCTCAATAAAGATGTATTGCGTTTAACATTGTCTTTTTCTTTATTTTTTTGTTATTAAACAATCATTGTCCATTATTTTAAGTAAAAATTGTTTGTTGTTGTACTAGTTACTTGTTTAAACTGCCACAACAAGTAGCTTTACTATACAGGTTTTATCAAGTTTTGTAATTCAGACTTTTTTACACAAAATCCCCGTTTTAAACCTTTTAGGGTATCTGTATATATTATCAGTTTATTTATCTAGAGCAAATTGTGTTGGGTACAGATAGGTTAAATAACTTTTACTAAATTATAAAAATGCAGTTTTGTTTTTGGTTTTGTAAGTCTCATATTTTGTACTTTAATTATCACTATTTCTACAACCAATGTAAAGATAATTTTCATTTGCATTTCTGTATCTTCATAAAACATTTGTTGACTTTTTTGTCATGCAGTGTAATTAATTATTGTCCATTCACGGCAATAAGGATTTTTATTTATGGAAGTTCTGTATAAGAATAAATGCTTTAACACTACAGTGGACCAGTAGATGAAGTAAATTACACAACATGCATGCCGTAATTACTGTAGTGGCAACAGTGAACCAGCAGTGAACACAATTCATAAAATAGGTAAAAATAGGGTACAGCTAGTAGACTCTCAGAAATCCGGACTATTGTGGTGGATGGCCGGTCCGGATTTAGAAAAATCCGGATTTCTCGGGGGTGGGCATCAACGATCAATTCCGCCTTTATAGTGAACAATTATGACGATATGCGTTTATGTTTATGTGCTAATACAAGAGTGAGCTTCCAGAAAAAAGTTATAAACACTCCGTAATACAGTATAACCTCGTTAATCTGTCACCAATGGGACCAGGAGCATGGTCGGAACACAAATAAGGTTGGATAATCAGAGGAACATACTTAATACTTGAAAACATGATAAAACTGTAGTTTAAAAAGAAAATATTAACATTTGTGTAATGCGGGATAATCACGTGAAAACTAAAGGCGCTGAACACTGAAGTTCGGATTTTCATGTTTATTTACAACACAAATTTTTTTTAAAATTCAGGATCATTGGTCCAGATAACCAGGAGTCCGGATAAGTGTGATTCAGATTTCTGAGAGTTTACTGTATAATGTGAGTGCCAAACAATTAGATTATATTTTTCGTGGGATTTTTTTGTTTTCTCCCAATCAAGCAAGAAAATAAAAAGATTGACTTGATTGCTTGATTTTTTTTGTTTTCAATCAAATTTAAGTTTTTTTTTTGGGCTTGTCATATAACATACATTATATGATTAACATGCAAATAAAGTTATTTGTGATACAAATGCATAACAATGAATACATTAGATAAAACATGAAATATCATGTTAAAAGTATTTAGATTGTTCTTTTATGTGTTGCAGTTTGGTTGGTTTTTGGTTTGGAAAATATAAGAATAAGTTAATGAATAAATGCTCAAATTACTCCAATGCTCTCCCCCCCTCTATCTGATGAATATTCTATATCCATATGTAATACCTCCATGCCCACAACACCATAATTGTGGATCATAGTGTTCAAGTTAAGATTTGAAATATAAAAATATTAGTTAAAACATCAACTATAAGAGACGGATGAGAAAACACATTTTTGAAGATATGAAATAGTAGTGACCTGATGTAGTTAAATTACATTAACTTGTGTAAAGATAAACGATTTTATAGCAGAACATTCTTAGATAAGATACCCATAATATTAAAGCAATATTTATTGATTAAAATTATCTTAAAATATAATGAATGAAAGGTGTTTTTCATGCCTGTAATCCTTTTGGTTACAGAAGTCCCATGCAGATGCCTTACAAGCCACAGGTCTGTTTGGAGGTCTCTCGAACATCGATTTCTGCCAAAACTCTACTGGCATCGGTTTCATTCCCATTGACGTAAAAAACTGCTCAGCAAGTTGGAACATTCTGCAAAATGAATTTTTTACCGTAATTAACAAAAAACATCTGTTTTTGATACATCAACATTGTCCTTAAATTACTGTTTTTCGTCCTAGTTGTAAAAAGTCAGCTGGCGTGCAACTTGAGTTTATTCGGTACACTAAACCTCTAAATTTGTTATTGTTTTACCAAACAACAATACTATTTGGACCTGATGCATTATTTTTCTTGAACAAATATAAATGGTTTTGTTGCTGATTTAAATATTTGTTATTTTAAAATATGGAAGAACTTTGAAAAATTATAAAAAACTTTCTTATTTCTTGTAACAAAAGTTTCCTTTGGTACTTAGTTGTATTTTTTAAATTGTGCATCTATAACACTCATTTTTACTGCTAGTGACAAAAACTATTACTACAGTTTTTGAAATTTTATTTAGCTGTCTATTTTACAGTTACAGTACAAATAAAATCCTTGGCAAAAAATACTACTAAACTACAATATTGTTTTTATACCAAAAAAATAACATAGTCACTAAACAGTATATAGTTACAAAATAATATTATGCATTCAAATGCAGTTTATTTTGAGAAACTTTGTTGATAGAACCTAAACACTCAAATATACCAGCATGATATACTTTAAGACAAAAATCAGTTTCTCCATGTTTTTAATTACTTGCCAATGAAAAATAAAATGTAAAATTATATTTGGATTGTGAAGACCGAATGTTATATTTCTGGAAGATCCTCTAGTGTAATGATGAACATATTATTTCACCCATGAAAATTTATAGTTTTCATTTTTGGAAGTAAACAGATAAAGGGTTTTTGGATGAAATGTTTATATATATACAAATACTTTAGGTGTATTTCAACTAACCTGATTCCGTCCTAGACACTCTCATCACTACTAGTATACAGGAAGAAACTGACCTGATGGGTGTGTAGCCTTGGCGAACCATCTCCGAAGTCACATCGACACGTCTCTTGCCAGGGTAAGGGATGACGATGTCGAAAATGTTTTTCCAGCTTTGACCCCACATGTTCCCTGAAAAGTATATTTAGTACCTAACAGCAATTTTTGTTCAAATGTATCCTATTTTTCATAATTTTCTCATGAAAATGTTCTTAACAGTCTTCACAATTCCCAGTGACACTTTAACAGCAACCATTTCAAGGTTTTATTTGATGACTACACTTGATTTATAAGGACGTTAAATATATATATATAAGAATGTTGTTACAAATAAATATACAGGGTGATTACAAATGAAATAGACAGTTTGGATAGCTTGTAGAAAATTAATTATTTAAAAGTTTAGATCATTACTTACATATATATAGAAGAATTCTTAAAATTTTTATTGAAAATATTAACAGATGTTCAATGTGTGCACCATTTGCAACAGACAGATATCAACACGGTAGTCGAATTCTGACCACACACGACTAAGCATCTCACGGTCAACTGTAGCAAGAGCATTTGTGATTCGTTGTTTAAGATCATCGATATCAACAGGATGCGGTGGTACGAAAACTCTGTCTTTTACATAGCCCCACAAGAAATAGTCGCAGGGCGTTAGGTCCGGACTACGAGGTGGCCACGGCTGAAACACGTTTTCCTCACTTGCACGGCCAATCCATCGTCTAGGAAGATGTTCATCCAGATACCCTCTGACGTCTGAGTGCCAGTGAGGCGGAGCTCCATCTTGTACAAAAATGAAGTTACAACTATCTTCATGGAGATGAGGCATTAAACATTCGGTTAACATGTCCAGATAAATTATTCCGGTTACTGATAGTTCTTGGAAGAAGAACGGCCCGTAAACCTTTTCACAAGATAAAGCGCAAAACACGTTCACTTTAGGAGAATCGCATATATGCTGTACAGTCTCTCTTGGGTTTTCTGTTCCCCAAATTCTAACATTATGTCTATTAACTTTTCCACTAATGTGAAAAGTGCATTCATCACTGAAAATTAGGCGATTAAACAATGTGTCGTCATTTTCAAGGCAATGTTGCATCTCCTGACAACAATTTTTACGTACAACTTTATCATTGTCATTTAAACTTTGTACTAACTGTAATTTATAAGGTGTCATTTTCAAACGTTTCCGCAGAACTTTCCACACAGTAGGTTGAGGAATTTGCAATTCTAAACTTGCTGATCTAGTCAATTTTCTTGGACTTCGTACAACATCATCACGAACACTATCAATTTTTTCTTCTGTAACAGAAGGTCTTCCAGTACTCTTATTCTTACACACACATCCACTGCTTTCAAAACGTTTATACCAGTCATAAATTGATTGCCTTGTTGGTGGTGGTTTACCGTATTTTGTTCTGAAATGACGCTGCACAACAGTAACAGAGTTTGTTTTGGCTAATTCAAGAACACAATAAGATTTCTTCACTTCAGTATCGGCCATATTGCTAAACTGGTTGTTGTAACAGGAAGCAGCCAACAACAATAGCCAGCAACAGTTGTACCAACATAAACTTTAAGGAATTCCCTACAAACCTATACTTATTATGACTACTATGACTACCTATGACTTACTATGTTGAAATACACCAGTTTAATTTTGTAGAGGCTATTGAAGTTGTCTATTTCATTTGTAATCACCCTGTATATGTATAAATAAATAAATATATATATATATATATTTTAAATTAGGGCAGTTGCTAACCCAGAATGACATACAGATTTAATTATTTTACTAAGTTAAAAAAGCCAAAAACAACAGGCTTTGCCTCCCCCCCCATTAGGCCCTGAGTCTTGGAGTTTTGTTCCATGAGACCAATGTTAACTTTGCACTTCCGTTACTCCTCACCCGATAGTCACAAACATTCGTTTAGGTGTCAAAATAAAGGTGTAGTGGTTCTCCAGGGAATTACAATTTAGATTTCCTTAATTTGGGCTTTATTATTTTATAATAAATTGTTTAATTTTCAATTGTATTACTGTACAGTTTCTCATTAATTTGTAACAACATTTTAAAATCAAAATTGTCTTTCCCTAGAGGACGACAAAACCTTTAATTAAACACCAAAATGAATTGTATATGACGATCAGGTGAGGAGTAACAGAGGCCCAAAGTTAACATTAGTCTTATGGAGCAAAACCCAAAAATGGCGTCTGGCAACTTCCGGTGATGAAGACTCTTAACGAAGGACTTTCATTTCTTAGTCCTATGTTACTTTTTAAATACCCCCGTCGCAGCAAACCTGCATACTCAGCGAATTTCCAATGGAGATATAAATGTTTTAATACTAAATAAAGCCACTTACCAAGTTTCATAAAAATATATTCACAAATAAGCGATATATGCAATTTTAATTATTCTCCATAAGAATAACTTTGGGGCTGAGTACGCAGGTTTGCTGCAACAAGGAACACAATAAATGGGTTTTGACGCTAATATCAATAGAACTTAACTAGGTGATGACGTATACCAGTTTTTATTCATTTATGACCATAATTAAGAGAGACATAGCATTTAAGTATTCTCCATAAGAATAACATGGGGGTGAGTATGCAGGTTTGCTGCTACGGGAGCTTTTGGCAAAAAATTTTTTTGAGCAATTATCAATAGACCACAACCAGATGAAGGTGTATACCAAGTTTCGTCAGTATACGTTTGTAAATAAGCGAGATATAAAATTTGTCTTTTCCTCCATAAGAATAACATTAGACAACGTACTGTGTTTAGCACTTTCAATATCTCGGTAACCAATTGACGTAGAGGAATGATCAAAATACCAAATTGTGTGTTTTTTTTAAGCTGAATCCAATGGTAAAAACTAATTTGACCATTTCAACAATTATATGTACAAAATTCAAAAAACCCGTTTTTGGGGTACAAAACCCCCCAAAATACCCCTTCAGATGGAGCGATCTGGCTGGTTTTCGAACTTAAAGTCATAAATGTTGCTTTACATGTTCATACCAAATTTTATCAAAATCGGATCATTTTTACGAGAGTTATCGTGCTCACGGATATATATATATATATATATATATATATATTCGAAACTGTATATATATATATATATATACCCCCGTCGCAGCAAACCTGCGTACTCAGCGAATTTCCAATGCATAATATTTGTCTTAATTCCACATAAAGCCTCGTACCAAGTTTCATAAAAATATATTCACATATAAGCGATTTTAATTATTCTCCATAAGAATAACATTGGTAATGAGTACGTAGGTTTGCTGAAACAAGGAACACAAACAATTGTTTTTTATGCTAATATAAATATAATTTAACTAGGCGAAGCCACATACCAAGTTTCATCAATATTCAATCATAAATAAGCGCTATATAACATTTTAGTTATTCTCCATAAGAATAACATGGGGGCTGAGTACGCAGGTATGCTGCTACAGGAATAACCAGCAAAAAATCAATTTTTTGTGCAAATATCAATATACCAGTACTATTTGAAGCCACATACCAAGTTTCAACAACATACATTCATAAATAATCGAGATATCAAATTTTATTTATTCTCCATAAGGATAACATTGGACAACGTACTGTGTTTAGCACTTTGAATATCTCAGCAACGGTTGGGTGTAGAATCACAATTTAAACACCAAAATGATTGTTTTGTGGAACTGAACAGATTTCTAAAAGCAAATGTGAAGTTTAAATTAAAATAAACTGAGGAAATGCCAAAAACCTTTTTCCCATAAGATTAACATGGGAGATTTTATGAGTAGGTTTTTTTGGATTTTCTCCGCAACCACTTAACCTAGGTTAATAATTCAAAATACTATATTATTTGTTTTTTTAAGCTCTATAACATGGGCAAAACCAAAATTATGTTTTTAAAAAATTTTAGGGTGAAAAATGCAAAAAACTGATTTTTGGAAAATTTAAAACCCCCATAAACCCCCCTTCCCATGGTCCGATTTTTCTGGTTTTCGAACTTAAAGTCATGAATGTCATTTTACACATTTGAGCCAAATTTCATCGAAATCGGACGTTTTTTACTCAAGTTATCGCATTCACGGACACATATATATATATACATATATATAAATTTGAACGAATAGTGTTTTTGTCATCTGGGGACCTCAAAACAAAAAATTATCATGGTCTCGGACTTAAGTCTTACCATGAGACCTACGGTAATAGCTTCTTCCCTATAGGGGAAATTCGCTAATATATATATATATATATATACAGTTTCAAATGAATGGTGTTTTTCGGGTCTGGGGATCTCAAAATGAAAAGTTATCATAGTCCCGGGCTTAGGTCTTACCATGCCGACTACGGTAATAGCTTCTTCCCTATAGGGGAAATTCGCTAAAACACTTATGCACCGAGTAACTTAGTAATAATGGTGAATTTCAATATAAAGATAAGATAACAATCTGTTACAGTCTATTTAAAATAGCTTTAGGATTGACTGTAGTTCCCAAGTGATAGCTATCGGAAGCTTTCGTGCTACAATGTTGCCAAATCTACAAGCAACAGGAGATTACGGTGAAAAAAATACCATGGCAATCACTTTCCTCAGTTTGTCAAAACAACGGGAAACACACATAAAATATATACCTCAGATATTTTAACAAAAGATTGAAAGGATCAAAATCAAAACAAACAACGTTTACATTATAACTGGCATTTGCGCATTTACTATAATTTTTATGAGTCACTAATAAAAAACATTGATTTACTCTAAGCAGACGCCTCAAACGGTACCAGTAAACAACAAGCAATCTGGCAGTGCAGGACACAGGTATTTGGTTGCTATGGTTATGTTTGGTCAAAGCTGTTCTGCCATTGGCTGGACGAGACACTACTGCCTCGTCCTAAAAGTTTTCACTATTCCCAAAAAGTGTCACTAGAGTCAATCCTAAAGCTACTTTAAATAGATTATAACAAAACAGTTTGTAATTTGATTAAGATATTTTGAAAATAAATCTATATTATATTGTTGAAGCCACATTCTTGTGTTTACTTAATAAGGTAAATTACCTCTTTAAAAATTGCCACTGC
This sequence comes from Allygus modestus, assembly GCA_963675035.1. Classification (NCBI taxonomy): domain Eukaryota; kingdom Metazoa; phylum Arthropoda; class Insecta; order Hemiptera; family Cicadellidae; genus Allygus; species Allygus modestus. Next base: position 41,710,798 of record OY776113.1, on the reverse strand, counting down.
CGATGAAAGCGCACGAAACCTGTTAATAAACATCCTTATACTTATGTTTATGTTTATGTGTTGTTGAAGGGAAGGATTCAGAGATCCAAAGATTCAAAGATCCTCACACGTCAACCGAAGCTTATTGTGTGTCCCTAGTACGTTAATTCGGCAAACCAATGCCCGTACCCTTTACGTTTACGAGATCCAGGAGTTTTTTACCAATAATAACGTCCCTTTCATCACCTGGTTGCTTACAACCAAACAGAGCCCTTTTCCTTGCCCCGAGTCTCTCGCAATCCAGTATGATGTGCTTGGCAGTCTCTTCAGACTGATTGCAAAGCCTACTTCACACCTGACTTTCATTTCTGAGTCCGAGAATGTGGAGATGTTTCCTGAAGTGGCCGTATCAGTTATCAAAGCAATCAACTGCTTAACCCGACCTCTGCCCAACCTCACCAACCAGTTAGTGAAGTAAGAGCTAGTGTCTGCTAGCAGTGTTTTGCCAAGTACTTGACCAGTGTAACACCTTGCCATTGCTGGCGATGTAAGTCCCTGGACCATTTGTTTATTGTGTGAAAAGCAGTTGTTTTGTTTATGCCACAGCTTGGCTCTGGACCAAAGAATGACATACCGGAACCTCTTTTAGCAAGCTTATCTGCACACTCATTGCCCCGTCTGTGACACCTTTCCAAGACTTGCTTTTTGCTTGTGAAAATGGTCATGCCTACGTGGCCAGGTACCCAACCAAGATGCACCGAGTTGCGTGTTGCGAGTTTGCTGAGTGTGTTGTAATATTCCCACACTAGTTTTGACTTGATTTCGTTGGAGTCAAGAGCCTTGAGGGCAGCCTGACAATCTGACAATCCTTATACTTAAAAAGGTCTGTTGTCAATTTTACTACTGTGTCGCATCATTGAAAAATAAAGTGGGATCTCACTACTACACCATCACTTGAAGGATCGTTACAACGTTTTATTAAAAATTTTTATTTTATTTTATGAACATTTAGTGTACCTTATAAAAATGTGATAGAATTGAGCGAAGAATCTCTATTAAACGGTGTACACAAAACAAGTAATCTACTTATATAAAGCTAGACGGGTTCACTGACATAAATTATGAGGCACTTCCCGTAATCGGACCCTCCTCGACCTCATACTTGAATTAAAGTTTGTTGCACTGTAGTAAAACCTCTTCTGCTGATGATGCAGCCTAGTTGCTGCGAAACACGTACAGAATAGCTTAAATCTATTCACTGGATTGCTAGTAATTGACGGTAAGTCACATATTAACATTGTATAAGCAATTCCTTGGTTGGTTATCATCTCATATGAATTAAAGCTCTTATGCTCTTATCAAGATGAGACGCACTGTCAGAAAAATTGCCAAAAGTTAACATTTTTGAGATTTTGAAGCACTTTTTGGCAGGAAAAATTCCACTTTTTCAGTTTTGCCACTTTGAGCGTGTTTTGTAAGAAAACGATAAGAGATGGCAAAAAATGATAAATACAAAAGTTGTAGAAAGTGTAATTTTAAACTAACAATTTTCCATCAGATTTAATACCCGATCATCCGTTTAGCCGCTTTGAATCCAATAAGGAGTAATTTGAGTGTTTTGGCCCATTTAAAGTACAAAGTACAACAACTTTTTGATTAGCATATTACGTGTTGTTATTACTTACGGGATGTAATAAAAGACGACTTACAACACTTAAGAATATATTTACACTTATACTGATTCACATACAGACGGTAAACATATCTTTTATAAACCATCTTTTATATACGTTTACCGTCTGTATGTGAATCAATATAAGTGTAAATATATTCCTTAGGTGTTGTAAGACGTCTTTTATTACATCCCGTAACAAATATTTACGAAAGCACACCTTTGGCTAATACCATATTTTTGTAACAGCTGATTTATATAACGCTCATTGTTGTCGATTTTCTTTGGTTAACAAACTTCAATAGTTGAGTTTGATTTATTAACTGAAGAGTGCAAGTGAGCGAAACGAATAAGGCGATAAGCCTAGGTCATATTAAAGACGTTTTGGACACTAAAGGCAAAAAGAGGATCCTAACGCTAGATTCCCACCTATTTACCAAGGACATGGGCGGGCAGAGGTCCGTCCAGACGGATCCTGCGGGGGCCGTAGTACTCGTGCAGCTTGCGGCGGACGTACGTGTGGAGTTGCTGGTAGAGGGGGCTGAGGTGCGCCCAGACCTCGGCCATCTGGCGCGCCCATTCCGGCTCCTCATAGACCGCCCGCTCCTGCTGCGACGTGTCCCTGAACCCTGTAGGGGTGAAGACACTAAAATTAGCGAATTTCCTATGAATAAGTGAGCTAGTAGCATCCGCACGTTGAAACTTAAGCCCGGGAACAGCATAGAAGTTTCTAAAGTGACCCCCTAAACACGTTTTGGGGGGTCGTAAAAATGATATATAAAAAGGTGTTTTCACTCTAGCGGTCTCATTATCTGTCCAAGTTAATTCTAATCTGGTAGGGACATTTCTTTCTATAATCAGTTGGAGAAGTTCGTTGGGCAAAATAATTGGATAACTTTAACCGCCTTTTTTGGGTATTTTATTGTTCAAATTTTGAGTTTTTGGGCCCAAAAAGGGCAAAAACGGCTCCAGATTTTAAGTTAATGCTTGTAAAACAATAAAATGTATATAGTCAACAATTTTAAGCCCTCCCTCATCATTCTATAATAAACATTTACCGAGTTATTAAATAAAATGTAAATTGACTAAACACAGTACCATGGGGATTTTACATTTAAAAAGGTTGTTTGTCATATCTTGATGTAGATTGCAATTTTTCCTTGAAATATAGGAATTATTATTATATTTATCACTATGGCTACTGCATTCATAGGGTATGTCCTACCTTGGGGGCAGATATCACCTCCAATACCACCAAACCAACTTTTGATCCTGACGGGACCTCTTCCTAACTTTATAATATACAGCACTGCCATCCCAATATTGCATTTAAATAGAACCAAGAGCATCAGAACAGCCACAAAATCATGTTTTCAATTTCCAAAAAAATTTCACAAGTGTATGTTTAAACCCCTTATTTGTTTTTTATGCGGACATTCGCTTCCCTCCCATCACGTCAGTGAGCTGTATGCGAACTCCAAGGCTATATTCAGAGCTTTCACGGGCACCTGGGCAGGCCTGGTGGTACGGGCCCTTGTTGTCGTCCTGATCCATGTTGGTGACCTTTCTTTAGATACCAGCCCGGCCGCCCGGGCCCCAGGGCAGTTGTCCCCTCCTGCCCCCCCGGAGTACGGCCTTGGCGAACTCGTTTATGTATTAATAAGAGATAACAGGTCAAGAGGTAATCTTCCGAAAGCGATAAATACACTTTACACTCAAATTACAAACACAATGTTCCTACAACTGAAATTTTGGATACCTCACAACATACAAAAATTCACTTTCATCCATTTTTTTGTTGTAGGGAAAACGATGTAGGCTAATCACTTTCTTTCCATTTTTGTAGGACCTAATTTGATTTATAACTTGGTTTATTTCTAACTTGTTTTCACCCTAAAAATGTTTTGTATTTAGTTATGAAATGGCCCCTACTTTTTAAGGTGAAAGCTGGTAAATTAAAATACGATAGGCCTACTTAAATAAAATCATAGGCCTACCCGAGAATGGTTAATTTAAGTCAATACCTAAAGAGGGTTATGTGCTATGGTTGTATGTGGTAAAAACGCATACATACAGAAAATAGTAATTTAAGAACAAGTTTGCGTGTGATTTTTATTCTTTTAAATGTAATTTAAACCTTATTTTCTACCAAGACATTGTGTTCCAAACCAGAGCCGTGGAGAGAAACCAAGGGCCCCAGGGACAGTTTTTTCCGGGCCCCCGGGTTATATTAAATTCACAACTGAAACACAATTTTATACTTTTCCCCTTCACTACTCCGAACGTCGTACTGCTGTAGATGTGTTATGCTTATGCTAGTGGTGAGGGACAGGTAGTCAACCTTTTAAGCTTATAATGTAGGTATGCAATGAAAATGTTATGTAAGGATTATAAAATATGTGTAATGTTATTTAAGTACTCTATTATCTGAATAGGTATGATATGTTTTTTAATCATTAAAAATGTAGTAAAATGTTTGCAAAAAATTAAAACTAGGTAAGTTTTAATGCTTTTAGTGATGCTCCTGAGAGGTAATAATAATACCTTTTAGCAGAATGTTATAATTAAATTATAGATCCACTTATGCAAGACCTGGCCTCTTTATATTAGTAAATTTGAAAGGTAAAAAATAAAACCAGGTCGGCTGGGCCGGGCCCTCTTCAAGGCCCGGGCCCCGGGGCTACAGCCCTGGCTGCCCCCCCTCTCGTCGGGCCTGTTCCAAACCCATCCCAAAGTCATGCCATGCCATCGCTAGACATTCCGTATTTTGACATCATCAGTCAAATGACTTCAGATTTCCAATATCCACCACTTATTCTCTACATAGCGATCTACTGCCCAACAGTGCCAGCGGCGGTTTACCTACATCATGATGCTAAGTGATTTTTGTTGGAAACCCACCTTGAAGCTGAGCGGCCTTGTTGATGAGGTCCAGGTAGGCTACGTACTTAGGCCTGAGCTGAGCCACGGCGTCGTGCCACGAGCGCCACACGTGCAGCTGCTCCTCGTAGTTGCGGGAATGAGCTAGAGTCCGCGTCAGGTCTGCAACATCGGATATGATTACCTACATCAGTCTGGATTGTACACTAAAATTTCATGTTTTATTTTCAAAGAATAGTTAGCACAAGCATTAGCATAGTTAGTAACCAGCCAGAGGTTACTCCATGCCTATTAGTTGCAGCATGACGGCACAGCGCTGTCGATAAAGGAGATCGTAGTTCCGACAAACACCGCGATAGTGCGTCAGTGTGTTTACATTTTCCAGCAGTCTCAAAGGTGTAAAATGTACCTGATGTAATAATTAAAACAACGATTAAAATCTATAATGATGATTTATTGTACCCCACTTATTTATGATTACGATAAAAATCTGTAAGTGGCTCCATGTGACCTATATGTACAAAAAGTAGTTCATTCGGGAAAAGGATATGATTTATATACAACATTTTTTTTAGTTGTCGAATACATTCGGAAAAATGTGTGCAGTGGTCAATTAAGGATTCAGTTTAAGTACGTTTTAGTAAAATATATCATCTCTTTTACATCAAATCCTATCGGAAATTCTCAGAGTTCTCAGGTTTGCTAAGACGGAGATATTATTTTCTTTGATTGTAAAAATGCAAATGGGGTGTATTCCTTGTCAGCGGCATTTTGACTTGGTCCAACTTTTAGTACATACGGTTGGAAGGTTCAAATATCAAACACTTCTCGAGAGGTTGTAGATTGTCATCGATTTTGGGAGGGCTAAAATGAACTATAATGACTTATCAGAAAAATTCGCTCCGTACATTCTATAAATATGTAATGGATGGTTTGCCTAACTTCATTTTCTTTCTAAGTTTTTGAAAATTAGGGAATACAATACCCCCGCCACAGCAAACCTGCGTACTCAGCGAATTTCCAATGCATATATAATGTGTCTCACTACTACATAGAGCCACTTACCAAGTTTCACAAAAATACATTCATAAATAAGTGATATATAGCATTTTATTTATTCTCCATAAGAATAACATTAAGCTGAGTACGCAGGTTTTCTGCAACGAAGAAAATAAAATTGTGTATTTTTGCAATTATCAATATAACTCAACCAGGTGAAGCTACATACCAAGTTTTATTAATTTAGGTTCATAACTAAGGGAGATATACAACTTTACTTATTCTCCATATGAATAACGTGGGGGCCGAGTATGCAGGTTTGCTGCTGCAGGGAAAATCAACAAAATACCTTTTTTGTGCAAATATCAATATACCACAACTAGTTGAAGCCACATAGTACCAAGTTTCATTAATATACATTCATAATTAATCGAGATATTAAATTTTATTTATCCTCCAAAAGGATAACATTGGACAACGTACTGTGTTTAGCACTTTGAATATATCTGCAACGGTTGGACGTAGAACAACAATTAAAACACCATAATAATTGGTTTGTAGAGCTAAACTGATTGTTAAAAAGAAATGTGAAGTTTTTAGTAAAATTATCTGAGGAAAATCAAAAAACCTTTTTCCCATAAGATTAACATGGGAAATTTTGTGGACGCGTTTTTTGACTTTTATCTACAACCACTTAACCTAGGTTAATGATCCAAAATACCAAATTATTTGTTTTTTAAGCTCTATAAAATGGCTATAACCAAAATTAAGTGTTTTTTTGTTTTAGGGGGAAAATTATAAAAAAACTGATTTTTGGAAAATTTAAAACCCCCATCCCATAGTTCGATCGATCTGGTTTTCGAACTTGAAGTGATAAATGTTACTCTACACATTTGTGCAAAATTTCATCAAAATCGGGAGTTTCTTTCAAAAGTTATCGCGGTAACGGACACACATATAAATATACATATATATAAATTTGAACGAACAGTGTTTTTGGCATCTGGGGACCTTAAAACAAAAAGTTATCATGGTCTCGGGCTTAAGTCTTAAGTCTTACCATGCCACCTACGGTAATAGCTTCTTCCCTGTAGGGTAAATTCGCTAAAACAAAAAATAGTAATACTTTTGTAATATATAGGATACAAAAGTACATTGTACTCCTACTCGAATTACATTGCGCTACCACTTGAAATAATGGCTGTCGTTATTAGGTCTATTGTTTGTTTATGTAAAGTTATATTTACCCCACACAACACTGCTTAATTTATTATTAATTATAAAGGTCCATTTATTATTTCTTACCACACATGAATCGCTAATACACTCCAACCCTGGATAGGTAAATTATATCAAAATTAAATAATTTCATTGACATCAAATTACAGTTGCTATATCTTGGTCAAAATATGTTTTTGTTTGTATGAATCTTTTTTAAAATCACCTAAAAATATCCAATTTGTCAACGAAACATTAAAATGTTTTCCGTTTCATTAAAATAATTGAAAATAAGACAATGTTTATTTTGTTTAATATTTATTAGGCCAATTTCTGCTACATTTATTTTCAACCATCTCTCGCAAACGCAAGAGAACGAGGCAGTTTTCTGAGTTTTATTTTAATCCCCCAACTGTACAAACAAACAAAGAACAGCCAGAACAGGAAAAGCACTACATTAATGTGGAAAGACTAACACGCACATCTTCTACCGCTTCCTATGACACTCGCATTTCCGGAATACAACAATGAAGAACACAGAAACCCCTTTGGGAGACAACTTGTAATGTTTATATGCAGATAAAATAGTCAAATTAATTGGATCAGGGGTTTATGGGTGAACTATTAATAGTACAAGTAGTAATCTGTACTTAACGAAATTGAATAACGTCATATCTTTAAATATGCAAACTGACAGAAGAATAATATTTAAGGTAACCAAGACAGTTGCTTTATAAAATGTATAAAATAAACCAGGATAAATAACCATAAAATCATTATAGTAGGGATCTTTAGCCGGTTCTGCCGGCACAAGGGACGGCGGGGCAAATTTGCATCCCCCCCGCCACCACAGCCCCCCATCCGTAATTTTTTTGTCCACCATTTTGCCCCCCTGGATTTCTTTTACTCTTATTAATATTCATAAATATAATTATGTAAGAAATTAATCAATAGTTAGATCAATTGCGTATAATATAATGAAATTATACATCATTCACATAATAACCCAACGGTGAAGCAACCCCTCGACCTTGGGAGTGATTTATTACGTCTACATTCACCGACAAAGGATTCAAGCCCTAAAAATAGAGGTGAGCGAATCCCGCACCCCATTTGTCGAACACCCTCGGTCTCATTCTTGTTCTATACTTCAGAGTGTGTGGTTGTGGTTGCTGTGCTTCTGTGTGTGCTGTACTGTCAGAGGACCCAGCGCTTTTTGACATAACCTATAAAATGTTCCATCTAACTTCCTATGTATTTAATGATCAGCCCGCTGATGTACTGTTTGACAGCAGTGACAATCCTTGGTTCAAAGCTAAGGAGGTATCTGCAATCTTGGGCTACTGTAACCACAGTTCGTACTCATGTAAGAGAAAAACATCGAAAAACACCGTGGTAAATAGGGGTGACCGAATCCCGCACCCCTTTCAATTTCCAATCTCATACAGTATACATCAATGAACCTGGTTTAAATGAATTAATATTTTCCTCCAAACTACCAAGTGCTGAGAAATTTAAAGACTGGGTCTTTGAAGAAGTCTTTCGATCCATTAGAAAACATGGACAGTACAGACTTATAAACGAGAACCAACGGTTGTTACAATCCCTTGCAAAGGTACTGACAAATAATCAAAAGCTAGATCAAAATAACTCCGAGTTTAAAACTACAAATTATATATTGTGTCAGCAAAACCAATCCATGAATCAAATGTAGACTGAACAGACACCTAAAGTAGCAGTGTTGCCTGAAGATTCAAATCTGAAACATGTCTTTTGTGTAGGTAGTGATTAAGGAAACCCTTCTAGAGGTGTACGGAGTTGTGAATACAAATGTATTCGAATAAAAGAAAGAAATTTCAAACAAGCCTTAAATAAAGCAAAGAAAGAAGGATTTGAAATGTGCTACTTTAGAGAAAATGTTCCAAACGGTATAAATATTGTAAATAAAGTAAAGCTAAGGAAGTAATGAAGAGTTACGGCATTCACATTGACTGCAGGTACAACATCCTAACCTCTCACAATTTCGTTAATATAGTTGAGCATATCTTGGACAATGCATAAGTCTACACTTCTACAGCAGTCTGTCAGTAACAGGCGATATGTACTCCAAAATTAACAGTGTGGATGACGCAAGAAAAGTAGTCACCATATCATTAAAAATAATACGTGATAAACGCATTAACATCCGAGAAAGGCTCTCAATCAAGTTAGTGTTAGGTAGAGCGATAGATGTGTTTGAGAGTGAATATCATATGAAACAATATAATTATGAAGAAAACAAAGAGAGTGAATATTATATTAAAGAATATAATTATGAAGAAAACAAAAAAGACTGTTAAATGTAATGAGGAGCTAAATTCTCATTACACTTACGAGCCATACGAGGATGTACAACAATTAACGTGGACTCAAATCGCGATAGACAAAATGAGATTCTGCAAACCGTTGAAACTGATGTTGGAGGAAACAATTAAACATCTGTCCTGTTGCAGCAAGATGTGTCACAGCGAGTGCGCACAGTTTACTTCAAGGGTGAGCAGACACAACACCAGTCAGTAGTACGATAGAAGTCGCTCGGTAAGGTCATGGACGATTACTCTTCTGCGGACGATTATATAAAATCATTTATTGAAGAGATTGAGGTTATGAACAATAATACTAGTGATTATTCATTGAAGGAATCTGTAAGACCACCCACTACCAGCAAGAGACGAAAGAGACTAAGTACCATCGAAGTGGAAACCAAGAAAACAGATTGGGTACCAAAACAAACAGATGATTGTCCCATAGTGTTATGGTTGGAGAATGGTAATACATTTGCTGTTCAAAACCCGGGAAACAAAGGGAAAATATTATTAAAAATGGAATTATACAATAGTACAAATATTGTGTACATGGGTGGTTTATTTTTGGACAAAGATAGTGAAATGCACGAAAGTGTTAATCAGTTAGTTAATAAAGTGGAAAATATGCGGATTGATAAATCAACAGGATTACCGAAAATCACAGGAATAACTCAAACTTACACAACGCAGTACCGTTTCACCGACACCACCGAAGAAGCTAGCTGTGCTTAAGAAATGAGTGGCGCTATCAGTCTATTAGAACAGCTGCGTTCCCAGAAAAGTATTGACGCATCGGAATTTTGTTGAACACCTGCACACAACAGCTGCACGGACCACCCGCGTAGAAAATGTCGGCGCGGGTTTATAATGCGGAGCCCAGCCCGATTGAGCATCATTCTTCACCAGACCACCACCTCGCCTAGACCTACTACTAGGGATGTCAAGCAGCAGCACTTTCACCCCCTGTGGCCATGGACCTGAGAGCTACCCTCAAGAACTGCAAGTCAGACTCTCCGCTCTACACCAGAATAGCTAATCTCTGGGAGGAATGGGCTTATCTCATCACTGCGATGGAACGAGTCACCACACCCTTTGGCGAGACAATCATCGTGATCCTGGAGGGGCAGGTCGGGGACGACTTTTTCTGCAAGTCTACCTGCCTAGGCGGTTCAATGAGGTCCTGAGCAACACCGACATCGAGCGCTACAACAGCGGGCTTGGAGAACGCCTTCGCTTGCTGAAGCAGAGTCCAAGAGGTTCCAATAGCAGATTCACACCTTTGGAGTTTATGTAAATATGTAAAGCAAGACTTGAAGATTATGTAAATACCATTGTAAATTAGTTGTCGTAGTTAATACTTATAGCCACGTTCAAAACATAACCATTGTGTTAGTTGTTACACTTAATCCCAAAAAATATCCTTTAGTAGTAAGTTTAAAATGTAAGTGTGTGGTAGTTTTGAGGTGTTTATTGTTTAGCTCAGTATTTATCATAAGCTTGATGTGGAAACATCCATTCCCAGCCATTGTGGCGGGACCTTCGGGTTGTGGCAAGTCACAGTTTGTGTCAAGGTTTATAAAACTTATTACAGAAATGTGTGATGCCCCATTTTCCCGTATAAACTGGCATTATGGTAGTGGTAAAGGTGGAGGTGACTCAAATAATACCAACATTAATCACATAGCAGGTCTGCCAAACTAGGAGGTTTTTGACGGTAATTAGTCGATACTTGAGATTATAGACGATATGATGCGTGAGGCTGACAATCGTGTGGTGGATCTTTTCACAAAAGGTTGTCATCATCGCAACATAAGTGTGTTTTTCATCAAACTATATTTGTTTCATCAAGGACTTGGGCGGCGTGTCATCTCATTGAATGCACATTACATTCTGTGTTTTAAGAATCCTAGAGATAGAGTGCAAATTAGGTACTTGGCTAGACAAATATATCCAGACAGTCCGAAATTCATCGACGAAGCGTACCATAGACCTGAGAACTACCCTCAACAACTGCAAGTCAGACTCTCCGCTCTACACCAGAATAGCCAATCTCTTCACTGCGATGGAACGAGTCACCACACCCTTTGGTGAGACAATCATCGTATTCCTGGAGGTGACCTTCGCGATCGGGGACGACGCTACGAAAAATCCACATGGCTACCTACTGATAGACTTGAAACAATCAACGGACGAGAATATGCGAATACGCAGTTGCTAATTTCGTTATCAGTAGTAATCATGTCATGCTTGCGGAAGGACGCAGCTCTGCTTACGGCTTTCATACACGCAACACCCAAGCGTAAAGCGCTGTTAAGGTGTGTTACAAGGGCCGCATTCGCTCAGTGTGCGAGTGTGCTTACAACGTGTTGCGAGGTAACGTTCCTCTGGCGAAGAAGGGTAAAAGTCAGTTAAGCAAACACAAGGCGGCTCTACGATGATTGGTGAAACGTGGCGAAGCCTGGGCAAAGAAACGAAAGTATCTAATACAAAAAGGCTGTGGACTTTTTATACAATTACTTTTGAGCGCAGTACTACAAGCGGCATTGAGTAGTTAAAAATGGCTAACACCCAGAATCAGTTCTATTTGACATTGCCGGGTAATAGTTCAATGCAATATTATACGAAAAATACAGTTGCAAATTATATAACACATTTACCGAGAGCTATTCGACTGGACGCTAGTGAATGGGAAATGGCACTTGTAGAAGCATGTTATCCTTGTTCATATTTATCAGTCTGTAATGATGAAACAATTGACATTTACATACAACCGCAAGAGGAAGCAAAAAGTGAACCTCAAAGCACTGGAGTTGGTTATGGACAGTAATGTCGATGTAACACCAATAGTGTCATTTACTCCAAATCAAAACTACAGAATTAAGTTACAGACTGGAAATTATTCCAATAATCAAGAATTGTGTGATCATATCAATTCACAAGAACTAGCGTTTACTGTTGAAAACTCATATAGCAAATTCATTGAAATATCGATGGGAAATGATCTTGAAAAATTAAATTAAGCCCAACATTAGTGCTTCAATTGGGGTTTCATCCAAATGAATTGACACTGGAAGGTGATGCAGTTAACAAAAGCATCCGATCGCCCAACATTTGTCTTGCCTTACCATCACACATGTACGTATATTGTGATTTAGTCGAACCGCAGATGTTCGGCAATACAGTCGCACCATTATTGAAAATTGTCAATGTATCTACGTCTAGTTATATATATGGGTTGCATAAATCAACATCATTCATCGATCCGCATTATGTACCTGTTATAAATAGATCTTTTGATGGTGTGGAAATTGACTTAAGAGATAGGACGTCATTTGCCATTCCACTTTGGAACGTCGTACGTGAAGTTACACTTTAGAAAATTTTCGCGTCATTATAAAAATAGAGCACGCAAAGAAGATAGTAGTTGTACCGCAAGAGTTGATTGATCGATTGCAAATAAATGCTACTTATAAAAACCCGACTAATCTATCCAGTGCAAACAGTCTCGATGCAGAGATGCAACAAATATTGATTAACAAACATATGGACGATAGTTAAAAGTGGAAATTATACAAACAAGCGTTACATCGCTTCTTGCATATTGCCACAAATAAACGCAAACAGATTAGCATACCAATCGTGGAGACGGGAGGGAATGAACGTAATCGTCGAATGCATACCGCTGTGGAAGGTGGCTATTCAGTGTACATTAATGGTGAAAAATTCCCAGATTAAAATCTAGTGGATATCTTAAATTGTATAGTAAAAGTGCGTATGCGTGATTACACACCACAAGTATGGTAAGAAGTGCTCAATGCATTGAAAGCGATGAACGTGCCAAAGGACTATATGAATAATATAAGAGCGATAAAAGAAATAAATGCTGGATATCGATCATCATTCACAGGAGGATCAGATGATTAAGAAAACCCTTCAACTGAATCATTACTGCGGACACCAATTATAAATCGATTACAATCGGCTAGAGGAAATCGTGCGGCATTTACACCAATACGAACGACAGAGCAGTTTGTTTTTAGACAAGTGGGAACACTTTCCACGATAGGTTTCATTATTGAACGACTGTATTACGATCCAAACGAGCCATCGTCGTATGGTGGTGTAGCTCCTTTTGCGCAAGCTGCAAGACCAGTTTCAAAACGCTAAGTGATTGAATGTTTACTAACACAGGACAATTACACTTTGCACAAACCAGCACGTAAAAGTTTCCCGCGCAATCCGTACATAGTGTTTGGTCCATTTGAATTGTGGCAAGCGGACTTGGAATATATGCGTGGTCTTAGCAAACACAATCATGGTGTCAACTACTTATTGACTGTAATAGACGTGTTTAGCGAACGCCTATTTGTGAGGGCGTTGAAGAGTAAAGTAGGAGCTGAAGTGGCCAATGCTTTCTAGGAGATATTTGCCGAAGCGACCAAGACACCTTGCTGTTTACAAACTGACAAAGGTACTGAATTCACTGGTGCCAAGACGAAAACATTATTCAAACAATACGGAATCATCTATTTCACTACAGAAAATCCAGATGTTAAAGCGGCAAAATGATGAAAATTACAGCGTCTATCGTAAAACCAACAGGATTGCCAATCACCGATGCCGAAGAAGTGAAATTAGTTGGACCCATAAACAATTGATTACATTCATTATTCAGTTAAGTGGATATGTGTATGAATCATAAACTAATTACATCGCAAAACAACACTTGTGCATATCGAGCGTTTATTGAAACATTGACGGATTACGGCTTCGATGCTAGGAAATCGCAATTGACATGTGGTCTATGACAATCAGACGATGCTGGCTAAATGGACAATACTGAGGATGAAAATGACGGACTAAAGGCGAGACGAAAAATGACAAATAAAAGTCGTAAAATCGATATGGTCGGTCATCTACATGTGGTCATGCGTAATCAGAACAAGTTTTTGTTGAAAAGTGAGGAATTGTGATTTAAATTAATCCGATCAAAAGATAATTTCTCCATAATGTCGCATAATGTTGAATACAAGGTGCATATTTCTGATGCGAATCTGTGGATACGAATATGTAAGGTTAGCCCAACTGTGTTGGTGGCACACAGCAAGACGCTTCAGACCGGCACGGCTAAACGATACCAGAGTGGAATTGAAAACATTCACACTGGCGTCGGGAATAAGGAACAAGACTTCGGACAATGTGTTTCTAGGTCAAGTACCGAGACGAATAATTGTCGGATTGGTCACCAACGAATCGTATAATGGTGATTTCAAAAAGGATGCATATAATTTCCAAAATTTCAAAACCAACTACTTTTCACTGTACGTGGACGGTGAACAAGTGGCGTCTAAACCGCTACAGCCGCAGTATGAAGATGCAAAGGGCAAATATGTCATGGCTTGTTACAGTATATTTCCAGGCTCTGGAATACATTCTAGCGATGCTAGTAATCTGATAAATAGAGATGATTACGATTATAGATAATATCTGATGGCATTCAATCTAACACCGGATCTGTCAGCAAGTGACACTACTCATTGGAACCTAGTGCGTAAAGGTAGTGTACGTATGGAGATTGGTTTTGACAATGCGCTCACAGAGACCGACAACTGTCTAGTATATGCAGAATTTGACAACGTCATCGAAATTGATCGTCATCGCAATGTGAATGTGGACTTTGGCGGTAGAGCATCAGTCGGCAACCAACACTCATACAAGATGGATCTTTTACGCAGAGTACCGCGTAAAAATGTAGCATTTCCTTTTATTTTGGATTTTCAATGTTTAAAGGACAACAATAATGACTACCTTCTGGAGGAAGTGTGTATCTTTGAATTGGACAGCGGTTCACTGTTAATACATTGTATGGCCAAATCACTATTTAATCGAGATTTCTTCACACAATAGAAATTACGTGAAAGCTATTGCCTCACAAAACACTGTCACGGATTGGAATGGGATCAATGTGATATCTGGTCATGTGCTAGAGGAAAAGTTACGAGCATGTATCGCCAAACGACTGATTGACTATGTCAAAGGTGCTGAGAAAAAATAATATGCACGCTTCAATTTTATCACAGATTACTGTACTACTAATGTCATCGATATCAATGATATCGATATCAATATCAATGATATCGATATGTCAATATATTAATGATTGGTTGTGGATCATTATCGTCAACCAATAATCTACTATCAATAAATGCAGTGCGATGTCGCCATCACACATGCAGCTCACACATGATGTGCAATAATCAATTGTGTAACATTACGGGGTTGGTTACATCTAAGTGCAAACATCGATGATGATGATGTGAATGATACCAGTTCCTGCTTCTGTTTTACTACTAGTACTACTTCTGCTACTGACGGTATCGATACAGTAGAATGAATGCTATAGAGATCCAAAAGTATCGATCGAAACTGCCTGTGCAGAATTTTGGAGTCTATGCTGCGAATCATTTACCGCATTATATCTTACCATCTACTGCTATGATTGTGAATACTGATCCAAACAATGAAGATGACACTCACTGGGCGATTTTCTACCTTAACAAATGAGGAGGAATAATTGATTTCTTAAACAGCTACGGTCATCCTCCACATCTACAATTCTACCAAGGATTCCTGAGACGCAAAACTCGTCGCTACCTGTACAACGAGCATCGCCTTCAAAGTGACAACACTCTGGTCTGCGATCAATACTGCCTTTTATACCTGCATTGCTACATCCACTACGGCATGAAGATGATGGACTTTGTTCAGCTCTTTGATGACCCTTCTACTGCTCTTAACGATACACTGATTAGAAGACTCTTTGTACAAGTAAATCCCAATTACATTGTGAAAAAATTGCTTTTCGTTCTCAATAAACTAGTTGTGTACTCGAAAAAAAAAATTCTTTTGATTTTCCATCCTCCTCCTTTATTATTTATATTATTATTTAGTTTACAGACTCAGATTCAATAAAAAAAAGATTAAATTGAGTATTATTGATTTTTATGGGAGTCCTTTTTTACCCTTATGTCTAACTTAAGACTAATTTGGGAATGAAAAATTGAACAAGTATATGGAAGGTGACTAGATTTACTCGTATACATAAATAAATATCAACAAAAATGACTAGATTAACAAGATACAAAACAGATATTGAATGTAAACTATGCGGAATAAGTTTAATGTTTTGAACATAATCGGCAAAGGGGAATGTATCGATACACCCCCTTTAGCTACGTTAACCCAGGTAAAGCAATCTGATCTCATGTTAAATAAAAACAATGTCGGATGCTTTGAACATAATCAGCGAAGGGGGACGTATCGATACACCCCCCTTTAGCTACGTTAACCCGGGTAATGCAATCCGGTCTCATGCTAAAGAAAAACAATGTCGGATGCTTTGAACATAATCAGCGAAGGGGGATTTATTGATTCATCCCCCTTTAGCTACGTTAACCCAGGTAAAGCAATATTAACTCATATTAAATAAAAACAATGGTGGATGAAGGGGTGCGCGAATCCCGTACCCCTTTGAATTATCAATCTCATATGATGTACATCAATGAATCTGGTTAATACTAATTAATATTTTACAGATGTGGATTTATTTAATAAATATGAATTTAATTCATTTATGGACTACATAATAAAATATGAATTTAATTCATCTAATAGAATTTGAAACAAATGTGTAACAAACCTAAGTATAATTAATCTAATAAAATTTGTAAAATATATAACAAAAGCAACTATAAACACACACACGCACACTTTGGTTACTGTTCCGAATCCCTTACACTCATAAGATGTCGCGAAACGATTCCTAATCTACTTCCATCGGTGGTAGCAGAAATGATGGTGGTTGGTAACGGTGACGCCCTTGGGGGTATCCCATAATGTCCCCATGGTATTGTGTCTGGCAAAATGTATCTTTTGTCATCAAATGGCGCCAGGGAGACGTCTCTTATACGGTTTGCGTATATGATACCGTCTGTATCCATGTGAGCTATTCTGATCCTATCTAATCCGCATCGTTCTACCATGTCACAGTGGAAACCGTGCATTTATCGTTTACCATGTTCCAGAATGGTAATTCCAGCATACACTGGTTTGTTCAGGACCACTCGCACCTTTTCAATATTCAGTAGGCCCAGAATTTCAATATAACAAACACGGCTGTTGAAATTCGCCTTGGCCACGTACTTTGTATATATTTTCTGTGAGGCTGCGAGTTTCAGATTTTGGTGTTTTCTAACATTATGGAGACTCATACCATAGATAACATTGACAATAAGGTTAAACATCTCCACTTCGAACTTCTTACTGGCCTGCTGTCTAAGTTCGGTATTCAAAGTCACGTACGGTTTAAACCATGGTGACTGTTTGAAACGCAGTACCCGGTGGATGCGATGGACACTTAATCCGTTCTCCATCATTTGATGAAGATATCGGTAGTGGATTACGTATTCCTCTTTATCCATTAGGGTGGCCATTAGTTTATTCGATCATCATGCTCCGCTGCCAATGATGTCTTTTGATGAGTACGGCAGTTGGTATGCCGGTGCTCTCCACACTTCCGGACAAAACGGTAAGTCGCGATGTTTGTCATGGAGGGATATTCCAGGGAGGGATTTTTGATCTCTGGAATATTCCAGGTCCACCTCCAAAACGTAACCATACTCACCGTCTGCCAGAAGGTTTGCGATGTCCTAGTCGTCGCATTCCGAAAGTGATAACCACTCACAGTTAGAATATGGGAGTGGCTCGGACATTGCCCAACCGTACAGGTTATTAGCGTCATAGTGCATCAATTTCGTATCATCATCATTCTCGTCGCTACTCGTTGATGTGCTCTGACCGTCTTGGTCACCGCCATCTTCTCTTGTAAATTTATTATTGGTGACGACGTTTTGAGTAACGCACTGGGTTAGTACGGCGCGAATACCCTTCTCTAAAAACAAATACTGGCAATTTTCTGCAGGGTATCGAGGACCACGCCAGTCTTGAACAGTATCACGTCCTAAGCGTATGATGGAAGCGTAAGTAATGTGCTGGATCCAAGTTGTAATGTGTTAGACACATATCTCTAAAACCCTCAAACATATCTGCCAACAGTAGGACATCTGAAGGTATATGTCGGCATATTCTCCGAGGGTTGTACAGTTGAACTTGGTTCAGACGCGTTGGGCGTGTGCAAAATCCTCATCTTCGACTGCATCTCCGAAACCGCCATTGGTGGTAGAGATTCCTCGTCAAGTACCTCCATCGATGTGATGTGCTCGTAAGGAAAAATTCTTTTCCGGCGCAACAGGTCAAACTCTTCCTGGTCAGCGTATCGAGCTCGTGTGATATTCATCTCATCGGCAGGCAGAATAGAAGCCAATGTTGCCAATGACTTACCCATCAACCTATAAGAATCATTAAATTGTAATTTAATACTATTCCGCCGGCCTGCGTCGGGATACTGAAAGCGTTTGGAGAAGGTGATTTACTTCTCCTCAGTATTTGCAAGCACATCAATGTCTCCTTTGTCAACTGCGAGCTCTCTCACGATGAAGTGAGCATCGTAGTTTGACAAATTGTTGAGGTACATATTCACAGTTTCTTGTTCCTTGAATTGGAGATTGCAGGATCGATTAACTGCTCCTCTGTACTTGTACGGAGGCGAGTGCTGGTGATCCCTCACCATCACATCGTTGTCACCAACATTTTCAACGATGTTATTTTTGAAAATGTGGCACACAGATGCTTGCTGGAATGATAACTCCTCTTGTTCTGTCAACTGGGGGGGATCACTTGGTATACGTCGACCGTATAACATTTGCCCAATCTTCTGCACGTCATCCCGTACTGATTTGATCAAATGCAGTGCCGCATCCTCGCCTCTGTACAATCGGAGTTTGGAGAAGGTGTTGGACGCTGTATCTTCGTCGTCGCAGTCTCCATCGTTGGCATTTCTGTGATCATCGCGAACGTAGTAAGCGTAAGCGTATGGTAAATGGATATTCCTGACGTTATTTGTTTCACCCACACTATGCAGTCGTCCTACCTGGGCGGTTGCTGGGTCCCAGGCTGGTGGTTTGACTGTGGGAGTCTGATTGAGAGGTCGGTTGGCCTCATGTGACACAAGAGCGTACTCAAAATCTTCATTAATTGTGAATCGCGTTCTTTGAGTGCACTTAAAGTGTTGAAAACGGACCTCCTTCTCTTCTGCTACATCCGTTCTCAAAGGGGCACGATCTGAACAGTCTTGTTGATGTTCTTCCAGACTATCAGCTCACCTGAGGCCTAACCTAGTCGGCTGATTGTCGAAATATGCGAAGCATCTCTTAACATAAATATAAATAGTCGATGTTCTTGACGAGTCAACTGACTAGTCACCAACCTCTCAAAATTAATTATTAGTGCATAGTGGAACATCCTCTCATTGGTCAGGAACAGAAGGTCGAAGTGGTTGGCAAGCTCTTCATCCATGACGCGAAGAGTGTATGCGGTGTGCTCATCTTCTTGGTTGGCATCGTTCCTCTTCTTCTTCTTATGCAGACCATACACATTTACGCTTACACCGGGATTGTTGCGCTCGAACCTGCGGGTTGTGATAAAGTGACGGGAAAAGTGAGATTGGCAAAGTTTAAATTAGCTTGTGCTCGAAGCTCTGCAGTGAAATTATGAGCTCTGAGCTCTCTTCGAATGGGATTTACAATAAACTGAGATAGAATCGAATATTCGAGACATCGTTTGTCCGCATTGTTCTGCACAATAATCACAGCTTTTTTCCTGGCGATATCTTGCGGCAACGGGATGAAGGAGCTATCTCTGAGAGGGTTAAAAACATCTACTCTCACTTCCATGTCTAACACCCTAAGAAAACTCCATCGCGAACCCTTCAATTCACACGTCTCCTTTTCCAACATAATTGTCTGGAGGAATTGCTGGCATATTTACCTCAAGTCTGGTGATTAGAAAAGGGAAGCGTATTTCATTTTGAAGTCCCACTCAAAAGATTCGCCTTGCACGTTCGCGAATTCGCAGATTACCCACAACTGCATCTTGATGGCATTTACCGTTTCTAATTCGCGTCACATGAGTGTAATTAACTGCGCCCGCACTGTGTTGAGGAATTTCATCAAAGAGACGGCTTGATCCGCGGTTTCAATCATACGATAGGATTTCAATCACCCGCGGAATGCCATCTTGAACTCCTCAAAGCCGACAGGAGCCAAGTCGCCAAAGATCAATGGAGGTCCGGCTTCATCGTCGCTGCTACGTGACGATGAAGAAGGCACAGGTGGAGGTGGGTGCAGTCCACTGGAACCGGCGATTTCTGGATCCGCTGGGACCGCACTCTCCTAAAGCCCTCGACAAACATACCACATGTGCCGAGCCAATACGTCCTTCCTCGAATAGGTTTTGCAGCATCGGGCACACGGGAACCCTAGGAAGAGAGACAAAACCACTATTATCTATGTTGTTAATAATAAACTGAAAGATTATTTACATCAATGAGATTTATTTAGATATTTCATGTTAATGTGATATAAAACAAACTAAATGTAAAAAGTGAAAATAAGTACTAACACAAAGCATTTAATGTGATAAAAAGTTATTTCATCTTTGAACGATTTAAAACTTACTTCTAGTACTGAACGATTGTTTTCAACTTTAATGTTATAAATAAATAAAAAGTTAATAAAAATACTACTACGACTACTAAATTGATTCTTACCTCTCGGGGATTCGTTGGATGCGTGGGCAGGAATTAGGTCAGGAGCGTTTGCGGGGCCGACTCTCGGTGGTGCAGCAATATCTGAAAAACCAACGTGAATTGTTAGTCCAACTAATATAAACCATTTCAATACATATATTAATTTGACGAATCATATTATTTGAGCATTTATTCTCTACCTTTTAAACATAATTGGAAATCGGAAATCGGAAATAATTGGAAAAACCTTTACATAATTGGAATCGGCTCTCAGCTTTGAAGCAATACATAAATCACCAACGTGGACTGTTAATACATCTATTATACAAACCTTTCAATGCATATATTGATTTGAAGAATTATATGGTTTGAGTATTTATGCTCTCCCTTCAAAGTTCTAATCTACGATAATGATTATTGATATTTCTAACCGGGTCGGAAAGCAGGATTCTGTGGCTGGGGAGGCATGGTGCTATAAACCGTCATGGTGTGACGTCGTAGATCGTCGGCCCTGCGAAAGCGTAGTTCACACTCTGGCTCAGGACAGACGAACTGATCGCCACCATGCAACGTACGGGCGTGGTGAAGGAGATGGTCTCTCTTCTTGTATGCCATGCCGCATACGGTGCAGGAAAAATGACGGCAGACGTTCATGATCTGAAACAGAGCATACCGAATTATAATGATTTGTAAAGAAAAATTAAAAAATAAGGAAAGGAAGTTGGAGGGTTATGCAAATTACACACAAAATAGGAAATGGAACTATGGAGGACATTGTTTGGTTTTAAAATATCTTAATTAACAACCTATGTATTTAATATTCGGATAAGTCACTAATTATGATATCTAAATTTGCCATTGTCAGCTGATTTCACCGTGCGTGAGGAATAAAATAGACTAAACACAGATTACAGCATATGCATGATGTTTCTATTTTATGTTAAGAGAAATAAAAATATCTAATTTTTGTATAAATGAAGTATAAACCAACACTCTCTATAATAACACATTAAAACATGGTTTAAAGCTAAAGATGTTACTCAAATCCTAAACTATCATGATACAAAACTGACAGTGAATAGCAAAGGAGACTAAACAGCGATAGTGGCTCTAGCATGATGTTGATATTTTAAGATAATAGAAATTTACATGAGTTTGTATAGTGAAATCTAAAACGATATTCATGAAATAAATAAAAATCATTTAGATATTTACTCTTTAGAGCATTATCGATACATAATCTTCAATAGTGCTTATTGAGTTGTTCTCATCATTGTTATAAAACAGTATGTAAAGAGCATTACACCATGAGTCAATGATTACTTTATTATACAATTATTTATAAAATTTAATATCCTTTGTACATTACAACTAATAAAAATAAGAATGAATGTTACTTACGATTAATAATCCAAGAAGAAGGACACAATTCACAGAACAGCACACACAGAAGCGGAGCAAAACTGGGTTACGACTACATAAGGTGAAGTCCAGACCAAGAATGAGCCAGGAGTAGACGTGGAGCGGATTGGTGGGGAGTGCGTGGTGTTTCGGTTCCCACTGGTGGACGCACCTGCGGTGCAGGTTTTACGGGAAAAGACCCTCAGGCTGAGAATGTCAATAAAACACATTGAGGGTTTTGGGTTGGGAAGCTATCGGTGGAGTGTTTCCCATGGGCTGGCGCAGCTGCAACATAGGTGTCGGCACGAAAAAACCCCTTGTCTAATTAATTCGGAGAAGGTTCTGTCGTTAAAGACCACCTGCTGGCCAGTAACTACCCTCCTATGAATTCCCTCCTAGGAATTCGGAGAAGGATCCTTTGTTAACGACCGCCTACTGGGCAATAAATACTACCCTCCTATAATGGAATTCGGAGAATGGTCCTTTAATGGTGATTGAGGGTAATAAAAGTCAACCTCTGTCTGAGAATGCGGATGGATGGCCCCATTTGTCACAAGGTCGTTATCATCAATCACTGTCATGGCCAAGATGGCCGCCGGGGGGGAAATGGCAGAAAAACGAGGGGGGCAAAATGGCGGACAAAAAAATGCGGAGGGCTGTGGTGGTGGGGGGGAGGTTATGCAAATTCCCCCCCCCCGTCCCCCACCGTCGGCAGAACCGGCTAAAGAACCCTACTCATTATTTTAAAATCATCTGACAAATAATCTTTACTTCGTGGGCGATCTGTTAGCATATATTTTACCTTTATAGAAAAGTTAATACTAGGCCAAAGTTTTGTTATTTGAGTGTTGACTAAAATGAAGCAGGACAGTGTTCCTAAAATGCGTGACAACAATAAAAGATTACATCTGATGGCACCGTGGAAAGCGTGTGAGTTTTAAAACAGTATTGTTCTTGTTACTTTAAAGTCTGCAGATTAATTTGACACGTTTTTACGGTAACACAGTACCGTCTACGCCGCCCATGTTAAATTTACCATTTTTAGGTACACATAACATCTTTAAAAATTATCCTAGCAACATGATATTTTTATACATTGTTTAACACACCTTTTTCAACAATACTATGAATCAGTTTTGTTCTAAGGCTAAAAATATTTATTTTATATATTTTTTTTTTAACATAAATATTTTATAGTGTTTTTTAATAAACAAAAACTTATAACTTGGGATGTATCTAAAATTTATTAATTTCCATTCATTTTATTATTTGTTACTATACACAGATGGTACGCAAAAAATTGCATTGAAATCGGTTCATAAATGTGTCTAAAAAGTGTACCAGAAGGCGAAAAAACACAGTTTTCGGTAAATCGCAAAAAAGCCTTAGCCTAGGGTGTCTATATGAGATAAAACTTATATTTCTATACCTTTAAAAGAGGCCAGCACCATAACTAGGTCCATCTTCATCTTCTTCATTTTCAAGCCTTCTTTTAACAGTTTTCTTGGCTTTCCTTTGTATAGGGTAACTACAATGTATAATAATATGCTGAAATACTAATGATCGCTTTGCTGTGAATTGACGTGCGCGGGTGCGAAAAAGAGTGTGTAAGCGTTTATAAAAAAGCAGATTGTTATGGTGAATATAATTATTTTTATTAAGTGTTTGGTATCTAATTATTTGTCAAGAGTTGTATAATAATTTCATGCATTAAAAAAAAAATTGTAAAAAAAACATTTTTTCGGTACTGTGTTACCTTAATGAAACAAGTATTTTTATAACTGAAATATCTTCATTAATGAAACAAGTATTTTTATAACTGAAATATCTTCAAACTTGACTTCCGTCGTCGTTAAAATGTTTAAGAAAATTTATCAAGCAATTTTGTCTTTACAATTTGCTAGTTGATATATTTGTTCTGGGCTTAACATTTTGGTTTCAAAGATATGTCTTCAAATATTTTTCTAACAGCTAAAATGGTACAGTATTCCGTTTTATTATCATTAGAAAATGTATTAAATTGAATTTTGTTAGTTGGAATAAAATTAATAATTTCATAATAAAATAACTTAGTATTTTGCTTGGACAATGATAATTATTCTTTTAAATTCCGTAATTATTTTCTTAAATTCTACGTAGACAAATTAAAGATCTATTAGGAACTGAAGGAAGTTTTTTCGATACAGTAAACCATTTAGTGTAATACAATAGTTAAATTTCACCTCTTAATTTCATATAAAATAAGTCTAAATCGTTTGTCAGCTTTATTAAATTATTTAATAAATATAAAGTTAATTTATATTCAATTATTTATGAATATATTTTACCTACCTATTTAGTTTATCATAATTTTACCATTCCACTATTACTGGAGAATAATAAACTTGTTGACGGTGTTTTATACAAGACACCATACTGCGAAAATGTTTTGCAACAAAACTACTGAGTACGGGACAAATTTATAACTTTCTTTTTGAAGTCGATTGGAAACCGTTATCTTGTCAGAGCTCATAGTCAAAAAGTATACAACTCAAAGATTATCACTTATAAAATCTACATGAAACGTGTCTTGTCCAATGTAAGAATACCGAACGGTTCTGAAATTCTAAAATAGACAATCGCTAAAAACATATAAAAATATTAATCCTTCCAGCACCCTAGAATATATAGTATATTTTTCTTTCATTGAAGGTTAACATCAATCAACTCTGTCACTAAGACTGTCAACAGACTCACCAGGGACAAGGGCCAAGTCACAGTAGGGCGAAGTCTGCCCGCTGTAGGGACAAACCCTTATCGAGCTATACACGTCCTTCATGTCTTGAATCAGTCGCTGAAGCTGAAAATGAGCAGGATTTTAGAAATAAATTATTCATTTCAATCTATATACTGAAAGCTACGTAAAATGTAAAATACCTTCAAGTAGTTGCATAGGTTCTTAGAGAGCCGCCAATTTGTTTTCCCACACAAAAATAACAAAACCCGCACGTGACATACCTTTAATTAAAATTATATGTTACGCCTGTTTGACGAATTGTTTTAATAGTGGGCTCCAGTCACGAAACATTTTATTTTCTACCTGCTTACACCATAAAGCCAGTGTTAACTTTCAAAGCCCGTCCCTCCTCAACGGATTATCCGATATCGATGATTTATGGCTCGTTTTAAAAAGAAAAAAATACCTTGCCATTTCAGTGAGCAAAATGTTGATATCACAAATAATATTTGTTCAATAAAATCCCAAAATATTCTATGTTTACGGTGAACTATTTGTTTTATCGGAATTCTGCTCACTGAAATCGCTAAGTATGTTTTTTTAATTTTTTTTTTTAACATTAAAACTTTGAAAGCCCAGTGAAGCGGATCTATGAAATTAGGTTTATTTTGGTCCGCAAAGTAAAATCTATAGAGGGTAAGGCTTTTGATTTATACAAGACATGTAATAGAAATTTAAAATCGATGGGAAAAAATATGTTATAAATATAAATACCCTAGTAAGGTCTGGATCGGAGAGCGCAGATCGCCCTCTGGTGACCAAGATCTTGAGCTGGCGGTTGATCTGTGGGTCCGTGAACCGGGACCACGCGAACGTCGACGCCTTCTTCCACGACGCTTTTTCGAAACGCGACTGTCTCTCTTGTTCTTCTTTCTGATAGAACAAATCTTTCTAAGTGTCTTCGACACCAGAAGTTTCCGGGCGCCATTTCAGAGTTTTTCCCATAAGACCAATGTTAACTTTGTGCCTCCGTTACTCCTCACCTGATCGTCACGTACAATTCATTTTGGTGTAAAATTAAAGGTTTCGTCCTCCTCTAGTGAAATACAATTTCGAATTAAAAGGCTTTTACAAGTTAATGAGAAAATGTACAGTAATATAGTTGAAAATGAAACAACATATTTTGAAATCGTTATGTCCAAATTAAGAAAATTTAAAATGTAATTCTCTTGAGACCTTCTTACACCTTAATTTTGACACTTAAACGAATGTTTTGTGAAATTTGGGTGAGGAGAAACGGAGGTACAAATAAGTTAACATTGGCCTTATGGAACAAAGTTCCAAGATGACATCTGGCATCTGGCGGTGATGAAGACTCTTCAAGGTGCATGTTAAGCAAAGTATCTGTCATATTGACTCCATTTTATTATTTTCCACAATATTCAATTGGATTCTTGATAATTAATTGCTTACAACAATAAAAAATA
The DNA here is from genome assembly GCA_963675035.1 of Allygus modestus. Lineage (NCBI taxonomy): Eukaryota > Metazoa > Arthropoda > Insecta > Hemiptera > Cicadellidae > Allygus > Allygus modestus. The sequence goes on along the minus strand of OY776113.1, from coordinate 41,684,397 downwards.
AAACGGGTTATTAATTTTAAAATTGTGAATAGTATCGTTTGGAATTAAAATTACCAAACAGTATACATAGTTCTAAATGCAAATGTTTTTAACGTGAAATATACAAATAAACGTTAAAATCAGTTATATGCCCCCGAAATATAAATTTCATTCTTTAAATGTATGCAATTTAATTTTTAGTATTTAATGCTAAAGAACATTTATACTATTCAGTTAAAAGTATTATTAACCAAACCTTTATTTATTAAATAAACCACTAGCTGATATTGGTAACCTTTTTATCGCTTTATTACTTGTTTATATAAATGTATAAATATAAACTGACTTCATTTTAAATTAAATAGAAACCCCCTCAAGTTGAGTTAATGAACGTAAAACGCAAGTTTGGTGGCAAATGAAGAATTCTAAGTAGTAATAAGAGGTGAACAAAATTGAAACGAACCATTCTCATCTTGTTATAGTCAGTTATGTTGGTGGAGTAGGTCCACTGGGCAGTCTTGACGCGGAAACAAGTGTCTGTCGCCTGGTCCTCGTACTCCCTGAGGAACTGCATGGCATCCCCCACGTTGTCGTTCAGACCCTAGGACACAAGGAAAAAGCCTTGTTGTAGACCCTATAATCAACGCGCTTCAGAAAACAACCCTAATTCAGTTTATCACAAAACCTCTTATAACGTTTCTCACAATAAGATTCATTGTTATATAACGTGTTTCTTACCTTATAAACCTTGATTAATTAAAAAATATACTTTAATTTTGGAAACCAAGTATCCATCATCAGGTTGAACCTCTAGAACGCCATGATAAATTTAAAAATTAATTAATTAATTCAAACTTGATTCTCGAAAATATAGTACAATAGTTTTTGGACACTTTTATGTTAAGTTTTATTAACTGTTAAAATTTTTTTAGGATTCACAAATTAATAGATTTAACATGCATTCTCTCTTGGCACTACACATTGTTCTGGCTGGAAATACATCTCTCAATTTTTAACTTTATTGTGACTGGGTGTTCAAAATGTTGGTGGTACAAACGATATTTGTAAGATATAGTATATAATTTATTTATATTGGCAACGATATCTTTATCCTGAATCGAATTTACTTCTTATTTGTTGGCTTTGTTTTTGATTTATCTATTAAATAGCAGCGAGTAGTATCGGTGTGAATAAAAGCCCAGCTAATTGAGATTCTGATTGAATATAACTTTTCCTCTTTGTGTACCCGATCATTGTAGTATTTTGATGTTGGACAGCGCAAATTAATCTTCAAATTCATATAATTCAAATGCTTCATTGATTCCAGTAACACGGATAGATTCAACATAATATTTTAAGAACTTACATGAACGTAATATTGACCTTCTGCATGTTGAATACAATACTACTAACGATAGGCTTATAGTTTCCAACCATTTTAAAAAGGTTTATACCATAACCTTTATATCGACAAGAGCAAAGACCGATCTTTTCAAAGAAGGTCAACTATGGTCTCAAGGCCCCCATTATCTTCGACTACGTTCTACCTCCTAATGCGTCCTCATCATTCTTCGATCTTGATTCTAAGAATGTTTCTATGTTGCGACCAATTACCTCTGCACCCATTAGACGTCCATGTCGTGCGCAAAAGACGGAGGACGGTTCCACCAGATCTTTGGTAATTGTCGCCATTGTCTTGTCACTTTTGTTTGCAAGAGGTGGACTATGAAGGCAAGTGCGCTGGCGTCTGCCACGCGCCTGCGCCGACGCCTCGCACCGACAGCGACTTCGCGCAAGCGCAAACAAACCATTCGTCTCGGAGCGCGTGCGCAATAACTTGGCTCGGAGAAATTCAATTTATGAGTTATTATACAATTCGATTCGATTAATTCGATTCGATTTATTTAAACATTCTATTCTATTCCGTAAGTTTGCTATTCGTTAGTACATACGTTGAAAAACATCAATTAAAACTGAATTAAATAATTTCAAGGTTTGGTTTCAAAAACATTTTTATCAGCTGATTTTTATTTAACCTATTAAAAAAAAAATGTTTTAAAGAAGGTAAAATATTGTTTACTCAATAAAATAAAAATTAACAAGTTTGAGGAATATAACAAATATTAAGAATGTGTAAGACTTACGAAGGACAACAAATTAGCTAGTTACTTTATTTATATTGTTATCGGAAATGTCGTAATACTCTGATAGTCATGCATAGCCGATCGACAAGTTTAATTTATCGTCTTGGGACGTTTATTCTAAAATAACTTGTTACATTTACTAGATGTTTAAAAACTTCAATATGAACTAACCCCTTTATTCTGAACTTCCAACACATAAAGACAGTAACTGACAACTGAAATACTCTATTTTCTTAATTTTGTACACAAATGATTAACCAGTGACTCTGAATTGTTGGATCCTCCCTACCCAAGGAAATTCGTAATGTGCTTTCTTCCTTCGCCTCTTAGTTCTGTTGTCTTGACGATTTAAGTTACACATAACCAACACTAAAAAATCACAGGAGAAAATTTTTAAAATTAAACTACTCAGATTGTAATCAGAACTATTGACAAACATGTTCAAATTCAAATTACAAACATACGTAAATTAAAATTTGGGCAAAATTCCATTACAGTATTTTTTTGAGTAGTGTTCTTTCGTAACCTTTTTTAAGTAACCTATTTATAGAGTTAGCATTAAAGGCAATAAATAATTAACTAAGAATATCTTTTGATTCAATAATTTTGAAAGAATATGAAAGTGTTTTTAGAAGGAGTTTTGTTTTGACCACACCTTGTATTTACCGAATCTGGAGCGAATAGTCATAGAATTTCTAAGAAAATGGGAATTGAGTTGAACTACCATTTCAATTTTTACCATTTATGTCCATAATATAGGCTTTAAAAATAGCGGTATTGTACCCTAATGCATAAAAAAAATTAACGAAAGTCCCTACACAAGGGGTGTTCTATCTGTAACATAATAATTCAACTGTATCAAAAATATACATAGAATGATTAAATTAGTTCTATGCATTAACCAATCAGTTTAACTAATCAAATGAGTTAAACCAGTTGAAATTAAACTTCAATTATTTTATTATTACAGTATTCACTTCAGTTTCATTATCAACCTTAACCTAGGTCGTGTCCAAGAGCATTTCAAAAATAATCATAATTATCAAACTTACAATGTAAAATGGTTTGATCCGTTATCGGAGGTTAATTTTGGTAACATATTTCATCAATAGGGCGAAATAAGGAACTCCAGATTTCCAACAGAACGCATATTTTACTGTACTCAATGCCAATTCGACATTGGGGGTTTCAGATGACGAGTCTAAGTTTGGACGTAGCCCTATAGAGGAAGTAATAATAAAAAATATATCAATCTGGAAGATTCTATCAGTAGAAGTTTTTACCACCTTCTCGTGATACGCCAACTAAACGAGAAGGATCCACATTTATTTTTATAAATAAATAACGATAATTATTCATTCACTTAAAGTGATCGTAATGTTTGATAGACTTTGAACGTTGATTGCGGTGGAAAATACACGATTATCCTTTAAAGGTCAACTGTGATTATAACAGTCAATTTTCTTAAAGCCCAATCATTATTCTTTATCATTCAAAAGATCATAACCGAACAACAACGCGAACCCTATTGCATTTTAGGTTGCATTTTGAAAATTATATCTATTTGTAGTACCAACAACAGTTTTATTTTTTCATCATGAGTATTTCAATAGATATGCAATAAAACCGATGATCCTCAATCCCAGGCCATGACTTAGTTTGTCTGGGATTGACAGATTTTTATTTTCATTTAAGCTTTGTGAACTATATTAATACTTATACTCATGACCTCATACTGAGGTTATGAGTTACTAATGTGGCATAATTTCCCTTCAGGTAACTGTGTAATGTTGTTATATCTTGCTTTACAAAGCCTTTCACCTTCTTATATGTATATATACGGTTAGAGTAGAATAAATCTCCTTCCTAAATTATAACTGAGTAAAATAATGTTAACACTTCAAAATGATTAATCTTCTTTGTAAATTGTTAGCATGTTACTCACGATTGGTAAGTGAAGTACTGGGTATTTTATTACACTAATATTGTTATTAGTGAATTTACTATGGAAAAGTGAACTATTAGCATGACCTGCACGGTGAAACTTAAGCCCGGAACCACCATAGAAATTCCTAACGTGACCCCCTGAACACGTTATGGGGGATCGTTAAAAACAATTTTATATATAAATATAATTATATATATATATATATGTGTTTGTAAGTGTGTGTGTGTGTGTGTGTGTGTGTGTGTGTGTGTGTGTGTGTGTGTGTGTGTGTGTGTGTGTGTGTGTGTGTGTGTGTGTGTGTGTGTGTGTGTGTGTGTGTGTGTGTGTGTGTGTGTGTGTGTGTGTGTGTGTGTGTGTGTGTGTGTGTGTGTGTGTGTGTGTGTGTGTGTGTGTGTGTGTGTGTGTGTGTGTGTGTGTGTGTGTGTGTGTGTGTGTGTGTATGTGTGTTTGCACTCTAGCGGTCGCATTTTTTGTCCGATTTACTTCAAATTTGATAGGGACATTCCTTTTTGTAATCAGTTGGACAAGTTCGTTGGGCAAAACAATCGGAAAACTCTAACCCTATTTTTTGAGTAAATCTTGAATTTTGAGTTTTCGGGCCCAAAAAGGGTCAGAAAAGCCCCTAATGTAAAGACAAGGCATATTAAGTTATAGGAAATAAAAAGGCGGAAATTTTAAGCCCTCCCTCATAATTCTAGCACCAATATTTACTGAGTTATTAAAGAAAATAAACATTGAGTAAACACAGTACGTTGTCTTAAGGGGATTTTACATTGGAAAAGGCTTGATTGGTTTTTCATATCTTGATGTAGATATATCACTCCTAATACCCCTATACCGATTTTTTATCCTGATGATACCTCCTCCTAAGCTTTAATGCACAACATTGCCATGCGAATACTGGATTTAAATAGAACCAGGTGTATCAGAACAGCCAAAAAATCTAATATTTTCCATTTTGCTAAATATCACACAAATAGTTGTTTAAACCCGTTATTTGATTGTTAAAAGTTTTTAATGCGGAAATTCACTTCCCTAACGTCAGCGTGCTGCGTACGAACTCGTTTAAATTTCAGAGTCTGTTACATTTTATTGAATGGTTTGTGTCTCTGTTCGCTTATGCATATTAAACAAAATAATATACAGATCTTATAATATACGTAAGATATTTATTTATACCAGTGTTCGTTAAATACTTGATACAACTATCATAGATTGTTTCTTAAATAAACAAATATCAAACACTAAACTTGCATTATAACACATTTATTTTTCTCTATATTTGTTATAATTTTAAAACCATTACAGAGATTATACACAGGGTATTTCCGAACTCATACCAGAAACTTCACGATAAAATAACCTGTTTCTGAGGTTAAAATAAATATAAAATGCATAAACATAGGACCTATCTCGCTCCATTTTCTGTCTGCAAATCTGTGTCTTTATTCGTCAATACATTATATCTTGAGAACCACTTTAGGCACTGAATTGATACTTGGCACGTGAGATACACCTTAATAGAAGTAACAAAAATTCAAGCCAAAAAATAATAAGGTTTAGAAAAGTTAAATATCATTCATTCCAAAGCTAAATAGTTGCAATTGTATAAGTAAAATCGTGCGAAATCTGTTAAATTATCAGAAGTGACCACACCACGTCTTTATTCTTGAAAAATTTAAATTACACAGCTATTTGTTGAATAATATTTAAACATCGTTATCACCTATCGTTCAAAGTCCATCCAACATTACGATAAATTTAAGTGAGTGGATAATTATCGTTATTTATTACCAGTTTATGAAAATAAATGTGGATCCTTCTCGTTTAGGTGGCGTATAACGAGAAGATGGTAAAAACTTCCACTGATAGACACCTCCAGATTTACATTATTTTATTATTACGTTACAACTTAAAGATTTTCATTTTTGTATTAAAAGTTTGTAAACAATTTGCCGTTTTCAATATATTAAGGTTACGGTGTAAACAATTTTAATGACCGCCTTTTTTTAAACGGTAAAAGCTAGTAACGACAAATTTAAAACCAAATTAGTGTTAAAGAAGAGTAGGAATCCTGCTAGGTTTAAAGTAAACCTTAAGTGGTTCCTAAGATATCATGCAATAATTTAAAAAGACATACAGACGCATAGATGGGAAGCGGAGTGAGATGGGCCCTATGTTTATATAACATCTTTTGACGGTTTTCACCCCATGAGGTCGGAAACGTCCGGTTGACATCCATTTGACATTTTAAAACATTTAAAATTAATAAACATGAATTGTGTTATTATTTTCTTAGTTTGGTTCAGTATTATTTAAAATTTGCGTTGCTAATACAATAATTTTTAAACGTTATTTTGTATGTGTTTTGTTCTAAACATTTAAAGCGTATCTTTATTTATTGTGTTCCTAACTAAGATACATATTTAACAACAATGATGTACGTAGCAACAAACAGTTTCGATATGACAGTCAATTTATAAACCGAAAATATATGTCCTTAATATATTAAACTGTTTATAATTGGCTCTTAAATTGTTTACAATTTTCTGATCATGCAGGTTTGCTACGACAGCTATTTATTATATTAATCCACCAAATTTTCCAAAATATATATTTCTGAGCCGTACTACTTCCTAAGCAAAATTAAAACATTGTCTAATCATCGATATAGGTAAAGGAGTTAGTATATAATTAATTTAATATTTTCTCCCAGCACAAATTTTTCGAACATATTTTCTACACCCTACTGCTATTCTAAGTAAAATTAAAATACTGTACACTCACTGATAGTTAAAGGGATTAGTTTCTAATTATAATTAATTTAATACTTTCTCCATCTACAGAGTAGGTCGAAACTTACCTGGGAGTAGGCGAGCGGCAGCACGGCGAGGCAGAGCAGAGCGAGCATGTCCTGCACTGCTTGTCGCGTGGCTAACAATTAAGAATGACGGGGACGGAGGAGCCGTGGGCCGCACCGTGACCATAACAACATGAGGGGAGCACTACCGTGGCGCTCTCCCGTTAGCGTGATCGCTGGCTCGTACCTTACCCCCCCTTCCCACTGGGGCCAAACTATAGGGGCCCCGCCGTGAAGAAGTCGGACTTTTTTGGGCCTTTTTTGGCCACTTTGTGTAGGTTAGAGGAGACGACATCCCCATAGAAGTATTGCTATACCACGAGAGGGGCTCAAAGAAATTAAGTTCTCACACGAGTTTATGACTCAAATGTGTGGCTTTCAATCTATAAGTTCAATGATATATAAGATTCCCCGTCGCAGTAAACCTGCGTACTCAGCAAATTTCCAATGTATATATATATATACACTTTTGAACGAATGGCTTTTTTGGCATCTGGGGACCTTAAAACGAACGTAACCATACGAGTTTATCTCAATTTAGTTCAAATATTATAAAATAGTAAATACTCTAAACTGCAAAAATGGAAACCTGTGAAAATATCTGAACACATGACAGCAGCCATCAGCACCACAGAATCTGACATTTTGGTTGAAGGAGCGCAGAACGTCAACACTATAAGGCACGTGGATCACAATTACTGATGTGCTCCCTGAGGATATCGAATAGTCAGCAACTAGCGAACAATTCAAAACTAAACTGAAGAAAATGTTGGTATCAAAGGCTTTTTACTACGTTCTCGAGAAACCAGTGAGTCATTACCACCACCAAAAAACCAAAAACAAACAAAAAAACAAACCACAGACAAAATAAGATGTTACCCCTCAATAACCAACTCCCTATATCCATCAGCAACGTCCAACGTCAAATAAAATATATAAAAAAAACAAAAAACAAAAAGCCACTACTAAAGAAGAGTATGAATCTTGCTAGTTTTCACTTTGAGAGTTTTTTTTTTTTGTGGCTTGTGTTGTCTCTGTTTTTTGATATGGTTGGTCGGTGGGGTAATGTGCTTTGTGGTGGTGGTGGTGGTTGTTGGGGGTGCCTTTCACTTCGGCAACTAACTATGATATGAGTGAGAAGAGTGGATGTAATCACTGATTCATGTATGAGTGTTGAGAGTGAATGTGTAGCTTGGCTTGTTTTTAGATCACTTCAAATTGACGATTGCAATGCATGTCACTGTCATGTATAATTGTGTATGGCACTGCCTTAAGAAACACAGAATATTATTATTATTACTGTATTATTATTATTATTATTATTATTATTATTCTATTAAGCTGAACGCAAAAAAATAAAGCTATAGTTTTTAAAAATCCAAGAGCTATTATAAACAGGAATTTGTGTATTAGTTTATTCAAAAGAGTGTTTGAAAAAGGAAAGTAAGCCTAGGCCTACATTCAACTGTAAATGTCAATCCTTGTTTTTCTGTCAAAATATAAAGCACCTAGGTATTTATTTGGATGCTGATATGAAATTCAGTACGCGTATAACTGTAATAACAAAGTTACTTAGGGTAATGCTGTATACAATTTCTCTAGGTTAAGTATTTTTTCTCCTGTTAATATTAAAAGAATCATTTATTTTTCAATGGTCCAGAGTATTGTGTATTATGTAATTTCTATTTATTATTTGTCACCGGATTATATAAAATTGCAGTTAAGAAATGTTTTAAGTCGAATAGTAAAAGTGTTATTTAACAAAATTCCTCAAAATCTGTTGGGAATATTTTGTCATTTGAAGCATTGGCTAAATATACTGATTTATGTAGGTATTATATAGAGAGTATGGAGAATATAGAGTAATTAATGATGTAGGATACAACTTAAGGCATAAACAATATAGAGCCGAAAGGCACTTTAATAATTATGGACAACTAATTCCAGAACATAGCTAGAATACCAGCTCTGTTAAATTCCTTACCAATTGAGTTGAAACCATTGTCTAATCAGAATGAACTTAAAATCAAACTGAAGACATATTTTACAAACAACCCCTGAATATATGACAGCAATACAATATAATGACAACCCTAGATAATGTTATATACATAGTTATAAACAATTTTAGTACAAAACATGTTAAAAAATAATATTTACACGTAGGTTAGTTGGTTAGTACATAGACTGAGTTTAGTAACAAAATAAGATGGTAATCCAATTAAGCTAAGCACATATTAACAACAACAACAGGGAACACATAAGGAATCAAATGATAAACATACTATAGGCTATAAGTATGTTTCATTTATTAAAGGTAACTTTTACTTCAAGGCAGTTGAGAGCATATTGACGAGATCTGACATAACCTCAAAGATGTTGTTTTTGTGTCGGTAAGCAATCACTGAGCTTTATATGTTAACACCCAAAGCCCGCCCCTCCAATGTTATAACAGCCGACAAAGCCGCTAAGGGAGTGACTCCCCTTAGTAGGCTTGTGCCCAATGTCGGTGGACCGCTTGCCTGCAAACGCCGCCTGCTGTCCAGTCAGTCCTTCTGTATGGAGCTGAGATCTGGGCCTATGCCCTGGAGAAGCGAGTTTATCGAGACCGGCTATCCCGCGTCCAGCGTCGAGGTGCCTTGCGCGTCGCATCTGCTTACCGCACGGTTTCCGAATCGGCAGTGGTGGTGATCGCCGGCGTCATCACCATCTTCTATCTTGCGAGGGAGCGTCAGGCGATCTACCGGAGGAGGCCCGAGGTTGGCAAAGAGACCGCTGCCACTGAAGAGCGAGACCGCAGCTTCGACTGCTGGCAACGCGAATGGGAAGCCGAGTCTCGAGTACGATGGACCGCCAGGCCCAATCCGGGCATCCGGCCATGGGTTGAATGGCATCATGGCGAGGTCGATTACTTTGTGACTCAGCTTTTATCGAGTCACGGGTACTTCCGAGCCTATTTGGGCAGGATGGGGAAGGTTGCCAGTTCGGGCTGTCTGTATTGTCCCGGCATGGCAGACACGGCCGAGCATACGTTCTTCCACTGTGATAGATGGCACGCCCGCCGAATCTCGCTCTCTATTGAGATCGGAGAGGTTATCACTCCCGACAAGATCCTGGAGACCTGGAACTGTGTTAAGCGCTTTACTGAGGGCTTCCTTCGAGCAAAAAAGGTCGATCTGGATCGGCCGTAACTCCCAGAATACCCCCTGGAGGAAAGCCCTAGTGGCGTGAAACCTAGCCCGAAGGAATGTGCTAAACAGTTCCAGGCTAGTATTCTAGGAGATGGTTTTTTTTTAGCCGGTAGTCCGCAGGACAACGAACTTGCGGTAGTCCGGCACTACTGAGAGGACAACAAGCCGGACTCTCAGTGTGCGTAAATGCATTTTACCCTCCTCCCAGGAAAAAATTATTATTATTATTATATTAATGAGACCCGTCTTGTTGGCTATGCCGACGACGTCGCAGCCCTTATCTCAGCAAGAAGCTTTGAGCTTGCTCAGCTCAAGCTGGATTTGGTGATGCGAATGGTCAACCTCTGGATGCGGGATCTCGGCTTGTCCCTTGCTCTCGACAAGACACAGATCGTGGTTCTAACCAAGAAGCGGATCGAGACGATCATCTCGTTGCTAGTCGGAGACCTCGAGATCGAGGCAAAGCCTGCTGCAAAGTACTTGGGAGTGATGATAGACTGTAAGATGAGCTTCGGCGAGCAGATCCGGCGCACTGCCGACAAAGCCGCCAAGGGGATCGCTTCCCTCGGTAGGCTAATGGCCAACGTCGGCGGACCACGTTCCAGCAAGCGTCGGCTGCTTATGTCTTCAGTCATTTCCGTCCTCCTGTACGGAGCCGAGGTTTGGGCTCATGCCCTCAGTAAGAAGTGCTACAGATACCAGCTGTTGCGCGTTCAGCGAGCAGGAGCTCTGCGAGTCGCATCTGCGTATCGCACAGTCTCCGTGCCGGCCGTTTTAGTGATTTCCGGGGTTATCCCCGTCCATTTGCTGGCACGCGAGCGACAGGAAATCCACCGCCGGAGATTTGAGGGTGACAGAGCGATCGTCGCCCCCGAAGAACGAGAGCGCACTCTTACTGAGTGGCAGGCCAGTTGGGAGTTCGAGTCGAGGGGTCGGTGGGCCGCGAGTCTGATTCCGGACGTCCGCATATGGACAGAGAGGAAGCACGGCGAGGTGCGGTACTACGTGATCCAGCTTTTTTCGGGTCACGGGCATTTCAGAAAATTCCTCCACCAAATAGGGAAGTCAGACAGCCCCAAATGTATATAATGTCTATTGTTGTTGTTGTGTACCGGATCAGTAATAGACTTTTTTTAAAAAAGGTTAACGTACCTGATAGTCTGCCGTCTGATCCAAGGGTTACCCTTGCAGGATTACGCACGTTTCGACAATAACATTGTCATCTTCAGATCCACTTGTATAAAACTTATCTTGCCTTTAACAAGTGCGTTGAAAGTTTAAAAAACGATACACGAACATAAACACAAACACTGTACACGGACACGAAATTACGGGCATGACAAATTGTAGGCCTCCTTTTAACATTTAACAAACAGGACGGATAGGAGGCGCACTGGTCGTATGTCGAGACTCAACTGAAGATGGAAGTTCGTTTAGTGTTGACCTTTTTCCTGTCGATGTATAGGCTGCGGCGTTATCTAACTTGATACTAGTTTCAAAGAGAATGTTTTACTGGAGGGTGTTTTTGTCATTGAGCAGGTCGTCTGGCCTGGTTTCCGTTGCTTTATAGATCTCGAATTGTTCTAAAGTTGTCATTATCCTGCCTTTTTGACATATTTGAAGGGGGTTTAATTTTTCTTTCATGCCTGTGTAAACGTGATTAGTATTTACCAGATGGTCGGCGAAATTCGATTTTTGGATAATGTTTTTCTTTTGGAGGTGTTCCTTAAATCTTTTAATAAAGGGCCTGCCTGTTTGACCAATATAAAATTTGTCACAGTCACTACAAGTTATTTTATACACTCCAGTTTTATTGCATGTGTCCTTATTATTGTTCTTTTTAGTGGTAAGGAGTTTTTGAGTTTTGTAGTGGTTTTAAAAGCCAAACTTTTGTCTTGTTTTTTCATTTAATTTTTTATGGTGAGGGGGAGGTTTTCACCAAATTCAACTGAAACATACTTTGCCTGTTGCTTAACTTGATCTGTCTGTACTATTGCTTTTTTCCGATTTGTTTCTTGGTTAAAATATCAATTAAATTAGGGCTGAACCCATTTGACACTGCTATATATTTCATGATGTTCATCTCATTTTCATAATCTTCGGGGCTTAGTGGCACTGTAAGCACTCTATGGATAAAACTATTGTAAGCTGCTAATTTGTGTTCAAAAGGGTGGTGGGAAGTTTCATGGATTGTTATGTCAGTGGCAGTTGGTTTTCTATAGATATTGAACGATATTAAACGATACATTATCTTTGTTTTTTTGTCTAATAAATTAAGTTTGTTTTTGTCTTCTAATTCTATTGTAAACTTAAGTTGTGGGTGGACGTTATTCAGATGGTTGCTTAGGAGTTGCAGTTGTCTACCATTACCATCATACAGAACAATAATGTCATCAACGTATCTGAAATAGAATATTAATCTGTCTTTGTCAGATCTCTGTACAGAAGATTATGAAAATGAGATGAACGTCATGAAATATATAGCAGTGTCAAACGGGTTCAGCCCTAATTTAATTGATATTTTAACCAAGAAACAAATCGGAAAAAACAATAGTACAGACAGATCATGTTAAGGAACAAGCAAAGTATGTTTCAGTTGCATTTGGTGAAAACCTCCCCCTCACCCTAAAAAATGAAATGAAAAAACAAGACAAAAGTTTGGCTTTTAAAACCACTACAAAACTCAAAAAACTCCTTACCACTAAAATGAACAATAATGACACATGCAATAAAACTGGAGTGTATAAAATAACTTGTAGTGACTGTGACAAACTTTATATTTGTCAAACAGGCAGGCCCTTTATTAAAAGATTTAAGGAACACCTCCCCAAAAAAAACATTATCCAAAAATCGAATTTCGCCGACCATCTGGTAAATACTAATCACGTTTACACAGGCGTGAAAGAAAAACTAAAACCCCTTCACATTTGTCAAAAAGGCAGGATAATGACAACTTTAGAACAATTCGAGATCTATAAAGCAACGAAAACCAGGCCAGACGACCTGCTCAATGACAAAAACACCCTCCAGTAAAACATTCTCTTTGAAACTATTATCAAGTTAGATAACGCCGCAGCCTATACATCGACAGGAAAAAGGTCAACACTAAACGAACTTCCATCTTCAGTTGAGTCTCGACATACGACCAGTGCGCCTCCTATCCGTCCTGTTTGTTAAATGTTAAAAGGAGGCCTACAATTTGTCATGCCCGTAATTTCGTGTCCGTGTGTTTATGTTCGTGTATCGTTTTTAGCGAATTTCCCCTATAGGGAAGAAGCTATTACCGTAGTCGGCATGGTAAGACCTAGGCCCGGGACCATGATAACTTTTCGTTTTGAGGTCCCCAGACCCCAAAAACACCATTCGTTCGAAACTGTATATATATATATATATATATATCTATATATATATATATATATATATGTGTCCGTGAGCACGATAACTCTCGTAAAAATTATCCGATTTTGATGAAATTTGGTATAAACGTGTAAAGCAACATTTATGACTTTAAGTTCGAAAACCAGCCCGATCGGTCTATCCGAAGGGGTATTTTGGGGGGGTTTTGTACCCCAAAAATGGGTTTTTTGAATTTTTTACATGTAATTTTGGAAATAGTCAAATTTTATTTGTTTCCATTTCATTCAGCTTAAAAAAACACACAATTTGGTATTTTGATCATTTCTCTACGTCAATTGGTTACCGAGATATTGAAAGTGCTAAACACAGTACGTTGTCTAATGTTATTCTTATGGAGAAAAATAACAATTTTATATCTCGCTTATTTATGAACGTATACTGACGAAACTTGGTATACGGCTTCATCTGGTTGTGGACCATTGATATTGGCTCAAAAAAACAAATTTTTACCAAAGACTCCCGTAGCAGCAAACCTGCGTACTCAGCCCCATGTTATTCTTATGGAGAATAAGTAACGTGTTATCTCCCTTCATTATGAAAATAAATTAATGAAATTTGGTATGTGGCTTTACCTTCATGAGTTATATTGATATTTGTATAAAACTCCATTTTTTGTGTTCCTTGCTTCAGCAAACCTGCATACTCAGCCGCCATGTTATTCTTATGGAGAATAATTAAAATGTCATAAATCGTTTATTTATGAATATATATTGATGAAACTTGGTATGTGGCTTTATGTGGTATTAAGATACATATATATGCATTGGAAATTCGCTGAGTACGCAGGTTTGCTGCTACGGGGGTATTTAAACTTTCAACGCACTTGTTAAAGACAAGGTAAGTTTTATACAAGTGGATCTGAAGATGGCAATGTTATTGTAGAAACGTGCGTAATCCTGCAAGGATCAGACGGCAGACTATCAGGTACGTTAACCTTTTTAAAAAAATATATACTGTCCAGATGTCGCCGATAACACAGAGCACATCATCTTTGCATGCGGCAGGTGGCATAACCTCCGAGCGTCTGTGGTGTCTGAGGTTGGTACTTTGGATCCACGCACAGTCAATGCTCCGGGGGGATGAACCCTGGAACCGGGTGGCGCGCTTCGTTGAAGCCCTACTGAAGGTGAAGAACTCCGATCTGGATCGGCTTGATTGACATTCAGCTCTCTGAGTAGTCCCTAACGGGCTAACGACAAGTGGCCTAGCCTTGATTATGTGCCAAACGGTTTCAAGCTAGTCCCTCGGTGCCGAGGGGGAGTTTTTAGTGGGTGAGAGGACCACACAACCGGTATCTGCTGGTGTGCATAATGCATTTCCTCCTCCTCCCCCCAAAAAAATATTGTTACTATAATAGTTAGTATAAAACGGATTGGTTTTATGATTTATTTTATTGAGCAAAATAATACCTAGTAATTTAAGAGAGCTAGATTTTGGTCTCATAAATAATAATATTTTAATAAAATTCCAAAAGATTCAATATTTAAAATTTTTGTTAATAACTATATTTTATAAACAAATTCTGCTCACTGAAATCGTTACGTAATTTTTTCTCTTAATAATGAGCCATGTAAAAACTATTTCGAATAGCCCGTTGAGAAGGGACGGGTTTTGTAAGTTAACTTATAGGAACACAGGTAGAAACGTCGTGACTGGAGCCCACTCTTAATACGGTAATATTCCTCGTACATAGCCAACAGCTATAGTGAACCAACAGCATGGGCGTAGTGGAGTTGATGTCATCTTATTCCGTGAGATAGTATCAACTGCTCTTCAATCGTCAAGTCAGGTGGTTGTGGACTCGAAGAAGTGGACAACACCAAGTTCCTAGACATTCTCCTTGACTCAGTCTGACACATTTCTAGAGAACACATTACGAGTGGGCTCCAGTCACGAAACATTTGGCGTTTCTACCTACTTCCCTCATAAGGCCAATGTTAACACCCAAAGCCTACCCCTCGTCTACGGATTATCTCATATTTTTGATCTATGGCTCATTTTAAAGAGCAAAAAAAGTTCAGAGCGATTTCAATGAGCAAAGATTCGACACCATCATTCAATATATATGATTTTTTACGGATTAACTACTTGTTATATCAAAATTCTGCTCACTGAAATTGCTTGGTATTTTTTTTTCTTTAATATGAAACATAAATTATCGATTACGGATAATCCATTGAGAAGGGACGGGTTTTGAAAAACAACAACATTGGTCAACATTGGCCTTAAGAGAGAAGCAAGTAAAAACCTGTGACTGAAGTCAACCCGCGTAAGTTGAAAGGTCGTCTGAAGTACTTCCTTTCACGCGTTTTAGACCGAAGATTAGTTTATGGGTAATGCTCTACTGATTAGAGACCATTCCGAAAAGGATTCATCTATAACTATAAAAATATATACCGTAATTTTACATTTGTTACTCAATCGAGATCTACTGTCATGTGAGGACTTTCTTTTTGAACAAATGCCATGTATTTTATTATTATTTAAATAATTTTTAATCGGTAAGTTTAATTGACGAAATTATATAATAAATATATATATTATTTTATTCAAATTCTATTCAAGTCTTGATTCACGTTTCGGTAGTGGCGGTAGCGGCGGCGGTGACGGAGGAAGAGCTTCGCGTGTGACAGCGGGTCACGGTGCCGCTCACACGCACGACACATCCTAAATGCTGAGACGTGGGAGGGGAGGGGCGGGGTGACACGGCCCCTAGTCGTCACACTTACCTTCGCACTGAGGAAAAGTCCTCAAGTGTCCTTCATTGCTGACTTAACCTTGGATAAGCAGAAAGGACATTTTTTGGTACAGAAAAATAAATAATTTGCATTCATTAAGATTAGTTTTATATGAAAGGCTACGACATTCATACACATCCCTAGCAAAAAAGGTTACTGTTTATTAATAAATAACTCTACTGCCTAGCAATCCATTTTTTATCTCAGATTATTAACACCAACAAAATCATTTTTAATGGCAACCTTTGATTCAAACGGAACTACGTCACTGGGTCGAAAAGAAGAACCCTCCTTCACACAGCCTAATCCAACCCTCTCAACCACTCAAGAACTTTTCTTTAGGAAACAAAGTCGAATTAATTAAAAGGCCCAACAAATCGTCGTTGTCATCCGCTAATCTTCAGTTACCAGGGAATTAGCCTAGTGACCATGAATCAACTAATTACAACCACACTTGCCTAACAAATCAGTTTCACATGGTGCATTTAGGAAAACTTCAACATGTGTTATGACAAGATCAGGGCGGTGTGTAAAACCTCCACAGAGACTTAATCTTTGAAGGGGGAGATGTACTGGTTGGCTATTCTCTATTCTGCTTGTTGTCATTTAACTTTTGTTATGTTATATATGTTATATATTTTCTTGTTATTTGTTTGACTAGTGAGTTAAATGTTTGTAATAAAACTTGGCTTCACATTTATTTAACACTTTAAATCTAACTTTAATCACTTGCCTGAGACCTCTTCTGAGTGTCCTCTTTAGTCTTCTGGAGAGGCTTAGCTGAATGAACTAGTGTACTCCAAATTTACCAGCACCCCTGTAAACAATCTGGACCAGACCTGTTCTCAAACTGCTATGTGCTGAAGCTCTCGTCGAGCATTGAGAAAGTATGTACTAAACTATCTCTGCAGCACATATATCATACTTAAAGTCTGCATCTACTTACTTTCCCTAAACTTTTACGTCTTTTGGACAGCTTGTTTGGGGAAGGCTTAGTCAAGTGATGTTGAGGTTGCAAGGAAAGCATTTGACAACTTATCCAACAACGGCCTTCATCAGCAGTTTGTACTGACACGTTCTGAGATGTCTTGAATCTAAATTATAGATTCGTACTGGCATTTAGAATGCTGATGTCTACATATCCTGAGGTGTATTCGAACACCAACCACTGCTAGTATGACGAAGTAAAATTATTTGTTAAATAAACCATTTTTGAGATCGCTTGATCAATATGCCTTATAGTTCAAACCATTTAGACATTCAAGAGGGTAGATTTCGGTGGCCATGTGGTTAAAATTATTAGTTCCAGAAGAATAAAGCTAGGTTTCCTGTTTCAGACTTTGTTGATGAATCATATAGTTTTTAAATAAAACATTTATACTAATACTAGCTGTTACCCGGCAGACGTTGTCATGCCTTTGACTATTACCAACTAAAACCAATATCACCAAGATCCCCTGTTCAAGTAAAGATGTCATTTGCTTTTATGTAAACAACAATATCTTTCCATAAGGTTTATATGGGATCCCTTTTGGGCTTCATGGGAGGAACCCAATTGAGATAGGACGAAATGGATGGCTTAAAAACCTTCTCGATGAAATTTTAGATATATATACCAAGTTTCATGCAAACGGTCCACCGGTGTTAGTCCATAAACTTAAAATATATATACAAACAAACAAACCAACAAACATCCTTTTTCTATAAATATAGATATCCTCTACTAACAAAGGACGGATGAAGTTTAATCATATTCGTCATATGCGCTAACCTTGTTCAGCTTACAAAAATACTGGTAATCAAAATCACGTCACCTTATAATAAAAACAAAACACTTGCCAACTTGTTTATTCAGGCAAAAAATGTATTTCAAAAATGTATTAGAAAGGATGAAGCTGCATCAGACAAAATTATTCCTTTGCTTTTATATCCCTAGCCGTCATGTCAATTGCACTCCAAATCAAGTCTCCTTCTCTCAAGGCAATAAATGTAGCCCATATATTTTATTTGTGCAATCATAACTACTTAGTGTCTTATATATTTCACTATTCGATCCTTTTAATACTTTTCTATGCTATTACTATATCTGAACATACTATCTCTATTCATGTTGATTTAATGCACATCAATTATTAAGAATTACAAGTTTCTCAGAGGTCATGTGCTGTGGATAACATTCTAATGTTATCTGAATATTCTTCATTGCCAGTTTTGGAATGCTTTGTAATTTTTACTTCCAGTAGTCCTTATACATGTAATGATCCAAACTGTAAAATGGTCTTTGCTGTATATGAATAAATTAACTAAATAAACTATATTCCAACCCCTTCGAAAAAACTACAGTACATATTAAGCTACCTTGAATCCGTCTCACTAAGCTGCCAAACATTGAACATCGCCCTACCTAATAGGCTTTAATGATAAATTATATTTAAGTTTGAGAAAAACTAGATTTATTTGTTTTATAAGTAAATTGTATACATTAATCAAAAAATCTATTTTTTACACGGACTAGCTTGGATTATTACTTAATATTCTTCAGTTGGCATTTACTCTTTTTACTGCTAAAGTTTATCAATCACATGATAAAACTTGCTAGTGTCAGGAAGAGAGAATCATCTTGGATATTTTCCAAAGGAACCAGCCAACGACTGCTACCAGCAAACACTTCAGCAGTTGATGTGCAACATAGAACCTAGAACCATTTATGAAAATTAGGCTCAAATAAATATGGATAATATATAACATTGTTCAAACACTGGTGAATCAAAAACAAATTAGAATAATCTAAGAACCAAGTAGAAAACAAATATATGACAACGAGTCTGCTCAAGGAATTGGAGTACTTATCAGGACATGGAGTTATAGATAAACCGAGGACGTAAATAATAATTGACTCATTGGAATTATATTTATCCTAAAAATTCATCATAACAGTATTAACCATACCAAGAAACTTTTTTCAAGTGTTGCAATTTTAGCACCGTTGGTGCTAGTTAGTCACATTATTAAAAACGTTGTATTTATATATGCAGGCTAATCGAAAATCTCCAATTAGATTTTGTGAAAACGCACAGATCTGGTAATAAACTTACCAAAACTGTTTCCTCCTCGCTGCAGCAAGAGTCTCGGGCTTATCCTTGAAGAAGTGGCACCGAAGACCACTGATAGTGTTCTTGATGAAGGCGTCCCAGTCTAAAGTGGAAATGTCGAAATTGAAGATCTCGCGGTCCCTAGGGTCCAACCTAGCCCAGAGCCGAAGAACACAGTCGTCGTGGAACCTCCACTGCCGCTTACTGAAGTAAATTATCACCTTCGAGAACTTATGGACTTTCTTGTAAACTGACCACAGCCTGCAGCAAGGAGATAGATTAAGAGAGCGTACAAGAGATAGATGCAGGGTGTTCGGAAAAAACGTTCAAATAGTTTAGGATTTTATTGTAAAAATAAACAAAAATGTTCCTATGAACATATGGCCTAGTACGTATGGTTTTAAATCTATTTGTCTGTATGTGTTTTTGCATAATTTACGAGGTATCTTTTCAACCACTTAAGGTGTCAACTTCAAACTTGGTACATGTATGACTAATAGGACTTAATTCGGTACGTAGTATCACGTTGCTACTTTTTACCAAATCAAAATAGCAGCCATTTGTATCTCAAAGACCGTAATATTTAATAAAAATCTGTAAGAATCAAAAAAGTTGTCATTTTGTCTTAAAAATAATGATATTATGAAGATTTTAACCATAGGATCATAAATAACCCTGAGTAGTTTTGATTTGTAATAGTTAAAACATGTTTTTTTGGCCCTTTCTATATTAAAACATCATGTTTAACTTATAAAAATTGACAACTTCTTATTTATTCAAAATTCTATAGTTAAAATATTCAAATAATATTAATAAATCTTCATATAATAAATATTCATATATTTTTTAGGACAAAATGACACATGTTGTTTTTTGATTCTTACAATTTATTCAATATTACGATTTTTGAGATACAGTATTAAACTTTAAAAAAAATAGCTGCCATTTTTAATTGGTAAAAAGTAGAAAACTAAACACTCAGAACATAATTAGGTCCTATTAGTCATTAGTACCAAGTTTGAAGTTGATACCTTAAGTGGTTAAAAAGTTATGTTAAATATGTAAAAAACACATACATAGAGATACAAAGTAAAACTATACGTTTTAGGACATATGTTCACAGGATTATTTTTGTTTATTTGTATGTGTACAAAAACATCCTAAATTATTGTAACGTTTTTTACAAACACGAAACGTTTTTCTATATTGAGGATAAATAAAATATATCTGAATAGGATGTTTCGTTATAAGCGTGAGATGAATTGTCTAAGAATTATTTTAAGTTTAGAACAAAGGGACAAGAAAGAAAGTGGATTTTTTGTTTGCAAACAGATTTACAAGATTGAATCAATGATGTGTAATTGTTTAGTGTGATCAAGGTTGCGAATTACTGTTACAAGGAGCTCCTATTTTCAATCTGAATCTTCCTCTAAAAGATCTACATTATTTTCACAAATGCAAAGTTCTTATTTAATTACTTTATGGTTCGATGCTCTTTATTGATACAAAATTTAAAATAGTATGAACTCTCTGATAGGCCGGTAAAAGAAGACCATAGGAATTACATCATAAATTGTTTCTTTATATGTTTTTAAATACGTCAATATCTGCAGAACAAAAGCGATTCGTGATAATAATTAATACTGCATCACATGTTCTACAATACAAACTGGGTAATGTAATTATTGTAGCCGTTTAGAATCCGTTCATATACAGTTCAGTGAGGAGAACATTCAAGAAATACTACATTTCGACACAGTGAACGTATTGGTGATCATCAATCTACCAGAGAACCCCTTAGTTTGGAAAAGATTTGACTCGCTAGAAGCGCTCCAGGGTCAGGTATTACTGTGTCTCCTGACTGCCACACTTACATGGGCTTCTTCCCGGTAATGACAAGTACCGTGTCGACGATGAGGGCAGGTATGAGATGGAAGAGCCACTGGTACAGGAGGTACAAGAAGTGTAATTTGGACACGGTCACCGTGTACCACCATATGGCCTTGATGGTGGGGTTCTCGCGGCCGTGGCGAAGCCCCATCTCGATGAACTGCCCCCAGACGAGCGGGTTCTGGCAAGACGACACGTAGTTGTACACTCGCATCTCGTTCGAATCCCTACAACACAGTTTCGTTCGTAAATTAATGAAGTAAGGATCTTTTGGAAAGGGTACCAAGGAAAGATCAGTTTTATCTATACATACTTCGATTGAAAAGATAGAGAAGCATATTTTATATTTTTAATCGATCATGTTCAAAAAACGTCAAATGAGAAAGAATAATTCTTTCTCTGGTAAACGCCTTCTTTTTACCGGTGCACCGATATTGCCCACCTAGCCTCAATCCCCAAAAGGATTCCCCAATTTCCTCATCAAAGTTGCGCACCTGATCCGGCAGATATCTGATGAGACCTCACCGTCCACATGACGCATGTTTTAAGGTGGAGAAAAATTCAGACGTTGGACCTGTCTTCAAGTTACAAAGACAAGGACTCAGAGGTAGGGAAATGGCTACACTATTGCTTCGGACTGACGTAGCTTTCTCCAAAAGACCTCTAGGAGGCATTTTCGGAGGGTTTTCTGCAGCTCTTCGCCATCCAGCCAGCAAGCTCCAAGCTCACCAGAATCTGTGACTACGTAACAGAGACTTATATTGATAGGACAACAGTCCTATTCCCTCTTCAAATTTGGGTTGATCGCACGGTAGACTTGTGGCGAACCATCAACGTATGTGAGAGCTCTCACTCGCGGTTCTACAAGGAGTACGCTCAAATATTTGCGTAATGGGATGACCGAACTCAGAAATGGTAGGTAAAAGTTACTGCTGTTATGTAAGGTCTAACTGAAATTTGATCACAAAGTATGAAATAATAGTCCTGGGGACTCTGTAGGAAAATATCTACTTTTCATTTGGTCAATTTCAGGTTATAGGATAAATCGCTCTTAATTATATTATATTAGGGGTGCAAATTCTTCAACAAAATATAACAAAGTAAGTTGCCTATGTAGTGAGGTACATTGGAACTTTGCTGAGTACGCAGGTTTGCTATGACGGGGTATTTAAATATCATAAACTGACAAAAGAACACAGCTGGCACAAGTAAATATGAAATAAATGGCTGCTACAATCTAGCGGATAAACTATTAACTTACTCACATTACTCACATTATAGGAGAACGTTATCTTTATTTATTAAAGCTGGTATTGTTTTTTTTTAATCTAAAAATTTCAAAACTCTTTAATAAATTGAATAAATTCGTGTTAAGTGGACAGTGATTTATTGATGTAATCATAAAATATATATATAGGCCCTTTTTTTAGCGAATTTCCCCTATAGGGAAGAAGCTATTACCCTAGGTCTCATGGTAAGACTTAAGCCCGAGACCATGATAACTTTTCATTTTGAGGTCCCCAGATGCCAAAAACACCATTCGTTCAAATTTTTATATATGTGTATATATATATATATACATACATATATATATATATATATACATATATATATATATGTGCGTGTGTGTGTGTGTGTGTGTGTGTCCGTAAGCACGATAACTCTCGTAAAAAAGGTCCGATCTTAATGAAATTTGGTACAAATGTGTAAAGTACCATTTATTTGAACGAGTTCGAAAACCAGATGAATCGCACCATCCAAAGGGGGGTTTTTGGGGGGTTTTGTACCAAAAAGATGTGTTTTTTGGGGTTTTCACATGTAATTTTAATTTAAATCAAATTTTAATTTATACCATTAAATTCAGCTTAAAAAAACAAACAATTTGGTATTTTGATCATTGCTCTACATCAATTGGTTACCGAGATATTGAAAGTGCTAAACACAGTACGTTGTCTAATGTTATTCTTACGGAGAAAAAGGAAAATTCTATATCTCGCTTATTTATGAACATAAACTGGCGAAATTTGGGATATGGCTTGATCTGGTTGTGGTTTATTGTTGTTTGCAAAAAAAAAACAATTTTTCCCCTATGGTTCCTGTAGCAGCAAACCTAGGTACTTGGTCCCCATGTTATTCTTATGGAAAATACTTAAAATGTTATATATCGCTTATTTATGAATGTATATGGATAAAACTTGGTATGTGACTTCACTAAGATGAGTTCTATTGATATTTCTATAAAAACCTATTATTTTGTGTGCCTTGTTGCAGCAAACCTGCGTACTCATCCCCAATGTTATTCTTATGGAGAATAATTAATATTTTAAATATCGCTTGTTTGTGAATACATTTCTTATGAATCCTGTTAAGTTTTTTAATGTGTTATGTTATATATTCATTGGAAATTCGCTGAGTATGCAGGTTTGCTGCGACGGGGGTATTAGTAGTTTCCTATAATTACGAAACAATATTGTATTAGTATCTCGTACTTTAAAAACAGTAATTATTATCCAATGTTTTACCTTATAGAAATTTTACAAGTTTTAAATGTTAATTAATTGACGATATTTTAACGAATGTGTTCCATTTTTAAGTGGAAGCGTGCAGTGTACCATACAACAATTGTGTAAAATCTGAAAACGATCCGTGTAGCCGTTTTCATGTTTTTGCATTACGAACACATACACCCACACGCCCAAAACACTGACGGACAACGAATCATTGTCTCTGCTAGTACATAGATTGCTTCACTTCGTGTCATAATCAATTATTTCCACTTTTATCTAAATGGGGATATCGGCCCCCCAACCCACCCCCCCATTTCCTATTATTTTAACTTAATATTATTGTTAAAACGTATATAAACACAGAACTTGGAGTACTATAATCTTGAATTGGCCAGACTTACCAAACAGATTTAGAATAGTTTTTCACCCCCTTAGTCTTATGATGGGGGGCTGTACACCCTACAAACAGATACGCCATTTGGACGACATGAGGTAAGAATAAGTCAACCAGTCAGATTAATAACTACCGAAGTAATTATTTCCACTTTTATCTCAATGGGGGCTGCACCCCCAATTCCCCCCTTTGCTATTATTTTATCTTAGTATTATTGTTAAAACGTATATAAATACAGAACTTGGAGTACTACAATCTTGAATTGGCCAGTGTTACCAAGCAGATTCAGAATAGTTCTCACCCCCTTAGTCTTAGGATGGTGGCCTGTACACCCTACATACAAAGACACCATTTGTACGACAATGAGGTAAGAATAAGTCAACCAGTCAACTTCTGAAGTCATTATTTCCACTTTTATCTCAATGGGGGGTTGCACCCTGCAAACCAATTTTGCTTGGATCGCAAAAGGTAACAAAGTTTGAACTAAATGGTACACTAATTATATTCTCGCTTAGCCTGTGAGAGAAAACTCTAGGATCGAATATTGAGCAAACACAGATAAAAGATATACACTGTTTATTACACACTTTAAAATCAGAATACATGCTTAAAAATAAAAGATGCACAGATAAGAGCTAGTAAAACTGGATATAGGTAACACAATATACAAAGGATATTGTCCGTCTTCAAGGAAAATGGTGCTGTTCGGGAATATGCTTAAAAGTCTCTATTTCCCATAACATTAACACATATTGAAATCACTGTTCCTGTGAGGGTTAGGCTATCACTGATTTAGTGTCCTTTTGGCATTAGATATCCCTCATACAATAATTACTTCAAAGACTCAGTACTACAAATAGATAAGAATGTGCATATTAAAACAAGATACAACGACAAACTCTAGCATGAAATTAAGTAACAAAGTGAACCCTCATAAAACAAATCATCAAGTCTAAAATCTAAACCTAATTTACTACGTTCCCACAAAATCTACTCTAATATATGACACAGTTAAAAGGGCAACCCTGCTACTAGGGCATATCCAATGACAAGGACTTGGGTCCGCACTCTTTCCCAAAATTGAGTTCTCACACAAGTATTAATTATTTAAACATTCCCAAATCAAATTATATACAGCACATATATTGAAAATTCCTTAATTCTATTTACACAGGGTCCTGAACATTTTATTCTTTATTTACTTCACGTTTAAGTATTTAACGCTTATTTTCCCTTACTGTCTATTAAGATTCTTTACTCAACGTTTTACTTCATTTCAGGCAAACCTTATTTAATGTGATTGCTCCAAATAGATTTAATTATGTTTTATTACTCAAGAGGGAGCTTGTACTGTTATTAGTGAATTTCCTTTGGAAAGTGAACTATTAGCATGACCCGCACGGTGAAACTTAAGCCCGGGACCACCATAGAAGTTCCTAACGTGACCCCCTGAACACGTTTTGGGGGGTCGTTCAAAATTGTATATATATATATATATGTGTGTGTATATATATATATATATATATATACATATATATATATATATAGACATATATATATATATATATGTGTATGCACTCTAGCGGTCGCATTTTTTGCCCGATTTACTTCAAATTTGGTAGGGACGTTCCTTTCTATAATCTGTTGGACAAGTTCGTTGGGCAAAACAATCGGAAAACTCTAAACCCATTTTTTGGGGTTAATCTTTCAAATTTCGAGTTTTTGGGCCCAAAAAGGGTCAGAAAAGCCCCAGATATAAAATTAATGCATGTAAAAAGATGGGAATTATAAAGGCGAAAGTTTTAAGCCCTCTCTCGTCATTCTAGCATAAATATTTACCGAGTTATTAAAGAAAATGTGTATCGGCTAAACACAGTACGTTGTCTTATGGGGGTTTTACACTAGAAAAGCCTGTTATTCCTTTGTTAGAGTACTTTTATTACCCCCAGCAACCTCACGCCTACTTTCAAGCCTGTCTGGACCTTCTCCTAACCTTATAATGCGCAAAATTGTATTCTCAGCTTTGCAAGTAAATGAAACCAGGAGTATCAGAACAGCCAAAAAATCAAAGTTTTCAGATTTCGATAAAAATTGGACAAATGTATGTTTTTACACTGATTTTGAGTTCTAAAAGTTTTT
The DNA here is from genome assembly GCA_963675035.1 of Allygus modestus. Taxonomy (NCBI): domain Eukaryota; kingdom Metazoa; phylum Arthropoda; class Insecta; order Hemiptera; family Cicadellidae; genus Allygus; species Allygus modestus. Next base: position 41,658,098 of record OY776113.1, on the reverse strand, counting down.
ATGTGGAAATTCACTTCCCTCACGTCAGCGTGCTGCGTGCGAACTCGTTTTTGCTTTTATTCACTTTAATTCAATTTTTGTGAAATGGAGCCTAACTTTCTGTGCACAAATCTGACGATGTTCCACAAACCGTAAGTCCCAAAATGGTCCTGTTTCAAGAGGTTCTCTGCCCTGGCTGCGGTGTTGCTCTCTGGGGTTGTCCAGGGGCCGCTGTCTGCCGGGTTCGCTGTCGGGGGTGGCCCTCCCTCTTCCCACGGGTCCGCGGTGTCTTGGTCCGGGGTAGTGCCGGGGCCCTCGCTCTACCGATGTTCGGGGTCGCTCGTTCCGCAGGGGTGGCTCCGTTCGAACGTCTCAGGAGATCTGTGTCGGTGGTCTTCCGTCAGCTTCCGCCTCCTGGACTCTCTCAGCTGGGATGGTGATACCCTCTAGTGATGAAGAATCTGTGTGCTCGTCTTAAGTGTGAATCTCGTTAAGTGTGACAGTCGTTGTGGAACTCTAAGGGTGGCTTAGTACTCGTCCCCTAGATGTCCCTGCTCCTTTCCTAATTCTCCCAAGAATGACTTTCTTCCATCGTCTTCCTTCCTCCCTCTTTTTCAGTTCCCTCTATCTGTTCATGTTTTTCCCAGATTATGTCCATCCCATAATCTATTAACCAATCGGGGTGACGATTAGCCACGCCTCTACTATTTGATTGGCTGATCAACTGTCAGCGGATTTACACCATTTTTGAATGCTGATACTGCCAGTTGGTAAGTTCTTTGATTTCTAGGCATGCAACTTTCCCACAAAGTGTTTACCCTTCTATTAGATACGTTGTGTTATGTTTTCCCATTGTACATTTGAAACTTTTGCTAGTGCAAGCTCCGCTCCCAGGCTCCCTTGTGTTTCCCACGTGCGTTTAGCCACGTAAAGTTCTTTATAAATTACTAGTCCCACAAATCAATTTTAATCATATATTTGTTTAAATAAGGTTTACAACCCCCAACCCCCCCCCCCCCATTTGCAATTTTTTAATCTTGATATTATTGTTAAAACGTATAGAAATACAGAACATGGAGTACTACAATTTTGAATTGGCCAGTCTTACCAAGCAGATTTAGAATAGTTTCTCACCCCCTTAGTCTAACGATAGGGGGCTGTACACCCTACAAACAGAGACGTCATTTGGATAACAATGAGGTAAGAATAAGTCAACCAGCCAGATCAATAACTTCTGAAGTAATTATTTCCACTTTAATCTCAATGGAGCGCTGTGCCCCCAACCATTTGCTATTATTTTATCTTGATATTATTATTAAAACCTATAGAAATACTGAATTTGGAGAGTAACAATCTTGTATTGGGTAGTCTTACCAAACAGATTAAGAGTAGTTTTTCGCCCCTTTAGTCATGAAAGGGGAGTGCTGTACTTCCCAGAAAGATATACACTATTAGGAGGACAATAAGGTCCACAATCAGTCAGTCAGACTAAGAACTACTGAAATAGTTATTTGCACCTTTATCCCACCAGAGGGCTGCGCCCCCAACCCCCTCGCTATTATTGTACCTTGGTAATGCCCAATTGTTAAAGTGTGTATAAATACAGAACAGTCTATCAGGTTTAGAGTCCTAAACATGAATTAATCCTGCTTGAGGCGCGCGCGCGCGCGCACACACACACACACACACATACACACACACACACACACACACACACACACACACACACACACACACACACACACACACACACACACACACACACACACACACACACACACACACACACACACACACACACACACACACACACACACACACACACACACACACACACACACACACACACACACACACACAATTAATAGTTAGTCGCCTTACAGTTCCACACTGCGGCTACATTCCCCAGGCCCAGATCTTTGTCCAGTAATACCTTTAAAGTATTGTTAAAATACAGAAATAGTCTTAATTTGTAGGAAAACGAGAATAACTCAACTAATAAAACCAAACATTTTTAAAGTAGCTATTTGCACTTTGGTCAGACTGAGATGCTATGCTGTCCAAGGGCCCCCATTGGTACAGCAACGTAAATTAGTTGCCCAAATATTTATAAATATAGAACCTATAGAAAAATAAGGATTAAAATCAGTCATCGGGTTTCGCCGAAACTACGCCAAAACATAACCCCCCCCCAAAAAAAAAAAAAATAAGAGAAGAAAAATAGATAACTAGGGCATTAGGTGGACACACACATAGTAAGGATATTTGTTCGCCCTTTGGTGTCAGTGGGGAAAATGCCTTCCAGGCCCGGAATTTTTGTGGTGCCTCCTAAATTTTGATAAAATACAAATGGATTCAAGATGTATAAAAAATAAGAACGCAATCAGTTAGAGCAAGATATTTCAAATTAATTATTTGATCTATATGGTATTCCTGGAGGACTACACGCCTCCATTTTTATTGTAGCTTGGTGTTGTAATTACTATATATATATATATATATACATATATATATGAAAAGAACAATATTTTTTTTAATCGGTCAATGAGTTTTGAACGCCCAAACATTAAAAACTCTACGTTCACGTTCTTCAAGTGGAGTATGTAAGGATAGTTACTCTTGGATACAGTTCAAAGAAAATACAGAATATTATGAAGAACAATGGAGTCAAAAATCGGTTAGTCAGAACAGATGGGTTTTAGAGTACAGTAGTTATTTGAACTTTTCGTCCACTAAAGGGGTTATGTTTATACCACTTACTATGCCCCCATTGTTATATTAACTTGAAAAAATAGAAAATAGGCTACTATTAAAAACAATTAGGCTTATAAACATGTTTAGGTTTATTCTTTCCCCTATTACTTATATAATTTATTTAGCTTTAACGTTTGATCTACGTCTTAAGAATGGTTATCTATGAAAAAAATTTTAAATTGAAGAATAATGAGGCTTGAATTAAATCAATCGGTCAGACATAGTAGTTTTACAGTACTGTTAGGTTTATAGTATTAAAAAACCAATACTGGTACCTGGGAGACCAATCTTTGGACAGTGTAGTTAGGTTTGTCCTATTATAAACCTACTGGCACCTGGGAGACCGAGCTTTGGTCGGGGAAGGTCAGTAAGTTCGTTTAGATGACTTGGAGTAAGTTTTTACCACGTCCCTCAACTGACGAGCAGATTTACTTAGCTAATTTTCCGATTTCCAGCATGTTTAATATCGCCCCAGATTTTATGATGGATCATTGTCCCCTAAATGTTTATGTATTTTTTAAGAACATAAAATCTATACAGACACACGCAGATGTTCGGCTAAATTCAAATGAGGTCCCCAAAAGCGGAATGAAAACCTGTGAGAGAAGGGGCTTTCTTGTTAAGAAAATTGAGCAACTAAACGACAAAGCAATCGACGTATTAACATTCACTAAATGTGTAAGATGCAAGAATTCTTCTGTTGTTTAGCATTAATAAATGCTTGTTGACAAATTAGATGTTATTTATTTTCACCTTTGTTTAACCACCCGTAAGATTTCTTGGAAAAGTATAGGTGCGCAATATCGGTGAGTCCAGGGGACGACCTCCCAAACAAGTGCGCTAGATCAGCGATTAGCTGAATTTTAGGTACTCCATCTTTGGTGCGCCCATTTTTACCAGGACATCACATTACTAACCAAGTGGAAGCAATTGAGGATACGTTTTATTGTAAATTCTAAGTAATTTGATATTTTAGGTTCAGTTCTATTTGGTGACACACATTTTGAAGTATTTCGATTAATAGAGTCATATGGAGCCAAGTAAAGTTAAATTAATAGTATAATAATAACATGTCTAAGTACAAGTAAAATTAAGTATATTATGTCTTTGGGATGTACGATTATGAGGACAAAACCATGCGAGGGAAATTACGGATAGGCATGCAGCTTACTGTAAGAAAATAAATTCTAAATCAGCGTTTTGGCTGGAATGATAACTTTTAATACTTTATCAGTTGGTTAGTGAATGATTCAAAGTGAACTAAAAAGGTATTAACGAAAGTGAAAAACTTAAGAACTTTGAATAAGAAAAGGTAGATTCTTCATATTACAAAGGTGTATTGCCGAAGAGCTGAGTAAGATAATTCTTTTTAAACCCCATCAATGTTAAGATATAATAACTTCCTGCTAGTTTGTCAGGCACCCGGTTTCCCCAAAGGTGGGCACGTTTTAGCCTCAAAATGCATCCCAATTTCAAGGGGAGCGACAGAAAAGTCCAGGATGTCCATAATAGAGTATTTGGTATCTCAAAAGCCCCAGGGTAACGGTTTTACAGATACCAACTCCCAGAATAAAGGTAGACTCATAAGAGGCCCAACACGATTTTGCGGTTTAGACAGTAGTTTTTGGTATGTCATAATTAATATTGGTAATTAGGCTACCTGACACTCCAAGTAAACTACTAAGTGACTTACTAACTGTAATAGGGCTTTCTTGACTTCCTAACACACCTGACCAAGAACCACGGAGGTTACCTGATGTCCCAAGCAGAGGCGATGATGGCATTGACGGCCATGTCCACTGGGACCAGGTCAGCGATGAATCTCTCGTTGACCTCGAAGGTCCGACATAACCCTGCCCCGACCCCGCACTGCACGCCGGTGGCACCGTACACATTGTCCACCCACCCACACAGGGGCTCTCTGGCAGTCGCTACCACTGCAATATCAGAGCATACTCTAGTATTGTGCGTAACACAAATGCAAGATAAAATGAATAAACGAAAGTGAAAATGCTTGCGACGATCACTTATTTCAGTATCAGATTATAGAGATGGAGATCTCAGCGTGTATGGCAAGAAAATCAGATTAAGGGTAGGCTTAAAAGCTATGAGTTCGTGACATACAAACTATGACTTGTAAGATATGAGGTGGACTTAAATAAAGAGGTTAAGGTTTCAAATTATATCAAACCTATCTCTGTTTATTGTGAAACAGTATCAAATTATCGATGATTGTCTCATATTATTGAGAGTCTGAAATTACGGGGAAATAGCTTAGATAATTTAAGGGATTAGAGGTTTTCCTAGCATTGGCCGAATAGGCACGTCTCCCTTTACTTATATAGCCACCGGAAAGAAGGAATATGCAGGGATGGTAATGGTAGTATACAAAAGGGAGAGAGAATCACTCTTCAAACCTATCTAGCACCTGGGGTCAGATAGGATCAACCCCAAGTCAATTCGCTCTCCAACCCGGTTAACGTTTCGAGCCTATCAGATGAGAACTTTTCCACCCAGGGAGCCTTCAAAATCATCTGGCCTCCAAAGTCCATTGGAGAGTCCTTCTCCCAGGTCGATTCGCTTCCAGCCTGAGAGGCTTCAATAGTTTGTCGTGTAAGAGGGCATTCTCTCTGGCATTCCAGGAAGCATCAGACTGGGAAGGGCGATCCATTATTCACTTAAACAGCTCTGGCATAAATGGCATTCAGGCTTTGCTAGACGTTCTGAATTTTATAAACCAGCCCATGCTGAAAGATAATTTATCACACTGGATAGCCAAGAGGACTTGCCAATATAATGACAACTTCCTTTTTTACCCAATGCTGACTCCAAACTGGGAGTCATCTAGGGTAATAATAAATTTATGGTTATGTGCTTTTGAGTTGTTGAGTTGCCAGGTCTGATAGCTATGAACTCAAGAAAAGATTATCAATTTGATAATAATAGTTATTTCGTTTTCTTTGTTTAACCTTATTGATGTTTGTTTTGGCTATTTGTGAATTTCAAGTTCATACGAACACAATCTGAATGACTCTGTCAACCCGAGTCCAAATGATGTCAGTGTATTAATTTGGTATAAAATGGTCCGTCGATCTCATTCGTACATTTCAATTTGAATAAATAAACAGTTTATTTTTAAAAATGCGTTTACTGTAAGCTCAGTCTTTGATTTTATATGAATTTTAAGGTCTCTGGTATTAACATCATTGGCCTGAAGATCGCCACCCACACATTTAAATTACTGAAAAGCAACGATAAAGTAATTCTTTACCAAGTTTGATATATCACTGAAACACAGTTTAAAACCTTGTTTGCCATAATTTGGAATTTCGTTAACTAGCAACTCGATTCTCTAATGTATAAATCTCTAACTAGTTTGAATCCTTGTCCTTAGTTTAACATTTAATTGACTAAATGTTTTTCCAAAAATGTTACTTTCGCTTTTAATTGAATCACTATCACTCTGAATATATTTCACTCGAGTCACCAGTTTTTCAAATTATTTCAATTTAAAGTGGTGGTAGTATAAAAGGTATTTCATGAGAGTATCAGAGCCATGGGTCCGGCGAAACCACGGTGAGGTCTCTTTTTTCCTGTGTCAGCTTTTGACGGGCCACGGCTATTTCCGGAGCTACCTGCATGAAATGTGAAAAGTCGGGAAACCTATATTCCGGTACTGCCCCGACGAAGGTGATGATTTAAATCACACCTTCTTCGTCTGCAGTCGTTTTGAGGTAGCAAAGCGGACGCTGGCTTTCACGATCGGAGACCCTAGCCCGGAAACCATTGTGGGAGCCATGCTTGAGTCTGAGGAGAAGTGGCAAGCGGTTGCGGCGTACTGCGACAAGGTCCTCCGCGCCAAAAACAGGGAAGGGAGTCTCGACCCATAAAGAAGCCCCATGATTAGCCAGCACACCCAGGCAAAGCAGTACTGAATTAGGCAGCACCGTCGGGGGTTATGTGGGTCCGTAGGGGTTTCAGTGGGAAAACCTCTACCGAGATTATTGGAGGGAGTCTGACACTGTTCCCCTACGTAAAAAAATATTAAAGGTATTTCTTTTTTCTATGCAGCACTTCAAGAATTTTAACTAATGTAAGGACAATTGATCCTCAAAAAACGTTTGTCTACCAGAAGTTTTTCTTCCACTAAAACTGCAACTCTAAGGAAGATATGTATTAATCTCAAATGTCGACTGACTCAACACTCAACTCACCAATAGATGGACGAAAGACAATGACAGGCAGTCCCTTGCCGTGAACGTTGACAATGTTCTCTGCGATGGCTTTGGTAAAGGCATACGTGTTCGGGTACTCACCGCATAATCTAGAAGAAAACTGTATTGAAATGCTGAATCAGGAATACTTGATGTATCATGTAATCATTGGTTGAATACGAGTAGAATGATTGCAATTGTTAATAACTGATGATAAGTTAAAATTCCAAGTGAACCAGTGGAAACGGACTGTCAAAATTGTTTATTATAATTGGCTATTGTTAGGAAGTTTGCTGGACCGACCCTTGTTATTGCCACTTACAGCTGCACTCATCAAAAACAAGTGCAAGGCAACTTAATAGCAAGAGTTTGGTTTAATTATAATACAAATACTTTAAAATAACTTTCATATTATGTTTCGGCTTTAAATTTATATTATTTTGGTACCATAGATTTGACGGAGATTGGTCCAATTAAACTTTTTTCCTACACTAGACTTGTATTTGTATGTTTGAAAGATACCCTGTCCACTTACACTGGGGCGATGTCCGAGAGCTGCCTATCACTGAGACACTCAGTCAAGTTGATTGCGTTGTCACCAGTCATTGGTGGCTCGAAGAACTCCTCGAGAATCTCATGTTGTGTACAGTTAGCATAAGCTGTTGATAAATGGACGAATGCCTGGAACGCATGCAAACAAGTTTTCATGTGACAGCAAGGTGGGTATACATCTTTGGTTAAAGCAAGTTTCGAACAAACAAACTAGCTTATATGACAGACAATTCGGGTTAAATTAATAATTTTTATAATTTTTTATGCAAATTTAGTTTATATTATTTTATTAAACAAATGTAGAATCAATCTAATAATTATTCTAATATAATAATTGAGTCAGAAACCCTTACCGAATTGTTTTAATTGCATATTTACGTTACTTAAGCCCTAGTAAATTTGATTAAATCCTCAGCAAAAATTACTAATTCAAAATTACCTTATAATTTGCAAAATAAAATTGATAAAAACAAAAGAATAAGAATAAGAATAAGTATAATTTAGAATAAGAGCTTAGAAAATTAATTTCCTCCCCCAATAAAGCAGGCTATAACTCTATGCCGTACATATTCTTCCTTTTAAATGTATGTTACCAACAAAGGTCTTATACTATTTGAATTAGCCGTAGCTTTCATTCAATCATATGTAATTATAACTTTAACTACATTGTATTCAAAAGAGGGCAATTAAGTGTAATTACAAATTAGTTCTAGTAGTGAGTAACCCAGAAAGCTATATATTTTTTCTCACGTTTTTCCTATAAGAATAACATGGGGTTCAATTTTTTGACACTTACCCGAACCTGGCCTACACAAATTTCCTTGTTGACCTATACTAATGTCCGACCCTTGCCTATATTGAATAAATTGTTTGCAAACCCAATCCGTCCCCTATATTTTTAAAAATGAATTGTCAAAATCAGGCTAGCAACTAACTTTGGTGTTTATGGTCTGATTTGTTTAAAATTTATATATGTTAGTATTCTAGGCTAGTGTATCGACAATGACAGGCAGTCCCTTGCCGTGAACGTTGACAATGTTCTCTGCGATGGCTTTGGTAAAGGCATACGTGTTCGGGTACTCACCGCATAATCTAGAAGAAAACTGTATTGAAATGCTGACACACCACCTACATTTCCCAAATTCAATATTACAACCAAATTAAAAAAATTTGGAAAAATACTGCCAATTGCCAACTTCTTTATTTAATGTCCGATTCGATTGATTTTCGGATATGTTGCAGCTCTCACATAGGTAACATAACCACACTAATATACTTTTGGCTACCCCCTATAATACAATCGATATTTTGTTTTTTTATTTTGCTGATTAAAAAAAATAAAAAATAAAATAACTATGGTGTTTATGGTCCGATTTGTCTGTAATTTGGATATGTTATTGTCCTAAAGGAATACATAGGTAAATACCACATACAATCTCCAAATTCAATATTAATGTCAAATTAAACAATATTTTATAAATTTCTATGGTGCAAATTGCCAACTTCTTTATTTACTCTTCGATTTGTTTGTAACTTGGATAGGTTACTGTCCTAGGCTATTGCATAAGTAAATACAACCTATATTTCTAAATTTAATTTAAACAATATTTTATAAATTATCATAGTTCAATTGCCAACTTATTTATTTACTGCCCGATTTGATTTATTTTCGGATATGTTATAGCCCCCAACCGTTATATGTAAAATTACCATACATTATTTCCGAATTCAATACTCTGTATAATTTATATAAATACATTGACCAAAATAATTAACTTTAGTATTTGCGGCCCGATTTGTTTATAACTTGGATAGGTTACTGTCCTAGGCTATTGCATAAGTAAATATAACCTATATTTCTAAATTTAATTTAAACAATATTTTATAAATTATCATAGTTCAATTGCCATCTTATTTATTTACTGTCCGATTTGATTTATTTTCGGATATGTTATAGCCCCCAACCGTTATATGTAAAATTACCATACTTTATTTCCGAATTCGATACTCTGTATAATTTATATAAATACATTGGCCAAAAAAATTAACTTTAGTATTTGCGGCCCGATTTGTTTATAACTTGGATAGGTTACTGTCCTAGGCTATTGCATAAGTAAATACAACCTATATTTCTAAATTTAATTTAAACAATATTTTATAAATTATCATAGTTCAATTGCCAACTTATTTATTTACTGTCCGATTTGATTTATTTTCGGATATGTTATAGCCCCCAACCGTTATATGTAAAATTACCATACATTATTTCCGAATTCGATACTCTGTATAATTTATATAAATACATTGACCAAAAAAATTAACTTTAGTATTTGCGGCCCGATTTGTTTATAACTTGGATATGTTACTGTCCTAGGCTATTGCATAAGTAAATACAACCTATAATTTCCAAATTTAATCTAAACAATATTTTGTAAATTACTATAGTGTCAAACGCTGATTTCCTTATTTACCGATTTAACTTATTTTCGGATATGTTATAGCCCCCAACTATTATGTAAAATTACCATTTATTATTTCCAAATATGATACTTTGTATAGTTCATGTATAATGTATCCGAAAAAACTAACTTTTGTGTTTATGGATATGTCTGCAATTTGGATATGTTACTGGCCTAAGCTAATGCACAAGTAAATACAACCAATAATTTCCAAATTTAATTTAAATAATATTTTTGTAAATTACTATACTGCCAATTGCCAACTTCTTTATAACAGATTTAACTGATTTTCGGATATGTTATAGCCCCAACTATTATATGTAAAAATACTATATATTATTTCCAAATACGATGCTTTATATAGTTTATATATAATATATACAGAAAAAAACTAACTTTTGTGTTTATGGTCCGATTTGTCCACAATTATGATATGTTATTGTCCTAAGCTAATGCTGTAGTAAAGTCGACCTATAATTTCCAAATTTGATTTAAACAATATTTTGTAAATTACTATAGTGTCGATTGACAACTTCTTTATTTACCATTCGATTTAATTTATTTTCGGATATGTTATAGCTCCCTGCCAATATACACTAAATTTCTATGTATTATTTCCAAATTTAATACTTTACATAATTTATATATAATATATCCAGAAAATACCAACTTTTCTGTTTATGATCTGATTTGTCTGCAATTTGGATATGTTATTGTCCTAATGCATTAGTAAATTCCACTTATAATTTCAAAACTTAATTTAAACAATAGTTTGTAAATTGCTATAGTGCAAATTTACAACTTGTTAATTACCGATTTAACTTATTTTCGGATATGTTATAGCCCCCCCCCCAACTATTATATGTAAAATTACCATATATGTTTCCAAATTACTTTCTGCAATTTATATATCCTCAAAAACTAACTTTGGTGTTTATGGTCCGATTTGTTTAAAATTTGGATATGTTATTGTCCTAATGCATAAGTAAACACCACCTATAATTTCCAAATTGAATAAAACAATACTTTTTAAATTATAATAGTTAGTCAATTGCCAACTTCTTTATTTACCGTTTGATTTGATTTGTTTTCGGATATGTTACTATCCTATGCTATTGCATAAGTATATACCCCATATAATTTTTAATTAAATATTACGGTCAAATTAAAACATAATTGTAAATTACAATAGTGCCAAATGCCAACTTATTTATTTACCATCCGATTTGATTTTCGGATATATTATAGTCCTTGGCAATTATATGTATAACTGCCACATCATATATCTCCAATTTCAATACTTTGTATGATTTGTATATAATTTATCCACAAAATACTAACTTCGGAGTTTATAGTCCGAATCAATAGATATTAGGATATGTTACTTTTTTAGGCCCATGCATAAGTAAATTCCAGCTATAATTTCCAAATTAAATTTAAAAAATATTTTGTAAATTACTATAATGCCAGATGCCAACTATTTACCGTCCGATTTTATTGTTTTTCGTATACGTTATAATCCTTAACCATGTTTTATCCCATTTAGATTCCATGTAACTGTATTTTTGCAATATACTATATATACTAACTTAGGCAATTTAATTAATTATTACATTTGTTGTTGTCCTAGTTATATGTACAAACGCATATAATTATCTCCCAAATCCGTTATATTAAATTTAAATTACAATAGGACCAGCTTCTTTATTTTGCCATTTGATTTTATCGATTGTCAGGTATGTTATAGCCCACAACTATTGTATAATTAGCATATATTACTACCAAAATACCGACTTTGGTGTTTATTGGTTGATCTCACTACCTCTTGGATATGTTGTTGTACTATACTATTTTATGTATAAATACTACAAACAACGAATCATCATAGTGCAGATTATCAGATCCTGGATATGTTGCAGATGACGACTTTTAGGATAATATACTAACAACACACTGTTATTATACGCTTTTCACAGTTAAAACATATTATACTATTACTTTAGTTTTTAGCTGTCAACTTCTTAATGTCAAATATATTACCCAAAGACATGTACAGTACTATCACTATCATCAAAACTTGTTGTTATTGCCTAAGACAATATGTAAACACCATAATTGTGATATTTGGTAACTTCTTTATTCACATGTCCAAACTGGTGTTACTATATAAAATGTCATCTTACTTTAATTGTGAAAATATTTTGATGGTTATGTCCCACTATTAGTATATGTAAAAACACTAAATTAATAAGAGGTTTACTTTTTGCCCAATGTTATCTCCAATTTATAATTCTACGACCTCTTACAATACCTTGGAAATTGTATAGTTTGATTGTTAATTTTTTTATAGAACTTGGTTAATATAAAACACTTATTTTATTTGTTATCAAACTAATTTTGTGTTTATGGAGTGATTTCGTCTATTGTAAATAGTTGTTCTTGACCAAGTCTAGAGCATAGGAGGATAGTCTATAATCAATTCAAATTATTTGCTACTTTTAATCCAATGCACCATGTCTCTATTTACAATCCTAATGTTGTTGATTTTGCCCGAACATTCTGGTATATTTATTAATTATATATCTATAACATGTAAGAGTAAACTGTCTTGGATATATTATTTTGACAGATTACTAGACATGGTGTATATTGTTTATTAAGTTTTCTGTCCCATGTGTGTGCAAATCTGTTATACAATGATGGAATAACTATTACTTTAATTCCAAATTTGACGACATGACTATATAAGACTACTGCTATAGTCTCGATAGCCTAGGATAGTAACATATCCGAAAACAAATCAAAGCAAACAATAAATAAAGAAGTTGGTAATTGACTAACTATTATAATTTAAAAATTATTGTTTTAATTAAATTTGGAAATTATAGGTGGTGTTTACAATAACATTAGGACAATAACATATCCAAATTTTAAACAAATCGGACCATAAACACCAAAGTTAGTTTTTGAGGATATATAAATTGTAGAAAGTAATTTGGAAAAATATATGGTAATTTTACATATAATAGTTGGGGAGGGGGGCTATAACATATCCAAAAAAGAGTTAAATCGGTAATAAAGAAGTTGTAAATTTGCACTACAGCAATTTACAAACTATTGTTTAAATTAAGTTTGGAAATTATAGGTGGAATTTACTAATGCATTAGGACAACAACATATCCAAATTGTATACAAATCAGATCATAAACAGAAAAGTTGGTATTTTCTGGATATATTATATATAAATTATGTAATGTATTAAATTTGGAAATAATACATAGCAATTTAGTGTATATTGGCTGGGGGCTATAACATATCCAAAAATAAATTAAATCTAATAGTAAATAAAGAAGTTGTAAATTGGCACTATAGTAATTTACTAAATACTGTTTTAATTAAATTTGGAAATTATAGGTGGAATTTACTTATGCAGTAGGTTAGTACAGTAACATATCCAAGTTACAAACAAATCGGACTGTAAATAACAACTTTGGCAATTGGCACTATAGTAATTTACAAAATATTGTTTAAATCAAATTTGGAAATTATAGGTCGACTTTAATACTGCATTAGCTTAGGACAATAGTATATCAGAATTGTGGACAAATCGGACCATAAACACCAACTTTTTATTTTGGAATCAGCAAAATAAACTAACAAAGTATCGATTGTATTACAGGGGGTAGCCAAAAGTATAGTAGGGTGGTTATGTTACCTATGTGAGAGCTATAACCATAAAACTCTATTAATATACCTGGAATGCTAGCGCAGTGGAGTTTTTGAAGCGAAAAACGGTCCTTCCCCCTCCCCTTAACGGTCAACTTCGTTAACTGAGCGATTTCTGCTGGAAAATATTTTAATGCGCGCACTCATTAACACGCTCCTCCATCGCTCAGGGATCATCCGATTCTAATGAAACTTATATATTTATTATCTGGAAGAACTGAGGATTCTAACGGAGTAAACAACTTACAGATCAGTCAGTTAACAGAATTATAAAAATACAAACTATAATCAGCTAAACAAATTGGAACTTTAAAAAGTTAGTAAGCGGAAACTATTTTATTTTTGGGGTAGAAACAAACTTCAAGTGAGAACAATTTTGGAAATGAGTTGAATAAAACTTGTATTTGAAACATTTGAGCAATGTGGTTTTGGGAGTTCTGGCTCACTTGATTGACAGCTTCCGATTACGTAACTTTTTGTGACGTAGCTGTGACGTATTTGGTGACGTAGTTGTGACGTCACGGTGAGGTAGGTCAGGTTCAAGGTCATCCTGAGGATTAAAAAAAATTGCTCAAGTTTGATTCGATAGTAGTGATTCTATCAAAGAAATCGAATGAAAACTATCGAATGAAACCTGTGCAAGACAGTGTTTTTAACTTTCAATAATTCTTAACTTAATTTTATTTACAATACTTTCTGTGTGTGTAATTTTAGAATTTTTTCTAATGATGTATGCGCAGAGTCCTTGATGTTTGCTGTGTTTTGTGTATAACTTAAAAGATAGTGCACAATATCTGGATCGGGTGTTTCCAGTTTTATTTTCCAAGTTTGTGAAACAGTATATATAATAGCAAAGTTCACTTTACCTTTAATGTGTCCTTCCATGTTTGTTTAGTAAAATATTTATTAGTCAAAACCTATCAAGGATAGCATAACTGCTTCCGCATCAGAAGATGTTGTGGCAGAAACTTCATGTACTTGTATTTTCATTATAAGAGGATGTGGAAGAAACAACAGTATTGTATTGGATTTGAGAGCCCATGTGTACTAGGCAAGAGCCAGAGGTATAATGATGTATCGCAAGCGTGTAGGTTAGGTACCTGCCCTTTCCCCACCACATCAGTCCTCCCACCACAATTTTCCTCCACCAAGTTATTACATCGCACATTAACATACATACATGCGTTAGTTAGGGTTTGGCTTTTTTACTGTCAAGACCGAAGCTCCGTAACTGAAAACTTCAATCACTTTGGCTCAACACTGTATGTGTATTAGCGAATTTCCCCTATAGGGAAGAAGCTATTACCGTAGGTCTCATAGTAAGACTTAAGCCCGAGACCATGATAATTTTTTGTTTTGAGGTCCCCAGATGACAAAAACACTATTCGTTCAAATTTATATATATTTATATATATATATATATATAAATATATATATATATATATATATATATATATATATATATATATATATGTGTCCGTGAATGCGATAACTTGAGTAAAAAACGTCCGATTTCGATGAAATTTGGCTCAAATGTGTAAAATGACATTCATGACTTTAAGTTCGAAAACCAAAAAAATTGGACCATGGGAAGGGGGGTTTATGGGGGTTTTAAATTTTTCAAAAATCAGTTTTTTGCATTTTTCACCCTAAAATTTTTGAACAACTTAATTTTGGTTTTGACCATGTTATGGAGCTTAAAAAAACAAATAATATAGTATTTTGAATTATTAACCTAGGTTAAGTGGTTGCGGAGAAAATCCAAAAAACCTACTCATAAAATCTGCCATGTTAATCTTATGGGAAAAAAGGATTTTGGCTTTTCCTCAGTTTATTTTAATGTAAACTTCACATTTGCTTTTACCAATCTGTTCAGTTCCACAAAACGATCATTTTGGTTTTTAAATTGTGATTCTACGCCCAACCTTTGCTGAGATATTCAAAGTGCTAAACACAGTACGTTGTCCAATGTTATCCTTATGTAGAATAAATAAAATTTGATATCTCGATTATTTATGAATGTATGTTTATAAAACTTGGTATGTGGTTTCACGTAGTACTGGTATATTGATATTTGCACAAAAAATTGATTTTTTTATTATTCCTGTAGCAGCAAACCTGCATACACAGCCCCCATGTTATTCTTATGGAGAATAAGTAAAATGTAATGACTCCCTTAATTATGAACATAAATTAATAAAACTTGGTATGTAGATTCACTTGGTTGAGTTATATTGATAATTGCATAAAAACCCATTTTTTTTTGTTCCTTGTTGCAGCAAACCTGCTTACTCAGCCCCCATGTTATTCTTATGGAGAATAACTAAAATGTTATATGGCGCTTATTTATGATTGAATATTGATGACACTTGGTATGTGGTTTCGCCTAGTTAAATTATATTTATATTTGCATAAAAACCAATTGTTTATGTTCCTTGTTTCAGCAAACCTACGTACTCATTACCAATGTTATTCTTATGGATAATAATTAAAATCGGTTATATGTGAATATATTTTTATGAAACTTGGTATGCGGCTTTATGTGGTATTAAGACAAATATTATGCATTGGAAATTCGCTGAGTACACAGGTTTGCTGCGACGGGGGTATTAATATTATAGTCATTATGATTTAAACTAGTGCATGTATTCTTGTGATGCTCCTTGCGTAGCAGACAACTGGCCAAGAGTGTTTCAGCCTTGAGTATTCTACGATGGAACCGCTCACAGTCCACTAAAAGCGTAGACATTCTGTCTTCATAGTCGGAGAAGAAGAAGGTGGTGGCAAGCGGACTACTGAAGGACACCTTCCTCATATTCCTTTAAAACTGTGACCTGTTCATACTTTACCCAACTCTATAGATAGATGTTCATTTGTTAAGAGCTGGAAGTAAAGTTATGTACCGCTAGCGTGTAGGGTAGACACCTACCCCCACCACAACCTTACCTTGTTTTTCAAATAGTTGTTTTTTTGCTATTGCTGCTATAGCCTTGATCTGATCTGAATTATGGTTGAACCTTCTTGTTCGTCTTGGCAAGCTGCGTAATTTGAGTACCCACTCGGTATACTTTAAACCACAAATAAAGAAGTTATTTAGGTTTGTCCTTCAGAATAGTTGTTTTTTCGCTATTGCTACTATACTCTTTGACTTATCTGAATTCTGATTGAACCTTCTTGTTCATCTTGCCAAGCCGCGTAATTTGAGTACCCACATGGCATACTTTGGAAGAAGTTTATACCCTCCCCCCAAGCTACTTTCGTCTGGAGCACTTTTGCCCCCCACCCCCGACCTTGAATTGATGACCTATGGTGGGTCGCACAAAGGTTTAAATTTGTAAACTGAAATTATCCTATCCAAAACTAAATACTACAAGGAATATAACTGCTAATGTATATTTCTAGACTTGTGTACAGAGGTACAGAGATGTCAGTCTCACGACGGACATCTTAACATTTTTCTCACCCGGGACTTAGAAACCTTTCGGAGTTGACACACCAAGTACTGTGTTAGGTTACACGACCTTCTTGCGACCTTCCTAACAGTCCTAGCGATTTTATAACATTTATTGGTTTAGAGCAGAATGGAGTTGTAGAGAGCGCGTGTTTACAGTTCGCAAGACAAAGCTGGAATGAGGTGGTAGCCGGAGTAAAGCAGGTCGCATGGTGGTTCCATCCATATATGGTTAGAAAGCTGGGACTGGATTAGAACCAGTTTGAACGAGGCGAGTCGCAGAAGGTGAAACCTTATCCCGCCCATATATGGGTAGAAAGCTGAGACTGGTTTGGAATTAGTTTGACCAAGACCGCCCCTCACCCCCCCCCGAGCTACTTTCGTCTGGAACACTTTTGCACCCCATCCCCCCCAAAGTTGTTTTTTCCGCTATGGCTGCTATACCGTTGGTCGGATATGGGTTCTGATAGATCCTCCAAGTTTGTCTTGCCAAGCCGCGTAATTGGAGTACCCATTCGGCATACTTTAAACCATAAATAAAGAAGTTATTTAGGTTTGTCCTTCAAAATAGTTGTTTTTTCGCAATTGCTGCAATACCCTTGGTCGGATATAAATTCTGATTGCATCTTCTTATTCGTCTAGCCAAGCCGCGTAATTTGAGTACCCACATGGCATACTTTGGATGAACTTTATACCCCCCCACGCAACTTTCTTCTGGAGCACGCTTTCCCCCCCTGGTGGACCTTATATTTTCTTATATGGTTGGAAAGGGGGAACCTGTTTGATTGGCTCGGGTGCATATAGAGCCCGAGTCTCTGCTCTCTTCACAGTAGCCTGCCGCCGGTTACGGACCAACGTCCGACTTGGTTGCGTTCTGCTGTAGCATAGGTCTGTTAAGTGTGCGTTCGGGCCTGACGCGCAATTAAGAGATGATGGGCATCTGCATGTGTAGTTAAACGTTGTGCATGTGTACTTTAATATGTTTTGCTTTTTTGATGCTTTATAATAATTAAACTGAAGAGTGACTGTTTGATTAACACCTAACGCTTTATAACGATCTTGTAGAGGGAATGCGTTTGATTAACACTTAATGCTTTATAATAATTTTGTTAGATTGAATGTTTGCTTAACACTTGCTTTTATTCATCAACATGACCATGTGTGGGACTTACAAATATTCCATGTAGGGATGAAATTAAAACTAAAGATAGAGGTTAACCCCCCCACAATTTAATATTAAACTTTAGTATATCATTAAAAGATAGTGCAAGGAGTTTTGTGTTAAGCGGATATCAATCTCCCTCGTTTGAACTTAGAGTTTCCTTCCGAGTAAAATAGCAAAGGTAAGACCTCTGCTATTTTACACAACATTTAATTTGACCTTGGCCTAGTTAATGAACTTAGAATATGTCAGTATCTACGCTGTAGCTTAGCAACAATATACTGTCAAAGACCCCCCCTCCCACCCCTTACCACCACCTCGGATTGTCGGCTATAAAAGCAGTCCGCAGAGGTCTCACAGTCTCAGGCCGACAGCCTAGCTAGCTGTTTGCTCGAGCTGTCTGTAATAGCATCTTTAGTATAGAGTTTGTACCACTGTATACTAAATATTCTACCTAGGCATGTTAGATTAACGCTTGTAGTTTGCCGGTAGTAAGTGTAGTTAGTGTCGGTTTATGTAATTATTTTTGGTGTTGGTTTGAAGTGTTTTATTTACTGATGAAATATGTACTTTTCTTACTCGCTTTTAAACTGGGTAAAGTCTTTATTTATATCAAAGCGGTTTTTATTATAGTAATTTAATATGTTTCTCAAATATACCCTTTCCTAACCCCTTACAAAAAGGTTCGGCCCTGAAAACCGGCCTTGTCAATACGGCCCTGCAAATCGGTTGAAATTACCTATCTTACCCCTCACGCACGATCAACTTTTGTGAATATTAAGTTGGTCTTTGTAAAGTAACCTTGGTCAAAACATTGGTTCGCAGTAGCCTCTGACGCCTGTTTTGATCTAAGTCCAACTGGGTTTCAGTATGCTGTTGACCTTTGTAAAACCGACCTTAATTGACTATTTTCTTTAAATATCTTCGTCTTTTTTGGAATATTTTTTCGGGGGAGGGATTAATGTTCTGTTATCAGGTTTATCACCTATTATTGTGAGGTTTCATATTAATTCTCTATCCCTAATACAGAGCGAGGAATAGAGCAGTTTGTGGTCAAAGTGAGAATCAAATACTGCTCTATTCCCTGTTTTGGCAACATGTTCAGATGACCTTGGGACTTAGACAATTTTCGTTTGGTAAAAAACTGCTCTATTTCCCGTTCTTGTAGCATGTTCAGGTGACTTTGACTCGCTTAAGCTACTTCAAAAACGTTGGTTAGTATATTATTGGAAGATATATTTATTTCCTAAAAAATATCCCTCCCTAACACTTGTACCAGCACCACTTACCCCCACCACTTTTTTCATTGGGTATAAATAGAGGTGCATTAGCGGTGGTGTCATTAGTAGCAGGTAAACATTTGAGGAGACACCTACAACATGTACCACTGCGATATTTGTGAAGATTCATTTCAAGATGAATGGATTTTAAACATTCATAAAGAAGTAGAACATAACACCAATAACAATGAAATTGAAAAAAAATGAAGAAGAATTGAAAATAATAAATCAAATGCTACCTCAACACCAAATTTCAAGACCAAGTGTTATTGATTATGCGCCTGGATCATCAGTGTATGTAGAATTACACGCCCGAGCACTACCAGGTAATGTAGTAACACGATCGACTATGCAAAATTACAACTTGACAAATTTGTAAATAACGCAAAAGGATTGGTAAGCAAAACGTTGAAAAATGAATGAAAAAGATTAGACTTTATCAAATTTGGACTGTTACTGGATTCTGTGTTTACTATCATTCAAAATGAAACATCACCAAGAGGATTCCTAACAAAAAACCGGACCATAATGTTTGCATCAGAAATTGAATCAATCGTAAATGAATGTTTTGAAGAACTCTTGACAAAATTGCAAGTACATGAAAGAATAGGGTTTGGATGGACTTTATTATCCATAACTGGCCTAGACGTAAGAGTATAAAAACACGGGTATGGAATAGTAGCTACATCCCCTACCGGAAAAAATTATGAATACCAAATTCTGTATCAACGTACAAAATCAAGATACTGAATGTTTTAACTATGCAATACTGGTCAAATATGTAAAATAACAATGTGTGCAGACCTAGTAGAGTTTATGAAGAAGTTCAACATAAGTATGATTTTCAGCGGATGAGTTACCATGTAGTAATTAAAGATCTATCAAAATTTGAAATGCAAAATCCTGCAGCTTCTGTGAACATTTTAGGTTTGGATTCGTCAAACAATGCGTATCCCTTTTGCATAACACCGAGTGAGTGCAGAAATAATACAGATTTGTTTTTGATCACTAAAGGAGATATATCAAACTATGTATATATTAAAAATTTTGAAGCTCTTGTTTCGCTACAAATATCCAACAAACACGGAGAGAAAACAATTTGCCAAAGATTTTTTTGTCATGTAAGCAAACCTTTAAGAAGTGGAGGTTCAGAATGGTCATTAGAACTTCAAAGGTTATGTAGTGGAAACTATGAGGCAAGAATTAAACTACCACCTCTTAGCAGAGCACACGTAAATTTGATCAAGTAATTCAACAATTCCGTATACCAAATGCCGTGTACGCCGATTTCGAATCGACTTTACTTCCACTTGAACTCCAAGAAGGGGAAGTTACAAGTAAAAGCAAATACCAGCTGCATACGCCAAACAGTTACGCCATACATCTCCATAAGTATGAATTATCACCTACACCGAAGATTTATCGTGGTGAAGAGGCAGCACGATACTTTGTTGACGAATTGTATAACATAGCTGGGGAAGAAACGTATAGAAACAGCAGACAAATTCAAAAGCAAACTTAATGATACGGAAATTGAACCTGAAGATTATCAACATGGTGTCGAGTATGGAACGAGTTGGATATGAAGACCGTAGGAGATTACTCAGACTTTTATGTGAAACTTGACGACACTATTCTTTGCGTTGTGATAAAAGAATTTCGAATCACTTGTTTTGCTGCATATGGTTTGGACCCTTTACACTCATATACTTCTACAGGATTAGCTTGGAAAAAGAAACTATGCTATGTTAAAAGAAACAAAATGCAAACTTCATCTTTTAACAGATATCTACATGGTGTTAGTGGTTTGATCGGGTGTTAGAGGTGGATTGACTCAAAGTGTTACAAGACATGTTAAACCCAACAACAAATACCTTCCTGACTATGATTAAGCAAAACCATCGATTTACTTAGGATATTTTGATGCTAATAATTTGTATGGATGGGCTATATCCAACCCACTTCCATTTGATAATTTTAAATGGTTTGATCCAGACTCTATCGGCAGTGTTTCACAAATTCCAAAACATGGAGATACTGGATATATTTTGGACTAGCTGTGTACCCGTGATTCGCAACGGACGATTTGTGGTACTTACATAGCTCTTTAATTTTTCATTATCAATATATTTATTTCAAGAAACGAAATTCCCAAGAAACCGGTGTGCTGGTAACGATGCTCGTTTCCCATAGAAAGTTTTTTTTTCAGGCATCCTTGCCTCATTAACTTAACAAATTTTAGCAGATATTTACAGATTATTCACACTCTATTTACATGCAATCAAAACTATCTTTCAGTACTGTACAGGGCTTATGCTCGACAGAAAAAGCTCTTAGGTGCTAAGAACCTCTCTATACACTACATTCTTTGTTCTTCTTTCTGGTTGCAAAATAACCAAGCTGCCAGGAGAGCTCACCCTTGAACACACCACATACAGTTGGCCTTGAGCGAAACAATCACTTCTCAGATTCACACCAGCTACTTTCAAACTCTGCCCCTGAGCCTTGTTGATTGTCATAGCATAACAGACCCTCGCAGGGAATTGCAGACGTTTAAACTGAAAAGGGTAGTCTGATGGAATAAGAGGAATTCGGGGTATGAATTTCGCCTTGGCGCCATCACCAGGTATAATATTAACCTTATGAGGGTTTAAAGCGCTACAAACAAACGCACAGACTAGCGCTAGATGAGACAAAAGAGCCAATAATGTGCGTAAATCATTGGTCAAAGATGTATGATTGTTGTAATTTACTCGCTGGTGAGAACTAAATATAAATATTACAAATTTTACTTTTCAAAACGAATTAAAAGTATATTTTTAGTTATGAATCAAATTATGACCAAACACAGAGATTTTTTGTCAGCAAATAATATCAAAATTAGCAATTAATTTAATTTTAATAGCTAAAAGTCTGCACACTACAATGTGGACAGTGATTAAACTTATATGGACTACATTATCGACACTGTTTTCAATTCTGGCCGCCGCCGCACGCTCACGTTGGCACGTTTTGCTAAATAACTCGGAAACCATAAGAGATAGACAAAAAATGTATAGGACAAAACATGTTTAAAATTTATTTCCACACTAACTTTTTTCAATCAGATTGAAAGTAGGTTCACTTGTTCATGCGCTAGAGGCGATATTGTACAGGATGTACAGTCCTATTTTTCCTAAAACTTCAACCCTCCGAAAACCACCCTAAAATTTTGAATTTTGTAAAACCCGTTCTTAGTGGGTGCCTACACCCTAAAAGGAACGTCCATGCAAAATTTCAAGGTTCTAGGTCAAGTAGTTTAGGCTGTGCGATGAGTGAGTGAGTGAGTGAGTGAGTGAGTCAGTGGATTTGACAAATATATAGTAGATTGCGATTTTGACTATCCAGAACATATACACGATCATCATTATGACCTTCCACTCCTTCAAAAACAGAAATTTCTCCAACTGGGAAACACCCTAAATTAATGTTGACTTTCAATAGTAAACAACGATACGTAGCTCACTTTTGGGTTGTTCAACAAGTTATTGAGTTAGGATTGCATGTTACAAAAATTCATAGAGTTTTGGAATTTTCTCAATCATGCTGGTTGAAACCCTACATTGATTCAAATAGTACCAGAAGAGCAGCCGCTACGTCAGCCTTCCAAAAAGATTTTCCAAATGAATGAACAATGCAATATTTGGTAAAAACATTGGAAAACAAAAGAAAACACAAAAATGTTAAACTTGTTACTAATCTGAGAAACTTACAGAAACTTCTATAACAGCCAAACTTTGGAAAATCTGTAATTATTAATGAAAAACTTGTAGCAGTAGCTATGAAGAAGACAAGTGTAAAAATGGATCGTCCATTGTATATTGGAATGCCAATCTTGGATATCTCTAAAACACATATGTACGATTTTCACTATATCAAATTGGTCGCATTTTATAGAAGAAACAACATCGGCATCAGCTAAATGGATACATACGCATTTATGTATTGGATAATTACTAATGAAATGTATAAACACCTTCGAAAATTTGAACATAAAAACTAATTTGACTTTTCTGACTATCCAAAAAATCATCCCAATTATGATAATGACAGAAACAAAAAAGTACTAGGCAAATTTAAGGCTAAAGTTAATGGAGTTTTACTTAGAGAGATTGTATCACTTATGTCCAAACTGTATGTTTTGAAACTATATGAAGGTGAAGAGGAGAATAAAGAGAAGAATAACTTTATTAAGGAAGCGAAAGGTGTAAATAACCTATATTTAAAAAAATAAGGTGCAATTTAAAACACTACAAGCAATGTTTATCTGAAAATGAAAAATTTACAGCTAAATTCAACACAATCAGAAGTTTTAACCATCAAATGTACATTGTAACTGAAGTCAAAAGAACTCTATCCTGTAATAACGACAAACGACACATCCTTCCAGACAAAATCCAAACTTTACCATTCGGCCACTATTCTCTCAACCCTATTGACAATTAACACTTTCATCGTCCTTCATCATTTTCTTTTCCGTAAAAAAGGGGGAACACAGCAGTATTTTGCTGTGTTCCCCCTTTTTACAACATTTTTGGATGACCTTGAACTATTAAGAACGAGTATATACAAGCAATATTTATTACTCCTCTGGAAGTGTTGGTAGAACCATCAACTAATATGGATCTAAAGAGTAAAATTGTTACCGAGCAACATAAACCTGCGAGGATACACTTTCCAGAACGAAATACTGTTATAAAAGATATAAATTATCTTTATCAAGCAGACCTAATTGAAATGATACCTTATAGTAAAATAAACAAAGGATTTAAATATATACTAACAGTTATTAACTGTTTAACAAAAGTCGCAGATGCTATTCCACTAAAAGACAAAACAGGTCAGAGCGTGACAAAAACAATGTATATAGCTATACGTAGAGATAAAAACACTATAAAATATTTGAAAATTGGCAGTGGGAAAGAATATTTTAATAACGATTTTTCAAAGCTAATGAAAAATTTTAATGTGAACCATTATTCTACAAAATGTGAAAAGAGAGCAGCTATTATCGAAAGGTTCAACAGAACTTTAAAAGGAGCGATGTATAAAGCATTTGCAAATAGAGGTTCCCACGTGTATGATATACTTCCCGACTTGATACATGATTATAACACCAAGTTTCATAGAACTATCCGGATGAAACCGATTGAGGTGAATAAAAAGAACTCCAAACAAGTCTTGGAAAATAATAAAAAGAGCACCAAACCAAAAGTGGAAAGGAAATTACCACGAAAATTTTTATATGGGGAATAAAGTTCGTATTAGCAAATATAAAGGAGTATTTAGCAATACTTACCCAACTGGACGTTACTCTATTACGTTTTTACCTTACATAGAGTACAACCTACATACCCAGAAACCTATATTCTTAAGAATAATAAAGGTGGATTTTAACAAGGTTGTTTTTATGGGCATGAAATGTTAAAGTCTACTGCTAGAGATGTTTATCTAGTGGAAAAGATATTAAAACGGGAAAGCTTTCAAGTATTGGTGCGCTGGTTGGGTTTTGATTAAGGTGCTGACTCGTGGATACCTAAACAAGATCTTCTATAGGATTTCACTAGTATAACATTAACCGTCGAAGAGTGCTGACATGGAGATTAGTAAACTCAAGGATTCTTTTAAAATTGCAAATATAGATGAATTAACTGTGGATAGTGTGAAACATGAGGAAGAGAAACATGGAAATTTATTACCAAACAGCGTACGGTGTATAGTGAGTGGACATTCAAACTGAGGAAAAACAAATGTAGTGTTTAGTTTAATAACTAATCCAAATGAGTTAAGGTTTAATAATCTATATATTTGTTCGAAGTCTCTGCTCCAACCAAAATATCAGTTATTAGATGAAATAATATCTGATGTACCAGAAGTAATTTTTTTTTAATTTGATGCAAGTGACACTATTTTGCAACCAAATGAAGAAACCCTTACTCAGTCTTCAATTTTGATGATGTCTCTTGTGAAAACCATGACACCATTAGAAACTATTTCGCTATGGGGAGACATATTGACTGTATCTACATTGGTCAAACATATAGCAAAATCCCAAAACAGTTGATTAGGGATAACGCAAATATTGTCGTTATTTTTAAACAAGATTATATGAATTTAAAACATATACACAACGATCTTGTTGGTGCTGGTCGTTTGATAGGTTAAAACAAATTTGTAGTAAAATATAGTAAGATAAATACGGATTCCTGGTGATTGATAAGGAACAAAGTGTTAAAAATGGTAGATATAGATTCGGATTATATCGAATCGTTTTAATTCAATAACATAAATACATATTCTTACATAAAATTGCTAAATTGACCTTCATTTGGTAATGTATATAAACTGTTTCATAAACGATGATGTAGTCATTTTATAAAATGAGTATGGGCAAGTTCGGAAGTTATACCAAATCCGGTGTAAGATCAAGATTTTATGATAAAGAAACTCACACCGGTTTACCTCTTACACCGGAGGGCGACTATAACATTTGTAATAAACGTTTAAAGTATGTTAATGATCCCCAAGATAGTAGTGACGATATAGATTTAAAAACTTTACAGTCGGAAATATCAACTAGCTTAAACTGTAAGGGAAACGTGTACGATGCTAAAACTCATAGAATTGCAAATATCGGTAATCCAGAAAATAAACAACATTCAGTAACGAAAATATATTTAGACTCTAGATTGGAAAAAACTCTAACTAGACAAGGAGATGCTTTTGTATGAGTAAAAATGAATTATGAATGTTTAGAGTTAAATGAAAATATGTTGAATGGTAAAAAACATAAAATAAATAATGTACTTCAAGCTTAACAGCCAGACGAAGTACCTGTGATGGGGCAAATGCTAACTAGACAGGGAAACTTTGTACAAGGTAATAATAAATATAAATTTTTAGAATTGAAAGAAGGCAAATGGAATGCCATCATCATACAATTAGTAACCTGGGGGAAGGTGAAGAAAACGGTGATACTGTAAACGTTTCTCAAGTACCAAAAAGTGTAAAGTATTCTGGGATTTTGGAAATAAAAGACTAGTTCGTGTTAAACCCGCTGTCGATGATAATGATTGAGTTACAAAACATCAGAGTATAACATTGGATGGTCTTAAGTTTGATGGTAAAAATAAGCAATTAACAAACATTTTGCCGGGAACCTTGCCAAGTGACGTAGCAGTTGTAAATCAAATATTAAAATATTGGGACAGTTTTTTAAAATAGGGTGATAATAAATACGAATTTTTAGAATTCAAAGAAAATACGGAATCCAAAGAAAATAAGTGGGATGCTAAAAAGGAAGAAAATGAAAAATTTACTTTGTGGTACGGATACTAATGATGCTGTATGTGTCTCACAAATACCTAAATCAAATATAGCCCAATGTAATTTCAATTATAAAAGGTTGGTTAATGTTAAACACAGTGTAAATGATAATGAATGTGTTACAAAGCTTCAGACAATAAAATTAAATGGTCTTAATTTTGATGATAAAAATAAGAACTTAAGCAACATCTCAAATCAAATCAAATTTATTTCCCAATAAAAACAAATAGAACATCATGTACACAAACAATATTGCGGAAAACAAAATTCTCACATAGGCCCATCGGCCTGTGCGTGAGAACAAGCTCTGCCTCAAATTCAGTGCACTTAAAAAATAACAAAAAACATCGTATTATTGCTGAAACAATTACATTTACTTTTTGATGATTAAATAGGCTACAAACACACATAAAAAATCAAAATAAAACAATATCGGCAGTTGAATGTATATTAATCATGAACAAAATTAAGATTCGTTTTGCATTTAAATATCAAACACTGATTTAAAATAAGTAAAATAAAAACGACATTTGATACAATACAAAGACAATAGGCAATGGCGTGAGTGAAGTAGAAGTAGAAGTAGACGGTAGAAGTAGAAGTAAACGGTATTGTTAGCTTTTGTATTCAGTGACTAGTTGGTGATGTAAAGTTAGTCATTGTAGTACTCAGAACGGATGAGGGACTCAGCATGTTCAGAACCGATCTCCAACAGCAAGTTAAGGACTATCCTTTTGTAGACTTTAGTTGTGACCTGCAGGTCCCTAATCGCAGGAGGAATGTTCCTGTAGATGAAGTTTGCAATAAAATATGAGTTGGAGTGACTGACTGATCTAACTGCTCGGGGCACCTGCAGGCCAACGTTAACGGAGTTCCTTGTCCTATAGTTTTGTACCACGGGAGTTATGACTAATTCTTTATGGGTGTATGTATAAACCATCAATTTTTTAATGAATAATTGCCTTACTGTAAGTAATTTTGTTTCGGAAAATAACAGATTTGTGGGATAGCGTTTTTGCTTTTTGAATGCAGCTTTAATAATTGATTTTTGTACAACAAATAATGAATTTAAAAGTGATAATCCGACACCACCCCATGATATAATTCCATATTCTAGAAGAGATTGAACATAAGCAAAATAAATGGTCCGGATTTCATTTCTATTTAATATTTCACTCAACTGATTAAAGACATAAATAATTTTTCTAACTTTAGATTTTAAGTAGTTTATTTGATACTCCCATTTTAATTTTGAACCTAAAATAACCCCAAGATATTTATAGTGGTCAACTCTTTCTATTTCGGAACATTGACAAGTGGTGGTGGTCGTGCCGTTGCATGTAGGCCTATGCAACGCCAGCCTGAGTTCTGCGGGCGGCTCGCTAGCAGGGCGCAGCGCTATTGGCATACATTTGGTTTTAGTTACATTCATCGTTAAAACATTTTCATCAAACCAGGTTTTAACTATGCGCATTTCCACTAAAGCTAATTGATATGATTCCTGCCAGGTTGGAGCCTTCAACATTAATGCTGTATCGTCTGCAAATAAAAATATTTGGCCGGTTATGTTGAGTTTATCTAAATTGTTTATATACATAAGAAAAAGAAGTGGACCAAGAGTGCTACCTTGAATAACACCATAATCAACTTCTGACATATCACTGAGCACACCATTTATTAAAACAACTTGTTTCCTTTCAGTAAGATAACTTTTGAACCAATCTAGCGCCACGTCCCGCACACCTGCACACTCTAGTTTGAGAAACAGGATATTTCTGTCAATCGAATCAAACGCCTTTGCAAGATCTACAAAAACCATCTAGACTTTTTCATTTTTATTTATAGATTCTATAATACTTTTATTTATAACGAATAATGGATCCGACCTATTTTTACCTTTCCTGAAGCCATATTGTTTATCTGATAAGATCATATTAGTTTCCAAAAAACATTGGAGCTGAATTTTTACACATTTCTCAAGAATTTTAGAAATATTACTCATCAAAGAAATTGGTCTGTAGTTGCTTTTCTCGTTTTTTTAGCCTGATTTAAACAATGAAATGACTTTAGATGTTTTGAAAATGTCGGAAAAAAAGGCCTTCAACGAAACTTAAGTTTATTATATGTTTTATAGGGGGCAACAAGTGAGTTAAATTTGCTTTGAGAATCAAAATCGGAAAATCATCTACACCGGGAGCCGAGCCACCACGCATCTCCTGCACACACCTGACAATCTGGCTATCGGTGACCGGCTCCAAGTGGAGTCATGCCTTGCTCTGTACGCCGAGTCGTCCACCAACGGCGGCGCAGCAGGCGGTGGCAAAACACTTGTTAGCTTCTCTCCTACTTTAGCGAAATATTCATTAAATGAATTCGCCACCGCCCTTACATCGCCACCACCAACATCCGACTCCTGAACAAACTGGTTGATCGGAAAACTACTTTTAATCTTTTTCACACCACTAATTTCGTTAATTGTATTCCAAAACTTTTTTGCGCCCCCAGTACAGCCAATAATTTTTCCTTTGTAATAACTGAATTTTGCATTCTTTATTTTTTTTATTTAAATTATTTCGAAAATGTTGGAAGTCTATTCTCAGTTTATAGTTAAAAGGTTGTTTTCTAAGCAATTTACTCAATTTATCACGGACACGAATTCTATAAATCAAATCCCTTGTTATCCACGGTTTCAAATGTTTATATCATGAATTGGATTTTTATATCTGACCTGGAACTTGTCAATCAAGTATTAAAATATGACGGTGTTTTGTTGAAACAGGGTAATAGTAAATATGAATTTTTAGAATTAAATTAAAACAAAAAGGACAGTGCAAAGGAATTAAAAGAAAACAATTGGGATGGTGTAAGGCATAAAATTGTAAATTTAGTAGAGGGCACAAATAATGATGATGTATGTATCTCTCAAATACCAAAAACGAAGAACAACGAGTGAGATTTTAACAATAAAAGGTTAAATAATGTTCAACCTGATACAAAGGCTTAGTTATTAATACGTGATGTCTATTTTCTGGTGGTAAAAGATTAACGCACGTTTTGCCGGGTATATATTCAGCAGATGCAGCAGTGGTCAGTCAAGTATTAACAAAGGGTGAGAAAAGTGTAATTAAACAGGATAAGGCAGAGTGTAATTTAGTGACGCTGGATAAAAACAATTAAAGATAGGATGCGGAAGAAAAATATATAATGAATGTGCCCAAGGGGTAATATGATAATTATATTTGTTTAATGTCCCAGGCTTTGAGGTTTGGTGATAAAAGTAAAAGATTTAAAAATGATACGTATGCTTTTGATTTGATGGATAAAAAGGGTTATTCTAAATTGTTAGTGGCCAATCCTGACTCTGTTAGTGGATTCAAGACTTCAGATGGAGAGGCATACCTTCCAAAAAATTTGTTATTTAAAAAAATGAGTGATGCATTAATTGATGCTGATGGCAAAACATTTACAACCGAAATTGGTTATAAAGTGGTGAAAAAGAAAGAATAATAATTTTCAAGAAATGTTGTATGTATATAAATCATCGCTTACAAATATATATATATATATGTAAACGATGATTTTGTCATTTGTAAAATGAGTGTGGAGAAGTTCGGACGCTATACCGAATTCGGTGTAAGATCAAGAACTTATGACAACGAATCGTACAACGGTTAACCTCTTACACTGGAGGGGGACTACAATATTAGTAATAATAAACGTTTAAAGTATGTTACAGATCCTCAAGATAAAAATTATGGTATAAGTTTACAAACTTAACAGTATCAAATAACATCGAATATGAACTATTTTGTTCGAGTTTTAAGCGCAATGTTTATTGATTTCTATAATGATTTGGCTGCATCTAAAATTAAAGAAAGTAAGAAGAATGATTGGATTCAAACAAATATTGTAAACAAATACTTTATAAATCCTAAAACGAAAATTTTACGAAATGTTAACTGAACGGAATAGAGATAAATTTGCATTATTATGAGCAAGGTTTCCGTTGGGTGAACATGGTTAAACAAGAAAAGTTGATAAAAGAGATTAAATCGCTAAGCGATTCTATTAGAAGTAAAATAGAGCATTAAGACTAGGGATTAGTGAGAGAGATAAGTTTCTTGAAACAACATTTAAACCTGTTATTGATCCTTTAAGGGAAGTATCTCAAAAACTTGGAAAAGTTTCAGACGGAGATTAAATTTTACCCTTTTTAAAATCTGATGTTAAAACTGAAGAATTTGACGGAGGAACCAAAGAAGAACTTGAATAAACTGAAGAAGAACCAGAAGAAATACAATATGAACAGGGAAAGGTTAAAGTAAAGAGGAAATAGAAGAAGAAGAAGAAGAGATACAAGAGGGTGCTCCGTCAAATATTAGCAGATTGGGTTTGTATATTCAGTATAAAGGTGATCTCGGTAGAAAATATGTATTAAAGATGTTACAGTCTACTATACCTAATACAAATTATCATGTATACGGAGCTAGGTTGGAAGGAGAAGATTTAATGATTCGTGACAGCAGGTTAGATTTGGATGAGCAAGATAATATAATTATAGGTGGTAAAATGTACAAAGGAACAAACGGATTGATTGAATTGTTTTTAAAAGCAAACCTGTAAAATATACTACAGGAGACTTGGCAACTTTTAAAGGTATATGTAAGATTAAAATACTCACAGAAAGACTTATAAACCAACATCCCCGATACATTGAAATCAGTCTGTAAAGTATAGAAACATTAGTTCAGAGTTATTTACAACAAAACTGGAAAAAATTAAAAGAGGTTTATGTCTACTGAAGAAGTTACTCCTTTTTATAACGAAAGGAAAAAAAATGGTAAATGAAGAAACAGCTTCTGGAGAAGGCTTATTAAATAATACCTACAGTACAAATACGATTTATCATAATGATGTTGATAAATTAATAAATAGAATGCAGTTGATACATGAAGAAATAGAAGTGGGTCACACAAGTCTTCAGAACGAATGGGTTGCTTTAGTTGCTGAATTATTAAATAGAGGTATAATTGAGTGATGAAGGTATATATAGTGTTTGATAAAGTAAAGAAAAAACCATTCTTTGTAAATCAGTCACAAGCCAAAGGTATAAATAGCAATGGGTAAAATGAGCAGTGTTAGTTCTCATCGAGGTTCGATAACGAAAGGAGGCGGTGTTGTGTCGTCAACACTAAACTTATTGGGAAAACCAATTTCAGCTTTAGTTGATAAAGCCATAGATTTATTACCTATTGAACTCTATTTACCTGGCAGTCATCAATATTGTGGATCTGGAACTAAATTGAAAAAATATTGACAATAGGAGATCCGGGAATCTATAAATAAGATCAGGCTTGTAAAGACCACGATATCGCCTATTCAAAGTTTAGTGATTCTGCTCACAGATCAGTGACCGATAAAATACCTACAAAAAGAGCTTGGGAAAGAGTTAAAGCTAGTGACGTTAGTCTTGGTGAAAGAGCGGCAGCATTAGCAGAGACAGCGGCAATGGAAGCGAAAACAGCAATTGGAGGTGAAAAGAAAAGGAGAGGACGAGGAAGGAGCATGACAACTGGTAAAGGAGGAGGATGAATTAAGATAAATACCAGGCGTTCTACTAAACGAGACAACCCATCAGTATTGTCTATGATAAAAAAGGACTAGGATTTTACCTAAGACCGTATCGTGCCTATTAAATGCAAGAAATCAGTTAATAGTTCCTAATCGTGTATTAAGTAACCAAGTTCTTTTTCAATATGTTTCTTGTTTAAAGATACAATTCTTCAGAAGAGTGTTTATTAAAGATAATTTACCATCAGTAATATGGAAAAATGAGTGTGGTATAGTAAATCTAGATAACAGTAAGGGACCGGGTACACAGTTTGGTTATGTTATAAAAACCTCGGTCCAACAGTTTACTATTTTGACAGTGTTGGTAATTTACCATCTCCGAAAGAACTTCAAAAGTATTTTCATTCTGCTAAACAAATTTTATATAATTATGAGAGGCAGCAACCTGACGATACCTCTATCTGCAGACATTTATGTTTGGAGTTTTTAGCAAAAAGTGTCAGTCAGCTTTAAGATGTCATCATACAAAGTCTCTTTGACTGGTACAACGTAAACCTTGCGGAGAACTCTAGTCCCCACATTAAGCTTCCATAAAGAAAAAACAATGGAAGGCAGCATTACTAGATTTTACAACTTATAATTCTATATCGAATATTATTGAAGGTGTGAATAATAAACTTAACTACTATAAAGCAAAGGATGCCAAGGGAATGTTCCAGCAGCTTAACGAAGTTACTCTATCCACGGGTTCTTATGATATAGATGATATATGCAAGGTAATACCAGAAAAGGTGGGAGAAGATAATTAGCATAGATGGAAATAATTATACTTTAAAAACAGAAATTAAATCAAAGTATTATATAGATTTTAGCAAAACACGTTCAGTTGGAGGATTATTAGGATTTCCTTCTACAACACCGATATTAGATATAAATGTGAAACATACAAGTTCAAATACTGTGAGCATACTTACATTGAATACAATTGGTATCACTTGTAACATTATACAAGAATCGTACAGATACTGTAAAAATCTACTCATATTGCATACATTTTACCCATCTGTCCCTTCAGGATTTAAAATAATTGAAAGACCTCAAACCTAGTGTATTAACCTTTAAACGCCAGTTACATCTCAGACGTTGTTCTGAACGTATTAGATCAAGACGGTGACATAGTTGACTTTAGAGGTGAAACTGTCACCGTGAGGATACATATAAGATCAATCTCATAATAATGGGATTGACGTTGAAAAAGGATCGAGTGAGTGATAAAAAGCTCAGTAGCGTATCAGCACCAGAAGTGTTAACAAGTGAAAACATTATATTTTTAAAAGAGATTGGTTTTAAAATTATTATCAATGGATATTCTGGATATAGCGTACGGACCAACGTTCGACGAGACCGTGTAGGAAAAGAATTATCACACCCACAACCCTTACGCTTCATCGAAATTAAACAATAACGATGAAATCAGGATTCTTATTCTACAACAAGATATCTACACTCTACCTTCCGAGAGTTATCTATACATCGAGGGAAAAGTAACAAAGAAAGATAGAGCTGAAGGAACATCTACACCGTTTATTAATAACCCAATGACTTTTCTTTTTGATGAAATAAGGTATGAAATTTCAGGTGTTACTGTGGACTCTACAAAAAAAGTTGGAATAGCCAGTACATTGAAAGGGTTGTGCTCCATAACGCCAAATGAGAAAAACCTGCTAGCATTCGCAGGATGGGTTATACCGGATTCAACTTCTGTAAAACCAGATGACAAGGGATATTTTGACTTTTCCATACCTTTAAAATTATAACTAGGTTTTCCAGAGGATTACAATAAAATATTAATTAATGTAAAACAAGAATTGGTTCTTTTAAGAGCTTCAAATGATAAAGATATAATATTAGCTCCAGGAACAAAGACTGAAAACACACAGGACTGGAAGGTGGATTAAAAAAATATTGTTTGGAGGGTGCCACACATACAATTTGCAGATGAACACAGGATTACCTTGTTGATACAATTAAAGGCGGACCGCGATATAGTTTTGACATTTAGAAGCTGGGAGTTACACGAATATCCTGTTCTACGCAAAATGGAGCAACACACATGGACTATAAAGACTTCAACACACTTGGAGAAACCTAGGTACGTTATATTTGGATTACAAACAGATAGAAGAAGTAAAATAACAGCTGGTCCGACTTCATTTGATAATTGATATAGCATTCTACCCGATATGTAAGCTAGATTTCAAACAACTTACTACGGTAAAACAAACACAACGCTACTATTACCAAGGCAGTTAAATTTAAAAGCTCGTAACGTGGTTATTGATTGTTCTAAACAAAATGAATCTGTAAAATCATCAAGTGTAGATATTAAGTTGGAAAGGGAGTTGGAATCTAACATACCTGCTAATACAACTGTATATTGCTTGATTCTACAAGATAAAATTGTGACCTACACCCCTCTAACAGGTATTTTAAAGATGGATCTGTAGATCTATGGAGGGGGAAGGGTATAAATAGCGCGCACTACAAGAGGAGTTCAGTTGATCAGCGTTTGCGGTTGAAACAACATCTATTACATTCGAGATGACCTCTGTAGTAGAGGAGCAAAACATTGCAGAAGTTGAAGGGTTGGTGCAAAATAAAGACCCTTTCATCAAAGAGTATGAAGAGGTATTGGACGAGTTTCTAAAGTTTCGCAATGGAGAAGTAAAGTCAGACAACGCTTCAACATCTAAGTCGACTTTAAAGAGGACAAGACAACCTGAAAACGACATCCCTTTAAACATACTGACAGATATTTTTCTTCGCATACTATATCCAATCTCAAGAAGTATGACTAAAGGCATAGCAATAGGTTTGGTTAAGGACTTGGGTTATAAACCTGATGCGGTTTTAAACCAAGGACCTAAAATGTTATTTTTCAGATGCCGCATGGGATTCTTTTCTGAAACACTTACACCTCATTGAATGCGACTTGGCAAAGAACATGTATGGAAAAAACTGCTATTTGACGATTAAAATGTAACATTGAAATCGGCATTTTAAAGTGTCGTGGGGAACAGCTAGTACGGGTTAGAGACCTGACAAGACATGACAAAATTCAGCTGACACCAGAAGAAATCTACGTTTTGAGTTATGCAGCTTCGCCTATAACCAGATATATGAAACAACTTGTATTTTCAAACACTGTGGTAAAAGACTATTTGGTAGATGCGACTGAACAACATCCCGATGCTCAAATTCTTTACGGTCCAATAGATACATATATTTTTAACCGAATACCTTATGTGGTTGAAATGTGGAGATGTCTAAAGGAATATGAACAAAAAGTTAATGAAGAAAAGATTAAAGAAGAAAAGGTTAAAGAAAAATAAATTTAAAAAATCAAGAAACAGAAAAAGTTTAACTTAAACGGTTTAAAAAATTAAAAGAAGTTTGTGGGGTAGGCCAACCGGGGACGGTGCCCACGTTGAATATACACCAACGCACTGAGAACTGTACGGCCTGAGCTATAAAATCTCTACCGTGGAAACCAGTTCATTCGTCATCATAGAGATGGAGAGAAAGGTGACATGTTCTGTCAATGTTCTAGTCAAGTAAAGGAAATAAAGGAGAGGTCTGGCATAATTGAATTTCAAGCTTTTCGTGGAAACAATGATAAATACATTATCAAAGAACTAATCATCTTAGACCTGCAAATATTTGTTAAACATACTTTTTTATTTAAACCTCCATTTCCTTTTAACAAATTAAAGTCAAAATCTAAAAAGTGTTTGACGAGAAATTTGCATCACATTGGTTGCAATGAAGGTTATACATGTTTTGAAGAAGTGGAAAGCATTATGTATCACTACTGCAGTGAGTTTACAAGACTTTATATAAGAGGACTAGAAAAGTGCAATTGGATACAGCTTTATACTGCAAAATACGTAATCGATGTTGAAATGGATAAGGGTTTCCAATTTGAGATGGCTAATGTTTGTATTTTAACAAAGAATGACAAACGAACATTTTCAAACTGCCTCACTGATTACAAAAGCTAACAACACCGTCTACTTCCACTTCTACTTCACTCCCACCATTGCCTATTGTCTTTATATTATATCAAATGTAGTTTTTATTTTGATATATTTTAAATCATTGTTTGATATTTAAATGCAAAATGAATCTTCATTTTGTTCATGGTTAATATTTCAACCAACTGCCGATATTGTTTTTTTGTATGTGTGTTTGGAACCTATTTAATCATAAAAAAGCAACTGTTATTGTTTTAGCGATAATGCGATGTTTTTTGTTCTTTTAAGTACACTGAATTTGAGTCAGAGCTTGTTCTCACGCACAGGCTGATGGGTCTATGCGAGAATTTATTTGTCCACAATATTGTTTGTGTACATGATTTTGTATTTGTTTTTATTTGGAAATATATTCGATTTGATTTGATTTGATTTGGTGAGTGGAGGGGGAAGTGGAGGGGGAACCGGAGGGCATAAAATCGGGGAGTGCGAGGAGACCCACCATCAGCATTACTCTAGACTCCAACGAGAGAACACGTATCAAGATGGCATCACAGACATTTCTGCAGACATTGGTTGATCAGTTTAACACTCATTCCAAATCAAGTATTCTACCAACAAGGAAAACCTCAAAAATCAAAGAAAATAAACACTACATCATGCACGACATGAGGAAGATTGAAACATCAGTGGGAGACGCTATTCTAGTATCCTTAAGCGATGTTCCATACACAGTAGGATATGAAACAAAATTTTAAATGTTTCTGCCCAAGAGATTTGTGTACCTGCTGCAAAACGAAGATTTGCCCAACATCGAACCTGGAACCCTGTATATAGTATCACACGGAGTCAGTGGGAACAACTCTACCAAGCTATTTCTGCATTAGACCTCTCGTCAACTTCACATTGTTAGATTAAGCAATAAAATGTAAAACATGGAATATATTAAATGTAAAACTTGAAACGTATAAAAAAATAAAATAAAAAATATCAGTATTAATCCCAAGTACTGATATTTTATCATTGTTTAAAAACATTGTTTGGTGATCTTGACCTAGATTCAGAACTTATATAATGCGCTGTATTTGTTATAAGATTATCACTTTCATACTGACTGTTGATGAGTTGGTGGGGGAACGTTGTGGTGGGGGGACTGATGTGGTGGGGGAAGGGACTTGTCCTACACGCTTATGACACGTCAGTATACCTCCGACTCTTGCCTTGATACGATATTTTACTAACCTACAAAAACAGAATGGAACATCTAATAGCAAAGAATTAAATTCAATTTACAAAATATGCACAATTACAATCGAGGTGGACACGTTTAATGAAACATTAAAAGACTCGTGTCTATATAAGTTTAGAAAGGACTTTGCAGATGCTGGTTTCTTTTACATGGGACAAGATGATAAGACCATTTATTACTATTGCGGAGGAGGATTGCAGGATTGGCAAGTGACGGATGACGCATGGGAAGAACATGCACGATGGTTTAGCAGGTGTCCTTATGTGTTAGTTCAAAAAGGAAATGTGTTTGTACAAACCCATCGGAATTTATGTATAAACCTCATCCGGTTAAAACCTTAGAAATACCAGTTGAAGAAAATAAGCTCGAAGGAAACGAATGATTAGGATGATTGTCGTTTAACAAAAATTTACTATTTTTACCTTGTAGACACTGTTGTACATGCAGTGCTAGTGGGCTGATGTATAACAATTGCATTAAATGCAGAACTCCTATAAATTTCATGATGAAAATATTCATAACGTAGATGTGAGAAAAGTGGAGGGGGTGTATAAAAGAAAGGCAAGGAGGTGAGAAGCAAACTCCACGAGTATCCGTACACGAGGTAACATCATGGCTCTCAAAATTAAATGTGTCCACTACAATACTGTTAATCTTTCTACAGTTCATGATTCGCAACTTCTTTCTGAAGAGTTGAAAGTTTTGATTGTAAACGCGTACAAAATAACATTGGATATTTCTGCGATGAACTCTTTAGCTCAAGAACCTTGGGGAGGATCTACCTGTACACTTCCACCTACACTTCCACATACACCGAGAAAGAAATATAATTTTGGAGAGTATGAACCTCTCGCCTCTTACAACGGAAGCAGCTCTACGGAATCAGAAACATCGTGGCAACCATCATCACTTCGGCCCGTGCCAAGGATGAAATATTCCTATAGAGAACATGAACCTTTTACTCCCTACACATCTACAGAGGCAACGGGAAAGACAGAATCGGTGGTTCTTTGACCATCAGTGACTATGTGTACATTATTGTAAATAAAGAAAAGATTAAATATTAAATCCACTATCTTGCACAGGTTTTATTCGATAGTTTTCATTCGATAGTTATCTCTAATCAAACCATCAAATCAAACATGTGCAATATTTCTTCTTTAAAACATCCTCAGTTTGACCTTGAACTTGACCTACCTCACCGTGACGTCATCAACCACGTCAGCTTATCCGTCAGCGTGACTGGTTAGTGCGCGATGTAATAACTTGGTGGGGGAACGTTGTGGTGGGGGGACTGATGTGGTCGGGGGACTGGTGGAGGAAAGGGCAGGTACCTAACCTACACGCTTACGATACATCACTATACCTCTGGCTCTTGCCTAGTACACATGGGCTCTCAAATCAAATACGATACTGTTTCTTCCAAATATTCTTATAGTGTAAATTCAAGTACATGAAATTTCTACCACAACATCTTCTGAAGCGGAAGCAGTTATGTTATCCTTGATAGGTTTTGACTAATAAATATTTTATTTAACAAACATGGAAGGACGCATTAAAGGTCAAGTGAACTTTGCTATTATATATACTGTTTCACAAACTTAGAAAATAAAACTGGAAACACCCGATCGAGATATTGTGCACTATCTCTTAAGTTATAACAAGACACAGTAAACATCAAGCACTCTGCGCATACATTAGAAAAACTTCTAAAATTACATACACAGAAAGTATTGTAAATTAAATTAAGAAAATTTAAATTTGAAACCACTATCTTTCACAGGTTTCATTTGATAGTTTTCATTCGATTTTTTTATCGAATCACTACCATCGAATCACTACTAAGGAATCACTACTATCGAATCACTACTATCGAATCAAACTTGTGCAATATTTATTTTGTTAAACATCCTTAGGATGACCTTGAACCTGACCTACCTCAGCTTGACGTCACAACTACGTCACCAAACACGTCACAAATACGTCACAGCTACGTCACAAAAAGTCACGTAACCGGTAGCTGTCAATCAAAATAACCTGAACTCCCAAAACCCCACTACTCATTTGTTTTTACAGTCTTTAGTTTTCTCACATTTAAAGGGCAAACCCGCGCTTTTGATATCCACTGTCGTGCCGCCGTCGCGTTGCTGTCTCGCGCCGGAAACAACCTTTATTCTATGATATCCTTTTTTTCTTAATTTTGTAACTATCTTATAATAAAAAATATGTTTTCTTCTGAAGGAAGGGCAAGCTGTGTGACTTGGTTTAACAAGTACTATTTTATTGGGTGGAGTACACATCCTGTACTACTATATTACGTTCTAAACACTGTTCATTGTGTAAAGATAATTTATGGGAAACCCGGTATAAGGAATAAGCTTAACTAATAATTAAATCAAACTCAATAAAATTTCTTA
The DNA here is from genome assembly GCA_963675035.1 of Allygus modestus. NCBI lineage: Eukaryota > Metazoa > Arthropoda > Insecta > Hemiptera > Cicadellidae > Allygus > Allygus modestus. Next base: position 41,617,888 of record OY776113.1, on the reverse strand, counting down.
CTCATTATTTCCCATGATTTATTTCCAGTCTACCCTCACGCCCGGGCCTTAAAAAAATGTGTCAATTTATACGAAAAGAAAACACTTTTTTCTGTCAGATTCAGGTATACTTTGTAGTCAGCACTTCAAACCAGATTAATTAAAATTGGTAGCCTTAGAAGACGATTAAAAAACAACGCAGTGCCTACAGTTTTTTATTTTTCTTGGGAGGCATTCCTCATTTTGTAAACAGTGAAATAAATTACTTTGGTGGCAACATATTTTGTTCAAATCCGATTACCTCCCATTATGATGATCGGCATGTGTTACAAATTGTAAAAACGATTTGATATTATTTTGAAAATACTATACCATGATTTAACCTGGACTCAATCCATGGAACAAAATAAAGCATCAATGAGCCTAAGGCAGAAATTTTATTTAATAACACTAAAGATATCTAATAACAACTTATAATCTTATATCATAAAAAATATAATTTAAAATTGAGTTTCAAATTAATTTTGAATATTAACCTCTTCCCTGTGTCATTTTACATGCTACCGTATATGTTGGTTCCACTTGTGATTCAGTTTATTTAATACAAAACAGCGGCAATAAAACAAATATCTATTTCCAAAATAAAAACAAGAGTAGCTACCATTGGACCACTTACTGCCTGTAAAATAATAAGTCATAGTTCAGCTTGTTAATACAATCAAATTTGTGTCGTATAACAAAGTGTTGCGTCAGTTAGCTGGAATGAGTGCGGCACGAATTTGTTTAAGCGAGGGAAACGCTGTTACCATCTTTACAGAACAAATAAATCAACTTGTGAAAAATGTTTGGGATGAAAATTGTGGATCAACTAATTATCTACAACTTTTCCACTGGAATTTTCTTTTTCACCCCAAAACAAAAAAGATTTACGCTTAGTGACTTTTCGTGTCACACTTTTAAAACACTAAATAGTTTTCATTACTACAAATAAAATAAATGACCAAACTACAAGAAGTTTATACTGTTAGATTCCGTAGTTCATGCAGATAAATAATAAATAAACTTTATTGTAATTTCATGAATCTGGCGAGGCGCAAAAGTGTGTAAACGATAGGGTGCACAATGCTGAAATCCACTGAGCGGCCGTGAGTGCCATTGAAGGGGTGGGGGTAAAGACAGATTTCTTGACACAGCCCAAGCGTTCTATGGCTATAACATATCCGAAAATCAATCAAATCGGACGGTAAATGAAGAAGTTGGTAATCGGCAGTATTTTTCCAATTTTTTTTAATTTGGCTGTAATATTGAATTTGGGAAATGTAGGTGGTGTGTACATATACACTAGCCTAGAACAATAACATATATAAATTTTAATTAAATCGGACCATAAACACCAAAGTTAGTTTTTAGCATAATTTTGACAATTATTTTTTAAAAATATAGGGGAAGGATTGGGTTTGCAAGCAAATTATTTAATATAGGCAAGGGTAGGACATTAGTATAGGCCAACAAGGAAATTTGTGTAGGCCAGGTCCGGGCAAGTGTCCAAAAAACTGAACCCCATGTTATTCTTATGAGAAAAACGTGTGAAAATATATATAGCTTTCTGGGTTACTCACTAATAGTTCATAGTGGTTTTCTCCCATGGGGCATTCGCTATTACAGCAGTAGTAAGTCCAATGGAAAGACCGAAGCCCGGTACCAAAACGTTCCATTTGTTCTTAGTAAATTTTAAAATTTTCGTAACTCCAATGTATGCATAAGCATCCATGAACAAACAATTAGGATTTGTTATTTATATAATTGACTAACATTTTACAATTATCATCACAAATAGTCTACATCTATGCCAAATTAATTAAATAAAGATTTAACATGGTAATACTTTATAAATCTATGGTTTAAATTAAATAATACAAAACGCGCCAAAAGTCCCCAACTTCTAAATAGCTACAATTTTATCTGTCATCTGATATTTATTGTGAATGGAAACACCGGTCAGTTGTAATATTGTGATTTAAAACATCTCAGGTGGGTGGCTTTCTGGAAGAAGAATATAAAACTATATCCAAAGTAAATTAATATCATATAATACAAGCAATTAAGTATGCCGTAATGATAAACTAAAAATCTAGTAAAACTGAGCTGATATATTTTTGAGACAAAAAATAAGGGTACAAATTACCAATACACATAATCGTTTCTACCTATTGATAATTTTGACATTTGGTTCATATAGGATAAACAAATAGCACCTTAAGTTTGGGGCAGCCCCTGGCCAGGTCGACAACGTATCTTGTGCCCCGGACGTTGATTAAGATGGCGCGGCTCAGGACCTCGTCGAACCTAAGAGTCAGGAATAAAGGAAATTCTAAAAATTAATCTGCAAATTAATAACTCGAAATGGGCTTTCTCTGACAAAGATCATCTCCGAAGAGTAATCATTACCGGAACTTGTCGGACGCCTTCGTGAAGTTTTGTTCCCTAAGGCCAATGTTAACTTGGTGCCTCCGTTACTCCTCACCTGATCGTTACTAAACTAATATTCGTTTAGGTGTTGGTATACAAATGTAGTAGTTCTCAAGTGATATTTCCTTAAAGCGGCCATTCTGATTTGCAATAAATCCTTTAATTTTAATTTTTATTAAAGTTTCTCATTAATGTTTAAATGAATTGTAAATTATAAAATGTAATTCACTATAGGACGACGACACCTTTAATATGACACAGAAGCAAATCATACGTGACGATCAGGTGAGGAGTGACGGAGGCTCAAAGTTAGTATTATGGAACTAAAATTCACGATGTCGACCGACAACTTCCGTTAATGAGGTAATTAAGAATCTTAAATTTTCGCGTTGAAGTAATTTGAATGCTCCAAGAGGAAAACTGTTACAGTAAAATCGACATGTTACTGGCAAGCTAGCTTCATGCTTAAGTAATATTACCAATGATATGTAGTTGATTTCAGTAAGCTGTATTTATTGATCAACGGACACTCCTTTTACAGTTGATTGTACAAAGGCAGTTACAGTTCAAGATGGCATACAGTTAAACTAACAATTAACAAGGCAACAAAGTCCTTAATTATGTACTACAAGGAATATATGTTTGCTAAATAAAAAAGGTATAATTGAGTTGACTAAAAAAGGTGATTCAAACTAGTTGGTCAAACCACTGTAGTTTTAAAAATGAGATCTTCATTTATTAACTATTATTAAACTTTCAAAATATCGAACAAATGGTTTATGGAACAAAACATATGTCTGACAATGAATACGGTCGTTAAAGGTTGAAAATACGTTTATATATAATGATTGTTTTTCACAGATTTTTCATTAAACTATTTTACAAAAATATTAACAAATATTGTACAAATTAAGTGAAAAATTCGATAGGCCTACGCTTTAATTCGGAGATTTAGCCTATGTATTAATGAGACCTGGTATTACCTGACTGTGGCAGCGCCATGGAAGATGATCTCTACTGTGGCCTTGAGCAGCTCTGCGTCCTTGGGTGTCAGCCCCAAGCCGGGGGCGCAACTGTCCCCCTCCACCCCCACGACCCTCTCCCGGGCATCAGTTCCCTCCAACTGGGAGAAGATCTGCAACCGATCAAACAGTATCACCAGCCAATTTTATAAAACCAAAACTGGATAAACTATGGGTATAATTTGTATAATTTTTGTATTAATAAAGAAATGTGTTGGGGGCCTCTCTTCTCCTATACTTGACCCGTTCAATGGGTCTCGGGCCTATGCGTGGAACGTATCAAGCAAAGCAAGGTCTGTTCCGCTAGACGGTGCTGATTAACCAAGGACTAGGACTCCAATCTACGATATAAAGGACTGTAGTTTCTCAGGCCAGAGAAGGATTAACTTGCTAACGCGGGTAGGGGATGCCATACAATAGATGACCAGACTGCCACTGACTCGTTGTAAAATACCTTTTATAAGTTATTACTCCTCCATTAATTATTAGTAATGTTTTATTAATGTTGCAATATCATATGCTTAAATTTCTCAAGCTTTTGGCACACTCATCTCCAATCAAATAAAATTTAATGAAACAATTTTAAAATTAAACTTAAATTTAAAATTTAAGAGTTTGTTAAATGATTTAAGAAATAATTTACTATCTTCAACAAAAAAAATTCATAAGAAAATAGGGTACACCTTATAATTTACACTCAACTGCAAGACTACCTCACAGGTTTTCTAAATTCAATATAATTGTTAAGAAAGACAAGCAGTTCAATTTTACATCCAACTTAAACAATTGGTACAATTGGTACTTAAACACAACACAGCATACAGCTAGACCGAACGTGTTATATTTAGTAAATAAATACAATTTTAGATTTAAACTATTTTTGAATCTTAATATATAAACGCCAAAGCCCTCACTCACTCGTAATCACTGACTATCCAACTTCCCGGCATGTTATAGAAAGGTGAAATTTGGTAAATTGATTCTTTAGGTCTAAAATAGGAAAGTTAAAGTATTTTCATACCGATTCAACTATAGGACTTTGCCCCACGGGGCTTCAAAGTTACCATGTATTCCTTTTCGACATTGAAATTCAAACAGCTGATCTTGATGCGTAGTAGTTGCACGGGCTGATCACAGACTGCAGCACACATACCTGTCATAGTTTGCGCGGGCGAAGCTGCAACGGGTCTTCTAGTCATCAGTAAACGCTTGATTAGGAACAGGAACAGAATACACCGTATGCATCAGATAGCAGGTATTGTGTGCTGAGGGCAAGCGTCAGCGAGCACAGCTTACAATGGAGACGACACGATGCATTTGCATGTGAGGTATTCGCATGTGTGTTTGCATGTGTGTATGCCGCGTCTCAGTTTGTATTCAAATCAAACAATCTTTAGTCTAACTCAAGCCGCTGATTTCGCCTTAAAAACTCACGAAACGATACTACTTAACAAGACTCGGCTGTTTTCTGACGCCGCGTCCAATCCTACGTGAACTACAGTAGTCCTTAAGACGATCCCGTTCTGAATTACCATATTGAGAGGTAGTACAACTTGTTCATTTATATGAGGATATTATGGTGATTTTCAGGAATTTCAGGTCTCGGAATGATTGTCTTAAGTTTTATATCGGCCGAACACCTCGCCCGTTTGTTAAGCGCTTTTCAGAACATATGTCCAAGGCCAATTTAGGGAACAACGGTCAAGCTTCGCTCAAAACCTTGTCTATGAAAATCATTCTACCGATCAAAACAAATTTATACATTTTGGATATATGCCATGAAAGTAAAACTATAGTCACTTTTGAGAAAAATAAAATGTTAAAATCATTCAAAACAAATCTCAATGACGTTCTCAACAAACGGCTGAATTTTAATTACAATATCATTGTTGATAAAACTATTAAACTACAGAGCAGTAAGGAACCAGGTGGATTATCAGATGATGATAACGGGAGATCAACGTCCACTTGACCACTTGGAAGCGCGTCTGCGGACAGTGCTCTTTTCGTATGTTCATAAGTTGTGCCTTACGTATGTGTTAAAAATGTATATGTTTAACTAAATTTCAAGATGGATGTTTTTAGCTTCAAGTCGCTGTAAGATTTGACAATGGCCTGATAGAGGGGTCGAAACCCGGGTCATCCACTAAAGAGAGAATAACTGGGACGGAACAGGTTTGTAAACCACTTTTATTCTATCTCATACATAAATCTGTCTGAAGGGCTAAAAAGGTTTACCGCATCCTGGAAAAGCTCGGTAAGTCTCTGTTGGACGGTCTTCCCCTTCTTGGTCCGCACCAGGAGGTAGACCACGGCGACTTGGGTGCTGCGAAGAAGCTTCTCCACAAGCACCTTCCCCATGAACCCCGTGCCTCCGGTGACCAGCACAGACCGCCCCGCATACCATCTCTGCACCGGCGATCCCGCTCCTGTCTCCCGCTCCTGGATGCCCATCGGATATTCTGCCCTGTAACAGCAAGTAAGACTGGGAAAGGCCTTATTACTAGGTTCATATTGTAAACTAGTAATATATATATATAAACTATTACAATGACAATAAATGTACTTAATATGTAATTGTTCAAAACGTGGATATATATATAACTAAATTTAATGTTATTCAGCTTTTGTTTTAAAATGTTCATAGTTTTTTTCTACTGTAGATTGTAGAAGAAAACCAAAGTGATATTTTCTTACCAGACTTACCTCTTACCTCCCCACACCGCCGACCACCGCATCCTTCCACCCCTCCATTATTAACCCTCCACAGTCAATTGCTTGACCTCCCTTCGTCCTTCACAGTTAAGTTGATTATCTCCCTCCATCCTTTACGGTTAATTGATGACCATCCTGCAGCATCCAAAGTTAAGTATTTGAGCTCCCTATGCCATTAGGAGAAGAGAGGTCAAGCTCTTAACTGTGAAGGAGGGAGGGAGTAAATATCTTACCTGTGGAGGGAGGTCAAGCACTTAACTGCGAAAGACGGAGGGAGGTAACTTTTCTCCCTCAGTCCTTCGTAGTTAAGTTTATGATCTCCCTCCAATAATTGGGGCTCAACTTCTCTCCTCCGTTTCTTTTTTGACCTCCCTCTACGGTTAAGTGCGTGACTTTCTTACAACCTTCCCTGTACCTAACGTCAGTCTAATCTGGCCAGCAAGATACAAAGGTCCTATACATTTCTCACTTTAAAACCCATAGAGACACTCGTTGAGTCTCGATAGTTATTAAACTTGTATAAGTCAATTTCGATCAAAATAGGCGTATCCGTTTTAAATGAGCTGTTTTGATAGGTTAAAAAATTTTAAAGTTTTACTGGTTTACAAGAACGAAACGTTGTATACATTTTACATACTCGTAAAACGTAAAATAAGTGATAAATTAAATATGTTAAGGGCAAAATCTCATTTGTGATTTTATGGAAAATATTATACCATAAAACAAACAAATTTTATGCCATAAAAGGGTATGTACACATACTCTCTCCCGTATTCCGAGTAGTCAACTATTAAAATTTGTTTAGAAAAGTGAAATAAACATTTAGCATTTTACTGAATGACCTCGAATGGAGGTCAATATCACAAACATTGCACTTGCATTAACTTGTCATTCATCTATACTAATTAATACTCGGAATTCTCTTTGAGCTGTCAGATTGCAGCGCATTCATTTCCTGCTTCGAATTCCGGCCTTGGGACCTGTGGAGTACCTGTTCCATTAACATTACCCTCCTAACAAGAATCGATTTGATTGGCAGGGGACAAGATTGAAAGTGTTTAATACTTCCGCAGATTCACCGTAAAAAATACACATCTTATAAGGTCGCTTGTCACAGCTTATGTAGTGGCGGGGTTTGTTGCGAGTGACAACCTTTTTACAAACTTTGCATGTATCATGATTTTCTAGCATATGCTTTTTAAAATTATTATTATTAAATATTTTATGAAATTTGTTACCAATCTTAGGAATAACTTTGTGAATAGTTCAATAATGGCGTAATAAACTACTTTTATGAACTACTTTTATGGCGTGATGTAGAGATGTCATAATCTACTTTTATGAACAAACATTACCGTTTTTTAAATTTAAATACAAGCAAAATTCAAAATATGAAGGTTTTAGACAAAAACACAAATTTAACATTTTTATAAAAACCAAGCCCCTTATCAAAAATCTGGGAAATTACTTTTTATATATTTGTATAAGGTTACCAAATTTGAACCTCCTAGTTTAATTAAATTTGCATCACAATCAACCATACAGGAGCTAATTTTTGAATTTCAAATTATTGCTTGTAGCGCGCAGGCGTGTCCCCTAAATTGAAAATTTTCTTTACCAAACACAGTTTTACATCCATATGTACCTAAATACCAAATTTCAACCCGATAGCTCTATATAAACGGAGATAGAATTAAAGTTCAGAGGTCAACAAAAATTCGGACTAAAAGGGGTCAGCAAAATTGCTTAAACCTGGAATGGGTGGGGAACCCCCGAAACCTATTTCAAAGGTATTTTTAAAATTTAGTTATTTTTTTTATATCTCTTACCGTTTTCGAGATATAAGCGATTTTCGAAAATTGCCTTTTAGCATCCTGTACCGCTCTGCTTCCCCGGTGCCTCCGCTCCCCACGGTGATTTTGAAGAAACTAAAAAATCCTAAGTCTAAGAATATGTTATAACAGTTCCAAAATTCCAAAATAAAAAAGTAGTTAAAGTAAAATTAAAAAAAGTTATTAAAAAGATTTTCTAAATATCAAAAGTTAAAGACATTTTAATAATAATGAAAATGTTTGTTTTACAAAATAACGATTCCCTTTCATCTTCAGAGGACTTTCTTAAGTCATAAGTTATTAGTTAAGTTGATAAGACATTATTTACGTGCTAAGAACTACTCTGACATTTTCTAAGTCCAGAGTAAGAAATTATTGTTTAGCTGAAATTATTCCAAGTATTGGACCAATCTGAATTTTGTTTAAGTCCACAGTAAAAAAATTAATATTTTTTAGCTGAAATTATTTGAAGTCTCAAAGTATTTTTCCAATTTTAAGTTAAAAACTGCAACTCTAAAGGTCTGGTGCTGGGGCTGTTGGACGTGAAGTGAGAACCCTATCCTGCAGCGACTCTTTATATCGCTGAAAATTCACAAAATTAATTTGTAAAATTACGCGGGGAATCCCCGTGGAGAGTACCAGAAAGCACTAAAAACTTCCACGGAGATTCCCCGCAGGGATTCCCTGTCGTGGGTGTCGTGTCTTGGTGTTGTGCTAGAAACTTCCACGGGGAATCCTCGCGGGTGTCGTGCTAGTTGGATGCATACTATCATTTCTCGTTTACATGTGTTAATGTGGACTTATTTTTTTAACTCGTGGATTTCCGCAAAGGATTTATTAAAGTAGGGGAAAGCGTAGGGTCGGGAGCCGGCAAGTGTTCAAAAACCCCATGTTATTCTTATTGGGAAAACAAAAGTGGGGTTATTCAAAATATTGTTTTTATTTTACTGTTATAGTGAATTTGGGAAATTTAGGTGGTGTGTACATATATACTAGCCTAGAACAATAACATATATCAATTTTAAACAAATCGGACCATAAACACCAAAGTTAGTTTTTTAAACTGATTTTGACAATTAATGTTAAAAAATATAAGGGACGGGTTGGGTTTGGAAACATTTATTTAATATAGGCAGGGATTGGACACTAGTAAAGGCCAAAGAGGAAATTTGTGTAGGCCGGGTTCGGGCAAGTGTGCAAAAACTGAACCCCATAAGAATAACATGGGAAAAAGTACCGAAAGTGTCACCATCCTGCTAGTTTGACACTACTGTTAGGCTTACAAATTCGCGCTTTTCTAATGTTTTGATATCGTTTTCAAAGATTTATAGTTTTCAAGATGTTTTGCTTTTACAGATTTAAATGGTCGCCATTTTGAAATGGTAAAATCTATAGAAACGAAAAGTGCAATAACAAAGTAGCTATTAACAAGTATTCAATTGAGGTTTTCGAGAAGGAAAGTACATTAGCCTAAAATCCCTTTTCAGTCATTTGTCAACTTAAGGCTATTTAAATTTTCACTTCGAGTTGATACGGTTAAACAAACTGTTGCCGAAAATCTAAAAGACGCGCGCCCGCTCAGTTGGCAACCATTGAAATTTAGACTGTACAAACTGATTTAATTTATAGTACGTTTTAAGACGGCCACACACTACCGGACTATTTCCCGAACAAGACATCGAACCGAGCAGGATTTGGCTTCGAAGGGAGAAAATCCGGTAGTTTGTGGGGCCTCCGAACCAGTGGCGGATTTAAGCAGTTGCCGCCTAAGGGCTATTAGAAAATTTGCCGCCCTCCCCCCCAACTATAACTATTTCACTATAACCACTGTCACTATTTGTCCTTTTCGCCGCCCAAGTTTACCCACATATATATCTTGTTGTTTTGTTATATATCTTGTTTGGTTATCTTATGATGACAGTATCTAAAGAAGTTACGAATTAACTGAATGAATAAGTTTAAGAAATTGCTGTTATTTCCTAGTTGAAAAAAACCTTAAAATAATGTATAATTTACTTGATTCACATGAACCACAGTTTAATATTCTATATAGCCTACTCAAAGACAATCAGCCGTAGAGACAAAATTTGTTGTTAACAGCAGTGAAGCAGTGCTACTTTAATAACGAGAAAATCCTTCAACAAAGGCCGAAAATCTATAATAAGGGATTCATCGAAACATCAATTAATTTTTACACCAACGCACTGACTATTGAAAATTATAATAAATAACCTATAAATAAGATATGATGAAACTGTAGCCTAAAATTCGTAATTCGGACCATTTGCCTAAAAATTCTGACTATTTTAACCCTGAATTAGCGCTTTTCAATACAGTTTTTCAGCCATTTTGTAATTTATACTTTTATACAAAGAATTGTTTATATGTTTTAGACGATCAAAATATAAAATTAATTGATGTAGGCCTAATCTTAATAAAACTCTACACATTTTCAAGCACTTCTTCTAGTTTTACCTCCATAATGTTGTAGATCAAATTAATTAAAATATAATACCTATAGAAGTCACTACTCCCTGTCAAGTTACCTTCAAAAAGCGTGCCTCATATTTGGTATTTTGTCCTGTTGTGGTGTCAACTTGTTGGTGGGACGGTGTCATTCGATGGACAAGGCGGCTTGTTTTCAACACTATTTCCAAAGCCATATTAAAAGGGTATTTTCATTTAACTCAAATCATAACTTTGCTTCGAGATAAACAATAAAATTACATATAAAATATGTCTTAAGATTATAAACTTGTTTAACATCATGATTCGCCTAAAATGCGACAAGATATTAATTTGAAGACTTCAAATATCACAGTTTTCATTTAATGAAATGGGAGATTTTGACACCGTCCCACCCAAAAAATCTATATAGAGGTCTCGCCTGGAGTAAAAAACTGCAGCCTACATGCTGAACACCATTTTGACCCTCTGTCAACTATGCTCCCGTGGCAACAACCAATCAAATCCTCTCTTCACAAATTATGTTAGTCTTTATTTGTCTTTGGTCAGATGTTTTGTTAAAAAAAATACCTCCAGAATGAACGATTTATGTGTGGTAGCCTTTGATGGTAAGTATAAGACGGCTGGAATAACTTTATTCTTTGTTGCATTGAGTTTGAAAATGAATCGATAATATCATTGTAGTCTAAATTTTGTTATTGTAATCTCAAATTCTATTTACGCAACATTTCTCAGCCGTGTGTCTTAGTCATTATTGATATTGTGTAAAAAGTAATTTTAATGCTATGCGAATGTACGGGTATACTTAGAAGTCCGTGAGTTGAACGTAGTCACAGTGAAGCAGTGCCTGATTTAGTTCGTGGCTTGCCGCCTTTTCTCTGTAGCGTAATCGTCTTGTCGCTAGTACGGATGAATGACAAATGCATTATGACTTTTTTGAGGAAATGCAGTGTGAGAGACTGTAGCGTAATACATTAGTCCCTGATTACTACCTTTACCTTTAAAAGGGCGGCACACCGTAATTGTCATACGTTTTCGTCAACATGTTCCCCGTTTCAACATTTCTTTTGTAAACAAACTATTAATTTTCTGTAAAATTTCCGCCCCTAAAAACTTGCCGCCCTGGGCTACAGCCCCTATAGCCCCCCCCTAAATCCGCCACTGCTCCGAACCAGACACCGAACAAGACATCGAACCGAGCACCGAGCGCTCTCGAGGCCGTTTTTTGACGAAAGATCAAAGAAAGATCGGTCCGATGTCTTGTTCGGGGTCTGGTTCGGGGTTCGGTAGTGTGTGGTACCTCCCCACACAGCACAAGGTTGTCCCCAGGACATCCCAAGGACATCACAGTGGGATATGCAGGATATCCCAGGATCATCCCTATCTCATCCCATGATATCCTCAGGATACCCTCAGGATGTCCCCAGGACACAAAAATGCCCTCTCCCCACGACATCCTGGGGACATCCTTCAGGATGACCATGGGATATCCCTCGGACCACAAAAGGACATGTATTTTGAAGCCTTAGGACATCCCCAGGATGTCCCACAGGATTATCTGGGGATATCCCTCAGACCACAAAAGGTTATTGTATTTTTAATCCCGAGGACATCCCCAGGATGTACCACAAGATGTACTGGGGACATCCCTCGGATCACAAAAGGATATTGTACTCTGAAGCCCAAGGAAATCCCCAGGATGTCCCACAGGATTTACTGGAGACATGCCTTTGAAAGGTGTCACGTTATTCTATTAGTATGAATCCCCTAACCCCACATAGATATCCCTGCCTACCCATGACAATTCTGCGGTCATCCTTAGAAAACCCTATGGCTCCTAGCAATAGGTAATGCGTATCCTAAAGCCATATGGCTTCCTAAGGATGACCGCAGAATTATCATGGGGTAGGCAGGGATATCTGTGGGGTTAGGGTATTCATACTGATAGAATAATGGGACACCTTTCAATATGGTCACACAATGTGATAGGAAGACAGTTCTAAAATAAATTACAAGACAACTTTAAATTGTCCTTTTATAAATAATACTATAATTGCCCATGCCCAGCTTGCACACAGAAACACAAGTTTTGACTTCATATTGATGTTGTTTTTTGAATCAGGTTGACTAGTGAATAAACGTTAAATACCTGTAATCTGCCTTGTGATCCTAGGATATATTTTTAATGAATGACACTTTTTGTCAAAGGTAATTTTGTAATCTTCAGACCCTTACAAAACTTTAAATTGTGTCATCACATTTCAAAAGAACAAATACTTGAAAATCATGTTTTACAACTTTATATTATTACCTTTGTCACATTTTATGCTAATTTTTATCATTAATATCACATGATTTAATTGTAAGTGTCACAAATAAATGTCGTGATTATAGGTACTTAATTGGATTGACACTAAAAATATATATACAACTTACAATTTTTTATTAAAATTTACACAAATCTTGATTAACAAGTTGTTTTAACCTCTCAAACCTCTCAAATAGTTGTTTTAACAAGTTTATAATAAAATGAATATATGCATATGTAGGCCTAAACATTTCTCAGAACAAAAGTTAAACTAAATATACAGATTTTAAAAACTGAAGAATGGATTCCAATTAATAATTGTTTGGTGATGTAATACAAACAATTAAGGATTTTTTAAATAATATGGTAATGAATTCAAACAAATTGGCAGTAATTGCGGTAAAAATAAGTTTATATAAAACCAAAATGTAAGTTATATTAACCAGGGTACATAAAAACACAGTAAGTACGGTAGTGGTAGTTGATTAAATTCCTTCTCTGTTTTCATCTTCATCATGGTCTCGTTTCCTGAAAATAAAAACATTAAGCTAATACTGCATGTAGCGTTGGGTAATATTTTATCCAAAAATACCCCTGTCGCAGCAAACCGACGTACTCAGCGAATTTCCAATGCTTATATGTGTCTCATTACTACATAGAGCCACTTACCAAGTTTCACATAAATGCATTCATAAATAAGTGATATATAGCATTTTATTTATTCTCCATAAGAATAACGTTAGGGCTGAGTACGCAGGTTTACTGACACAAGGAAGATAAGAAGTATGTTTTTTGTGATAATCAATATAACTCAACCAGGTACCAAGTTACAAATTACAAGTCTATCTACATACCAAGTTTTATTAATTTAAGTTCATAACTAAGGAATTTTTACTTATTCTCCATATGAATAATACCCCCATCGCAACAAACCTGCCTACTCAGCGAATTTATAATGCATATAGCCCTATATGTTTCTCACTACCACATAACACAACTTACCAAGTTTCATAAAAATACATTTATAAATAAGTGATATATAGCATTTTATTTATTCTCCATAAAAATAATATATTGGGGCTGAGTATGCAGGTTTGCAGCAACAAGAAAGATAAGAGGTGTATTTTTAAGCAATCATCAATATAACTCAACCAAGTGAAGCTACATACCAAGTTTTAATAATTTGTGTTCATAATTAAGGGAGATATAAAACTTTACTTATTCTCCATACAAATAACATTATAGCTGAGTATCCAGGTTTGCTGCTATGGGGATGATCAACAAAAAAACAAATTTGTTGTGCAAATATCAATGTACCAGTACTAGGTGAAGCCACATACCAAGTTTCATCAATATACATTAATAAATAATCGAGATATCAAATTTGATTTACTCTCTATAAGGATACCATTAAGGCTGAGTAACTTACACAGGTTTGCTGTCAGGGATAAGAAATGAGTTGTTATGCAATTATCAGTAAAAATAAACCAGATGAAGCTATATACCAAGTTTTATTAATTTAAGTTTATATTTAAGGGAGATACCTATCAAACTTTACTTATTCTTCATTAGAATAACATTAGGGCTAAGTAAGCAAGTTTGCGGCTACGCGGACAGTAAAAAGTCCTTTTGTGTAAATATCGATAGACCACAACTAAGCAACTTACAAAGTTTCATCAATATACAATCATATATAATAGAGATATAAAGGCTTAACTCTTAACCCATCGGCTTAGAATGACGTACTTGTGCTGTTCCTAGCCTTTACTTTTTAAAACCTTTGAATTGGAATCGAAAAATCATGTTTTTAAATGGATTAATGGTGTATTTTAGTTAAAATATTGTTTTCTTTCAGTTTAAAGATTCACATTGGCACGCACATAGAATAGACATAAGTAAAAAGTAGCAAAATCAGTGTTGACCATATAACTCACAAAAAATTCCGATCCTGTCAACTTTGAATGTATATTGGTTATTATATTATAGGCCCAGTGATTTTAACTTATGACACATTCAGGCAATTGTGTAAGTAACTAAATTGTAATAAATTTGATAGGTGTCAAGGCTATCTTAGTTCTTGCATAATCGAATGAAGAAGCCTACTGCACTTAATCATAGTACTGTACCTGTTCTAACCTACCTTCTTTAATAAGCAGAATTTTTTAATATAATTTTACCTGGATTCTCTTCATATAAGGAGTTGATTCCTTAAGGGTCCAATCCAATCCGTGAACCCTGTGTTTTATTTTGGCCTCAGCAAACTGATTCTGACCAGCTCCTAAACAGAGACACATGCTAATTAAAATAATTGATTAGCAAAAAACTAGGCCTAAAAATTTCCTGAAAGCACATAGTTACGTCATATGCCTCCTTTTAATGTAGGCCTACCCCATCCCTCATAAGGCCCTTTAAGTTTAAGATCATATTGCAATTTAAGATCAGTTTTAAAAGATTTTGTATTTTTACTTTGTCGTACGCTTTGTATTCATTCATTCTGAACTATACAATGAAACTGATTTTTCTTTCCACCTAGCATCATGATTATAGTTTCTTAAAATAAAGGGTTGATTTACCACACTCAAGTTAACCAAAGGATAAAATGCAATGTGTTCTTCAATATTCTCTTCAAAAGTTGCATAGGTGCTAATAATCATTAAGAAAATACCCCGTCGCAGCAAACCTGCGTACTCAGCGAATTTTCATGCAAAATATGTGTCTTAATACCACATAAAGCCGCATAGGTACCAAGTTTCATAAAAATATATCCACAAATAAGTGATACATCAGATTTGAATTATTCTCCATAAGAATAACATTGGGGATGAGTACGCAGGTTTGCTGCAACAAGGAACAACAAACATGGGGTTTCATGTAAATATCAATATTACTCAACTAGGTGAAGCCACATACCAAGTTTCATCAATATAAATTCATATATAAGCGATATATACCATTTTGATTTTTCTCCATAAGAATAACATGGGGGATGAGTACGCAGGTTTGCTGCAACAAGGAACACAAAAAATGGGTTTTTATGCAAATATCAATAGAACTCAACAAGGTGAACCAATATACCAATTTTTATTATGTTCATATAAGGTATACATTACATTTTAATTATTCTCTATAAGAATAACATGGGGCTGAGGACGCAGGTTTGCTGCTACGGAAATTATCGGTCAAAATTGAGTTTTTTGTGTAATAAAGAATAGACCACAACCAGATGAAGCCGTATACCAAGTTTCGTTAGTATACGATCATAAATAAGCGGGCTATAATTTTGTTCTTATCCTCCATAAGAATAGCATTGGAGAACGTACTGTGTTTGGCACTTTCAATATCTCTGTAACCAATTGACGTAGAGAAATTATCAAAACACCAATTTGTGTGATTTTTAAGTTGAATCCAATGGTGAAATCTAAAATTTGTCTTTTTAAAATATTACATGTAAAAAGTTCAAAAAAACCCATTTTTGGGATACAAAACCTCCCCAAAATACCACTTCGGATGGGTTGATCTGTCTGGTTTTCGCACTTATAGTCATAAATTTTTACACATTTGTACAAAATTTTATCAAAATCAGAACAATTTTACGAGAGTTATCGCACCCACGGACACACACATATATATATATATATATATATATATATATATATATATATATATATATATGAATATATATGTATATAGAGATATATATATGTGTATACAGTTTCGAACGAATGGTGTTTTTGGGGTCTGGGGACCTCAAAATGAAAAGTTATCATGGTCCCAGGACTAGGTCTTACCATGCCGACTACGGTAATAACTTTTTCCCTATAGGGGAAACTCGCTAAAAATATTACATTACTGTATGTAGGATTTATGAAGCTCTACACTTATGCAACATTTAATTTTACATAATTTTATGTAGGATTTAGGCCCATTTCAAGTGATTCTAGTATCCTGAAATGTTAAATTAAATTACTGTTATTAATATAAAACTTAGAATTTGTTGTTTAATGTTAGGCTTAAGCAGTTTATGAATTTTATTTTTTCTTAAACCAAATTTAGTGTGAGGTACGGTATAGTACTACAATAGCGGAAAATAAATTGACAGTTGGGCTGTGGCCAATAGCATGGCTGTACGCTGTCACAGTTGCCATAGAAAAATATCACTCGAATGTTATTCCGATCAGCTGGTGTGGAGTTTTGGCAATGCAGCACATCTACTATTGGCTGATCTTAGTTTATAGACTGGCAAACCATGCCCTCAACTGGCAATTTATTTGACCACAATGTAATATATAAAATTCTCGTGTCACAGTGTTTGTAACAAAACTCCTCTGAAACGGCTTGACCGATTCTTATGAAATTTTGTGTGTATATTCAGTAGGTGTGAGAGTAGGACAAAAACTATTTTTCATAAAAATCCGATCCAAGGGCTCTGTCCCACTAGCCTTCAAATTTCCCTTTGATTTGATCAAAGTTCAGTTAGTTACACCAAACAGCTGTTAACAAGGAGTATATCTGAACATACTTGAAATGCATAAATATATGTTCATTATGGAAATAAAAAAAACCTACTTGAATGGCAACTCTCATAATGGAAATAAAAAAACTACTTGAATGGCAACTCAAACTCTTTTTTTCGATAAGCGAGTGAGCGTAGCGAACGAGCTCATCCGGGAGGCGAGTGAGCAAATCGAACGTGCTCATATTGAAAAAGAACGAGTATTTGACATAAAACAAACTCAGTGACATTAGGACAGGACAACGTCTGTCGGGCCAGCTAGTTATAAATATATTTATTGCCTTAAGGTAGTATTTAGATTTTAAATAGTACTTATATTAAAGAGTACTTATATAATCCTAGGTTAAAGCCATTATCATCAGGCCTAGAGTCAGGAGTTTAAATACAAAATTTCTACACAAATCAGCAGGTAAAATAAAAAATTAAAACTCAATTAGCCTAATGCAAAGGATATAGTCTAATTCCTTAGCTTTCCCAAGAATACGTATGACAGTATCCTGTCATCTAGGACTGTGTATTGTACGGTGAGTTGCGCAAGTGGAAATCCTGGCTCCTGGCTGTCCATAAGAATAATGTTAATTTTAACATTGGGCTTATGGAAGTATGGAAGGAATGGTTTTACATTCCTGCAACAGACTGTATAGGTTATATTGAGGTTATGCTAGTTCCATTGATTTTGAATAATCAGTGCTAGTTCTTAGAATAAGAGATTGACTAAATTTATTCAGTACTGTTTCATTGTGAATCAAGTACTAAATAAACTGTGATTCAAAACAATTGAAATATGTTAGTTCTGTACAATCGGTAACATTCCATAACCAAACCATCCTAGGGAAATAACTCTTTATTACATTTATGAAGGAAAATAAACTAGGGTTAACCTTAACCTGTACCATAAATATGTTTAAAAAAGTTTGCTACTTACCAAGAAACAGTACGTTGTATACAAAACAGTTGTAGTTACTCTTGAATGAAGATTAAGTTATTTTTCTCAACTAACAAACCTGCAAAATGTAAAACTTGGTAAGTGGAAAAAACCACCCACCGACCAAGATAAGATTGACCGTTACAACGCACGTCTGGACCGTCTGGTCTCTGGTCTGTCGTCTGTTCCTGTCGACTGTTGACCTGTTTCTGGGGTGCTGTGCAGGCACCGCGCCAGATTCTTTTCTCCTTCTTTGAAAAGGGGATTATTGAAGTTGTAGATGGGGTTGGCCGTTAATTTTATTGGTGTACCGGTATAAAGTAATGCAATTTGTATTTTCTTTTCTTATAAATTTTCAGAATTCTATGCATATTTCATCGATATATAAACTGTAAATTTATACTTCCTTTATAAATGTTTTATTGTTGATATCTGATCATTATACTTGTTATTCAATTTGGTTAGAATACTAAAACTATAAATAAAACTTGCAATTAATTGTACTAAAATTGTTCTGGGATATAAAGGATATCCGTGGGATGTCCCCAAGAAATCCATGTTATCCCGGGAGATCGTGGATATCCCTAGGACGTCCACAATATCCCGGGACATAGCAGGATATCCTAGGGATATCCTGTTTACCCCGGGATTGCAATGGGATGTGTGGGACATAAATGGGATATCCTGGGGACGTTGTGTGCTGTGTGGGTCCATACGCTGCTTCGAGCGCCGTCACGAGCCCCGCCGCTAGGTGCTATGTTACAATCCTCCTACATAGTTAATAATATCCAGGCCTACTGCTTTTGCAAGAAACAGTGATAGATATTTGATTTGTTAACAGATAAATCTGCTAAACTAGTTTAACCTAAATAAAATTAATAATGTTAGTAAAATAAATTCTTATGCAACTATAAATTAATCTCTACTACATAACCCCTGCCCCCAACCACCCTACCTGCATCCCCTAAACCCCACAAGTACATGGCCGACCTGCACAATGGCAAATAAAATGGTCCCCACCGTTTTTACCCCGCTCGGTGTTTCGCGCTCAATCTGTCCGATCCGATGTTTTGATCGGGGTCTTGATCGGGAAGAAGTTCGGAGTGATGTTAGCTACCTTCATGCCCTACTCCCTGCTCTCTGTTCGGTCCGATCTCTTGTTCGATGTCTAGTTCGGGCAAAAGTCCGATAGTGTGTGGCCACCTTTAAGCATTGGTGAGTGTATGAATATGAATGCGTGTATTTTTGTAAGTATGCATATATGTAGTGGTTGTGTATATATGTGTATTTGATTATAACTGAATGAATCTGTTAAACGTTATTTTTGTGACAGTATTCCAGAAAATGTTTGTTTAAGTACCTTGTTAAAGTGATGGAAACAATTAGGATTATGTAAAGTGGGGATAAGATTGGGATTAATCATATGTAGTAAATTATTAGATGTAGGTAATGAGTGTTTGTTGCTACGACTATTTTTTATGTTTATTATGTACAACAGTGAGTTTGATATTATGTTTAAGTATATGTATAATTTTATTTTTCTATCCACTGAATGTATATATTTCTGTAATAGCTTCCCTACATGCAATGCCTTGGAGGCCAAAACCCTATGTTCCTAATTTAGAATAATAAATTAACTTGTGACTAAATGTATTCTGTTTGTAAAATAAAGATATTACTATATAAAAGCTAAACTAAAACGTAAAACACATACATCAGCATGCAGAGATCACCTCACCACTTCCGCCTACAGAGTGCTCATCACCCGAACTGTGGCTGGGGTTTAGTGGTTGAACAAACGAGGTGAATGAATTGTCATGCCAAGTTGAATACAAAATTACCAATTGAAATTGAAATCCCACAACGTCACATATGAGTGAAAATTGAGAAAGGTATGAGAATGACTTCCCGAATACAACAACTTCCTGATGCAAATTCTAGAAACAAAAATGACAATAATCAATTTGTCTTTTATGCCCTAAGACAAAATATCCACGATATAGAGTTTAGTAAATTATTTGTTTAACTGTAGTCTTAGCTGAAATAAAATTGAATTATTTTGAAGTAAACAATAGGAGTAAGTTTCTAAAATACAAATTTATAGTTTAAGTGAGAATGTTAATAAATCTACTTACTTTAAACATTTAAAGTAAACATTAATATATCAGAAGGACATAGCATTTCTATAAATTAACTGGAGGTCAGAACAATTATCTTTGTAGGTAATTAAATAACCTAAAGCTGAATCAGTTTTTTCTATGTCTCAAACTTTATTTAGTTATCACTTAATATACAAATTATGCATCGTTTTGGCAAATTTACACTACTGGGAAGAAGCTATTACCGTAGTCGGCATCTAGGCCCGGGACCATGATAACTTTTCGTTTTGAGGTTCCCAGATGCCAAAAACACCATTCGTTCAAAACTTTTATATATATGTGACCGTGAGCACGATATGGTCCGATAAAAATGGTCCGATTTTAATGGAATTCGGTACAAACGTGTAATGCAACATTTATGACTTTTAAGTTCAAAAACCAGCCAGAACGCTCCATCCAAAGGGGTATTTGGGGGGGGGTTGTACCCCAAAAATGGGTTTTATGAATGTTTTACATATAATCGTTTAAAAAGTCAAATTTTAGATTTCAAAATTAGATTTAGCTTTAAAAAACACACAATTTGGATATAATTGGAGAATAATTATGTATCGCTTATTTATTAATGTATATTTATGAAACTTGGTATGTGGCTTCACACCTAGTTTAGTTACATTGGCATTTGCATAAAACCCCATATATTGTGTTCCTTTTTACAGCAGACCTGCGTACTCAGCCCCCATGTTTTCTTATGGAGAATAATTAAAATGTTACATATTACTTATTAATGAATGTATCATAAAGAAACTTGGCAAGCGGCTTTACAGGGTATAAAGACATATATATATATATATATATATATATATATATATATATTCATCGGAAATTAGCAGAGTACGGAGGTTTGCTGGGACCGGGGTATTTTTATTTTACACAGCACATCTCAATTACATTCTTACTTGTTTTGTGAGTGGGCGTGGAAAATATATTTCTCCAAATTTCTGAATCCTTGTTGGTTATTGCGTTTTCCCAGCCTCTATATTTTTGATACAGTGGTAGGATATATCGAAATTTAGCTTATGCAAGAAACAGGCAAACATCAATACAACAACAACAAGATCAGCACAGAGCAATAGTGCGAGCGTCTACCTCAACAACCTGACTCTCAAGACTCGACGGCACCCAGCTACCTCAGACTAGAACCACCCACACACTTTAGGTTGGGCAAAATAAATTGCAAAAGTATGAATGTAAATTGACATTTTCTATCTAAATGCGCAATGTGTATGTTTTTTTCTCCCCTTATGACCTTTTCTATACGTTAAACCATTGAGAACAAGATAAAAATGTTCTTACCTATGTCTTCAAAAGCCTATTTCCCACTACTCGAATACCGAATGGTGACGAATGTTCAATGAACCTTTGGGAGAATGTTCTGCCGAATATTCTTGAGTTATTCGGGAGTAGTGCGGGATGGCTTGAGCCATTGCTAAGATGTAGGTACATGCTACCAAGCTAACATAAGCTAACTTAAGCTAAAATGTAAGTATGTAGTAGTTAGGTCACAATGAAACATAACTTCAACTGCCATAAATGTCCTACTACGGTTTTCAAACTGTGGGGTACAACTCCCAAGTGGGCGTAACACATTGATAAGGGGGTGCTGGTTGTTTACGTTACTTGAGGCATGAATTCCTGCCGATATACATACAGTCCTGAATACTACGCTCAAAATGCATAGTTTGTTGGTTTTCCCTTTACTTAGTCGTGACTTCTTTCAAAATGTATCAAAATGTTATTTTTTATATTTAGATGTTTTAATAACGTTATAATGAGCTATTTTTATTTTGACCTCAGCTGTTGTATAGCCTTAAAAAATCAATTGTACATCTCGCTTTTTTATGACTATATATTGACAAACCTTGGTATGTTACTTCATCTGGTTGTGGTCTAATCAATATGAATAAAAGAGAAGTTTGTGTATGATCAGCTGATCAGCAATAATAGTAGTCAAACAATGTATTTAACTTTTGGGTCATATACAAACTGACATTTCAACAAACCAAATAAGTAAGGTTTCCAGCCAGGTCATTGGCTATGCTAGACTAAATAAAAAAGATTTGTAGCCATGTCATTGGCTGCGCTAGCGCACACATCAGCTGATCATGCCCACACCACTCTTTATACCACTTGATTAATATTTATACTAAAACCTTATTCTTTTTCATCACACTGTGCCAAAAGTATATATTTCCGATATCAGCTGTGAGTGCTGAAAGTGATGCTTTTCCACTCTAGTACAGTAAAAACAGCTGGTGATTTTTGCCGCACTGTAATTAGTTATGTTCTGGCACTAGCAGCGCTAGAAGCCTTTTTTGCACAGTGAGCTCTATGTATAACTGGAGAGACTACTGCTGGTTGGATTTTCGTGCCATTATCAGCAGAATGTTTCCCCTCTACAGTACCAACATTACAACACGAACATGGAACCTTTTACACGCCGTTAATTTTGTTATGTTGGTATTGAAGAGGGGAAATATTGTGCTTCCAGCTGATTTTCTATGGCACGCTTTTTTGTCAGAAACTTCAAGGCAAGTAGTCTCTCCAGGTTGTATAGAGCTCACTGTTTATGTACACCAATATAGTAGTGATGCATTCAAAATCACCTGATCTTATTCATCTAATTATTAGATTAAAGTAAACACAATATTAAAGCGGTCCCACACTTCTCGCGAACAGGCCTGAACATTCGGCCGAACATTCTCCCGAATGTTCACTGGACATTCCGACCCTTATGTTCCCGTATGTATTAAAAATATAGTGCAGCTCCCACACTTCTTGCAAATACTCCGAACTTCCGAAGTTCGGCCGTTTTCGCGAGAAGTGTGGGACCGCCTTAACAGGTTTGTTTAGAGAAGCAATAAGATCAATATGGAAGCAAACTTTTAACAATAAAAAAATACACTAAAATTTAGTTTTTGAGAAACTATTATATTAATATTGTATGCAGTATGACGAAAAAATATAGTTCATCACTAGGACCAAAAGAGGCTTTTCGATCATCGCTCATTTTCCAGCCTCGGCCGTTAAACTTGAGCTCGGATTGAAGAGCGTCACTTTTGGTCCTAGTGATGAAATATACTGATTGTGGTCCTGTGGCAGCAAACCTGCATACACAGCCTTTGAATATTATTCTTGTGGACCATAAGAACAACTTTGTACCTCATTTATGCATATATTTCAATACAACTTTATAAGTAGCTTCATGTGGTTGTAAGGTACATGTATGCATTGGAAATTCGCTGAGTCACAGATTTTCTGCGACAGGAGTATTCTATTGTTTATAAACTTGTTGTATTTCCTTAAATCTTGAAAGAAGTCGGCAATAGTTTTTATTTATTTTATAATCATTGACCAATATTAAATTACATTTTTCATCAAATTAATTGTGTTATAAATTAGGATACGTCTAGACATTTGATTTGGTGTTGAACTATAATTTTGATAAAAAACTGCCTTGGATTATGAGATGTAGAGAATTACTTGATTTTAGGGTGCTACCTATTTTATATTGATGTCCAAGTTGTTGAGTTGGCTTAAACATTTCATAACGAGTTATGAAGCACAAGAGCAACATCAGGAGAGAATGTTATTGTTAGAATCAACATCCTGGATTACTTAGTCTAAGGTAATGATATTTGTCATGTAAACTATGATTTTAGGTTAAAAGTGAAATTGTTCTGCAAAATCTTAGCAAAAACTAGCATTGGCATAAAGTAAATGTTTATTTTTAAATAACAGTTATTACAAAAGTAAGATACATTGCTTGAATGAATATCGTACAAAGTTAAGAGAGCAAATCGCATGAATGATTTAGTAGATCAACTTAATAATATTCACAACTAACATAATGCTTGCTGAAACAATGAACAAATTACATTGCACAGAACCTCGTGTCTGTTGTCATTATGGGCATTATGGTACATGTCATTATGGTATACTGAAACTCAGTTATGAAAACAGGCAATCCCAAAAATTGAGTTGCAAGGCCTGTAGCCCTTTGAGGAGCAACTAATGTGCCATGGCACTTCACCTAACCAATATTAAACAACAGTATCTTCTACAATATTCAGATGCCTTCTTCACTTTAAACCTGGAACATTTCAGTATTCATACAACTACGTCATTTACTTGAAAAAACAAAAAATGTCTAACATTTTACTATTACATTCGATGTTACTTCTTATAAAATGCTACAGTAATAAAACGAATGTTGCTCTCGAGATGGCGCTCCTGTCACACAACAATTTATTTCTCTACCTGCTTCTCCCATAAGGCCAATGGTTATTTTCAAAGCCCGTCCCTCCTCAATAGATTATCCGAAATCATGGTTCATTTCATGATTCATGGTTCATTTTAAAGAGCAAACAATATCTGGCGATTTCAGTGAGCAAAAAGTT
The DNA here is from genome assembly GCA_963675035.1 of Allygus modestus. NCBI lineage: Eukaryota > Metazoa > Arthropoda > Insecta > Hemiptera > Cicadellidae > Allygus > Allygus modestus. The sequence continues at coordinate 41,593,103 of OY776113.1, read as the reverse complement.
GATACCACAAATAATAATTGTTCATAAAATTCCAAAGTTTTAAATATTTTCAATTTGTTTATGGGTGAACTATTTATGATATCGAAATTCTGCTCACTGAAATATCTAATCATTTATTTTCTCTTCAAAATTAACCGTACATAAACAATTTTGGTTATTCCGTTGAGGAGGGATGGGCTTTGGGAAATTTAGCATTGGCCTTGCGGGAGGAGCAGGTAGGAATGCCAAATGTTTTGTGACTGGAGCCTACTCTTAAACCCACAACTGAAACCATTTGTGGAGAAAAAATGTGGCACAAAGTACACCTTTAAATTAGGACAGTTAATATATTTCGGGAAGCTAAGAATATAATTCACAAGCATTTGACAGCTCTATTAGAACTGAACAAAAGAAATATATATATATATCCACCACATATTGAAAATTTTTTTATAATTGTTTTCTTGAACACCATAAACTGACTATCTGTCTACCAATGAACTTAAGAGACCAATATGTTAATCTTGAAAAACCTTTTTGTAATAGTGCAATTTTATAAACTATCCATTCGATACCACGCCTAGTATTTCAAAAGTGAGAAAGGTATAATAAAAAGACAAAATTAACATTACTAATATATTTATAAAAGTATTATACAATATTCAACAATAATATCCTTCCAAATATAAAAATAACATAGAGATATACTTTGTAATGCATTTTCCTAAACACTTTAACACAGAATATCTATTTTACTTGTCTTGAGCAGAAAATACATCGATATTATTTGACAGTAAAATAGTGGTAATAATGTACAGAAATATAAACTTCAGAAAAGGTGTTGAGCAATTTGTTTGTTTACTCGTGTGAAGATCTTAATCAAGTGGGCTAAGGGTATAGCCATAAAAAACATTTTAGATTAAGAGTCGGAGGATGGGAAAAGAGGTCCTTACTTTAGAAGCTAAAAGATAATAATTTTGAAGGAAGGTGATCATAGCCCAATCCCCTTTCCCTTGCTGGCTAAAGTCAAATAATATAACTTCCTTACGATACAGAACACAATACTTCCAGGATCCAGTGCTACCTTCTAATGTCAGAGAATTGTCCAATTTAAAAGTAGTTTGAGTGGCAAATTTCATCAGCTGTTACCTTAAGCCACCAATGGGAAACTTACTTATTAAAGAGCTAATAATAAAGTACAAAAGTATAACTGAAATGTAATGTAACAGATATTAGTATGACACATTTAACAAAATACCAAACTTATAATACCTTAGAGTAAAAACATAACAGTTTGAATAAACGACAACTATAGGGACTCGGTGTTATGGACGGAGTGAAATCTCTCACATTTCTTCAAGAAGGAGAATACCGCAGTCTCAACAAATATAATGGTTTGTTACTAAATCTGTATATACAATAGTAGCCCAATAAATACCTATTTTAATTAAAATTCATCCGATAAAAGAATTTAAACAAATTATATTAAATATCTAATGCAATTTGTTATCGTATGTTTACATTCTGCCTATTATTTACTGAGTAAACAATTGTAAAATATGAATTTTTTAGTCTTTTAAAACCCAATGGACTTTTTTTACAAAGATGGAATTTACTTGTTTTGGAAACATAAAGAAATAGTGAATACAACCTACACTAACCATTAGATAAAGGTCTAGCGTGATGACCTTAATTATAAATAAATATGTAAATACTTTGATCTAATTAAGAAAGTAATATAGAAACTTATTGAGTTCAAACCATTTTTATTGTCACTTGTGATGTTTAATTGAATTAAAACCATACAATTCATACCACAAACTCTCATAACAATATTATAACTATCATTATTATACTTTATATATTTCCTGCCTCTTAATACAATTTTCTTATTTTATTGGTTAAGTCCAATTTTTCATACAAATAAATAGCTTTTTAAGTAACCTAAGTAAGATTTCATGCTTTATAATATTCAAATAAACGTTTATATTACGAATCATATTCGTAAAAATACTTACAAACTGAAGCCTAACGTTAAAACTTACAAATATTATAAATAAGTTATTTAAGAATAGACGGAGTTAAAAATCAAAATCTGGAGATAGAAAAGATGGAACACAAAAATGTTTCAGTTTAGTTTTAGAAATAGACTTGAGGAATTTTCAAGGTGTCTTAAGAAGAATTAGAAGAATTTGTTTTAGTTATTTTCACTGCTTCTGCTCCTATTTTTCCTCAAATATTAGATAAAATTACTTCTCCTAATATACTTTGGGGGCCAAAAAATGTTCAAAGAAGATCTAGGCCAATCTGACTACGCAGGACACATTTATTCACGGTTTCTGAAAGGAAGTAATTTCATCCAAGATATAACTAAATAAGTAGGGGCAATGGGCCAATATTTACAATAGTCTCTAAAAACTAATTTGTAGAGAAATGAATTGATATTTTAAGATTGATGTAGAGAAGTTTTTTATTGCTTCAAGGCATAGGATAAAGCGCTCTTCAAAAAACATTTGCTTGAAAATGGATTGAGGTAAAATATTTACACGAAGATTAATTTAGATATTCATACTACTTTAATATTGAGTGAACGTTAATACCTATACTTGTCAACAATAACAACTTGTGATGAAAGGATTGCTGTTATAAACAGTATGAATTTAGTTTTGGAAATATAAAGATAATATTAACTCATTTACAATTATGTAAAGAAATGCAGGAAATGTTTCAAGCAAAGAAAATAAATAAGGCTAGAATTAAAATTGTGATACAGAATTAACAAAACTGTTTTCATGGCACACCTGCAACGTAAGACCAATAAAATAACGGGATACTCTAAAACTTACCTGTTTATAAAAAAATACAAACAGTTTACTTCAGGAAAAACCATAATGTTTCAAACAAATTTACTGACAAATTTTGAAAAATTGAAAAGCAAAAACCTTCAAACCTACAAAGCCAAAATCAGTGATCCAGGCAGCATTGTCTTTGAGTTATTGGACATATGTGAATAAAAAGCAAGATCAAAACATAATAGTTTTTTTTTCTCATGGGATTCCTTTTTCTTGATATGCCACTTGTTATGGTATATTTGACCAAGAGGAGAACTATTTCTTGTCAAACTTTTGTTACAGTTACCTGAGATGATATAAATTTACTTTTATCCATGTTTTTCAATTTGTACTAAAAGAATAAATATATTTACCAAACATGATTAATTTTGACAAATAAATTAATAGGTGATATCAATTTATTTCTATCTTTGATATTTTCATTTACTACATCTACATCACTTGTGCTACCATTTTCAGGGCCCTACTATTGAGTTTCCAGAAGTTGGTGTGACCAATAAAAATAAAATAAAAACATGTTGGATGTAACAATTGAACTGTCTTCCCGTCAGTAACCTTGGGTAAAGATTCCTCGCAGGAATTATGCTCAGCCAGAGTTCCAGTGTCCTCACTTGCACAATGATGAAGTAGGGCTTGAGGTTTAATGAGCACACCACATACTTGGCAAATGAATGATAACTGAGCGAAAGTTTATTTTTACGTTTGAATGGCTGGGTAAATAACAAATTTTAGATTTCTTTGAGTCAATGATCTTTGCAATACGATTCAATATGTAATTTTTATACTGCTATAAACAATATTATTACAAGATTATTATTACTCACAGACATTAAGCTTTAAAAGTTCTGTATAGACAAATAACCCAAATATATTCATATCGTCTTTCTGTAGCTTGTTCACTTTACTTTCAACTTTTGACAAACTATTCTTTATTTGAATTCTTATAAGGTTTGACCATGTATCTTAAGATATGCCAGCAAGTTTTGAAGGATTAGTCTTTAATTTTAATGGTACTTGAAAGTGCTGTGAATGTTACCCACAAATCTATCATCTACCAAATTACACCAAGAGGTTAACTAAATCTGGCTTACACACCCAACAATTTAACATGTTTAAGTGTTACAAACAGGGTACTAAATATTGAAACGTATGCAATTTTCATGATTAAACATGTCAGCCACATTGAACGTGTTAAGAGAGTAAAATAATAAAAGCTGGCAAGATACTGACTTCTCAAATTCAACATTGAAAATTTGCCATAAATGTATTGATGTTATTATCTTATGTAGATTTTAATGAAGATAAAAAGTAATTTGATAATTATAGCTGTCACTTTTTACCTTGTAATTGAAAAAGTGTTCAGTGACCACGAAGTATTAAAAATTACTGTGTATTTTCTTGATGTGTCTTTGGAGTGGACTTCATCTCTTTTGATGAAAGACTGTCTCCCTATCAAACCTATATTACTAGTCCTGCCCTAGAGCCTTTTCTTAAAGTACCTGACTATGATAATTGTGTTTAGAAGTTTAAAGTGTACTTAAAGAACAAATATATTCAGTGCCGTACTCAGATTTCACGGGCCCCCGGGCAGGCCTGGTGGTGTGGGCCCTCGTTGCAATCCGGATCAAAGTTGGTGACTCTTTTTTTAGATAACAGTGTCCTAATTAAGACACCGGTCCTGCCCCCCCCCCCCTGACAGGCCCGAGCCCCAGGGCAGTTGTCCCCCCCTGCCCCTCACCCCCTTAGTAGGCCATAAATATATTCATCATAAATATTGTTAAACATGATTAACTTTGATCTTTACCTTATTACTGTTGTTATAAACAACTGATACCTCTTAATTGGGATTTCTTGGTGATAGGTTATTTGCAATTAAATTTGTCACGATTTGCAAGTATTATTAAAATCAAATATGGATTTTCTAAGATCTTTTGGCATATCTTGGACAAACCATGAAGGAAATCAAAATAAGAACAGTTTGCCAAAGTGGAAAGTAAGGTGAATAAGCTACAGAAAGAAGATATGAAGATATTTGGGTTATTTGTCGATGTAGAACCTTTAAGGCTTAATGAATGTGTAGAATGTAGCATGCTCAATAAAACTCAAGCCCTACTTCATCATTTTGCAAGTGAGCACACTGCAACTTTGGCTGAGGATAATTTCTGTGAGGTATCTTTACCTAAGGAAATTGAAGAGTAAGATGGTTAAATTGTTGTATACGACAATATATATTTTTAATAGTCACAAAAACTTCTGACAATTCATAGACCCTGTCAATTGTAGTGCAACTTATATAGATGTAAATGAAAATATCAAAGACAAAAACAAATTTATATCACCTATTAATTTATTTGTCAAGATTAATCATGTTTGTTATTTTTCAAGATGAATATATTTGGTTTTTAGAACTCTATACAAATTTAAAAACAGTTATCACAGTCAGTTTTATATCTTTACATAAAACTACAAAACCTTAACAACATCAATATATTAATGACAACTTTTCTTCTCCTATAAAGCAACATTTTTTCTCGTAAGGTTAAGTACAAATTGTTCTCTCTTAGTCAGATATTCCCGAATAAGTGACAAATAAAAAAGTCCTTTATGAAAAAGACATTACCTTACCTTTAATGAATAAAAAATGCCATGTTTCAAGATAAAACATTGTGTATCAAAGCTAGCTGAAATACTGTTTAATGTGAACATTAAATAAATCTTTTAATATGTTGAAAGTTTTAGTATATTAACCATGAAGGAGTATTACTGAGTTTTAACTAACTTTAAATTCACTTTTCTTGTTGGTGTCTAAACAAAATCTTGTGATGTCTCATAACTAAACACTTTTGGAAGTGAATAATTTTATAGCCAACTTTAGTCAGTGAATGATATTTCAAGAAAAGAAATAAATTACATTAATGTTGTCATGATTCCAGTCTTAGTTGCTACTTACTATATATTTTCAGGAAAGCTAAAATCATTCAGTTAAACAGTACACTTCAGAACTTGAGAGTAAAATGCCCAGTAAATGGTGATTCTGCCAACCGTATGTAGATTTATGGCCTTTACCAAATGCATCTCAGCAGTTCCTTGATAATTATCTAACATTTACAATGTACAATAGTTGAAAATAGCCCATTAACTCAGTTTTGGCAAGAAATATTACAAGCACCGAATTGAATTTCTTGTGTCAACAGCATAGTACTCTTCCGGTCTAAATGCCAAAGGTTTTCCTAATGCGGTGGGGTCCCCGTCTCAATCTAAAATTTAATCTCAATCCAATTACTAAAGAAGTGCTAATCCAATAATTATGAATAGCACTTTAAGCAAAACAAATTGGTTTAAGGTGGTCATAATAGTCTTTGAATGATGAATATTGTCAAAATAATAGGTATGCTAAGCTCTGCTAAACATCATTCTTCTTAGTTGGTTGTACCAAAACCATTTTCAATTTAATACAATTAAGTTAATAAATTCTTTGATTATTTGAACTAATTTCAATCTGTAAGTGATTGTCAAAGGATGCAGTTTTTCTGATGTCAGAACCTCACTTTCAAGTTATCTGTCTCCGCCATTTTCTTTGTTTCCCCAGGAAAACATTTTGACCACTTAACATTAGAGTGACTAAAATGTGCACACTTCAATAATGAAAATATATAATTGAAATCGAATATGAAGAGTGTTGAATTCTTGGATACAGCGAATGTTTGAGTTTAAGAAACAGTCAATTTGTCACCATCAGAAGACAGGCTCTGTTATGTAGATGAGCCAACAAATCATCAAGGTCCCTAATCAAGATACTACTACATCCAACTGCATAAGTTACAATTGCAAACTCATTGTTTTATGATATGTATTCACAATTCATAAATAAAAAGAAAATAGCATAAACGGAAGATACAAATTTCAAGGTTGTTCCAGCCAATGACTTATCTTCGAACACAAATATGTTATCTTGAAATTAAATGGGTTTACTAACCATCAGTAAAAAGTCAAAACCTTTTTTAAAAATTGTTTGAGACATAATAAAAACCAGCGCAACCAACCGAGTTAATAGAATATATTCAGATAGGGTAAAATACATTTCTTAATAAATTTGTATAAATGCTACTACTAATCTTGTAAATTAGTCTCGTAATGATGTGACGATAAAATCCAACATTTACATTTATGATAAACATTATTTAATAATATTGCACTACAGTCATAACCTCGATCACACAATTTAAAATCATATTTAAAGGCACTATCTGGTAACGAAGAGATTCATAAAATGTTTATTTCTGTTTTAAAATAAAAACATCTTATCGACTGGATAGTACAAGCCGGGGAGGCTTAATCTTTATAAGAACGTTTTCTCAACGTCAATCTAAAATAAAATTAAACGATATAAGTATCATAATATTAAGTGACGGTCGATGTATTGGAAACGTCCTCTCGAACATCGTATCTCAAGAACAGGGACGGCACACTTCCGACCTAACCTAAATAGGAGTCGATGGCGCGACTCTACTTTAAAAATCTTTTCCTTTGAATTTAAGATCGTTATTTACATCCTCTAAATTACTACTGAAACTGAATCGGAATGTCTAGTCTGGCTAGGCGGTCTGGCCATTACGTTGTGTGTTCGTCGTATCCGGCGTTCGTTTTTGAATCCATACTTTTGCCGTTGGCGTGGCCATTGAGAGCCTTGGCCTTCTTGTTCTTGTCGTCATTGGCTGCGTAGTGAGCCGTGCCCTCCAGGCTGAGAGTCTCCTGGCGGCCGGAGTTGCGGATGAGGCAGAACACGGCCAGCAGCAGCAGCAGCGCGCCCACTATAAACAGCACGTAGAGCAGCGCGAGCCGCGCGACTGGCGGGATGGTCGTGGCTAGGTTCATCAGCTCCGTCACCTCCTCTGGCAGCTTGTCAATGCCCTGTCACACAGCAGTAACGTGAGAAGGAATACACAAAAAAGTTACTAGACAGATTTACAGTGACCATCTCGTCCCCAGTCACTGTGCAGTACTTTCAGAGACCATCTTTCCTCCTAGTAGTTATTTAAGGCTCACCAGTACTACCTATTATATGCACCATTATGTGCATACTTAGGTATATGTCTTATAACACATATCATATATTATAACAGTATATATCTTGCTTAGTTAATGTATTCAATCACATAAATTTTACAGTAGACAACACTTCTGTTGTGACAAAAACCAATCTGAAACTGTAGGTTTTCGTCTGCAGCTATGTTGTTTTAAACTCCTGGCATAGCAACTGATTGTGAATGTTTGCAAAATAGCAGAACTGTCAACACCAAATTTTTGATTAAATATATAAACCTTTATTTGTACTGACACTGGTTTTACATTGTATTTCAAATGCCATATGATAATTTACTATGTCATGAGAGTAAACAGTGGTTTACACTAAAAAACAATAATTACAAACATACAAACATATAGTAGTTCTCCATTCACATTCATGTACACTGAACCCCGTTTGACAATGTATTTGGAGTTACAACTGATCCCAGCAGTCCCTCATGAGCTTGTTTACTGAAAAAAATGTCTAAATACCAGGAGGTGTTTCAAACTGATTTTTAATTGTTTGCGATTTGCTGTCTACTTGATATGGTCAGGGAATATGTTAAATATCTTTTTGCTTATTTGCAATGGAATCAGTTCGAAACCTGTGATTCTGTGATCTTCCACACAAATCATTAAAAATGCCTTACTCTTAGAAGTCAAGTGAATAAGGCATTGTACAGCTTTCATAAACATATATTTAATCTGTACAGAAACACGTTTGATTTCGAGGAAATCGTCAACTTGGAAACTGAATGAGGTAATTCCTGTGAATAGGAGGTTAAATGGTATAGTTCTCAAAACTGGGGCAGTTAAAGTGAAATCTTTTTTTTTCAGGAAGGGATGGTTAAACTGAAAGTGATATTGGTTAAGTAGAGGTTTATTTCAATGTCTATAAAATACTGTTATCTGTAAATATTTTCAACTTACGTCCTCGAACCACATGATGGGAAAGACGATATCGGGGAAGGCAGCCACCTGTTTGATGTCCACCACTTGGCTGACTGCGAGGTTGATCTGGATTCTTGCCTTGGCACTCAGAGTCGAACCCATTTCCTGTACCAAAACAACTATATGTATACATATCATATGGCTTATTCAGCTGCCATCTATTTAGGAGTTTACAACAACAACAAAACTTTGGTATAATCTACTACGTTAATCAAGTTCAGAAAATAAATAAAGGATCTCCTACCACAGAACTAAATCCAGGGTGTGAAGCCATTGGAGTCCAGCCTCACTTGTTTCATGCAGGTCAACCAAACCATCAGAGAAAGCGTTCAGCTATAGTCATCCAAAGTTTGGCGCTCCACCCCCACAGTCACAAGACTGATCGTGTGATGCCCCATTTAAATTTACAATAATTGCACCTTCCCACCCCAGTGCGAAAGCGATTGAGTAAAGCCCACTGCTTCTGAGGATGGTTCATTCCTCCTACCACTGAAATAGGGTCGGATATCAAGAAGCTATTCCAACCGTTGAGAGATTCCTAGGAAGAAATCCAGAATAATGATAATACAGAATGGTCAATACCAACATTGCCAAATCTAATTACACTGAGTTCATTATGAGCTTAAGCGGGTTCAAATGTTGACACACTGCCTTTCCTGATATGTCAGGTCTCTTATAAGAGTCCCCTAGCACTTTCATACCAATAAAGGTGATTTAAGAGCACAGAAGATGTTTTTCTCGATACGGTAATATTTATTGATTTGAAAAAGTTTACATGTTAAATCAGAAGGGGTGGACGAGTACTCGAGTTTTGAGTATTTGTTCGAGTACTAAAGACTACTCGAAGGCCGAGTTGATTAGTAAAAATATTCGAAACTATCGAGTCGAGTAGTTGACTACTCCCGCCGTTTACCCCGAATAGTTGAAAATTGTATATACTCCCACCGTTTACCCACGTTTACGCCACTAACAAATGTTTAACAAAATACGTGAGTGAAATAAAGAAAAATAAGCTTAAAATATATTTTTTGCTCTAATGAAAGGAGACAACAGGTGGCTTATTTCTGGATACCTGTGAGTTAAGATAAGCACAGGGAGTGTTTGGGTGGGAAGCAGAAAATCACTTTCTTGTTCAAATGTTCTGGTTTTGATCAACTAACCCAAAATCTTTGTATGAATATATATTTGTAATACTTGTATTTTGTTTGTTATTGTTATTGAAAACGGTATATATTTATTAATTTTCATTTAAATCATTATTCATTGATGGTTGAATAAAGGTTGAAATTAATAATAACATTAACAATTCAATAACATTTTATGTTTATAGTTCAAGTTTAATATGTAAAAAGCATTGTTTTCTATAAAAAAAATAAAATTATTTTTATTTACTTTTTAAAGAACTACTCGACTCGATACTTGAGTAGTTTGGTTCAATGCTCGACTTGACTCGACTCGATTAAAAAACACTAATCGCCCACCCCTATAAATCAGTCAAAATTTCGAACCAAATTAATTAAATATAAAAACTTTACCTAGCTATAAAAAAGAGGATTATTTTCCTTGACTCGCCTATTTTCTATCTTCTATAGAAATGTATGTTAAGTCTATCGACAGAAACCTACCGGTTGGACATCGATGTAGAGTTGGTGCTTCTCTGCTTCAGGGGGAGAGATGCCTTCAACACCCTCCAACAGCTTAGGATCAGCCAAGTAGAAGTGGGGGAAGGACAGCATGATCGGCGAATCTATAAAATGAACAGTGAAATTAATACTGCTTTTATCGATATTTCCAAATTTCCAATGTAGGCTTCCATGAATGAGAAAATTATTGTAAATGGTTTGAAATTGTGATGATGTTTTTAGATATAAAGCGTCAGAAGTGATTAATTATGTGAAAATGTTAAATGATTTCTAAAGTACCGGGTGTCCCACGAAGAGGTTTAAACGTTTGTTTTTATATTACGTGCCCATTCATGCACCAAACTTTTTTAAACTTTACACAGTTTACAAAGTAGGTTCTAAAAATAATCTGGAAAAATTTCAGCTCCCTAACCTTAATATAAACAAAATGGCGGCATATTGAAAAACGATACTTTAAAAACATTAAAAAAGGTGTTTTTGGTTTTATAAAATATTTTTATTGTTACATTCTAGGGCAATATGACTTTTAAATAAAAGAACTAGAACATAGCCATTGACATAGAACATAGCCAAAGAACTAGAACTATTTACAACACCATTGCGGTTGAAAGTAGACTCGTCTGAGAAAATGATTTGAGTATGCCAATCAGGATCTGACTCATGGTATTCAATGATACGAGAACAAAATTCCACTCTCCTGTCCGGATCATCTTCAAGAAGTTGATGAACTAGGTGACTTTTGAAAAATATAATTTTGTTTTTCTTAATAATTCTCTGTACAGAAGACTTCAGAACACCAGTTTCAAGTTCAACCTTCCTTAGTGATTTCGGTTTACCTGGAGAGCGGAGCATTGATGCGCACACCAGTTCTTCTCTTTCCTCATTAGATCGCCTAGAGTACTTTTTGACAACACTACCAGTTTCTAACAAAAGATTTTTCCACTTGGTTATTGTTGGATTACTAGGTGGTTCAATTCCTGGGTAGGCAACCTGAAATTGTCTAATTGCTTCAGTGACGTTGCCAAAAGCAATAGCCCACGCACAACACTTAACTTTTTGTTCAACGTTAAAAGCCATTTCTCGACTCCACTTTCAGTAAAACAGTACCGAAGAAAGTTAGGTTATGTTTTTATGGCTCAAGCGAAATTTTACAATCAAACAGCTGTTCTTCAACAATTAGCCTTAGAACCGCAACGTAGTAAACAAATCAGATAATAAATCATGAAAGTAGTTTTTATAGGAAGCAAATTGGTAAATTTTTCAATATGCCACCATTTTGTTTCTATTAAGGTTAGGGAGCTGAAATTTTTCCAGATTATTTTTAGAACCTACTTTGTAAACTGTGTAAAGTTTAAAAAAGTTCGGTGCATGAATGGGCACGTAATATAAAATCAAACGTTTAAACCTCTTCGTGGGACACCCGGTATATGACGTGATGTTAAATACAAAAATGGAGTAATGAAAAGAACAGAAAATTAATTTTACTATGAATAGTTATTTTTAAGAGTTTTTAGAACTCTGATAACGCTTATACGGTGTTATATAAATATAATATAATATACAGTTCTTTCAAGCCATGCCTAGCTCATCCACTGTTTATCATCCTATATCGCCTTGTCCAAAAAAAAGTGTTATTTTGGGGTCACAAGCAGATATTATACAAAGCTGAACACGATGGAACAGTTTAAAAACATTATTAAATTGGCAAATACAAATAAGAGGGCTATGAACTACGGGATAATATATTGTTGTCATAAAGCATTCCTAAAGCATAAAGCATTCTGTTTTATGTTGGGTAAGCTAGAAGACATGCAACAAATTTAAATTTGAGATGGATTTTTTGAAAGTAATATTTATTTAATCTACTTTTGTTTTAAATATAATTTATATTAAATATTTTTATTACAGGCATAGGAATTAAAACAATGTATTTAAAGCCAATTAAATTTTACTCCAATATCTAGAAAGAGTAAGTACAAGTTAAAGTTACTTATCATTGTACAAGTTCACAATCTACAATAATAAGTATGCATGAAAGAATGAATTTTTATATGTTCCTCAGCCAACAACGCAGAATGGATATTACTCTGCTAGATAACAATCTATTTCAAACTTTATACACTGACAGTGATAGCATTCCATTTCAAGTATGAAGGTATTTTAAATCAAGTGTGCAGACATGACTGTAGCATTTTATAGTCAGAATCATACATGTGGAAATGACATTTTACTTGTTTGTAGCTGAGTACACCAAATGAACTCCATCGGATACAAGCTTCTTGGTATCTACAATGATAATAATTACAGAAAAAGGCATTCTTGAAGTGATTAAATAGTGTTTTCTCTATTTTACTCAAATAAAACATGTAAGTTACTTTAAACATTTGGTTCTGTTACTTTACTGTCATAGCTTTTGTGAGAGATTTTTTAAATTTTTCAAAAGTCAACCTGCCTAGTGGACAGCTTAAGAAAAATCTATATTTAGCTCCCCATCTGTCATAATAGTCACTGCACTCTTTCAAAAATCCTCTTCATCGCGGATCATTTCAAAGAGGCCCAACGAACCTTGAATCTAAATTTTATGATTTTTTAAGCCATGACACTGTGGGTAACACTAGGGAAATTATATTTTTAAGTGGTACAATAAGGCTCGATTAACAAAGGGTTCACAGTGTACTCGCAGCGAGCTGTTGCATACTCTCAGACCCACAATTCACACAGGCAAGCAATTTTTGGTGAGTACGTGGCGAGCACGGATATTTCCACCTGCTCTCCCCTCACCCACCAATTGTCCCTACTTGTTGCATACACAACGCATATATTTTACTTTAAAAACATAATAATTTGGCTTTTTACATAAAAAATAACTCTCATCTTTTAGAAAAAACGGAAACGTTTTTATTCTTTTAACATTTTGTAGCTAAACAGGATTTGAATAAACATGGACAATCCTTGTTCAAAGCCAAGTTTTACGCCAACAATTAAAATTACCCTACTTAACAAAAAGGCCTAATTACTTTATAGTTTCTTTTGTCAGTTTGAAATTTTTAAATACTAAAAGAATTAAATTTTAACATTTAGCGAAACATTACACTTGTGGTACTCTGGCAGTAAGTATTTCAAATTACAGGATATCTTATCAAGTGTCAAAAAAATGTCGTCTTATTAAAACGTTGGATATTATCTCAAACCTGGTAAAAGGAGGGTGGGGGGCAAAAGAGTGTGAGTGACTGGCGAGACGTGTGTACTGCCAGATGCCTCAACTAGTACTGCTTCTTCTCTGGGCACAGAATTCTGATTGCGAGCTTGCGACGAAGTAGCAGTGAGCATGCTAAAAACTCAGCCTCATTTGAACTGCACCATTTTTGTTTATTTGGTTTGCTAGTTTGCACGAAAAATACTAGCAGCAAACTCACTGGTGAACATTGCTCGAACGAACCAAGCCTATTACCTTATTCTCATTCAGTTTACAACAAATTTCATGTTACTAATGAGTCAGCCTACCATACTGGCAGAGAGAGACATTGAAGAGTCCGTGAGGGGCACAGGGGGGCCCGGAGGGGCAGAAGCACAGGTTGTCCGGGTTGTGTTCGATATCAGCAAACACATTGAGTGGAGGAGTGAATCTGTATCCCACCACACCGTTTGGTCCTTCCGTCTTGATTTCCTTCATGAATCTAGAAAATGTTGACATTGCTTTTGATTTACATTTCAACAAATCAATCTAGAGTTATAAACTGTATGCACCTCAAAACCTGATCACAGTGTGCATGCACCCAGGAAGCATTATAGCTAAGCTAACACCATACGTCTTGCTGATGAATTTCTGTGTGATTGTGCATTTCAAATTGGTAAGGTTTGATAAGCTACCATGTTAACCTAGCGAGTTAAAAAATTGGTCAATTTCTATGAGAGTGTGTTTCATAGGCTTACTAGTTAAAAAAGTCTTGAGTTTTGATTTCACAACAGGTGTATACCAGTAATTAATTGTATCCCGGGTTTGTACTGCTTTTCCAAAAAGTGTTTATAAAGTCCCTGGTATAAATGCAGCAGTAAAAACAAGGCACAAGCAACATTTGTGTCAAGTTGTGTTGGTATACGTCCATTTATTGAAATACTATTTATTTTATTCAATTTAATATACTCATTTTGTTATTTATTCCTTAATGTTTTTATTAATATTCCATTTTGGGTAAATGAAAACTATGAGGCAATCTGCATACCGACATATCATTGACTTGACAATAGCCTACCATATACGACTGATCTAGGCTCTATGTGGTAAAATTGATGAAAACTTTAAGTCGAAACAGTAGATTTTGCCAATGCACAATTGAGCCACAGCAATTCTGAAAGAAGTGTCATCCAACACTGGTAAACAATGGCTAATGTGGTTATAAACTCTTAAAACTGTGTAATCACATACTGAAAAGCTTCAAATGAAGTACTGTGCCACATCACTAACTTGCTATTTGGCTATTTAGATAACTGTTGTATGAGTTTAAAATGTGTGTCAGAAAATGTCTACTGTAATAATGTGATTAGATGAGGTATCGGTAGTGATGTTTAATAGAAAAAGAGGGGAGATAAATATTAAACTTAATGTGGTTGGAAAAAGGACTGTGAATTTTACGAATTTGTTAATGAAATTGAGTGAAAATCACCGCAATAATTATTAGTGAATTTCCTATGGAAAAGTGAATTATTAGCATGACCCGCACGGTGAAACTTAACCCTAGCAGTGGCCTAATGTTGAAGTGGGAAATGGCCAAGCAGATTTGGCGATTTTGCAGACCATTTTTTAAAAATATGTATAAATTACAATTTTGGGGTAAACCTATCAATATTTATACTCATTTTATTCAGAAAGACCAGGGGAATCTGAATATATATAAAACAAATGAATCTGGAAATGTATTTTTTTATAAAATAAAAATTCTACAATCTTTGATTGAAATTTCAAAAGTAAAGTTTTTTAATTTGTAGATTAGACTTTTTAGGTAAAAACCATTATAAACATTTTGTAGTAAATTCAATTCCCTACATAGAAATGTATAATACATGGGGAAAATTCTTTTTGTACATGTGTTATGTAATAAAATACGAAAAATCGCAACTTTTGTCAAGTAAGACGAATAATTAGTGAATCGGAGATAACTCATGTAAGGTAATTATTTATAATAATATTGTACATACATTTTTTTAGGTTATGAACTAAGGAAAACAAATATGTAATATTGTGGTGAGTAAAAAATTATTATTACCCGTTTACTATACAAATAACTAGAATATTAGCATTTACGTAAAAAAGATTTCCGACACATTGAAGTACAAAAATCTTGTACAGATTTCTTCAGGTAAAGTATATTATAAACATGTTGTAGGACATTCAATTCCCTACATAGAAATGTATAACACATGGGGAAAATATTTTGTTGTACATGTGTTATGTAATAAAATACGAAAAATCACAACTTTTGTCGAGTAAGACGAATAATTAGTGAATCGGAGATAACTCATGTAAGGTAATTATTTATAATAATATTGTACATACATTTTTTTAGGTTATGAACTAAGGAAAACAAATATGTAATATTGTGGGGAGTAAAAAATTATTATTACCCATTTATTATACGAATAACTAGAAAATTAGCATTTACGTAAAAACAATTTCCGACACATTGAAGTACAAAAATATTGTACAGATTTTTTTAGGCCAAATATATTGTAAAAATGTTGTAGTAAATTCAATTCCCTACATAGAAATGTATAACACATGGGGAAAATATTTTGTTGTACATGTGTTATGTAATAAAATACGAAAAAGTCACAACTTTTGCCGAGTAAGACGAATAATTAGTGAATCGGAGATAACTCATGTAAGGTAATTTTTTATAATAATATTGTAGATATATTTTTGTAGGTTATGAACTAAGGAAAACAAATATGTAATATTGTGGGGAGTAAAAAATTATTATTACCCGTTTACTATAGAAATAACTAGAAAATTTGCATTTACGTAAAAACATTTCCGAGACACTGAAGTACAAAAATCTTGTACAGATTTTCTTAGGCCAAAAATATTATAAACATGTTGTAGTAAATTCAATTCCCTACACAGTAATGTATAACACATGGGAAAAACATTTTTATTTACATGTCTTATGTATATAAACAAATATACACGCGATACTATGAATGATAGGCCTAACAATCGTCTAGCATTATGTTAAAACACACAAAAACATTAGACTCACTTTCACTTCACCAATTGACTAATTTATCCCTTTCCAGTAATATTTATGCTTAAAGATTACTGTTATAAACACACAACCTCTACACTGTCACTATAAACTCCGAATTTAGAACAATTTCTGAAATAATCGCGGATAAAAATTCACTTACAAAGATGTAGGTTATACTTGAGGTTCATCTGACAACAGCAAGAATCGGCCAAACACCTGCCTAACTGATATTTACTTGCGTTGCTCAAAGTAGTAATAGTGACCAGTGACGCCATTTGTCAAAACAAAATTATTCTACGTTTCTTCTGCTACAATTTGACACAACTATTGACTAGTTATAAAACTTCCTACATATATATTTACAGCGTTTCATAATGCTCGCCGGGCGACCATTAGCCATTTGTCATTTTTGGCAAAAACACCTGTTTTATAAAAATCATATGCTCTTTGTTATCAATGTATCGTTCAAATAATCAATACGATAATGTACAGCCACTCTTCTGCTGCCCAGTGGTACCAACCGCAACTCCATAAGACGAAATCTACCCCAGTTCTGTTATTTTGTCCCAGGCCATGTTTGACGAATTTCTACGAGTCAGTTGCAGGAATTGATTTGCACTAAAAAACCATTCACTTTATATAGTCGTTATGTTCTTATACAACTGCTATACAGTTCATTTATATAATAAAATGAAAGTTCAGAATGTCATCTTTCAAATGGTATATAACTTGTCCACCTTTGAGTTAATTATAAATTACTTTTTAGCAATGGAAAATTTTTGGACCTTAATGGTCGCCCGGCGACCATGGCCATTTTAAGGGTAAGACTGAAATGGTCGCCGGGCGACCATTGGCCACGGCTAGGGTTAAGTTAAGATCACCCCTGGAACACCATAGAAGTTCCTAAAATGACCCCCTGAACACGTTTTGGGGTGTAGTTCAAAATTATATATATATATATATATATATGTGTGTATGCACTTTGGCGGTCACATTTTTTGTCCGATTTACTTCAAATTTGGTAGGGATGTTCCTTTCTATAATAAGTTGGACAAGTTCGTTGGGCAAAACAATCGGAAAACTCTAACCCCCTTTTTTGGGGATTACTATTTCAAATTTCGAGTTTTCAGGCCCAAATAGGGTCAGAAAATCCCCGGACGTAAAATTAATGCTTATTTTAAGATGGGAATTAGTAAAGCGAAAGTTTAAGCCCTCTCTCGTCATTCTAGCATAAATATTTACCGAATTATTAAAGAAAATGTATATCGGCTAAATACAGCACGTTGTCTTATGGAGTTTTTACATTAGAAAAGCATGTTATTCATTTGTTGGTGTATTTGTATCATCCCCAGCAACCTCACGCCTACTTTCAAGCCTGACTGCACCTTCTCCTAACCTTATAATGCGCAAAATTGTATTCCTAGCATTATAAATAAAACCTAATAACCTAATAAATGAAACCAGGAGCATCAGAACAGCCAAAAAATCAATGTTTTCAGATATCAATAAAATTGGAAAAAATGTATGTTTTTACACTGGTTTTGAGTTTTAAAAGTTTTGTATGTGGAAATTCACTTCCCTCACGTCAGCATGCTGCGTGCGAACTCGTTAAAATTTACAGAACCTATTTGAAAATCTCTGATAGGAGTTTGAGAGCCAACATCCAAGCAAAAGCTCGATGAGTTTGTTTCAAGGGAGCCAATAAGATGGCAATAATGTATGGGATACCATAGACTTTTATATTCAGTGGTTACCTGGACTAAAATTTATTTATTTGCACTCTCTCAAAATACACAACTGGGGTTAAAAATGTTAGCTTAGGATAAGTCATACTGGGGTGGTCAGAGCAGAAATCCAGTATAATGTGAATACTTGCCTTGACTCCTAGTGTATAATCATACATTACCTCTTTTAATGTCTGAAAGTTATATAGTATTGGATTTTGATTCAAAATATTATAATAATAAATAATAATCACATTTTTTGGGTTGACATCGTTACAGATGTCACCACTTTACAAAAATCAAATTACACTAAGATTCTTTTCAAGAGGATGATTTATAGTGTCTTTTTTATGCATTTAGTTATTCTATTACAAACATACCTACTATTGCTACTACTGTTGCTTGAATACGAGCAAGTTTGTAACCATCGAAAGGTTACTTCAGTTGTAAACAAAAATAACAAAACATCTGATATTAAAACGGATGATAACAACGTACTTTCAATCAACACGTAGTTTAGATTCCCGCCGTTGGATAGCGCCACTGTTCGGAAAATTCAACCCTTTACTGTATTTAAGTGATGCCATTGCCTAAAACTCTGAGACGTATTGGCAAATCTACTTAAAAATTCCTTTAATTTGACACATCAAACGTTAAAATCCGCCCAGCCGTTATTGAGTTATGACTGTGAACGTGTGAAGAATAAACCCCTAGCGTATTAATAGATAGATTTTTATCATACCGCACGAATAGCAGCTGATTTTGGGTCTGTAATTAATCCCTAAAATCACGTTTTTCTGATACATTAAAATACCTCACCGAAAAATCAGCTGTGGATTTTTTCAGTGAGCTAACCTCAAAGATTGTTATTGTTTCTTTTTAAATTTGTGTATTTCAAAGGTAACAAACAAGTGGACAAAATTCACGTCAATAACTTCTCTGTTATTGAAGTATTTTGGTGAGGGGGCAGGGTAAAAGAGAATTAGATAAAAGGAGCATCTTTAGGGGTTGGTTCTTACTTGAGAGGAAGCAGCCTGCAGATATCCTTGTCATACACATAGATGGTGTCGTTCTGTGTGATGTGTGGGGGAAAGATGGAGCCGTCACTTCCGTTGACTCTGTTGCACTCTGCCGTCGTCCAATGCTTCAATTTGCTCTCTCCGTTAAACCTGTCCACGAGTCCGTATTTCGTGATGTCTCCTGCCCCAGTGAACACCGTTACTATATCTTTGGCTGTTCCATTTTTCTGTTAACATCACAACTTTTTTAGTTAAGTAACCTTAAGCTATGTAGAGGTATTTTAGGGTATCTCTAGTGAAAAACTGTGATCGAGGATTTTAGAGGTAGCTTGTAACCGTACGGGGTAGTCAACAAACTGTATAAACAAGTGTTAAAATAGTTTTTTGGGTACAGTAGACGCCCTCTTAACCGTCCTCGCTTTAACTTCCCTCTTTCCAGGAAATGACTCAAAACCGCCGCCACAGTCGTAATCCCGATACTGTACCGTGAAAAGCGTTCAGGTCATAACCAGTCGATAATATTTTTCCATAGTTAGCAAGTATTTTATCTTGGTACCTATTTTTGGTACCCTTTTTAAAATGTCATTTGAGCTTTATAATGGTTAGTGCTTTATATGACAATACCCAGGTGTTATTTGTTTTAACTGCCCTTTTAGGTATCTGACCAAGGGCTCGGTCCCATGGAGGGTGATTAAGAAGGTATCTACTATAGCTCAGAGGTAGACCGCTGGCCTCACAAGTCAGCCGTGGTCAAGCAAAGGTTCGATTCCGGCTAACTGCTATAATACTTTTTCACGAGCAGTCACCACTGGCTGCCCATGTGACTAATGCCGTTACGGTACCTCACTGTTTTAGATCGCCGCACAGGCCTATTGGCCTATGACAATGGCATTCGAGGTTTAAAAAAAAATACTGTAAAACATATAAACTCCAACATGAAAAATCACAACTATCTCCCTGAGCCTTCCAGGCAATATTGAAAGTCAGTAAAACATCCTAACTATTTGTTATGAAAGGGTGCCTATCAAAAAGAGGAATGACGTCCAAAATTGAGGCTTTGTTATTTTCAAAAGTTTTAGCAGTTGCTAAGAGACCTCTTGCTAAGAAAATAGAAAAGTGTTGTGCCAAACCGTTATATTTATTCGGCAAACTAATGGTTATAAAAAAAATAGTCAAAACACATTCTGTTGGTTTTAGTGATCAGCAGTACCGGCTCTAGGGCAGTGCGAGCCGTGCTCCAGCACGTGGCGCGCGGGGCGCGGCGCTTTTGGGGGGGCGGCGCTCGGCGCTCATAACGGGTCATGGGATCGGTGGCGTACCGTCGTAGTTGGGGGCCTGGGGCGGCGGATGTATTTGTAGGTGCCTATATATACATTAAGAGTTGAAGAGGAATGCTTATTCATATATAATACGATGTATTAGGGGCGTGCGAGTACTCAAAATGTCAGTATTTAAATAGTCAAATGAACTCAAAGTTTTGAAAAATACTCCAAAGTTCGAGCGAGTATTTCCCAACAATCTTTGGACGATCGTGACCTGCCAAATCACGTAGTAAACGGCCGTCAAAGACGATCGGACCAGGTAAAATCGGCCGAAAATTACGATACATAACATTATGTATTACACATGAATCGGACATAAAAAACAAGCTAAGTGTGTAAATGGCGACCGAAACACGTTTTATCGGCCGTAATTGAAGACGTTGCAGATTATATAATCTGGAATTAACGTCCTTGCCGCGTAATATCGGCTATAAACGTCGACGGAAAACAAAATACTGTCCAAAAATGACGAATTTACTACGTAATAACAGCCGAAAATACGACAGTAGATCGGTAGCGATTCTCCGGATATAGGCGGGAAATACTCGCTCAGACTTTCGAAAATTTTTCAAAATTTGGGGGCCTATGACAAAGCGGGGCCTGGGGCGGACCGCGCCCCACACCTCCCCGTCGGTACGCCACCTGGTGCGGGGTGGGCGGCATAGGCCATAGCGCTAACATAAAGTATTTTGTAAATATATAAAAACCAAACTGATTTTGTAAATTGATGTATATTAGTATTATAAGTTGTTGAAAAGCAATATTTGATGGAAAGTTATGAGTATTCACCATATTTTGTACCTTCACCATACTTAACATAAAATTTACATATCACATAATACAACGTCTGCTCCCCTCTATTCAAAAACGAGAAGTTGTTTTGACCTCTATCGGTTTGTGACAACTTCAGGGCATTCTGATTGGTATTGAGAGTTTGAATAAATTTAGTATTATAGTATTATTTAGTATTTTTTGAGAGTTTAGTATTATATGAAATAAGGGGGAAATATGATGTACCCTCCTCAAATTTTGGCGCCCCCTTGCGTCGTTACTTGTAACGTCCACTTGTTTAGCTTACTTTGAAAATTATGGTTTATTGTTCTGTCTGTTTACTAACCATTTCAACTAAGTTGTCATTTATCAACTGAGACATTTCGGAGAATTGGAGATGGAGTAGGAAATGTTAAGAATTGAACATATACTTATCCTCACTACAGATTAAGATTATTTGAGCTCTGGTCGTGGTTAATTGACTAATCATCTGTATTTCTTAACAAACTGGCAATACTTTAAATAAGTTGCGACAGTATATCACAGTATAGTAATAACGAAAAAACATGTTTGCACCAAACTTGAGTTTTTAGAGTCATTGGTATTAACTTAATTGATCCAAACACTTTTAGAAGATAAGATTCAATATATCACAGAGTAAAAAAAATTAAAATGAGCTTTATAGCTACATAAAACCTTAAAGATTAAATACTTGAAGATAGAGTCCGTATAACTGAAAAACGTGTTATACATTAGAATCAATAAACAAATATTAAATCCAGAAAACATTAGTTTTTTCAAAAACGAAAATAACTCTAAACAAACTTTGCTGTATCCATCGCAAACTTCAGCCTCACAGATTCCAGGAACCGTCAGAATCGCGGTCGGTTTTGATCAGCGTTTTGATTATTGTTTTGGTTACCCTGGACGAAATCTTTCCCATGCTCAGAACAGATGTACTGTTATCAGTATGCACTTTACCGTTCCTGCTCAGTTTTAAGGGTTTGTTTTATTATTTTTCATAAAGAAACCCATAATTGTTTTATGATACACAGTTTATTGTGACTACAAGTGTGCAAATTTGTTGTTTTAAAAATTTAGATTTTTTAATTATTTGTGGTTTTGATTTTTTTATGGCAAAAAGTTTAGTGGTGCGGAAGATTGGAAACGGGATACATTTACAGGACGATAATATATGAAATCAAGATTTTGACGTACACAAGTCTCTTATCTGAATGTGTTCCATAGCTTGTCATTTCAGGTGATCAGCATAGCATGGAACCAGAAACATCGCGAACGCAACAACAAGCGAGGGAGCGAGGCGCGCAAGTGACAGTCTATCGCAGAACTATTGGGTAGGGAGGTTATGGTTGATGGGGGGGACGGGGGGCGGGAAATTTGGTCTTTGCACGGGCGCTGAAAAACTGACGGGCCGCCCCTGGTGATCAGAGACTTCAGACTGACAGCTTAACTTTGGCTTATGGAGATAAATAATGTTTACTACTTTTTTCAACAAATTACAGCTTAACTTTGGCTTATGGAGATAAAAAATGTTTACTACTTTGTTTCAACAAATTAACCAATCTGTAGTAGTTTTCCATATACCTAGAGGGGATCCATAATAGCAGTTATGCCACTAACTAACTCACTAAAGAAGTACCAACAGTTTTTTTAATACTTACGAGCAAACTCCTGTTATTTTGAAGACTAAACCAAATCCAAATGCTTCATATTGTGTAAAGACTAATTAACTATCGGTATAATACATTGAAACCCATGTTCTTAAGATTAACATTGACACTTTGAAAGCCCTTGAGGTGAAGTCTAAGATTTTTTTGTTTGTTTTGCATCCAAGAGGCACATCTAGAGGAAACAATTTTCTACCGATACCAAATTTAATGTCTGAAATGTAGTTTTAGAAAATAAAAATATCAGTAAAAATTCAAGAAACTCTTTAAGAGGTATTTTTATAGCTTATAAAATTATAAAGGTTAGTAATGTTAAAAATTATTTAAATTTTCCGATACAAAATATTACTTGGACTTAACTAGAGGTTGAGATTTAAGTTATTTTGAAATTCCTCGGAAAACCATTGAAGTATTTCCTGTACATTTGACTAATCTTAACACTGCTACTTTTTCTCTAAATGTCTCTAAGAAATAATTATATTAAGAAAATCATTTAGCAAAACAAAACATTAAATAATGAATAGTTAATAGTTTTGTTATTAACATATCTTACATTAAATCATACTAAATGTCTCTACTTTCCATAATATACAGATCTCAGTTCCAATTCATTATCTTTTGCCCCCATGAAAATGTTCTATCCAGTTTAATCATATAGGTGACAGTTATTTCCTGAAAAACATTGGACAAGTTTGGTATGGACTATGGCTAATTCTCTGATCAACTTTGATCAAACATTGCATCAATAGCACGGGAAGTCAACCTAAAATGTTTTGGGGACCTCGGACAGAAGTTTTGTACTGGGGGTATATTTGCTGCTAACTTGATATTTTATATAGGGCCAGACATTCTTTACCCTAGGCCAAGGGTCCGCTAGGAAGTGGGGGCATGGAGCAATGTACCCTGGTTGTGCCTCCCCCTTTTGCGGCCCTTATTTTTAATTCTTAATCCCAGAGATTTGTGATATTTGTCAACAAGCCTGGTTTTGAAGTACTTACACCATACATAAGTCCGAACTCTTCATAAGGAAGCTTCTGTTCTTTGGGGACAACATCCTTTGCCAGTTTGAGTAGGGGATCTTCGTAGCCCCAAAGCAGCTGACCAACAGACACCTCTACGAAGGGCTGGATCTTCAGGATGTCCATGATGGAAGCCATGGCAAGCCTCAAGAAACGAGCAGCATGTTTGCTTTGCGAAGTTGCACTCTGAAACAAAGAAATATGCCTCAATGAAAAATTGCCGTGATAGCCCAATAGGTACCTCTATCCTGGGTGTCTTGATCAAAAGGATGCAACAAAATGCTCTGCAAAACTTTCTGAATTTGCACAGTTCAAACTTGGATGATTGACACCTCATTTTTCATATTTGTCTTTGTAAAAGTAAAAGTTTCAATTACTAAAGTAAACATGCCAAAAATATAATCATGCTTAAGACAGTCACTCTTCTTTAAATGTTTTTGTATTAACAATATAATATGATTAATATCTCTTTGTTTTAAATCTTGTTGTGCTATGACAGACATACCTTGTCAAACTTGTTAACAAAACAGTAGTCCCAATTGGTTTTAAAAACCTTTTTAAAAAACTTTCAGAATAATCTTTGTTTTTGGCTTCCCTTAGCTGTAATGAAAATACTTCCATAGGCGTAAATCAGGGGTAGCAAGGGGCGCAGTTGCCCCCCAATTGTTGGAGTACGTATTATTGTAATTCATATGAAAAATTACAATACCAATCATGATCACAACCATTCCCCATTGAAGTTCTTAAAATACACTTATGACTTACAGTATTGAGAAAAATTATGTAGCTTCCTGCAATTTCCACAGCAGTCAATAAATACAAGTTAGCTATATCTCGGTATCCCTTAGATGGAAGAGTTTACAAAAAAAGAATACACGAATGAGCACAATTGGCTGGGTAGCACAGTGGTCAGCATGCTCGTTTCATAATCTGAAGTTCGCCAGATCAATCTTGAGAAAGTGTTGTGAATGTTCCCTACTGGATCCAGCTACCATTGGTCATTAATTAATGGTCCTGGTTAAAGATTCAGTCAGTCTTAGTCAGTAATAAGGCTACACAAGGCATCTCAACCATTCTACACTCATCATTCATTCATATTCGCCTTAAAATACACCCTTGTGTCGACGCTTAAACGGTGATTTAGCAACTCACAAGCATAGGGATGTTGGGCACGACCACCATATCATCTTCATCCCCCACTGACTGGTCGGGGTCGAACCTGAAGACCTTCTGCTGCTGGAATGTCACTGTGTCATTGTCATCATTGAAGTTCAGGTTCACCTTCTCCCATGTTTGTCTGCAACAACAAAAAATTGATTGTAAGAAACCAATTTGAAATATTTTCTATTTTTTCTAGTGCTATAACAGTACTTGATGAATTCATACTTTGTTCTAACTTTAAACCTCCCTGGCTGCTCTGTCATGACATGAAGAATATTGTTTTGATACGATATTTAGATATGTATTCAAGAACATATTTAGAGCTTATCATTTTGAAAATGTTTATATCGAATGGCTAAGGCTAGATCACTTTTAATGTGCATTTCAAACCCTACTGTGTTTACTACACACCCACTTTTATTTCAGTGACTGTTAGATAGGAACAGGAAGACCCATAAGTGAAGTATAAGTTATAATTTATAGTTTATAAGTCAAGTTATATTATAGATACCACTCAACCTCTATTTTTAATTCAAACATACACAATGTATAGCATTTTTATGTTCCTAATCACAATATCAATCACAATTTAAAACCAAACTTTATAATAGTTATGACATTCTTGCAAATGTTTTTTTTAACAGGAGTCTAGTTGGGCCTCAGTATAAAATGTTCTTAAGTCTACATTGATAAGGTAAATCAAATGTTATTAGTAATTCATTTTTTGATTTTTTAAAGGTTATTTTAGAGAATTATCAAGGGGAGAATGTTGGGAGAACATTCATAACTGCTATATATGTTTTTTTTCTTATTTGTATCAGATTTCTTTAAAACCATGATGTTACCAATTCATGCATCATTGCACTTAATGATAAATTTGTATTTTAAAAAGTTATCATTAGTCAAGGTTGAAATTGTTGTGCAATTCTGTTGTATGGAGAGCAAATAAAATACTTCACATCGGTTGCCGACCACTATCTGGATATTTTGACCTAAGTCAACTTTTCTTGTGAAGCCTTAATGTGAAGCCTGTGATCTTGTCTGCACTCTGATTTAATATTATGGGTTTCAAGTATACAAATATATAATGCCCTATAACTTTGAAGGATTTCTAGAGATTTGTTTAAATTCAAACAGAATTTCCAGAGTGCACACAGGTTTTGCTGCGGGATTATTTTTATTCGCTTGCAAGAAGAAGTAAACACATGTTGACCAAGAACGACCGGACTCTCGCCTCTACCACATAGGCTACAGCAAGAAAGCTGCCGGACAGGAAGTTAAATGGAGATCGAACATTACGACATAAGCCGGCGACGTTTGAATCGTAACGATGACGTAAGGACAAATGTCGTCTCCCGTCTGACGTCCGACAACAACGCGAACGTGCGACAGGAACGCGTTGTGACGGCGACGCTGTGATAGAATGACGTGACCTCTTACACCGGTATACAGCCATTGGCATTGCCATAGAAAATATAGATTGAACATTAAAGTGTTCTATCTATACAAGTGCCGTTCCTTTTAAACACAGGCTGCTATGGGAGAATTGGAATATTATGCAGGTGCGAGCAGACGTTCGTGCAAGCGCGGTTCACTACCTAACAGCTGAGATATCGTAAACCTAAGAAACCGATCTTTTGTATTCTGGATTCCATTTTACAAAGCTGTGTTCGATTACCCATTAGCGAACACCAGCCATAACGCTGGAGTACAGTTTACCCGGACAATGGCACTTGACAGCCGAATTCTCATCGAGCGTCGCCTACAATGCGTTTGCATAATTGTGTGATAAATGGAAAGAAGTATCATTTCTGGACTACTGTAAGGAGAAAGCTCGATTACATAAGTGGGCTTTCACCACGCAGGCGCCGTGCCTAGCCTTGCCCCCCCCTTCCCACATGGCCTGTAAACAGTCTTAATATACTCGTTACCTAGCAACGCGGCGGCGCAGACAACGACGCGGTGAAACTAGGGCGTTGGTCCTCCGGGCTGGACTAGATTCGTAATGGTTCAATAGCAAAAGACGGAGACTAATGCCAGCGTGACGACTTGGCAAACTACTCTGTGCTAAAGCTCTAAGTCCATACAGTGTAAAAACAATGTATGTCGGTTGTACACCGCTGGCACTGGTTGAACGTGATAGTTCGTTGTCCACACACGGCTAGTGCAAAACAAGAGACGGTTTAAACTTTTCACCGTGTATTGGTTTTAATAATGGAATATAATCATAATCGAGTGGTTCAAAAACAATTCTAGAAGACTACTTCTTTATTATTTTTAAAAGATCATGGTGGGGAAATGTTTGTTTAGCGTGTTACAGGAAAAATGCAGGGTTACAGCGTGTCGAGAGGAGTTGGAAAACAGTATGATACCGACGGAAAATTAGGCTTTGAACTTCTATATAAACGTAAATTATCCCTTCGACACTTTTTTTTCTCCGACTCAATATAAATCTAACATCCGTTACGCATTCATCGGTGAAAAAAGAGAATTAGCGCTTGACATTCAAGGCCACTTCCATGGCGGAAATGCTTTGACATGTCTGTCAACAAGCGTACTCGTGTAATCCCGAATGGAAAACTCATGTTTCTGTTTTGCACCGGACAAAAATTCCTTGTGTTTTGTATTTATTTTCGGGAATACGTTCTGCAAGAGGTCACCATCCTCTACGCCATTTCATTCTAAAAGTTCCGGGTTAAAATTTGTATTTTCCCATAAATATATTTAAGACTTTTTAATAAATTTTGTGTGCTCTGACTCTTCAACGTATTGCAAATGTCTTGTACGTTCTATTGGCCTAATTTATGGTTAAAAAGTTTTAGTAACCATCCGATCTATGGGCCTGGGATTGAATGAACCTTACCACCTCTGTAACCAAATTGTGAGCCTCTCTCCCGGCGTAACGTAGTTATGGACGCCTCATATGCATAGCTCCACAACTCTGATGTCAAAGCACAAGTCAGAACTCCGTATAGCTCCACGGCTCCAGGTAAATCATCGCACGTGTCCTACTTTAGTTGTGGTGCAATTTCCCCCACGTCTTGCCACCGTCAGTGTTTACATCCGGGGGGAAATATATCCATCTCTGGGGGGGGACCTTTACCACTTTATCTCCAATAGTTTTTAAGGGTCCACTTTCACAAATGGTCTAAAGGGAGAATTTGTGCCCACAGATTCATGATTACGGGTTTATGTTTTATTTACAATAAATGGATCTCTTTGTTTAAGGACAAATTTCATATGAACAGGACACCAATTACGTTACCAAAGGTAGTTCAAAACGACTACAAAAAACTGTTTTTGTTTAGTTTATACATTTTAGTATGGATTAAAAAATAACTTAAATTTGATTTCAAACCAATTATTCAATGTTTAATATGAATTGTAATTTAAAGTTTTTCACAGTATGAATTGTAATTTAAAATATGACACAGTTTTAAGTATTTTTCAAGTTTTGTCTCGTCACAAATAGCTGTTTCTTTCGTCGTCTTATTTGTTATTCCTATTACTAAATCAGAGAGACCTTTACTTTCACTTGAAATTTATTGATATATATCGATCTCAAAACGAAATCTATGTATATACAGTTTAATGTAACACAATGCCTTTGAAGCCTATATTTTACTTACACTACGGTATTCTCCATTCTCAGCCATTTTTTAAGATAAGAGTTTTATAATTTACAGGACAAAAAAACTACGTCTCACAACACTACAAAACCTATTTTTACACCTATGATGTACTTACATACAAGAGGGTGAATATACAAAAAGATGGTACAATATGCCTTTTACCATATTTTTTTATATTTACCGCCTTGTATGTAAGTGCAACATAAGTGTAAATAGATTTTGTAGTCTTGTGAGTCTTTTGAGACGTATTTATATTTATCCTGTTAATTGTAACAACACGTATTATGCTACTCAAGAAATTATTTAATTTACCTTCTCGATATTTAGTATATTGCAAGCTTTAATATTCAAAACTATTTCGCTAAAAGGATTATTAACAGAATGCATGCACAATGCAACGACGACAATACGTGGCAAAATCCACGGACCCGCAATTCTTACGCGAGTTTGTTAATTGTGTAACTGTAATAATTGGAGTAAACAATTATTAAGTAGTTAAGACTTACTAATTGGGTGTCAACATCCAACTTCAACAATAGCGATTGCGCAAGTCATTTACGCTATTATATGTTCATTAACTGTACTGCCTAAGCTCATGCAAGGACGTCAGATATTTTAAAACCGAAATACTTGGATTGCGATTAAATTTAGGAGCATTGATGTTGACAGGCTTAAGTGACACAACCTATCTCTTATTTGTCGGAAAATGTCTTGTTTACAGTTTATTTTTAATTATGATATTTTGGAAAACTTGAGAGTTTAGTATTAAGTCAGAAAAAGGTCTGGACTGTTTCAAATATATTTAGCCAAATTAAAATAAAATTGGTCATAAAGGGTTTTCAGAAAATAATAGTACCGTGTTGATAGTAAATACCAAACAGCCCAAAGAATTGTAACACAAATATTTAATTTATTCAAATCCTCATAAGAAACAGTTTAACAAAGACAGCAAAGATGACTAGTAAATTTCAATATATCCGCCATTTGTGGTGTAATTCAACCACAACACGGTGCAACATGCCGCTTGTTAATGAGGATACTGTCTCATGTATTCTTTCTCTTAAAAAAGCCACATTACGAATGTTGTGAGTAAACTATGTTTTTCACATATCCCCTAAAAAAGTCGCATGGAGTCAAGTCTGGGCAACTAGGAGGCCATGATATGGAACCACCTATCCCTATCCACCTATAAAAATGACTTGGAAAGGTAAACAATCGAAATCTAAATTTAAATGTTGTTACAAAATGCAATGTTAACAATCAAACAGCAGCTTTTACAGTTAATTTAAACAAAACTGTTTGAGCTGTAGAATTCAGTGCCAACTACCTGAATTTTCTAGTTTTCTTGGTAATTATTTTATATAAGAAGTCAAAACATCACCATTATTTTATGAAAACCCTGTATTTTGTTTTAAATACCATACGATGTTATACAAAATAGACTATAGGATGATTGCTAATTTGGGCGAGGTTTTGAAGAGATCGGAGACTTAATTTTCGATATCATGAAGAGGAGCCCTACTGTATTCACAGACATAAAGAATACTAATCAACAGACTCATGTGAAAGAAGTGACTGCTGATTTGAATTGGCATGCAAAGATGAGTGCCAGATTGCGTGACTTTACAGGGACTTTTGAGATACATACTGTGACATTTTCCACACATCGTTATGTGTTGTTTTACGGCAATCAATAACTATTTGATCTGATTAATTTGATGTTCAGAAACATCCGTTGAATGCCATTCCCGACAGTTTACATAGCACAATATCAACACAATTCGTAGTAATATAATCACTGTGGTTACCAGATGTCAACAGCTAATGGCTGATAACGGTGGCACTAAATTCGTCGGTTAGGCGGTTAGACTAGGTTAGGCGGTTAGGTTACCTCAGTTCTCAACTGCGCCTGCCACATCCTGATCGCAGCCGTCAAGTCTCGGTTGTAACGGATTGTGCAAAGGAATACCTTCGGTTGCAGTAATTATAATTTACTAACTAAACCTATAAAATAATGAAGGTGAATGAAACCCGAATAGTGGAAATCCGCCATTTTTATGGACGAGGGTGGTGAGCATGCACTTTTGTCCTTTTATATCTTTAGTGTGTATGTATATATAAGGGGGGGTCAGTCGAATCACACCCTTTAACTTCCAAAT
This sequence comes from Allygus modestus, assembly GCA_963675035.1. Taxonomy (NCBI): domain Eukaryota; kingdom Metazoa; phylum Arthropoda; class Insecta; order Hemiptera; family Cicadellidae; genus Allygus; species Allygus modestus. The sequence goes on along the minus strand of OY776113.1, from coordinate 41,561,871 downwards.
CCCCCCGAGAATAGGGGTGACCGAATCCCTCACCCCTTTCGGCACTAAATTTGGTGTTTATGGATTTGTCTGCAATCTGGATATGTTATTGTTGTAGGCCAATGTTTTAATAAATTCCACCCACATTTCCAAAAATCACTATTATGGTTAAATTTCAAAAAATAAATGCAAGCTTAATTACCATCCGGCTGTATAATTGTCATATTTCCAATACTTTGTATTGTTGTGGGCCCCAACTTGGGGTCCTCTCAACTACCTCTGTAGTAATATATATATTGGTTCTAAATTCATTTTAATACATCCTTTGCGGAAATCTACGAGTTCTGGCTACTTGGGAATCCAAGCCATTTGACAAATAACAAATAATCACCATTCCTGCTAATTACCTTCTCAACTAAATACATGTCTTTATATTAGTCTTTAACAATTCTTGCTCATAAAATCCTCCCTTAATTATATTGTTATTCTTATCTTTCAAAATATAAGTAACAGACTTCTGCTATTGTAAAAAGCAGTGTTGGGGAGTAGTGCACTACAAGTAGAGACACTACAGTAGCACGCTACCTTTTTAGTAGCGTCAGCTGTAGCTCCGCTACTTTAGAAAAAAAGTAGCTTTAGCTGTAGCGAACTACATTTTTAGAGTAGATGTAGTGGATTATGTAGCTACTTTTTACGCTACTTTTACAGTTTTTATGTAATTACGTTTACATACTTAATTTCAATTAATTAATCATAACATAACCTCAGTCTCTGACCTTGATGTTTTGCAAAGTAAAAACTTTAAATAAAATAACATGTAGATGTAGGTTACATTTTATGTAAGTGCCACAGGGTACTTTTTATTCTATTTTTATTTTGCTAACTACTTTATACAATGGCACCAAAAGCAAAAATTGAAGATGACATTAATGTTATTGACAAAGAAGCTGGTATAGGGTGGTGGCCATACAAAAAGCCCTACCATGACCGGCCAAGAACATTTTTTCAAACTTGTAAAGAAGAGTAATTTTGTAGTAACATGTAAGTTATGGTGGAATTGTGGCCTAACTGTTTCTATAAATTCAAAACTTAATATGAAGCTACATATTAAGGTTAGTTCTTATAAAATTTCTAAGTAGACCAAGTCTATTAATGCTATGAGTTACTTTACAAAACTAGGACTAAAAAACAACAAAATAAGGCAACTTATGTATCTGTGAAAATTCATAACTAAAACGCTATTAGATATGAGTGCGTGGGACAGTAAAATTTATTTACATTATTAAAGAAAGTAAGGACCAGACTGTGAAAGTAGCTAAAATTGTAGCTAGCTACTTTTTACTGGTAGCTATGTAGCTGTAGCTAGCTATTTAAAAAAAATGTACCATAAACACCACAGTTAGTTTTTTAGCCTGATTTTGAAAATTAATTTTTAAAAATATAGAGGAGGGATGGGGATTGGAAAAATGTATTTAATATAGGCAGTGGTCGGACACTACTGCCGGACACTACTTTTTTTAGTAGTATAGGCCAAAAAGGAAATTTGTATAGGGCGCATGGGCGGGAGCCAGCGTCGGTCCAAAAACGGCTCCCCATGTTATTCTTATGGGGAAAATGGGGTAAAATAGGCCCCTCCCACTTAGTTCTTATCTACTTGCATTAACCTGATAGTAGTGTAATAAGGACATGTTGGGATTGATTATTGTTGATTATGATACTTTTGACTATGCAACATGTAATTTTTGCAATATTTACACTTTTTGCCTGATTTAAAAAATGTATTTTTTTAAATATGGGGTGGGCTTTATGGGACAAATTTATTTAATATGAGCATGGATCGGATACTAGTATAGGGTGGGATCGGGTGTTGGCGCAAAAACTGATCCCCATTAGAATAACATGGGGAAAAAGCGCCGAAAGTGACGTAAAAACCCCCTATTTCCACTACTAACCCGGACTCTTTCAACACCAAGGTTAATTGGACTTTCAACAGCCCTGTGGCTCTATAGTACAGATTTAACTTTAAATTTAAATTAATCATTTAATAAAAACGAGAGCGGTTTTGTTCGGAAAATCAGTTCTACACCCACACGAATGACATAGTGTCTAATATTTTCGTAAGTCTATAGATTTTTCCCATTTAGGTCATGTGTTTTTTTATATTTTTTATTATCAATTCAGACTAAATACTGAATTTTAATTTCAAATTATAAAACCCCTTTATTTTTTTAAATCGGTTATAAGATTACTAATGTTTACACAAGGCTTTCAGGATCTACATTTATAAATCACTGAGAAGGCACTTAATAATAAATTTACACTGGTGAAAACTTTCTTAGTTAAAACTTTAAGTCAACGCTGCCTATAGTTAGTATTAAGTCTCAGTTGCTTATTCGGTGGTGATTCTATGCTCTATGACTCCACGATCGCGATAATGTCGATTCGCTTGGGAGCTTCATATTTTGTAACGAATTTAATGCTTAATCCGACTAATTAAGAGATTAATTATCCCATATAACTTTCACATATTTCTTTAGACAATATGAACCTCATGCATCAGGAAATCTCGCAGAACCGAGCTTGATTCATATTCGTTTTAAAATCATAGTCCTTTAAAGGATTTGGTAATATTATTTGAGTTATCTTTATTGCTGTAATGATCCAGTACTTTATTGTAAGCCATTTACCCTCCCTATAGATTTCAAACAAAAATGCTAATTACTTAAATCGAGTCAAAAAAACATGCGTTTAACTTGCTGAACCAAAAACGTTTGCAAACCATTGCGCAATGACGGTCCGCCGAAGTGATCCGGGTGGTTTTACTTTCGAAAGGAGATTTGAAATTCGAAATTGGAGATAACGACTTTCAACCGGATGAAAAAGTAACAGTTTTCTAATGAGTACAGACAGACTCAATACGACTGCTACCAAGCGAGACCGAGAACAGATCGACAAGTCGGGTGGAACATTTTGCTGTTTTTCAACAGGGAGTCTTCGCCCCGACTAACCATCAACGACAAAGTAGTGTATTTAAGGCATTTTTGAGGACATTTTCCATCACTAATTATAGAAAACAAGTTTCACGACGTTTCAGGATCTGGAAGCTGATCCCGCCTTCGGGTGAGAAGGAAACCTAGAACATAACTAAATTACTGTCACAATCCAGGCGAGGCTGGAAAAAACGCAAAATATTTTAAACATAGTACTTTAAAAGCTATTTTATATTTGTTGTGTTTTTCCCTGACTTTTCCTGGATTGTGCCACTAGTTTTGTCATGTTCTTAGTTTCCTTCTCACCTGACGACGGAATCAGATTCCAGATCCCGAAACGTCGTGAAACTTGTTTTTCTTTAATCATTGATGGCAATTGTCTGAAATAGCTTCTAAAATCATTATGATCAACAATGAATCTCAAACAAGGAAAAGTTAGTCTGGTGTGTATTCTATTGAGAAGACTTGTAGTGTGCGCGAGTTTTAATTAAATAGCTTTTTGTTCACTCTTCTAACACGATAAACAAACTAAATCAATTACATTTGTGCTTGGCTGTTTGCAATTTATGTAGGCCTCATCGATTTTAAAAGTTGCCAAACACAACCACGCTGGTCATCCACGCTATAAAATGACCACTAAACGTTACTTCACTCATTATATATATCGCAGTTTTCTAACAAAATCCCACTTGCTCCGTTATTTGTCACACGATGTCAAGCGAACTCTTTCCACTCTGAAGGTGTATATAGGTACACCTAACATTAACCGAAATGTAAATATTTAACTAGTTTCAGTGATTAAAATCTTCAGGTTAAAAATAACATGGCAACCGCAGTTAAAAAGCTATGCAATAAATTAGATTCGTCGGTCTGGTTTTTAACTCATTCGACTGCTTAACCCCTATCATGTTTAGCATCTATCATATACCGAGTACAGTAAATAACAGCATGAATGTTTATACCGATTTCATAGTCTCACCACTGCACATTTACTCTTAACGTTTAAGGTTTTCCAAAAGAAAGATTTATTGCGTAAAATTGATTACGTACTGCTGACCAAGTGTTGAAAATCTGTCGTTGATGAAATGCTGCATATCAAGTGTTCACACTGAAGTGCAGCATGTCAAGGGCTGCCAACCATGACCTGAAGATCAACCACTGCAGATCGGTTGCAAGTCGCAGGTCAGCTTCAAACATTTCGTATTTATGGATGTAACAAAAAGCATTTACGCAACGAGGACCGGTTGGACCTGTTACGCCGCTCTACTCCACAGTCCGATCACACCGCCGGGCCGTGCAAGATTCAGCTTTGTGTATCATAACTGTCGTAGCGACGCCAACAGCACTCTATAACCATAACATACCATAGATAGTAGTGCATATCGCAAATATTAACGAAAATAAAGATTCAACGGAATCGTTTGTACTCACGACTGAATCCGGGGGACAATTTATATTGCGAAATAATTAATTCTACAGACTTCAAAATCTGACCTTCGGCTTTTAGGCCTCGGTGATAACTAATTAAGATATACTTCGAGATAAACTCACCCCTTAACCATTTTTTAATACTGAAACCTCGGTTTCAAATTGAGCCAGGGTTATTCCGTCATAAGCTAGAACTCCGACTTCGGTCAAGATCTAATCATTTGATTATCATAAACAGGGTTTCCTCACAAATTCGGACACCCCACATATTTTTTTGCAACTTTTTATTCCCGATCCCTCAGCCTCCATTCGGTAGTACCGAGTTAAACTGTTAAAATCTACTCATATTCATACACGTAGATACACGTTTTTTGAAGTAGAATTCTTGGTTGCTAGAGACTCCTGAAGTCAAGTTTAGTTGTTTACTGTCCCGTGGAGACTCGGACCCTCCGGCACCCGTTGTATTTTTAACGTAACGTTGTTTTCACACACGTATTTTGAACACAGCAAGAGGTTTGAGTGGACGGCTGCGGTGGAAACGTCCGAAGGCCGGGCAGCGATGTGGAGGTCGCCGGGTGAGTTTCACAATCTCCAGCTGCAACTGCAGGTCCAAGTCCAGTAGAGGCAACCGGTGCTGCCACTCAGGCAGTTTTGTCCTTTTAAGGGGTTTTCGTCCCTTTTTAGGGGTTTTAGGACCAACGTGGGATCAAAGAAGGGTTGAGAAACACCTTGAAAATAAAACTCAACGTTGGGTGAATTTAAATTTGTATTACGAGTTTGTTCAATCCATATTGATTACAGCTTTTTCTTTAGAAAGGAGCCAATTTTAAAATATATTAAATTAAAACTATCTTAAAAAAGAATGTTAATATTAAGTTTCTACTAGAGGTATGTCATAAACTTAAACTACATCAATTTCTAATTTCTAAATCGGGACATTTATTTGGTGAAAGAATCTTCTTGTGTGAAAGTGTTGCTGGACGGATTTCGGGATTCAGTTAAGGAATTTATTTTACCCAAATAAAAACAATGATTAAAGAGCCATTGAATCCGGTACGATGATTTATCATTTTATTCATCAATTCTACTACATTTAAAATGCCAAAATGTATGATAAAGTTTCCTGGTAAACTTTGTCAAATCTTAAATTAAAATACCCCCATTGTGCAGCAAACCTGCATACTCAACGAATTTCAAATGGTACTTCACTAAGTCATGAAGCCACTTACCAACTTTAATCAAAGAATATTAATAAATAAGCGAAATATTACATTTTATTTATTCCCCATAAGAAAAACATTAGGACTGAGTATGCAGGTTTGCTGCATCAAGGACCACAAAATCTGGTTTTTATGCAAATACCAATGGATCACCTCCAGATGAAGCAACATACCAAGTTTTATCAATTTATGTTCATAAACAAGCAAGATATAACACTTTATTATTCTCCATAAGAATAACATTATAGCTGCTGAGTACGCAAGTTTGCTGCCATGGGAACCACAAAAAATGAGTTTTGTATGCAAATAGCATTAAAACCCAACCATATAAAGCCACATACCAACAAGATTCATTAATAACAAATCAATGCCATACACGCATTGCATTCTGAGTATGCAGGTGAAACTACATACCAAATTAATATATACTAAACACCAAGGTATTTGTAGGTGTTGTGGTTGGTGAAACTACATACCAAATTTTATTTTAAGTTAACATGGGGTAATCTGGGGTTTTGGTGTTAATATGGGTTCATTAATAAGTGAGATATACGATATTACTTATTCTCTATAAGATTAACATTGGACAACGTACTGTGTTTAGCACTCTCAATATCTCGGTCACCAATTGACGTAGAGCGATGTTCACAATACCAAATTGTTTTATTTTTAAGCTGAATTTAATGGTGTGAACCAAAATTTGGGTTTAAGAAGAATTATATGTAAAAAGTTCAAATACCCCCGTTGCAGCAAACCTGCGTACTCAGCGAATTTCCGATGGACATTTTTTTATCAATACTACGTAAAGCCGCTTACCAAGTTTCATAAAAATATATTAACAAAATGCGATATTTTAATTATTCTACATAAGAATAATATCGGGGATGAGTATGTAGGTTTGCTGACACAATTTTGATGCAAATATCAATACAATTCAACTAGGTGAAGCCACATACCAAGTTTTATCAATATTCATTCATGAATAAGCGATATATATATAACATTTGAATCATTCTCCATAAGAATAACATGGGGGCTGAGTAAGCAGGTTTGCTGTAAAAGGAACGCAAAATATGGGTTTTCATTCAAATATCAATATAACTCAACTAGATGAAGCCACACACCAAGTTTCATCAATCTACATTCATAAACACACACACACACACACACACACACACACACACACACACACACACACACACACACACACACACACACACACACACACACACACACACACACACACACACACACACACACACACACACACACACACACACACACACACACACACACACACACACACACACACACACACACACACACACACACACACACACACACACACACACACACACACACACACACACACACACACACACACACACACACACACACACACACACACACACACACACACACACACACACACACACACACACACACACACACACACACACACACACACACACACACACACACACACACACACACACACACACACACACACACACACACACACACACACACACACACACACACACACACACACACACACACACACACACACACACACACACACACACACACACACACACACACACACACACACACACACACACACACACACACACACACACACACACACACACACACACACACACACACACACACACACACACACACACACACACACACACACACACACTCATATATATATATATACATATATGAATTTGAACGAATGGTGTTTTTGGCTTCTGGGGGCCTCATAACGAAAAGTTATCATGGCCTCGGGCCTAGGTCTTACCATGCCACCTATGGCAATAGCTTCTTCCCTATAGGGGAAATTCGCTAAAAAACACAAGTTGTTTATGGGTCTACAATTAGATTTATTATAATGGTATACCGATAATCTTCATACGCATTGTTTATTCATTACAGTTTCAAAACTCGTCTTGTTAACCCCAGTTCTTCAACGGTACAACAATTGTTATTGTAATTTCTTATATCGTGGTCGAGAAAGTTATCTGTTAATTTAAAACCAGGGCATTGAATTAATTACATATATGAATAGAAAGGACAAAATACATCAAACCAATACATTTGTTATATCTTACGTTGAAGAGGAAATTCAGGTAAACCTGTGAGTAATCTATAAATAATTTAGTGCAATTCCAATATATTTTCTATTTATGATAATTTCGAGTGTTACGACTTTTTGTTTAACAAATCTACCTACTATGTTCTCTCCATATATTTGGCTTTTGAAATGAGTCACAAATCAACGATCACGGTATGCTCGTGAGGAGCTATCTATGAGGGTGAAAGAGGGGGCTTCAGTCACGTAACATTTGGCGTTTCTTCCTGTTTTCCCTTTTTAAAGCCGGTCCCTCCTCAACGGGTTCTCCGAAATCGTTGGTATATAGTTAATTTTAATATGTAAACCCCTACCTAGCGATTTCAGTGAGCAGAGTTTCGATATCATAAATAGTCCACTCATACAAAAGTCGAATATATTTAATATTTACAAATAATATTGAACGATTATTATTTTTTATATCAAACTTTTACTCTATTAAAGCGTTAGCTATTTCTTTTCTCTTTAAAATGAGCCGTAAATCAACGATATTGGATAATCAGTTGAGGAGTAACGGTCTTTAAAAGTTAACAATAGCCTTACGGGGGAAGCAGATAGAAACGCCACATGTTTCGTAACTGTAGCCCACTCCTAAAGCATAATCATATCTTATATCATATACTAACAACATTGTTTATAGTATGCATTTTTCTTTACTTTGGTTGTATACAGAACACAACAAAAACAATATTTTATTAGGTTCGATTTAACGGTGGGCTTAAAGGGAATGGAATAAAAAGGCAAAATCTTTGTAATTGGTACACCTCCGCACGGTAAACTACGACAAAGGTATACATGTGCATTGATCCGATACATTAATCGACCGGTCGATTATATGTACATACCAGTAATAAAAAATCATATACGTAAGAACGTGAAGAACAATTTAACGTATGTGTACGTACAATAAAAATAATGTAGTTATTTGTTTGAATAAATTATTATAATTACACTGGATAGCTCTACTTTTTCAAGGCTACTACCCTATCTGATATTAGTTATTTGTGCAACTAGTGAGCAAAGTGAGCAATTGCCACACTCGAGAGAAATCCTTACTCACGAGCCGTAGGCGAGTGAGGAATGGTTTCTCGAGTGAGGCGATTGCACTTTGCACTCGAGTTGCACATTATATTTTTCCTACAGTTACCATAAAACAAATAAATTGGTAAAGAAACGTAACACATTTTTCCTTTTTTCATATTTATGTCTTGATTTCTCTGGAAGAAGATTTAGAGACACATTCCTCACCACATTTTTTAATTCTTCTGGAGTACAAGATTCTTCTGGTGAACTATTATTACTAAAATCGTCATTAACGTCCATTTTGCGACAGCAAAACCACCTTCAATGTTTACAAATGGCAAATCAATGAAATGGTGGCTTCTGCCGTGACCGGAAGTGTTGTGACAAATACAACAGTACAACAGCTGACCAGCTGATTTACAGCCAGTGCTGCCAACGTATTTCGCGCGCATACGACCTTGTCTGCATGTTACGCGCTCACTATTTCGTGCCTTCACGTTGCAAATCTGGAGTGAGACAAAGTAATTAGAGTGAGACAATGTTAACATTGTCTCACTGATGAGCGAATTGGCCACTTTGCTTTCTCAAATCAGTGAGAGAACATGTACATTGTTAGGTAACTGTAGGAAAAAATAATTGTTTAATGTACAACCGGAAAGTTCACGATCATTTCATAGAACTTTATCTTAAATAACCGAGGTTTTACCGAGGTTTACAGGTCCTACAAATTAGTTACTTGTGGATTTCAATTGCGGTGTTTCATGTCCTTGAAGCGCTGAATATATATTGTTATTCACCTTACCACAATTATTTTAGACTGACGTAGATGGCAAAATACCCGTGACTGGCTAAGTGCAGGCTTGGACGCTGGAGCGCAGCTGATTAGCGAGGCTGCGGAAGGCTCTTCTCTGCCTACGTCACGCGGCGTGACGTACCTCCCGTCTGTGTCATTAGCTTCCATTAGAGGTGCGCTTAGGGGGTTTGAAATGATAGATTCGGAGAGTTGTACTCCTCATAGGAGGTTGCAAGAATAAATAATGGCAAACCATAGTGTCATTGGGTAAAGTCAGTGTCAAGTTTAGGAGGAATGGAAATCAAAATGTCCTTTGTTGCGGAAAAACAATGCAGAAAGTTGTATGGAAAAGGTCACAGATTTTTACCCAAAAGTACTTGTCCATTAGTACTTTCAAATGTCGTAGTTACATCGAAGTATACTTTCGAACCTAGAGAAACGTCATTCTTCCAAACCAAAGTGAAGAATGGTTTCATTCCGAAACACTTCTGGATTTTAACGGTAGGCGAAACAATCGTAGACCGGAGTAGAAATAAGTTTACATTGTAACGTTATTATTTTGGGATTACACGATCCCTTTTCTGAACTGAAGATTCGTCCAAGCAAGGGCACACTCGTTTTAGGTTTAAACGCATTAAACTAATTCAGTACAGTGTAACTTCCTTACGTTAGTCCGCACAAATTTATTTTCTATATATACGATTTTAAATGTTTTGCTTGTGTAACATATAATTCCTCAATCCATTCTTTCCCACATCCTTGTGCAGAATCTCTGCCGACTAAACGATTATTATCCGTCGCGCGTCGTTGGGACCGCACCAGCTAATTACAGAGTTCCGAAGAAATAAACCATCAGCAGTGGAGGTTGCTGCAACGACGGCGTCATGTGGGAACCGGGACGCGGGCGGGTCCTGGGGAAGCGACCGAGGTTCCGAACGCGACTGACGAGTGAGAAATGCACTCTGAGGAAGCGGTGTATCTAGAGAAACCCCTAAATCAGAGGTTCGCGTGGGCGAAGTTTACTCGGCACTGATATTACATTTAATACTAAGATATTGTATAGATAAGGTTCTTGTCAACCCTAAATCACGCTGATCCTTTTACTAGCCAGGCTGGTGCCATTGGCACCCCTGCAACCCGACCAGTGCGATTTAGCAGAGAGAGTTGCATCAGAACACCCAAAGATCTAATATGATAGACGACCGTTGATTAGCTCTAATGCGATACACCTGGAGTTTCGCTGTTTTCATGGGAACATGATTGGATACCCTTCGTGGCATAGTATACTAGTCGCTCTCTAAACTAAGCTAGTACTTAAAATACTTAAAATCTTCAACAAAGTTACAAGCCGTTCATAAAATAGTTAGTAACCTCAACTCATCCTACAAAGAGGTCCCATAAATCACTTGCTTCTGACCTCGTTCTGGTCTTTATAGACATGTAAACTATTTCTAGTCCAGAAAGTATATCCTGGGACTCCTGTGAAAGAGCACCATATTCACAGCTGTTCGTCATCAAGCGAGAGGTTGGTTCAAGGCCCAAGAACACCATATTCATAGCTGTTCGCCATCAAGCGAGAGGTTGGTTCAAGGCCCAAGAACACCATATTCATAGCTGTTCGCCATCAAGCGAGAGGTTGGTTCAAGGCCCAATTTATCAGTTTAAAGCTGCATTAATAGTTGGACTCAAGGTTGGACACTTAAGGGTTTTTTTAAGTGAGTATCTTTAAAAATTGTAATATTTTTTCTCTGTTGTGGTGTGTTCAAGTTAGCTGCACGCAATTGAAAAATTGAAAATGCCGTTTTTAAATTGTCTCTACGTTAATCTCTCATGAATATTTTGAAGTGAAATAGAAAAGAGGGAATAGAACAGTGCTTTATTTAACACAAATTGACTTACAAAACATACAATAAAATTGCACAGCTAAACAATGGTCATGTGACCGTCTGTTAGGTTGGCAAAGTCCATTTTCTGAGTACATCACACTCCAACTCAGTCTTGAAACAACATAAATTAACTAAATTACGCTTTAGAACGTCAAAGATAATTAACAAAAAATAGCAAAGTAATAAACTTGGTCTAGCTAAACATTAAAGGCAAATAATAAATAATATAATCCTTTGAACATAAAAGTTGAAAAATTACCTTCATTTTGGAAGAAACAAAAATGTAAAAATGCTTACGATTTACAAATGGCAAACCAAGAAATTTACTGGAAATATTAGCATTAATGATCTCTAAACCCTTATAAACGCTTAAAAGAATCCACAAATTTAACAAAATAAAATAAAAACTGACTAGAAAAAACTAAATAACATTTTACTATATCTGGAACCTTAACTTCAGGAGGTAATTATTGTAAAACCCATTGTGAGGTTGCAAGTAGCCAACGCTATTTCAGATAGGCTATATCTGACGTTCTCACTTATACTACTAAAAATTCAATTCGATTATTAATTCCCGTCGACGAAACTAGGCAGTTTTAACAAATTCCTCTGAACCCCGCCAATCCCTCCCGTTTAAATAAGCTATAAAATCCTCGTAGTCAATTATTTATTTTCCAAAATAAAAACTTTAAACACCGGGTACTTTGCCACAAAGTGAAAAACCGTCTCGTTTTCCTAACAGTTGCACAATGAGCAAAAATGGTTTTTATTAATAACCCATGGTTTGTAATTTAGATCCAATAATTCCCCCCTTCATTTCAATATCCAAGAAATTGTAGTGATGTCCAAATTATCAGTGAGAAAGCCTCTATTGCCAAGGTCAAAGTCAACTGCGACGTATTGTGAGTGGAATACCGATGTGCGCGGCCTGCCTAAACACTCTGCCCTCCACCTGTCTCGCAATGCGTTCACCGGGCTAATCAGCTGAGCCTCGACTCGACCCCCTACTCCTTCATCCTCCACAAAATCAATGAATACAGAGTCTTATAAGAAGAACAAGTCTTATGGGCCAGAGTCTGTCAGTATTTGAAACTTGCCGTGCTAGTTTTGAGCCCGGCCACGAGGCAACGCGCACTGTCGACCCAGCCACTCCTCCCCAGCGACCGTCGCTACAGCCAACCCCGCCCTACTACAAGAGCGAAGGGACCTAGGCCACGGCAACACCTCGTGGTTTCGGTACCGTTCTGCAGTGCTAGAGGCGCTTCACAGCGGCAAGGCGCAAAACTACGGATTTCCAGCGCGCCAACTTCAAATAAGCGACAGAATTTTTAACACGGGACCTGTTCTTCTTATAAGACTCTGTATTGATTGACAAAATTAAACTCAACCGTCAAACCAAATTTGACACCCAATAGTTTCCACTCCCGCCACCAATAGATATTCTACCTAAACTTAAATACTTCTTAACTTTAAACTTAAATACTTATAACTTCTTCTGCCAAAAACTTTCGCAAACGCTCCGAGTCTAAATAAAGGACCTTTGATAATTATTTCAAATTCATTAAAAGAGTGTAAATATGTAACTTATCCAAGCCAGTTTCCAAGTACAAAGAATCAAAGGAGAGAACACCATATACCCTTCGTGGCATAGTATACTAGTCACTCTCTAAACTAAGCTAGACTCGGTGGATACTTACAATCTTCAACAAAGTTACAAGCCGTTCATAAAATAGTTAGTAACCTCAACTCATCCTACAAAGAGGTCCCATAAATCACTTGCTTCTGACCTCGTTCTGGTCTTTATAGACATGTAAACTATTTCTAGTCCAGAAAGTATATCCTGGGACCGACCATTCACATTTGCAGTATGCGGCGTTGCATATCGCAGGAGGGCCCATGTCATCCGACACGCCCGTATAGCGCATGGGGCGATCAGATGCACAGAGCCAAGATGTAACACCCGCTTCAGCAGGGCAGATGCACTCCAGCGCCACATTGTGACAGTAAATCGACCAATGCCACAACAGCCAGTATTATAGGTGTCAATAAGACCCCTAAATACTTGTAAGAGTTTACTATTTCAATCTGCTTACCTTTATACCACCACTTGTCGTTTCTCGCCAGTTTTCCAACTTTCCGGAAAAATCATAATTTTTGATTTATTGAGATTTACTTGAAGATTCCAAATATCACAATAACTCTCTAACTTTGAAATCATTTGTTGTAGCACAGTAGCGGTTGGGAGTAACAAAACTACATTGTCCGCATACATTAAAATATTTGCCTTCTTTCCCCCAAAAATACAACCGCCTTTTACTAAATAATCTGGCAAATCATTAATAAGTAATGAAAAAGATTTGGACTCACCATACAGCCCTGTTTTAGGCCTATTTTGGATTCAAAGCTATTTGTAATCGCGCTTTCACACCATACAGATAAGTTAGTCCCGTTATACAAATTTTGTAATAATTTAGAGAATTTAGATGAAAGTCCTAATTCCAATAACTTATAAACTAACGAATTTCTGTCTATAGTATCAAAAGCTGCTGTAAAATCAAAAAAATACAGTTTCTCCTTCTTTACAGATAATCTCAAATTCACCATACAAGATAGATAGATTAAATATGTTATCAACAGTGGAATGTCCTTTTCTGAAGTTAGCTTGAAATTCCGAAAATATACTATTTTTTATAATCCATTTATTTAGTCTACAGTTTAATAAGCTTGTGAAAATTTAGCCCTGACAATCAATAAAATAAAGACCCCTGTAGTTTTCAACTGAATTCACGTCCCCCTTTTTATACAGCGGAAATATAATCGAATTTTTTAAACTTTCCGCTACCCTCCCGTTTTTGTACATACTGTTATAAACATCAAATAATTTTAAAAAAGTAACTCGGAAATTTTTTTGCGATTTTTTTGCGAATTTTTTTGCTCCCCCCTGACGGCACACAAAGACCATGACGGTGATTGATGATAACGATATACCGACAAAGGAGAGCCACCCCAACATTCCCAGACATGGGGTTGTTTTTATTGCCATGTAATTTCGTTATCAAAGGGACCATGTTTAAATGTCATTATAGTAGGGTTGATTTACGACACACCAGCGTTGCAGACTCACCCAAACATTCCCAGACATGGGGTTGTTTTTATTGCAGACTGTGAGAAACAAACCGATCTGCTCTTCCCAAGTTAACATCGCCTGCGACACTAGATCGAATGTGTTGCATCCCCCACCACACACTACCCACGCACTCCCCATAAATCCGCGCTGACTCCAGGCTCATTCTTAGTCTGGACTTCACTGTGTGAAGTTGTATTTTGATATTACTCCACTTCTGTGTCACGAATCGTGCCTTTCTTCTTGGATTGTTCGTAAGTAACATTCATTCTTATTATTATTAGTTTTAATGTGCATATAAAACATATTAAATTTTATAATCCATTTTCCAAGAAAGCAATCAGTGATGTAATATTCATTAAATAGTATTTTATAACTATGACAGAGAGCATCTCAATAACCACTAATACTCTAAAGTGTAAATATCTAAATGAGTTTGAATTATTTCATCACAATTAGACTTTATAAAAACTCAAGTAATTTTCTTTTATCTTAAAATATCAACATCATGCTAGAGTCGATATCTTTGTTTAGACTACATTACTCTTCACTGTCAGTTTTGCTTCGTGATAGTCTAGGATTTGAGTTACATCTTTAGCTTTAAACTAGGTTTATACTTCATATATAAACAAATTTAATATTTTTATTTCTATTAACATAAGAGAGCAATATCATGCGTATGCTACCAAATTGGTTTTATTCTATTATATCGTTAGTATTAGTTAACAATGGAAAATTTAGATATCATAATCAATGATTTATCCGAATATTAAATACATAGATTGTTAAATAAGATATTTTTAAACCAAGCAACGTCCTCCATAATTCCATTTCCTATTTTCTGTGACCCCCCCTTCCTTATTTTTTTGTTTTATTTACAAATCTTTATATTTCGGTATGTTCTGGTTTCAGATCATGAACATCGACCGACCATTCACATTTGCAGTATGCGGCGTTGCATATCGCAGGAGGGCCCATGTCATCCGACACGCCCGTATAGCGCATGGGGCGATCAGATGCACAGAGCCAAGATGTAACACCCGCTTCAGCAGGGCAGATGCACTCCAGCGCCACATTGTGACAGTAAATCGACCAATGCCACAACAGCCAGACAACCCAACATTCCATCCTGGTTAGTATTATATGGTTATTCAAATACTTGCATTACTAAATGTGATATCAATAAATTTCTCAAAATAAAACTCAAAAACTCAAAAATTAATTATTAAAACTCAAAATAGTAACATCATTATTTAGTCTCTAAAATCTAACATCATTGGTTAGTCTCTCATACTATAGAACAATTATTGTCATAAATGTAACGTACAGGTCAATAAATTTCAAATTTATTTTAGTTTTTCACTACGTCAGATAACACTCTAAATAGTAATATCATTGCTTGGTATTTAAATTGTATCGTAATTGATTAACCTCTTATGCCCCCCTAATTTTTGTGTGTTTCTTTGTATTACTAGGGCATTACCGATACTAACAATTATCATTCGGTTATTTCAGATGTTGCTGCACCGAGACCCGAACCAGCATATGCTCCTGACATTCCCGCCCATGAACCCGTCGCCAACCCAAGAGGTAAGAACCAATTAATTCACAACACTGCTTTCTCATTTTAATTCATAATTGGATGTCTAACAAACATTATATTAGTATTGATTAGACTCTTGTGCAATCCTTCATAGTATTTCATTTCATCATAGCTAACAGAATATATGTCTCTCTCTTTCCATCGCTCAATCATTTTAATTCATCTATCCAACAAACATTATAATAGTATTATTTAGCTTCATATGTACCCCAAACCATCATATTTACATTTGTCACTGTTAATCATAGCTAACCGAAGTTATATCTCTCTTTCTAGGTTTCCCATGCGTCCAATGCGATCGAGCCTGTTCGAGGAAGGACACGTTGGCGCGACATATGCGTTATATGCATGTCGAGGGCGGCAGGAGCGAGCGGTACCAGTGGATCTCGTGGTTGCAGGACCGAGCGGGGTGCAGCCACATTCACCAGCACCGTCATCATCGTCGTCGAGAGGCACCGGCAGCAACGATCAAAACGACGACGACGATTCGATGGTGCTACTTAAAAGGTTTGACTCCCGAAGGTTTCGAGGAATTCCAAACATCGTTTCTTGGTATATTGAAATCATACCGCATACTAGAACCCACAGATCACCATGTTAGGTTGTTGGAATTCCTCGGAACCATTCGGGAGCGTGTGGTAACTCTCATGCGTCGCGTACTCGAACACATAAACGTCATCAAGATGAACATTTTGGTCAACTGTGAGTTTGCAAATGTACATGACGATACTTGTGAACGAAACTTCAAGACAGAGAACGTCCCCATTTTCCGCACGTCTGATCTGGATGAAATATGCTCAAATTTCTTTCAGAGTACACTTGTGGAAAAGGAGGCGTGTCAGTTGAAGGGTTCTGGGTGGAGCTTCGTGAGGGTGCTAGATATACAGTTAAGAGTCAATGTCTGCCGCCCTCTCGGGGGAAGTTCATTCATTCCACTACCACAAGATATCGCCATGAAAAAAGCGTGGTTAATGTGCTCAATGATCAGGACGAACAGTGCTTTGAGTACTTTATCCTAACGAAGTACATCATTGGCCTGGGTGACAATCGACTCCAATTAACTTCAATGCAGAACTTCGAGCCCGGAACAATTTGAACTTTGATGGTCTTCGCTTCCCGTTAGGATAGAGTAGATTCAAACGTTTGAGCGCAACAATCCCGGCGTAAGCGTAAACGTGTACGGCCTTGACAAAAAGAAAGATAAGCGAGATGGGCAGTTCCACAACACAGCATATATACTTCGTGTGTCAAAACGGGAACTCCCCAATCATTTTGGTCTATTGTTCCTGACAAACGGAGACACGTCCCATTACGCATATTTAAAAGATTTCGAGAGGTTGGTTCGATGTCAGATGACTTGACGTGGCCACAGACTATTCATCTGCAAGAGATGCTTTGCCACGTTTGACAATCGTCCGACAACATTAGGTCTGTGCGGGGAGCAACGCCTTGATGAACATAAGCGTTATTGCTATGACCATACTCCTCTGCGTACAGATCTCCTCTGCGTATCAGAAGACGTGGACATTAGATTCCGCAGACCGGAGCGATCGCAACGTAGTCGATTCACTATCTACGCTGACTTTGAGAGCGCTCTGGTACCAATCAACCAAGAAGAACCTCTCGACCCTCCTCCAGCGATTCAACCACCAGCATGGGATCCTGAAACCAACATAAGAGGAGGAGGAGGGGGACAATGCGATGGAATGGGGTCTAAGAATGTCAGAACATTAAATGTCCACAAGCCTTACAGTTTCGCTTACTACATTCGTGACGACAACCGAAGCGCAGTAGAGGGAGACAACGACGACAACGAGGATCCAGCGACGCGTGACACATTTTCAAAATTGCGCTTGTGAGGACGCTGCCAAAAATTACATCAATATGCTGCGGGACGATGTCAAGAAGATTGGCGACATTTTATATGGCAAACGTCAACGAGGAAACCACCCGCAGCTTACAGATCAAGAGGAGGCAGCGTTCCAACAGGAGACCTCTTGTCATATCTGCAGACAAGAGTTTATGATGTGGCTGATTTGAAGGTTAGAGACCACCAACACTCTCCCCGTACAAGTACAGAGGAGCGGCGCACAGTTCCTGCAACCTTCGCTTTAAAGAGCAGGACACTGTCAACGTGTACCTCCACAATCTGTCAAACTACGATGTGCATTTCACCATCAGGGAGCTTCCAGTTGACAGAGGAGACGTTGATGTGCTAGCAGACACCGAGAAGGAATACATTACATTCTCCAAACGCTTTAAATATCCCGGAGTGGGCCGGCGCAACTCCATCAAACTACAATTTGTAAACTCTTACAGATTCCTGTCAATGTCAATAGAGAAATTGGCATCAATCTTACCAGTCGACAAGAAGACTATATGCCGAGCTCGATTCACAGACCCGGAAGAGTTTGAGTTGCTACAACGTAAGGGAGTATTTCTTTACGAGCACATAACGTCGCAGGAGGTACTGATTGAAAATGTGTTACCGCCAATTGGAATCTTCGGAGATGACGCCAAAGAAGAAGCCTATGCACACGCCCAACGCGTCTGGACCAAGTTCGGCTGTCAAACCCTCGGAGACTATTCAGACATATATCTCATAACGGATGTCATGCTGTTGTCTGTTGTTTTCGAGGGTTTTAGACATATGTGCATGACACACTACAACTTGGATCCTGCACATTATCTGACGCTACCATCATATGTTTGGGACATGATGTTGTTCAAGACCGGTGTAGTCCTCGATACCTTAAAGGATTTAGACCAATATCTGTTTTTTGAGAAGGGTATTCGAGGCGGACTAGTCCAGTGTGTAACCCGACACGTCAATGCCAATAACAAATATACAATAGGAACATGTGGCGATCGAAACGATCAGGTTGCATCTACAAGTAGAGATGGCGTCGAGAATTATGATGATACTATTTAATGTATTACGACGCCAATAATTTGTACGGTTGGGCAATGTCCGAGCCACTCCCCTATGGAGGATTCGAGTAGTTATCACAGGCGGAATGCGACGACTTGAATGTAGAGAGTCTGCCTGCGGACGGTGAGTATGGATATGTGTTAGAGGTGTATCTTGAGTACCCTAGAGATCCAACGCTCCATGATAAACACCGTGACTTACCGTTTTGTCCCGAGGTTAGAAGAGTGCCGGCAGACCGACTCCCATACACACCAGAAGAACTCC
Organism: Allygus modestus; assembly: GCA_963675035.1. NCBI lineage: Eukaryota > Metazoa > Arthropoda > Insecta > Hemiptera > Cicadellidae > Allygus > Allygus modestus. The sequence continues at coordinate 41,542,489 of OY776113.1, read as the reverse complement.
TGATGAGCGGCGCGGGAAGGTCAAAAAACTAATAGCCACCCTGATGGATAAGGAAGGATGCGTAATCCACTACCGCTATCTATAACAAGCGTTGGCCAATGGATTACGTATCCAACGAATCCACCGGGTAATGCGATTCAAGCAATCGACATGGTTGAAGCCATACGTGACTATGAATACCCAACTGATACAGCAGGCCAGAAACAATTTTGAGGTACAGCTGTTCAAGATAATGGTCTCGATAATGCTGTCTACAGTATGAGTCTCCAAAATGTTTGAAAACATCTGGACGTTAAACTGGTGACCTTCCGCAAAATCTACACAAAGTACGTGGCTAAGGCAAATTTTACCGACCGCATCTGGTACAACGAGAACTTGGCCCTACTTCGGATGGAAAAAGTACGGGTGGTCTTGAGCAAGCCAGTTTATGTAGGCATGAGCATTTTGGACCACAGCAAACGGTGGATGTGTGGCTTCCACTATGACACGGTAGAACGATACGGAATGCTGCAGAACCTGGACGAATTCGACAACAACAACTGTCCCCAGAATCATATCTGCTACAGGGGTCAGAATAACGACGTTCTGGTAAAGTTCAAAGACGAAGCCGGTGGGGTGGTCATTAGGACATTCATAGGCCTGATGGTGAAGCTATACTGCGTAGTGTATGGCGGAATGACATGCAGTGTTGATAATGGAGATGCTAATGAAATTGACGCACCGCCGCCCACGAAAAAGGCGAAGGATGTTCATCGCGCCGTTGTGGAAAAATGTTTACTGTGGCTGACTATGAACAGTATTTGTTTCAGCACACAGTCAAAAGCACTGAAAATAAACGCTTTCAGAGCCATCACCACATAATTTACACCGTTGTGGTGACAAAGCGTTCGTTGGCACCATTCGATGACAAAACATTTAGTTTCAAATGTGTGTTATATTCTAATCACTTTCTTATATTTATTCGAATGTATATATTTTAAATTCTAGTAATTTTTAAAGTGTTGTAAATATATCATGTAACAAGTGTTTAAATGTATACATTTTTATCTTCTAGTCATTTGTAAAGAGTTGTAAATAAATCATATAACATGTGTAAAATACATCTAGTAATCATTAATGCTGAATTGTAGTCACTTGTAATAAATCTAAGTAATAAATCTAGTCACTTGTATTCTTGTTAAATTTTTTTCCAAACTAGTCTTAAGTCAGACATAGTGGACGGACTCACAATCAATAATACTCAGTCTTGTTGTTTTTCATGAATATGAGTCTTTAAACTAAAGTAAAGGATTAGGAAAATAAAAAATATATATTTTTTATTCCGAGTACACAGTTTATTGAGAAACGGTAATTATTTCAAAATACATTTGTGCAAAGAGTCTTCTGATCAGTGCATCATTGTGAGCAGTAGAAGAGACATCAAAGAGCTGAACAAAGTCCATCATCTTCATGCCGTAGTGGGTGCGGCAGTACAGGTATACAAGGCAGTACTGACCCCAAACCAGAGTGTTGTCACTTTAAAAATGATGCTCGTTGTACAGGTAGCAACGAGCGTTGCGTCTCAGGAATCTTTGGTAGAATTGTAGATGTGGTGGTTGACCATAGCTGTCAAAGAATTCAATTATTCCTCCTCCCTTGTTCAGGTAGAAAGCAACCCAGTGAGTGCCATCTTCATTGTGTGGATCAGTATTCACAATCACAGCAGTAGATGGTGAGATATAATGTGGTAAATGATCTGCAGCGTAGACACCAACATTCTGTACAGGTAGTTTGGACAGATACTTTTGGATCCCTATGGTATTCATTCTACCGTATCGATACCGTCAGCAAAAGCAGCATAAGTATTACTAGTAGTAGTATTAGTAAAACAGAAGTAGGAACTGGTATCATCATCGATATTTGTACTTAGATATAACCAACCAAGTAATATGATACAATTGCTTAGGTCACATCGTGTGTGAGATGTCTTGTGATGGCGACATCGCACCGCACTTGTTGATAGTAGATTTTTGATTGACAATAGCGATCCACAACCAATATCGTTGATATCAATGACATTAGTAGTACAGTGATCTGTGATAAAATTCATCGTACATATTCTTTTTTATCAACACCTTTGACATAGACAATCCGGCGTTTGGCGATACATGCGCGTACCTTTTCCTCTAGTACATGATACCAGATATCGCCGTGATCCCATTCCAATCCGTGACAATGTTTATTGAGCCAATAGATTTCACGTAGTTTCTCTTGTATGAGGAAATCTCAACTGAATGTTGATTTGGCGATATGATGCATTAACAGTGTACCACAGTCCAATTCCAAAACACACACTTCCTTCAGAATGTAGTCATTATTGTTGTCCTTGAAACATTGAAAATCCAAAATAATTGGAGATGCTAAATTTGTACGTGGTACTCTGCGTAAACGATCCATCTTGTATAAATGTTGATCACTGAGTGACTGACTGGCTGATCTAACTACCATAGTCCACATTTACATTGCGATGTCGATCAATTTCGATAACGTTGTCAAACTCTGCGTATACCAGACAGTTGACAGTCTCTGTGAGGGCCGTGCCGAAACCAATCTCCATACGTACACTACCATTAGGTTCCACTCCATACGCACTAGGTTCCAATGAGTACTGTTGCTTGCTGACATTTAAGGTCTTAGATCGAATGCCACCAGACAATATCCATCACCATAATCATCTCTATTTATGAGATTACCAGCAACGTTAAAGTGTATACCAGAGCCTGAAAACAGACTGTGATACGCCATTACTTATTTGCCCTTGTCAGTTTCATAGTGTGGTTGTAGCGGTTTGGACGGCACTTGTTCACCATCCACGTATACAAAGCGTTAAATAAGTAGTTGGTTTTGAAATTTTGAAAATTATATGGATTCTTTTTAAATCACCATTATAAGCAGCGTTGGTTATAACCAACAATAATTCGTTTTGGCACTTGATCTAGAAACACATTGTCCAAAGTTTTGCTCCTTATGCCAAACGGCAGTGTGAATGTTTTCAATTTCGCTCTGGTGTGAAACCTTAGCTGTGCCGGTCACTGTTGTTCCAACTTTCAGTTTTGGTTTAACACGACGTGGTATCTTACCGTACATATTGCGCCATACCTCATACAATATACGCTTATTGGTAGCAGTCACATCAACTGGGCGTATTCTGTTGCCTAGACTCCTGTGCGCGCTGTTGTTGTAAGCATTAACCAATTTGTCCAACACATCTAGATAACGATATGTGTTCTTGTAAGTAAAAAATCGCCACATGCGTGTTTTCAAAGTACGATTCACACGTTCCGTTACAGCCGCTTTAACATCTGGATTTTGTGTATTCTCCCTACCGCCTACACAGACCAGAATCGAGAGTGGTAGATGGGTTCAGTACAAAGCAATCTCCACTTTGACTGATGATTCGCCCATTGAGTTTGTAGTACCAGGCAATGGTGAAGAATACACTGATCTTTCGCAAAGATGTTTAAAATTACAGCGTATATTGTCAAATCGATAGGAGTGGTAATCATTGATGTTGAAGAAGCGAAAAAATTGGTCCAGTCAACAATTGGTTACATACGTTATTCAGTCAAGTTGATATGAGTATGAATCAGAAACTAGTTACACCACAAAACAACAAATATGCATATCGAGCGTATATTGAAACATTAATGAAGTACGGCTTTGATGCTAGGGAATCACATTTAACATGAGGTCTATGACAATCAGACGATACCGGCCATATGGACGATACTCTGGACGATAATGACGGACTAAAGGCGAGACAAAAAATGACAAATAAAAGTCGTGAAATCTATATGGTCGGTCATCTACATGTTGGTCATGTGTAATCAGAACAAGTTACTGTTGAACGGTGTGGAACTTCGTTTTAAATTAATCCGAGAGGGAATATAGCAAAGTGGGATATAAAATCCAACATTTTTCCCATGTTATTCTTATGGGTTCAGTTTTTGCACACTTGCCCGAACCTGTCCTATACAAATTTCCTTTTTCGGCTATACATTAAATACACCTTGTTCGACATATGCCTATACCTTGTTCGACACTTGCCTATATTAAATACATTTTTCCAATCCCAATCCGTCCCCTATATTTTTTAAAATTAATTTTCAAAATCAGTCTAAAAAACTAACTTTGGTGTTTATGGTCCGATTGTTTAAAATTTAGATTTGTGTTTGTTCTAGGCTAGTGTAGATGTACACACCATCCACATTTGACAAATTTAATATAACGGTCAAATTAAAAAAAATATTTTGAAAAATAATGCCAATTGCCAACTTCTATATTTACTGTCCGATTTGATTGATTTTCGGATATGTTATAGCTTTCACATAGGTAACATAACCACACTACTATACTTTCCGCTACCCCTATTATACATTCGGTATTTTGTTTGTTTATTTTGCTGTAATCAAAAACTAACTTTGGTGTTTATGGTCCGATTTGTTTGCAATTTGGATTTACTGTCCTAAGCTAATGCTTTAGTAAATACCGCCCACAACTTCCAGATTCAATATTACTGTAAATTTAAACAATATTTTGTAAATTACTATAGTGCCAATTGCCAACTTCTTTATTTACTGTTCGATTTTATTAAATTTTGGATAAGGTGTAAGCCCCAACTATTATATGTAAGATTACCATATATTATTTCCAATAAAGCAGTTGTCAGTAAAATAAATGTATATTATACGTTTTAACTCTGCGAACTATATAATTTGTTAACATATTATCCTAAAAGTCAACATTTACAACATACCCAGAATCTGGTAATCTGCACTATAATTTGTTGTAGTATTTATACATAAACTAGTATAGTACAACAACATGATATCGACCAATAAACACCAAAGTTGGCATTTTGGGAATATATGCTAATTATACAATAGTTGTGGGCTATAACATACATGACAATCAAAATAAAGAAGCTGGTCCATTTAAATTTAAGATAACGGAAATGGGAGATAATTATATGTGTTTTAGCCTAAGACATCAATATATGCAATAATCAATTAAATCGTCCAAAGTTATCAGTATTTTGCAAAAATACAGTTACATAGTATCGAAATGGGGATAAAACATGGGCTATAACATATCCGAAAATCAAATCGGACGGCATTATAGTGATTTAAAAAATATTGTTTAAATTTAATTTTGGACATTTTCGGTGGAATTTACTTATGCATGTGCTTAGGAAAGTAACATATTCTAATATCTTTTGATTCGGACCATAAACTCCAAAGTTAGTATTTTGTGGATATGTTATATACCAAGTATTGGAATTTGAGATATGATGTGGCAATTATACTATAATATATCCGAAAATCAAATCGGATTGTAAATAAGCTGGCATTTGGCACTAAAGTAATTTACATTTTTTATAAATTAAATATGGAAATTATATGAGATAGTTATGCACTAGCCTAAGACAATAACCAAATTACAAACAAATCGGACCAAAAACACCGGTATTTACACATTATACCGAGTATCGAATTTGGTAATTTTACATGGTTGGGGACATATCCGAAAATCAAATCTGACATAAAGAAGGTGGCAATTGGCACGAAATTTACAAATATTGTTTAAATTTGGAAATTATAGGTGGAATTTACTAATGCATTAGGACAGTAACAAAATTGTAGACAAATCGGAACATAAACACTTGCTAGTGGATATATTATATATTGTATTGAATTTGGGAAAATATATGGTAATTTTACAAGATTGGGGACATATCCAAAAATCAAATCAGACAGTAAATAAGTTGGCACTTAGCAGTTTAGTAATTTAAACAAATATTGTTTAAATTTGGAAATTATAGGTGGAATTCAGGGGCGGCCCGTCAGTTTTTCAGCGCCCGTGCAAAGACCAAATTTCCCGCCCCCCGCCCCCCCCATCAACCATAACCTCCCTACTCAATAGTTCTGCGATAGACTGTCACTTGCGCGCCTCGCTCCCTCGCTTGTTGTTGCGTTCGCGATGTTTCTGGTTCCATGCTATGCTGATCACCTGAAATGACAAGCTATGGAACACATTCAGATAAGAGACTTGTGTAGGTCAAAATCTTGATTTCATATATTATCGTCCTAGAAATGTATCCCGTTTCCAATCTTCCGCGTCACTAAACTTTTTGCCATAAAAAAAATCAAAACCTCAAATAATTAAAAAATCTAAATTTTTAAAACAACAAATTTGCACACTTGTAGTCAACGTATCACAATAAACTGTGTATCATAAAACAATTATGGGTTTCTTTATGAAAAATAATAAAACAAACCCTTAAAACTGAGCAGGAACGGTAAAGTGCATACTGATAACAGTACATCTGTTCTGAGCGTGGGAAAGATTTCGTCCAAGGTAACCAAAACAATAATCAAAACGCTGATCAAAACCGACCGCGATTCTGACGGTTCCTGGAATCTGTGAAGCTGAAGTTTGCGATGGATACAGCAAAGTTTGTTTAGAGTTATTTTCGTTTTTGAAAAAACTAATGTTTTCTGGATTTAATATTTGTTTATTGATTCTAATGTATAACACGTTTTTCAGTTATACGGACTCTATCTTCAAGTATTTAATCTTTAAGGTTTTATGTAGCTATAAAGCTCATTTTATTTTTTTTACTCTGTGATATATTGAATCTTATCTTCTAAAAGTGTTTGGATCAATTAAGTTAATACCAATGACTCTAAAAACTCAAGTTGGGTGCAAACATGTTTTTTCGTTATTACTATACTGTGATATACTGTCGCAACTTATTTAAAGTATTGCCAGTTTGTTAAGAAATACAGATGATTAGTCAATTAACCACGACCAGAGCTCAAATAATCTTAATCTGTAGTGAGGAGAAGTATATGTTCAATTCTTAACATTTCCTACTCCATCTCCAATTCTCCGAAATGTCTCAGTTGATAAATGACAACTTAGTTGAAATGGTTAGTAAACAGACGGAACGATAAACCATAATTTTCAAAGTAAGCTAAACAAGTGGACGTTACAAGTAATGACGCAAGGGGGCGCCAAAATTTGAGGAGGGTACATCATATTTCCCCCTTATTTCATATAATACTAAACTCTCAAAAAATACTAAATAATACTATAATACTAAATTTATTCAAACTCTCAATACCAATCAGAATGCCCTGAAGTTGTCACAAACCGATAGAGGTCAAAACAACTGCTCGTTTTGGAATAGAGGGGAGCAGACGTTGTATTATGTGATATGTAAATTTTATGTTAAGTATGGTGAAGGTACAAAATATGGTGAATACTCATAACTTTCCATCAAATATTGCTTTTCAACAACTTATAATACTAATATACATCAATTTACAAAATCAGTTTGGTTTTTATATATTTACAAAATACTTTATGTTAGCGCTATGGCCTATGCCGCCCACCCCGCACCAGGTGGCGTACCGACGGGGAGGTGTGGGGCGCGGTCCGCCCCAGGCCCCGCTTTGTCATAGGCCCCCAAATTTTGAAAAATTTTCGAAAGTCTGAGCGAGTATTTCCCGCCTATATCCGGAGAATCGCTACCGATCTACTGTCGTATTTTCGGCTGTTATTACGTAGTAAATTCGTCATTTTTGGACAGTATTTTGTTTTCCGTCGACGTTTATAGCCGATATTACGCGCAAGGACGTTAATTCCAGATTATATAATCTGCAACGTCTTCAATTACGGCCGATAAAACGTGTTTCGGTCGCCATTTACACACTTAGCTTGTTTTTTATGTCTGATTCATGTGTAATACCTAATGTTATGTATCGTAATTTTCGGCCGATTTTACCTGGTCCGATCGTCTTTGACGGCCGTTTACTACGTGATTTGGCAGGTCACGATCGTCCAAAGATTGTTGGGAAATACTCGCTCGAACTTTGGAGTATTTTTCAAAACTTTGAGTTCATTTGACTATTTAAATACTGACATTTTGAGTACTCGCACGCCCCTAATACATCGTATTATATATGAATAGGCATTCCTCTTCAACTCCTAATTTATATATAGGCCCCTACAAATACATCCGCCGCCCCAGGCCCCCAACTACGACGGTACGCCACCGATCCCATGACCCGTTATGAGCGCCGAGCGCCGCCCCCCCAAAAGCGCCGCGCCCCGCGCGCCCCGTGCTGGAGCACGGCTCGCACTGCCCTAGAGCCGGTACTGGGTGGAATTTACTGATGCATTAACTTAGGACAGTAACCAAGTTATAAACAAATCGGACTACAAGTTTTTGTGAATATGTTGCATACATAAATTATACAAAGTATTGGAAATGATATGTGGTAAATTTTACATAGTTGGGGACATATCCAAAAATAAGTTAAATTGAATGGTAAATTAAGAAGTCAGAAGTTTACAGTTAATTTACAAAATTATGTTTAAATTAAATTTGGGGATTGTGGGTAGAATTTACTTATGCATGAGCTTAGGACAATAACCAAATTGTAGACAAATCGAATCATAAACACAAAAGTTAGTTTTTTCTGGAAGTATTATATATTGTACAAAGTATTGGACATAATATATGGCAATTTTACATATAAGAGTTTTGGGGCTATAACATATCCGTAATTAAATCGAATGGTAAATAAAGAAGTTGACATTTAGCAGTAATTTACAAAAGATAGTTTAAATTAAATTTGGGAATTTTAGGTGATGTTTACATATGTATTGGCTTAGAACAATAACACATCTAACTGTCAACCAATGCGGACCATAAACTAAAAAGTTTTTTTGATATATAAACTATACTAAGTATCGAATTTAGAAGTAATATATAGTAATTTTACAACAGCTGGGGCCATAACATATCCGAAAAAAATTTAAATCGAATTGTAAATAAATTAATTGGCATTTGGCACTATAGTAATGTACAAAATATTGTTCAAATTAAATTTGGAAGTTATAGGTTGTATTTACTTAAGCACTAACCTAAGACAGTATCCAAGTTACAAACAAATCCATAAACACAAATGTTAGTATTTTTTTGATATATATTATATAGAAGTAATTATCGGCCAATATCCCTGTTATCAAGTTTTTCAAAAATCTTTGAGAAAATCATGAAGAAAAAACTCATTAATTACCTAAATAAAACCAATTTTTTAGCAGTAATCAATATGGCTTTCAAGCAGGACTAAATACAGAGGCAGCGCTAATTGATTTTATGGGACGAGTATCTGAGGGTATAAATAGTAATAAAAAAGGAACAGGACTATTTCTGGACATAAAAGAGCGTTTGATACCGCAGGTCATCAAATACTCTTGTACAAACTGAATAGCTGTGGTGTTCGAGGAATTGCACTTAACTGGTTCAAGTCCTACCTTGAAAATAGAACCCAGTGTGTTAGAAGAAATAATAAAACTAGCGAAAAGGGAAAAATTAACATCGGAGTCTCTCAAGGGTCGGTATCTGTTCTTGATGTATTAATGATCTATGTAATGGGCGATTAAGAGGGAAATTAACATCTTTTGCTGATGACACTGCGTTCTGTTATGTTGCTGATACTTGGGAACAGATTAATGAGAATATAAACTATGATTTGGAAGCACTGTGTTGGTGGTTTGCTGAAAATAACATGTTTTTAAGCCCAGATAAGACGTCGTATATTAATTTTTCCTGGAGAAGCAATGTTATATTTGAACATCCGGTAAAGTATAAATGTACAATTTGCCTAAGTAGAATGACTGAATATGGAAAAGATTGTGTTATCATTAATAAGGAAATTTCGGTAAAATATTTAGGGGTCCAACTGGATAGGGAGTTAAATTGGAAACCCTACATAAATGTCCTGGGTAATAAATTAAATTCAGTTTTGAGATTATTTTTCCTGATAAAAAACTTTGCTCCAATTACAGTTTTAAGATCAGTTTATTTTTCCTTGGTAAACAGTAGATTACAATATGGAATAGTGTGTTGGGGAGGGACGTACCTAGGAAATGTATCTGCAATCATAAAAAAAAACAATAAATAATTGCTAAAATTATAATAGGATATTAGAGAATCTTCGTGGCCGCTTTTTAAAGAATTGGACATTTTACCACTTAGATATCTATATGCATATAAAGTTTTAAGAATATTTTATGAAAGAAGTGGGGATAACCAAATTGATGTAAATGCATAAAGGAAACGACTGAGATCAAAAGGAAATATATTGGTGCCAAGGCCGAACTTAACTTATTTTATGAAAACGGTAGAATATTTAGGGCCAAGGATGTATAACAATTTACCTCGGGCTGTAATGGAGGCAAACAATATGAAAAGGTATTCAAACAGTATTTAAAAGGTTAGTACGTAATTGGCTCTTTACGATGGATGGTGTGGAAAAGCTGTTATAAATTTAAAATTACTAATAGGGAACTAAGGGTTGTACTTATTTCTGTATATGTGTATACACAACTTAAATAAAAGTCATGCTCATGAGTTTATTTTTCTTATTTTATGTATTATTGTTGTTGTTTAAGTACTATTATTGAGAAAAATGTAATGGTCTTTTTTTGTTTTTTTTTGTATAATCGTATATTTTACTATAAGGTTTTTGTTAAAGGAAGCAAAAAACTATGTGTAAATATGTGCACATTGTTTAAATTAGCAATAATATAATTAGAGTTATATTTGAATAATAGTTAATTTAGATAGGGGGAAAGTATTACATTTATCTGTTTGTTTGTTTCTTTGTCTGCCTTGGTTTGTTATTTGTTTGTTACCTCGAATCAGGCTATGCCTGGGAGGAAAACTTGATTTGTTTCTTCATGTAGTTGGGTATTTTGATTTTGATTCACTGATTTCTTATATATTATGCGTGAACTTTGATCAGCTTGGCAACCAAGTAAATTATTGTGTAGTTTGTTCATGAGCTCTGATCAATATTTATGTTAACTTTTGTACTGTATGTATGTTGTTGTAACAAATAAAGAATTATTATTATTTTAAATTATACAAAGTATTGAGTATGGAAATAATATATGGTTAATTTTACGTATAATAGTTGGGGGCTATATCATATCCAAAATCATGGTCAGTAAAGAAGTTGGCAATTGGCACTATAGTAATTTACAAAATATTGTTTGTATTAAATTTTGAAATTATAGATTGTATTTACTTATGAAATAGCCTAGGACAGTAACATATCCAAGTTACAAACAAATCGGATAGTAAATAAAGAAGTTGGCAATTGGCAGTAATTTCAAAATATTTTTTTAATTTTACCGTTATTTTGAATTTGTCAAATGTGGATGGTGTGTACATATACACTAGCGTAGAACAAAAACATACCTAAATTTTAAACAAATCGGACCATAAAAATCAAAGTTTTTTAGACTGATTTTGAAAATTTTGTTTTTAAATATAGGGGACGGATTGGGCTTGGAAAAATGTATTTAATATAGGAAAGTGTCGAACACTAGTATAGGCGAAAAAGGAAATTTGTATATAACAGGTTCGGGCAAGTGTGCAAAAAATGAACCCATAAGAATAACATGGGAAAATGTTGGATTTTATATCCTACTTTGCTATATTCCCTCTACTCATACCACACCACGTAAGTGTACATATCATCCTCCTCGCCTTGGGAACATCCGGCGCATGGCTTGAGATCGTTCCCTTCCTCCATTTCCTGGTTTCCAAACAGCGATAATCACTGTAATGATGATTAGTTTATTGCATTTTAATTTGTGGAATATATTACCTTCCGTGTTAAGGAAAAGGAGCACTTTATCCTATAGCAAATTAAGAATTTACTTGCAGAAATGAATTTGATATCTAAAAACTGGACAGATCATTCGAGTACATAGATAAAATGCATATTCATTTTGTATTAATACACGCTTCGCATTTCAAACAGGTTTCATGTTTCAAGGTACATATTTCGTATTTTTTCTAAACATAGTATAGGATTTGTACGGTACATGCTCTTTTCTCTGTTTCAAAATACATTAATAATTATCGTCACCATAAAACATCAAGGGAAACAAATAACTATTATGTAAGTATATTTTACCGATTATAAATTTAAAATGCTAATTTAATACATGTGATCATTGAAAACTCAACCGCCCCGTTCCAAAGATGAAGGGGTTATTGTGACAAATACCCATCGTGTCCGTGTAGCACATCAATAAGTTCGTTAACATTCCTATATGTTTTCGAAGTTAATCAAGTATTCAAAATCATTTAGAGCTTCGCCCCAATGGCCTTCGAAGTTTGAATATTTAGCTATTGCAGACGATGATGATATTAGCAGACGCTTATTTAAATATATGTATTTTTATCTCCCCGATTTAACTGAGATTTTCAGGCTTATTTATGTTTAAATTTCTAAACTTACACCACCTAACAAATGTTCTTTCAATGTTTGAAAGGCATTGTGCTTCCAAAACATCCAACACCAGCGAATGGTTGTGAAGAAAATGGAGTGTACATCCCTCACAACAATTATTGTAATTTAAATACATGGATTAATGTTATTTTCACACACTATGAAAGTAAATCGTCCTTTAATACTTTTTTATGTTTATCATTGAAACTTCCTGTTGTTTTATTTCATCAGACTAACATTCTTAAAGTCGATGAAGGGTTTTTAAGAGCAATGTAAAGGCCGGTTTGTTAAAACAGCCTCGAAATTCGATGATGTGATAAATGAAGAGTGAACGCTTGTTAGGTTGCTTTTTCAGGCGAAATAAATATATTTATCTGTTTCACTAACATCGTCATATATACTAAAGTGTTAGAAATATATTAGTACGATAGTTGGGGCTATATACTAATGATTTTCTACGAGTTTAAAAACAACGGTTGTATAATTCTAACAAACTTCAGAATAACAGGTAAAACGGTTAACTAAAGAAAGGTGGATTTTCAGATCGCTTGACGACTCCAAACCATTGGAATAGCCAAGCGATCTTAGTGTACTAGCATGTGATTAGCCCTAATAGTCATCAAACTCAATTGCAGTCAATATGTCAATAATCTTTATAGAATGTTTTTATTTGGCTTTTACATATCGTTGTTTATAAATTAGCCGGTCTTATCACAGCTAATAGATACATCACAGCCGGAGATTTGAAGTGCAATGCCTAAAATGGAAGTTACAATAGATACCACACACTCAACATGATCGGCGTGCTAGTTGTACATTTTGAAATTATGAGTGGCAGGCAACCCACGAATATTAATGATGATCATGACCCGGCCTGATGGTATTAAATTATTTGTACACAAACTACAAAACTGACCTCACAGGATGCTGGATGGTCAGTGTCAGTGGCGCGGTCATCCTCCGTGATCCGGCGATCCAGTGATCCGGCGGCGCTAGTGAAACATGGAGGAAGTGAGCTGACCCGGACTCCGGACGTTCGCGGAACCAAAACAGGCCAGTAAGCCTAGTACTGTTACTGACCCAGCATCCTGGCGCAGCCTATAAACTTGGAATCTACTTGGCCTCAAGCTAGCACTCTAGGGGAAGAAAGCTTAGGTTCACGTCAGGGACGTAGGTACGTGTTAGCTTGTCCTAGTACCCTCGATATCTTCATAAGAGAACTGTATGTTTCGAACCCAAATTACTTCTCAAATTACGGCCAATGGTTATTGATTAAGGCTCCATTTTATAGTGGAGAAATAAAGCATTTTCCAGTGTGAAAACTTAAATCACATATAAAAGTTGTCTACAAAATTCAAAAATGAAGGGCACAGGAAATAAAGGGGCTAAGAGCAAGAAACTGTTGTTAGTTATCAACGGTAACTTGTTGTGTTTTTATATCACAAATAAAAGTTGTCTACAAAATTCAAAAATGAAGGGCACAGGAAGTAAAGGGACTATGTTCAAAAAATGTGTTTTAATTATCAACGGTAACTTGTGTTTTTAATGCTGAATCTAATTCGTTGTTTGTTTTTGGAGTGAAAGAGCGTTTTTGTCCATGATAATATAGCGTGGGAAAAACCCTGTCCCGGATATTGAGGTAGCGTTTTGAATCTAAAATTCAATATTCTGCAAATTTATGAAAATGTGACACATGCCCTTTATTTCCTGTACCCTTCAAATATGTAATTGTAGTGACGATATTTTAAATTCTGAAAATGAGTCAACTCGACTATTATTATATTATATTATTATTCATCGAGGAGTATAAGTGCTACTAAGGTTTGACATTAACATTTATATGATGGGAGATAGACACGTGAAACGGTACGGGGTTCAGACCCCTCCTAACACTCCTACCCCTTCTCCCTGTTTTTAATGGATATTAGGATATTTCGGACCATTAAATGGGGGTTCCCCTAAACGAAACTTTTACAATAATATCGTCAATCGCCAAAACCTTTGTGTATTTCAACTACACACCAAAATAATACTGGCGGGGTTACGTTACTACATGCATTGCAGCAGCATGGTGGTGTACTAGGTTTATTGATAAGTATTATCAAACAAAAAACTCAAAGACAGTTGCAAGACATGTCTTGCAACAAAGATGGTTTCACCTATTTTCGGTGTCGTCTATTCCTTAAAAGTCTTTACCCTAAAAAAAACTCATTTTATAGTCCCGATACGACGCCATTCTTCAGCCGGACACGAGTAGAAAGGAAGCCGCCCGCTACTAGCCCGGCTAACCAACAGATGAACAAAACATGTTAATGTTTTACGATCAAGCGTTCATGCGAAATCCGCGTTAGCAAAATGTGCTGCAATATGTGGTAAAACAAATCAAGTACAGTATCCCAAAAATTAATTTAGACATTTACAGCCGCGTGTATAAGTAATTTATATTTTTAAATATGCATCCATAAGACTCCGAATCCAGGGCTATTGGATCTGTAGCCCTGTAAAATTGAATTATTTTCAAACCCCAGGAAAGGTACGTTCAGAGGAAAGTTATATTTCCTCATGTAGTTACATGAGGTTCTTTAACATTAATATACAACTGACATATCTTTGAGGCGAGTATATCTTCTGCTTAAATAAAAGAGCCGTCTCAATTAAAAACAACTTCATGTGTTTTCGAATTTGTGTCAATCTTAATTGATCAAATCAAATAAATTAATTGTTAACTATCTTTCAATGTTACAAATTTCAACTCCCTCTATGGTTTCACCTATTTTCGGGGTCGTCTATTCCTTAAAAGTCTTTAGCCTAAAAAAAACTCATTTTATAGTCCCGATACGACGCCATTCTTCAGCCGGACACGAGTAGAAAGGAAGCCGCCCGCTACTAGCCGGCTAACCAACAGATCCAGCTGATGTCCTAGAATGACCTAGTTGTGTGTAGGATGGAGGTCTGAGGTTCATGGACTCTGTGTGTCTGCAGCTAGCCAGGCGGGGGTGGAGGCAGGGTGACTGACATTAACTCGGGCTCAGGTGCGAACATTTATTTAGGATATTAGCCTACAAGTAAGATAATGTTTTTAAAACAGTGATATATATCGAACACCGAGGTGTCCTGTCCATACAGAGGATTACTAGTGGTTTGCTTCCATAGAACACCAGCTTGCATTACATCTTGTATGTTTTACTTATAGCTATTACTTGTAGGTCTTACTTATAGGTGACGCACCAAACACAATGGGAGGATAAATACAACATAGCAAAATCATGAAATCTCAAGGCCTCCCTGCAATGAGCGTTAGTAGTAGGTATCCCAGAGTGTGTGTAGTATATACGGGCTGCAGGCGCAAAACGTATATACTACATTGGACACACTACATGCAGGATTACAGTCTTTAGTCCTACACTACATGGGTGGCTTAGCACCTGTAGTCATCAGTTAGAAATTATTAATCGATTTTAAAAGTATGTCGATGCTTGAAAACAAGAGTATTGTACGTAGAGCAGGCCCTCCTCATGCGTACAGCCAATTATCGAATAACCGAACTAGTAAAAAGGTGTAAAACTACTAATAACAAGCACGTTGTTATTAGTACACATTCAGCTAGCAAACGTGAGAACAAAGTGATCGGTACTCACAAATGAGTATTTAAAAGTATACCGGAATTTATTGTAACCTCCAGGAAAGTAATCATTTAGTCCTTCACAAAAGCTCACTCTATGTTATCTTGACACTGATGCTTAAATAGTCAAGAGGAATGTTTCCCTGATATACATGAAGTAAACATACATTTTGTGACGAAATACATGTTTTTACGTGTTTCAATATGTACTTATACTTAAGTACTACCATACAATTATTTAACGGTTTACTACAATTTTAACTATTCCGATTTTTATTCACGATGTTTAGTCGAGTCGGTGTTCCGTGCCAATGTGCCAGTTCTGCCGCTGACAATGTCTACAGTCTACACTCACCGCAGCTACGGCGAAGGCGCGGACTATGACTGTCATGGTGTTGTTACACCCATGTTATGGCGTCGGCGTCGACGAGGTATTGCTAAACTTGCCCCACGTAACCTCTGGGGCTACGCCTGGAGCCTAGGTACCATCCTGAACTGAAGCGCCTCTGGTCAACTGCCCCGGCCGAGAACACTCAGACGAAATCGAACTATATCGTAAACGTTGAAAACTAAGTAATAACTAATGCCTAAACATAAATGTGGCACCACTAGACAGAGATGTGGGATGAACACTATTTGCCAAGTGTCAAGTTTTGAAAACAGAACATGAAATTGTTCTGAATAACAAGCGTTATTTCCGATTTAGTAGTCGATTGCAAATCATTGTTGGTTAAGTCGCTCACGATTCCCTTCTTTTATATCTCTCTTGAGGTGTTTTTTTTTTTAGTCGTGATGTTTAAGTAGCCTGAATGGTCAAGCGAGTAATACTGTATCGATTATGTACGTGAACAAGTGCTTGCGTAGTAGGTATTTTCCCCTAATAGTTATAATTTTATACATTACACTCTGACAAAAGAATCATTGACATATACATTCTGTTTAATTAATCAGGACCCTCTTTAAGATTTCAAAATTTCAATTAGGAAACAAAGTACCTCGGAGCTATCAATGGACTATAAATGAATGTGAGTGTAATTGTGGTAAACAGAAAAAGAAAAGGTTTTGCTCCATTTTTACTGAGTCAAGCAACTGAATAAATTCTACAACAATGTGCTATCACTGCTTTCACTCGTATCTCCTCTTTGTGTAACAGCGGCTATTTTGCAAACCACTGATTGTAGAGCTGCTTACTCAGCAGTAATGCTCAGTAGAGCGCTTATTCAGTTGACAATAGAGCTCCAATGCGAACCCCATGAAGGTTAAATACTGTACAAACGTCCAGTGACAATAAACTTTTGTCTAACCTATAATTGTCAACTGGGTTGAACCCCTTTTAAAGAATTCTTCTTCGATCAAAGCTCAACCCCCTCATAAATAAGTTATTTCCCAACATCGCAAGATGTACCTAATTAAGCCTTTCTTTCCTCAAAGCTAAGCCCTCTTTAACTTCCCCTATTTAAATAAACCTCTTTCCTAAGAGTCGTTTTACAAGATTTTTAACAAGTTTTCCAACTCGTAAACTATTTTTCTTAATTTACCTAAAAATTAATATTAATGTTTCTTTATAGCTGTTACATTAGCTTTCATTAGTGCATTGTAAAACTAATAAAAGCCAACCCGGAATATTCATAAATGCGAGGTGCCTTTAGCTTGACATCACCGCTTACACGATTGCAACGGCAGACTAGAGTGAGTTGAACAACGAACTGAGCATTTATTACGCTATAGGTATCTAAATTATGAATACAATTATTTATTTCCTTTCTGCGAAACAATTATTTTCAATACACGTTGGTATCAGTTAAAAGCATCTTTATGTATGAGCCTATTGGGGGTTTAAAAATCATCAACCTTCAGGACATAACCCCATGGGATTTCACAGTCCCAATGTTAATCTTATAGTCATTTTATTATTTATTAAGTAGGCTGATTGCAATGTAAGGTTTTTAGAAGTTCTGTACGATTACGAGATCCCCGTGCGGATAACGGGACAACTGCTACTATGTATAAAGATCAAATACGGTAGATCAATACTGTAGTATCTGCAAACTACTACACACATACTACATTAACACACATACCAACAAATAAATAAAGTATGATATCACAAGCCTTTATGGAAATAGGTTTGGTATGTTGTCCAAGTATGTGTTCGGCGGAACGTGGAAGTTCGTTCGGCGATCCGGTCGAGTAGATATAGAGTATCCGGAAGAATATATCCGGTAAGATAACCTGCGAGTACAGCAGAGGGTTCGTTTCGGGTTCAACAAACGGGTGAAGACAAGTTTTCTTTGGGGAGTAGAGCTCAGTGTTTGGTGAGTATAGCATTTCCCAGCCCTTGTATCATTCAGAAGGGACTGTTGACTAAAAGCATGAGTATTTGAGTAACTAACTGTTTAGTCTTCTGGATACTCTGTGTAGTCAATGCTAAAAGCCTATGAAGTCACCTATCGCGCAGCGGCAATTACAGAATAGCCGTGTTAGGTAATCTCCCAGTCTATTGTGCAATTTAACAATCGGTCCCACCAGACTAGGTACCGGCGCGGGTTTTTGTGCGAATGTGGGGCACACGCCTCGCTCCCGCAGGAACTGAGCATCGAGCGTTTTTGTTACATCGTCGGCAACACTGGGTGCACCCATAGAGAAGTGAGAATCCGAGGGATCTTCCTATGTTGCGCAAAATGGGTAAGGACAAAGGGGGTGAGCAAAACAGGGTGTCCACTACTTCTGTGGTGTCTTCCCTCAGCACAATATTCCACCGTAAAATACCTCTTATTCTTTTTCTGCGTTGTAACGTTCTTTCCATACATTGTTTAAATTTAAGGGTGTTCATACGATATACATACATACATTTTCAGCACGTTTTAAAATATATTAGCTTACCCATAATCGTTCCTCGGCTTACCCATAAACTTAATACAGTATTTAAAACATAGCCTATAAGTCAGACGCTATGAGTGTGATATGGATACCTAACGAGACGAAATTTGGTATTGCACTAAAATGGAAATTTAGCTCTTTAAGTGTTGGAAGATCGCACATATTCACGTTTAAAATTATAATTTAATCTCATGTAAATAACCAACAAGATTTGTCCTATAAAAACCATTGTAAACGAGTTACATGATACTTTTGTTATGACATAAGCCTACGTGCGTTGATACTGTTTACCCAATTGTTACTCTTATATTTATAGTTTATAGTTATGTTTATAGTTTATAGTTCTGCCAGTCCTAAATCAACAAATTTTGAATCCACTTACAATACGAATTTAGATCTGGCTGGAATCCGAGCTTAGCCTTCCGCGAACATCGATTTTGACTTTCCTTATTGGAAGTTAACCACATTGAATAAACTTTTTTCATTTGCTCTAAAATATGTTTGCCATATTACCATTGAGGTCTACCTATCTTCAACATGACTTTCTATGAAGAATTATAGGCTTTAAGGTTGTCCAGTTTTTGTTGTTAGATAGAAAGTATAGAAATTATAAAAATTAAGCAACTTCTTTACTATCAAATACAACTAGAAAAACTGTTCTCAACCATGATGATTCTACTTAAGTGGTAAATAAGAGGATTCTTCTTCAACATAGTGTAGCTGCTGATTTTCATTTCGGAGTATTTGGAGTATTTATTAATTAAAGATTTTTGGGAAAACGTGTAAACTTTTCAAAAGGATGAATGGTAATATTGTAATTTAAACTCAGAAACCAATCCAATAAAACATTGTTGTGGTTGCACAAAAATGACTATTTAGTGGAATTCAGTTTGGACCGAAAAGCTTACGAAACGTGACAGTAAGTGTTAATGTGTTTGTTTTACTAACGATCAACTGCATTTTACATCACTGGCGCAACTGAGGACTTTCACTGTGAAGTTAATGGTTGTGTTCTTATTTATATTATGTGCATGCATATAGTGTGCTTTTCAACACAACAACGCAGTTAAGGTACCCAGGTTGAGGTTTTTGGGGTGCTTACTATTGAAACCGCTGGAAAATTATAGACATTAACTTGATTTTTTACTCTGTAGCCCCGGTTATTAAAGGTTCTTTGTATTGCATCACTTCCGCAATTCGTAGCGACTACGACGTAAATTTAGTGTATGGTAACAAAGTAGGACTACGTAATCTTCGAGTCGGGAGAGCTTTTAGTAGCGATTTAAAACTTTTGCCTGTAAATAAATTGTTAGTAGGGCGTTAAAATTGTCGAAGTTGAGAAAGATGTGCATGCTGGGAACCTGGGAAATACGTGGTACTGTATTTGGACCTCGATATAACCCCCACTGATTTGGTTTGTAGATTTACAGAGTCTTGATTATTTAGTTTTAAAACTCTATAGTTTCAATTCAGAATCAGAATCTATCATCTTTATTGTGACAGTTAATACACTGTATAATAGCGTCATATGTGGTGGAACTTCTTTAAACTAAATCATCTTCTAAACTATTAACAAAATCTGAAGTCTACGAATTAGGAGGTCTTCGACCACCTTTCCTAAGCTATTCAATCAAGCTGTTCTATTAGTTCTTAACGGTTGTAATTGAATCAACTGTTCTAACTTAATCCATGAAACCTAAAGTTACGCAACAATAACCCAATTCCTTAAATCCGTGGCTAATCTAAAGTACCCGACTCGCTTTCTCTGTGAATAGTACACGCAAGGATCATGCAAGGACCACGAGCTATGCCGCTGTGATCTGGGACATATTATACTCCTATTACTCCTAGAAGTGACCGTCGACAATGCTACAGACTCACGAGAGAGAGTCCTTGTATTCAAGATGTCTGGAAAACGAACAAGAATAACTCCCCTGACTTTTCCAGGTTCTGAGACTATGTCCACTGTTGTCGTAAAACTTATATGCCTCTTATAACTGAAGTCAAGGACCCTGCTTTCATGACCGTTGAAGTTGATACAAATGCTCTCTCCAGTGAATTTACTTGTATATAGGGTTTTCCTTATTCCGGCCGTTTTCTCCCTGACTTCTCCCAAATTTATAGATTTTCCCGATTGCTTAACACTTACACAAAACGTTGTCTACTCACACGTAAGTGTAGGGTCCCAACTCGTCGAGGATGGGCTTGACATCGGCGTCCCCGCGGTTTAAGAACTCCTCCGCGTTGGTGACGTTGTAAATGTAGATCCTCATGACGGGGTGGACGGGGGGCTTCCGCCACAGGTCGAACACTTGTGACCCTGGCCTCAGTGTGATTTGCTGCAAACGAATACAAACAGTGATAAACAATGGGAAACTGGTAAGCGATAAAATCTTAAGGGTTTACTTTTATCCTTCTTCTATCTTGTATCAATGTCAGGAATAATTTCTAGAGGGTTTGACGCTTTTTAGGGACACCAGTCCACACTCACATCTCGCTAGCCTAACGGTTACGCTAGCCTCTTTCGGTGCAAGAGGTTACGGCTTCTATTCTCGGGATGCCCGCATAACTGAGATATTTGGACTTTTATCCTTTAAAAACGTTACAATACAAAATTACACTGGCGTAGACAATAAAAAAGCTCATACAGCAGTGTGCACCCCGGAAATGGAACCCGTGACCTTTTGAACCGAGATCCAAGACACTGATGGTTAGTGTTAGGGAGGAGACGGACACATCAAGTTGAAACGTATCATGTATCGAATCTCGCGGATCTTGTGACTGGATCTCCTCCTACAGTTTCGACCGCTACTTACTTTGTTGTTTAGTCGGGTGAGGGGATTTATATCCTAATGTCCAAAATACAACACTAAAAAGAAGGGTTAGAAGACCTCATAATTCTTTCTTCTTTCGTGACAGCACAATTGGCTTATTTTTCATAGGTGAAACTCAAGGAATCAAATAAAAAGTTTCACTTTATATTCTTAATGCCGGTTTACCTAATTGTTTAGTCGCATAGGCCAAATTAGCTTTCGTATGCAGTTGTTCCTGCAAGCCTAAGTTTCTTTCCTATGCAATTTTTATTTGTATAAGCCAATCTTGTGAATAATAGTAAACATGGGGAATTAACTATTTATTATTATTTATAATTTCGCTATTGTGAACAGAATACTCTCCTGACAATAAAAATAGAATCAAAAGTCCAGAGCTCTAGGAAATCATTTATCCCGTACATAACAATGTCAGACTATTATGTTACTTCATTCCATTATTTGCAAAAACATAATGTAGATCTGCCTACCTTTACCGGCAGTTAGGAGTGCTTTCTACATTAAGAGGCCATAAAACAGAGAGTCCCGGAAATGGTCCATGGTCAGCTGTTATTTGCTGAGGTTTATTTGACAGACTGCTTGACTTTCTCCGCCCTAGGATCGGCAGATTGCTACAGAAGCCGCATGAAAGTCGCGTTACTAATGTAAAGATCACGAGGTATTACTTCTGGATCAAAATCGAATCAATTCCAAGCTACAAATCTGAACTTATTATTTTTAGTTTATCGTTTGTTATTTTAATCACCTCATATCTGTCAAACAGACAAACTCATGTGAATATTTTTCTCGTTGCGAGTGCTTCTTAAAACTTACTTATACAAAACTATTCATCAGCATTAATTATTTACTTTAAATTATATTTTTCCCATTATAAAAAACTGCAATGTTTATAATTATTTGTTTAAGCAGTCACAGGTACACATTACTAAACTAATATAGTACGTTTCATAATTAATAGTGTCATTCAATTAAAACATTATGTAATAGGAGGAATTTAATTACTTAATAAATCAAATAAATTAGAATGATTTAATTGGGATGGAATTCTAGCCTAACAGTTAGCATCTTTGGCATCAGTGCAACACGGGTTCAATTCCCGCGGTGCCCACATGACTTTGAGAAGGGTGGACTGTTGTCCTCTAACAACATTATATACTAAATACCACTGGCGTAGACAAGCAGGAAAAAATCTATATTGTCAAGTGAAGAAGGAGTTGTCTTATTTACAAGATTGGATTATTTTCAAGAACATTAAAACATAAAAACAAATTCTACTATTGAATCTTTACTATTATGTTACATTACACACTTGGTTGAACTTATAAACAATTGGGAAATGTATTTCAGTTCTTGTATACGGTCTAACGGTCTAGCGATGGAGCATAAAGCTAAAACCACAGAGTCTAAAACAAATAGAAAATTAACCGCTTGACACAACAAGAGTGTGTTACCTCTCAGTTCAATCACGACCCTATTCAGTACTTCAGTAGTTCAGTACTTCGCAACCTTATTTGTCTTTAAAGTAATATATTCTATATATACCCTCCTACTCTACTTAAAAGCTTTACCTCAGAGAGACAAAGAGTCAGCAGAAGTCACTAAAATTACCAATATTACTAGATCACGAAATCACATAAACACCCATATAAGAAATCTTAAGTCTTATTTAAAGCTAACCAAATTCTCTGTTGGGATTTGAAATTGATTTTTTGATTTGTCTTATAGTTAAACACAAATAAAAGATACAAAAACCGTTTTTCCACTGGCTACATATTTTCAACGGATCACATTTTAGAAAAAGTTATTCTACGTTAAGGAAACTTACGCTTTTAGTTATTATAAAGGGTGATTAATTAACGTGAAATTAAATGTAAATTCCTTAAATTTGGATTATTGCCAATATTTTCTGCGCAGTCTCACATCCCCATTCTAAAACTCTCCCAAGGGCCCATGTGTGTTAAAACGGTGTGGAATTCGGCAAAAGAGGCAATGACCTCCCATTATATAAATTTATTTGATTTTATTTGATTTATTTATTACAACGGTTGCCAACATTTTACAATTTTTCAAATACATAGTGACAAGAGGCTCTCTCTCTCTCTCTCTCTCTCTCTCTATATATATATATATATATATGTATTTATTTATATATATTTATTTATATATATATATTAATGTATATATATATATATATATACACACACATTATTGGGCTCCACCCTAATAATTTGTAATTACAGTTTTGTACGCATGGATTCTATTGAGCATTTGATCAAAATATAACAATGGAAGTTTATTTGAAAACGGTGAAAACAGTCTGAAGGAAATAAAAAAATTGATTATGTAAGTCTAACAAGTGGTGCATGATACTAAACTAATGACAAGAGATAACAATGATATATCAGTACTTCAATTACATTAGTAAATGTAACAGGAATGCAATGATGTTCATGTGGTTGACAATAACAATAGCAACAAAAAATCTGACAGAATATAAAACAATAATACAAAACAACAATTACATGGAAATAATGTTATACATCGCAACAATGTCAACGAGCACAATAGAAAACGACAACAAAAAACAACACATCTAATCTTGTGAATTCTCACTGGCGTGGCCCTTTAAAGGCGCCACCTAATTCAAACATTTGCGAACATAAGGTAAACAATTTCATTGGTCTTGAGAATTTGTAGGTTCACCTGACGTAAGGAACACAACAATACAGCTACAATGCGTCAAAGTGCATAAGTAATATAATAGGTTTTTCAAAATTTAGACATT
Organism: Allygus modestus; assembly: GCA_963675035.1. Lineage (NCBI taxonomy): Eukaryota > Metazoa > Arthropoda > Insecta > Hemiptera > Cicadellidae > Allygus > Allygus modestus. The sequence goes on along the minus strand of OY776113.1, from coordinate 41,518,012 downwards.
TCGGGATCAATTTATACGACGACCCTTGTGGATTCATAATGGTTGTAAAGTTTTTTTCTAAGGATAATTAATGCAATTTTAAACTGAAATTGTATTCCAACTCTACGACCGAACAAAAGTGTAACCCTACAAAATCAATAGTAGGCCTAAAGATTTATTGACTAACCGACTTTTTGTAACATCAATCAAATATTCATTTTTCAACTGAACTTCTTATAGCGAGACCATTCGTGTACTAGATCATACCGTAATTGGGTTTCACGATAGTAGTAATAACGTATAATGTGTCGGTGCCAATTATGGGTACAGTTTTTTTTTTAAATATAAAAATAATAACACTTTCAAAATTATTGACATAATTACCTCGGTAAAGCATTTTAAATATTAGAAGAATAACTAATAACTGTTATAACATGAATGTACAGTATCATTGTAAGACATTTTACGAACATTTTCTTTTTAATGCGATTTAATCGTGACCAATATAAAATACCTCCAATTGATATTTTTCAATTGACGCACACGACTCAGAACGATCAGCTGCCTTGGCCTTCAAAAGGTTTTTGTGTAGTAAAACTAGTTTGTATGTTTTCCAGTCTGGATTTCTGTGTCAAGGGCATTCTCACCTTTCTTTAACAAGATGAACATTTACATCTTAGACCGAGATTTGTTTCGCCAGCTTTATATTAGGAAAACAAATATTTTTCATCCCGGTTTCATATAAAACAAATATAACCCAAAAAGAGGAAATTGAATAAAAAATCAGTATTGAATAATACGAGTATTTCCCGAAAGACACATAACTCCGTGCGTGCAACGAGGCTCGAGCACTGAATAGAAAAGTTCAGTCGGGAATGCGGTACGGAAGTCCTCGGAGGAAATAACACCATCAGCAGTCACGAACCCTGAGCATTCGCTGACTCAGGCCGGAGCGTCAGCACCAGCTGAGACACTCATAATATTGACATTACTCACTCCGAACCTTGAACTCTAGTTGGGTTTATCTAAAACACTTGTACGAAGGAGCCTTCGTACATAGACCAACCGAATTTACTGTGGATGACACGTCAAAATTAAAACTATAATTTATCTGATACAATTTAATGGTACATACATAAGATGTTTGTACAAATGAGTACTTGTAATTTGCAACTCCAACTATATCCAGCTTTTATTCTTTGACATGTTTCTTTCATAAAACCGGTACCAATAGTATCGACCAAATTATTTCAGGCGTAACTCGATTGGTGCGGCGGTCAAATCAAAGTGCAACCTAGCAAAATGGAGTGCAGTTTCAGAACTAAGGACATGTCGATTGGTACGGCTGGATCTGTCACGTCTGCCGTCGACGGTTCACGCCATCGGCACTATTGCATGAAGATTGTTAAAGGTATTTCTTCTAAGGGACCACAGAATATGATGTAGTTTCATGATGCTTGTTATTGCACAGTGCTGAATTTGTGAACTCCGCTTTTAACAAGTGAATAGTACTTTTTCTTTTTCTTCTTAAATTACTTGATAGTTTTATTTCGTCTCTAATCTTAGTAACCTCAGTAATAATAACCACAACACTATTATATAACAGGACGTGGTATTGCCTTCAAGCTCTAAAGCTGCATTATTTGTAGACTGACTTATTTAAAGAATAATAAATACTTACACTGTCTATGACTAGGTTGACCCACGATGTGAAGAAAACGGCTACCAGGACTCCAAAGAGGAGCATGAACAGGGCGACCACTATCACGAACCCTGGAACAAGCAAAGAATCACTGAGCGAGAAACCAAATAGATGGGAAAGTTTAAAATTATTTAAACTAAATTTTATTATTAAACAGTAAGGGTGGTGAGGATATTGACAAAGAACATCGACAAAGAAATGTTTTATAGATTTCAAGACGCAGTTGTTCTTATAAAGGTATTTTTAACTCCTCCACATACACCTCTTACCATCTCCAAGAGTGTAAAAGGAATTCCCTTGTTCATATATATTTCAAAAATTTACATATTTCCTCGAGCTTCAAGGTCATGGAAGGTCAAGGAATTATGGTGACGTTTCCCTGACGATGTCTCGAATCTCGAACCACCTCGGGTCTGCTATTAATAAAAATACTTGTTTTCCCAAGCATGAATTCCATTGTCCTAAACACGTTTTGTGATTTAATAGTTTAGATTTGAGTTCGTCCGTAAGGTACAACGCTCTATTTAAGATCGTTGGTTTTGCAATTAGCGGTATATTCACAGAACAATGTTTTAACAATCAAACTAAATGTTTGGCATTTAATCATCTTTAAACAGTGACCTAAACAGTGTCTGTTATAAGTGAGTAGGTTGTTAAAGTAGCACTAATTGTGTTTTGCTGTTGTTTACAATAAAAAGAATCTATTGTGTGAAGGTTTATCGAATAATAAATAACGTCGTCAAATTAATTAATGCGCTTTCCTTATTGTTGAGACACTACCAATTAGGCCTTTGCGAAGAGCCTTTCACCTGTGACGCGCCTTGGGGTTGGGTAACGAGTCAGTCTCTTGGTTTCAGCTAGACACAATTAACTTGGTCCGTGGGACTACAGGAAGTCAAATGACTGGGAACCTTATGGTCCTTAAGGCTGAAGCCCGCGGTTGACGAAAGGCTTAGTTTTAACTGTAGATTAAATTTTAAATTAATCTGCACGTAAATTGTAAACGTAGTTATGGAGTTTATGTATTCCATCTAAAATGAGGCTAGTTTGATAAAATGTCAGAAAGTATAATTATGTTTAATGTGTAAAAAACTGTCAGGATATACCTAAACTGTGCTTAATGAAGTGCTTAATGAATGCTTAATGAGTCTGAGGCGAAAACCTGAAAGATTTAACAATTACTGTCCCAATCCCTTGCTGTCAAAATACCTGCTGTGTGAACCTCAATCCGCTGACCGTATTAGTATCTTGGGATTCCTCATACAGGAAACAATTTAACATGTAGTAGAATCAGAAGAATCCCAGATATCTATTATGAGTTTCCTTAATCCACAAATCATCGACAACCTACAAAGGTTTTTCTCCAGTCAATGCATCCGGCAGCAACTCTGTTTAACATATAGTAGATTCCGAAGAGGGCTACCCAGATATCTGTTATGAGTTTCATTAATCCACAAATCATCGACAACCTACAAAGGTTTTTCTCCTGTCAATGCATCCGGCAGCATCTCTGTTTAACATATAGTAGATTCCGAAGAGGGCTACCCAGATATCTGTTATGAGTTTCCTTAATCCACAAATCATCGACAACCTACAAAGGTTTTTCTCCAGTCAATGCATCCGGCAGCATCTCTGTTTAACATATAGTAGATTCCGAAGAGGGCTACCCAGATATCTGTAATGAGTTTCCTTAATCCTACAAATCACCCACAACCTACAAAGGTGTTTCTCCTGTCAGAGCACCAGGCAGCATCTCTGGGGGGGGGGGGGGCTCGGAGGCCAAGGCCGCACAAATTGCTCCCCAGATTGGTGCTATCCCGCACAGCCGCACAGTCCTACAGGCACGTACTGCTTGAGAGTGGGAGGAAAGATTTGACTATGATCATCTCTTTATCTATTCTTATTTTTCGTTTTATAAAATTGGTAAATTTTAACAACAGTTGCAAGCAAACTAAATGTTGGTATTTGTAGTCTACCTTCATTGATTAATAATAACAAGTGTTATAACCGAGATTCACTAGGACCTAAATACATAATGTGTTTTTTGGGTTTGAGGACGTCTTAAGTCGTACCTTTTGTCAGATGGATTTTCTCACTCCGGATGGTTGGTCCTTGGCATATTTTTACTTTCCGGAATACTTATCAGTCCTAACATGCCACTTTTTTTCCATTTCGAATTAATTAACTTCGCCTTTCAATCTTTAAATATCCGTAATATGTTTAAGGGTTCGAAATTCACGATTGGAAAACATTTTACCTATAAGGAAGTTCGTTTGATAAACCTACTCGCTCTTTTTAAGTTTTGTCAAATTCGATAACTAAGTCAACGCAAAAAACGCTCAGAAACCCGTTTTATTATTGTATTTATTGGGAAAATAGAGATATATTGACGGCTTAAAGAGTGTGTTGAGGGTTCCATCTTGAAATCATCTTAGAAGCTATATCAAAACGTGTTCTTTCTATTACCACAGAAAACATCGCCATAATCATCCAAGGAACCACGATGTTTGACATTTCTCCGTGTCAATATGAAATATAAACTCGTTCACAAAGAATAGTCCATAGAGAAAAAGAATGTGGATCCGATCACTGCTTCCTTATCGCACTTTCCTTCCTCTGAGCCATGGAGTAATAATGGGCTTACGTAATCTGTGATGCTCCAGCGAGGACCAATGAGACACTAGCTATAGTATATGTTGCGTGGAGAAACGCCATCGACCATCAAACAATGGGATATTTTAAGCGAGCACAGCGATATATTCTGTGCTCTCTGGATATTTTTATTCGGAAACGATCCATTTATACATAACACTTAAAAATATTCTTGGGAATAATTGCCAACAACTTAATATCATTAAAGTCTAAAACATTTCTGACAAATGCTGACGATAACAATTTTATTTATAACATTTAGGTTTAAATTATTATTATATTAGTTTTAATTCACCCTCTTCAGATAGTAGTAAACTAAGTAGTGAATTTATTAATCTACTTAAGTGTCATGTGTATACACTTTTTTAAACGGCAGAGAGCGATAAGTTCTATAACGATGAGACCTACACTTTATCAGCATCACGATATAAACAATATCAGATTTTACACTTTTTGGCTCTACTCAATGAAATAAACTGACTGGAATCTAAATGTAACTAATAACCTAAAATCGAGTAGCTGTTGTGTTTAAAATTTTATTTATAAGAAAATTAAAAAAATGTGTAGATACACTGTAATATCTGCGCTTTTAGGAGCACTAAAATGGGTTTACAGGTATTTCACGTCTTAGTCAAATAAATAAATAGAATTGTAATGCCATTCAAGTTACGAACATTCAAGTGAATAGATTGATTTGGTCTAATACAAACCGTTTGCTAGCATTTATAATACAAAGTGTTTCAGAACACTTTATCATTACTTCAGGAAGTTGTTTCTTATGTCCAAACAAACTAAAATGGCATGTAAACATGTAGTCTATTTTTATCCGTTTTCCGGATGCGTGTCAGTATGAATTATTTACTAAATACTTCAAATCTTATAAACCACTTGAGATATTGACTTGAAACTTAGTACTTGTATTAGGCCTATTTTTGTCTAAGGCTAAATTTTGGTATTGAATTTGTATTTTCACCTTTCAACGTTTCAATTTTGTAAAGCCTAATGTTCTAAAAACGGAAAAATTGAAAAAAAAAATATTTGGGTATTGTATACAAGAAAAATACTTGTATGCCAAAGAGGTGATAAACATTTGTTTGATCACTCAAGTACTAGCTAAGTAATTGAATTTTTTTACTGAGTACGCTACGTTTTAAAATGTACACCCAATTAGCAAGATAAACTTCTTACAAACTGTAAATACTCACCTATTTATTCAGTGATTATTAAAGTTATTATAACATATTTTCATTAAATATTTTATGTATCCAAACAATGTTTTCTAAATTTGCTGTTATTAAGATATTATGCATAACAAATTTAAATTATTGCCATTTTGAAACGCTAAAAGCTGAAAATGTTAAATTTAATACCAAATAAGCCTTAAACAAGAATAATACATTTGCCATGTTCCATGTACTGTCAACTGGTTCATAAGATATAACGTAGGCATATTTTTTAAATATTCATGAGGAAATAAAAATGGAAGACAGAGCGAGGTGGGCCTATATTGTTATTTTAAATTTTTCGTTATTTTGTGACCAGAGGAACTACTTCTGCTTAAGACTGAGCAACTGAAACTTCTGTCAGAGAGTTCTGAAAACCCTACATACCATGTGTTTTCATAGGGAAAACAGAAACTATTTTTACTCAGTTTTTAAAATCTCCCAGTTATTGAAGGTTTATAGGTTGTATGCGCCACTGTTTGTAACATCACCATACAATTTTAAATGTTTTTCGTACTTTTATATAAATATAAATATTTTTTAATTGTGAGCATAAATGTGTCAAATATCAGAAGCAAAATGTTGGATTTCCCATTAAAGTACCCAATCTACATTTTATTTCAAAGCTCTTTGCGTCATTATAAAATACGGATTTAAATTATCGATAATTACTCCATATTTGCATTTCTAAATAATCAATTTCTGAAGGAGAGATCCTTCGGAAGCCCTCAATAAGAGCTTCCGCCACACGTCCGTCCGTCCGCCTTCGGTTCCTACCATGACCTCATTTTTTGACTTGTTACTTTATTGGGGCAAGGGAAATTAACAGAATCGAATCACCTAAACCTAAATTTATCTAAATTTTGATATAAACTAATTTTCCGATTATTTTGGTTTTATCAAAATATACTTAGTACCGGTACTACAATGTGAAAACCGGAATGAATATAATAATTTTAAACTGAAACATTTTGTGATCAAATATGGATGATTAGTTTTTACGAATAAATATTTGTAACAATCTAATTTTTGCACTAGTTTATTGCTAATAATCTACAACCAAAGCTATCATGATTTCGGATTAACCACCAACACTTATCCAACATTCGCAAGTTTAACTACGATTTTGAATACAATTATTCTAACGGTCAATTCATTGTTAAATTTTAAAACGGTTATCAATAAAAATGTTTAAGGGAAACTAAATCTAGTTTTAAAATGACAACGACATGTACTCTTTGACTGACTGTACCTACCTCAAAAGTTTCGTAAAATACGATAACAGCACTTAATGAGTTAAAGCGCTAAACAAATTCCAACAATAGACAGTACTTGTAAGTCAATATACCAAATTTGTTGGTTTAATGATACACTTAATGTGAACAATTCAATAAAACAATTTAAATTTGACCAATGAAAACAATTTCAGACAAATTTTAAAATCTATTATTAGAAACTCTTTTCACACCAGTTTGAGTGATGAGTTGTTTTTTGTTTACAATTTAATTTCTACTGTGGTTCTTCACATTAGATTTCATCGAAATCGCAGTAATATTAATGTCAATTAAAATTTAATTTCCATTCACAAGAACAGCGCAAACAAATTTTTTCACTGACAAACCTCGATGTTTAATTCTTTTCACTCACACAATCATATTTCACTTCACCACGCATTTCGCAATATAAAAGGGCCTTAAACATGTTTGCGTTTATTTACAAAAAAAAAAAAAACAACTGCAACATACTTTGAGTCAGTTTTCGAGAAAAACAAATAGAATCCTACATAAACATTCGTACCATATGTTTTAGGAATAACAATAACAAATTTATTCAATTCCCAAAATTGTAGAAGTTAAAAAATTGAAATTAACATTCTAAGGACAAGCTTGTCATATTTTCATTAAGATGAGTAGAAACCGAAATACTGTATCTGAATGGCAGTTACATCCTGTTAGTACGAGTGGTGAATATACCAGTCTGTTAGCTGTGAGTCGCAGTATAACGAGGCAAGGGTTTCCACGTATCATGCAATCACGAGGCAATCGAGGATGAAGAAGGAAGTAAAAAATGATAACTAGCAGGGTCGACCTGTCCCGCCAAGGACAAGGGCGGCGGGTCCGGAGGCATGCGGGAATTAGGAGTCTTTTTCCGTAATAAAAATCTGTTGATGTACTTTTTACTCCATTCACACACCATCAAGTTGATTCCGCCCGTACTTTTAAGTATTTCAAGTAACGATTAAAACCTTGATGTTAAACTATGTACAGTAATGTTCACTATTTAACCTTGATTTTGTACATATTTGTAGTAGTCGCATCAAACCAAGGAGGTGTACTGGTAATACTGGAGCACTGCTTAACAATATGCATTGAAAAAACATGCCGGTGATTTTGTGAGGTTGGTGACTGGTGAGGCAAATTTATCATTCTTTGTACTGCAGTAACGGGTTGTTCGATTATTCAAAGTGAACTTATTAATTGATTCAAATCACTGGAATAAAAAAGTAATACAAATTGGAACATATTAATTTTGTTTGTTTGAATTACGTATCTGTTATTGTCGTGAAATATGATAAAATGTACATAAAATAACAAATAAAAGATTATTAATTTTTCAAATTATGAAAAATTCTTTCTTTTGATTCACTTTGACTCGATTTCAGCGAATAGTTATTTTCCTCGCCAAAACACGGCAGCGAACAGCTTTCAATTGTGTTTATTCGTGTTTTCTCCAGTATTACCGATAGACTTCCTTTTATCAAACAAAACCTCCAACCCTCTAAAATATTTGTATAAATACATCCGAGATCAGGACTCGTCTATATGAGCCCTCAAATATCCAATGATGTATTCTATCATATGAAAAATCTATATATGAATAAAGTGATCCCAAACAGATTAAGATTCTCGTCATAGCATGCAGCATATATTTTTTTTAAGCGGCATTATCTTTTTTAACATCGATATTGGTGGTTTTTGTATGTTTTTTATGTATATTTTTATCCTTAGCCTATTTGACTTCACGTAGTTACGACACGAACTGGAAAGGTGAGAAAATGGTTTGGTAAGCACAAATTCAAAACCTATGACCATTCGCATCTAACACACTAACTACAAATACATCAAACACCAACTATCCACAATCTACATTCCATCAACTTTTCTCATCCATCAAAAGTATCCACCAACCATATCCGGTAGCATCCGAGGACATAAATTTGCAATACGATACCTGCCAGTCCTCGTCCTCGTATCGGCCCGACCCCAACCACGGTCGCCTCCACCTATGGTCATCCCGGTCTGATTCATTAGACAATGAGGTGTCAGTGATTACTGATGCCACGAAGGCCCCATTCGTCATGTATGAGTCGCAACTTATCGCGAGTTCGTGGTTAGCCGAAGAATCTGTGGTTAACAATCTACTGTGTCTGTGGAAAACGTTGCTCAACGTAGTGTCATTGATTTCTGCGTACAATATTATTCTTAGCTTACCGTTTAATCGAGTGTTATCAGCAGTAAGTTGACGGACGCGAGCAGGCTACATTAGATAAGGAATTTACAAGTCAGCAGAAAACGATTAGTTCAGTCTTTGTTTAGAATGAGAATAAACACTATTAGAAACCTTCGGACACATACTTCAACATGTTGAACAACATTAAACCTCTACTAATCACTAGATATATGTCTGTTTACCTGATGCACTTGATTTACCCATTAGCTGTTTGATTGCTGTGCTGTTTTCGCTTATTCCTCGGTCACCTTTCTTTCTTCGTTGTTCGCTAATGCCTTTTTATTTTAATGGAGCGCGTGATACATCAAGTACCCTCTCTACAGAGTCAATTTGTTTCTTATTTGTCATCAAACTAATTTTGTTCCGCAACTCCCTGTCGTAGAAAAATTTATTACGGATTTTCTACTTTTTAATGTTATTAAATTAATTCCGACAATACGAAATAACGCTTTAAAAAGCCAAATAACTCATCTGATCACCGATTATATGCGGATGATATAAAGTTGTTAAGGGCAAGCCAGGGAAGCCACTAAATTCAATTAAAATTTGTAACAATTAAAACAATTTAGATCTTTATTCACTTATTTCAAAGACTTTACGAAAAACGGTAAAAATCTCAGTGTATTTTATAGTCCATAGGTCTAAGAAGCCATCTTTTCTTCGTATACGTAGAATTGTAAGAAGAAAAGATTCAAAACTTAGAAAATAACTCGATTAAATTCGCAAACATAGTTTCAAGTGTGAAATTTGACATTACTCGATAAATAAAACACTGTACTTTCAAGTTACTGCGCATAACCAGGGATCACTAATGCAGGAGAATACCAAGCGGTGTGAGTCAATTTTGTATTTATTGCACAAAACTATTTGTTATTTGTGTATTAAGAACATAAAGTATAGACACTTTTTCCTACAACTCCAATTTTGGATTTTGGACTCTATGTTTTGTGGATTTTGGATTTTAAATATAAGTTGATCATATTGTTTTTTTGTTATGTGGTTTTCATTCATTCATTGTTTCGATTACACATAGCAAACAAAAATTCACTTTCATACTTTTTGTCTGAATCCTAGATATTTAGGTTACAAACACTGAATCACTTAACTCGGTCCAAAGCAACAATCAATCAGCTATTTATTACTTCAACGAGCGGTAAAGTAATACAGTGAGCGAAAGAGACTTTTTTCGCACGCAAAACACTTCAGGCGCGGTTGTAGGAACAATTTATTTTACAGATGTTGGTACTAGTACCTGTGTTATTTGCGTTATTGTTAGGGATGTATTTTCTTAGACTTTTACAGGCTAATGGTTTACATGTTCTTGTAACGCCTCCGTCGTCGCGTCGTCGGCGTAAGAGAGATGTTTTCCTTGACAGGACCTCGGTATTCCCCGTATTGTATGCAAACCACTGGCGTTCCAGCAACCGTCAAGCAGTATAATATGTACATAGCATTAATGCTTCATCGGGCTCGTCCATAGGAGCACTGAACCACTGAACGGCGCGGCGAAGACAGTACACGTCCATTTGGCTAGTTATATTGCTTTATAACTCTACTTTTATGTTTTAATTTAATTCATCGTCTGCAGTAAATTTAGTTGAGTTAAAAGCAGCAATTATATTCTCATAATGTGGTCATTTTATAAGGAGATCATGGCAGTAGGCTTTGAAATGAGAAATAACTTATTAAATTAATTAAACTCAGTTAAAAATAAATTTAATTCGTGATGAATTTAATTCTTGATAAAATAAAATATCCTTGAATAGTAACATCATTGTTTTGTTTTCAATTTATCATCCTTTAATTTGACACACAAGTTTGGTGCCAATCGAGGGGTACCTTAATACCTTAATATCCTCTTTAATGCATCCTTTTTGGGATTTGAAATCCTCCACCATCCAAGGCTCTGCTTCTTGGACCCTCAAAGTCTCAATGTTCAACTTGCGGGATTTTTTTATTTTCACGGGTGATTACTTAAATATAATTTATCCTTTACAACGACATTACCTTAATAAACATTTTTTTAAACACTGGTTCGTTCGCTTCCAATTTCTTAAATATAAACTAATGTTGGCGATATACAAGATGTCACGAAAATACGTAGCGTGCTCTGCAGAACCGAATTCTACATAAAAAGAACAAGTCTAAAATGTAAAGTAACATTTTTTTCGATTTCGGCTTAGTTTAGCCTTAAGCCGCCATTTTGTATTTTTTTATAATTAATATTTCAAAAAACCCTTGGAGATATTTTTATGAAACTTTTGGTATTCACTTTAAGCTTTTTGTTATTAACATTTTCCAAAAATGTTTTTTATTAAACTTATAAAATTTCAAAATGGCGGCCATTTAAAGATTTCAAAGTCAAATTCCATGAAAACTAGTAGCTAAAACAAAATGTTACAAGTCATCAAATTTAAAGCACTTTTTAATCCAAATCCAATGACATATTCATTGTAAAAATCGATTAATATATAAAAAGGTTTTGGTAGTTTTTAACAATAAATTTAAAAATTCCAGCCATTTAAAAATCTAAAAGTCAAAAAGTCCATGAAAACTAGCAACTAAAACTAAATTTTACAAGACATCAAGACATCAAATTTAAAGCACTTGTAATTAGATGGTCTAATGCACTAGGGAATTGGACTTTGAAATTTTTAAATGGCTGCCATTTTAACATTTATTATTAAAAATTACTAAAACTTTTGTATTTATTAATCGATATTTTATTTTTCGATTTGTCAAGGTGTCCATAGATTTGGATTAAGAAGTGCTTTAAAGTTTATGCCTTGTAAAAGTTTGTTTTAGTTTTCATGAAACGTGACTTTGAAATCTTTAAATGGCGGCCATTTTTAAATGTTATAAGTTTGAAAAAATTTGGACAATTTTAATAAAAAAACCTTAAGTTTATACCAATTTTCATAGAAATATTTCCAAGTGTTTTTGAGTTATTAATTATTTATAAAAAAATGACGGATTACGGCTAAACTAAGCCGTAATCGAAAAAATTTTACTTTGCATTTTCGACCTGTTTTATACGTAGAATCCGGTTCTGCATAGCACGCTACGTATTTTTGTGACACCCTATATATTTTATTAGGTTCTTATAAAATCAAAATCTATATTATATTTGTAAAGCTGAACTTCAAATTATATTGCGTTCCAAAAATCTTCTAGTGGAATAAAATAATATTTTGATATACAAAGATCTTGTGTACGAGTACATATGTCTTGTATTCGAGTACAATTTGTTGTATGCATCTAAATCGGAAATCTAAAACATGTATAATCGTACGTTGGAGACACTATTGTCTGAAAATTGGAGACCTATCTTTTATCAACATTATAATCATGTTCACAAACCCGTAAGGACATTTGATTATTTTTAAACTCTGCTGCTTCATCTTGGCTTTTAACTACATTAACCTTGAAAGCACCATGACTTTGGAATATGCACATATGGCAAACAAGTCGCTGCAGGTACCTGTACTATGATTTGCAGAATAGCCAACCAGTCATTTTCGTGGCCAGCGACCGTGGATTGGCGAACCTGCGTTTATCGCACATGTAATTAAAATCACATTAGTGTAGAAACCAGAGAAAACATCGCCCACAGATTATCCTGACTATCTTTGTGAGGGTAAAAAACTACGCCACAATTATTCTGTTTGTTAAAAACTAAAACATGTTGATAATGGACCTATCTTTATTACCATTGTTATAATAATGTTTACTATCATAAAATAAATTCTGCCGTTTTAAAATTTACTGCCGGTGTAATTTGTAATTGAATATTTTTTCCGGCATCAGTAAACAGTGTTTATTTTTGTCTTTTTATGGAAAGTTTCAAGAATTGAAGTTTTCAAACATCAAGTGGGCTCAAATTTTAAAACAATATAATTAATAAAAGGTACTATTTACAGTAATTGCTCCCAAATTCATCAATAAAACATTAATTTCCAGGAAGTAACGTCTTACTATCAATTCCCTCTTGAATTTATCAATTACTTAATTATTACGAAATAGCCCAACCGTATCGGCTATCGAGTATGAACAAAGTTGTACTGAACTTAACACAGCTATATTAAAAACTGGTTTTGACTTGGACATAATTTTTGGCTTGCGCAAATGAACATGCACTAAATAATAATTTAAACAAATTGATTTCGAAGAAACGAGTCTGCGATAAATTACTGTATAGTTGAATGTAGTTATACGCATACGAAATTGTTTTAGTAGTTCGCTTCATATTTGATCAGATAAAAAACGTTACCTTAACTTAAATCGTACGTCACATTATGTATGTGTGTCTAGTCCAGAATAAGACAAACCTATGTGTAATGTTTCTTCCTTATCAATTGAAAATTTTACATTGGTTTCGTCAAATATATGAAAAGTTATTCACATCCAGTAGTTTGCACAGAAATATACCTAGATTTCCGAGTTTATTATGGCTCTTTTAATAATAAAAATGGTTTGGAATAAGTAGGGAGTAGTAAATGAAAAATATGCTACCTGAAAAAAGTACCTAAACGGAATTAAAACGAGTTCGCACGCAGCACGCTGACGTGAGGGAAGTGAATTTCCAAATAAAAACTTTTAAAACTCAAAATCAGTGTAGAAACATACATTTGTCCAATTTTTATTGAAATCTGAAAACATTGATTTTTTGGCTGTTCTGATACTCCTGGTTTCATTTACTTGCAAAGCTGGGAATATAATTTTGCCCAATATAAGGTTAGGAGAAGGTCCAGAGAGGCTTGCAAGTAGGTGTGAGGTTGCTGGGGATGATAAAAGTACTCTAACAAAGGAATAACAGGCTTTTCTCGTGTAAAACCCCCATAAGACAACGTACTGTATTTAGTCAATACACATTTTCTTTAATAACTCAGTAAATATTTATGCTAGAATGACGAGAGAGGGCTTAAAACTTTCGCCTCTCTAATTCCCATCTTTTTACATGCATTTATTTTACATCTGGGGCTTTTATGACCATTTTTGGGCCCAAAAACTCGAAATTTGAAAGATTAATCCCCCAAAAAAGGGGTTTAGAGTTTTCCGATTGTTTTGCCCAACGAACTTGTCCAACTGATTACAGAAAGGAACGTCCCTACCAAATTTGAAGTAAATCGGACAAAAATTGCGACCGCTAGAGTGCAAACACACATATATATATATATATATATATATATATATATATATATATATATATATACATATATATATATATAAAATTTTGAACGACCCCCCAAAACGGGTTCAGGGGGTCACGTTAGGAACTTCTATGGTGGTCCCGGGCTTAAGTTTCACCGTGCGGGTCATGATAATAGTTCACTTTCCATAGGAAATTCACTAATAATATTAAAAACTGGTCAGCTTAAAACTAATAATATTTACAAGATTACTGAATACCTTGAGTTTTCAGTATTTTCCAAGATTACAATACTGAGCCGACTTCTAGGTAGATCTATCAACCAGTTAGTATTTATAATATGTTTTTGTGCCAAAACATTGTCTATAGAAGGCGTTTTACCATAAGTGTGAATCTTGATTTTTCTGAATGCCTTATTTTAAAATACGCCTTCTTGCCATGGAAAATAATTTAATGCAACTCGATACGTACTAAAATCATTGTAACTACAATGGCTCCCCAAAATATCTCAAAAATCATTTTGCAGACCGATGCCTTATGGTGTGACGCCCTAGATATTATCTAACGTGGATAAAACCTTCACACCGTCGGATTATGAAGTCTTATCCCATCAACCAGCGCCTTTGATGACGAAACAAAGGTCAAAGTCAGGTGTAACCCTTCATCACCCTATTGTGCGTCCACACTGTACTGGCGCAGAACCCCAATAACTACACTACTTATGAAATAGTCTCAAGACCTTTCTCAACCGCGAGGATTAGCACACAATGGTGACGATTGTCGAGGTGCAGGGCTAACCTACATTGCTGTGTCGACTATCCCAAACTGCCGCGTCAATTGTTTAACGCTAAGAACATTTAATACTGAGATTAAGTTATTGAAAGCTCTATGAACAATTATGAGATGGCTCCACAATGTTAGGAGGCTTTCAGAAGCCAGGATTATGTATTGATCTTATTTCAAAGGTTTACAAATTATAATGAGAAGGAAAATTGACTTGCCCATATCGGTTAGAAAAGTAACTGACTATGGCTATATCGGTTAGCAAAGCTTAAAATAAATTTGGGGCGACACAAATTTTTGCTAAAACGACATAAATTTAAGATCAATTCAATTACAAAAGGTGCAAACAAGTTTTCTTTTCCAATGTGCCAAAATAACTATAGCTTACCATTTTTAAGCCGCGTTCTAATGTTATGGCCGGCCAGCACGCGGTGTGCGGTTGTCGTTGTCGGCGGCCCCGACGGTAGGCGTATTTTCACCTCTTTCACTGCCACGGTTGCTCAATATGTTACTCCTCCACCTCTGTCTAACTCGGTAGGCGCTGGGCACCCAAGACCCAACACGTACAGCTGAGTAACCAGATAAGACACGAAGCTGAAACGGGCCGCTCATTTTCCGGGCGTTTGGGGTTTTGAAATCCCCCATCGCAGAGTACAACCAATTACAGCCTCAGAACATGGGCAAAACATTGGTATTTATTTATTATTGATTTACTGTTACTTCTAATTAAAACAAAACTAAAAGTTTCTGAAGAAAAGTCAAAGTGTTTTCTTACTTAATAGTAATTCCCAAGAATTTATCTGGATTTACTTCACTTTCCATATTAATAGGAACCAATATATAACTCTGTATAGACTAATAAAAACGTCACTGTTTTTTGTTTGTTTTCATCTGAGTAGCCTATAATCCTGTATTGCGTGATGTATTTTTTCCTATAAAATATTTAAATCAGACAAAAGCTTGAAATGAAAGTTTTTATTACCAGAAAATGGACAAATACAAGTATAGTGTAAGAAAACGATCTCGACTTGACAGAACTAATTTTGAATTGGACCTGTTTTACTAACAAAGTCAAACTGACACAAGGAAGGAAGATAATCCCAAATAGATATTGACTGGGAAAACTCCCAATGGTTCTGAGTATACCCACCCAGGCCTATCTAGACTTTTAATATTAATTTGTTTAGCATCTGAATCACTGTAAGCGGGATAAAATCAAATAACCCATCCATCGACATCGCAGACAACATAGCCACACAGAAGCCAACAAAAACAGTGTTATGTGTGATACAAGTTGTCGAGCTTTTCTATTTCAGAGTAAACATCGGTAAAACAAACATTTTTAAAAAAGGAGAACAACTTTGGCTTTATGAGATTTATATTTATACTCACTCATAATAATATATATTTACAAATTGAGAATTTAGGGAATCTATTCAAATATAGGGAGAAATAAATCCGTTTAATAGTTGTGTAACGATGGTTCGTCTTTCGCGCAAACTTCCCGTTGTTTTCGGGGTCAGCAGGACAGCGAGTACCAGCATCGATGGGTCACCCGCATCCTGAGTTTGCTGATAACCAGAAATGGGGATTCCGTTGTTGCAAATCTGTAATTTCATTGAGGCTAATGGTGGTATCTAGTAAACTCATCGCCTTATAGGCAGTCAAATCGTACATAAAAAGAGGCTAAAATCGCAAAGCGTGATGTATTTCTGTACTTTTAATATGTTGTTGGGACCAGTTAGCGTAATTCAAAACCAAGTTTGCAGCTTCGGAAACCCTGTGCTCCCTGCGTAACAAGTAAAAAAATACAAAATGTATGGACTTTTTTTAATGTTTGGATTATAACTTATTAACAGTGCATTTTTCTTAACTCTACTCAACTGTAATAATTAAAGTACGTAAAATGTCCAACAATTTAAGCATAATTTCATAATTGTATGTAAAATAGGTTTTGAGCTATGATTTTTCAAATATTACATTTTTTGAAACTAATTAGCAAAATTTACATTTTTCTGGTTTCGACCCCAAAAAATGTGTAATAATACCCATATTACAGCAGAATTCTAAAAAAACAGATTTTTAAGTAAATTCTATTGGCTTTCGTTTTATCACAAAGCTAAGTCTGTACTTCCAACACTTTTTTGAAAACTTTATTAGGTGCCTTCAGTGTCTAAAAAGCCAAAATACTGATCATTAGGATGTTTTGTTAAGAATTTACCTTTAACCTTAAATATGTTTTTTTATTTCGTTTTCATCGTCCATTGGTTGGGGAAAGTGATTTAAACTCATTAAATAAAAAAATACCCCGTAGCAGCAAACCTGCGTACTCAACGAATTTCCAATGCATAAATTTGTATTTTAATACCACATACCAAGTTTCATCAATATACATTCGTAAATAAACTATTTATGACATTTTAATTATTCTCCATAAGAATAACATGGTGGTTGAGCATGCAGGTTTGCTGAAGTAAGGAACACAAAAAATTGGTTTTTACACAAGTATCAATATACCTCAACTAGTTAAAACCTAATATCAAGTTTTATTGATTTTATGTTCATATTTGACGGAGATAACATTTTACTTACTCTCCATAAGAATAACATGAGGGCTGAGTATGCAGGTTTGCTGCTACGGGAACTATCGGCAAAAACGTCTTTTTTGTGCAAATATCAATAGACCAGAACAATATGAAGCAATATACCAAGTTTCGTCAGGATAAGTTGATAAATAAGCGAGATATACAATTTGTCTTATCATCCATAAGAAAAACATTGGACAACGTACTGTGTTTAGCACTTTCAATATCTCTGTAACCAATTGACGTAGAGCAATTATCAAAACACCAAATTGTTTGTTATTTTAAGCTGAATTCAATGGTGAAAAATAAAATTTGATTTACTAAAATATTATATTTGAAAAACTCAAAAAGCCCATTTTCTGGTCCAAAACCCCCCAAAATACCCCTTTGGATGGAGCGATCTGTCTGGTTTTCGAACTTAAAGTCATAAATGTTGTTTACATTTTGTACCAAATTTCATCAAAATCGGTTAATTTTTACGAGAGTTATCGCACCCACGGACACACATATATATATAAAAATACAGTTTTGAACGGATAGTGTTTTTGGCATCTGGGGACCTCAAAACGAAAAGTTACCATGGTCCCGGGCCTAGGTCTTACCATGCCGACTACGGTAATAGCTTCTTCCCTATAGGGGAAATTCGCTAAAACTGGATATTCATAAATTATTATTTTTATAGTTTTCAAAAAGGTTTTGGAGGTACAGACTTAGCTTTGTGATAAAACGAAAGCCAATAGAATTTACTTCAAAAACAGTTTTTAAGAATTCTGCCGTTTTTTTGGGTCAAAACCAGAAAAAATGTAAATTTTGCTAATTAGTTAAAAAAATTATTAATATTTGAAAAATCATAGCTTGAAAACTATTTTACATAAAAATATGAAATCATGCTTAAATTGTTGGACATTTTACGTACTTTAATTATTACATTGAGTAGTGTTAAGAAAAATTCACTGTTAATAAGTTATAAGCCAAAAATTAAAAAGTCCATACATTTATAGTTTTTAAAGGGAGCACAAATTTAAGGGGAGCATAAAATTAAGCAGAGAGCGCAGGGGTTTTGAAGCTGTAAACTTGGTTTTGAATTACGCTAACTGGTCCCAATAACATATTAAAAAGACAAAAATATATCACGCTTTGCAGTTTTAATCCAATTTTACTGGCCTACTAAGCAATCCAGGGTTGTTACTATGCGTGAACAATTATTTCACTCCTATGTCCCAGGATTTTAACTTCCACAGTACCTTCACGTTCGCAAGTATGTTTAGCCTCAACTCAAGGACCCCTGTGCCGGTGTTGCCCCTGGGACGTAGGGGCGAAACTATTGTCTAATTGTCACGCTTAGGACCAACCGTGGGTTCAATAAGACCTAGAATGTTACTAGATACCCTGGAACTCCACACTTAACAATCTTCAACCTCGATTGTTGAAGATCTGTTTACCGTCATTTTTTGTTATTTCAAATGCAATTTGCGTTTTGTATAAGAAAATATCAAACTGTATACGTATGACGTTCAACACAAGAAATTAAGATCAACTTACCATAAATGTGGTATCGATAACATATTATGTCGAGTAGGCTAGTGAGTAAGCTAAATTGTGTAATTCGATCTCTTAGTTACAGCAGATCTGATTAGAATCTTGTGCACTATTTCCATATTAAAAATTTGTAATAGGAACAGGGATTATTTGGTGTTTATTATTTAGTCGGACACCCTTGTGACGTTTGCCGTTATATGAATTTGTAAACATCGCCTGAAATGAGAAGTATTCACTACAATTTTAACAACATATAAACAGGAGGTGGAGCGATATTTTTAACAATGCGAGTATTTTCACAACGGTTTTAAGGTGCTTTTATGTTGTCTTGTGCTTGATTGTTATTCTCGTGCAATCCAACTGTTAATCCAATTTAAAATATTAAAATATTTATAAGCAACGAAAACTGCAATCAGAGGGTACAATAAAGACTGAATTTAAGGGTGAGCTCGTATCACAAAACATTTGCTTTCCCCATAAGGCCAATGTTAACTTTCAAAGCCCGTCCTCCTCAACGGATTACCCGATATCGTTGATTTATGACACATTTTAAAGAGCAAAATAATACCTGGCGATTTCAATGAGCAGAATTTTGATGTCACAAATAATAATCGTTAAGTAAAATTCCAAAATATTTACAATGGTTTAGAGGTGAACTATTATCGATATCAACATTTTGCTCAACGAAATCGCTAGATAATAATTTTTTGCCCTTGCAATGAACCATAAATCAGTGATTTTGGATAATCCGTTAAAGAGGGTCGGGCTTTGCAAGTGCTCAACAGTGGTCTTAAAGGAGAAGCAGAGGACTACTAGTAGAACCCCTTCCAGCGGAAGACAAGAGGTGTAAACGTTGCGCGCTGGTCACCGGAGTAGCCTGGGCGAGAGGTGAAAGTGGGGCGCCGGGCAGCCTCGACCGTTACGGACAAATATTGGGTTTTGGGAGAACATTCCCGACGTTTGGGTCCTTGACTATTTTAAAACACTGAATTAAATTCTTCCGCAACCACCCGGCTGTTTTTCCCAGTGTGAATGCAATTCTTTGCAAATAAATAGTTTACAATCAAGTTGAAAGAGATAATAAAAGCAAATTGATAGGCGAAAGACATATTGTAAAACACTTGTATTTTTCATTTTATTAACAAGGCCGCGAATAATCGGGAGTTATTGATGACGTCTTTGTTTGCTGTTGTTCCTCGTTATTTACACCAACTGTGTCAATAACTAGGCCTACTTGGTCGCTTGACTTCAGTTTTAAAATAAAATAAATTACCTACATCGTTTGCTTATGTGTTTATGTTTCAATCTGGCTCTTTATTTTGTTTTAACACACTAAGGGGAGAGAGGTTTAATTAAAAGACCAATATTATTCCTCAGAGTTTCCTGGGTAATATTAGATTAAGAAAATTTGCTCGATTTCGACCAACTGGATCCACTCGTTTTGCCCTATGTTCGTTTATTTATTAAAATTGTAGTAGTTGTCACAATAAATTAACAGGTCAATATATAGGTGTTAACTTATCAAAAGATCACCTCTACGCACAACAATATTTCTTAAAAAATATAAACAACACTAGAAAACACAAAGTTCTCATTTTTTTATTTACACAAACAAATGTCCTAACAATTTTATCAGATCAGTTAAATATTTGTTTTTAATCCTCACGTTGAAGAGGAATTATTAATTTTTCTGAACAGTGAAGGACATAGTATCACGTGTCTCAACTTTTCAACTCCAGTGTAACTTGGATATTAAGACAACAAAACATTTAATCCCATCACACGTGTAATAAACAAACATACAAAATGTTCCATAGTAAAGTAACGTTAAATTACCGTGCAACATAATGCTATTAAGTAAATTACTGCTATAGTTATTTTAATTTGTTCAGCGATCACAGTGTTTATACTTTTGAAAATGCATTTTTCCATTGCAAATTTCCTTGGCTGTTGATCGATGTTCATAGTTAAGTGCTTAAGTGACACTCGAGGCTCGGTAAGATGCAACATAGTATAACATGGCAGCACATAGATATCGGGCTCAAGGCTAGAGTGGGCTTTGAGGGATAGTTGCGTCAAGCGGACAGTCGTCGCATACAGAGATGGTCGTGAGACGCCTGCCAATCTGACCAGGGCCTCGCTCCCAAACCGCTCGGCGCCGATGGTTGGGTCCCGCTCTAATAAGGTATTTTAATTAGAGGGATAAATGCTACTTTGAAGGAAAAATTCTAGATCAAGCCCAAACCGAGTTTATATGGTTACATCATATAAGTCGTAAAGCGGTTAAAACCTTGATTTAAAGCTACATAAAGGGCTCATTGAATGAAGGGATTAAGTAACATACAAAAAAATCATAATATCAAATTTAAACTCGAGAATTTACTATACCTTTACAGCACCGCGTCCCTCCCCCATCCCGATTTTAGACTGGACATGGTTTGTTTAATGCATGACTGACGCATAACATTCAACACATATTAACTGAAAATTAGTGTTAAAACTTAAAATGGTTCCATTTATTCTTTATTTACTATAATTGTTTTAAATTACCTTATCGTCAGCAGTTCAATCCGTTTTAAATTAAAAGAATGAATTGATTACCATGTATTAATCTTGACTTGGATTTACTTGTTCAGTGTTATTTTTCTGATCATAAGCATATTACATAAATATCAAGTAAAATAATTATTTGACTGAAATAGTTAACTACTAGACCGATATTTAAATTAGTATAAGTCAAATAATTGCTAAACAAATCAGTAATAATTTTAATAGGGCGATCTTTAATCTGTATCCGCATGTATGCTCATATCCGGGGCATTTTAAATTCTTACGCAATATTTTGTGTTATAACCTGAATAACAAGTCATTATTTCACTTCCCTGTAATATTTGTGCCTATTACTTGAATGGTAATACTAATACGTCGTATTGTAAAATAGGCTTTGTTTAATGGTTAAGCAGGTTCAATGATAAGAAACATTTTAGAATATTTGAAACTGCATCCAGTCGCTAACAATGCATTTTTATGGGGGCCCACTTCGAGTAACAAATAAGAGTAGGGTTGAATTCTTTAAAATCACCATGGCGTTAAAAAAATAAATGTTAAAATTAATTTCTCAAATTTTACTTAATATGATACATTGATTTTTACATTGCAACCTGATAATTGCTATGTGTGCATCTACACAGCACTATCACGTAAACAAACTGGTTGCTCGTGTTATGTGCACAAATTATTCCTAAGTTAAAACATGCGACAATTTTACGAAACAACTGAGTACCAAGTAACGTAAAATGCAAATCATTGACTATTACGTTGCTATTACGTTGTTTATGCCGTGAGTCAATGGTAAATAATAGAAACAAGTCCATATAACAAGATGGGAAAACCCGTGAAAATTCCAATCTAGGAAACAATATGTTTGCTTTTAAATGCTTAATACTAGTAGCATAGATGCAAATGGGGCAATTGATCACCAGCAAAAGAATATTAACGGCCAATCCTTATAAATCTTGAAAATCCTTCACTGCAATTCTGATTGTATTTGATTTTAAACGATTATTTCACATGTACTGCCATTCTAAGGACGAGTAAGACTCTTGATTCTCAAAAACACTGTCTTTCAAACCAACTACTTACAGGGCGGATGCGGCTGTGGTTAAACGTATAGGGCGAAAAAGATCATGATTTTGATGTAGTAAATAGTATTGGCATAATAAAATTGAAAAACACTCAAAGTTATTTGTGTGATTATAAATTAAAAGTACAAAATAGCTAGTATCTTTGAAAAGAGGCACTATACATTGGCCTACCACCTTATATATACATAGATTATTTATCCTTAAGGAATATAATCTTAGGGTTAGCAAACATCCTTGTTGGTAAAGTGTAATATGTATTTAAAATTTGTATTAAACTTTAATATATTCATAACAAATATAAAACAAAAATATCCAGAAAACTTAAAATTTCATTATTAAACAGAAGCAAATGCAAATACTTTCTAGTTTTTCATGAACTTCTCCCAAAACTTGAGACATATGAATTTGAATTATCACATTCGTAGTCAGAGTTTCACCTCGTGTAATAACCTTCCGGACTATTGCTCATTGCGGAAGTAGGAATGTGCGAGGAAAGGCAGGGCCGGGTCTGGGGACTGGTTTGGGGGCTTTCTCTGACAAAACCACCGAGTTGTTTGACGTCCGCCGAAGCTCAGTGGTGGTGGGTCTGATGGGTCCACGATCCACACGCTGGGCTCATGTTACAAATCGCTCATAACAGACAGGGTACTTTGCAGGATTACTGTATCACCCATCAAGCTCAGTGGCTCAGTGGTGGTGGGCCTGATGGGTCCACGATCCACACGCTGGGCTCATGTTACAAATCGCTCATAACAGTCAGGGTACTCTGCAGGGTTACTGTATCACCCGTTGAGCTCAGTGGCTCAGTGGTGGTGGTTCTGATGGGTCCACGATCCACGCGCTGGGCTCATGTTACAAATCGCTCATAACAGACAGGGTACTCTGCAGGGTTACTGTATCACCCGTTGAGCTCAGTGGCGGTGGTTCTGATGGGTCCACGTTCCACGCGCTGGGTTCATGTTACAAACCTGGTACTCTGCAGGGTTACTGTATCACCCGTCTAGCTCAGTGGCTCAGTGGCGGTGGTTCTGATGGGTCCACGATCCACGCGCTGGGCTCATGTTACAAATCGCTCATAACAGACAGGGTACTCTGCAGGGTTACTGTATCACCCGTTGAGCTCAGTGGCTCAGAGGCGGTGGTTCTGATGGGTCCACGATCCACACGCTGGGTTCATGTTACAAACCTGGTACTCTGCAGGGTTACTGTATCACCCGTCTAGCTCAGTGGCTCAGTGGCGGTGGTTCTAATGGGTCCACGATCCACGCGCTGGGCTCATGTTACAAATCGCTCATAACAGACAGGGTACTCTGCAGGGTTACTGTATCACCCGTTGAGCTCAGTGGCGGTGGTTCTGATGGGTCCACGTTCCACGCGCTGGGCTCATGTTACAAATCGCTCATAACAGACAGGGTACTCTGCAGGGTTACTGTATCACCCGTTGAGCTCAGTGGCGGTGGTTCTGATGGGTCCACGTTCCACGCGCTGGGCTCATGTTACAAATCGCTCATAACAGACAGGGTACTCTGCAGGGTTACTGTATCACCCGTTGAGCTCAGTGGCGGTGGTTCTGATGGGTCCACGTTCCACGCGCTGGGCTCATGTTACAAATCGCTCATAACAGACAGGGTACTCTGCAGGGTTACTGTATCACCCGTTGAGCTCAGTGGCTCAGTGGCGGTGGTTCTGATGGGTCCACGATCCACACGCTGGGTTCATGTTACAAACCTGGTACTCTGCAGGGTTACTGTATCACCCGTCTAGCTCAGTGGCTCAGTGGCGGTGGTTCTGATGGGTCCACGATCCACGCGCTGGGCTCATGTTACAAATCGCTCATAACAGACAGGGTACTCTGCAGGGTTACTGTATCACCCGTTGAGCTCAGTGGCGGTGGTTCTGATGGGTCCACGTTCCACGCGCTGGGCTCATGTTACAAATCGCTCATAACAGACAGGGTACTCTGCAGGGTTACTGTATCACCCATCGAGCTCAGTGGCTCAGTGGCGGTGGGTCTGATAGGTCCACGTTCCACGCGCATATAACATATATGGAATATGACAGTTAATGCCAACCTTAGAGATAAACTTGATATAGAGGTCGCACGGATATAGTTAACGAGTTACTTTGTGTCTTAAGAAAATAACCAAGGTAGGCCCTACTATTGAAAAACCATCAAACTATCCACATTATGCAGCGGTAGTATAAATCACGTTTCTGCAAAGGTTATGAATTCGAAAAAGTCGGCTTTACATGGTCATCAAAACAGTGCATACTTTTAATACGGAATTACAAAATTCGATTGATTGATGAATGCCTTAAATATTCAACGATATAATTCTAAATGTAGACCAACTATGGGATGGAGGAACATATGCACGACCTCCCGCGCTTTAATCTTCCCATCATAAAAGCCTGTGTTAAAACGGCACGGCATTTTGAAAGTTTCGCGATAGAGCAACCTTATTTCATTTTTAAAAGTTAACATGTAATCGGGTTTAATGTTACCTTCTTAACTGATAGGGTTGATTTACTGACATCTGCTGTGAAATGGAAAGCTAAGACTGTATTTGAAAAGGAACATCTCGTATTGATTCTGTTTAAAAGTTTGCATGTTGTAGGTTAAAAAAACTACGTAATTTATTAGTGAATTTCCTATGGAAAGTGTACTATTAGCATAACCCACACGGTGAAACCTAAGCCCGGGACCACCATAGAAGTTCCTAACGTGACCTCTGAACACGTTTTGGGGGGTCGTTCAAAATTTTATGTGTGTGTGTGTGTGTGTGTGTGTGTGTGTGTGTGTGTGTTTGCATTCTAGCGGTCGCATTTTTTGCCCGATTTACTTCAAATTTGGTAGGAACATTCCTTTCTATAATCAGTTGGACAATTTTGCTGGGCAAAACAATCAGAAAACTCTAAACCACTTTTGTTGGGGATTAGTCTTTCAAATTTTGAGTTTTTGGGCCCATAAAGGGTCATAAAAACCCCGGATATACAATTAATACATGTAAAAAGATCAGAATTTGTGAGGCATAACTTGTACGCCTTATATCGTCATTCTATCATAAATATTTACCAAGTTTTTAAAGAAAATGTGTATCGACCAAACACAGTACGTTATCTTATGGGGATTTTACATTATAAAAGCCTGTTATTCATATTTTGGTGTACTTTGATCATCCCCAGCAACCTCACGCCTACTTTCAAGCCTGACTGGACCTTCTCCAAACCTTAGAATTCGCACAATTGAGTTCCCAGCATTGCAGGTATTTCAGGAGCATCAGAACAGCCAAAAAATCAATGTTTTCAGATTTCAATAAAAATTTGTATAAATGTATGTTTTTACACTGATTTTGAGTTTTAAAAGTTTATTATGTGGAAATTCACTTCCCTCACGTCAGCGTGCTGCGTGCGAACTCGTTTGTAAAATACTACCGGAACCCATTTTACCAAAAAAACTATCATTTTCAAATTGATCTTGTCGTAATAGTAGACTATAATTCAACCCAGAACCCAATAAAAATGGTTTTCGAATCAACTTCGCTATTGTACGTCATTTTTTATAAATCGGTTTCTTCGTCCTATGAGCTGTTTTATTAAATTGTTACTTCGGGATATTTTGGAGAAGTTTGGCTTTGTACTATTAATTTGTCGTGATAGTTTTTAGATAAGCAGATTTATTGAGTCAACCCTGATTACGCTGGGAGACAACATCTGAAACTTGTTAAAATTTCACTCCAAATCAACATTACAATAACATTTAAAGCCATTAAGACAGAATGTTATTTAGTTTTGAGATACTGCAACAGTTTCACCACTGTTTCTGTAGTATCTAAAAATAAATCATTTCGAAAAAATCAACAACATTGATCCTTCCGTGTAAAACCAGTTTCATATATGGTTAAATAAATACCACTAAAATAAATTGACTTATTAAAATGAACTGTCGACATTAATAACGGTTCCGACACGATCGGGAAATGTCATGCAGATCGCATCGGTTTAGGTCTCAAACAACAGTTGAACGCATCTAATTACGTTAAAATGACTTTTATTTTACCTGTTTAGTTTGCATTAGGCTGTCAAACAACCGAAACATAAACGTAGGAATTTTCCCCAAATGAATCTCTTACGTGGGATAAACTAAAATAAATCTATTGCAAATCAAAATATGTTGATATGTATATTTTATTTTTAACCCACAGGACAAACAACTATCACCGCTTTCATTTCCACTATTAAACCAAAACTATATTTAGCACTCGCTATCAAATATTTGTCAATAATCATCTTGTAGTGTTATCCTACAATATGTTGGTAACAAAATCGTACATCTCGGCGTGAAAGGTGTGCGGAGCAAAATGTAACTGAAGGATGCCGCTCCTAAACATCATACTTGAGCAATTGATAAGTTAAATTCGTTACATTTCCTACGTTGTCGAAGCATGTGCCAGTTTAATGTGCTAAGCACGGATTTGGTGTTTCTGTATTTCGGAGTTCTGATTTGAGTGATGTTCAATCTCTATTAGAATAAGACACGCCACTGACACACGCACAAAGAGATACTATTTTTATAAACACACTTTTTTAATAAGTATTGCATCTTTTCTATATTGGATTATTCCTTAAATATTATCCCCGAATAACGTTGTAATGATTTGTTATTGAAATTCCAGCTTCTAAGAGACTATAAAGAGTGCAAGTAAGAGGGGACGTAGAGGCATTTATTACCATTTATGATGATAATTTACGAAAGCCATATGTTCTTTATGACGCGGTAAAAATGTTTCACTAATACCTTATCCGATTAGTGAAATCTAATTTAAATTTACATAAATCTATTTTAGGACTTTCATTAGAGGAAAATAATTCGAATAAGTCATGATAGTTATAGTAGTGAAAGGGGTAATAAATAAGTTTTACTAACACATTTTCCATCAGTCAAATTAAACTTGGATTAACATAAGTCTATTTTAGGACCTTGATTTTAAGAAAATAATTCGAATAAGTAATTATAGTTGTAGTAGTAAAAGAGGCAGTCTGTCTTAGAGAAAATATGTTGAACATAATTATATTAAGCATAAATTAAGGTTAAGAACCCCCCTACCTATTTTTGAAGTTAAATAAACATCATTGTATATTTTGATTTATAATTTCTTTAAAAAATTAAGCGTTTAAAATGCTGTATCACATCGTAGTTTAATGTTTTAAAATTATATAGATTAGCAAAGCAGTTGTAAACATCGTTAAAATGCTTCGAAATACACGATTTCGAGTAGATCGAAGGCGATTTGAGTTAAAATTTCCGTTGGCATATTTTGTCATCACATAGTCTTATTATTTTTAAATGTTTTCATTCGATGCCGCTGTTTTTATTTTTACTGCTCCAATCAGGCTTCTTGTTCATTACATCAGTTAATTTGTTTATTCTCCTAAACTATCGATGTACTAATAGAAATATCACTATTATCTCTGTGTTTAAATCTCTATTAGATGTTTAATCTTACATTTCAAACCTTCATGTGTATATTGGGTGTATAATTAACACATTTTTGCTAAATTGATAAAGGTTGTTTAAGACCAATTTATGGAATTACCAACCGATACCGGAAATAAATAACGGCATGATAATAACTGCATGTAAATAATAGTTTAATAACTGCATCAGAAAACTGTAGGCGAATATTAGTGACGTAAACAAATGTTATAACTTCACCAAGACAAACATGATTTGCTGCAGTTATTCAACATCCGACGTATGATTGACTTGTTAGGCTTATCAACTGCGGCAGTTAGTGGTCGTTCCTGATAAGAAACGAGATTAACAAGATTAGGTTGGGATAAGGAATAACATTGCTACTATCGGGCTGCAAGCAGTCTCAAAACTATAGTTTCGCGTGATTAGAACTTGAGATTAAAGCAACGTAGTTCGTAGACCAGCAGCAATCAGATACAATACTTTTTCAAATGTATGAAACATGGAAACAGTTTAAGTATGTGTTGTTTATTAAAAATTCAGATATAAATTGAGATAAATAAATGAATTAGACAGGAATTATCATCACTAACGACTTAAGTGCTTCATGTCGAATAAAACGTAAACAAAAAAATATGTGTAGGGAAATGAATGTTTGCTGATGTTGCATTTTCGTTTGATGATTCTATTCTGTCTAATGAATTTATTTATTCCGAAATTTTATAAATTCATAGTCAGCCTTAGTATACCCCACAGACTAGCACAATCCTGCGTAGTCACCTAACTCCCCATAACATATGAGAAAATAAACAAATTTTATTTAGACAATTTATTTTGATTACAAGTAATTTAAATTAAATTAGTAATTATATTAAATTAACTTATAATTAAGTATAATTAAATCATTTAATATCCATGGCTATAGAAATCTAAATTTGTTACTGTACATGTTCATCACAACCGCCCTTTTCAATATGCTGTTATGTGTTGTTATAGCTACAGAACGTAATAAATTAGTTCTACAACATCGTTATATAAATATCCACTTACGCTTTACTCACATAAAAGATTGTGTAAAAGGCATAAATCTATTTCTATCGACCACACACAACGATATATTGTATGTAAGGTATAATAGCTTGCAATTCTTTAGTAATCGATGAATTTCAGAATTTCGTGATAAAAAGCATAGTAATATATTAGTTTAGTTAACGTAACGCAATAACACAAACGAGGCTATTGGTTTGTTTAACAAAGTTTAACTTCAAAGTTAGTCATTATAAAATTGTACAAAACTCCCCCCGTCCAAGCGATCTGCGCACATTCTTATATTGTTTACAGTCATGCATGTACAAATACTAACCTCAAGTTCAACAACGTCTCAGTTCTGCATTCAGCCCGCTGTGAGACGACGCCGTGGGTTACCGGACGTTTCATATCTAATATCTGCGGTTGTGAATGTGTCACAAACCACTCGCTAGAACGTGATTTGACACCGATTTGACAAACTAACTAAGAACACGTTCTACGTTCTACGACACCAGTCGTTCAGAGGGTGCTTTCGGTTCTCGCATTGATTAGGATTGTTAGTCATTTTGTCGAAACAAATGTTTTGAAATTATACTTGAGCATGGGCGTTCTTCGTTGAGAGCTAGACCTTTTTCCTTACTCTTTCCAATACTGAAGATGACTTATAGTACATTTAGGGTATAGTAAATGCAAGGGGGAGTTGCCCCCCCCCAATAATTTGGAGAGGACATTATTGTAATATATTAAAATTCACAATAATCACAGTCACGATCATCAAAGTACAATCACCAAATCAAAGTACTCAAAAAACGCTTATGGAATAAAATAAAATAGGTAAACCGATATTTTGTGAGCTCTATTTAAAAAGTTTTGGAAAATATTTATGGTATTATATGAATACTAGCATTGCCCATGCACAACTTCCGCACTGAAACACCGGTTGAACTTATGGCTGTAAGACGATGCCGCCAGTACGCTGTCAAATGAATCACCTACGTAATTCCTAATAGCGAATTTCCCCTATAGGGAAGAAGCTATTACCGTAGTCGGCATGGTAAGATCTAGGCCCGGGACCATGATAACTTTTCGTTTTGAGGTCCCCAGATGCCAAAAACACCATTTGTTCAAAACTGTATCTATATATATATATATATATATATATATATATATATATATATATGTATGTATGTGCCCGGGGGTGCGATAACTCTCGTAAAAATGGTATGATTTTGATGAAATTTGGTACAAACATTTAAAGCAACATTTATGACTTCAAATTCGAAAACCAGCCAGATCGCTCTATCCAAAGGGGTATTTGGGGGGTGGTTGTACCCCAAAAATGTTTTTTTTTTTTTAGTTTTTCACATATAATATTTTATTAAATCAAATTTTACTTTTAACCATTGGATTTGGCTTAAAAAGACGAACAATTTGGTGTTTTTATCATTTCCCTACATTTCCCTTATTGGTTACAAATATATTGAAAGTGCTAAAAACAGTACGTTGTCCAATGTTATTCTTATGGAGAATAAGACAAATTGTATATCTCGCTTATTTATCAACTTATCCTGACCAAACTTAGTATATTGCTTTAAATCGTTGTTGTCTATTGATATTTGCACAAAAACCTAAGTTTTCCCATAGTTCACGTAGCAGAAAACCTGCGTACTCAGCCCCATGTTATTCTTATGGAGGATAAGAAAAATGTTATCTCCCTTAATTATGAACATATTAATACAACTTGGTATGTGGCTTTACCTAGTTGAGTTATATTGATATTTGTAAAACAACCTATTTTTATGTTCCTTGTTTCAGCAAACCTGCATACTCAGCCGCCATGTTATTCTTATGGAGAAAAATTAAAATGTCATAAATAGTTTATTTATGAATGTATATTGATGACACTTGATATGTGGCTTTATGTGGCATTAAGATACATATATACGCATTGTAAATTCGCTGAGTACGCAGTTTTATTGCTACGGGGGTATTTTTATTATTTTGAATTGTTTGTTTTCCCCATTTAACGGTAAAGGTAATCTTCAAAGTGATAGCTCAGTTTTAATGAAGTATTGAAGTATTGACTATCGACAAAACACCCTTGATAATATTATTTTGGCCTAAAGGTATTAAGAATTAAAAAATTTAACCAAAAAAAAGGTTATTATTGCTACTATATTATTTTCCAGAAAAACTTGTTTAACAAAAATAATTCCAAATACTTGTCGTTTATTTTGATTTTGTGTTGATTATTGAATATACTATAAGCATCTACAACTTCTGGGGACATAATATGTTTCATTAACTAACGCTTTTTTGGAACTTTCGCTCGTTTATTTTCACGCATCGCTGAAAATATGTTTTTATTTTTATGAGATTCTCAATTATTCTTTTAAAAATGGTTAGGAACCTATAGTTGGATTTAGCGGTGTTTCACTTATCGGGGTTTCACTCTATTAACTTTTTATCAAGTTGTGACTTATTAATCCCAAAGATAAGTAACAAAACTCACTGGTTATTCTTGTTACTCAGTACCCGTTGTTACTTTAACATAAAACTATAGTTTTGATTTATCGCCCGCTTGGTGACGTCATTGACATCGCTATTTTCGTGCTTTGATTGTAGCAATTTTCACCTTCCTCTTTAGCATACTTTGACAGGTGGTCCATATGCCTATTTCATAGCTCCCAATAGCCATTGTGGTAGGTTCTTATATTTTAGAGTTGTATAAATATATATACTATCGATATAATTTATGGAACACTATTATGAACTAATGCAGCTCTATCAAGTCTCCTCTGCACTTTGGAATTGCTAGAAAAAATCAATACATTTTCTATATTAGTGATAGTAACCCCTAAAAAACTACATTTTTCGAAATACCTCTTGGGTGATTTTTTTGAGATGTCCTAACCCATTTTTGGGTAATGACCCCCCACCCCCCAAATAGTGTAAAATTTAGAAAATTGCACCTGTCCGCTCCCCTAAAATGCTGCAGTTAAAATACTATCCCTATGAACTTCAATTTAATATTTAAGGATAAATACTCACTATAACACTGTATCTTGGTATTTAAATTAGTTTAGATGATTGATGGAAAATATTTAATAACATCTGTCTCGTAGGCTAAATGAATAATCAGTGTGAAGAATTAAAGCAGAATATTGAATAACGAAAAAACCATAACGGTACAGTTGTCAAATGTTACCGAAACCTTTAATGATTCTTTCCCATGAGTTGAACACGGTGATGAAATACAAAATGTGAGAAAGATAAATGTTTAAAATGTTTATAATAACAATATGAATGGGGAAAAATTGCAGTAATTTGTTGAATTCGTAAACAAATTCATCCTAACAAAATTAAATATTTTGTTCATATGGCAAATTGAAATTAAAAATGTCATGTTAAATACAATGATATTAAAGTACCGTAGTTTATGTTTGCCTTCCTATTAAAGAAGCGTTCCCAATATCATGTATTTTTAGATTACGGGATTTTCGTTATTTTTTCGCTAATGGCAAACAACTGTGCGATTTAAATTTAAACATTTCACGACCGATAATGCTGTGATTATTTGTATCCATGTTTTATGGTATGCGTCTGAAATATAATAATGAGAATATCTGATGACAAATTGTATTTTGCTATCGATTTCGAATGGTGAACCTAAATTTATTGTTCTGCATCAGTTTTCCATCGAACTAGATGTTGTATGCATAATTAAAAGTGATTTAAACTCTAATGCTATTTACGTTAACGCTTTATATGTTTTCATAAACTTAAAACGATAAATGACACAGATACAGAAAAACTTCACAACCCGTGTTTACATATGCAAATGACTACAAATGAGTTGAATCTTGGCAACGGATAATAAGTTTTACAGAAGTGAATTAATATAATTTACTCATTACAATTAAACGGAAAGGCCAGAAAGAACAATATCTTTCCGTTTAACTCGAAGACTATACTGAAACATTTAGTAAAATAACAAAGGAGTTCGCTTGACCTGCGACTTCGCTTTCAGACGTTTGATTATTTCCTCGATTAACAAATGTCTTCATCTCCGATTTTCTCGCACCTACCAAATCGTGCTATCGGGACTTAGTGGGGCAATCTTCTTTTAATGAGCGCTCGGGAATTTCACTTAGCCTGTCTCGACTAGAAAGTGGAGAATATCGCAACGCCGTGTCGTAACGCGTCTTAAATTTGTCAATAGAAAGTAATTCTAAGTGGGTCTGCGTGTCAAAGTGTGTTCACGGTCGGCATCGGTGAAGCTTCAACTGTATGACCTTTCAAAAAATTATTCAATACAAATTGGCGATACGAATATGTAAATCGACAAGAAAATATAAAACCGCTCTGTAATACTAATAGAGTTTATTCACTTCGTTACGCACTGGGGATGTTAGGGTGTGTTGATAAGGGTTCAGTAGAACGAGTTTAAAACTGGTTTTCAAAATCTCGGCGCAGAACATTTTCATGCCGCGGTTTACAAGAAGCTATCCTAAGGTGAGGCTGTGACTACTTACACCATTTCCTGAGAAAGCTGCTGGTCAGCTTGGCACACAATTTCCCCCGTTTGTTCTGCATGGTCGGGGCGAGGAAGGCACTAAACTACTGGTACGCACTGCTGGTACTTGACACTCGCGCGGTCACACGACTGTGCTCTCCCGTGGACGTCGAAGGAGGCACTGCGGCGGAGGGGAGAGAGGGCCGTAGGCGAGTCAGACGGACTCTTAATTTCGCGGAATGCTGGGTCGCGGTTACGTCAGCTGCAGGTGCCTTCAGTGCCTGCGCCGTCCTCGGCTCTCGGACTCGAGACCTTAGAACACTGGAGTGTGGAATTAGTGAATCGAGTGTCCTGAAGAGGGAATCCAAAACAAATAACGCTTTTTTGTACGCCGATCTTCGTTCATCGTTTCTAGCTCCTGCCAGGGTGGCCAAACGTCCGGCTTTAGGAGGACATGTCCTCCTTTTTAGAGTTGTCCTTTGAGAAACATGAGAAATTGACAACATATTTGGCCTACTGTTTTTAGTTACTAAATATATTAATGAGTTTTTCTTTGTTTCCCAGTGTGTGATATAAGTCTCTTACTATACCAACATTAACATTGGTGTGGTTATAGAAAACCATTTAGCGGTGAATCTGTGGAATAAAAGTGTAAAAACTGAAAATTCGTGTCTTTGAGCAGGTTTCTGAAGCTGTCGGGCTGAAACTGGGAACATTCATAGAAAATTAGTTGAAGAAGAACCCGTTGGCGCCTGATTTTAGTTTTTGCCCTTATTTTCCTTTTACAATGTCCTTAGAGTATGACTATAGGAAACAGTGCCAAAGCTGATAAATTAACTAATAATCAGGTGTAATTATTTATAATGTGATTTTAGTCTTCTGCTTTGCTTATACGTATTAACTTTCATACGTTCCTATTGATTTATTTACATAATAAATATAATTAGGAATATTATATTAATATTTTCCTTGTAAGTATATGAGCAGTAAATGGAATATGCACATGCACAAAAACCAAATAATAGGAGATGTAGCGCCCCTATAAGGCAATAGTATGAAACATATCTTCAAAGACTTCAAGATTGCTATTCTAGTTTCTTTTCAGACTGTAAACAACTACTGTACGTCAAACCAAGAGTTACTGATGAAAATATCTTAAATCCAGAAATATATGTAATATAGGCTAACTTGTACTGCATACTGCCTAAACCAATGTTTACAAACAACATTAAATTAGTTTGTTTTTGGATTAACAGTTCAACAACATTTACAATGTTAAGTATTTCTTTATATAAACCGATACAATTTTTTTTAAACTTGGAAATTGATTAATATCTGTCCGTGTTTTAACACTTATTTGACCATTATATTATGCAAATACATTCCATCACATGTTTACGCAATACTTTTTTCATTTGCCCTCCTTTTTTGAAAGAATTGTCCTCCTTCTGATAATTTAGGTTTGGTCACCCTGTTCGAGGACGTTGACGTCACAGGTGCTGCTGGTCAGGCGTAAGTTCTAAGCAGTTATAAGTTGCGGTGAAACTTAGAACTAAACGAATTATATGTTGAGTCACCGAATATGGCACACGCTATTGTGCTAAAAAGGTAATGTCGATCTCAACAATTCCTACGTGATCGAGCTTGGATTTTCATCCTAAGTTACACGCCAATGACTATTAACGAGGGTACATCGCGGTCGCTAGAATAACACGTTTGAATAATAAGATATGTTTTATTTATTAAAATTGAGATATGTCCAAGAATTGTGTATTCCTACGCGCATGAAAAAATGCGGTTTTTAATAGGCCAACCGATCGCTGGCTAACAAATTACCAATTCACTGTCGATATGTGCTCGACATGTTTTCATTAAACACAATATTTTGTACCATTGTTAAAAAAATGTTTCAAAAGCAACTTTTTTTAAGCTTAGATTAATTGGTATTTTATTCGTGGGTCGCCAAGTATATTTTTTCTGAGTTTAACAGAAAAAAGTTAACAAATTAATTGTTGTTTTATTAACTTACAAAATGTACTTATTCATTGAAATGCATAGCTGACAAAAAAAATACATTCAAGAGACCTATAACAATTTGTCATAAATCATTGTTTTCTGGTGATAAGTAAACAACATATCATGCTCCCTGATTGAGATAGGTTTTTGTGGATTATAAATTCAACATGGCTGCCGTCTTTAACGTCCTCTTAAGGTTGAAAAATTCAAGTCATCCTTTGGAGCTTACTCAGCTTAACGAGTAGACGTCAGCTATAAATCTCTGCCACCGGTCAATATCAGCTCTTTGGCACCCTATAAATATGCCCCACAAGGACACTGTTCATGTCCTACATAAGGCACAAATGGAGGATATGTTAGAACTCATCAAAAGGAGTAAAACAGTCACATAAACTACTTTCTAAATTGCTTCGTTTTCTTGTCTGTCTAACGATATGTGATTTTTAATCAATGCAACAATCTTAGGAACCACTTGAGGTACTGATTTTAAACTTGATGAACTCCAGATGAAAACTACATGCCTTATATGCTGAACAACGAGTACCAAATAAACTACGTACAAACTTTAACATTTAGACAAACTATGAGTTCTGGTGTCTCTTCTAAGGTTTAAGGCAGTTGGATCCTCGGGCAAACTGCAGGCTCCTTTCATCTCCCCTTAACGAGTTTTGACTGCCCACAAAGTAGTCTACATCTGCGTAGTCTTGGTTTTCGATCTTGTAGATCCTTGGAAGTGGGCGGTTTAGACTACGCCTTTTTGGTTAAAAGTGAACACGCAGATTATCTTCAGTTATAATCCAAAGAATATACCAACGAATGTATACAGGAAAGGTCACACGAAAGGCGAACTTATGTCTAATGCCCTAGCCTTATACGATCCCAGGGTGACCTATACAAGCAAACTGTGATGTTTCAGCGTGCCAATTAATTTAGGAGACGGACACTTTTAAACTATGTATGTTGGGGACAAATGTATATTACGACTCGAAAATAAATTGAATTTTT
The DNA here is from genome assembly GCA_963675035.1 of Allygus modestus. NCBI lineage: Eukaryota > Metazoa > Arthropoda > Insecta > Hemiptera > Cicadellidae > Allygus > Allygus modestus. The sequence goes on along the minus strand of OY776113.1, from coordinate 41,481,204 downwards.
CAATTATTACGGCTTTCTTAGGATTTTACCATTTAGTTCGCATTTGCTCCTCAGGAAATTCGCCCACCTTTCTGTAGATTTAATATGTAAGCTTAGTATAAGAGATCAAATGTGTCAGGAAAACATTTCATATGACATATGATTCTTCAATGTTTGGAAAAGTGCTTAAATAATTCAATGCCAATCGCTTCCTTGAACGATTCATGTCGTTACAAAAAGTGTTTAGTAATAACTGATAACAGGATGGAGTTGCCTATCATCCTTTTATAGGGCACACCCGTGACTTCTGTTATGGTTGCTTGTATAAGCTCTCAAAGAGGTGGTCTGCTCTATAGGCTGACTGACAATGTTTATCAGCTAGGGACCACAATCTTAGGGAAGACTTTCCGTCCCCTGCTGCCTGCAAACTTGGAGGGACCAAGGTGAAAGCGAAGCTTGTCATAATGAATAGCCAAAGGACACGTTATGACATCTTCATTTGCCGTACCCAAAGCCAACCTCACAACCGTTATAAACCAGTCGGAATGTCGTCGTGGAACTTAAATTCGTCAGGTCGGCCTGTAGCTTGGATTGGCGAAAAACTAACTTACTTACGCCCTTTAAACTTTTTAATAAACAATCAATTCCTTTCTATTTACTACACGAACAGAATAAAAAGTACCGTAGCCTATTTATAAAGCTTTTTAGTTAACTTTTTTTTTTCAGAAAGGTTAATTCGTTACAGATTGACTTTTTGGGCTCCGATTCTACCTCAGGGCCAAATCAATCTCATAATCATCAACTTATTTTTCATCGCCCCCCACCCCGTCCAAACAAAATCATAACAAAAACATTCTCCAAAAATCTTAATAATTTTGAAGAAGGCAATTAACTAAATAGAAACTCAATGCAACGTTATACTAGTAGTTATTGTTGCCTGAGTTAAAAATCAGAAAGTCTCAGTTGAACTAGCACAGTTCCAGTTAAAATAAACCGCAGGTCTATTCCAACCTTGACAGAATAGAACTTTTTTAAACTCCCGCTAGGTAGGTTAACAATATTAGGTCCCGCTAGCAGCATAACAATATTAGGTCCGTTAGCCTAAACATGTGCTATGTGCTAGTAATTACAGAACGAATTCAATTTTAATCAAACAGCAGGACTACTCCGTCCTGGCCTGAATTAAAAGCATATTTAAGTTCCTAGTTTTAATACAAAAGTGTATTTTTCGTATTCAGATAAACAGTACCGTCTGAGCCACAACAATGTGCTAACTTACATCTAGGTTTTCTTTTCCTTTTCACACTTGCTGCAAGACAAATCATAATTTTTATAAATAACAATTAAAATAAATTCCTTTCCTAAATTATTTTCCCATAGGCAGCAACAGTAACACCTTCACTGTGTGAAATTAGGTAGTATATAGCTTAAATTATACACTAAGTAAAACACCTAAAACCCCAGAGCTTGGGAGCCAAAGTTGGAGGAAGAGACGGAACGTTTAAACGGCACGCCCAGCAATATCCGACAAACCGTTGCGATTTGTCGTTGCAGACAAGTCATTATGTTTCATCGTTATGTGTAAACCCGCCTTTAGACACTTCAAAATTAAATAAATGTCTGGTTATAACAAATTGTACCTGCATAACAGATTTGATCGAAATCGGGTCATTAATGTGGTCTGGATATACACATCTACAGACAGACAACATTGTTAAAACTACTATCTGGTTCAGTAAGCTACAAAATCAATACTTCCACTAATAACTCAAATTCAAAATTTGTTACAAAAGTGATAATTTCTTTATATACTTTATGGGGGGGAGGGGGGAGAAATTGAAAAAGACGGACACAGATTCTGTTGGAGTTATTTTGTCCATTACGACAAGATTCTCTTCAATGTCCCTTTCTGTTTCTGCATGGATGTTAAAATTAGTTCCCGGCTAAGGATTCTAGAGATGGAAGGCCCTCGTTTTACGAGGGTCGTTTGAGAACCTTCCAACCCAGTGACTTAAAAGAACGACCCTCTTTCATTTTCCTACCATTTCATCTTTGCAAGTTTCTTTTCTTCTGGTTACCTGCACGATAATTACGAAAATACTATCTACACACTTTACTAGGGTCACTTAATCCACCAAAATCTCAAATCCGATTGTTCCTGTTTTCCTGTTTTAACAATTTAATAAAACCAATTCTTCATAAATTCTTGAAAGCGACTTTAAGCGACGATTGGGTGATTGGGTGTTCTTGATTTCTATGTTAAGCATAAATGAGTTATCGGATGTCTTATGCGGACTATAAAGAAAGTGGTGTGTTCACGGTAGTTACAAATCATGATTGCGTTGTATCTCCCCAACTTTAACTTCTGCAACGTTTTGAGAAAAGGGGGTTTAAATGAGAGCCTTTTGAAATCAGCCGCAGCGATGTTTCAGTAGTTTTACTGATTTCAGTTGTACTAATGTTTTATTAGGCAAATTAGCGTTGTTTCACTTGTGTTAATGATTTAATAGTCGTATTATTTGTAGCGTCACAGTTGTTATAACAAAGTTTCAGTTGAATTACTGGCTTATGAGCGAACATGACAGCGTTTGAGTAATATTAGTCTTGTTTTCAGTTTGATTAATGTTGTATCCGTTGGTTTACTGACTTTCCAGCACTATCAATTTTATTTGAAGCATCCCAACTGAGTTTTTAAACATAGTAAGGGTAATTCGACAATGATATGAGTCAATGTGGTAACTGCTAGACCGTCTATGGCAGTAATATTTTAATTGTACTGACTTTAAATACCTGGGGAAGCTCTCTAAGACGTGTTCGGTGCCCTATACTTACAACAGTGTTCGATAAAACTAGCTTGGAACTTGACGAAAGTCCTTCGAGTTATGTTGAATACTGCTTACCCTGAGATTGAAATTCGCTGTCTAGCAGTAAAACCAGAGCCAAACGGGTATTGAGATTTCACCATGTAAGGCTATATGTTTCTGCATATGGGTGCGTACCCTGTATGAAAATTTAAGGCAAAAAAAGTCCTGTTGCAGTGTGTCAATCTCCCCCTCACCAACCAACCCCTATCCGAGGGCTGAAGAGGGCCCAAGCGCCCTAAAGCAGCCACAGTGGGCCAGGGTCTTTCCTGCCCACTGGAACCTCACAAAACGAAGGTGCGAAAATTGAATCCATTTTTTCGAATAATTTTAAACAGAAACCTAACTTCAGACTTATGGATCTTTTTAATTTGCTAACGACTCCTTAGAAAATACCTTCCTAAAACGTGACTTTCTTTTCTTAGAAGAAATGGCCCTCTCTCGTCTCATGAAGCAAGAGTAACGTTTTAGCAGTTTCGTTTTCTACCTACTTTACCCTTGGAGAAAAAGGTATGTTCTGACTGACCCAAAAACCGTGGAGTAAAAGGTAAAACGCACAGAATCACGTCACGCTTGACCGGTTAATTATAGGTTTGCCTACAACACTTTTAACCCCCAATGTTCGGGAAGAAATGTTTACAACGTTTAAAGAAACATTTATCAATATTTTGACGTATATACAAGTTATATAGCACAGTAACTTAAATCCTACAACGAAAATTAGTAAAGTTCTGTTGTATTTTGCTAAATTTGTAATACATTATGTGGGATATCACAAGAGTGTACTCAACAATTGCTGTGGACAATTTATTAAGGAACTGAAGTTTGGCTATATTTGATTAATTGTGATGGTAAGAACTTCCACTTTCTGACATTGAAGAGATGGGGGAAAGCGCAAGGAAGCCAACATTTCAGGTTTATGGATATTATTTGCAACATAGGCAGAATTTTTCCCTTCGTCGACTGGGCTACAAGCGCTCACTGGCTGTTTAATGACTGTCCCAGGGATATTATTGTTTGCCACCTAGCCTGGGTATTTTTCGGGTTTGGTATTCCTTATTCTCTTTACTTGTGAACAAAATATCCGTAATAACAGTTCAGGGTTGTTTGTGTGTTTTATGAGTCATGACTAGTAAAATGTTCATATGCTACTAAGCGATGTGGAAATTTACCAAACTTTATTACAGTAGTTTTATTCTGTCTTTTTATGATTTTATAATGTACAACAAATTTTAAATAGGATAAATAAATTAGTCTCACAACTCTACAAAGTCTATCTACACTTATGCTGTACGTACATACAATTCGGTAAATATACACAAAATATGATACCAGACGATCGATTTCAACCCGAAACACCGGTCATCATCAGGCCCAATCAGAGAATCAAATAAATAAACAAATAAATAATGAATACGTTTTTCCTTAAACTATTTTTTTTAAAGTCGAAACTAATATGACTCTTGTAAGTATATTTTGGAGTTTTCTTTCTTTTTTGTTCGCTGCAGTGTATGTTATATTTTACGTTTTAGAGAACAACGGTTCAGACCTCTCAAAGTCATTTGGGCGTCTCGGGAATCGGACACGGAGTTCTTCCATTTAAGGCCAAAAGGAATTGAATTACCTTGCATTAAAATAAAATAATCTTCTCCTTATTGACTTCTGCTGCAATTTCACAGAATGGTAACTCATAGTTCAGTGTCGGATAAACTCATCTTTTCTGTCAAATCGCGATGGGTCTCAGTTCCCGGATAAGGATCTTCACAAATGCAGGATCGGACAATTTTCCAATTATTGTTAAATATTATTTAAATTATCCGATTCAAATTTGTTATTTACCTTCAGGGATGATCAATTATCATTTTTGCGAACAAAAATTAATGTTTTACGTTTTATATAACGAAGAACTATATTCTATATTTTATATGAGAAATAAAGCTATTCTAAAGAGAACGCAGTACTCTTTACGTTCAGTTAATAGCAACATACTGTGGCCGCACTATAATATATTCTAACTCGCGTATATTGTATTTGTATTTATTATTCATTTAGATTTTAATTAAGTAGGCCGACTAATGTGGTTCGTCAAGCTATCCAGAAAGTTTTGATGTGAAGGAGTGTGGCTTTAGCTCATTATATATATTGATTTCATAATATTCAAGGTGAAATTCAAATAGGAATCGACATGTTGTTAAGGATAAACATTTTGTAACCCACAATTATGTTTTTACACTGGTATGCATTCTGGGTCCATCAATTGAAACTAATTGCGGTCTGGACTATAGTTAGACTTCTGCAGAGGGACATTCGCTGGTTCCTGCGCCTCGAGTTTCCCGTGTTGACCTTTGACCCCGGAGATCCATGATGGCCAATGAGTGATGGGCTTTCAGTCATCTTCAAATGGGCTTCTAATGACGCCCTATCTCATCTCCGAGATATTGCTACGAACTCAAAACCTCCTCTCTATTTCTCGATAGACTGCACGGAAAACGATCTGTTACTTTATTGTCCTTCGAGTTGTTAGCTAATAATTTAACAGACTCATGAAACAAAAGTGTTTTATATATCTTAAATCGACCAGGTTTTCCTAAAGAATATCAATTAGAATTAAAAAAAACTATGTGACATCATTAACTTCCAACATTGATTTACTGGTTTGAATCAAAGCTCTAATAAAATTTGCTTTGCCCCACCCTTACTTTACATCAGCGACACTGTAAAACACTGTTAATGGGTTATACAACTTTCTAGAATGAAGCTTGTTATTAGAATACAGCATAACGACTTGAAATCCCCTTCCGATCCGGTTTGATAGTAAACATGTTTTTAATTGACTTCTAACACAGCGCAACGAAGGGACAGGTTAGTGATTGGACGCGGTTACAAAAACATCCCTTTGCGGTCCAATTATCATGTTTGCCTCTGAGATACTGTTGAACCTTGATCGAACCTACGTCCTATATAGGTCCTAATGACAGGACGCCGATTCGCGCGACTTTGCGTAATATCCTCAGAGCACATGTTGGGCTACTGAGTTCTTTAAGTCGCAGCTAGGGTAGAATTATGCAAGCACAAGTTAACATAATCGTGTCTATATTCAATATGTCATAAATGGCCGATAAATTATAGAGAGCCACAACATGTTAGGAGCATATGCAAGGTTGAGTAAGATTGAAGATGCGCATTTCATAAAAAGAGAGAAATATTTCATCTTACGAGCTTGGAGAAACAATAAAACATTTAAGTAAATATTGAGAAGTAAAAATTTAAAGAAATGTAGATAAAAAGATAAATTTTAGTCTCTGAAAGTAAACACATATGCATTGTCTATCTCACTATGAGGGGGCTCCAGTCCCAGTCACCGGTTTCTACTTGCTTCTCCAATAAGGCTAAGTTCATGATCAAAGTCCGTCCCACCTCAACCCCAATAAAATAGTTCAAAATTCGATAATATTTCATATTTAAAAATTTGAGTGAACAATTATTATTTCACATTATTATTATTGTCTACATTTCACTCACTAGTGAAATTGTATTTTTGGCTTTTGATCTTTAAAATTGGCTAAAACAAACGTAATCGAATTATCGGCTGTGAGGGAAGGGCTTTGGGAGTAACATTGCCGTTATGGGGAAAGCAGGTAGAAACGCCAATTGTTTCGTGGCTGGAGCCTTCTCTCATGCTCAGGTACCCCAGGAGACTAATTAAGGTAACCATAATTTTACTACCAAAATGAAATACTCCCCCACTCCACCAAGTATCTCTCCCAGAGTTGGTTTCAAGGGAAACCGTTCCGAAAGACCTTCTATATATTTTGGGTATAAAATAAAATGGGGACTGCCCCGGAAAACATTGGAATGGATGGGCACCATATCTTAAGCAAATTTAACTCCAAGTTAAATTATACACTGCCACAACACCCACGCGCCGCAATCGAGACTGCAACGTGACTTCTATTACGACAACCTGTAACCAGCTGCTAACATTATAATTAAAACTTATAAAAATGGACGGTAAAAATACAAACATTTATATTTTTCTTTATTTTAAATGCGTTCAAATAAAAAAAATCTTTTTGTCATAAAAAGAGTCGACGTTTTAATAAACAAAAAAGTAAACACTAGTTTATTTGTTTGTATTCTTGAAATTGGTTTTATTTGTTTATGGATATCTATATCTATATTACTTATTTAATACGCTAGGGTTTTTTTTGTGACTAGAACTCCTCCTATAGTTTTCAACCGATTTTGATATTTTTGGTGTCCTTGGATAGATCTTGGTCTGGATTTGTTTGTGTCAAAATTTCATCAAGAACAGACTTAAGGGAACGGCCCTAGCCGCCCTTAAAGTTTGTAATTTGTCCATAAGATTAACATTGAGAAATAATTATTTTGAACTGTATGATCAATCAGCTGAATAGAGTAAATATAGTTTATTAACAAGAACACATGTTCACTACGGAAATGGTAACGCAATATGTACATAATTTTGATTATGAATGTTAGCATTAATAATAGAGTGAGTTTATAAAGTTTACCCCAGAGTGCAGCACATGAAGCTTCGTGTTAAATAGCAATAAATAAGCTTAAGGTTGAATTATTCCGAAAAATCACATTCTACTTTTTAAATATACCAAAAAATGTTTAAACATTGTACTTTTTAATTTCTTATCAGACTTAATAGCACAGTGTAGTTGATTTTCGAGGAAGTATTATTATCATTTGTTTATATTAAAATATATGACACTAGCTGGTACCCGGTGCGACTTTGTCGACATTGTTTACGTGACCTTTCTTTATTACTGCTGATTTACCTTTATTTTTCCGCTGATAAAAATATTATTACTATGGATACTAAAATTAAATCACTACCCCATAATGAGGCTAACTCTGACAAGTGTTAAGCGTGCACATGTTGAATGCCAGTAGGGCGGAGCCCCAAAATATGTTCAGGATGGGTCTGTAGATTACATTCTCATGTACCTATCTTCCTACCAAACTTTAGCAACATCATTCCAGAATTATACATTTGTTACTTAACATAGCTACGTATGAATTCCAGTGGGGTGGAGCCCTAAATCATATTTTGATCAGAAGAAGGCCTATGCCTGCTTTTAGCATATTAGCTACCTTCCACCTGAACTTCAGATCCATAATTAAGTCCAGTAGTAGGTGCGAGGGATAAGCATGATTTTAAAAGCCAGTGGGGTGGATCCCCATATGAGTTTTGGATCAGGAGTAGCACAACATTTGATTCTAAAGTATGGTATATTTTCCAAGCTTTAGTTGTATCGATTCAGTAGTCGGGTGTGCGGTAGTTAACATGTGAAAAACGCCAGTGGGGTGTGGGGAGTGGGCTGCTACGTCACTTGGCAAGGTTCCCGGTAAAATGTTTGTTGATTGCGTATTTTTACCATCAAACTTAAGACCATCCAATGTTATACTCTTATGTTTTGTTACACAATCATTATCATTAACAGCGGGTTTAACCCGAACTAGTCTTTTATTTTCAAAATCCCAAAATCCTTTACTCTTTGTTGGTACTTGAGAAACATTTACAGCATTGCCACTTTTTTCACCTTCCCCCAGGTTACTATTTGTATGGTGATTAGCATTCCATTTGTCTTCTTTCAATTCTAAAAATTTATATCTATTATTACCTTGTACAAAGTTGTTTCCCTGTCTAGTTAGCGTTTGCCCCATCACAGGTACTTTGTCTGGCTGTTCAGCATGTAGTATATTATTATTTATTAGTGAATTTCCTTTGGAAAGTGAACTATTAGCATGACCCGCACGGTGAAACTTAAGCCCGGGACCACCATAGAAGTTCCTAACGTGACCCCCTGAACACGTTTTGGGGGGTCGTTCAAAATTTTATATATATATATATGTATATATATATATATATATATATATATATATGTGTGTGTGTGTGTGTTTGCACTCTAGCGGTCGCTTTTTTTGTCCGATTTACTTCAAATTTAGTAGGGACGTTCCTTTCTGTAATCAGTTGGACAAGTTCGTTGGGCAAAACAATCGGACAACTCTAAACCCCCTTTTTTGGGATTAATCTTTCAAATTTTGAGTTTTTGGGCCCAAAAAGGGTCAGAAAAGCCCCGTATGTAAAATAAGTGCATGTAAAAAGATGGGAATTGGAGAGGCGAAAGTTTTAAGCCCTCTCTCGTCATTCTAGCATAAATATTTACCGAGTTATTAAAGAAAATGTGTATCGACCAAACACAGTACGTTGTCTTATGGGGATTTTACATTAGAAAAGCCTGTTATTCATTTGTTGGTGTACTATTATCATCCTCAACAACCTCACGCCTACTTTAAAGCCTGACTGGACCTTCTCCTAACCTTATAATGCGCAAAATTGTATTCCCAGCATTGCAGGTAAATAGAACCAGGAGCATCAGAACAGCCAAAAAATCAATGTTTTCAGATTTGAATAAAAGTTGGAATAATTGTATGTTTTTAACTGATTTTGAGTTTTATAGTTTTTTAAATGGAAATTCACTTCCCTCACGTCAGCGTGCTGCGTGCGAACTCGTTTTACGTTTTTTACCACTCCTCATATTATATTTCAACTCTAAACATTCATAATTCATTTTTCCTTGTACAAAAGCATCTCCTTGTCTAGTTAGAGTCTGTTTCAATTTAGAGTGTAAATATATTTTTGTTACTGAATCTTGTTCATTTTCTGGCTTACCGATATTTGCAATTCTATGAGTTTTAGCATCGTACACATCTCCCTTAAGTTTTAAGCTAGTTGATATTTCCGATTGCAAAGTTTTTAAATTTATAGCGTCACTACTATCTTGGGGAACATTAACATACTTTAAACGTTTATTACTAACGTTATAGTCACCCTCCGGTGTAAGAGGCAAACCGGTGTGAGCTTCTTTGTCATAAAATCTTGATATTACACCGGATTTGGTATAACGTCCTAACTTGTCCACACTCATTTTACAAATGACTAGATCATGATTTATGAAACCATTTATATACATTACCAAATGAAGGTCAATTTGGCAATTTTATCCAAGAAAATTTATTTATGTTATTGAGTTAAAACGATTCGATCTAATCACAATCTATACCTACCATTTTTAACACTTTGTTCCTTATCAATCACCAGGAAGCCGTATTTATCTTCCCATGTTTTACTACAAATTTGTTTTAACCTTTCAAACGACATATCGGCACCAACATAATCGTTGTGTATGTTTTTAATACATATCACCTTGTTTAAAAATAACGATAACATTTGCGTTATCCCTAATCAACTGTTTTGGGATTTTGCTATATGTTTGACCAATGTAGATACAGTCAATATTGTGATGTCTCCCCATAGCGAAATAGTTTCTAATGATGTCATGGTTTTCACAAGAGACATCATCAAAAATATATACTGAGTAAGGATTTGCTTAATTTGGTTGCAAAATAGTGTCACTTGCATCAAATTTAAAAAAAGACTTCGGGTACATCAGATATTATTTCATCTAATAACTGATATTTTGGTTGGAGCAGGGACTTTGAACAAATATACGGATTATTAAACTTTAACCCATTAGGATTAGTTATTAAATTGAACACTACATTTATTTTCCTACAGTTTGAAGGTCCACTAACTATACACCTTACGCTGTCTGGTAATAAGTTTCCATGTTTCCCATCCTCATGTTTCACACTATCCACAGTTAATTTGTCTACATTCACAATTTTAAAAGAATCCTTGAGTTTAATAATCTCCATGTCAGCACTCTTCGACGGTTAATGTGATACTAGTAAAGTCCAATAGAAGATCTTGTTTAGGTATCAACGAGTCAGCAGTTTTATCAAAACCCAACCAGCGCACCAATACTTTATCGTTTTTTGTTTTAATATCTTTTCCACGAGATAAACATCTTCAGCAGTAGACTTTAACATTTCATGAACATAAAACTACCTTGTAGAAGTTCTCCTTTATTATCCTTAAGAATATAGGTTTCTGGATATGTTGGTTGTACTCTATATACGGTAAAATTTTCATTAGTCCAGTTGGGTAAGTATTTCTTGCCAAATAAATATATATTTTCTAGTACGAACTTTATCCCCCATGTCGAATTTTCGCGGTAATTTCTTTTCCACTTTTGGTTTGGTGTTCTTTTTATTATTTTCCAAGACTTGTTTGGAGTTCTTTTTATTCACCTCAATAGGTTTCATCCGGATAGTTCTATGAAACTTGTTGTTATAATCATGTATCAAGTCGGAAAGTATATCATACCACACGTGGGAACCTCTATTTTAAAATGCTTTACACATCGCTCCTTTTAAAATTCTGTTGAACCTTTAGATAATAGCTGCTTTCTTTTCAGATTTCGTAGGGTAATGGTTCACATTTTATTTTTCATTAGTTTTGAAAAATCGTTATTAAAATATTCTTTCCCATCAGTTTGTCAAATATGTTTTTGCCCTTGGTCTCATCAACTATGCAAGTATGATAGCTTGGTACTTAGCTGACATGAAAATGATTAAAACCAAACACCCTGAATTGTGGTCTGAATTTTCTAAAGGGAATTGGGTTGTTAACAAGTCAAATGTACCTTTTTGTTCTCTAGGAACAGACGAAGCTCTTGAACAAGAGAATAAAAAAATGAATGTGCTAAGTGGTGTGGTTAATATCACTAAGGAAACAGGCTTTATCACGATTATTCCTAACTTCTCCTGAATTATCAAGATTGTCAGCAGAAGCAAAAGAAATGTTAGGAATCACAGATGGCAAGCGGCTGAAACATCATCATCTCAAGACAAGTCAAGAAAAGCTCCAAAACGAAGATGCTCAAAAGATGTATAATTATATTATGTCGTCAACTAATCCTGTGACTTATGATGAAAAAGAACTGATTAACATTTCAACAAAAGTAGTTTTTTATAAAAAAAAAATACAGCGAGACATGTTGAAAATGACAGAAACGGGACAGGATTTATACAATACATTTCAAGAAGAGCGGATTCAGTCAGATAAATGTAACTTTTGGGGACCAATGAAAAAATAAAAACTTAAATTATGTAAAAGTGCACATAAATTGGTCAAAACTAAACTGTCAGACACTGTAATACAACTAAAGGCAGACCGCTCATTGTTCACACGTCTGCTGATTATTTCAAGAAGTAGAACTGACATTAATTTGCAAGAATGCATTAGTGAATATGAATTTTTGGCAGTGCCTCCTTCATTGTTCAACTTAGATGGCACAATGATTTTATCTTAAAACAAAAGCAATTTGATGAAGATAATTGAAGCGCAACAACATTTTCACCAAATAAACTCGTCTAAACATTCCTTGAGTGGTACAAATGAAATATCACGTCTACCAGAAGAATTAGTGTCGCCAACTCCTTCATATTCAACTGCTGTTCTAGATGGAATGGCAGTCGCAAGCCCTACACAAACCTGCACATGTGAAGACTTGCCATGATCTTGCATCTGAATTTAATCAGAAGATAGATCAGACCTGTTGAAATACAACGAAACTCATTTAGTATTTTATACATATCTGGAAGATTCACTAAAAAACTCTACTAGGAGAAAAAGAGCTGGAAAAGCAATGCCTGTTGAGTACAAAATTACAGACTCTACCAATATTCAACAAATACCAATGAGATCTCTCTTATCTCACTATAAAACCAAGGATGAGTTAACAGCATCCCTAGCAAATAAATCCATATTGCATGCACAGAGGATTGGAAAAAACTGATAGTTAGTTGGAGGAATGAGGCAAGATCATCAGATAGAAGTGACATTAGAGAACTTCAAACCACACAAGAAGAAGCAGATACAAAAATAATTATTCACTCTTTGTAAGCCTCATGCCATTCTACCACCCTCTACATTTATTCGCCAGATACTGATGTTTTTATTCTTTCATTGTGGTGGTCGCAACGTTTCCCAAAATACAGTATGTTTGCCACAGGACATGGTATAAGTAGAAGATTTATTGACATCAATCTTGTATATTCAAGTGTAGGACCGTCCAAAGTTAAGGCATTGGAAGCACTTAATGCACTTTCGGGCTGTGATATTACTGGGTCGTTCAAGAATAAAGGAAAACTATCTTTTTTGAAAGCTTTCCAGACAGCGGTGAGAGAAATTCTTGATGCTTAGGCAATATTTGGATCGCAAGAAGGATTTAAACCAGAAGACGAAAACTTATCGAGCAATTCATCTGTCAAGTTTACTTTCCTGGAAAAAATGTCAGACATTGGTGAATTGCGCTGGTGGATTATCACCAAAGTGAAGGTTTACCCCCAACGAGATCTTCCCTAACTCCATATATATTGAGAGTACATTAACAAGTTTTGGAGTGGCGAAGTGCCAATCAACAACACCCAAACCTTCCTAACCCATCACAATTTGGATGGGAGAAGTCTGCAACTCAGTATTCTCCTATTATGAGTTTTATGCCATGGGCATTAGAATGGTTACTAAATCTAGTACGCTGTGGTTGTAAAAAAGGTTGGTGTACTGTAAGTTGCAAATAAAGTACAGTGTTTAAGGTGCACCGAAATGTGTAATTGTGCAGGAGATGAAGAGTTCTGCGATTAGAACGACTTTGCTGACAACGAAAAAGAACCCTTGGACTCGGAGGATGACCTATGAAACTTACTTTCTGCGCCCTGCATTTACGTAATAACTAAAAATAATGCTTGTAAATATTACGTAATAAGATACCACTCGTATAATAAATATGACGTTCCTAGACAAAACAAACGGAGTCATATTTTTATTGTTACCAAGCGGTCTAACTCTATCAAACAATTAGCGAATGAACAATAAAGTATATCTCATAAATGGTAATTGTTATAAAAAGCTTGTAATAACATTTTGTTCTAAAAAGTCAAACCTTTTGTAATAAATAAACAAGGGCTTTTATAAGGGATTTTCATAAAGAATGTTTGTTTACTTTAACTAAAATAACTCAAAAACTAAAAACAAGTTCGCACGCAGCACGCTGACGTGAGGGAAGTGAATTTCCTCATAAAAAACTATAAAAACTCAAAATCAGTTAAAAACATACAATTATTCCAATTTTTATTCAAATCTGAAAATATTGATTTTTTGGCTGTTCTGATACTCCTGGTTATATTTACCTGCAATGCTGGGAATACAATTTTGCGCATTATAAGGTTAGCAGAAGGTCCAGTCAGGCTTTAAAGTAGGCTGAGGTTGTTGGGATGATAAAAGTACACAAAAAAATGATTAACAGGCTTTTCTAATGTAAAACCCCCATAAGACAACGTACTGTGTTTGTTCAATACACATTTCCTTTAATAACTCGGTAAATATATATGCTAGAATGACGATAGAGGGCTTAAAAGTTTTGCCACACTAATTCCCATCTTTCTGCACTCGTTAATTTCACATCAGGGGCTTTTCTGACCCTTTTTGGGCCCAAAAACTCGAAATTTGAAAGATTAATCCCCAAAAAAAGGGGTTTAGAGTTTTCCGATTGTTTTTCCCAACGAACTTGTCCAACTGATTATAGAAAGGAACGTCCCTACCAAATTTGAAGTAAATCGGACAAAAAATGCGACCGCTAGAGTGCAAACACATATATATATTTATATATGTGTGTATATATATATACATATACTATATATATGAAATTTTGAGCGAATCCCCAAAACGTGTTCAGGGGGTCACGTTAGGAACTTGTATGATGTTCCCGGGCTTAAGTTTCACCGTGCGGGTCATGCTTATAGTTCACTTTCCATAGGAAATTCACTAATAACAAGAATTGTCTACTGATCTGACATGAATACGTCTCAAGCTTTATTGCTAGCAATTATATTTCCTTTGGAAGAGCATTAAGTTATTGTTGTCCAAAATATCTTAATTCAACTTCCTATTCAATCGTGATACGTGGTATTAAAGTAAATAGTCCTGCCTTAAGTGTTTTTCTCGCATGTCTACTCTGGTCCTTATTTTTCTTTTAATTATAAAGGCAGGACAGACTTATACAGAAATAGATGTTATACCCAACCATAAGTGATATAATACCCCCGTCGCAGCAAACCTGCGTACTCAGCGAATTTACAATGAATACATATGTCTTAATAACATATTAAGTCTCTTACCACAATTCATAAGAAATATATTAATAAATAAGCGATATTTAAAATATTCATTATTATCCATGAGAATAACATTAGGGATGAGTATGCAGGTTTGCTGCAACAAGGAACACAAAATAATGGGTTTTATGCAAATATCAACGGAACTCATCTAAGTGAAGTTACGTACCAAGTTTCATACATATTCATTCATAAATAAGCGATATATAACATTTTTATTATTCTCCATAAGAATAACATGGGGACCGAGTACCTAGGTTTGCTGCTATGGGAACCATAGGCGAAAAATTGTTTTTTTGGTCAAACTACAACAAACCACAATCAGATGAAGCGATATACCAAGTTTCGTCAGTTTATGTTCATAAATAACCGAGATATAAAATTTTTCTTTTTCTCCATAAGAATAACATTGGACAACGTACTGTGTTTAGCACTTTCAATATCTCAGTAACCAATTGACGTAGAGCAATGATCTAAATACCAAATTGTTTGTTTTTTAAACTGAATTCAATGGTATGAATTAAAATTTGATTTAAATAACAATTACATGTGAAAACTCCAAAAAACCCATTTTTGGGGTACAAAACCCCCCCAAAACCCCCCTTCGGATGGTGCGATTTGTCTGGTTTTCGAACTCGTTCAAATAAATGGTACTTTACATATTTGTACCAAATTTTATTAAGATCGGACCTTTTTTACGAGAGTTATCGTGCTTACGGACATATATATATATATATATATATATATATAATTACATATATACAAATTTGAACGAATGGTGTTTTTGGCATCTGGGGACCTCAAAACGAAAAGTTATCATGGTCTCGGGCTTAAGTCTTACCATGAGACCTACGGTAATAGCTTCTTCCCTATAGGGGAAATTCGCTAAAACGAGTTTTCAAGCAGGTCACTGATGTGAGGGAAGTGAATTTCATCATTAACACCTTTAAAATATCAAATAACGTGTTGAAACAAACACATTTAGCAATTGTTATGGAAACTGGAATACATTTTATTTTTTGGCTGCTCTGATGTTCCTGGTTCTATTTACCTGCGATGTTGGAATAGCAATGGTGCTGTGAATTATGAGGTCAGGAGAATGTACAGTCAGGGCCAAAAGTATATATGGGGCCCAGATGAAACTTGCTGGGGGGGGGGGAAAAGTTCGTCCAAAGTTTTCCATGAGAACATGTGGGAAAGCACATCATATTTTGCAATTTTAGCACCAAAAATACTTTATTAGTTTGGTACAATTCAATGCAAATATTGAACCTGTAAATTGATACTATAATGTCAAGAACGACAGAGGCCCGGCTGTCTGCAAAGAAATTTCACACATTCTTTTACAAGGTCATTTTGTCTACCCAAGGACATTTTGCAACAGACGTATACAAACGCTTCAAAAATGTTGGGTTCATTCAAAATCGTAACTACCTTCAGCTTGGAAAGTTTAAAAGTCAAGGTTTTGAGACTCGAGCCACGCATTCACGGTTATGGTGGCTATGTAGTGTATAAAATAGCGTACAGGTTTATTCACCAACATTCGTTTACTTTAGTTCCTCTTTTGTTTCTGTATGTATAATATTTACCAAAGATATGTATACGAAACTCTTCAAATACTAGGTTATGCACGTTTTAACAACCGGCTGTATATGTCTGGTTAAAATAAATATTGTAAATATTTATTTTTATATCAAAAACAAATATTTAAACTACTATATTTTTGAGTGATGATGATGAACATTCTTAATTTTTGTATACATCTCTCAAAGGTCTCAGTTGTCTTTTCTAGTGATAATTACATGTAATTAGAATAAACGGTATCAGGAAACAGACACATACTTTCTCCCTTTTAGCCCAACTTTAATTAATAAATCACTTTTTATTTACTAAATATAGAATACAAAGCACGGTCGAATGTACAGAAAATCTTGTAAACAATTTGTTTTCAAAAATATCCACCCAAATCCCTGTATAGGAGGCACTATAGAATCCATCGCTACACATGTATGAACGAAATTGATCAATAAATAAGAGAGAAATAGTAATTTTTGTACTCCCCATAAGAATAACATTGGACAACGTACTGCGTATACCGCAAGATGAAAATTTAAATTTTCTCCGGAACCATTAATCGTAGAATAGTAATTCAAAAGACTAAATTATTTAATTTTTGAGCTATTTTTAATGGTGAATAGTAATATTTTTTATATTTATGTTTTTCTTATGAAAAATCAAAAACTGAATTTTTGATATTTTAAGTCTTGTAATTTCTGAACCCGATTTTTTTCAGAAATGCAGGTGGTGTCATTTTGTTGGAAAACTAAGGTTCTACAAACTACTAAAGTTTAATCAAAATCGTTAGAGCCGTTTTTGAGAAATCTTGATTTTTCATGTTTTTTGCGGTTTCTGGGGGATAATTACCCTTAGAAATCAAAAATTCCAAAAAATGAAAAAAATTCCTAGATATATCGTGGATTAGTACCTACATACCAAATTTCATAAAAATCAGACTATTGGTTAGGGCTATAGCTCTGTACACATCCATACAGACAGACAGACAGACAGACACACAGTCATCACGTAAAATTAACTTTTTTGGGTTCAGGGAGCACCAAAACGAATATTTCCACTAACAACTCAAATTCAAACAATTTGACGAAAACAATACTTTCTCCATATACTATGTATAAGGGGGAGAAAGTAAAAAGATACATAATAGATGTTACTGTATTACGAGTGTAAAGTTCGTCTTCATCGCCTGAGAGAAAACTGTGATGAAATTTGTAGAAAGCAATAGACACACATACAAATTTTTCTCTACAACTGAAACCTTGGAAACCACACAACACATAAAAAATCACTTTCATCCATTTTCCGTGAATTCACGGGGTTGAAGTTATAAAGAACTGAGTCAGTTAGCTTGGTCCAAAGTAACAATCAATCAGCTGTTAACTAACTACTTCAGCGAACTGAAAAATGAGACTCAATGAGGGAAAAAGACTTTTGCTCGCTTATCAGAAATCAGCTGATTTACGATGTGTTTATATTCTAAAGAAGAACTTTAGGCGTAGCTGAAGGAAAACATATCTGTGATTGCTACGTAACATTTTATTTTCTTATTCCGAGGTCGCCCACCAGTGAGGCTGTCGATTAATATTTTAATCAGCAAAATACTACCGGTTTTGTAACAAAAACCAGTAAACCGTTACTTGTATTGCAATGTCAAAGGAAACAGACAAACATAGGTATAAATAAGTAGTAGGGCTTTTATTTTAATATGCAAGCAAAAATCACTAGTAAAATATAATCCAATTATCGTGAGTAGGGGGATTTAGACAGGAGTACGTGGAGAGGGTGCGGTGGAGGGTGAGGGTGACCCCCCCCGTCTCTGGGAAAATTTATGACCTGACTGAGAAAATTTATGACCTAGCCTTGAAAATATTTGAGCCCCCCTCCCCCTCCCATCACCCGGTTACGTAACATCAAAGTGCCCAAATAGCGGAAGCCGCCATATAGTTTTTTAACCTAACCTAACTAATATTTAAAAATCTAATTAATATTAATAAATCTAATTAATATTTATAATTGATTACCCGATAATCAGTTTAATTACGCATATATCGATATAATTATTCGATAAACACTGTAATTACGCATTTTCGTGAGGTGAATAAGGGTGTGACGTCACCGGGTAAGCGACCATCTTGGTTAAGCCCCGCCCCTACCCCCTTCCACTCTACACTGTGACCAACTTTAGAACATTGGATTTCCCGGAACCGAGGGTCTGGCGTCATCCAGTCGGGGTAATCAATTCCGAGAATTCCTTTTGTTCTCTCTGTTGTTTTTTTGCGTTTGAACATCTGCGTCGACTACAATAGTCGTGCACGGACACGTTCAAACCTGTCAGACCACCTACTGCGCTCTAAAACTTT
Organism: Allygus modestus; assembly: GCA_963675035.1. Classification (NCBI taxonomy): domain Eukaryota; kingdom Metazoa; phylum Arthropoda; class Insecta; order Hemiptera; family Cicadellidae; genus Allygus; species Allygus modestus. The sequence continues at coordinate 41,462,312 of OY776113.1, read as the reverse complement.
CCCATCGCGGCGAGCCATTAGTTTTAACGTCAACCACTGTTTGTCATCCATTGTCTTTTTTCCGGGAACCGGTGTTCTTTTCAGACTTTTGTTCGTAAAAAGCTATTTGAGTGATGGCTCCTATTACAAGAATAATAGCTCTCTCCTACAATGAAAATTCTAGGAACTAACGCTCCGGCCAACAGTCTTGTTCGTTTCATAGAGCAAGATGGAAAGCGCGGATGACGCAATAAGAGCGATTACTGCGTCAATGAACAAATTGTGACGATTTAAACGTTACGGCTTGCGCAAACGAGTGTGCTTGATCGAGCGAGGGACGTATTTTTTGGCAGGAATTTTATATGAAAAGGCCTTTTAATAGTGAAGAAGAACACAAAATGGAGAAAAAAACTGTTAAGTTTAACGAGATGTTAAACAAACGCTGTACTTATGAACCGTGTGAGGATGATGAACAATAGTTGTCAAGGATGCAAACTGCACTCGATGAATTGAGATTACACAGAAAATTGGAATCGATATTGGAAGAGAAAATGAAACATTTAGTCTGTTGCGACAAAATGTGTCACGAGCCGTGCGTCGCGCAGTTTACTACAAACGTTGATCATCGAAGTTCGCGTTAATTGTACAAGAACAGTTGCACTGTGTATACGTGAACATGAACGCTTACGGCTCCGCGGACGAGTACATCAAATCGTTTGTAAACGAGATCGAGGCCATGAACGTTCTAATATATTTCCGGACGATTGTGTGAATTATGTTTATATACCGAAGAATAAGCGTAAGCAGGGAGTTTTTTAGACGATAACCGATACAATTTTGCCTCAGTAGCAATCATGTCGTGCTTGCAAAAGGACGCAGCTCCCCTTACGGCTCTGATACACACCTCTCCCAAGGAACGTAAAGCTCTGTTAAAAGTTTGTGATAACTGGCGAACACGCTCAGTGTGCGAGTGTTCGTACAACGCGTTGCGCGACAACGTGCGTCTGTCCGACAAGAGCAAACGAAATCTGAGGAAACACAAGGCGGCTCTGAGACGTTTGGTGAAACGCGGTGAAGGTTGGGTCAAGAAACGTTAGTTTCTAATACAGAAAGGCGGCGGGTTACTTTTACCGTTACTGTTGAGCACTGTTTTACAACAATAGTAGTAGTTATGGAGAGCGCAAAGAAAATGGTCGTTGTGCCACAAGAGTTAATCGAACGGTTACATGCCGGTGGAGGTAATCAGAATACAGAGACGTCACAACGCCCTGGTAATAATCTAGACACGGAGATGCAACGAATAATGAACGACAATCTGATGGACGATAGCGATAAATGGAACCTGTATCAATAGGTGTTCCTGCATATCACCGCGAACAAACGCAGTTCAGTCTGGAGTTTCAAACATGTAACAGCTAAATTGAGATTAAGTAAAATAAGTAACACGACGTGTCGCAACGTGAAACAACTAACGATACTAACCATAATGAAACATCGTAATATCCTTGAACCGGAAATCAAGAATCTTCCACATTCACTACAAGAGTATATCGAAGGTGTAAAAAAGGACCGTTTACACGGGAGAAGTCAGCCGTCCGGACGAAGAGATAGATGAAAGGGACCGAGGGGTTTATGAGAATTATAAGGACACCGAAGTGTATGAATGTAAATTATGTGCCTATGTTGGTCATCGCTGTGAAAGGTTTCTAGGTTTTATGCTATCGTCTAAAAATGTTTATATATTTCCTGACAGCAACATAATTTAGCGTTTTTTTGTTGCGGAATAGATACATCTCATAAAACTAATGAAATTTCAATGACTATGATAGATATTTGGACGAATCTCTGTAGAAACAAAAATTGTAAATCAGTCATTGTTCTCACTGTTAGCAGCAATGGCTGACAGTTCCATTTGTCACGTATACCGTGATGGAAAGCGCGGATGATGCAAGAAGAGCGATCATTAGGTCAATGAAGAAATTACGGCAATTTAAACGTTACAGCTTGGGCAAGTGTAATGGACTTGGTTGATAAAGCGACCAGTGTTTGACTCTGATCATGGACTTGAATCAAACTGCTGCATCAATTTACAACGATTGCATAACACAATCACACAAAAAGCACGCGAAAAGTTCCCGCCAAGAACGATAGAACCTCATATTTCACAAGAGCCGAGTTCCGAGAAACGGAATAATAGACCAACAAGTTGAAACCTGTTTGAAGTACAACAATAGACCACCCACCGTGTCTAATTCCAGGAATTGGGACCAAATATCGACACTTCGAAACTTATCGACCCTTCTAGAAACGGAAAAAAATGTCACTCAAAAAACAATAAATCATTAGAGAACTATAGACCACCTACGGCGAATTCCATGAATTAGAACAAAAGAACACCTGCAACGATTTCCCATAAACGGAACAATAGACATGTCACTCAAAAAAAATATCATTAGAGAACAAAACAACTCCTGCGTCGAATTCTGAGAAACGGAACAATAGAACGACAAGTTGAAACCTGTCGGACCACCCACCGTGTTGAATTCCAGGAATTAGAACAAAAGAACTCCTGCATCGATTTTCGGGAAACGGAACAATAGACCTGCAACTCAATAAGCAATAAATCATTGGAGAACAATAGACCACATGCGGTGAATTCCAGGAATTAGAACAAAAGAACACCTGCGTCGATTTCTGAGAAACGGAACAATAGACCTGTCACTCAAAAAGCAATAAATCATTAGAGAACAATAGGTCATCCACCGTGTCGAATTCCAGAAATTGGAACAAAAAAAACCAACACGTTGAAACCTGTTGAACCTTCTAGAAACGGAACAATAGACCTGTCACTCAAAAATCAATAAATCATTAGAGAACAATAGACCACCCACCGTGTTGAATTCCAGGAATTGGAAAAAAAACCGACAAGTTGAAACCTGTCGGACCACCCACCGCGTTGAACCTTCTAGAAACACAGGTAGCTGGGGACAATCGAAACCGGTCGAGTGCCATTTTGGCGGGAAAGGTTCCCGACCACGTCATTATTTGCTAGATCTTTGTTCCGAGTAGACTTGTCACATTCATCATCGCATTTCAAGATTTTGAATGTCATCTGAAGCGTGAATGAGAAGCAATTTATAGGTTGATGATTGCAGCTTGATTCTTCTTCGCCCTGTTATCGTGTCGGCTAGAAGTGTCTGCAATATATCATGTTTCAATTAACCACATTTGTATTTAATCAAGCTATCGTTGTACTTATTGACATGAGTAACAATCCCTGGTTCAAGGGGAAAGATGTAGCTCGAATCATAGGTTATATCAGACCAAGAAATGCTATATACGATTATGTTGGAGAGAAACATTTTAAAATAATAATACCGGAAGTAATAGGTCCCGAATCGGGACTTCCTTCAAACTTTCCAACGCATGCAATATTTATTGACAAGCTGGGTCTTTATTCGCTGATTATGAAATCTACATTACCCAATGCTAATGAGTTCCAAGACTGGATCTTTGAAGAAGTTTTACCTTCCATACGGATGCATGAACAGAACAAACTTAGAAACGAGAACTGAGAACAGTTGATTGGACAGACTCGCAATTAGTGTTTGCAAACGAATATGCAAGTTAAGAAAGTTAACCAACAGTTTGTAATGAACCGTATTCAGCTAAAAGCAGAAAACAAACAATTGAAAAAAGAAAACCAATCTATGAATCAAATGGTGATTGATCAAGCACCTAAAGTGGCTGTGTTGCGTGAAGATCCAGAGCTCAAACAAGTCTTTTGTATATTGATTAAAGAAACACTTCTGGAGATGTACGGAGTTTGTGAATATAAATGTATCCGTGCAGGGAAAATAAACTTTTACCACGCATTAAGTAAAGCGAAAAAATAAGGTTTCAAAGTTTGTTACAAGATAGAGAATGTTCCCAACAGAATTTACATATTGAAAAAAGCTAAAGAGTATTTGACCAAATTTAGTATGCATTATAAATCTGCATTCAACAACATTCTTACCTATCACAATTTTGTAAATATTATAGAGCACGTTATAAATGAAATATCAACAGACATCATCATCAACATCTAAAATTATAGTTGCAATAAATCGTCCCCGAAGAAGAAGCATGTCTCAGCAAAAATCAACAACCTTTGAGCACAGTCTCTCTCTCTCTCTCTCTCTCTTTCTCTCTCTCTCTCTCTCTCTCTCTCTCTCTCTCTCTCTCTCTCTCTCTCTCTCTCTCTCTCTCTCTCTCTCTCTCTCTCTCTCTCTCTCTCTCTCCCTCTCTCTTACGAAACGCAAAACGGACTAACTAAAAACCGTGTGCTCAATGGCGGCCGGTTTCCTTAGCGCGAAAATCCGGCATGCTGCACGTTACGCGGTAGCGATGGCGTCCACCATAGTGGTGGTAGTGGCAAAAACAAGAGAGATGAGGACATTATGACAATAACAACAACAATATCGTCACCGTCACTGCCATGTCACACCGCTCAGTCACTCATCGACCGACACTCGTACGAGATGGATCGTTTTAACGCTCGCTCCCATGCTGCTACTGCTGTCATTTTGGACGTACAGTGTTTCAAGGATAATAATAACGATTTCCTGGTCAAAGAAGTCTGCGTGATTGAAGTGGACAGCAGTACACTTCTTTTACATCATATCGCCAGACCGCATTTCGACCGAGATTTCCTCACTGAAGAGCAACTGTGTGAAAGTTGGTGGCTTACAAAACATTGTCAAGGACTGGATTGGGACCGTGGCGATATCCCTTACTTTAATCTGATGGACAAACCGTACCTGCCCCGCTCGTGGCACATTGGTCTACGTCAAAGGATCTGAGAAGAAATAGTTCGTAAAACGTCGTTTGATCACATACCCTGTAACTACTACTACCGTTGTGGTTGCGGCTCGTTGGCATCAACATCCAACCTACTGTCCGCTAACGTCTTGCGCTGTGGGCATCACAAACGAAAAGGTTCGCGCAATCGTTGCGCTTTGGCCAACTGTACAGTGTAACGTGTTTGGTTATCTCTAACCACCACTAACAACAACGATGATGTTAAAGACGATAGCAATTATGATGATGATCATCTCATCAATATCACTTCTAGTAGTGACAACAGTTTAAATTCCTGGTTTTTCACTTGTCCGTGTCATCTTACTACAACTACTACTACTACTAATGCTAGTACTGAAACTATTAACAGTACAATCGGTATCGTCACCATACAATGAACAGTCTACAAATTGACAAGTATCTTTCAACTCTGCCTTTGCAGAATTATGGGGTTTACGCGGCGGATCGTTTGCCCGCGCGTATTTCCACATCTACAGCTCTGGTGGTTAACACCAACCCGCACCACAAAGGTGTGAACATTGGGTCACTTTCTACTTGAACGGAGGAGAACCGATTGAGTATTTCGACAGTTTCGGTCAGCCACCTCATTTGCCTTTCTACCAGAGATTTCTTAGGTTGAACGCTCGTCGTTACCTGACTCATCATCAACGAGCGTCATCTTCAAGGTGTAGACAGCTCAGTCTGCGCTCTCTACTGTCTAACCTACCTGTATTGCCACACTTGCTACGGCATGAAGATGAACGACTTTGTCCAGCTCTTCTCCACCACCACCACCACCACCTCACCGGTCATCAACGACGCCTTGGTCCGAAGATTCTTCGCTGAAATATTTTTTCCACAAACCTCCTGAAAATAAATCTTTAACTACTACTGCCACTTGTAACCTCGAAGGAGGCGGTTTTCTCTCTTTCTCTCTCTCTCTCTCTCTCGTTTGAATTTGTAAATATTTAAGTTTTCAAAAATTATGTCTGTTTGTTAAGAATATAAATTTCAGTTTGTTTTTTAAATCGTGACTTTATTTGTAAATGTTTTCAAAATATAACTGGTTGTTTAGAATTCAAATTCCAGCTGTCTTTTATCGTAACTTCATATATAAAATGTTTTCAAAATATAACCGTTAGTTAAGAAGATCAATTTTTTGTATTTAGGTAATTTGTATTTAATCTTTTCCTTTTATTGTATCTTAAAACTATGTGGGTAAATAAAAAATACAAATGTACAAGAAACATATTGACTAAATATTTACACCTTTATACATTTTACATCGGTATGTACTCTGAAATTAATGACTAGAAAAGAAAAAATACGGAGTACATTTGTTAGGGTTTTTTTTTAAAAAACAACGACTCGATACAAACTAATGACTAGACAAATATGAAATTACTACTACAACTTTTCTTTTGGTTAAGTGTTTTTGAAATAAGACTCAATACAAACCAACGACTAGAAAGAAATATTAATTTACTTCGAATATAAAACAAATATTTGATCAGATACAAATATGGCAATAAATAAATAAAATAAAATCATAACTAAAAAATCCCTAGCATTTCATTGTTCACGGTTTTTTTTTTAAAAAGCATAGGATCCGCCAATTGTCTATTTCCCCCCGCACCCTATATCTCATGCACCGCGTACTCGCTCAGTATAGTGCACATATCACCATCTTCTTCAGTGTCCATTGACGTCGCAGACGATGACGTATTAGCTGGATGCTGCTGCGAAGACGGTTACACCGGCGGCGGCAACGGTGCGGTGATAACGGTATTGCCGTATGTGGGGCCGTTAATGCATAATGAGTCTCCCATGGGAGAGTCTCAGTCTCAGTCTCATCATTTATACCATGACTGTATAAATAATATGGTGGCGGCTTTGGAATCTTTGATTCTCAGTGAACTTGACCGTGTGTTCCCGGACGTACTTCTCATAGTCCACCACGGTCAGTTTTTTCTCTGCTACGGCACGGTTAACGCATTTTGCCGGTTTGATGGGAGGCGGACCGCAGTCGTCGTTTTCGTTATCTCTGCTACCTGCACCACGGCCGACGCCGCTGAAAACGTAGAAGTATAGTTTCGCCATCAGACCGATGACTAGTCTAATGGCTACCCCGCCGGCTTCGTCCTTAAACTTCCCAAGGACTCTGGCGTTTTGTTGGTCGTAACATATAAGATCCTGGGGGTAGTTTGACCATCTTATATTGGAACCCGCACATCCACCACTTACTGTGGTCCATAACGAACATTCCTACATATACTGACTTGTCCAGGACCACTCGGGTCTTTTTCATATTTAGTAGGACCAAGTTCTTGTTGTACCACGTTCTATCTCCAAAACTGGATTTGGCCACGTACTTAGTGTAAATCTTCCGGGAGGTCGCCAGGATCAAGTCTATGTGCTTCCGTACGTTCTGGAGGCTCATACCCTGGACTGCGTTTACCATGCACTTAAACAGCTCGGTCTCGAATTTGTTTTTGGCTTGTTGTTGCAGTTTGGTATTCAGTGCCACATACGGGGCCAACCATCTTGATTGCTTGAAGCGTGGTGCCCGGTGGACGTGACGTAGACATAGTCCATTCTATAACGCCTGTTGCAAATATCTGAATATCTTGATTACATATTCGTTCTTGTCCATCAGGGTAGCCAATAGTTTTGACGACTTTCCTGCTCCACAGTCTAGGATTTCTTGTGGTGTGTATGGAAGCTGGTCTGCCGGCGCTGGTCCTGGTTTCTGGGCAAAACGGCAAGTCGCGGCTTCTGGGCAAACGTAGCCGTACTCGCCGTCTGCCGGCAGACTATGTCCAAGTCGTCGATTTCCGGCTATGATAACCACTCGAATTCCCCGTAAGGGAGTCGCTCGGACATTGGCCAACCGTACAAGTTGTTAGCGTTGTAATACCTGAGATAATCTTTCTCCACGCCAACATCACTACTTGTAGTGCGCCCCGATTGTTTCGCCGACATCACCTGTAACGTACTCGTTGTTAACCTCGGCGAATCGGGTTACGCATTGGCAAAGTCCGCCCCGAGTACCATTCTCAAAAAAAGTACATATACACGTCCTGAAGAGTTTCGAGGACCACGCCGGTCTTGGACAGAATCACATCCCAAGCGAAGAAAGGTAGGGTGAAATAGTGTGCCGGATCCAGGTTGTAATGTTTGAGGCACCCCTTTCCTGAAACCCCCGTATATGTCCGCCAACAGCATGATATCCGTCAGAAGATAGACGTTGGAGTAGTCGTCCAGGGTTTCGCATTCGAACTTGGTCCAAACGCGTTGGGCGTGTGCATAATCCTCTGGTGACAGGTCCTTTGAGAAAGCCTCGATGGGCGGCAGCACGTTCTCATTCAACACATTTAGCGACGTGATGTGCTCGTACGGGAAGACTCCTTTCCTTCGCACAAGGTCAAATTTCTCCGGATTGTCAATGTGAGCTTTTGTGATGATCATCTGGTCCGCGGGTAACATTGAAGCCAGACTGGCCAATGAAAACGGTACGAGTCCACGAATCACTCGGATATCGTTCCACCGTCCCGCGCCAGGGTACTTGAAGCGTTTGGCGAAGGTGATGTATTTTTCTTCAGTGTTGGCGAGCAAATCAACGTCTCCCTTGTCAACTCCTAGCTCCCTCACGATGAAGTGGGCATCGTAGTTGGACAAGTTATGCAGGTACACGTTCACCGTATCCTTTTCTTTGTATCTCAGGTTGCAGATCAGGTAAGCCGCGTCTCTGTACTTGTATGGGGGCGAATGCTGGTGGTCCCTCACCTTGATGTCATCATCGTCCTGGATGAATAGGTCGCATAGGTACTTGCATAGGTGGCATAGGTGCTTGCATAGGTAGCAGATGGTCGCTGCCTGAAACTCCGCTTCTTCTTCGGCACTGAGACTCCTTTCACCAAAGCGCTGCGGTTGGTCTCGGGGTCGACGTTTCTCGTAGGGAATGTCTCCGATATTCACGATATCCTTCCGCAGCGAAGTGATCAAGTGTTTAGCGGCGCCCTCGCCGTTGTGCAGTCGTGTTTTTGAGTAAGTGTTTTGCTGTGCGGGGTCCTCATTATCGTCGCTGTCTCCTTCATCGGCGCTCCTTTGGTCGTCGCGTACATAATAGGCGTAAGCGTGTAGTACGTATACGTTCTTCGTTTTGACATGCGTGGAGTCAAATGCAGCTCCGCGATGATGGTGATGATGTGTCAGCTCTCCTCTGGCGGTCGCTGGGTCCCAAGCCGGAGTTTGAACTGTTGGAGGTGGGTTGAGAGGTCGGTCGGCCTCATGCGGAACGAGCATACACTCGAAGTCCGCGTAGATGGTGAATCGGCTTCTCTGTGAACGCTCGGGGCACCTAAAACGAATCTCCGTCTCTTCGGTACGCAGTGGCGCGTGGTCAAAACAGTACCGACGATGTTCTTCTAGGCGTTCTGCTCCTCTGAGTTCCAACTTGTTCGGCTGATTGTCAAAATGGGCAAAACAGCGTTTGCAGATGTATATTATTCCATCGTGATGAGTCACCTGACTTCGGACCAACCCCTCAAGATCCTTGATCCATGTGAAGTGCGTTGTATCCTCATCTGTCAAGTACAGCAGGTCAAAGTGGTTAGGCAGCTCCCCGTTCGCAACGCGCAGTGGGTAAACGAAGTGCTGCAGCTTGAAGTTACCATTGACCAACTTCTTCTTCCTTTCATCCAAACCGTACACGTTAACGCTTCCGCCTGGGTTATTCTTCTCCAACGCGGGGGTCTTCTCCAGCCGTACTGGGAAATTGAGACCCCTGAAATCCAAATTAGCACGGGCGCGTACCTGAGGTGTGAAATTAGCCACGCGTAATTGATTGTGACTCGGGTTCTCGACGTACTTCGACAGTACGGCATACATGAAACATTTCTCATCCTCCGCGTTCAGCACGTTGACTACTGCATGTTTCTTCAAGATCGAATCGGGCAGGTATACGAAGGAACCTCCTCCGAGTAGCCTGTACATATTAATTTTGATCTTTATATCTAATACACGTACAAAGGTCCAACCGGATCCCTTAGTTGTGCATGTCTCCTTTTCGCTGATAATCTTGTCGAACAGTTGACGGCAAAGTCCTTTAATGTCCGTCGTTCAAAAAATAGGGTTCATTTTGGTCTTGAAGTTACATAAATAAAATATAATGTTTGTATAACGAAGTGTAAGCCGCCGCTCTTTATAATGTCAATTGAAAAGTACTATCTTGAATTAAACACTATCATGCACTAAAACAGCTAAAGTTTGGATACAAATTTATTTTTATAAAAATAAAACTCTAACGTTTAGTCCTTTTAGGCTTGAACAAGTTTTATCTCATTTTAAGTGAGGATTGTACATCAAGATTCAAAGAGCAAAGTCTCGTATAAAAATAATGATACAAAATAAATTAGAAAATTAAATATTTTTTTATATTACAACTAATAATAAGAATGAAATCTACTTTTTAAATAATCATAGAATGATTGAAAATTCTTCTCTCATTATGTGTGAGGATTGCACAACATTACACTACTGCTCAATGAGTAAAGTTTCGAAAAATAATTTAGGAAATGTAATATTTCTCTATTTTACAAATAATAATAAGAATAAGAATTATGTTTGAGATAGTTATACATTGATTGAATATTCTTCTCTCATTATGTGTAAGGATTGCACAACATTACACCACTGGTCAAAGAGTAAAGTTTCGAAAAAAAATCACTCCAAAAGCTTTTAAGGAATAAAGGATCCGAAAAGAACAAAGGATGACAGGTGATTGATGTATTGTTGTTTACTCCGACTGGTCGGCACCAGACCCTCGGTTCCAGGAAATCCATTGTTCCAATGAAGGTCAAGATAGCCACCGGGGGGGGGGGGGGCTCGGTCATTTACCCCGGACTTCCAGGAACTCTATTGTTTAGTACATTTTGCTTTATATCTCCGTTATTTACAGACTGAATTCGTTCAAACTCGATATTTAGGTCTTATCATATGTAAGGAAGACAACTGCACCGTTGAATTTCACTTACGATATATAAAAAGGGTACTTTACTTGATTAAGCGACTTTCCATCACCCCGACTGGATGGCGCCGGACCCTTTGCTTCCAGAAAACCTATTGTTTTAATCAAAGTCAAGATGGTTGCCGGGGGGGGGGGGATTGGTCATTAACTTCGCACACATAGAGAAGTCGAATAATATCTCCCCGTATTGGAAAGATATTTCTTTTGGCCCTAACTTGAAACGCGAAGGTGGTCCTGAGAAGGACCATAGGCTCTAAAAAGAGCCGATTTTTATCCGAATAATAAGGAGGTGAAGGAAATATGGCGGGAGGGAACCAAATCCGTAATTTTTCCATTCGATCGTCAGTTGTTCATATGCAAAGACGGTAGTCATCCATTCTGTTTCTAAGTCACCATCTTCTTCGTTTCTTGACTGGCCCAACAACTGTATCATCATACGAATGTCCAGGAAATCCATTTTCTGATTTATATGGATGATTTCCTCCCGCATTATATTCACTATAAGGTCCTGTAAGGGTCTTGGTAATAATTGAATCATCTCGGGTGCGGACTCCCTGATTACCGCCACCGCTAGATGCTGTAACGTGTTTGGGCTGCTCATGGTCTATTCGCTACTGGTCTCCGCTCTAAACTGAACGCCGGTACGAAGAGGGACATTATAGTGGGGTTGTGAAGTATCAAAAAGCTTTTAACGAACAACGGGTCCCGGAAGAATACAATGAATTTCAAGCAGTGTTTGGCGTTACAAACGAATAGCTCGGCGCGGTAAGAAAGTTTTAGAGCGCAGCGGTTGGTCTACGAGGTCTAAACGTGTCCGGGTCTTGTTGTCAACGCAGGTGTTCAAACGCAAAACAACAGAGAACAAAAGGGATTCGCGGAATTGTGTACCCCGACTGGATGGCGCCAGACCCTTCTAGGAAATCTAATCTTCAAAACAAGGGGGGTGGGGCTCGGGGCAACCGGGGGGGTGCTCGGTCATTAACCCCGAACTTCCAGGAACTCTATTGTTTAGTACATTTTGCTTTATATCTCCGTTATTTACCGACCGAATTCGTTCAAACTCATTATCTAGGTCTTATTATATGTAAGGGAGACAACTACACCGTCGAATTTCACCTACAATAAATGTAAAGGGTACTTTACTTGAAGAAGCGGCTTTTGATTACCCCAACTGGATGACGTCAGACCCTCGATTCCGGGAAATCCAATGTTCTAAAGTTGGTCACAGTGTAGAGTGGAAGGGGGCGGGGTCTTAACCAAGATGGTCTCTTACCCGGTGACGTCACACCCTTATTCACCTCACGAAAATGCGTAATTACATTGTTTATCGAATAATTATATCGATTTATGCGTAATTAATCGGATTATAGGTTAATCAACTATAAATATTAGTTAGGTTAGGTTAAAAAAAATTATATGGTGGTTTCCACTATCTGGGCACTTTGATGTTACGTAACCGGGGGTGGGAAGGGGGAGGGGGGCTCAGAAATTTTCCCAGCTAGGTCATACATTTTCCCAGTCAGGTCATACATTTCCCCAGTCAGTTCATACATTTCCCCAGTCAGGTCATACATTTCCCCAGTCAGGTCATACATTTCCCCAGTCAGGTCATACATTTTCCCAGGGGGGGTCACCCTTACCCTCCACCGCACCCTCCGCACGTACTCCTGTCTAAATAACCCTACTATCGTGCCTATTTTTTTCGGCGAACATACACAATGGATACCAAAGTATATCCTCACCGTCCCTTTTGGGTAAAACCTGATGACGGCTTCGGAATAACCTTTTTAAGTATAAAGTATAAATATCTACAAGTATACATAGTCTTAAAACGAACACTTTTAATGATTAAAACCCTGGAAATACGATTGGCAATATGTAGTATTTGGCAGACACTGCTCTTAGTCGATGTTCATATTTTCATGTTATTTTTGCAGAATAAATAATTATGTGTTGTTGTATCAGAACAATAGTCCCACTAATTGTAACACTAAAATTGGCAGGTTCCTTTTTATGAACGTTAGGTAGGCAAAAGCTTAACACAGTTTTTTACAAACGTCACTGAAGTAATTAAAGACCTCTTTTCCCTCTAAATTATAATTTAACCCATCTTTTTAATTAATTTTCATCACAGCTTGTTCATAGAGATTTGAAATGAAAACTTACCGTAATATAAACAACTTCAATTTTTCATAAAACCTTGAAAACATTAATATCTTTTGTTTTTAGTTCATCCCGTCTTCTTGAATAATATCTTAGACAACCATTATTTACGACATCTGTTGTATAAATAAGCTAATTTCTAGACATGCAATGTGCCATTATCGAATGATTTGGTGCCATCCTCGAGTATATAATACTGTCGTCCATCGAGAAGCTACGAACTTCTTGCGTGGTCCTGGTCTCATTGTTCTCCATTGTACTTGGCAGATCGGCTCTTACGGTAGTCCTTTGTTAGCAAGCTCCTTACAATCTGCATTCCATCGTGAAAGAAGTATGCGGAATATAATCCTCCTCGCCTTTTCATTATTATTGATATTTCTGAATATAGATGACAATTCCGTTAGTCTAAAATAACCCTTCCGACACTGTTAAAATAACCATAGAAAATATCGCATTTGAAAAATTAAAATAATTTGTTTGGATCAGGATAAGGATTAAAGGTGAAAATTGTAATGGGAGGTATTTTTACATTAGGTATTTTTACATTACTGCCAAGGAACTCTGGACTCACACTGATAGAACTCTGGAAGAGAGAGACCATTGAAGTCCATACCGTTTTATTGGACTACAAGGTTACATAGATATAACTGAACCATCACATCTTCGAAGGTAAAATTCTTCAGTTACGGCAAAACTACCACGCCCTGGAAATGAGAAGTTCATAAATACATTATGGACGGAAGGTTCAATCAGTGAGAGTTCAGAGTTCCTTGGCAGTAATGTTGTGTCTAATGTAAAAATACCTCCCATTAAAATGTTCAACCTTAATCCTTATCTTAATCTACACATATGCACACACATATGTACAACGGAACTGCCTCAATATAGAAGGGAGACGGCTAAAGGTATGTTGGTTCTAATACGTCCTGGGAAGTAGATGTTTGCATCTGCAGTTCTAGGATGTAGATATTTAACAACTGTATTGACAACCACATTGTGAGATATTTGACGTGGCTTGATAGAACTAGGGAACTGATGTTCAAGCTGGATGGCTGATGAAGTATTTGGATCACATTTTCGACTAAGGAGAGTATAATAGCAAACAACAGACCACCGACACAAAAGAAGCAAACTAAGTAACACACAACAATTAAATTACAAAAAAATCCAAGCCAACGAAGTAACATTATAACATATCCGAAAGCTTACACACAGAGTTTATTTCAAGTTTTAAAATCACAAGATACATACACTTTTTAACTAATGACCAATAATATATTTTTAACATGTCATTTATTTCGCTCCAGATTAAATCGTGTACGTTAAGTGACAATTTTGGCCATGTCGTGGGTACTCTCACTTCGGTATTAGTAATTTTCACAGGGCGACGTTGATATCTTACGCTATAGCGGTTTTGATTCAAACACGCTCAATCCCCTTACTCCGCTAATAATCAGTCTTATGGAAGTTGTTTGTCTTCCAAGTTTAGATAGTCGGTTTAAATCTGTTGAGAGGTTCCTAATCCAGTTTAATATTCCTCCAAATCCGGACGGCCTCCAGTATCGGAACCGCTGAGGTGCTGAGAGTTGCCCGACCACCTTGGCCAATATATTCACTCCCTGCATAAACACCGGAGGCTCGACACACGACCTTGTCGTTGATTATTTTACACCACACACTGTTTCACCAATTTTTAAAGCGATTGCTTGCATTAATTGATTGTACTTCGGGTTTCCTCGTCACGATAAACAGTTTTGGCGGGTTTCCTCATATTTGTTTTACTTGTAACCTTGACAATTCATCATTTTAGCCTTGCTGGTGTTCAACTCACTGTTTTGCATGGCTATAATGGTTGTATAGTCCTGCAGAACTGTGTACTTGCCATGACAAATGTGGAGAATTTTGTTCAGGTATGTTTATGTTTCGAACCTCTGATTTAAAATCTAAGTTATCGACCTCGTAGCCCTTTTACGTTTTCTACCATTATAAAATAATTTCCTCAAAACTCTAATATTTCACTATTTTATTGATAACTCGCTTCCGGAGCATCCTAGGCAAAACCTTGTGTCATTGATTTTGTAGATCATGACAACTACAACTTTACTACTTTACTACTTTACTACAACTTTCACTATAATATTTTTAAATATGCATGATAGGAATGTAGAAAGATAGACGTCAGATTATAATAAAGATAAATTCCGTGTGCAAATTGAACCATCCGTCATTGTGATTCAAATAACTTATTCCCAAAAAAGTTAAATAAAATTTTTAATGATGTATTCTGTAGAAAACTAAATTTCCTACAAGTTCCATACGCAATATCATTAAATCTGATTACACTCTTGTAGTTCATTTCCAGGTAGATTTCGACGAAGTTGGTGGTATTGTAATAAACCCGAAACGTCGGCCACCAACCTCGTCGACATCTTCACGAAGAGCCCCCCGGAACCCGGAGCTAACCCGGAAATTAACTACAAGAGTATATCTTCGGACCGTGGAAGCCTGCACAACAATCAAAATAATACGTATGCAATAAATAGATAACAATAGTGAAAAAATACCAGTTACAGTGGAGTGCACAATAATTAATCACGATTATATGACTCGTAACCATTTGTTAACAATTATAAAACAATTTACAAAAACATAATCAAAGTAATAATGTACAATAGTAATAATAACAATAAACGATAACTACTAACTCGCACTCAATTCATGTGTAGCTTAGTTTTGTTAGTGTATACTCTGCTTGTCACTGAGGAGAAGAACGTTTTTAATAAAGTCTGTCCAAAGAAGTCAAGCTGGGAATCATTCCGAAAACGCGTCAATGATGATGATAACGCGTGAGCCGAGTTAAAAACGCTTGTTGAGATCTGCATGTTGCCTACCAGATTTATTGACGCCGTATACCATCACGAACATAAAGGAAATTGACTGAAGCAACTTTGAGAAATCAAAATTTACTAGGCTATCAACTAATTTATATAGGAAGATAAGATCGAGGCATTCTCTTCTTGAAGGAAGTCTAAGAAGCTGTGGCATTGTTCAAATTCTCTTACGTTTACTTCAAAGTGGTGCAGACACTTGAAAGTATTCCTTCACGTTTCAAATTTGAACTTTGAAATATTCCTCACACTTTAAACGCTTCTAGAGACTCCAAAAAGATCTGTTTGACAAAGGTGTTTAAAAAACTTATGCGTGCTCTATGGCAGGGCGAACAAAGTCTTGAGTACATCAGTATTTAATTGGGTCTGATACAAAGGTATTCTCATCTATCGTCAATTATTAAAGTCCCGTTTAAATGGATGTGCAACCTTTTCATGAAATAACAAGTTTCAAACCAAACACTCCCTTTTCTACTCACACGATTTTCAGGAGTTCAGTTTTTCTCGTTATTTTTGCAATCACTTCAACTTAAACTTTCTCGTGAGTACAGTTTTATGGATAACAATTGACAAAGAACAATTATTCATAATGTCGTTTCAAAGGTCGAATTTTATGATATAGTGTATGAAATTAATAAAATCCAGTTGTGTTATGTGTTGCTATATATAGATTTAAATAAAAGGTAAATGTCATTAAAACAACAAAGAAAAGTAACACAAAAGAAAAGAAAAGAAAAGTTGCGGGGTTTAAAACTAATACTTAAAGTATAATCTATAGTCGGTCTAAACACAATCACTCAATAAATAGCTCTTAACAGCCCCCCTACCTTTTTGTTTTGTTTTAAGACACAGCACGTATTCCAATTATCGCTGAAGTTGACTGTTCCAGTCAAACCACCATTGATCAGGCTACTGGTGACTTTAACGTGCGTAGGTAAGATGTGTGGTCGTTTTTGAATCAGAGGACCAAGTAATATGCATGTTTGGTAGTATGCCAGTAGTGGGTCGTATCTGATTTTAGTATATACTACAAGGAGTATATTTTGGTGATAAAAAAAGAAAAATATAAATTAGAACTTAATTCATTAGTAGACAAATTAATTTAAGTTGGATTCCTTTACTGTTACTTCTAGATCTATTATATTTTTCGGTATTTCAGTTTACAAGTACAGTACCTAATTAAAAAAAGGTTGTACTTTTATTTTAACATATTACTTAGCCGACACATTCTAACACACTAACTAATATTCTAACTACCGATTTTCTTAAACTAATTAAAATATATTTAAACATCATAACTTACCACTTACGAGTGCCAAATTAACTAGACTTCTCCAGACACTTGTAATTGAGGCAGGCAGAGTTGAATATATGAGGCTAAGGTTGTACAACCTTCTACTGGATGATGTCACGTTTTAAATTCAAGGATTTCACTAGCTAATGTCCTCGGTCTATAGGCAAGGGTTTACAACCCGCTGAATTTTGAAATTAAAAGCCTCTTAAAATTACTATCCTTATTCCTCTTTCCCACCACCTTCATTTTGATCTGACCCTTAAACCTCCATTTGGAAACCTTTGTATGGCTTGGGTCTAGGTAACCTTTCTTTAAAACCCAAACTAAACTGTTTCCTTTAGTTGGACTGTGGTAAATGAATTACATGTATTCTTCTTTATAAACTAGTATAAAAAACGTTTTACAAAATACATGCGTTAAAGATGTTTGCAAAATAATAAGTTAAAAGGGTGTAAGCAAATTAAATTTTGTTTGTTTTTTTAAATGGGTTCTTCTGTAGTAGTAAAAAACGCGTAAGAGCTCAATATCACGACGCAAGATTTACAGTTGAGTTTCATTGCGGGTAAGGCAGATTTAGGACAAGGGTTGAAAGGACAGCAAAAAATGGGGCGTAGAAAACAAACAATATGGAGGGAGAATCGCCTGAGCCTGAGACATATTCCATCTCGCTTCCAACGCAAGGGTGACCAAGGCCCAGGAACGACTCGCAACTGACCTTGACCCGTGTGACCCCAGCGTTGATGCGTTGATTTGACATCTTCAAACAAAGCAATCGTCCTGCTACCAAGGACCACGAAGGTGAGCGAAGATCGGGCGTCCACCTTACCGTCGGCCTTCACCTTTGGCGTCCTTCCCAAGGTGAGTGGTGCGTGTTGAATTTATACAAGATCCATTAAAAACTGTCCCAACGTTAATAATTGAACCTACAATTTTGAAATTACTCTTATGACTATAAAGCTCTTGAGCATTCCCAGTAGTATTTAACTCTCAGTATGAAACGGATGTTCTTTTGATTGTTTTACGTTCATAGCCTATGTCTTCAATTTATTTTAAAATTGCTAGTGTATTTACGATTTTGCGCTCAAACAGTTTTTTATAGCGCTGGTAAATACATTTTCTAACTTTAGTTTAATAAACCAAGCTGTTTTTCATTTAATCTCCTTTAAATTTAAACCCTTAGGATTGTTGCATATTTGAGAAAATACTATGTATATCGACTATGACTACTCCACCCCCTTTTTCAGGGTAATGGGATTGTTGAGGTCGAAAATTAGGTATTAAATTTAATTAATTGTATTTAAGATCGATAAACGAGAATGTCAACGACTTGCTCGGAGAAAAATATCTCGGTAACGAAAAATCCAATGTGAATCAAACTGTTGTAGTGGCAAGTATCCTGTGACGAAAAGAAAAATACCTAACAATACATCCCTGTTGGAATTCATCTCATGATAAACCATAGGATATTTTTCTTGCGATATATATTAGGTCTAGATTAATACACTTTATAAATGTTTAGCCGCATAACAGATCACCTCAAACACACAGCGGCCCACCTCGTTTCAAGGCACATCAATATCTCAAAGGCAACAGATCAAAAGATGGAACAATTCAGTTTAATAATATTAGTTATTCCTATTGTGTACAAACGTTTTTCCCAATGATTATGCAAGCTACCTTAGGAAGTAGGTAAGTCACAGAAAATATTCCGTTAGTAAACCACATTATGATTCATGTTTTAAAATACAGTATATACAGAAATGTAAATACGTCCTTAAGCCTTCTAACGACAACATCGCTTTATTCTGTTTGCTTAGCAAAACTATCTAGAGGTGAGGATCGCATGACGTAGACGGACGGCTTCAGTGTGGAAATACCAGGGACAAACAACATGTCTCTACACCACCTTCTACGTTTAGTTGTACATATAGGATGAGAGGATATCATGACGTAGACGGACGGCTTCAGTGTGGAAGTACCAGGGATAAACAACATGTCTCTACACCACGTTCTACGTTTAGTTGTACATATAGGATGAGAGGATATCATGACGTAGACGGACGGCTTCAGTGTGGAAGTACCAGGGACAAACAACATGTCTCTACATCACGTTCTACGTTTAGTTGTACATATAGGATGAGAGGATATCATGACGTAGACGGACGGCTTCAGTGTGGAAATACCAGGGACAAACAACATGTCTCTACACCACGTTCTACGTTTAGTTGTACATATAGGATGAGAGGATATCATGACGTAGACGGACGGCTTCAGTGTGGAAGTACCAGGGACAAACAACATGTCTCTACACCACGTTCTACATTTAGTTGTACATATAGGATGAGAGGATATCATGACGTAGACGGACGGCTTCAGTGTGGAAGTACCAGGGACAAACAACATGTCTCTACACCACGTTCTACGTTTAGTTGTACATATAGGATGAGAGGATATCATGACGTAGACGGACGGCTTCAGTGTGGAAGTACCAGGGACAAACAACATGTCTCTACATCACGTTCTACGTTTATTTGTACATATAGGATGAGAGGATATCATGACGTAGACGGACGGCTTCAGTGTGGAAGTACCAGGGACAAACAACATGTCTCTACACCACGTTCTACGTTTAGTTGTACATATAGGATGAGAGGATATCATGACGTAGACGGACGGCTTCAGTGTGGAAGTACCAGGGACAAACAACATGTCTCTACACCACGTTCTACGTTTAGTTGTACATATAGGATGAGAGGATATCATGACGTAGACGGACGGCTTCAGTGTGGAAGTACCAGGGACAAACAACATGTCTCTACACCACGTTCTACGTTTAGTTGTACATATAGGATGAGAGGATATCATGACGTAGACGGACGGCTTCAGTGTGGAAGTACCAGGGACAAACAACATGTCTCTACACCACGTTCTACGTTTAGTTGTACATATAGGATGAGAGGATATCATGACGTAGACGGATGGCTTCAGTGTGGAAGTACCAGGGACAAACAACATGTCTCTACACCACGTTCTACGTTTAGTTGTACATATAGGATGAGAGGATATCATGACGTAGACGGACGGCTTCAGTGTGGAAGTACCAGGGACAAACAACATGTCTCTACATCACGCCCTACGTTTAGCTGCGCGTAATACAAGGAGCAAAAATTGTCTCTACACCATGTTCTACATTTATTTATACATATATGAAATGAGGATAGAATGACGTAGATAAAGGCAACCTTGCTTAAATACCAGGGATAAACAACATGTCTTCCTGCAAACTAAGCAGTAGCTTCAATCTAGGTTCTCAATGGTGGTGTGGTCAATAATACATTTAAAGTTTATAATTGTGTGGCATAATTCATACAGGCCTGATAAACAGTTTTAATACAGCTATACATGGAATAAAATTCACAACCAGAGGTCCAACATTATATTTTTTTTCATTCAGGTCAATGCCAATTATTAAATAATCAAATTCAATTCCTTACAAAAACATCATATTAAATTCTTTACATAACTAATTTACCTAATTATTCATTCATTTACAAATTTAATCACATAAACTAATTGATGATATTGTACTAGTAGCTCTTTACTGGAATTATTATTTTTAAATATATTATTATAATTTATAAATGAAATTTTTAAGTATGAAATTGAAACATCAAAATTTCAATAACAAATAATGTTAATTGAATAGGCCTTTCAGTACCAAATATTTGACCTGACAATGGTATCTTTGATACTGAAAGGCTAATTTGTATTGGAAATTCGATGTTTTAATTCCGTAGTTCATAATGTTATTGACGATAGGCTGATGAAACCAATTTAAACTATAACATTAAACAAATTTTGAGTCACATTAGTAACTATGATAAATCTAATTTTATTTTGGGCTTGAACTAAAATAAAATTATTTTCAAGGATTTTCGGAAGGGATGAGAGACAATCGTCTCAAAATATAATTTAAGGTTAGCAAACAAAATTGTTCAGTGCAGTGTTACAAGGACAAATTATTATACCGAAGATAATTTTGTATATATTGTTGATTTTGTATAAAACCGTAATACAACACCTCTTGTTGAAAGTAATATACTTTTGACATGGAGCGGAATGGGGCCTTGGATGGGCTCATGATATTTTAGGTTGTTCTGCATTATCAAGTCAGCAGCCCAGGCTCAGATGCTAGGAGGGAGTGAGGGTGTCCTAGACATGCTGACCTGTCTGGGCCTTGGTCCTTGCAGTTGCTAATATTGACGCGGGATGGAACGTCTTAACATTGGTCCAGTTTTGTTCTCTCAAAACCTCTAGAACTTGAAGAATAGTATAATTTGAGCTAGTCATATTTAAGATTTCCAGTTATAGACATCTACTCGAGGATCATTATAAAGTAAGCATAGAACATAGTAGGTGTGGTGTGGTTTTGAAGGTCCTAGTAAATTTAAAATTGTGGGGACTGAGTTGTATGCTGATGAAAATTTTGTTCAGCTTCCATTTCTGACTCAGAGTTGTTCTTAAGAATATGTGTAAGCTCAGATTTGTGGCATAATGTAAATGTTATTTACAATGTGAACCTTGAAAGCGTGCTCTTGGAATTAACAGTAACAGAGAGAGACAGAGACCTTTACTTTATGATATACAATCTTGCCCACATTTTTAGGTATAGCATGAATGTGTCAAGTTTGTTAAGCAAATTTCCCCTATAGGGAAGAAGCTATTACCGTAGGTGGCATAGTAAGACTTAAGCCCGAGACCATGATAACTTTTTGTTTTGAGGTCCCCAGATGCCAAAAACACTATTCGTTCAAATTTATATATATATATACATATATATATATATATATATATATATATATATATAGAGAGAGAGAGAGAGAGAGAGAGAGAGAGAGAGAGAGAGAGAGAGAGAGAGAGAGATATGTGTGTCCGTTAACGCGATAACTTTTAAAAGAAGCGCCCGATTTCGATGAAATTTGGCACAAATGTGGAGAGTAACATTTGCGACTTTAACTTTGAAAACCAGATCGATCGGTTTATGGGAAGAGGGTTTATGGGGGTTTAAAATTTTCCATAAATCAGTTTTTTGAACTTTTTACCCTAAAATCTTAAAAACACTAGATTTTAGTTATAACCATTTTATAGAGCTTAAAAAAAAACAATTTAGTATTTTGAATCATTAAGCTAGGTTTAGTGGTCGTGGAGAAAAGTCAAAAAATGTGTCCATAAAATTCCCCATGTTAATCTTATGGGAATACGGTTTTTAGATTTTCCTCAGATAATTTCACTAAAAACCTCAGATTTCTTTCTACCAATCAGTTTAGCTCTACAAAACAATCATTTTGGCGTTTTAATTGTTGTTTTACGTCCAACCGTTGCAGTGATATTCAAAGTGCTAAACACAGTACGTTGTCCAATGTTATCCTTATGGAGAATAAATAAAATGTTATATTTTGATTATTTGTGTGTGTATATTAATGAAACTTGGTATGTGGCTTCAACTAGTTGTGGTATATTGATATTAGCACCCAAAAAAAATGGTTTTTGTTGATTTTTCCCGGTAGCAGCAAACCTGCATACTCAGCCCCCATGTTATTCATATGGAGAATTCGTAGAGTTTTATATCTCCCTTAGTTATGAACCTAAATTAATAAAACTTGGTATGTAGCTTCACCTGGTTGAGTTATATTGATAATTACAAAATACCCCTGTCGCAGCAAACCTGCGTACTCAGCGAATTTCCAATGCATAATATTTGTCTGAATTCCACATAAAGCCGCGTACCAAGTTTCATAAAAATATATTCACATATAAGCGATTTTAATTATTCTCCATAAGAATAACATGGTAATGAGTACGTAAATTTGCTGAAACAAGGAACACAAACAATTGATTTTTATGCTAATATAAATATATAATTTAACTAGGCGAAGCCACATACCAAGTTTCATCAATATTCAATCATAAATAAGCGCTATATAACATTTTAGTTATTCTCTATAAGAATAACATGGGGGCTGAGTAAGCAGGTTTGCTGCAACAAGGAGCAAAAAATGGGTTTTTATGCAATTATGAATATAACTCAACCAAGTGAATCTACATACCAAGTTTTATTAATTTATGTTCAAAATTAAGGGAGTCATTACATTTTACTTATTCTCCATAAGAATAATATGGGGGCTGAGTACGCAGGTATGCTGCTACGGGAATAACCAACAAATAATCAATTTTTTGTGCAAATATCAATATGCCAGTACTATGTGAAGCTACTTACCAAGTTTCATCAACATACATTCATAAATAATCGAGATATCAAATTTTCTTTATTCTCCATAAGGATAACATTGGACAGCATACTGTGTTTAGCACTTTGAATATCTCAGCAACAGTTGGGTGTAGAATCACAATTTAAACACCAAAATGATTGTTTTGTGGAACTGGACAGATTTCTAAAAGCAAATGTGAAGTTTAAATTAAAATAAACTGAGGAAATGCCAAAAACCTTTTTCTCATAAGATTAAAATAGGGGATTTTATGAGTAGGTTTTTGTGGATTTTCTCCGCAACCACTTAACCTAGGTTAATAATTCAAGATACTATATTATTTGTTTTTTAAGCTCTATAACATGGTCAAAACCAAAATTAAGTTTTTAAAAAATTTTAGGGTGAAAAATTAAAAAAACTGATTTTGGAAAATTTAAAACCCCCATAAACCCCCCTTCCCATGCTCCGATTTTTCTGGTTTTCGAACTTAAAGTCATGAATGTTATTTTACACATTTGAGCCAAATTTCATCAAAATCATACGTTTTTTCCTCAAGTTATCGCATTCACGGACACATATATAGATATATATATATATATATATATATATATATATATATATATATATATATATATAGATATATATATAGATATATATAGATATATATAAATTTGAACGAATAGTGTTTTTGTCATCTGGGGACCTCAAAACAAAAAATTATCATGGTCTCGGACTTAAGTCTTACCATGAGACCTACGGTAATAGCTTCTTCCCTATAGGGGAAATTCGCCAAAAACACATCAATTATTTTCCTTGTTGCAGCAAACCTGCGTACTCAATTATAATGTTATTCTTATGGAGAATAAATAAAATGCTATATATCATTTAATAATGAATGTATTTTTGTGAAACTTGATAAGTGGCTCTAGGTAGTAGTGATACCCATATTTCTCTGAGTACGCAGGTTTGCTGCGACGGGGGTATTTGCATTGTCCTTTTGACAGGATAAAGCTGTACTCAGGGTATTTAAACAACCTTTATGTAATTTGTTGTTATTTAATCATCAAAACTTTAACATAGGTTTCACAAAAAACTTATAGTGCAAACAAATTGCGGGGTGGCCAAATATGGTTCCTTAGAGGCCCTGAACCCTACATTGAGTACAGCCGGCCAATTGTAAGCTGGCATTTTGATGTTTGGTAGATAAACGATACTCGCTGCCCACGTCAACTAGAACCACTAGCTTTAAAAAAAGGAGTAAAAAGCCACTTTTATCCCTATGAGAGCAAAAGGGTGCAAGGGTTGATGACTTTGGAAAGTAATTACAACCACCTCCACCACCCTCACCTTCCCTCACCCAGGCTCGTCAAACTCAAATGCCAGCTTACGTTGTTCAGCTCTACTGGGTCCTCGAATTGCTAAGGTGCTCGAAAATTCTGAATTGGGTGGTGCTAGTTGCATCAAAGAGGTCTACAAATACATCTTTGTAAGTTTAAAGACTTATATCTTCATCTTTCTCGGTTATCACAGCAACCACTGTGTAACCTTGAATGGAAAATAATACAAACCATTATGGCTTACTGAAGAAATAGTGATTTAACTCCTTATTGACAGTGCTACTGTGGCGAAGTGATAGATAAATACTCCCCAAGGTTCTTGTGATTTGTTAGCGTTTAATATGCAAACATGTTTTGCTTCATTACTTTAGGAAAACAATTTAATTGAGCTATTTGCTTTTCTAATCGACTTATCATATTTATTCATGTGCAAAGGAAGTTTCACATCCTTCACTTCATCTCTTGTTTTCCTCATCAAAGATGATTGCTATTTATTATGAATGAAGAAAAGTTTCTATAGTACATGGTAAGTTTTATTAGTTGTCCTTGGTAATAATGTAATAACTATCTATACTGTATATAATTGTTCATTATAAACAAAATTCAAATCTAAGTTTTTCTTCCTTGTCAACAATGAATTTTCTGTAACATTTGTTATCAAACTGTCCTATGCAATTTTATGAGTTCAAGGGTACAAATTAAATGTCATTAGAAGTTTGTTTTACACTTTTTAACATGAAAGTGTGTTCACGTAGTAATACCTCATAGACAACCTTCCAATAGCATAGAGTATTACCTCCTCAAAATACAAGTGTTCTTGCCCCTTCATATGTTTCATAGTGTTTAAAAATTCAGTTTTAAACACATTTTTATATATATATTATATTTTTTCTAAATTTTTTGTGTTGATGAGTTTGATCTCTTCACCAGTGCAGAATAGCCCACAAGTCTTGCCTTGTTCTACTCAACACTCAGTTCATTTAGAAGATTAAAAGAGATTACTTGGAGAGGAACATTATGCTACTCATAATAAACACACTTAACTTTCAACTGAAAAATTATTTATTAATTTTAACAAACCATCAATTTCTTTGTAAATATAACAGTGATTTTCTCACTGATCCTGATGAACAGGATGCGTGGTCAAAATCAACTTCATTATGCCATATTTTATTTGTGTTCACCTGCAGTACGTAATAATGACATGTGCTACACTAATAAAGAAGTTGTTTTATGTTTATTGTCTTTATATAAGTAGGATAAATAAAATACGTCTTACAACACTATAAAGTATATTTACACTTATACGGTACTAAATACAAGACGGTAAAATATACACAAAAGATGGTACAAGGCGATCGATTTCAACCAGTTACACCTGTCATCATCAGGCCCAATCAGAGAATGAAATGATGAAATTACACTCATTAATGAAATGAGGGCGAAGATATTGAAGAAGATGAAGAACCAAGAACGGCTCCAAAATATGACAACTCTGAGCAACGAACGGGAGAAGGAGAGTACGAGATATGTTGCATTTAACTTCACTGGCGATAAAACACAGAATATTGCAAATCGATTTAAGAAGTATGGAGTATCCGTAGCCTTCAAGACACAAAACACAATGAGTAAAATTCTGCATCTGAACATAGAAGATTCTGATAAGTTTGATAAACCCGGTGTATATAAAATCAGTTGTAATGATTGTGATAATTTATATGTTGGTCAAACTGTTAATTTTGTAAAAAGATACAAGAATCATGTTTCAGCATGGAAGAACCGAAAACCGGAAAGATCGAATGTCGCAAAACACCTCCTGGAAAATGGCCACTCATTGGGAACAATTGAAGATTATTTGAATATTCTCCATATTTGTAAGAAAGGAAATGTAATGAATGCATGGGAAGAATTGTTTATTTTTAAGGAAAAATGTAAGAATAGGGATAAATTGATCAATGAACAGGTCAACTTTGACTCTCGTGGTATTTATCGCAACTTGTTTCCGGAATTTCCGGTTGCCAATAGTATATAAGCTGTTCCCCATCTTGTTTCTGTCATTCTCTGATTGGGCCTGATGATGACCGGTGTAACTGGTTGAAATCGATAGCCTTGTACCACCTTTTGTGTATATTTTACCGTCTTGTATATAAGTACAGTATAAGTGTAAATATACTTTATAGTGTTGTAAGACGTATTTTATTCATCCTGCTTAGTTGTAACAACACGTATCATGCTAATAAAGAAATTAAATTCTTTATATAAGTACGATAAGACAGTGCATATGAATATATTTTGTTCTGTTGTAAGATGTAGTTTTTTACATCTTGTTTGAGAATAGCAAGATGAAGAATAATTATGTGCATGCACCACAAAAACAATAAGCACTCTGAGGATTCTTTTATCCACCGTTTTTGGCAAATGATAACATTTTAATATATTGAGACAATAATGCTTAGTATTGAATAGCAAGTTCTTTCGCAAGTTTACGAAGCGTTATTTTATTTTACTCTTCAAATTCACAAATGTTGTGTTTTATAAGTGAAGTGTTTTAATATAGTTGGAAATTGAAGTAATAAAGTTGATTTGTCTAATTTAAAACCAATTTTTATGAATAGATGACTTAGTTAAAAAAACCGAATACGGTAATGAAATTACCATTCTAATACATGTTGGCACTCCAGACTAGTAATTTTACTAAATTTTAAACGATTTAACCAACACTTCTTTTCCTAAAACGATTAGTGCAATTACGAGAGTGCTTCATCAATGCACCGAAGCTTCTAGAGGAAGAGTTCATGCAATGTGGGAGTGTCTGGTTTTCACCATCAAGCAAGGATAGTAACTCTGTAATTTTTCATATGAGTGCTTTTGTAAAAATAGTATGATAGGATCTAATACAGTAAGGTATTCATTTCTAAAAAGTGAGGCAGAAAATAATCAAATGTTTTTCCATGTTCTGAGTAAGAGCACTCTTAATTAAGAATAATATATATATATATATATATTATTTTTAAATAATATATTTTTTATATATATATATGTATATATATATATATATATATATGTGTATATATACATTATTCTTAATTAAGAGTGCTCTTACTCAGAACATGAAAAACCATTTAATTATTTTATTATTTAATTACTTAATTTTATATATATATATATATATATATATATATATATATATATATAAGGGTGGGGCTAACCCCCACTGACCACTGACCAACAGTTTCTTTTAGACAGTTGTTGATCTCCATAGCCAGCTTATCATGAGATAAACAGAGCCATGTGTATTAGCAGAATGGCTAGTTAGGGAGGATTGCACTAATTTGTATATGTGAATTTATGTATCTAAATTTTGATGTATCCTGGTGAATAAAACTGGAACTAACTTGTCTGCCTCGGAGGCTTTAAATATCACCTGGTTTGGCTAGACTTCTGGTCTGATCAGTAGCTGAATTGTATATAGCGCTAGTCTCCCAGCCAGGCGGTAGCTCTTGGATCAAGAGTTTGAATTTTCTCAGTCTGTGGGTCTCATGTGCGACTCGTGAAAAATTTACCTGTCTTTGGCAGAGGTGAAGGGGAAGCTTATATGTTTATAAATGGTAGATGGCAAGGGTGGAACTCACAAGATGGCACTGTAGGAGAGTGCAAATATGATCAAGTGCTTTACTTTTTTAAGCATTCTAACTGTGTACCTCAACCAGAAACACATTAGTTATAGTTTTGAATGTTCAGGTATTCAAAAAGCTAAAAAATCAACGTAACAAAAAATACAACCACTCCATCCAAAAGCATTGCATTCAAGTGTCTAATGTCACTCAAAATGTCATAATGTTCTATTTATACATACAGTAGACACCCTCTTAACCATCATCGCTTCAACACAGTGGAGTATTTGATACGCTATCATGGCCAAAATTAACAACTACGTTGTATGGTTGTATTGAGTTATAAATAATCTTTTTTAGGTCAAAACACAGTGGAGTATTTGATATGCTATCATGGCCAAAATTAACAACTACGTTGTATGGTTGTATTGAGTTATATATAATCTTTTTTAGGTCAAAACACAGTGGAGTATTTGATGCGCTATCATGGCCAAAATTAACAACTACGTTGTATGGTTGTATTGAGTTATAAATAATCTTTATTAGGTCAAAACACAGTGGAGTATTTGATACGCTATCATGGCCAAAATTAACAACTACATTGTATGGTTGTATTGAGTTATAAATAATCTTTTTTAGGTCAAAACACAGTGGAGTATTTGATGCGCTATCATGGCCAAAATTAACAACTACGTTGTATGGTTGTATTGAGTTATAAATAATCTTTATTAGGTCAAAACACAGTGGAGTATTTGATACGCTATCATGGCCAAAATTAACAACTACGTTGTATGGTTGTATTGAGTTATATATAATCTTTTTTAGGTCAAAACACAGTGGAGTATTTGATGCGCTATCATGGCCAAAATTAACAACTACGTTGTATGGTTGTATTGAGTTATAAATAATCTTTTTTAGGTCAAAACACAGTGGAGTATTTGATACGCTATCATGGCCAAAATTAACAACTACGTTGTATGGTTGTATTGAGTTATAAATAATCTTTATTAGGTCAAAACACAGTGGAGTATTTGATACGCTATCATGGCCAAAATTAACAACTACGTTGTATGGTTGTATTGAGTTATAAATAATCTTTATTAGGTCAAAACACAGTGGAGTATTTGATACGCTATCATGGCCAAAATTAACAACTACGTTGTATGGTTGTATTGAGTTATAAATAATCTTTATTAGGTCAAAACACAGTGGAGTATTTGATACGCTATCATGGCCAAAATTAACAACTACATTGTATGGTTGTATTGAGTTATAAATAATCTTTTTTAGGTCAAAACACAGTGGAGTATTTGATGCGCTATCATGGCCAAAATTAACAACTACGTTGTATGGTTGTATTGAGTTATAAATAATCTTTTTTAGGTCAAAACACAGTGGAGTATTTGATACGCTATCATGGCCAAAATTAACAACTACGTTGTATGGTTGTATTGAGTTATAAATAATCTTTATTAGGTCAAAACACAGTGGAGTATTTGATACGCTATCATGGCCAAAATTAACAACTACGTTGTATGGTTGTATTGAGTTATAAATAATCTTTTTTAGGTCAAAACACAGTGGAGTATTTGATACGCTATCATGGCCAAAATTAACAACTACATTGTATGGTTTATTGAGTTATAAATAATCTTTTTTAGGGCAAAACACAGTGGAGTATTTGATACGCTATCATGGCCAAAATTAACAACTACGTTGTATGGTTCTATTGAGTTATATATAATCTTTTTTAGGTCAAAACACAGTGGAGTATTTGATACGCTATCATGGCCAAAATTAACAACTACGTTGTATGGTTGTATTGTTATATATATAATCTTTTTTAGGTCAAAACACAGTGGAGTATTTGATACGCTATCATGGCCAAAATTAACAACTACGTTGTATGGTTGTATTGAGTTATAAATAATCTTTTTTAGGTCAAAACACAGTGGAGTATTTGATACGCTATCATGGCCAAAATTAACAACTACGTTGTATGGTTGTATTGAGTTATATATAATCTTTTTTAGGTCAAAACACAGTGGAGTATTTGATGCGCTATCATGGCCAAAATTAACAACTACGTTGTATGGTTGTATTGAGTTATAAATAATCTTTTTTAGGTCAAAACACAGTGGAGTATTTGATACGCTATCATGGCCAAAATTAACAACTACGTTGTATGGTTGTATTGAGTTATAAATAATCTTTATTAGGTCAAAACACAGTGGAGTATTTGATACGCTATCATGGCCAAAATTAACAACTACGTTGTATGGTTGTATTGAGTTATAAATAATCTTTATTAGGTCAAAACACAGTGGAGTATTTGATACGCTATCATGGCCAAAATTAACAACTACGTTGTATGGTTGTATTGAGTTATAAATAATCTTTATTAGGTCAAAACACAGTGGAGTATTTGATACGCTATCATGGCCAAAATTAACAACTACATTGTATGGTTGTATTGAGTTATAAATAATCTTTTTTAGGTCAAAACACAGTGGAGTATTTGATACGCTATCATGGCCAAAATTAACAACTACGTTGTATGGTTGTATTGAGTTATAAATAATCTTTATTAGGTCAAAACACAGTGGAGTATTTGATACGCTATCATGGCCAAAATTAACAACTACGTTGTATGGTTGTATTGAGTTATAAATAATCTTTATTAGGTCAAAACACAGTGGAGTATTTGATACGCTATCATGGCCAAAATTAACAACTACGTTGTATGGTTGTATTGAGTTATAAATAATCTTTATTAGGTCCAAACACAGTGGAGTATTTGATACGCTATCATGGCCAAAATTAACAACTACATTGTATGGTTGTATTGAGTTATAAATAATCTTTTTTAGGTCAAAACACAGTGGAGTATTTGATACGCTATCATGGCCAAAATTAACAACTACATTGTACGGTTGTATTGAGTTATAAATAATCTTTTTTAGGTCAAAACACAGTGGAGTATTTGATACGCTATCATGGCCAAAATTAACAACTACATTGTATGGTTTATTGAGTTATAAATAATCTTTTTTAGGGCAAAACACAGTGGAGTATTTGATACGCTATCATGGCCAAAATTAACAACTACGTTGTATGGTTCTATTGAGTTATATATAATCTTTTTTAGGTCAAAACACAGTGGAGTATTTGATACGCTATCATGGCCAAAATTAACAACTACGTTGTATGGTTGTATTGTTATATATATAATCTTTTTTAGGTCAAAACACAGTGGAGTATTTGATACGCTATCATGGCCAAAATTAACAACTACGTTGTATGGTTGTATTGAGTTATAAATAATCTTTTTTAGGTCAAAACACAGTGGAGTATTTGATACGCTATCATGGCCAAAATTAACAACTACATTGTATGGTTGTATTGAGTTATAAATAATCTTTTTTAGGTCAAAACACAGTGGAGTATTTGATACGCTATCATGGCCAAAATTAACAACTACATTGTATGGTTGTATTGAGTTATAAATAATCTTTTTTAGGTCAAAACACAGTGGAGTATTTGATGCGCTATCATGGCCAAAATTAACAACTACGTTGTATGGTTGTATTGAGTTATAAATAATCTTTTTTAGGTCAAAACACAGTGGAGTATTTGATACGCTATCATGGCCAAAATTAACAACTACATTGTATGGTTGTATTGAGTTATAAATAATCTTTTTTAGGTCAAAACACAGTGGAGTATTTGATGCGCTATCATGGCCAAAATTAACAACTACGTTGTATGGTTGTATTGAGTTATAAATAATCTTTATTAGGTCAAAACACAGTGGAGTATTTGATACGCTATCATGGCCAAAATTAACAACTACGTTGTATGGTTGTATTGAGTTATAAATAATCTTTATTAGGTCAAAACACAGTGGAGTATTTGATACGCTATCATGGCCAAAATTAACAACTACGTTGTATGGTTGTATTGAGTTATAAATAATCTTTATTAGGTCAAAACACAGTGGAGTATTTGATACGCTATCATGGCCAAAATTAACAACTACATTGTATGGTTGTATTGAGTTATAAATAATCTTTTTTAGGTCAAAACACAGTGGAGTATTTGATACGCTATCATGGCCAAAATTAACAACTACATTGTATGGTTGTATTGAGTTATAAATAATCTTTTTTAGGTCAAAACACAGTGGAGTATTTGATGCGCTATCATGGCCAAAATTAACAACTACGTTGTATGGTTGTATTGAGTTATAAATAATCTTTTTTAGGTCAAAACACAGTGGAGTATTTGATACGCTATCATGGCCAAAATTAACAACTACGTTGTATGGTTGTATTGAGTTATAAATAATCTTTTTTAGGTCAAAACACAGTGGAGTATTTGATACGCTATCATGGCCAAAATTAACAACTACATTGTATGGTTGTATTGAGTTATATATAATCTTTTTTAGGTCAAAACACAGTGGAGTATTTGATACGCTATCATGGCCAAAATTAACAACTACGTTGTATGGTTGTATTGTTATATATATAATCTTTTTTAGGTCAAAACACAGTGGAGTATTTGATACGCTATCATGGCCAAAATTAACAACTACGTTGTATGGTTGTATTGAGTTATAAATAATCTTTTTTAGGTCAAAACACAGTGGAGTATTTGATATGCTATCATGGCCAAAATTAACAACTACATTGTATGGTTTATTGAGTTATAAATAATCTTTTTTAGGTCAAAACACAGTGGAGTATTTGATACGCTATCATGGCCAAAATTAACAACTACATTGTATGGTTGTATTGAGTTATAAATAATCTTTTTTAGGTAAAAACACAGTGGAGTATTTGATACGCTATCATGGCCAAAATTAACAACTACGTTGTATGGTTCTATTGAGTTATATATAATCTTTTTTAGGTCAAAACACAGTGGAGTATTTGATACGCTATCATGGCCAAAATTAACAACTACGTTGTATGGTTGTATTGAGTTATAAATAATCTTTTTTAGGTCAAAACACAGTGGAGTATTTAATGCGCTATCATGGCCAAAATTAACAACTACGTTGTATGGTTGTATTGAGTTATAAATAATCTTTTTTAGGTCAAAACACAGTGGAGTATTTGATACGCTATCATGGCCAAAATTAACAACTACATTGTATGGTTGTATTGAGTTATAAATAATCTTTTTTAGGTCAAAACACAGTGGAGTATTTGATATGCTATCATGGCCAAAATTAACAACTACGTTGTATGGTTGTATTGAGTTATATATAATCTTTTTTAGGTCAAAACACAGTGGAGTATTTGATGCGCTATCATGGCCAAAATTAACAACTACGTTGTATGGTTGTATTGAGTTATAAATAATCTTTTTTAGGTCAAAACACAGTGGAGTATTTGATACGCTATCATGGCCAAAATTAACAACTAAGTTGTATGGTTGTATTGAGTTATAAATAATCTTTTTTAGGTCAAAACACAGTGGAGTATTTGATACGCTATCATGGCCAAAATTAACAACTACATTGTATGGTTTATTGAGTTATAAATAATCTTTTTTAGGTCAAAACACAGTGGAGTATTTGATACGCTATCATGGCCAAAATTAATAACTACGTTGTATGGTTGTATTGAGTTATATATAATCTTTTTTAGGTCAAAACACAGTGGAGTATTTGATACGCTATCATGGCCAAAATTAACAACTACGTTGTATGGTTGTATTGAGTTATATATAATCTTTTTTAGGTCAAAACACAGTGGAGTATTTGATGCGCTATCATGGCCAAAATTAACAACTACGTTGTATGGTTGTATTGAGTTATAAATAATCTTTTTCAGGTCAAAACACAGTGGAGTATTTGATACGCTGTCATGGCCAAAATTAACAACTACGTTGTATGGTTGTATTGAGTTATAAATAATCTTTTTTAGGTCAAAACACAGTGCAGTATTTGATACGCTATCATGGCCAAAATTAACAACTACGTTGTATGGTTATATTGAGTTATAAATAAACTTTTTATGTCAAAACTCGTATTCTAAATGCAAAAAAAAACTTGTATATTAAATTATTTTACCATCCGGACCCTCAATTATCAGATAAATTATTGGAAATTTTAAACATTTTTACTTTCTCCCCTTGTACAGTACATGGAGAAAGTATTGTTTTCAAAAAAATTTTCAGATTTGAGTTATTAGTAGAAATAATTCATTTTAATGATCGCTGATGCTAAAATATGGTTTTCGGAGTGATGTCTGTCTGTCTAGATGTGTACAGATATGGAGATTGTACCCATGGTCCGATGTTGATCAAATTTGGTATGTAGGTACTAATCCACGATATCTCCAGGCGATGTTTTTTTTTTTGAATTTTTGGTTTTTAAGGGAAATTATCCCCCAAAATTCACTAAAAACTGAAAAAAAATCTAAATTTCTCAAAAACGGCTCAAAGGATTTTGATTAAAATTTAGAGGTTTGTAGAACTTTGGGTTTCCAACAAAATGACACCACTCGAATTTCTTTAAAAAATCGGGTTCAGAAATTACAGGGCTTACAATTTCCAAAATTCAGTTTTTTTGTTTTTTTCATAAAGATTTTAAGTGATAGATAAAATTTACTTATCACCATTAAGAAAAGCTAAAAAAACTAAACAATTTACTCCTATGAATTATTATTCTACGATTACTGGTTATGGAGAAAATTGAAACTTTCATTTGGCAGTAAACACAGTACGTTGTCCAATGTTATTCTTAAGAGGAATACAAACATTTTAATTTCTCTCTTATTTACAGATAAATTTTGTTAAAACTTGATATGCAGGTCAAGTTAGCATTGACCAACAGAGGATATTCAAAATGTGTTGCCACTTAATCATGGGGGGGATGAGCGGGCATTTCCCCTCTTAAAACCACTGTGTGTAGCAAAGGATTCTGTAGTGCCCCCAAAAAGGGATTTGGGTTGGTATTTTTTTTAAACAACTTGTTAAAAGATTTTCTATACTTCGACCGTACTTTGTATTTTATATTTAGTAAGTAAAAAGTAATGTATTCATTAAAGTTGGGCTAAAAGTGAGAACATTATTGTCAGTTTTCTGATACCGTTTATTTATATATCATTACTAACAACTTGTTACTACAATAATTAATACTTTAAACTGCCAATTCAAATCCAAAATCTTCAAATATTCCTAAAAACATACATAACAGTATCTTTAGTAACCTGTAACCTGTAAAAATTACTTGTTTTTCAAAATTTCATTTTACATCATGAACATGAAATCACTCTTATCACTCGAGTTTTGAAAAAAAAAACTTATTTACCTTGATAACTAAAACCCAAATGATGAGTTCCAAAAAATTAACATTAAACATATTTGAAATTAAGAAATACAATATTTCAAACACATACAGACAGTCACACAACCACTTACGCATATTTAAAAAAAAACATGCCTATTGTTTGAGTTGTCTAAGCGTCCAGGAACAACACCCTAAAGTATCTGACACAAAATCTGGAACACTCTGTATGATTGTCTTAGCTATTTTATGACTATTTGAGAAACAAAAGATAACTTATGTAAAACATACCCTAAACAAGATATTTTTAAAATTTCAATAATAAAAAAGGCGCAAATATGAGCAACATTTTTCCTCTGACATCGATATTTTAATAAATTCTTATTTTCATGATGATAAAAATACTGCCCAAAAGGTCATCAAAGGCATCAAAAGTCTTATTCAATTTTAAATTTACTATTGTTTATTTTGTAATTACAAGTAAAAAGCTAAGATTTATTAAATCTGTTTATTGTAGATCAAAAAGTATAAATTATATATATAACAGAAGTACTCACCTTCGGTAACAACTGGGTAGTAACTGAAGTCAACGCGGAAATTCAATATAAAAAACGTGTGGCAAAACTTATAAAAAAAAGCGTTCTCCATAAACGCGCATCTGGTAGTAACGTTACCTTACTTTCAACATCCTTCAGCGGTCGCCTGATGCGCTTATCTACCCTAAAATATATATTGTGAGATAGGCCAGGTTATCAGCTGTCCAGGGGTACCAAATTTAGTTGTGTAAATTGATTTTTTTTAAATAACTTTTTGGCCAGGATTTTGATGTAAACACTCCACTGTGCGCCCATTGGATTAACCGCCATCTTTTGAGGAAATGAATCCCGTCCGCCACAATCCTGATTCTGTACCAAAAAAATCGTTCAGGTCACAACAAGTCGATCAAATGTTCCCATAGTTAATCAAGAATGGCATCTCAGTACCTGTTTTTGGTACCTATCTTTTAACTGTTGTATAAGGTTAATTATTTGTAGTGCTTAGTATGACAATACCCAGGTGTTATTAATTTTAACCACCCTTTTAGTTATCTGAAAGCAACTGAAAGCATGGGTTTGATCCCATGGAGGATGATGATGAACCTCCCCAAAACATGATTAGGAAGATAGGGTGTTCTGTTCAGTATTTAGATAGTTGGGTTTTTGCCCAGGCAATGAAGGAAAAATGTTGTAAGAAATTAGTAACAGGCTGAAACATATACCAGTCGATAGTACCCACGTAGAGGTACAAAAACCCAAAAAGTCTCCTAAATTCCCCCCGTGCTTATCTCGTAGCCCCCCTTTAAACCCCCCTAGCCCCCCTTCCTGCAATCATTTACAATAACGCTCATGTCTCCATTAATATTTATTGTAGCTTCATATTTATTGTTTTATTTGATTGCCTAGATAACGATCTACAAATAAGGTCCAGTCACTAAATTATCTCAGACCAACGGTTCAGTAGATATTTGCATTATAATAATAAATATTCGAAAATTTTAAAATACTATTTAACATTATTCTTCTCTAAAATATAAATACGCAAGTTTTCCAGAAAATACTTGAAACAAAAGTTGTAATAAATTATATTCCACGTAAAATGTAAATGATTTGTATACATTGTTATACAGGGTGTTTTTTTTAAACACAACCCAATGTTAAAGGCTGTTTAGGGACAAAACAAGTTCATATGTTGGCACCCCCGTTTCCTTTACTTCAATATCTATCAGCTGATATGCATTGTTGTATCAAGGTTCGTAGAGCTTTCAAAACAGGTGTGCTGAGTCTATCTATTTAAGGTTTTCTACTTTACCGGAAGAGACCTCATAAAAACAGCTGGAATGTCACGTGATTACCAATCCAATCTGCAGTATTGCTGGAAACACGATATTTATCGTATGAGTACCATATTTTCCTCATCAGTGTAGTTAGAATTAACATTGTTTAACTGCCTACATTCTATGATAAGCTGTTATTTTATGAAACTAATATATTGTTTTGATTTATTTGTATTATTAGATTAATCGATGAAGGGTTTAAATTTTCTTTCTGCTTGTCCAGTGGCAATTTAAAAATAGCTGTACCATTATTATACCCTTAAGGTTGGCAACACTTTATGGTATGTTGTTGATTTATGAATCAGCTGGACGCCCTCGTAAGACATCTTTGCTGCGAACATTACTCTTATGTAAACAAGCACACCTGGTCTGAAAGCTCTACGAACCTTGTTGTTGTATTGCTGTTTACATAATTTAGGGTTACTGGAAGTTATTGTGAGTAACATACAAAATGTTTTTTTCCCAAGGTCAGAGGGTGTGTATGGTAGAGGAGTATATTAAAACTAAATCATTCGTTTTATTTCAAGAGAGGTTTTCGGCTACGTTTCCCGATGTGAGTATACCTAACAAATCAAGAATTTATAGACTCATTACAAAATTTAAGGAAACTGGATCTGTAGGAAACAAAAAACACAACAGAAAAAGAACAGTCCTTAATGAGGAAACTTTAGAAGATGTTAGGAGTATTTTTTAAAACTCACCAAACAAATCGTTGAGAAAGCTAAAGCAAAAGCAAATATCTCTACATAGTGCTTTTACAGACACAAAATAATTAGGTTTGACTCCTTACAAGATTAATAAATCTCATAAAATTGGCCCCAACGATTTTCTTGCTAGACTACGCTACCGCCAATGTTTTCGAGAAAGTGGTTCAAGTGGTTCACGCGCAACTCTGTAACAGTTTTGGACAATGTGTTTTTTCTGATGAAGCTTGGTGTCATCTGAGTGGCTACGTAAACAGTCAAAACAATTGTTATTGGAGCGCTCAAAACCCTCATGTTGTACACCAACAACCTTTAAATAGTCAAAAGATTGGAATATGGTGTGCAATTTCTCGAAAACGGATTATAGGACCAATATTTTTTGACTCTACATTGAATTCTGCCCGTTATCAAGATATTATACACGAGTTTGTGGCTTTATTGGAAGAAGACGAAAGGTACTGTTGGTTTTAACAAGATGGAGCAACGTGCCATTCATCATATGAAACTACGGATCTATTAAAGAGATTTTTTGGAGACAGACTCATTGGCAAGGGGTCCACCAAGATCCCCAGATTTGAGCCCACCAGATTACTTCGTGTGGGGATATTTAAAAAGTAAGGCATTTGCAAACAACCCGCAGAACATCCAGCAGCTGAAAACAAACATTAAAGATGTGATAAGAGAAATTGAAAGAGCTACTCTGAAAAAAGTATTCAGAAATTTGAAGAAGGGGGCTCAACTATGTATAACTCATAATGGTGGTTTATTTGAATACCTAATGTAGGTTAAAATGTGGTAAAATGTAAATAATATATTGTACAAAATGTAAATACCAATAAATAAATTTGTATTTATTCCAAATACTTGTAGTTTTTTTATATTTTAAATATGGGTTGTGTTTAAAAAAAAACACCCTGTAGTTTCAACAATGAAAAGTAACTTAAGAGGCTCAAACACAGCGCATGCACTTAGGGCTGCGACGCCACAGCGGCGGCGGAATTTCGGCAATTGCACCGTGCCACGTTCGCCACCCACGTTTTAAGGCTGAATATCACAGGCAATAATCAAGTAGCTTG
The DNA here is from genome assembly GCA_963675035.1 of Allygus modestus. Classification (NCBI taxonomy): domain Eukaryota; kingdom Metazoa; phylum Arthropoda; class Insecta; order Hemiptera; family Cicadellidae; genus Allygus; species Allygus modestus. The sequence continues at coordinate 41,422,948 of OY776113.1, read as the reverse complement.
TTTTGATATTGTAAAAGTACTACGTAATTTAAGATAATATTTAACAATTTCTTATGGAGAACATGGGTTATGGTTGATAGCTGATTTTTACATAAACACATTTTTCCAGTAACAATCCGTTGTATATTGTATAGTGTTTGAATAATATAGTTCAGTGTAGTTGTGAGGTAAATAAACAATTAAATTTTAGAAAGAAAAATTCCAAAGGTTCATTTAACAACAAGTTTTTAATAAAAGTGCGTGCAACACTGAAATGCAATGCGCGCACCTTGATGCTCGATATGCAGCAGCTCCTGTACCAGCTGGCTGCATCGTTAGGTCGAAAATATTTCACTTATAGTTACCGGTACCAAATTTTGCACGTTGTTTCATCATCAGACTAGCTTTTATAGAAACACTCTTAGAGCTCCCTAACACCCTGTGATGATGTCATCAAGATGGCGGACTAGAAATATTACTGTGTATGCTTTAAACGTTAATAACTCCTATACCTGTTGCTTGATTTCGACTTTTAAGGAATTATTTTAATGAAAACCGACCTAACTTTAATAAATTATATTTGTTGGAAATTTTATATTTATAATTTTGGATAAGGCCCATTTTGTACATATACATATTCTTTGGATTCGAGGCCGTTTACACTGTTACCTATGAACGAACTCTTCGATTTTGAATAAATTTGGTATCAACATTTAAGACAGTATTTAATGTCACAATTTCAAAAATCAGAAATATTGTATCAGAGGAAAGGGGGTTTTTAAGGTATTTTAATTAGATTTAAAAAATCTTGTTTATATACTTTATACATGTTTTTAAAACAAACAGTTTTGGCTTATCGTACATTTTACATCTTACATCAGTCCTCCTCTTCACAATCTTCAAGACTGGAGAATTGTCAATTCTGGGTTCTATGGTTTGTTGAGTGTTAGTGTGTATTTGTGTTTCAGTGTCTTAGTGAGCATTGTTTTAGAGCATATTGGTTAAACAGTTGTGATCTTAAAAAAAATCATTTATATTACGATATGGCTTATTTTATAGATATGTATTTGTTAGTTTGTGATTTTGTTGTTGTTGTAGATGGATTTTATATTACCTGGGAGCAAGTTAAATAGTTTTGCCCCCCATATAAGAGGGTGCTTTGCTCGTTGTGTTGATTCAGATTTAAGTTAGTCTCTGATCTAATATTGTATTTGTATGCATTTTGTTCTGGAGTGAAGTGGGTTTAATTTTTTATGGTTATGACATCAAGGATATATAAGGATCTTAAAGTCAGGATACTGTGTTTAATGATTATTGGCTTGCAGTGATATTGGAAGTGAGGTCTGTTGATTATTCGAATGGCCTTTTTTATGAGGAAGAAGAATTTTCGCAGATATATATCGCTGGCTCCCCCCAAGGATATAGTTTAAAATCTCAAAGTGAGATGTAAAGAGTGATTTCTCTAATTCTCCTCAGTGCAAACAGAGGAGTTGATACATTTTTTTTGAAGGTTTTCGAGGTGTGGTAGCCAATGTTAATTTTCATATAATGTTATACAAAGAAATGTTTAAGTTCTTGATTTAAAAATGGTACTATTGTTGTTGAGGTGGTCGGAGTGTCTTCTGTAGATGTGGAGTTGGTGGATAAATTAATATTGATTGTTTTGGATTTGTTGATGGTCAGGTTCATGTCTTGGCAGATGTTACTGGCTATCTGAAGGGGTTCTATTTGATTTTTGCTTGGTGATTTGGGTATGGTGACAATTGTGTAGTTAGCGGAAATAATATATGTAGTATTTTCTGGAAGGAGCGTAGGGAAGGCGTTGATGTATGCTAAGAAAAATAGTGGTCCGACCATAGTTTTAGTTCTATGGAACCGACCCTTGAGAGATTCCGGTGGTGATTAATTTGATTCGTTATCTTGATTTGGTTGTTGTGTTATTTAGGTTGTTATTAAATATACTCTTTTGTAGAGCATAACAAACTAAATAATTTAGTATTTTATAACCTAGGTTGAGTGGTTGCGGAGAAAATAAAATACTGTTTAACAGATTCCCCATGTTAATCTTATGGGGAATAGGTGTTTAGATTGTTCACAATAAGTGTTAAGAAGTGTAAGAAGTGTTGCTTGAAATCGAGCAATATTTGGTTTTTATAAGTATGGATGCAGTACACATCCCTAATGTTATCCTTATGAAGAAGATTAAAATTCCATTTCATGCCGGTTTATATATAGATTTGATTTACAACCCTATCGCACCAAACCTGGGTACTCACCGAATTTGCAATACGTATATATATACCTCACTACCCCAAGAATCGTCTTCACAAGGATCATTAAAATATATTTATAAATAAGAGATATATATAAAATTAGTTCATACCCCATATGAATAACTTAAGAGATGTGTACATAGATTTGCTGCAACAGAATGCGTAAGATATAGGTGTTTATGCAGTAATTATTAGACCACAAGTACATTAAGCTGAATACCAAGTTTCATCAAAATATGTTCATAAATAAGCTAGTTATAACATGTTATTTATTCTTCTTATGAATAAAGTTAAACAACGTTCTGTGTTTAGCTCTTCCCAATGACTCAGCAACGGATTGACGTAAAAGTAAAACTGATAAATCCTCTTTTAAGCTAAATGAAAAAGGCAAAATATTCTTTTAAGCTACATTAGTTATTAAAATGATATATTAAGTGTTTATTAACACTTACTGTGAAAAAGCTGGATACCTATTCCCCGTAAGATTAACATAGGGAATTTCTTGAACAGGTTTTTTGGATTTCTTCTGCAACCACTCAACCTAGCTAGGTTATAAATTCAACATTATAAATTATTTAGTTTGTTATGCTCTACAAAGTGTCTAAGCCAAAACTGTGTGTTTTAAAAACATGTATAAAGTATATAAACAAGTTTTTTTTAATCAATTAAAGCACCATAAAAACCCCCTTTCCTCTGATACAATATTTCTGGTTTTCGAAATTGTATCATTAAATACTGTCTTAAATATTGATACCGAATTTATTCAAAATCGAAGGGTTAGTTCATAGGTGACAGTGTAAACGGCCTCGAATCCAAAGAATATGTATATGTACAAAATGGGCCATATTCAAAATTATAAAAATAAAAATTCCAACAAATATAATTTATTGATGTTAGGTTGGTTTTCATTTAAATAATTCCCTAAAAGTCAAAATCAAGCAACAGGTATGGGAGTTATTAACGTTTAAAGCGTACACTGTAATGTTTCTAGTCCGCCATCTTGATGACGTCATCACAGGGTGTTGGGGAGCTCTAAGAGTGTTTCTATAAAAACTAGTCTGATGATGAAACAACGTGTAAAATTTGGTACCAGTAACTATAAGTGAAATATTTTCGACCTGACGATGCAACCAGCGCCGGCGCCGCGCTGGTACGGTAGCTGCTGCATATCGAGCGTCAAGGTGCGCGCATTGCATCTCAGTGTTGCTCACACTTTTATTAAAAACTTGTTGTAAATGAACCTTTGGAATTTTTCTTTCTAAAATTTAATTGTTAGTGAATTTCCTATGGAAAAGTGAACTATTAGCATGACTCGCACGGTGAGACTTAAGCCCGGGACCACCATAGAAGTTCCTAATGTGACCCCCTGAACACGTTTTGAGGGGTCTCTAAAAACTTTATATATATATATAAGTGTGTGTTCACACTCTAGCGGTCACAATTTTTGTTCGATTTACTTCCAATTTGGCAGAGTCATTCCTTTTTGTAATCAGTTGGACATGTTTGTTGGGCAAAACAATCGGAAAACTCTAATCCCCTTTGTTTTAGGGATTTTAAGTTTTCAAATTTTGAGATTTTAGGCCCAAAAAGGGTCAGAAAAGCCTAAATGTACACTTATTGCACATTACCTTATTGTACTTAAAAGTCCAAAGATTTTAAGGCCTCCCTCATCAATCTAGCACAAGTACTTACCGAGTTATTAAAGAAAATCTTAACTGTCAAAATACAGTACGTTGTCTTATGGGGATTTTACACTGGAAAAGGCCGTTTTTCAAATCTTAATATCGTTTTATCACCCCCTATACCCCTATACCAACTTGTTATCCCGACAATACTTCCTTCTAACTTTATAATGTACAACACTGGCATACTATTTGTGAATTTAATTGTAACCAGGAGCAAAAACAGCCAAAAAATAAAATTGTTCAATTTTCAAAAAACTTCAACCAGTGTTTGTTTAAACCCTTTATTTAATCTTTTTGAGGTTTTAATACAGAAATTCACTTCCCTCACGTCAGCGTGCTGTGTACGATCTCGTTTATTTACCTCACAACTACACTGAACTATATTATTCAAACACTATACAATATACAACGGTTTGTTACTGGAAAAATGTTTTTATGTAAAAATCAGCTATCAACCATAACCCATGTTCTACATAAGAAATTTTTAAAGAATGCTTTAAATTACCTAGTTTTTTTTTCAAAATCAAAACAAGCTTGATTATTGCCTCTGATATTCAGACTTAAAACGTGGGTGACGAACGTGGCACTGCGCAATTGCCGAAATTCCACCGCCGCTGTGGCGTCGCGGCCCTGAGTGCACATGCTGTTTGAGCCTCTTAAGTTATATTTTCATTGTTGAAACTACCCTTTGCAAAAATGATGATTATAGAGTATTATTGAATACATCCAAAAATAGTATTATAAAATATTATTTACAGTGTTATTGAGTACCAATAATATTCAATGCGTAAATTTGACGATACTTGAAATTATTATAGGAAGTTTCAAGTATCATTAAAAGTATTATTAAAATTCTGTAATACTCCATAATACAAAATTTTAAATTTTAATAATACTTAATAATACAATATATAAAATCTATAATAATGAGTTATAATTTTTTTTATTTAATGGTTATATTAGTTTTAAATAGTATGATTTTTTCAATTAAATTTCTTAATAAACCAATAATATAAATAAAAAAAAGGAATTTAGTTGCAAAAATGTCATGATCAGGTCAGGTTTCGAACCTACGATCTTTGTCTTACTGTCAACACGCCTTAACCCCCGCGGCCGTTCCGACTCACAGGAACACTCGGACGTAGTGGGATATACAAATTACCAATAGTCTACACCTACACGACTCGGACAATACTTTAGTTTTATTTTTCTAATCGAATCTGCTCGTGCACCTCACTGAAATAAAAAGTAATAAAAGTTCGAACAAACAAAATAAAATTCCCCCTAGCCAATTGATCACCGCATTTCTAAGATTATTTAAAAAGATCGAGTTCCTTGGATGACTGGCGCCCTAAGCTGCAGCCTAGTCAGCCTAAAGGTTAACCAGGCCCTGGTTTTCACTTGTGCAACACACTGTATTTCATTGTCATTGATTTATAAGTTTGATAGTAACCTAAATAAACAATTATTTATTAAAAATTACTATCTTCCTCCTATTAATTATCATACTAACTAATTAAATATCTGTAGAGCTATTTCATTACTAATTCCTAATTACATGATTTAAAAAAGGTTTAATGATATGTACTACACTAAATATCATCCTGTATGATCCAAACAATAATTTAGTATTATAGCTTCAATGATGCATACTACAGTTAATAATACTCTTTATAATACCAACTATCATATAATAACAGTACAATAATACGTATTTCACTCAATAATACTGTATGATTCAGTTTACTGGTATTATAACAATTTCCTATAGTACTTTCATGTTTATAATACCCAATAATATATACCTTCAATGATACATATTTAATTTAATGATACTGTATAATACAGTTGACTGGTATTATACAATTCTCAATAATACTAAATTTGTTATTATAGCCAATAGTACAGTACTATTACTTCTCACAGATATCATAGACCATATTATTGAATATTATAAAGTATCATTAATGTATTAATAATACTCAATAATAATTTTTGCATAGGGTATAACAATGTATATATCATTTTGAGCAGAATATAATTTACTACAACTTTTGTTTCAAGTATTTTCTGGAAAACTTGCGTATTTATACTTTAGAGAAGAATAATGTTAAATAATATTTTAAAAGTTTAGAATACTTATTATTATAATGCAAATATCTACTAAACCGTTGGTCTGAGCTAATTTAGTGACTGGACCTTATTTGTAGATCGTTATGTAGGCAATCAAACAAAACAATAAATATGAAGCTACAATAAATATTAACGAAGATATGAGTGTTATTGTAAATGATTGCAGGAAGGGGGGCTACGATTGCCAATCCACATAGATTATACACCTGTGCATGGAACGTATCCAGCAAAGCAAGGGGGGGGTGAGCCGTTACAGGGGTTGCCTGGACCACTACGCCAACGGCTCACTCAATCTACTCGTGGCAATCCTGTTATCTTATTTTATTCATTAATGAGATTATGTCCTCTATGCTTGATTGACATATACTCATCTAATTTATGTAAACAGAATGATTATGTTATTCTCATAATGTCTTGATTTATCAAAATAAATCACTTCATAAATGACTTTCTGTTTAAATATTAGATGATCCTTATGATATCACAATTCAAGCCAAGTCACTCTGGGCTGAGAAGTAAATGTGCTGTATAGATAGGGCTGGTATAACCAAACATTTAGTCATATAAAAAAAACATAGATTTGATCATAGTGAAGACTGAAACTTTGCTACACATGACTGGACTGGATGTGTATTATAATTAAATAATAATGTTAATAAAGTCAATCTTTAGCGAACAGTCTCCACCAGTAGCAAGTACCGGTAGTTTTAAGTACTGGTGTTCTTATTTTAAGTTGTTATATTGTTTTCAAAGAATCATCTTATAAGGACAGTTAATACGTACAAGTCGTTCAATGCTGACAAACATGTTTAAACATGAAAATCACATATGTTTCAATGTTAGTTAGAATACGTTAATTAACGTACTCGGCACCCAATGTGTTAAAGGTACTTTTTATATATCTTTCAGGCAGGATAGTGAAACTAAATTAAGAGAAGACTTATAGTTAGCTTGCTTTCAAAGATCTTTGATATATTTACAGAATATAAGTAAATGTTACAAAATTTAAAGTCTTTACTATGTAAACCATTAATTATTTTAGTTTATAGACATGGTTTTGTACATGTACACACTTACCATTAAAGGTATTATGACACTAAAAGTGGAACAAATGAACAAAATAATCCTTGTACAACTTTACTTTAAGTGTCAAAGCAAATGAATTGTTGTGTGATACTCTTGATGAATATAACTATAACTCTAAGGGCAAAGATGACTGAATACAATTTTATTTTGTCTCTTGATTTCCAGATACAGACAATATGTTACTTCACTATATAAAAGTATGTTTCAATTATATACAGACAGCATATTATTACCTCGATGAAAAAAGCTACTGCATGTAACTCACTAATTTTGAAGAACTGCTTGTAGTGTTTTTTAAAACCAACCAAGCTTTGAGATTTGGCTGTCCCATTGAAAATAGCCAAAGCTACAAGGCAAGGTTCTCTTGAGCTCCTTAATTGGCCAACAGTTTCTCTAGTAGTTATTTTAGTTATTGGTAATATTTTTAGGTTTCTGAGATTTTTATTGATGAAAATGTGGAGAAAATATCATATCCATCCGAAAACGACAATACAAAATACTACGAAAATGATTTAATAGGGAGGTGAGTGAAGGCACATTTTGTATTGCACTACGCTAATACGTTGCAGAGTATATGGAAGTGGTAACAAATACATACATTGTCCAATACTGCTGTTACAGATGAAAAACCAAATGTAATTTCAAACAACATGTACAAACCAATACATGTTGATTATTTATACAACAATATTTATGAAAGTGTTCACAAGTACAGCTGTGTTACCTATCATAACAGTTCATGAAATCAAAAAGAGACCATCACCAAAAGTGGGATGAGAGAAGCATATCCCTTCTATATAACAATTACCGTACGAAATAAAACATTTTTATCCATGAACTCTTGAAATTGCTTTGTTCAGAATCAGAAAAATGTTGGATACTGTCTTTGGCGGGGTTAAGTCCCACTCACCCCACTTTTGTGTGATTGGACCTGTTTGGTTTTTTAATTTCGAGACAGGTACTGTAAATATTGTGGTGCTTGTTCACCCCAAGTTTGGTAAGAAACAAACCAATCTATAAGTAATTGAGGGTTTTACTTGATTATTAATTTTTTTACTGATTTTAATGAGGATGTAAATAATCTTTTGTGATCTTAAAGAATTTTCAGAAAATCATTTGGCTTACAGCAATTATTCTAAATATTTTAAAGCTTATTCCAATGATAATACAAAATTTATTTATACATAAAAATGAACGCAAAATGTTAAAACTTTATTTAGGTTCACGTTTACAAATTATTTAGGGGACATTCAAGAATTTGGTTAGATACTTGGTACATCTGTGTTTTCTTTTTCTTTCTTAGGTTTTCAATATTTTGAATTTCACTTATCAGTGAAGGAATTAACCATTGCCTTACCTGGAGCAGGTCAAGTAGCTATATACAAAATATATATGTGACCAAAAATTGCACGGTGCCCTATGAGATAAAAAGATTCAATAGGTACCGTATTACGGACATAATCTATCCATACAGAGATTATTATATAACAAAATTATGAGAACAATTTTCATAAAGTTAGAGAAAGGGAAAATATGTCTCATATTATTTAGGTTGAGCTATTGAATAAACGTACTGAACTTGAGCAAGATATATTCATATAAAGTGCAATTAAGACAGGCCTTAACTTAGCCTGATCAGTAGCTTTGATTGGAGCAGCAAAACCCAAAATGTGGCAGGGCTTGTAAATATCCGCGTTAACTCACAATATTTACTGCATTTATCTTACAAAAGTTCTGAAAAAAGATCACTTACTTATTCAGTGGCCCAACTTTAACACTGTTTCTTATTTTAATCTATAAATTGTCTAGTTACTGCGATGAGCTACAATTAGACTAGATAAACCGATGAAAAATATGTTTTCATTGTTTAGAAAGTAAGAGAAATTTAACATCTTTCATCAATACTTTGGCAAACTTAATAAATTTACACACAAAATTATTTACAGCACCAAGAATAAGTTATATTACATATAGTACAAATTTACACTTGTCTTTCTAACTTCAAATACTATATCAGGAGTTATCTCCTCAGACTTTAATGTACAATTAGCACCAAAAGTTTTATAAAGCGATGTCTCTGTATTTCTGGAAATCATCAGAATCAGACGCAAGAGAGTGTTTACTCTGAGAGTTTCTTTTCCCGGGATAAAAACTGTTGATTTTAGTTCCGTAAATGAGGTCTCTGCGGGGTACAAACTCAAGAGCCGGATCAACTGGAAATTCTCCATTTCTGAAAGGAGGAAAATAGGCGTTCTTCAGTCTTCCTGTTGTGTAAAATCCGTTGGTGATCGGTGGTGCGTTCCAATGGACCGGAGATTTCAGTATTCTTCTATCTAAACTCTGGGTGTGTTTAGGTTCTTTGGTTTCCACAGGGAAATCTATAACAGACATGGTCTTGCGAGGGAGGTCAGACACACTGCCTGTGCTGCGAAGATCCATCAGAGAGTGACTCTTGTTGATCTGAGGTCCACCGGGACCCTGGAGGAAGAGGTCAAATTGGGAAGCGTTGAACTCACTGGTCTTGAGAGACATGCTCATCGCAGGGTTCATCATGAATGAAGGAGCCATGAATATAACTGGGGTGTGGGACCTTGTGACAGAAACCATGGACGCGGTCCTGCAAATATAGAGGGGTAATTTGAAACATATCTTGATGTAACATCAATTGACATTTTGAAACTTAGCCACTGTGTTACATTTCTTGGCTTGAAAAGTTCAAACATAACTATAAATTAATTGGTTACATTAACATATTTGTTGCAATGAACCCCCAGTGGGTTGCTAATGCCATGCTGAAAGTGTCAAGGTATGCATAATGAACAAAACATTCCTATTGATTTCGGTTGGCAAAATTGTAATATTGATTATAATAATAATTGTTTAGTGTTATTCTAAACTGAACAAAAAAGTACCTAGGGAATCCAGTGAGCAGCAATTTTATTTCACAAAGAATTCAAAAATATAAGTTCAAACAAATTCCAAAATATTCAATATTTTCAGATTTGTACGGATTATGGTAACTGTGGTACAAAAGTTTTGTAAACTCGATCCATAAGATGTTTCTTTGTTCGTTAAAATGAGTCATAAATGAATGACTTTGCATAAATCATTAATCATTAAATCATTAAATTATTGTCTATTACGCCGACGCAACTAGGGCGTATTTTAAGGCGAATATGAATGAATGATGAGTGTAGAATGGGTGAGATTCCTTTTGTAGCCTTGTTACTGACTAAGACCGACTGATTCTTTAGCCAGGATCATTAATTAATAGCCCACTGACCAATGGCAGCTGGATCCAGTATCGAATCTTCACAAAATTATCTCAGGATTTTGCTCAGGATCGATCTGGCAAACTTCAGATTATGAAGCAAGCACGCTAACCACTGTGCTAGACAGCCAGAAAATATAATCAACAGGAAAGCTATGTGACTTATCAAGTAATTTGTACTCAGGGCCGGATTTAGATGTTTGCCGCCCCTGTACAAAATTAACACTGCCCCCCCCCCCCCCCACACACACTTGTTTCACCTTCCACACTAGATAATGTCAAAACAAACACTAGCAGTCACAGTAGTTAATAATAACAGTAGTCGACAATAACAACTTCAAGCGGCAAACAGATGCGCGAGCAACCCAATATTTTTTCACAGCCACAGCTAGTAGACAACCAACAATAAGGCAACTAACTGACGGACAGCGAGAGCGAGTTGATTGACTTATGTCTCCACCCTGTCAGGCATCGCGCTTAAGGCGGACCCACACTTCGTGCGAACACGCCCGATCATTCGGCCGAACTCCGAATGTTCAAAGTATTCGTGAGAAGTGTGGGAGCTGCACGAGCTTTTGAATACATACGGGATGGAATATTCAGTGAATATTCGGGAGAATGTTCGGCCGAATGTTCAGGCCTGTTTGCGAGAAGTGTGAGACCGCCTTTACGAATAGCCGGAGATAAACGAATCCGAAGGCCCCGCTGCCATTCCGAATGAACGTTCTTGGAGATGGCCAAAAAGCACGCCGAAGAAAAACGAGTCAGACTACGGGCCACTCGTGTATTTCTGTCTCTCTCCGAAGCGCGTTGCCTGTCAGGGCCGAGACATAAGTAGTAGATTGTGGACCGAGGCTTGCGCATGCGCCGCAATGATTCATCGCGACGACAGTGATGGACTGATGGAGCGGTAGAGCAGCAGAGCAGAGATACGATTGTTGTTGTTACTTGTACTTTGTTTGCACTGTTATAAGCGGAGAGTGTAGATTAGCACAGAAACATTGTGCCCTTATTGCACTTTCCGAACAAAGACGCCGCCTATTTATTTTCACTCATAGCAATATAGAAATATCTCCCACTGGTTGTATCACTAAATATATGTTTTTTAATTTGCCGCCCCCAAAAATTTGCCGCTCTGTGCAGCTGCACTTATTGCACATGCCTAAATTTGGGCCTGGTTGCACTAATAAAAGGACTGTCGCAAAAATGTTCATGACTTGTTCATTCTGAGTTCTGACATTGTGTTGTAGCTGAGGCAGTGTGTTAACTGCCTGTCTGTGATAGAATATTAAACAAGCAATGACGATGTATAATATTATTTTTGAAAACTTTATTAATTGTATGATTTTACCTCAAAGATAGATATGAATATAGAGAAAACAGACATTAATTGGAGACTGGAGACCTCCTGTTGACAAATTACTCAGAAAAAATCTCATGGCCCAACAGCTCAGCGTGAGGACTCAAGCAGAACTATTTTGCCATGTGGTTTTCTTTCCTCATTTGATTTTGGCCAGGTCATTTAATTTTTATGATTTTTGATTGTTCTCAGATCCCCATTATACACAAGGTGATTGATTGTGTGCCACTGGTAGCCTGTGCAGTTAGATATACACAGAATCAAATGGTAGCAATTACACTAGCAAGAAATCAATTGAATACCAGGGGCAATCAGTTGAAAACTAGTTTCATGATGTGCAATAGACCTCAGCGACTTTTAATCATTTTCCTCACCAGCTGAAAATCAATTGCTTGAAAACTACTGCTTGTCAGTCCAACTGATAGCCAGCTGCATATGAAATCAGTTACATACAACCGTTCGCCTAGTGTAATTGGGGCCTTACAGTTCCATGTCTTAGCACTTGTTTTATTATTTCTAACTAGCTCTAGCTAGATTGTTGTTTTTTATGTTCTAGGTATTTTTCACACTTGAAGACAAGATCAGATTCTAGATAAAAAACATTTTTTTTCTTTTCATCAGTGATGGTGACTAAGTAGTTTAAATTTATTATTACCGTAAAGTAAAATCCCACTTAACTGGACCTCGTTAAACTGGAACCCGGGTTAACCAGAATGGCCTAAAATAAACGAATAATCAATAGCAGAGAGGAAAAGCCCGGCATATGACTCATGATGCGCCGAGAGACCGCCCGCCGTGGTGGTCACTGAACTAAGGGGTTGTTTTGATGGGTTTTACCACATACCTGATCCACCTGCGAGGGGGTGGGGGGTTGACCCATACTACATTTTCCGCATTCCCATATCGCACTAAATTATCAGTGTACCGTAAACTCGCACACTTGCTAGTGGTGACAACGCAGTTGGTGTTGTGGTTTTGTAGTGACGTTTGCTGAATTTATAAGTATATATAGTGTATTCGGAGAACGATTTTCGCGATGTCTACGAGGAGAAGATGTGTAGTAGTGAATATTAGTAATAAGTATATAAAACAGAGATATTTTGAGGAAGGTTGCAGCAGACTTCAATGTAGTACGTCAACAGTTAGTGATTGGGCTAAAAATAAGGAACAGATTTTAAAATACTCCACAACAGGTCCTAATCGGAAAACAATGAAAACTTCCGATTTCGAAAAAGTTAATGAATCATTGTTTTTGTGGTTCACTCAACAAAGAGAGAATCGAGTCCTGATAACTGGCCCTGTTCTTCAATAAAAGGCAAAGGTGTTATCTGAATTGCTTGGAGACGATGGAAAAGATTTCACTGCAAGCAACGGATGGCTTGATAGTTTAAAACCCGATATGGGATCCGTCAGTTGAACTTGTATGGTGAAAAAATGTCAGCAGATGAAAATGCAGTTGAAATGTTTAAAACAGAATTTGAAGATATGACCAAAGGGTATGCAAAGGACCAAATTTTTAATGGTGGCGTAACAGAGTTGAATTTTAAGATGTTACCTAAAAAGTCTTTGGTATGCATAAAAAAGGCTTCTGTTCCAGGTCATAAAATGCAAAAAGAAAGAATCACACTTTTAACTATAGCAAATTCATCAGGAAAACTCAGACTTCCATTAGTGTGTATAGGAGAGTCAGACAAGCCTAGGGCACTAAAATATATTGCTCCCAATGCCCTTCCAGTTTACCACAGAGCCCAAAAAAATGCATGGATGTCATCTGATCTTTTTACAGAATAGTTTCCCAAACAGTTTGTGCCAATAGTTAAGCGATTTTTAAAGGAAAAAAGTCTGACTTTAAAAGCAATCTTGTTGATTGACAATGCTTCAACACATCCGAGCCTTCTGAAGAACAGTGACATTATTGTTCAATTCCTATACCACCAAATGTCACTAGTCTAATCCTACCAATGGACCAGGGAGTGATTGAGACAATGAAGCGGCATTATAGAGGGTGTCTGTTGTGACACATTCTCCAGGAAAGTGACAGTGAGCCGCAAAAGTTTGCCAGAGGCTCTAAAATCTGTGACAATGAAAGAAGTGGTGTATTAGAGTGCTCAATCCTGGGAAAAATTAAAATCTACCACTTTGCAAAAAGCATGGAATAAACTGTATGATGGTGTGACGTCAACTGATGGTTGGGAGGACGAAGATTTTGAAAATTTGTCAGAATTGCTGACGAAAGTGCCAGGATGCGAAAGCTTGAAAGAAAATGACGTCACAGAGTGGGTCCTAGGAGACAAATCCGAACTTGAGCTTTCTGATCGAGACATCGTCGACATGGTGCAAGGAACAGCAGAGTCCGTTGATGGACTGCAACGCAGTCGACCGACGCAGATGCAACGACTGCATGTGACGTCAACCGAGTGGCAGCAGACACTGCTTTTAATGCTTTCGAGGTAGGAGTCATTCTTTCTTATTGTTTGTTAATGTTTGTTTAGTTTAATATTCATAATTTAAATGTAGAATATGTACAGTACAGTACAGTAAGTGTTTTTTTTTTAGATCGCACTTCAAATCGTTGAGCAGTCACATGATTCTACACCCGCTGATTTGCTATTAATAAAAAGATGGCGAGACAAGGCTGCCCGCAACCGCGTTGAAGAAACAGTGCAGAAAAAGATTGTTGATTCCTTTAAGAAATAGCCTTTTTAATGTACATTTGTAAATATTTGTTTTTGTATTAAACTTACGTTGGGAAACCTACAAAATGTATGCAAATTTTTCCGAGATTAACCTTGAAATACCAAAATTTGATTATTCATAAAAATGGGTTATCTGGAACAGGCCCGCCCTCATTATTTCGGTTAAGCGGTGTTTTACTTTAGTATAAAATCACCATAAACAATTATTGATTTCAAGCAAAGAAATACAATTTTTGTTGGGAAATATCACATGTCCAATTTCTCAGAATCCAAAATGTGTATTTCATTTCTCAAAGTCCAAAACTGAAATATCTCAGAGTCCGAAGATTTTAAATGCATAAAACTAAACATATCCGTGCATTCAATTTCTGTGAATCCAAAAGTACAGTCTGTGATAGTATTGAACAGTTGATGTTGGTGAAATCTTTTTAAATAGTGTGTACTCTGGACTTGGTGACATTATAATTAAAAAACATGTGTTTCTCAAAGTCCAAAATGTAGATTAATATACACAGTATTTCTGAACATCCAATTTCTCAGGATCCAATGAGTAGGAATTGTGTCCCCTAGACTGAAGGCATTAAGATATGCCGCGTTACACCTTCTTCCTTTAGTCAAGGATATACTATTTCTACTCATCGGATCCTGAGGCAATGGATGATCAGAAACTGTAAAATGGTTTTGACTCTGAGAATTGCATGTTTTCTGGTTCCCAATTTCACAGCATCCAAAGGACACTCTGATTCAAAAGTTGTACTACAGTTTAAAAGACATAATACTTAAAACTACTGTACTTTCGGATCTACAGATACATCAAGTTTTTGTTGTTAAAATATTCAGACCCTGAGATATTTTAATTTTGACTTTCAGAAATTAAATAAACATTTCGGATCTAGAGAAATTGGATGCTGAGATACCCACCCGTTTTATTATTCTGGTACCATAGTAAAAATAGTAAACACTTGAATAAATATTGGTGGTAATAATACCAATATTTCAGACATCATTTGCTAAACTTACCTGCGTAGGGTGGGGACAAAAGCTCCGTTGTTGAGCAGTTGAGGAGGAGGGGAGTATGCAGGTGGGGGAGCCCCCGCAGCCTCGCCGTTCTTGGAAAATCCATTTATTTGTGATGCAACAGAGTTTCTACGATTCGGTATCACTCTAGTCTGCAACATATAGTATTGGTATTATAGTCAACATGGTGAGGACAATACAAATCTATAGATGAAGTATTAAAAGTCTTTAAAAGTCATGGAAACAAACGACATCATAATCCTTTTTTGATAATTTATAATTAATCTTAACCCTTTGCACTCAAAAGGCCACTCCCAGTGGTCAGTGCCTACTCCATAATAGCTTGCATTTATTTCCGCCTACATAGTCCTCTCAGGTCGTATGGCCACTCTGAGTGACCAAGCTATTTTCTTTGTCAACCCGGCTGCCTTTTCAGCCCTCTGCATACCAGCTTGTATTTTTATGATCGTAGCCTCAAATGTGATATCGGAGGGTATATTGGAAGGTTATTATAACAACTTTGTATACTTCAGATTGATTTTATATTTAATTAATGTTTATTGCCTAACCAAACAGGTTTAGCTATTTTTCAGTTATTTAATACACATATGCAATGCTGAAGTCACTCTCATGTTCTGAAACGCTTTCAAACTCAGTTAAGCCGTTTTCGAGCATATCTCAGATTTCATCGGAACATAAACTTTCATTCAGTTTAAATTAATCACACTAATAATTACAGTTAACATTTATATAAACAAAGGATCACCATATAAAAAAACAGCACAACAAAAGAGGATATTTTTTAGGCTTTGACAGAAGCAAAAAAAAAGTGAACACAGTTCAGAATTGTATGCTGGGACATTACATAAGTTTATTAAGTTCGCCACCAGATTACAGCATACAGACAAAGTAAAAATAGATTTTAAGTGATATGTTACTGTGGCCACTTACAGTAGCCATGCGAGCATTCAAATAATTGCATACTGGCCACTGAGAGTGGCCATACTAGCTGTGAGGAATAATGCAGCAGAAACAAACTCCAGCTGATAAGGAAATGGCGGCGGCCACTGACAGTGGCCTCACAACCTCAGAGGAACATTTTAAAAGACCCTACCTGAGCGCAAATGGTTAAGTACCTAAACTAAATATTATGTTCATAGCAACAAGAATTTCTCTTTTCATAGGTCTAAAATTAATGTGCAGTTGAAGAACTACATCTAAATTCCCACAACCTCCCCCTGATTCCTCGTTTTCCTCTGAATTCCCCATGTCTGCAATGTGTTTTAGTGAGCACAGTTTTCTAAATTAAGCACGTATTTGTGTTTTATAACAACTGTAAACAAATTTAAATGTAAACAATGTGGCATCTTACCTAAAATATTAATGAGCTGTAAGCAGTGGCAGGGAGAGAAAATGGAGGAAGCAGATCTGTCCTTAAACCTCACATTGTATTGATTTGATAATAGTAGTGTAATACTATTTATTTATCTTTCAATTTGAGCTAGAACCTAATTAAATATTTTTCATTTTATTTATGGATGTTAGCCTCCGGATTACTGTATAATACTTTTTGTGTTTAATTTTTGTGCTTTAAAGTAAATATTTTTAATAATGCGGCTTCACACATTAACTATTCCGAGCCATTTTATTCAAATTAAACCAAAATCAATCCTCCCTCTCCTAATTGATCAGGACTGATGTTGCGGGGGGGGGGGGGGGTGTCTTGGGATAGGGTGATAAGGTTGAACAAGAAACTATTTAACAAAATATAGGAAGTGGTCAAAAGGACAATAACACCAACAAACTGCTTAACTGTGAGTCACTTGTTTGTTCTCTTGAACTAATCTATAATAGATGTTGACTAAAGGGGTTGTTTGAAACATTTCCAGGCTTAGGATTCTACGCTTCCATGACTCATTTATTGTGATTAGGTAAATGTAAATAAACATAAGAAATGAATAAAGTCTGTGTAAGATCACCTTTATAAGTCAAACCTCGATATTTTGAAATATTTGATGATTCAAACATTCTCCGATCCCCTGAGATTTCATTTATACGTATTTTTGTAATGATACTATGACACAAATAAAATATTTTTATACTGATTTGATCACAAATTTAGCCAAATAAACTGTTGTTATTTAGTATGACAGATTAAGTGTTTTTCTTGACGTAGTAAAAATAATGTTTCAAGCGTTACATTTTTTTCAGTGAACAGTCGAATATTGATTTTTTTGATCGATAATTATATTTTATCTCTGATGACACATAGTACAGCAACAATCTATAGCATGAAGCAACTTGTTGGCTGCGTAAGTAGAAACCTTGAAAGAAGTCTTCAGGTTTCTCAAGTTGTAATAAGTATGCTTGAGCTGCTGACACAGTTGCCTTGACACCGATTTGTTATTAGTGGTTTATATGAGCTGCTTGTAAAGGTCTGAGCAGGGGTGCCAAATTATGCTTGGTCCTTTACTACACCCCACCTCCTCCCGGGGAGTCCTTGCCCATAAAATGTAGCATGTAAAATTATGTTAAATAGGCTTTTTTATAAATGTACCCTTATTTGTATCCTGCTAACTGAATCAAATCAATCTCATAAACAAAACTCAAATCGCTACATTTGCTATTATTTTGTTTATTTAGTATACATTACATAAATTTGCAATTACAATTGCATACACGCATCAATAGCATTTATTTTTTCTTTATATTTTTTACCAAACAACATTTTTTATTGTTGCTAAATATGTTCTATAAAAAGGCTAAGATGAATGGTATATCATTTTTTGTTTACAGTATGTGTAAATAAATATGTTAACTAAATAGACTTACAAATACTCTTGGCACAGGCCTTATTTTTAACAGATTTGTTGATAATGACTATAATCTTTTTGTAATTGACATGATATTAGCCAACTGGGTTTTGTTGAAGTGTTAACATATGGGGTGAAGTAATTCCCTAACTTAAAAGTAAAGCACTCTTTTCTATTCCCCATTTCATAACTTACACAAAGACCATAGTGAGGGCTTACTCCCCTCAAATCATCCCTTTAAACCCACAATTTTAGATAATGAACCCTAAAAGATAGGAATTTGTATTACAGACTGGCTGCTATGCCCGTGCTTTGCAACGGGTTGAAAATTCAGAGTAAAAAAATATCGTAAAGAAAACAATAACAGTATAAGTTAGATATTAATCCTTGATACCAGCTGTTTATTGGAATGAATTGAATTAAGAACAAAACACATGTGACATAAACCAAATAAAACTCTGCTCCATATGAATAACCAGGGGACTTTTGGAAGTCCCGTGGGACAGAGCCTTGAGGACTTTCCTAGACGGGAGTAGGCCTATGACACTTCTGGGTTCCTAGACTATATTTTGAGTAAAACTTCAACAGAATTGATCCAGTGGTTTTGACGTGATGAAACACCACCTCATTTTTATAATAGTAGTGATTGATTTAAATTTCAACATAGTTCCCTGATTGCAATCAGTGAATGTAGCCTACGACGTTCGTCAGGGGCAAACATAACTTCTCAATTAACCTGTCTTTAAAATTTTCAAGGGATCAAGTACAATTTAATGTAATAAAAACATAAATAATTTGAGAATAACAACCTAAAATAGAAATCCAACGTATTCAAATTGAGAAACCATAATACCTAAACACTTTATAAAACAAAAGCCTACACCAATAAGGGTTGTTGTTCAAGACAAACCATTGACATACAGGTTTGCCAACTCACAAATACTTAGCATTGTACAAAATCTGAGAACATTTTATAATGAGCTAATGAGTTTTTTTTCTGCTACAAATTTAAATTACTTGAAATAAGAAGTGTAAATTATTTTCCCTTAATTTTTTTAAATTTTTCGGGGGAATATATATCCCCCACCTCCCGATAATGCCCCTGTTTCCAAGAACTATTTTAAACATATCCTTCGAGTGATTGCAATGCATTAGTTAAATTTAATAATGAAAAGTTACTTCTGACTAGCTAACTAACTTTTGAATGTATGTGTAAAATGTCTCACATTGAAATATAAAATGTGAGTGGCTACACTATACTAAATATTTATGCAGGGAATTACACATACAAGATATATAGTACAGTACAGTTATGCAAAAAAATACCCTAACCTGGAACAAATTAGTTAAAGTATGAAACCTCCTGGGATATGTTCCTGACATATCCCTCATCGTTTCCTGAAAGTTCCCAAAAATTCCCACCTTGGGTAAATCCGCCATCTTGGAGAGTGGCGGGAAAATTATATAATTGTGGAAGCTTTTACTTCAAATGGTATTATTTAATAACTAAACCATTTGGTATAACCATGTACATTTTGAAATGTTCAATATGAAAATATATACACAAAAATATTATATTAAGTAGTGATATTTTGTATTTAACGGTAGTAATTACAATTCAAAGTTGATTTTTCAGTTTTAAAATATGACATTTTTCTATTCTTTCAGATTTTCCAAGGTCAGTACTCAAAATAGACAAATTTTACCTCTTAACAAAGTTGAAGACAGTTAAATTCCACACAATATTCATATATAATACATGAGATTTGGCCAAAATTAACGTCAACACCAAGCGCCATAATCTTCTAATTTACTCAGCGTAAACAACAACTCAGAGTGGAAGAACAAACACCTACCATTCCTTCATAAGTTTTTGCCACTATGATTTTGTGCTTAAGAATATCCACAACCCACTGAAATTATTGGAGTAATAGAGGAACTATGTTCCTTAAATATTAAAAATATCAAAACTCAGTTAAAATCCGCCATATTGGAAAATGGCGGAAAGAAATCGAATAATGCATGTTTTCACTAACCTTTTTTCAGTAGCTATACCATTTAGAAATCGAAAAAATAGCATAATTTGCTCTACACAAAAATACCATATTTTGTGTTGATATTTCGTTAATTAAGTTTAATGTAACAAAAAATAATAATAATAATTAAACTTAATTATTTTATCAACTAGAAAGTTATTTTTTTTAAGAGCCTTAACAAAAGCCAATTTTGTTGTTGTGTATTTTATCAAAATAAAACTTAAACTCTAAACAAAATACTCACACATTTTATTTATAACTTACTGCTTACAACTTAAGTGTCATAAAATTATTAATAATTTGTACAAACTTTGTTGGACTTATTTACATATAAATTAATATTTGATTTCTTCTTTGGCATTTCATCTTTTCACATTGCGTTCTGTCATTGAAGATGCCACTGGGACATCAGCATTTTGTAATAGTAACTATATTTAATAAAAGATAATTATCTAACAAAAAAAAAGTAAAATACTTAATAACAAAGTTAGAGTTCAATGGGGATTTATCGTTATTAACACGAGTTAACAGTCAGAAACTGGTACTTAATTTAATTACCAAGCTGTCACAACATATGTAATAATATAAAAATAAAAGTCCATATTAAATATAAAGACTGCAAATTAAAATTAAATTCATAATAGTATTTAAAATGTGATGATTCATTTTTAAACACTATATGCATAATTATTGATACTGCAATAATAATAAAAAATTGTATTGTTGATTTTTGAGTTATCAGTACGTCGAGTACACCAAAAAAGCTGCACTTTTAGATTGAGATATGATACTTTCTGTAGTCATAGTTGATGCCAAAAGGTAACTATTCAGATAGGGAGCCACTTGAAAATCAATGCAGGACACTAAAATGGCGGCTATTAAAGATGGCTGCCATTGAATTTATAAATAATCATCCATGGTTTTAGCCCCTGAGCTGTAGATATTATGTAAGACTAAATTACTTACAATTTGAGCTGACTGACGATATGTAAGTAATTTAGTCTTATAGAATTTATAAAATCTGTCATAACTTGATTAATATATATCCGATTTCATTGAAGTTGTTTTTTTTTAAATGCCTTTTTAAACAAAAACCTTTTTTATTTAAACTGTTTACGAAACTAAAAATAGTGGTTTACCAGATATTTAAAGATTATTGATTAAATGGCTAAATTTCGATATCAAAGATATCATTTATAAACACGACTTAAAAATTTAAAATTTAAATTTAGTACAATGATTTATTAAGTTAATTTAGGTTAACTAAATAAATAACACTTCAAAATATCAAGTTATAGATGAATAGTTTCTAATTTAGTTTTTAAACACTCAATTGTTATTGGCGCACACACATACAGTATATATGTGTGTGAGTCCGTAGCCACGCTAACTTTCGTAAAAGAAGTCTGATCTTGATGAAATTTAGTATACACAGGTAAGGTAGTGTCTATTTTCATGAGTTCAAAAACTAGACAGGTCGCACCATTTTAAGGGGACTTTGCACCCCAAATTTTTTTTTAACTTTTTACTTACAATTATTTTTAAACCCAAACTTTTGTTTGCACCATTACATTTTTCATTCAAAACCAAACAATTTTGTAAATTGAGTTATTGCTCTATATCAATCGATTACTGAGATATTGAAAGTGCTAAACGCAGTACTTTTTCCAATGTTAATCTTATGGAGAATAAGTAAAATGTTATACAGTACAGTAGAACCTCGATAACACGACTCTCAAGGGGATCTCTAAAATAGTCTTCTTATCGAGGTGCACTTGTAATTGAGGGTCGTGCTATCAAGGTGGTTTTCACAACAAGACGTGCTATCGAGGTCACAGACTTTTTGCTATACCAAGTACATTTTCTATGAAACATTTCTGATAAGTTGTGTTTTAAGTAGAAATTTACTGGATAAATCAGCCATAACACGTACAAGTAAAACAAATTTCTTCATTATTGCGATATAACAATACAATTACAGTAATTAAAACAAGTATTAAGATTGATTGAAATTAGGCTGTAATATTCATTTTACAAAATTCATGTTACAGTAAATTGTCCATTGTAGGCCTACTAATGTGAAAGTTTCCCTACTCAATATCAGATGATGCGACTGATGTGACCCATGATAGGTAAGAAAAGGCCGGAAGGGGACGGGGGTTTTCCTGTTGAGACCTGAGCCCAAAACGTTGTTGTTTACTTCAAAACATCCGTTCTAACCGTAGGAACTATGCATGAGAAAGGTTGAGTCGTGCTATAAAGGTTCCTTAATGCAAAACGGCGCGCTATTGAGGTTAGAGTCGTGAAAGATTACCCAAAGAAGTGTGTTATTGAGGTGGGAGTCGAGCTATAGAGGTCAAGTTATTTGAAAAGACGCGCTATAGAGGTTTATTTATTAGTAATATGAAATGACAAAAGACGTGCTATCGAGGTATTTATTTGAAAAGGAGTCGTGTTATAGAGGTATTTATAACATTGAGTGTTATGGGAGATTCACGGGGATTAGAAAATCAGACTCATTATCGAGGTTTTCGTCTTATCGAGGGTCGTCGTAGCGAGGTTCTACTGTATCTAGCTTATTAATGCATGTATATTAATTAAACTTGATGTGTGGCTTCATATGGTTGGGGTTTATTGATATATGCATACAGAACCCATATTTTGTGGTCCCTATGGCAGCAAAGCTGCGTACTCAGCAGTCATTATGTTATACTTATGAAGAATAAGAATAACTCAATAATAACTCAATAACCCATTGATTAACCTAAAGAGCTATGTACATGTATTGGGAATGTCAAACAAAATGGAAATGCAACAAATTTACTTAAAGATGCTTACAAGCTAAAATGTGCATGCACTGCATAAAATGATTAAATTAAATCAACTTCCTTGTTAATTTAATTAAATGAAAAATAAATAAATATCCCTCCAGACAGGCCTAATAACTTAAGAGCCATCAGTCAGGAAGTCACGGACGCTGTAAAAACACTTATCAATAATAAAGGATTTTAGATGTTTTCTGAATTTCAAATGGTTTGACTCTGCTTTGAGGTGTATTGGAAGTTTATTGAATTGTAGTGGAGATTTTTTTTAAGGAAGCAGTGTTGTGGACAGGAACTTGTAGATTATTGGAAATACTAAACTATAATGATGATTCTGAGGGATGTTGAACTTTATAATTTTTTGTTTTAAAAACGATAATGTTTCGTAAATATAGAGAGATGGAAAAGTTAAAATATTTGAGGACTGAAAAACTGGTTTGTACGTTTGAAACCTATCCATGGAGAAAACTAGTCGGATTACCCTCTTTTTCAGGCGAAATAGAAAGATTGTTCTTTATACTCACACCCCGATATGAGTAAAGCGTAAACAAGGTGTTGGAAAATGAGGCCATAGTAAGCAGAAATAAGAACATCACAGTTTGATATTTTTGCTAGAGAGCGGATGGCAAATGTGCCTGAGCTAACTTTGCTGATGACGTTTTCTATATGAGGATAAAATTTTCATTTCTCATCCAGGATCAATCCAAGAAACTTTATACTGTTGGACGAGTGAGTAGGAGTTTCAACTAAATGGAAGCTGAAAGCCGGAGAAAATCGATCAGAAGTATAGACAATAAGAAGCTGGGTTTTGGGAGTATTGCTTGAGAGCAGGTTACTGTCAAACCATTGAAGTACAAGCCATTTTTGTAATTCGTTGGCTTCTATAAACGTTGATTGTTCAAGAGACTCCACTGTAGGGCTGGACAATGAAAGAGATGTGTCGTCAGCATAAAGAAAGACTCTGGTCGATTCGATATCTACAGAAAGATTATTGATAAAAATTTTAAAAAATGTGGTGCCAAGAATGGAACCCTGGGGCATACCACTCGATGTTGGGAGTTCGTGTGAGTTGTACTGCCGCAAAAATCAGCGCTCATCGACTGACATACACGGTTGATATCACATTAGTAAACAAGCCCACTAATATATGTAAATAGGTCCAAAAAAGTTTGTAAAAATTATTTATAATTTTATCCAAGACTTAGCTTATTTATGACATTTAAGTTGTAAGTAGTAAGTTATAAATAAAATGTGTGTTTATTTCGTAGAGTTTAAGTTTTATTTTGATAAAATACACAACAACAAAATCGTCTTTTGTTAAGGCTCTTAATAAAAATAACTTTCTAGTTGATAAAATAATTAAGTTTAATTATTATTATTATGTTTTGTTAATTTAAACTAAATTAACGAAATATCAATACAAAATATGGTATTTTTGTATAGAGTAAATTATGCTATT
Source organism: Allygus modestus (assembly GCA_963675035.1). Taxonomy (NCBI): domain Eukaryota; kingdom Metazoa; phylum Arthropoda; class Insecta; order Hemiptera; family Cicadellidae; genus Allygus; species Allygus modestus. The sequence goes on along the minus strand of OY776113.1, from coordinate 41,398,318 downwards.
TTTTTGATTTCTAAATGGTATAGCTACTAAAAAAGTTTAGTGAAAACATGCATTATTTGATTTCTTTCCGCCATTTTCCAATATGGCGGATTTTAACTGAGTTTTGATATTTTTAATATTTAAAGGACATAGTTCCTCTATTACTCCAACAATTTCAGTGGGTTGTGGATATTCTTAAGCACAAAATCATAGCGGTAAAAACTTATGATGTAATAGTAGGTGTTTGTTCTTCCACTCTGAGTTGTTGTTTACGCTGAGTAATTAGTAGATTTTGGCGCTTGGTGTTGACGTTAATTTTGGCCAAATCTCATGTATTATATACAAATATACTGTGCGAAATTTAACTGTCTTCAACTTTGTTAAGAGGTAAAATTTGTCTATCTTGAGTACTGACCTTGGAAAATCCGAAACAATAGAAAAATGTCATATTTTAAAACTGCAAAATCAACTTTGAATTGTAATTACTACCGTTATATACAAAATATCACTACTTAATAAAATATTTTTGTGTAGATATTTTCATAGTGAACATTTTGAAATGTACATGGTTATACCAAATCGTTTAGTTATTAAATAATACCGTTTTAAGTAAAAGCTTACACAATTATATAATTTTCCTACAATTTTCCAAGATGGCAGGTTTTCCCAAGGTGGAAATTTTTGGAGAACTTTCAGGAAACGATGAGGGATATGTTAGGAACACATCCCAGGAGGTTTCATACTTTAACTAATTTGTTCCAGGTTAAACTCTAACTGTCCTGTGCTAATAGGGAAATGCAATAATGATGTTGGGAAGTATGATCAACCAAAGTTGTCATGTGTGAACAATTCAGACAGCCGCCTGCAGAACGAATATTACTATGCGATGCACGACGATGTTGAACCGAGAGACCGAACCAAGATCAGACGTTGGTGTTCACATAAAATAAACTCTAAATGCTGTTTCGTTAACCAAATAAAAGTAATTTGTCACATTTTGTACAAATCCCATTATTTTTAATTTAAAAGAAGGTCATTTAAAAATCCCCCCCAAAATAAAATTTTATAGTGCAACCCACACTATCATCCACTTTAATAAAATAAGTTAATTTAATTTTACTGAGACATCTATCATAAGGTCATCAGCTTTTCTTTATCCTGAACCTATATTTCAGCTTTTATTTGGGTTCAAAGTAGTACTAAAACCTGTCTGGACCTATGGAATCCAACTATGGGGAACCACTAGTAATTCTAATATTGACATAATCCAACGTTTTCAGTCAAAAGTCATTCGTAACATCCTGGAGGCTCCATGGTATGTGACCAATGAAGTATTGCACCGTGATACACGTACTGCTACAGTAAGAGAAGAAATAACCCGATTTAGCAAGAGTTATCAAGCTAAACTAGATGCCCATCCAAACCATCAGGCTATAAATCTGCTGGACAATAGTGGATCAGTGTATAGACTTAAGAGACACTCTGTTTTGGACCTGCCAAATCGTTTTTTAATATTCAATTAACATTTGTAAAGTTTAAGTGTTAGCTCCGTCAATGGATAGAGCCTAACCCAAGTCAATCGCACTCTATCCTATTTACTTATTGTTCTGTATATTTTTTGAACAGATTGTAAATAAAATAGACAAAAATAAAAAATCTGGGTTCAAAGTGATAGGCCTGCTGATAATCCACAACCCAGATGGAATACCATTATTTATTTATTGTATGATTTGTCTACAGCAACCTGAAAAATGTATTTCTAAAACTTACCCTCCAATACAGTTTGTACTTGTGTCAATGATAAAAAAATCTTGTTTGTGTTTTAAAAATAAATGACATACCTCCAATTTATAGAGCTAAGCCCAACTCTCTCAGTCAATTGAAGAGCCGCTCTACTGATATTATGGAGACCCACCAACCCCCTGAGAATACACACTGAGGGCAATGGTTTACTATGTAGCTCGTAATCTGGCATCTGGCCCCACAGTCAATTCTTTTCTCTACGGTCCATTCCTTCCTTAGGAGATGGATACCGCCTCCTGGAGGCAGTTGAGTTGGGCACAAAGATGTGATTTTGCCTGTTCCCTATGAATCAGCCCAAACTTTGGGGGAAAATTGTTGATGAATTAAGGTGGAGGCCAACTAACTGTAAAGGTGGTTTCTAGTACCATGGACGATTTCCCACCAGTAGGATATCTTAAAAGATGGGTAGATTGAGTGACCCCATCAGATATGTAGTTTTGTTGTAAGGAAAATATTTAACCATGTCCTCAACCAAGGACTATGGATCCTCAGATGCATATCCACAATAGGACTTTTCCCCAAAGACTGACTCCAATGGGAGCAAGAGAACTTGATACATAGACGCACTTGAAGTTTTATCCAAGTTTTTGTGATTTTCTCACTAACGATTCAAGTTGGAACGAAACAGTTTGTCAATAAAAAAACACACAATATGCTAACAATAGTGAACAATAGTACGAAGGTCATCCAGGAAGTAAAGAATGTTTGCTTACTGCACCTAGCACAGCTCCCTATTACCGTGATTGTGTGTATGGCAGTCCACTCACCTCCCCACCAAAGTATGAGCGGAGTCTCATTATGTGCGTTCTCGCGCCTTATTTCTACAGCGATTCAAAATGGTGGTGTCAATTGAAAATCCCGCCAAATAAAAGATACACAGTGATATTAGTTTTTTGAATTCAAAAAAGGTTCGGACTATTGCAATTTTGTCTCAGGACACCCTTACAACTGGTCTATACCAGTTTTGAGGCTGACATTGGGTAGAGCAAATGAAGTTGTCATTACGTATGGTAAGTCTTTGGCTGTGCATTATGACAAACTTCCCTTTCACCTTTGGTCCCTCCATTTGCAGCGGCTGGGGACAGAAACTCCCTCAAACCTCAGGGGGGTTTGGTCCCCAACCTCAGAATGAATGGCCCCTGGCTGTTGTACATGGATACCCTGTCAGTTGAGTTGACCAGTTGGAGGGCAGAATGCAGGTCCCCTGTTTGAGCCTCATCCCAGCTGTCACAGGGGAACAGGAGTTGGCCCTCTGAAGGGTCGATTTGGCTGCCGTCCTATCCCACCCTTTCCTTTCCTGCTATATATTATCCTTCAGTTAACCTGCACAATATTCCCGCTTGTGGAAGACGTGCCTAGCAGCTAAAGGCTGGGGTTTCCTAAACCAACAACAATGATGAGTGAATATTGGAGTTTTTAGATAAACCCCAAAGAAAGTTTATGGTGAAAGAGCAAAGAAGTCTTCAAGTCGAGTCTTCAGAGGGAAAAAATGTGCATCAGGTTTAATGAAAGAAGATCCGGGAAAATTTGAGGAAAACAGCCGCTATAATCTTAGCACATTACATACATTTTGAGATCTTGTTTTTTGTACTTTCACCATAAAATTCCTTTAGTTTTTATCTACAAATTTCAATAGGTTTCATTTTGCTCATCAGAAACCGATAACACTGGAGATCTCAAATTTTGTGGGATTTTCGATTGACATCGCCATTTTGAATCGCTGTAGAAATAAGACTCGTGACCGCACAGCAACGAGAATCAGCTCATACATTGGTGGGGAGGTGAGTACATGCAATTGCGGTGATGGGGGAGCTGTGCCAGCTGCATTAAGCAAACGTTCTTTACTTTATGGATAACCCGCATAATCAGTAATAAGAAAAATAGTGACTAATAAGACAGTAAACACTCACCATGTTCAGGTCTCGTAGCCTACGCAACACTTCTTTTTCTTCTCTCCAGGTGGAGTAAAGTGATTGAACACAGATCATTCCAGAAACCTTAAAAATATTGAAGTTATTAAAGTAACTAAAGCAAGACAAGCTTTTTTAATAGCTTTATCCTCGTTTCATGGACTAAACAAATAATTTGAAACTATGAAACTATAACTACAGTGTTTTTTACTAAAGCATTTACGCTATTTTATTTTGTGATACTACAGGTACTACTGCCCGCCGACATCATGGAGGAGGCCCCCTCCCCTCTCCACGGCACTCACGCACTGACTGGCGTAGCATCCAGAGTTCCTTGACTACTCCGTTACATTATGAACAATCCAAGTTTATGTATTTACTCTAGTAGTGTCTTTATGTTAATAGTTGTAAATGTATCAATACAATTACTTTAACTTCATGAAACTATGAATGAGTCATTGTTTTCCCGCTTTGTCTACCGCTCCTGTCTGGTGGCTACTACTACCTCCAACTGACTCCCGCCCTCAGCCCTGGATCTTGGAACATTCTGGACACCCGCAATGGGACCGCGCCAAAGTCGAACAGCGACAAAGTCGGACAGCGTCAAATCCAGACACATTTTTAATGACTAAAAATTCGTCGCTGTCCGACTTTGACGTATCTGTACAGAAATAAAAGTGTCTGGGTACGCCTTATGCACCCGACAAAACCAGACAGTTTTTTCCCACCCCAAATTTTGTCAATGACTGTACTGTCTACCAGTCCACCATGCTAGGCGAAACAATGACACTCATCCCCAAACCCCGTTAGTGTTTGTGATGCTGCCCCGCCTTCTTAAGAAGCTCTCTAAAATCTTCCTTAGTAATTTTAGTATTAGTCTTAAATGCACTCATACAGAAACTAAACGTATTTACTATTACATTTTTAAAGTTATATAACCTTCAAAACTGTAGGTATTAAAAGTAGTAATATGAATAGTAGTAAATGACAACAAACGGGAGAAGACCGGGCCCTCATTGGACATCTGATTATAGGGCCTATACAGTCTAGTTAAAAAGTAAAAGTGTCCGGGTTTGACGCTGTCCGACTTTGACGCATCTGTACAGAAATAAAAGTGTCCGGATTTAACACCTTACGTGGGTGACAAACCCAAACAGTTTCTAAAGTGTCCGGGTTTGACAACTAATGGACCCGACAAACCCGGACACTTTGTAAAGTGTCCTGATTTGACGATGTCCGACTTTGACGTCGTCCCCCCACAAGACCTTAACTACTAGTATGGGTATTAGTAGCACTGCCAATCTTTTTTAAAGTTAGTTAGTTTTCAACTGCAATTTTTAATAATTGTTTCAACTGCTAGAACCGAACTACAGTGCCTACATACCATAACTATAACTCACTGCTAAAACCCTCAATAGTGTGAGAACTTTTTCCTAACAAATAATTTGATACCGTATAGTTTAAAATGAAAGTACCTAGTAATAAAATCAAAATTATATTTTTCATTACATGCCTTGCTTTTAATTCTTATGCAAAACTGGCATAGCACATAAATTGAAAATGTAAGTTTTCTATATTGACAATGTTGTTTCATTTCTAGTAGAGCTAGACAGAGGCAAATGCTATACAACAATAAAGTGATTTTGATTTGATTTGACTTTACAGTAGTAGAATCTAAAATTATTCTACGTATAGAACAAACATAACATGTTCTGATATTAAAACCAAAACAAAACATCAACTAATAACATTCAAAACCATGGTGATGGTGTTTTGACATGTTCAAAACCATCTTGTGGAGTTTAAACAGGAAGCATTTTATGATAAATTTGTTTTAATAAGGTTGAAGATCAAGTTAAAGTATTCATTTATGATGAATGGATCAATATGTAGTGCAAACCTGTGAGGAAAGTGTTTTCTACAAACCAATAAGTCTAAATCATGTAAATAAGTCTAGTATTGATGGAATATTGCAACTACTCCATGGAGAGAGTAGCAGAAAAATATGACTATAGTGTGTTACATTTTGTAACTACCTACACACAAGCCTGCGCACCCATACATGTATTCGCTCAATTGTGGAAAACACCCAGTTGTAGCATCTTTGAGACGAAAGATACTGCGTTATCGACGGGACTGCGGATAGTATGTTCAACAACTAATTTTTCTGATACACACCGATTTTAGCCCTTACACACTAGAAAACAATTGTAGCAACGTGCCACAATCGTGCTAACTCCGACTTTGGTGTGTATTCCCAACCATGTCACGCCAGCGCTGTTGCCAGTTCTTGCCGGTGTGGCGGTGCGCGGCGCGGCGGCCAGCTTGGCTTGGCGACTGCCTCCACTCTGTGATCTTTGTTAGCGCTGTTGTTCGTTTTTATTGCTATATTGATGCTTTTTAATAATTGGGCTGCATGTTGCCTATCATAATAAAAATATTGTTGCAATGACTGTATGTTAAATTATCTTTTTATTTTAAATAGAAACCCATTTTTATGTAAATGGCCCTAAACCTAGTTAATATTGTATGGTATATATTATATTGTTTAATAATTAAAATCATTGTATATTTCTTAAACTGTTATTAGTATACAGTACTTATTTTAGCGAATTTACCCTATAGGAAAGAAGCTATTACCGAAGTCGGCCTGGGACCGTGATAAATTTTCGTTTTGAGGTTCCCAGATACCAAAAACATTGTTTGTTCAAAAATATATTCATGTGTGTACGTGGGTACGATAACTCAAAAAAATGTCCTATTTTGATTAAATTTGCTACAAACATTTAAAGCGACATTTATGGCTTTAAATTTGAAAACCAGACCGATAGCTTCATTCAAAGGGGTATTTGGGGAGGGGGGGGTTTGTACCCCAAATATGTTTTTTTTTAGTTTTTTACATATAACATTTTAGTAAATAAAATTTTAGTTTTGACTATTTAATTCAGCCTAAAAAATTGGTATTTCGATCATTGTTTCATATCAATTGGTTACAGAGATATTAAAGTGCTAAACACAGTACGGTGTCTAATGTTATATCTCGTCATTCTTATAGAGAATAAGAAGAATGGCATATCTCGTTTATTAATGAACTTATCCTGATGAAACTTGGGATATTGATATTTGCACAAAAACTGATTTTGTTACCGATAGTTCTCGTAGCAGCAAACATGCGTACTTAGCCCTCATCTTATTGTTATGGAGAATAAGTAAAATGTTCTCTCCCTTAATTATGAACATAAATTAATAAAACTTGGTATGTGACTTTACCTAGTTGAGTTATATTAATATTTGTAACAAACCTACTTTTTGTGTTCCTTGTTTCAGCAAACCTGCATATAAATGTTATAAATCGCTTATTTATAAATGCATATTTATGAAACTTTGAATGTGACTCTATGTAGTATTAAAACACATATATATGCATTGGAAATTTGCCGAGTTTGTAGGTTTGATATTATGGGGGTTTGCTACGACATCCAAATGGGTGGTCATATAAATATATGATATGGCTGTCTTGATATGCACAAGGTGCATCGAAATGCTTAAATATTTTTAATCATAAGTAATGACTGTAAAATTGGAATATTAAAGCAGTAATTTTAAGTAGATAGTAAAAATAGTTTGTTGATTGGGTAACCGATTGCTTTAAGACACCAAAACAAGTTTATAATTCTCATGCCAATAAACAAAGGTGTAAAATGTGTTAACGCCGACTGGTACGGATTTAGAAAAAAATGTGTTTGTCATACATGATAAAACATTATTAAAAACTATCAAATTAAAGCAGATTTGATTAACTTTGGAAACTCTGATCAAGCAAGCTAAACAAGTCAGTTTAATAAAACTTGATCGACTGTCTTGATCAGGCCTGATAAAATGTGCCCCAATCTAACCTTAGGGCTCCACCCCAGGTATTGTCAAACTCCCCATGTTATTCTAACGGTATAATAGAAATCAATTAAATTGTATATTTAAACAGATGTCAATGACAAACACAGTACAGAACAGGATAACTACGGAATTTTGATTCTGTTCTCACCGTTACGCAAGTAGCATTTGTAAAGGCCAAATAAATTTTTAAATAATTTTAACATTATTTTTTTATGATTTCAAAATTATTATAAAATGATTTTTTTACAAATTTCATATCTGATCTATTTTATCATATTTTCAAATAATTTTAAAATTTATTTTACAATAATTTTGAAATAACTTATAAATCAGTTTTAAATTAATTTGAAATTATTTCAAAATCTTTTTAAAAATTACTAAATTAATATTTACTGAAAAAATACTGTTTATATTTATTTTCCCAATCTGACTAATGTAATACGCATGAAAATCACTGAACAAAATTATGAAATATATTTTAGGTTTCAAAGATATTATGACCAAACCTGGTATAGAACCTGCAACCTTTTGATCACTATACACACGCCTTAACCCTCTTGGTCACTTCGCCACCAGATAATTAAAGGTTGGGCTGGCAACATAAAATAACCAATTGACAACACCCTACGGGGACTTGGTGAAACTATAGCGTTCCTTGTTTGCTTTTGTTGTTGATGGTAAACACTGTAATTTTTATACATCTTGTAAGATTGTAGAAACAAAACTTATAATATTCTTTTGATATATATAAAAATTTTGAGCAATATGGTACCCAAAACCGATTTTACACATGTCCTTTGCATGCCAAAAATATAAAAAGGCCCACAAAAGTATTTATTTAGTTTACATAGACTTTCACGGGAAAGGAAATGAAATGTACATTTATATAAAGTTTTTAGACTGAAAACGAATTACTACATCAACTCATTTTAGGTAAAGATAAACAATTGTTAAATTAATACAGAACTTCTGTGCTAAGCAATCCATGTTTCTCATTAACTTTTATCGCTGAAAAAACAATATTAATAATTGTAAACATTTCATATTCTTAAAAGTTATTTATTTAAACAAATTTTAAAATCATTTTTAAAGGTTTAGTTAGGATTTTCAATTGAGTTAGTTAAAAGTTATTTTTTATAATTTTAAAGCAATATATAAACAATTTAAATCAATATTTTAAAGTTATTTTGAAACTAATTTAAAGATATGTTAAAATTGTTTCAAAATTATTTAAAATTATTTTGAAACTAATGTTAAACCTATTTACATTCTTGATTTCTTCATAATTTTTCATCAACCAAACAATGATTTTAAATGATTTAATATAATGTTAAAAAAGCATCAAATTTTATAATTTAAAATTATATTAATAAAATTTTAAAATTGTTTTAAAATATTGTGTCTACTATTTTGAACGAGTTTTGTAACATTTATTTTAAATAATATTAAAACTGATATAGAAATGACTTTAATATATGTTTTCAAAATTATTTTAAATCAATTGTAAACCCATATCATAATTATATTAAAATAATTTTAACTCGTTTTAATCAAAAACTCATTTCAAAACCATTTGAAATTATTTTGAAAATATTAAAAATTATTTCTATGCTACTTGGGATAGGGCGCTCTGCCTCACGGGTGATCATGGGGTGAACATGGTTCCCAAGCTAAACTTATGGATATTAATGTTTACTCAACTGTTTGAGCCCAAATATTACTGAGGCAATTGAGATGACATATTGGGAGGGATGTAAGTGGTACAGTTATGAATGACATATATCTACTCACAATTAAGGTACTCTTTAGGGCTCCGTCCCATATTGGTTTAAAAGTTCTCAAATTAGGCACTACTGAACCAAGTGGGTTGCAATTCTAGAGGGAGATTGGTGTTAGAATAATCATACTGACACAAATCTGCTCATGATCGAAGTCCCCTTTTGGGCTCCGCCACACTAGCTAACTTTGCAAATTATCAAATTAAGTATTACTGAACCAATTGAGCTGAAACTTGGGACGGAGATAGGACAGATATATACAGATATATACACACTAACTATTCTAAAATTATATCATTGCAATTAAAATTCATTGTTGGTGATGGCGAGTTTATGTTATTTAAGGAGTTATTGAAGACATTTTCCATCACTTATTATTAAAAACAAATTAGGGACTGTAAAAACGAATTAGAAATAAAGTATGTGTCAGTTTTCTGATACCATTTATTTAGTTTAGACACATCTATTTTAGTGTCCTTGAATTGTCCCCCAATCCCCGCATACTGTTATGTCCATGCTATCTTAATATATAAAACTGAATGTATGTTCCCGATGGACTGCTAAGCTGCTCAACTTAATTTAATGAAATTTTCATTATTAATGTAGCATTGTGTCGGGATGATTCCTGAAAAGTTTATTAAAAATTGAATAAAAAACTATGATATAACAAGCAATTTTTGTAACTCTCATTTGAAATAATACAGTAGCGCACACCATATACCATTAGTCAATAATAAAATAGGTAATACATGAAATGAAAGCCATATAAAACTCAAAAGTGAAAAAAAATCATCAACCAAACTAAAGAGAATGTGAGAATCTAATCAATACTGTGGCTGTCAGTCAAAGCAGAGCCTAAAACGATGGGTCTTGATGAATGCAATTTTGCACACAAGTTCTTTATTCAATATACATGAGCACTAATGATTTCAAGAAATTCCCATAGTGCTTAACCCTATGGGTTGTCAAAGTTTAAATGTTATTCTTACGGACATTCATGTTAATTGACCACTTAATAGCATACAAAATATTACATCTTTGAAGTTGTTCACTATGTTAACGATAGAATACAGCACAGCATACTCCTGTTCCTGTGCCTAGTTCTTTGATAATCTTAATTTAAAATGTTAATATTTGATGGATAGAGAAGTTCACATCTTGTAGCCTTGAAAACTATTGTTCAATTAAACTAGTAGCCCGTTGCGGCTTCGCTCGCGATCACAGTACAATGTTATGTTTGAGAAGTTATGTTATCCATTTGTTAAAGCACCTGGGGGACATACCTTTGCTCGAAAAGCCAGTCAGTTTGTTAAAAATACCTAGAGTACTTATGATCACGATTCCTCTCCAAGGCGTGCCTATTTGCTTTGCTAGTATTGCTATAGCTTTGCGTATTGCTAGTTTCTCTTCATTTTAGGCATGTCCGTTTTATATTCAATCTTCAGATTGAATAGTTCTCACAATTTATACATAACCTAATCATGTATATTTAAAGTCATGTACACATAGGTTCTAATCACTATTCCCACAAAAATCACATAATACTTTACCAAGTGAGTGTTATTTTTTCAATTGAATGGTTGATTTTGAACAGCTGTTATGATTCTTTTGTTTTTATTTACAAATCTTAACCATAACCCCAATGTTAGTTAATATCTTTCTATACATATTTTTCTATGGATGAGGTCTGATTAGAACGCATTTATTAACCCATAAATTTGATAGTTCCAACATTTGGGAAAGATTTTTTGGAGCAGGAGTAGGAAAGGTTTTATTCTGATGTATTAACTATCCTCCTAACAAATGTATGATCAATCGATTCAGGTAACTACTAATATCAGTGATGAATAAATTAAAATTGTAAAGGCTGACAGAGCAGATAAGTCCCAAAGGACATACTGGATGAAAGTATAAGCCTGTTTCTGACTAAAGTGCATTGCCTGCTGTCTTTATACCAAATATATGCTCAATCGTCCTATTAAGTATATAATTAACATGGAAATGTTGAAGGGCATTAGGGCTTAGTCTCATTGGAACAGGAATTAGCCCAATTTTTTCGGGATGGACCTATCTTCTTCCAAATATCTGCTCAATAACTCCTGTAGAATGTTAAATTTATTGAAAGTGAACTTAAAAACATATAAAATACTCGGTATTATAATCACAATGGCTACTTAGACAAACTTTAAATACCATGTTGCAAGGGCTTACGTAATCTGTATAGCAAATGATTTATTACCGTGACGTTATTTGAAATGGTTTAGTATTCCTTTATAGAGTAGTAAAGCAGTACTTGTTTCCTCCGTTCTGAGATAAAATATAATTAGCTGACTAAATGCTCATTATAACAAATACGGTGCATGCAGTAGTGAAATATTAAGTGACCTGTACCCTTAAGATCGACTTTGTAGCAGTGCCGGTCAAAGGGGCATAACCCTAATTTCATACAATGATTTAAAACAGCCAAAAAGGATTCCTCCTCCACACAAAAACAGGCAAAATATTTCATTTCATTCAGTACATTTTTTTTTTGTGAAGCGCAGAGCAAATATGGCTTGTAAACAGACAGACGGATAAACAAATGTTTACAAAAATTGAAATATCTCCGTAGCATACAACATTTTACAGCTCAAAGCGATGTAGAAAAAAACTTATTTAATTTATATAGATAAATAGATTTTCCTTACCTGTAAAATCTGGTATTGCTAGTAACCTATCCATAATGTATTAACAGCTGCAACTCAAATCAAATTATTCCCCATGTTAATCTTATGGGCTAAAAACAAACTTTGAGAGATCATGGGGCTAAGTCCTGTGGTCGAGAGTGCATGGAAACCCCAAAAGACACATCTAGAGAGTAAGAGCTTTTGATTGATACTAAATATGTATATAAAATAATATTTTTAGGGGTCGAAAATCGCCGAATAAAAATCAAGAATTTCTTTTAATAATACAGATTGTTGAATGTAGAAATTATATATCTTTAGTGGAACATATGTCTGATCGAACATTTGCTTTAAATATGTTAAAACTAGTTTATTTTAATGAAGACAATTTTATGTACTCTATGAGCAGAGTGGTTCAGAGGTGTAACTTATCAATTTCAATCTTAGGCATGCTGAAGCGAATTAAAGGTTTCAGTCAGAGCGCTCCGTATAATAATTTATTTATTTGGTACTATTAGGACTTTATTATTCGGATGATAGCTTGTGTCATAAATAACTCATGCTCCACTGGAAAAAAATCAAGATTTTGATCAACAGTGTACTTAGATAAATAACTTCCAATAATTCATGCCTGAACTATAACTTGGCTTTGAGGGCCTAGGGAGTAGAGAACAAAATTGATTAAAAAATTAATTTTAAGTAGATAAAGGCGGCCACACACTATTGGACTTTTTCCCGAGCCAGACATCGAACAAGACATCGGACCGAGCAGGGAGCAGGGAGTAGGGCACAAAGTCACTTCGAACTTCATCCCGAACAAGACATCGGATCGGACAGATTGAGCGCGAAAACACCGAGCGGGGTAAAAACGGTGGGGACCATTTTAGTTGCCGTTGTGCAGGTCAGCCATGTACTTGTGGGGTTTAGGGGATGCAGGTAGGGTGGTAGGGGGCTGGGGTTATGTAGTAGAGATTAATTTGTAGTTGCATATGAATTAACTTTACTAACATTATTCATTTTATTTAGCTTAAACTAGTTTAGCAGATTTATCTGTTAACAAATCAAATATATATCACTGTTTCTTGCAAAAGCAGTAGGCCTGGATATTATTAACTATGTAGGAGGATTGTAACAACTAATTAATACAACTAATTGTAACTATGTAGGAGGATTGTAGGTGGTTGTAATAATTTAGTAAATAAAAAATAATGCAACATGTAATTTATTACAAATGGAATCTAGTAAAAAGTATATATAAATTAATGCAATAAAATAACACATAACAAATACCATAACTTTGTAACGTTTATACTGTTACAAAAAAACTTATTCACATAAAAAAGAATTATGGTTACACTCTAGTGTGTCTCAAAATTGCCCTATCAGTTGTTTGCTGCCAATTTGAACTGATTGGTTTTATGAGAAATTAAAATACACAAGAGATACATGTTGTAATTTTACATTTCGAGGTTTGTATGCGCTTCCCTTCTTTTCAACAATTAAGTCTTACTACCTTTAATTTATTAAAAAAAAAACACCAACAGTGTAGTAGGGTTGATGTTTATTTCAAGTAAGTCCGGTTAAAATTATATAACAACTGTCTGGATAAAATCTAAGTTTGTGATTACGTGAGTTAAATATAAAAAAAACATTTAAATCTGAATTAAAGAGAATCTAAATTAATAATACATATAATTCAACTATGGATATTAAATAATATAAGTTGATGAACTTTAAAATAGTAAATAGTAATAGGCTCGTGACGGCGCTCGGAGCAGCGTGGAGGTGCCACACACTATCGAACCCCGAACCAGACCCCGAACAAGACATCGGACCGATCTTTCTTTGATCTTTCGTCAAAAAACCGCCTCGAGAGCGCTCGAAGCTCGGTTCGATGTCTTGTTCGGTGTCTGGTTCGGAGGCCCCACAAACTACCGGATTTTCTCCCTTCGAAGCCAAATTTGCTCGGTTCGATGTCTTGTTCGATGTCTGGTTCGGGCAAAAGTCCGATAGTGTGTGGCCGTCTTAAGTCTGATTTAGCCAATTCCATTATATATATATATATATATATATATATATATATATATATATATATATATATACGAAAAAGTAAATAGGTACGAATAAGTAAAATAAAACCACTTAAAGTGTAATTATTGTCTTTGTAAAACACAGGTGATGTTAGCAAAATCCTGTAAATAAAGGTAGTAAATAATGATGTCCCAATTGATTGCAATAAGATTGTTTTATTAAAACAAATCTTTCAGTTTACCGTTGTGTAGCCTGACGTACACAATTAGGCTGATACAATAATAAACTAATATGAAAAAAAAACAATAAAAGTGAGTCTTCTAACAGTAACAACCAACCAGTAACTGTACAACAATGTTTTGCCGCGGACGTGAAATAACGTAGCGGCAACACCGCACGACCTTGCCACTAGTTATACGCTGCTCCGCTAGGATCGCTAGTGAACGATAAGCCGGCGAAATGCCATAATTCAGCGAATTTCGGCGTTCCTTAAACACCTGATAGAAACTCAAAAGTGGCAACTTGAATTTGTTTTACTTATTTTGGCATTTTAACCTCAAAATTATCAATACAACTTGTAGCATTGTGTGTAAGATGCCACAGTTGGATTACGATGCCACAGTGTGGTTGTGTCCACCCCCATGATGCTACAATTGAGTAAATACAGACACCATTGCTCAGGTGTTAAAATAGAGCTCTTGTGAGCAATTTGGCTCAGTAGTGTTGCTAGTTGGCCACTAAATATTTTAATTAAACAAATTTGGAGTCTGAAATAATAATGGGAGTTAATTATTTAAGGTACAAATAGGTCTGGCTTGTAGAAAATTTAGTGATGATAGTTAATTATTTAAAGAATTCATAACAAAATATACTTCCAAAGCAGGATTAACAATTTGGCTGGTTCAACTGAAGTCTCCAAAATATCATCAAACTATACTATAAACTTTTAAATGACTTAAATATGAGCTTCTGTATTGAACTTTGTCTAATATGAGTTTTATAATTGAGAAGATCTTCATTGGGTGTAGAAGAGTCCCCAAACAGTTACACTGTGCGTACTTGCACTATGTTTAAGGCTACGGTTTCTTAGACGCGTAGTAGGTGTGCTGCAACTTTTGTTTGAGCTGGAACGCAGCAGACTTCAAGTGGTTTCCAAGACAGCGTAAAACGCACATAGTTTTGGTGGTATTTTGTGGATTTACAAACATACCCCAACAGCACACATTGTTGGGCCAACTTTGGATTATTGTCGGCATTATAAGATATGGTAGGGAAATGATCGGTTGGCATTAATGAACCAATCATTGGGTAATCCTACGTTGGCAAATCCAACCATATTATATTATTATTAATTATACGGTATATTGAAGTAAATATATATATATAACAAGGTGCTTCAACTGTGTCTGACAATGACGTCCCTAAACTCATAACCCAGTTTCATCCTGGACTTCACAAAATTAACAATATTATAAAGACTGCCTTTGGCATTCTACAGTCTTCACCTCTGACAAACAATATCTTTAAATGTCCACCTAGAGTTGTCTTTAAAAGACCGCCTACTCTTAAAGATATAATTTCTAAACCAAAACTTCCCATGACAGAGCAAACAAGTTGAAAAGTCGCCGGATCGCATCCCTGCAAGAAACCCTGATGTCTTGTATGCAAACAAATTGAAGAATCGTCAACCTTTAGTAGCAGCTCAACATCAAAAATATACAAAATACCAGGCAATTTATCCTGTGACTCAAAAAATATTGTATACCAAATAAAATGTAAGAAATGCCCTAAAGATTACATAGGCTCTACAACAAACACACTAAGAGTAAGGATGACGGGTCACCGGTTTGCATACAAGCATCAGGATGAGACCAAACCCCTAGTGACACACGGAAAGAAACACGGTTACAGTTTCGAAAATACATATCAAGTCAAGCCAATTAGACAAATCACCAAAAAGTTCAGCGTGTCGTCACTTAGAAGTCTCGAACAGGCATGCCAACTAGTAACCGAATCAAAGTGCCCAAAAGGCCTAAACATTCGTTAAACATAAAGAAAAAGTCACACAAAGCTCCAATTGTTTACTATATATAGATGTACAAATTTACTGTTTTAAAAACTTATGATTTCTGATAATATTTACAACACATGGTACTCAGTTAGTTGTTATCAAATATGTAGGTTATCTAATTTTGTATCAAGTTCTGAAGATGGTGTAAACCGAAATATAAACTGTTTTTGTAGATAATTTTGGTTTTATGTGATTTTATATATATATATATATAATATATACTATATTGTAGTATTTTATTATTATAATTAATTAAATATACCAATATTAATTTGCTCCTAGTTTTTCATATTTCATAGATACTTAAATTAAAATAATTTTTTCCTAATTTTATTACAGTGATGTGCACGAGTACATTCACTTAGAAGAATAAAACAAAAGTACTATCCAATCTTAGAAGAATAAAACAAAAGTATATAGTACAAGTCGTCATGTAGGTACAGAGACTATTGGTAATTTTTATATCTCAGTCCATCCGGCAATCCTTATGAGTCAGAATGGCCGTGGGGTTTAAGGTGAGTGTACAGTGACTCAAAGGTCCTAGGTTCAAGACCTGACCGGGATTTGCAACTAATAAATTCCTTTTTTAAAATTTCTATTATTGGTTTACCAAACAATTCAATTGGATAAATCATGCTTTTTAAGATTAAAATAAACATTTAAATAAAAAATTATAAACTGTTGGTATTTTTTTGGGTATAGGTTGGCATTGTTGGATAATGGTTGGTTAATCCATCAATGGGCCATCCTCGCGCCTCGCGACATGTCCACTGTTGGCCTACCATTTCCGCCGTCCATTTTCTAACGTTGGCCCAACGATTTGTGCTGAAGGGGTAAGTTTACATAATAGATTTTTAGTAGCTACATTAACGCTGTTTGTGTCCCAGGACGAATTTCAGACTGGTCTATACCATTTCTGAGGCTGACATTGGGTACAGCAAATGAAGATGTAATGTCATGTGGGCAATCTTTGGCTATCCATCATGACAAGCTTCCCTTTCACCTTTTTCCCTTCATGTTTGTAGACATCAGGGGATGGAAAACCTCCCCCAAGATTGTGGTCCGTAGCTGAACATGGATACCTCATCCCATCCCACCGTTACCATCCCTGCTAGTTCCTCTCCTTCCGGTGACCTGCACAAAATTCCCAAGTAGAAGACGTGTCTAGCGGCTCTGCTGGGTTTATCTACCGATCTAACATCTAATGTTCTATGATGACTTGAATAGTCATATGGATATTTTGGCTGTTCAAGCTATAAATTGTCATGATGAATGTAGTGAAATGAACAAGAGAAGACTCAGCGAGGGAGCGATCGCACATACCACATTGTTCAATAAGTAACTTTGGTAGTCTAGATGGTTATACTTCCACAGCACCACTATTCCAACACTAGCTTCCACTATACTTTCCACTAGCTCGACACTATTTCAACAAGTTCTTCAACATCGTTTTATTTTTTAAAAAAGGTACCTTTGGCACGGCATTTTGTTCTTCTCCATAGTATGATACGTTTTTACACAGCGTAGCTCATACTTGACTGCTCCGAAAGCTGTCAGTCAAATACACAGCTATTTGAATGCACGTTTTAAATTCATACATATTTTCCACAGTCTAGGAAACCACATATATGATACTCCATAAAATAAGTGTGCTACATCTTAGATGCACTTGCGCAGCGCATCTATTATGCATTTAGAAAACCGTAGCCATAATATTACAAAAATAAATTTATGTAAATGTACTAGCCTATATAAGATTAATACTTAAAAAGTCATAAAACACCATTACCATTAGTTTATTTCTGGTGATAAAATATGATATGAAGGCCCAGCTTTTAGGGCCCCAGTTTACGCTTTTCCACACCGCGCTAGGAAAGGGTTTGCAGGATCTCTCTTTAAAGCTGCTACATAAACCCTGTAATTGAAATTAAAGTATAATATTAAAGAGTAAAATATTATCCACATATGTATCACATTGCTTTTTTAATTTTTTTAATTGAGTTGCAGTTTCAAGCCCTTTGAAATGTACAAAATTGAGACTTTTCAAACTACAACAACTAAAACAGAAACATTATTTTGAAATTTTAAGAAAATAGCATAAGTAGAATTAACTTTCTTTTATCAAATGTCATTTATAGTATGTTGATAACATAACTATCATAACCCCAAAGAGAGATCCTGCGGACCTCCACAGCGCTCCTTTCTCCTATCTTAACAATTTATTTTCATGCGTCAGACTGGAGCCTTAAGTTACTTGTTGTGATAAGTCAATGTTCACAGAGGGAACAGTGTTGTTATTTTGAGCCGAGTTAAAGTGGAAATTAGTTTAAAAGAGGAGGATTATGAAGGAGGATACCGCAAAGAAATTTCTCTCCATTTATCAAAGAGTAATTTAGAGTATAACTTCATTCATAGTGGAAATTATGATGAAAAGTAGATCTAAATAAATGTTCCCATCACATAATGTCTGTCTTTACCTAAATGAGCAAACCTATTTTCTAACCACATTCTACAACTGAAAAGAGAATTTAACACAAAGCTTTTCAAAAATGAATCATCCGAGCAATTCATCACTCCTCCTGTCATTGGTTTAAAATTAGTAAACAACATTATTTACCACACCCTGAGCTACCCAACATTCAGACCCTGCTGCATACAGATATTGCCAGGGTCTTTGGTGTGCAGGGGAGGTATAGTGTGTGAGAGATGGTGAATATCCCCACCCCGATTTTTCCCAATTTAAAAAGTCCTGTTTGTTGTGTACAGGCAATTAAACACACAAAAATAAACAATAACAGTAACAACAAAATAATAATAACTTATTTTTATACAAGGAAATGTAGATTTGTAATAAGACTGTTTTAAGACACAAGGAGGGGGAAAGTCACTACTGAGCATGCGCAAAACAGGTGCCACACTTTTAAATGATCTGCATTACACGATTGTGAGGCATCAAACTGTAGGTGATTTAATAAAAGTAGCAGTTGGTGTTTTTGTCCCTTTCCGTCCAGGTTAGTGCCAGACCAACAACCAAGGATTTCTGTCAACCCTGATGTCTATTAGAGTTTTATTTACTAAGAGTTCATCAGGGTAAGGAAACACCCCAGGCTCATACTACAATTCCTCCTTAGAACAGCATAGAGAACCACTCTCATTCACAGTCAGATGTTCATATTAGATCTACACTAGGAGAAGATTATTTACTCAAGAAATAATTTTAACACATCCCAGATATTTTAAAATCATTTTAATTATTAGGATACATTATTTAATACTTATCTGCTTGTATATGCCAGTGGCATGTTTACACGAAAGTTGTTAGAGGACAATTGTCCAAACCTCTCAAAGTCAATCGAGCCCACGATCTTTTGCACCGAAATCAAGACGCTAACCGTTAGGCTAGTGAGGCGCCCAAAGAGTTATGAGGAGGTTTAATTCAATGTTTTTATTCCAGAATGTCAGTAGGATAACATTTTGAGAAGCTGGTTACTTACGTTTACTATCGCCCTGCATATCCAACACGTAAGTTCCATCAGTCCATAAAGTGATCGAATGTTCTGCAATCATCAAAAAACACTTTAAGACCCTTCAGTTAGGTAATATTTGTGATAAACCGTACATTTTAATTAAACACAACCATGAATATTTTACTGTTGCTATTCCATATACCATATAGGGTTCCATATAGGATTTTATGCAAAACAGTGCTTTACTGCTCGTGGATCCCTAAACATGTTTTTAAGTGGTTATTGAAAATGGTAAATTTTAATTTAAAAATCAATTATATATTTTTTTACAGTTGAAAATTGTATACGAATTTGAAGATTTTTAATTAGAACCTTGCCCTTTACATATGTTTGAAAAAAAAACAGTATAATTGATGACCACTTCATGATTTAATACGTTCAGTGCTGAAACTCAAACAATATATGTTGCTATCTGCTAAACAATTTTGTTTGGTATTTTAGTTTACTACTAGTTGAGAGATGTCATAAAAATGTAAGAAATCAGCTCCTCCGACAACAAAATAGCCGGTTGACGCCATTTTAAATGTGATATCGATTTACATCACCCCCTCTTGGAGCACATCTTCCTCGCAAATGTAGACCTCCTACTAATGGATTATACAGATAGAATGCTGATTCATCAAAATTATATGGATAACCTGCAGAGAAATAATTTTTCAAGGATCTTATAGAAAATGTTGAAAGTGAATCAAAATATATTATGTAAAAGATCCTTTTTAAAATAGAATTTGCAATCAGCGCCGTTCCTTAGGGCGGCGCGACAGGTGCGGCCCACAGGGCCTTGCGCCTACAAAGGCCTCGCCCTCGAGGGATTTTTTTTGTACATGGAAGTTAGAGGCATCATGGTCATGGCAGGGAGCAGCCTTGTAAACTACTGACGATTATAAATTAAAAAACTAAAGACAATGCACAAACAACTAGATGTAGTAGATGTTATGATAACATAAATTTCAAAAGTAGGCTTCGTGGATTAGTATTGTAAGGGGTGTGCTTGAGTGCTTTACTACTGTCTGACACAGACTTGGTTGAGTACGGGAAGTATATAAGGGTTATGATTGATTTTTGATTACTGAGAATTACGATTGAAATTATATGTGATTAGTCATAAGTAATTTTCTAAGTTTGTGTCATTATATAAGATCTTTTTAAAATCACTTACCCTACTATGAAGTGGAAAACGGAAAAAGAAAATTTATGAGCCCACAATATCATCTCTAAAATAAAAATACGGAATGACCAAATTAGAAGTAATTGGACCGTTTAATGTTAATTTTCAAAATAGCAATAATTTTGTTAGTCAAACTTTAGGAATTTATTTATTTTAAGCCTGGTAATAGTCCTTTCATTCGTTGTGATTAGTGTTTAATAAATGACACACTTTAAAACTGCAATAAGGTATATTATTTTAAGTTTCCTCAATTTTAATTACTTTATAAGTAGGTATACTTTGAAGTGAGCTGTTTTAACAAATATTTAATCATTTTGCACAACAATTTAAAACGGTTGTTAGTAGTGTCAGTAAAGTTTTTGAACTGTGTTTTTGAAGGTGAATCAGCATTAGGATAGTGATAAATGATAAATCAGGGGCTCATGGTTGGATCCGTTTCAAAACCTCAAAGAGGTACAACCGTAAATGCTGTAGCGGCCATTTCACTCCAAACTGAATATAAATCCACTTCAAATACCTTTTGGACAGGAACAGAACGAATTTCTGACCTGGGATCTGGACGTCTGGCTTCACGTTTTGACTCGGCACTTGTCGGCTTAATTTTTAGGTATTTTATGCTAAATTGTCATGGTGAAACTATTAAAAATATTATAGCTAGCCTAAATGAGAACCTGTTGGGAGTTATTAAAACACTAAAACTATACAGTGCTGCAGGCTGGAACTGACTGAAGTTATCTATTTGGAGGTTAGGAAACGTCTGGGTCATGCAACCTTATCCCATAATCTAGAGTAATGGATAGGGATAGGGTGAAACTGTACGATTATGGTAAATGGGGGTGGGGCCTGAAAAAACTTTTGCAGGGGGGCCAAAAAAATCAGTTACGCCACTGAAGATCACCTTGATAAGTTGAACCTCAGTTTTTCAAAATATTCGATTACTCTAATTTTTTCCTATACCCTTGAGGTTCCACTGTAGTAAAAAAAAGTAAAAATATATATTTTTACCCAGTAATGAATGCTCATGAAGTATACGAGAAGACCCTCAGGAACAGTAAGAGCAGCAACCACCAAAAGCCACTCCAGAAGGAACAGGGTGTTCTTCTGAAACAACAAAATACTCCATTCAATCTCGTATTAGCTTTAGATTTTTTAAACATCATGTATTATTCATTCAAAGCTATAAATAACCTGGTTTTGTTGCATTTCCAGCATTTTTTAATAGCACATACCGGTGATTAAAGCTTTCACTATACAAAATCTAAGTCTTAATAAATTTTACAGTATTCAGAAAAGTATTAACTTTAAAAATAAATACGCTGAAATATCAAAACTGGACGTGGTAGCTCAGAGATAGAGCACTAGCACTAGCAGCGCTGTCCTTAGCCAACGCGAGGCCTAGTCTGGCCTAGTGCAAGAAATTTTCGCCAGGCCTTTCCTTTTCAATGACTACGTCTCCTCCCCCCCTACCTCAACCTCTTCCAACCCTCCTTCCCCATACTTCTACCTCACATGTTTATGTGGAAAACTACGTAATTATTACAGTAGGTTAGGTGATTTTAAAAAGACGTTATATAACGACACAAACTTAGATAATTACTTAATTACTAAACACATTTATTTTAATCATAACCCTCAATATATCAAGGGTCAAAAATCAATCATAACCCCTATATACTTCCAGTACAACCAAGTCTGTGTCAGACAGCAGTACAGCTACAACACTCAAGCACACGCCTTACAATTACAATCCACGGACTTTTGTAATTTATGTTATCATTAGCCTATGTACTGCTGGTTACTTGTGCTTTGTCTTTAGTTTTTTTTAAATTTGTAATCGTCAATATCCTACAAGTCTGTTCCTTACCATGGCCATGACGCCTCTAGCTTCCATGTAAAAAAATTCTTAGAGCGCGAGGCCTTCGTAGGTGCAAGACCCTGTGCAGCCGCACCTGTCGCGCCGAGTGGGGTAAATCTTAAATTTAAGTGGCCAAAAACCAAAAATAAAAAATATATTCTGCATACATCTAGGGTACTTTTCTTGTTACCTTTAGGAAATGTAGGATGAAAAAAACCCGGTTGAAAGCTAAGATAAGCGGGCTAACTTGGGAAACCCGCTCTAGAAAATTAGACAAGTAGCGTTGTTCTGGTTTCACTGCTGACAGCACGGCAATAGTTTTTTGCTCTTATAAATAATTTATTTTGGCAAAACTAATAGATTTTGATTGTTTTCCGTGATGGAGGAGGAAAAAGCAGGTATTTAACTAAACATTTACAAAATGCGTTTGAACCCTTTAAAAATGATGCTTATAAAAACTACATTTTTTAACGAGTTTGTAATATTATTAAGAAACATATTTTTGTATGTTTTTTGAAATGTAAAAACATGCACTTCCCCGCATTTCCCCGCGTTATTTTTGGTGTTTTGTGAAAGGGTAGACCTTCCTCTTTAATTTTATAACTAACATTGTTGCCACGTTTCGCCCCTTTTTTAATCATGACTGTTTAAAAAAATGTATTTGCTAATATTATAAATCTTTTCCTGAGAAACCCAAGAGTAACCCGTATATTGTGTATGCTGTATAGGATTTTAAATCTACTGTGGCGTTTGAAGGTGATAATCACGAGATAACGGGACACTAAAGAAAAGTTTCCACTTATAGATATCAACATCTGTTTTTAAGCTAGTGTAGGAAATTTACCGTAATTGTAATACTTTTAAACTACTTAACTTGTGTAGCTACAATCAACAAAAGTGCCTAAGAATTGTTTATTTATAAACAATACATGTTTAAATTGAAAGAAAAATTAATTAGTTAACCATTAAAAATATATGTTATTATTTTGTTATCTTATTTAATTTGAAATAAGTAGTACTGTGTAACGCGAGACAATTTTGCCTGTCAATAAACAATAGACAGGGTGTTTCCTATCTCTCTGGAGACCTTTTGGTGTTTCCTAACTCTCTGGAGACCTTTTGTGGATTTGTTCCTTGCATCAAGACAAACATATTCTATTAATATAACACGAGTACTGTATACAGTTTGGTTTATGCCTACCCTACGGCAAGTACCACTTCCCATAAGGGTCACCCCATTAAGGAAGTCATTCAAGGATGATAATTAGCATAGGACGAATCTTTAATCGCTTAAAAGATAATATCAAACTAAACACACTGCCACAAACCGCCTCTTAAAAGAACGAATCTAACGCCCATAATTACAATTTAAAATTTGTAAAATGTGACATTTTGGAAAAACCTTGATCGGCTACAACATTTTACTCAGTAATCCGTTTAAGTTCGGAATTGTGGCATTGTATTTTACTCAAAAATAACTTTAATTTGATGTACATATCGACCCAAGCTTACTTTTAAGATAAATTTAAGCTACATTTAAAGGTACATTTAAGATTTTCTTTTGACTCCTTCAGGGTTGTCCCCCTGAGGAGGTAGGAGGTCACAAAATTTGCCGTAAAATAGTATTTTGCGTCAAGGAACTATGCTCCAAATGTCGTAGGTCCATCTTGAATAATAAAATAAAAATTGTAAAGCTGCCCCGGGACTTTCTGAATACCCGCGGTATAATGGGTTATAATATTTATGCATTGTTATGTTAGGGAGGTTATTTATTGGCGAAACAATGTTCTTTACTCATTAGAAAGTGAATAAAAGCATTTCACAACCACTTTCAGCAGTTAATGTCTTAAAATAATTTTGGCCGCTTAAATTGACCGAATACCCCACTATGCGCCGCCCTAATTAGGACGGCGGCGCTGAGCACTGGCCTCACAAGTCAGCTGTGGTCAAGCCTATGTTCGATCCCGGCTGTCTAGTATGATACTTTTTCTCGAGCTGTCACCACTGCCTTGCCCATGTGGCTATTTCCGTTAACGGTACCTCGCTGTGTTTAGATGGCTGCATAGGCCTATTGGGCTATTGCGATGGCCAGTTGAGGGTTTTAAAACTAAAAAGTTTTGATTTAATGTGTATATGTTTTAACATGCATATTTGGCTTTTCTAAAACTAAATCATTAACCTTGATCAAATTATTTGCAATATTAAGTTGATGTTTCTGAATAAGAACTATATTTGAGCATTAGCCAAATTAATGGTTATGTTAGTTTTTGTTTATAAAATACTAAAATGTTAATAAAACCAAAACACTTTCTTTGAAAAAGTTAACAGCAAACACATTAAAAACCAACAAACAGCTTGTGCCTCTCAGTGAGTCCAACCACTGGAATACGTGTTTGTTTGTCGTCAGAAATGTGTTGCAGTTGTTGCAGACACCTGTGTACTTTTTCCTTCTGATTGATAGCCTGAAAATTAATTTCTGTGTTAATTTTACGTTATTTTAAAACGAATGCATTAAACTAGTTGAACATGGATAATAAGCTAAGGGATTTAAGAACTAATGAATCAGAGAACAATGTTTAGTCATGGAGAACAAACAAAAACAGGATTATAGTAATCTATTACACTACACCAAGGGGTGTAGTGAGGATTTATCTTTGGATTAGACAGGTATCCATATTTTGAGTTTGGAGTCAAACTAAATAAAAATTTGGTCAGCACAACACATTTAACAACCCATTTTAAGTTTGCCTTAACAGTGATGCCCCTCAGTTGTATTCAAATTTTTCTCTCCATAAGGTTAAGCTGAGGCTCTACATAATTTAGTCACCATCCTTAAAAAAAAAAAAAAAAAAAAACATCAAAAAGAATAGCTAAATTGATAACTTACGATGGATAAACCTCTTAGCAGGATCCCAGAGAAGATAGAAACCATGAGGTACCCTGCACAGAGGACGTAGGCAGGTGATGGAAGGGAAACTGGAAAAAACAGAAAAAGGGCTGATGAATGAAATGATAAAATTTATTGTAGGTTTTAACATCTTTACAATAATACCCATCAGCATCAGACCCAATGAGAGAATGATTCCATGATGAAGCTTGCTGTTGATGATTAGTGTGATCAATCAAAAAACATTTCCTTTGTTTCGAGTATATTTCCAATTCAATTAAATCAAGCAAAAATAATACCTATTCATAAAAAAGAAGACAAAAATAATATGCCTAATTATCGTCCAGTATCTGTTCTACCAACTATCTCAAAAATATATGAAAAGCAGTAAATTTACAGTTCACAGAATTTTTAGAAAAATGCCATTTATTAGACGAAGGCCTGCATGGTTTTAAATCGGGAAGATCAGTCATGACTGCTGCTTTATCATTCGTTGAATCAGTTGATAAAGGAAATAATACAATTGGGGTGTTCATGGATATCTCAAAAGCTTTTGACAGTGTTAAACACTCTAAGATGATAGATAAATTAGAAGAACTTGAGTAACAAAAAACGCCCTTAACTGATTTTGATCCTATCTTTCCGATAGATCTCAATATGTTGAAATTACTCATTGATCAAAAAATAACAAAATAATTAAAACCTCTTCTCGGTTTAACAGTTTAAAATTTAGTGTAGCCCAGGGGTCATTTTAGGGCCTTTGCTCTTTCTTTGCTATCTAAGAGGGATGGATATGGACATAACTTGAATAGTGACCTCTGTCTACATGCCGATGATGCAAATTTGGTGGTATTAGCAAGATTGCCAGAGTAAACAGAAATTTATGCTGTAGCGAATTAGAAAATATTGGAATTTTTCTTAAAAAACACAATTTACTCTTGAGCACAAATAATTTTGTAAATTTTAAAACTCCACAAAACACGATGTCGAAAGATCCAGTAGTAACTTATGAATCAAATGACATTGAAAAGAGGGATAGTGTAAATCTTCTGGGGTTAACAATAGATCAGCATCTAAATTGGGATGATCATATACATAAACTTTTAACTAAAATAAACTCTGGAGTTTATGCATTAGCGAGAATGAGTTACTATTGTGATGTAAAAATACTGAAAAACATATATTTTGCCCATGTGAATTTTGCCCAGCATTACATTTCATCCTGTACTGTATTTTACGGATCAACAAAAAAATTTGGAAAGTATTTTAAAACAACAAAAAAGAGCTATTAGAATTATGTTAAAGCTGAAATTTGATGATTCGGCAAGGGATCACTTTAAAAGTTTGCAAATCTTTACTGTTTTCACCCAATATATATTTGAATCTATTCTCGCAGCAAAAAATGAAAACTAAACGTTAATATTAAATTACCAACTCTTCCCTGTAATACCAGAGGAAGGAACAAAATTATCCAGCCCCACCGGCTAACATTTTTTGAAAGAAAAAAACAACATATATGGGGAACATGTTTTTGAAATATATTCCAAAAAATATAAAAGCTGATAATGGCTTGAAACTTTAAAAAAAAATATCAAATAAAGCTTTGTATTCTATTTAAGAGCTTTCCACCCCTCTCTAAATCTAAATCTAATTAACGTTGATTCATATATGTATATGTTGATGATAAGATTCTTTAGTTTATGTAAATGAACTGTGACACTATTTATTGTACTACATGTGCAAAAAATGAATACAGATTTATGACTATGACTATGACTATTTGTACCATCTTTTATATATATTTACCGTATTAAAGTGAGTATAGTATAAAAATAATAATTATTTATGTATGAAGAGTGTAAAGTAGGAATTTCTCGCTTGAAGAACACTGTTACCGAAAACTGTTGAGGTAATTTTCCGATAGTGAGAAAAACACTTTACACTCAATTTACGGGGACGATGAAACTGCCCCGATATTTTAGGTTCGTTTGAAATTATGAAACTGCCCCGCTCAATAAAGAAGATCAAGAAGGGTAGCCGCTACGGGTCTGGGGAAAAAGGGAATTATTTTTGTCCCTGCGTCCTGTCAGTGACTGCAGTCTTCTAATAACTGCCACCAATGTCAGAAATTACTAGCTGATAAACTACCGCTTCGTTGGGCTTTAAAATCAATATAGTGATACAATCTGTGTTTAAACTTAGGAACTCAGGAGCAATTGCCAAATAAAAAGAAAGTCGCAAACCGAACCATATTTCCACTTACAGAAATAAACTTAGATCAAATTTAAATGGTTTTGTTCCCAAACCTAAAATAACTCGTTTAAAAAACATCGAATATTAAGGGCCAAGACTGTATAATAATTTCACTAAACAAATAAGAGAAGAAAAATGATGTCAATGACTGGCTATTTACTTTAGAAAATAATTTTGAAAACATGTTAAGGATGTTAATGGGTGTGACAGGAAAAGCAGTCGACGGCAGTATTAGAAGACTGCAGTCACTGACAGGACGCAGGGACAAAAATAATTCCCTTTTTTCCCCAGTCCCGTAGCGACTACCTGGCCGGGCGCTCGGAGCAATTTCAGCATTTCTAGTCTTGCGAGGAGACCCTTCCTAATCCTCTTTAATGAGCGGGGCAGTTTCATCGTTTCAAAATTATCCAAAATATCGGGGCAGTTTCACTACGCCCCAATTTACATACACAATTGTTCCTACAACTGCAATCTTGGATACCACACAACTTAAAGAATTCATGAAATTGAGGTTATAAACACCAATTCAGTTAGCTTGGTCCAAAGCAATATAATCCATCAGCTGTTTATTACCGTCAGCAAGAGGAAAAATAAGTCTCAGCAAGCATAATAGTATATTTCGTCACTAGGATCAAAAGTGGATCTTTTTAATACGAGCTCCAGTTTAACTGCCGAGGCGAAGCCGAGGCTGGAAAATGAGCGAGTATTAAAAAGACACTTTTGATCCGAGTGACGAACTATATTTTTCGTCATACTGCCAAAAAACTTAAGGTT
Source organism: Allygus modestus (assembly GCA_963675035.1). NCBI lineage: Eukaryota > Metazoa > Arthropoda > Insecta > Hemiptera > Cicadellidae > Allygus > Allygus modestus. The sequence goes on along the minus strand of OY776113.1, from coordinate 41,369,722 downwards.
TAAATCAAAACAAAAGTAAAATTTACGTACTGTGTCTTCATAACCTTAAATGTTTCTTTCAGCTTGTCTCTTGAAACAATCAGCTGTTGCACATGCATAACTTCTGTTCATTCTTATCTATCGGTTGTTGAGTCGATCACTTGAAACCAATCATTGTGGTTCGAATCAATCGGTTGTTCTTCAAAACAAACATTCGATTTGGGCACGGTTGTCATGGAAATATGATTGTTTGGGCTTTTTCTATTATAATTCGATACGAATCGTTAGGCCTACTAACTTCGTCCATCGTGCCACTCACAGTTGTCACTCACCAGTGGTGTACGGGAAACGAACGCAAAAATAATAACAATACAACAATGAATGTTTCGATAATAACAATGAATGTTTCGATTATTTATAATCAAATGAATTTTAATCGATTTATGACGACCTCGAATCAAAAGTATCATCAACAATGATCTTTTTAGTACTAGTACGATAATGATCATCAAAAAATATGTTATCATCCAAATACTAAAAAGAACAACTTTTGAATCTCAACGCATCTGTCAAAAACAGTTGTTTTTGAAGCAGTATGACGAAAAATACTTTTTCGCTCGCTAAACATAGAATAGCTGATTACGATGTATTTTTAGATCGTTCATAAGTGCCTCAGGAGCGGTTGTAGGAAAATATATATTTTTTTAAAGTGTAATAAGATCTTTTTTATTTACATACTGTAATCATAACAAGATGTATCATATGCTAAATAAAAAGAATTGATTATGGGTCAACAACAGAATACACACTGTGTTGAAATAATTTAATTGCAACGCAAAACAATTCAATACAATTATCTTCCAGTTAGTAGTAAGTGTTCAGGTTTATATTAAAAAGTATCAGATTTGTTTAAAACTATTAATTTTGTTAATGAACACCCAGTGAAGTGAATCAAAGCTTCTATAGTGCTAGCAAAGCAGGAGCACCGATGGTCAGGTCAAGTCCCCTCGCGCGCACGCACCCTCACACTCACGTGCGCAAGGGATTAGGACCGCCCTTCCTTCCAACCGTATGAGTCACCTAGTGTACTACGGTCCATCAAACATTAATTTTTTGTAAACATCATTCTATTTCAAAATTAATCACACATATAGATTCTACGCAAAATTTCATGAAAAATTATATTAAAAATAGTATGAATATTTTCTCTAGCAGACCTCAGAACACAATAAAATTATAGTTAACAAAAAGTACTGACTAATATGATTCATAAGCGTGAGTCGTACCTTGTTTGGTATTATTTTTCTTGTTATAATACGAAGAGTTCAAAAATATTAAACAAGTCAAAATACAATTATAAATATAAAAAATTATATTTGGATTGGTCAAGTATAGCAGAAGACCTTATGAAGCGGAAATACGGCCGGTCCTAATCCCCTGCGCTTGTGTATGTGCGGGCTGCGTGTGTGTGAGTGAACTACCTGGACTCAATCGGTGCTCCCGCTTTGCTATTACTGTAGTAAAGCTGAAATCGATATGAGTGAAACCAAATATTGAAATATTCAATTAATGTGTAAGAAAGATGAGAAAACGAGCTGTAACAGTGAGTTCATATACCAATTAGAAGGTAGTTTACCATAACAAGTGGCCTGCATGGCTATAGAACAAATAGGTCAATTATCTAGACCTAGCCTGTTGCTGATACTCACATGGGAATATTCCAAAGCAAACAACTACAACCAACAAAACAATTTCAAGCCAAGCACCTCTTTACAGCTGAACTGAATTTGAAGAGGACACAAATAATTAAATGTTATTGGGTAGAATCTTAACTGACTATAAATTCAAAATTCAGAAGGTACAGAATAGATTGGTGCATTTAAACAATCTTGAAAACAGTCAAGTTTAAATCCTTGTTTACTCAGTTTTTTGTTTTTTTTTTTCATTTTAGTGGTTACACAGTAGGATGAATAAGAAGAATGACTCATAAGGTGACTCATACTCAGCAGCATCCACCTTGACTTCCACCTTCGGCCTCCTTCAACCTTACTCACTGACTGTTCTCTTATGAGTTTACTGCCCTTTCAATTGTAATAATTTTACTTTCTGTACTCGTTCAGTATTGAAAATATTATATCAAATTTTAATAGGATCTGAATGGTATTTCAACATTTGTTTAAGTTTTCAGTAAAATTGTCTTGAAGTTTATTGATACTCGGGTAAATATAATACTTACTTTGAATAGGAAACAGTAAAGTATTCACAATTATCATACTCTAATCTTCCTAGGGTGGCCATACGTCCCGGTTTAGACTGATTTTGAGGGCGTCCCGTCGGTTTCTGAAAATTCCCTACAATGTCCCGGTTTCGTGCAAAAATTAAAAGAAAAAATATTTGTACTAACAAAGATAATAATTTATCAATAGTTTCATCGCAATTTATGAAAGCTTGGAAAAGATATAGTACAGTTTTTAAAAGTGCACGAAAATTCAGGTTATTCAGGTTATAGGTAATAGGTTTTATGATATGTGGGAGTCATAAATATATAAGATTTCTGTTCTTCAGCCAAGCCATTGTTTGTTAGTTTAAGTAGGTATTATAAGGAACACGAAGTTTTTATGATTTATGCCCATATTTTTTAACCGTGTGAGTAATAATATAGTTTTGATTTTACAAACCCATTTCCATGGAGTAAGGCTAAAGGTTTAAAACATTTATGGCCACCCTAAATCTTCCTTATTTTATAAAAATCCCCTTTCAGCTACATTTCATTGTTGTGTATTTAAGATTTTGTTTATAATTATTTTGAGATAATTTGCAGCTGTTTACAATATTATTTCATCTAGCAAAGACAGTTTTATTTAATCTAAATGTAGTTACAAATTTATACAAATTACAGATTATTTTTTAAGTTTTATTTACTTATGTCATTATTTAATATCTAATTCTGAACTTTGTAGCAGTGTCATCAGTTCTCAGAGACGTGCATTATGTTGCAGAGTGTACTGCACAGAAGGCAGTTACCACAATGAACGTTCATTCGTTATCCTGTGGGACCAAGGTGGTTCACATGGATTAGCTTTGTCTGAAATATGCAAACCTCTCCTGTCAATGATTGCCCTTGGGGTTCAAATTGAGTGTTAATTTATCTTGGTTTCTGACTTCAAGCTATAACCACAGAGAAACGACCCTTGTCTGTGCTATAACATTGGTTTATATTGCAACAATTATTTGGATGTCTTTACTTTATCAATCACATGTTTAAACTCAAAGGCAATTAAATCTCTGTGAAAAACGCCGACACAACTACTGTGTATTTTAAGGTGAATATGAATTAATGTTGAGTGTAGATTGGGTGATATGCCTTGTGTAGCCTTGTTACTGATTCTTTAGGCAGGGGCCAGGATCATTAATTATGATTCTGGCGAACTTTTGATTATGAAGCGAGCACGCTAACCACTGTTCCCCCAGCAAGGCAGCAAATTAAAAGATAGACAATATTTTACTAACAAATACTTTTTTCCAGAGTGTAGTAGTTTCGTAGCTGGAAATTTCTAACTTGTACAACAACTATATTATTACCTGGTGTGCTGACTATCCACCAAGTCTCCATGAAGAAGGCAATCACGTAAGCAACCTGTAACACAACGAAATATTTTATTATATCAAGTAGTTTTTAGTCACAACAGTTTTCCTTCAGAGATAATGAACTGCTATTACACATGTATTACTTATAAGGAGAAATGGATAAGGAATAATATTGATTTTGTTGTGGTCAGTTATTGGGGGAGGTGGAGAATCTTAATTGATGTTTTTTAATTCAAATTGTTTAAATTTAAATTAGAAAATTGTATGAGTTATTAAAATTAATTACATTTTGCTGGTGGTTTCATAGACAAAAATACTGCCTAAAACCAATGACTACATAAACAATTGTAGTTTACGTAGTAATTGCTAAAATTAAGTATTAACAATAACTCTTGTATAATATAGTTATAATATAATAAGGTAATGTGGCCTCAGAAACAACTACAGTATTATTTGACATGTTCTGATGTTGGTTTTTGTATTTTGGTGAATTTCCTCTGTAGGGATGAAGCTATTACCGTGGTCGGTATGGTAAGACTTACGCCCGGGACCATGAAAAAACTTTTCGTTTTGAGGTCCCCAGATGCCAAAATCACCATTCGTTCAAAACTGTATATATATATATATATATATATATATATATATACATATACATATATATTATATTATTATATATATTATAATATACACACACATATATATATATATATATATATATACCGTGTGTCCCAAAAGTCCCACCCCCCCTCCCCAGCTATTTTTAAACGGTTCCAGATAATGAGATTATTTTTTCAGGAAGTCCTAAGTACCAAAAAATGAGAGTTTTAATTTTTGTAAAATTTTAACCCTCTCCCCAAAAATTGGGTTTTTGGGGGCCAACTCAAAATTTTTAAATGTAAATCCCTTTGAGTGACTCCTCATTTTAAAGGTCTCCGTAAAAGAAGAAGAATGGCGAAAGTTAGAAGTCTGTATCTTAACCCTGTCCGAAATGATAGCTAATCAAAATTTTTCAACTATTAGCTGGAGACGTAAAGTTACACCCTTGTAACTTTTGAACAGGTTACAATAGAAAAATTAGACTCAGCATACCTTCATAAAAGTAAAAAATAAACATTTTTATTGGTACCATGATTTTGCCCCCACCCCAAAATGGGGTATTTTGGGGGCAGCTCACAAGTTTTAAATGTAGAGCCCCTTCGAGTGACCCCTCATATGAAAGGTTTTTGCAAAAGAAAATGAATGGTGAAAATTAGAGGTCTCTATCTTTATCCAGTCTAAAATGGCAGACGATTAAAACAATTAAATTCTATTGATGCAGTTTGATGCTATTTTAAACTGGATAAAGATAGAGACCTCTAATGTTCACCGTTCATTTTCTTTTGCAAAGGCCTTGCATATGATAGGTCACTCGAAGGGGTTTTACATTTAACATTTCTGAGATGCCCCCAAAATACCCCATTTTGGGGGCGGGAGAAAAATCATGGTACTAATAAAAATGTTTATTAGCGAATTTCCTCTATAGGGAAGAAGCTATTACCGTAGGTCTCATGGTAAGACTTAAGCCCGAGACCATGATAACTTTTCATTTTGAGGTCCCCAGATGCCAAAAACACCATTCCTTCAAATTTTATATATATATATATATATATATATATATATATATATATATATATATTTTCCCCAGATGCCAAAAACACCATTCCTTCAAATTTTATATATATATATATATATATATATATATTTATATATATATATATATAAAATTTGAAGGAATGGTGTTTTTGGCATCTGGGGAAAATATATATATATAAATATATATATATTTATATATATATATGTGTCCATAAGCACGATAACTCTCGTAAAAAATGTCCGATCTTAATGAAATTTGGTACAAATGTGTAAAGTACCATTTATTTGAACGAGTTCGAAAACCAGATTAATTGCACCATCCGAAGGGGGTTTTTTAGGGGGTTTTGTGACCCCAAAAATGTGTTTTTTGGGGTTTTCACATGTAATTTTAATTTAAATCAAATTTTAATTCATTCCACTGAATTCAACTTAAAAAAAAACAAACAATGTGGTATTTTGATCATTGCTCTACGTCAATTGGTTACTGAGATATTGAAAGTGCTAAACACAGTACGTTGTCTAATGTTATTCTTATGGAGAAAAATTAAATCTCGCTTATTTATGAACATAAACTGACGAAATTTGGTATCCGGCTTCATCTGGTTGTGGTTTATTGTTGTTTTCACACAAAAACTATTTTTCGCCATGGTTCCCGTAGCAGCAAACCTAGATCCTCGGTCCCCATGTTATTCTTATGGAAAATAATTCAAATGTTATATATCGCTTATTTATGAATGTATATGGATGAAACTTGGTATGTGACTTCCCTAAGATGAATTCTATTGATATTTGCATAAAAACCCATTATTTTGTGTGCCTTGTTGCAGCAAACCTGCGTACTCATCCCCAATGTTATTCTTATTGAGAATAATTAATATTTTAAATATCGCTTGTTTGTGAATATATTTCTTATGAATCCTGTTAAGTTTTTTAATGTGTTATGTTATATATTCACTGGAAATTCGCTGAGTATGCAGGTTTGCTACGACCGGGGTATTTTTTATTTTTATGAAGGTATGCTGAGTCTAAATTTCCTATTGTAACCTGTTCAAAAGTTACAAGGGTGTAACTTTACGTCTCCAGCTAATTTTTAAAAATTTTGATTGGCTATCATTTCGGACAGGGTTAAGATACAGACCTCTAACTTTCGCTATTCTTCTTCCTTCATGGAGAAATTTAAAATGAGGTGTCACTTGAAGGGGGTTTACATTTAAAACTTTTGAGTTGGCCCCCAAAAACCCAATTTTGGGGAACGGGGTTACAATTTTACACACATCAAAACTTTCCTTTTTTGGTACCTAAGACTTCCTGAAAAAATAATCTCATTATCTGGAGCCGTTTAAAAAATAGCTAGGGGGTGGGACTTTTGGGACACGCGGTGTATATATATATATATATATATATATATATATGTATCCGTGAGCAAAAATGGTCCGATTTTGATTAAATTTGGTACAAACTTGTAAAGCAACATTTATGACTTTGTCGTTTTAGCAGAAAAATGCCCATTTACAGCTGTCGCGAGCGCCTATAATTTAATCCAGAATTTAATCCAGGTCACGTGACTCAGCCTCCGACCTCGTCCTCCGACATTTAGGTTGCAAAATGAACACTTTACATCTATTAATATTACAAAATCACGTCTACAAATAAAGACCTTCTACATCCAGAGAAAACAATATTAAGTTAGTATAAATCAAAGCAATAAAAAGTAAATAATTGTTTCTAGCGAGTATGCTTATAATTATTTGATATTTAAAATACATCTGAATGGACAATTTTTAAAATTGTGTGAAAACTAACTTTTTTTCTTTTCTCATTGGATGTAACCCCAGACATTTGAATAATGTGCCCATTCAAAAAAGGTGGTATTTCGGTGTGTACAGCAATGAACAGAACAGGAGCTTTTTTGGGACTGGTAGTGAGTTCAGCAATAATTCGGGGAAGCTAGCTACTAATGTACTTCTAATCTGTACGCCTCTGGGAGGGAGATTCGTCTAGTCTCCTAGTTTACACGTCTATGAGCGGAATTGGTAATGGGATATCCCTTAATGTGATCTTTTGGTAGGAAGCTACTGCTGAACGCCCAGTGTGTACTCTTGTGTTGTGAAGAACGACGGTGGGCTCCCATTGTATTCGACCATGGGAGAGCTGCTGGTGGCTCCTCAATGTGTACTGTTATTGAACGAACTTACTAAAACCACAACTGTTGCAGTATTATAGTTTTGGCTTTAGCCAAAAACTCAGTAACTTATTTACTTCTATTTTTCCTAGACAATAATGTATGTAAACCAATTAGAGAAGACTAGCTGATGTACCCGTTCTTCGCACAGGGGTTTTCTTTACCCGTTCTATAGTCAATGCAATTTCCATTTTAGTTAACTTGAAACAGCTATTCTTGCTTCTGCTCTTTAAGCTGTCAAATGGAAGTGTCCTCAGCTTAACAGATCGCATTACAGTTTCTGAATGTTTACTTTCTTCTGAAATGTAAACATTGAAACTTAGGACGTTCTCAGGGCGTAGCCCGAGGGGATTTTAAGGAATTGAATATGCCTATATGTTGCATGTATTCAAGATGTTTGTGTATAAAGTTTCAGCCCAGTCGGTTCAGTAGTTTTTGCGTTTACCCGGAACATCAGACAGACAGACAGAAACCACCTCTTATTTATAATATTATAGATTTATACAAAATATCGCCATCAAAAGTAGAATGCTAATTTGTATTTATACAAAAATCAATTATTCCTCTCCGTATGACCTTTTTAGATGATTTGATGTTTTTATATAACATATGACTTGTTAATAAATCAAAACTGGTTATTGAGGTTACCTAATTCTATTTCCTGTTTGGTTTAGAATCGTACATATGTTTTAAAATGCAATGATTTTATAAATTCGGACATCTGCTGAAATTAAAAAATATATACCAGGCAAGGGATGGTGACCATACAGGAAAGGAAATTTTTCGTGACAGTTGATTGCCGTTTTGTTCCTGATTTCGAGAAGGAAGTGTTTAGCATGTTTAGTACGAGATACAGGAATGTCCAGTGCGCCGACGCCGCGCCGCGCCGACCAGCTTCCACTTTCACCTGGTGACGTAAGCCCTGCAAGGCTCCCAAGGGCCCGCTTCTGCGTCCTATCCCGCGCCGCTACGTGATCCTGCGCACAGACCCCTTTCGGTTAACGTTTTATAGAAATGTTGATTTTTTTTAACTTTAGGTCCCTCAAGGACCTAAAAAAATACCATCTAAAAAAATGAGCGCGTGTAAAATAGTCACAGTGCTTGGCTTGGTTCTGGAGAGAGTTTGGAAGTTTTATGGTCTATATGATTACCTTCAATAGTCTTATTATAGACCTATAGAATTATTGATTTGTTATTGCAAAATGTATGAACTTGTCCTCGTATACTGATTGCATATTGACCAATGTGAACGAAACGTTCTGGCATATTTATGGTTTGTTTTTTTACGTAGGAGAAATAAGGAACATAAGTATAACGTAGCTGTGTAATATGTATTTGAATTTAAATTGTATTGTTGCACGTTTTTGAAATTTTAATGGGTTGGTAAAGTGTACTATATATTGTACTAGCTGTTACCCGCAGGCTTCGCCCCACAAATGATTTATAAATACCCCCGTCGTAGCAAACCTGCGTACTCAGCGAATTTCCAATGAATAATATATGGCTTAATACCACATAAAGCCGCACCCAAGTTTTATAAAAATATATTCACATATAAGCGATACATACAATTTTAATTATTCTCCATAAGAATAAAATTGGTGATGAGTACGTAGGCTTGCTGAAACAAGGAACAAAAACAATTGGTTTTGATGCAAAAATAAATAGAAATTAACTAGGCGAAGCCACCAAGTTTCATCAATATTCAATCATAAATAAGCCCTTTATAACATTTTAATTATTCTCCATAAGAATAACATGGGGGCTGAGTAAGCAGGTTTGCTGCAACAAGGAACAAAAAGTTGGTTTTTATACAAACATCAATATAACTCAACAAGGTGAAGCCACATACTAAGTTTTATTAATTTATGTTCATAATTAAGGGAGTCATTACATTTTACTTATTCTCCATTAGAATAACATGGGGGCTGAGAACGCAGGTTCGCTGCTACGGGGATAATAAAAAATCATTTTTTGTGCAAATATCAATATAGCAGAACTTCGTAAAGCCATATACCAAGTTTCATCAATAATACATTCATAAATAATCGAGATATCAAATTTTAATTATTCTCCATAAGGATAACATTGGACAACGTACTGTGTTTAGCACTTTGAATATCTCTGCAACGCTTGGACGTAGAATCACAATTTAAACAACAAAATATTTGTTCTGTAGAGCTGAACTGATTGGTGAAATTAAATGTGAAGCTTAAATTAAAATGAACTGAGGAAAAGCCAAAACCCTTTTACCCATAACATTAACATGGGAGATTTTATGAGTAGGTTTTTTGGATTTTCTCCGCAACCACTTAACCTGGGTTCATAATTCAAAATGCTATATTATTTTTTTAAGCTCTATAATATGGTCAAAACCAAAATTAAGTTTTTTAATAGTTTTAGGGTGAAAAATGCAAAAAACTGATTTTTGGAAAATTGAAAACCCCCATAAATCCCCCTTCCCATGGTCAGATTTTTTTGGTTTTCGAAATTAATGTCATGAATGTCACTTTACACATTTGAGCAAAATTTCATCACTATCGGACGTTTTTTACTCAAGTTATCGCATTTACGGACACATATATATAAATTTGAACTAATAGTGTTTTTGGCATCTGGGGACCTCAAAACAAAAAGTTATCATGGTCTCGAGCTTAAGTCTTACCATGAGACCTACGGTAATAGCTTCTTCCCTATAGGGGAAATTCGCCAAAACTATGACACATGACAGTTGTGTGTGCTGCATTGTTCTTAGCCCGTGGAACTAATACGAATCAAGATCAGCTGTTTGTATTCTCATCAGCTCATATTGTACTAGCTCTTACCCGCAGGCTTCGCCCCACAAATGATTTATGAAACTATGACAGTTGTGTGTGCTGCATTCTGTTGTTAGCCCGTGGAACTAATACGAATCAAGATCAGCTGATGGTATTTTCTTCAGCTCAAACAAAAATGAATGTCCATAAGGAATACATGGGACTTTGTCGGGGTCTCTGGCGGAGCCCTATAAGGTCAGATCAGAATGATGGACCATTCATAGGACCATTTAGTTTTCCTATGTTATACCTAGGAACATAAGTGATAAGTGAGTCAGTGAGTCAGTGAGTGAGGGCTTTGCCTTTTATAGGTATAGATTATCGATGAATACTTATATGTATGTAAATCATGTGTACTGCTACTAGATCCATACTATGAATGATTATTGTATGATATATTATGAAATGGAGTTTGCCGTGAAATAAATAAATAGATAGAAATTTGTTCAAGGAAGTTTAACTAAACCGTGTTTAGATTTCATTTCGGATTTTAGAACAAAATTAAATTGGTGAAAACTCCTTTTAGAATATAATAGAAAAATATTAATTTTTCCCTTGCTCAAAAAAATATCAGGGTTACATGATAGTAATGTGGTTTTGAGACTTCTGGCTCATTTGATTGACAGCTCAGGTCACGTGACTTTTAGTGACGTAGCTCTGACGTATTTGTGACGTGTTTGGTGACGTAGTTGTGACGTCAGAGTGAAGTAAGTCGGTTCAAGGTCAAGCTGAGGATGTTTTAAAACAGCTATCTTGCACAGATTTGATTCGATAGTTTTTATTCAATTAAATTATATATCAAATGAAAACTGTCGAATGAAACCTGTGCAAGATTGTGGTCTTAAGTTTAATTCTTTCTTAATTTTATTTACAATACTTTTTGCGTGTGTAGCTGTAGAAGTTCCCTCCAATGACGTATGTGCAGAGTCCTTGGTGTTTGCTATGTCTTGTGTATAGCTTCACCTTTAATGTATCCTTCCACTTTTGTTGAGTAAAATATCCATTAGTTAAAACCCATCAAGGATAACATCATTGCTTCCGCATCAGAAGATGTTGTGGTAGAAACTTCAGGTATTGCATTTGATCAGTTGTATTTTCATTAGTGTAAGCTTGTTCAATATTAAAAGAAGATTTGGAAGAGATTTGCGTTCCTTTTCCCCACCACACCAGTTCACCCACCAAGTTTTTACATCGCAAAATAACTACTTTACATGCGTTATTTGGGTTTTAACTCTTAGACTGTCAAGACCGTAGCTCCGTAACTGAAAACTTCATTTTAGCTCAACACTGTATGTGTATAAATATTACAGTCACTATGATTTAAACTAGTGCATGGATTCATGTGATGCTCCTTGTGTAGCAGACAACTGGTTAAGAGTTTTTCAGCCTCGATTAATCTACGACGGAACCGCTCACAATCCACTAAAAGCGTAGACATTCTGTCTTCATAGTCGGAGAAGTAGAAGGTGGTGGCTGGAAGACTATTGGACACCTTCCTCATATTTCTGTAAAACTGTGACATGTTTAGACTTTACATAAACTCTATATATAGATGTTCATTCGTCAAGAGCTGGAAGTAAAGTGATGTACCGCTAGCGTGTAGGATAGACACCTACCCCCTACTACTACGTTACCTCGTCTTTCAAATAGTTGTTTTTCGCTACGGTTGCTATACCATCGGTCGGATCTAAATTCTGATTGAACTTTCATGTTCGTCTTGCCGAGCCACATAATTTGAGTACCCACATGGCATACATTAAACCATAAATAGATAAGCTATTTAACAAAAGTTGTTTTTCTGCTATTGCTGCTATACCCTTGGTCAAACCTAAATTTCAATTGCAACCTCTTATTCGACTTGTCGATTCGCGTAATTTGAGTACCTACATCAAACTACTTTGATGTAGGCAAACTACTTTTGGGGCTACTTTGGACAAACTTTATACCCCCCTTCCCCCGACAAGGTCTAATGCCTATTTAAAGACAAGGTCCCTAACTTGAGATGTTTAGGTGGTCCTGAAAAGAACCGTTTGTGTTTTTAAGGGATGGTGAAGGTTTTATTTATTTTTAATAATCCACTTTACTCTCCCCTCTTGCCGGATTAAATACAACACTTGCTTGGAGTTGGTCTCAGGAGGTGGTGGAATAGATCGTGGTAGGTGCACCTCGATGTGACGGTCACATCGTTCAAACAGGAAGATGTCAGCACCGTTCTTGGCCACAAATTTGTATTCCGTCATGGGTTTTAGTTTTGGGAACTCAGTTTTGACGACGTAGAGCGGCGTCACCAATTCACCGAGTTCCATAACCTTGGTTTTTGTCAAAGCTTCTTCGAAAGTTGGAATTCGAGGTGCAGTATAAGAAGATGAAGATGTAGAAGGTTACTGGAATTAAAGCAGGTGATTATAAAAATTCTTGCTCCACCTTGATTTGGAAGAAGTCGGTTTTTTAATCGTCCTCTTTTCTCGGACCAAGGATTCCTTCAGTCGTTGAAGTTTCTCAGGAGACAGAGGAGAAGCCATCGTACAAAAGAATGGAGTTAGAATGGAGCAGAATAGAGTTGTAGAGAGCGCGTGTTTACTGGGGGCGGACCAAAGCTGGAATGAGGTGGCGGACAAGGCGGTTAAAGCGGTTCTATGGTTATAAACGCCATCCCACATGTGTGGCAGTGTTACCTAACAGTTGCTCACTATCCCGTGGCTTGTTTATGTATTTCACGTGAAAAAAATGATGCTCTTAATTATGACGGTTGTTTGGGTCACATATTGATTACATAATCGTTTGTTTGGGCCACATATTGAATTATATAATCCATATTACATGATCGTAATTACGCCTCGTATTCCTAAATATTCTTTACAATTTTTATTTGCCGCTATTCCTCACGATAATGTTTTCGTTTGTAATATTCCAACTGTGAACCCCCTCCCCCCAAGGGTTTGGGTATATATAGACACTGAGTCTCCGCTCCCCTCGCAGTAGTCTGCCACCCATTGCGGATGATCATGCGACTGGGTTGCATTCTGCTGTAGCGTAGGTCTGTTAACGGTGCGTTTGGGCCCGACGCACAATTAACAGATCATGCGCATTTGCATGTGTGTGTTCGCTTTTGGTTTGTGTACTTTATGTTGGTGTTGGTTTGGTGTTGGTTTGAAGAGTTCAAATATGTACTTTTAATAGGTACGGCGCGAAAACCGGCCTTCAGTGATTTATTTACTAATGAAATATGTACTTTTCTTACACGTTTAAAAATGGGTTATGTCTTTATTTAAATCCGTGGGTTTTTTTAAGTAATTTAGAAACTTCTTTATTTATATCCGTGGGGATTTTATAAGTAATTTAGAAACTTTTGTGAACATTAACTCGAGCTTTGTACACTGATCTTGGTCAAACTTTGGTTCACAGTAGCCTGACGCCCTCTGTTTGGATGAACGTCCCACTGGGTTTCAGTATGCTGTTGACGTTTGTAAAACCGACCTTGGTTGGTCTTTGTAACTTTTGCTTATATGTTTCTCAAATAAACCCTTTCCTAACACCTTACGAAAAGGTTCGGCCCGCAAGCCGGCCTATGTCAATATGGCCCACAAACCAGTTGGCATCACCTATCTTAGTCCTCACGCATGAGAAACTTGATTGATCAGTTTGTTTAAATATCTTAGTTTTTCTTTTTTTGGGGAATATTCCTTTCCGAGGAGATTAATGTTCCGTTATCAAATTTATTTCTTGCAATTCTCTTCCCATAATACAGGACGGGGAATAGAGCAGTCTTTGGTCCAAGGAAGAACCACTTACTGTTATATTCCCCGTTTTGGCAACATGCTTAGATGACATTGACCCAGTTTCGGGACTTAAACTTAAAAAATTGTTTAGTAAAATACCGAAATATATATGTAACACTTGTATCTAACACTTGTACTCCCACCACTAACCCCCACCACATAAATTGGGTATAAAAAGGGTTCCCCATCACAGGTGAAGTCATTCTGGCGCTTGTGCCTGCTCCCAACAGAACGATGGCTCACATGCGAAAACAAACAAGACCTTTAAAATTAAAACCATCAGTACAGACTTCTGCTACCTCGACTTCTGCTAGCTCGTCTTCCGCTGTCTCTTCGTCTGCTCCGTCTATACTCCGCTAGGTTTTATTTGATGAATCTTCAACATCGACTCCTGCTGCTTCAAATATCCTTCACCAGGCATTAATGATGTCTTTAATTCTCCAGGAGAAGACGTCTGATTCGTCGTACGCTTCTACATCAAAGTCTTCTCAATCTTCTTCATCAAAGTCTCCTCCATCTTCTCCATCAAATTCTTCTCCATCACCAAGGTCAAGGTCTTCTTCTTTATCATCATCGAGTTCGGGGTCTTTTCTTCACCTTCAACATCGACTTCTGCTTCAAATATCCTTCACCAGGCGTTAATGATGTCTTTAATTCTCCCGGAGCAGACGTCCGATTCGCCGCATGCTTCTACATCAAAGTCTTCTCCAACTTTTCCATCAAAGTGTTCTCCATCACCAAGGTCAACGTCTTCTTCTTTGTCATCATTGAGTTAGGGGTCTTCTTCCTCATCATCATCATCGAGCTCGGGATCTTGTTCGATATTTACATCACCCACTAAACCTTGAACTACTAGACCAGAGATCATCTCTCCGATCGTCACTTCACCTTCCATGAGTCTTCGTCCTTCAGTAATTCGCACAAATATTAATCCTCCTTCAGAGAAATTTAATCAGCTCAAGTATTTGACAGGGAAGTGTATGCTTCCTGCAAAACAATGTGGTTATTTTTTAAAAAAATGTGCAAAGAAAGGTGAACGTTGTGCTAAACCTTGTGTTTTAAATTAAGAAGTGTGCGGTTCTCATGTAAAACTAAAACACAAGGCTAGCATTTCTCTTTCTTCCCCACATCAAACAGTGAAACCAACTAACACTCGTATTAATAGACTTTCTAAAAATAAACAGTACTATTTTGTAAAAACAATTAGTTTTCCAAAGGTGACGTTAAAATGTGAAGATCAACTTACATTTTTAGGTTACCTAGGGGTATGACCCATCCCATAAAATCTACCAGAAAGTACTATTTAATTCGAAATGATTCGGGAGTCACTGTGTGGAAAACATTACAATAAAAAAGTTTAAAATTTTCTTCAAATTAAAAGTGTTATCCAAACTAAAAAAGTGTGGACAAGCTATTTAAAAGTTTTAGCATATGCTGCAGAATGTGAATAGGTTGTCCACACTTTTTTAAAATGTTACAACGACCTTGACCTAGTATTTAAGTTATAAATATTATACTAAGTCCAAGATGGTGGGGGTAAGCGGTTATATAAGCGGACGCTTCGGAATATACTTATTAGTCAGCTATGGATGCTCCAGCAGACACATCCAACTCCAAGAACTCAGGATCTCTCAAAATCAAAAGAAGGAAAGCTAGTCAGCGGAAAACGATAGCGAGAATCAATAAGGGTTTTCGGGTATTAAGAAGCAAATTACCATTCGTGCATCCACATGATTAAAAAAGAACCAAAATAAGGTTGGCTATTGATTACATCAACATTCTTCAGTCTCATCTCGTAGAACTGGCACTCCAACTATCCGAAGATCTGCCAGCTCCCTCAATTTTAAGAGAATTTTTGAACACTCCTGAACCGTTAGCAATAGTTTTTTCTTAAAGAGGATGAGCTGGTAGTTCAACATTTCTTCGATGAAAAACCTCATGTTTTAAAGAACTTTTCCTTCTTCATGAGGACTTATAAACATGTTTTTAAAACATTAAAGACTTTTTTAAATACAGAGCGGGGAATAGATCAGTTTGCGGTCAAAAAGAGAACCACTTACTACACTATTCCTCGTTCTGGTAGTATGTTCAGGTGACCTTAACCCACTAAGTAGACTTAAATAAATGTCGGATAGTATAAAGTAGTTAGATAAAGTAGTTAGTTAGTTATCTTTACAAAATACCCGTTTCCCTATCACTCATACCCCCCACCACTTACCCCCAACACCTAAATAAGGTATAAAATGAGGTTTCACATCAGTGGCAAAGTCATTCTGCCCCTTGCGTTAGCTGTAACTTGGAAATATGTCACCCAGAAATAACGTTTTCCCTTCGAAAAAAATCTGCTGAAAATAATAAAATGTATTTCAGTAGGAAATGATGAAGACGAAGACGAAGACGATCTAGAAATGGAAGACTTTATGAGTGGAATTGAACTATTGAGCAATCTAAGTGACAATGACAGCATGGAAGCAGGAAACATGGAGCAAATTTAACTTTTGAGTGACGACGAACACGATTCAGAAACCTCGATGATTTATCATCAGTTTCTCTGTTTGGAAGAAATGGGGGATTTTAATAGTGAAGCTCCAAGCGGTAGTAGCGATGGGGTAGTGTTCAATGGAGCCACGGGGGAATTTGGTGTCCGTTGTCGCTTATTTTATTGTGAAATGACCTCATCATCATCTGATTAACTTATTTGTTAATACTTAACTTTAAATACAGAGCGGGGAATAGATCAGTTTGTGGTCATAGTGAGAATCACTGACTGCTCTATTGCCCGTTCTGGTAAAATATTTTGGTGACCTTGATCAACTTAAGGGACTTTTAAAACTTCGTTTAGTATATTTGCTACAAAAATATACCTTCCCTATCACTTATACCCCACCACCTTTTTTATTTGGGTATAAATAGAGGTGTATTAGCGGTGGTATCATTTGTATCTGGTTAACCTTTGAGGAAGACACACCTACAACATGTACCGCTGCAATATTTGTGAAGTTTCAATTAAAGATGGATGGCTTTTAAACATTCATAAAGAAGTACAACATAACACTGATAATAATGAAATTGAACAAAATGAAGTCGAATTGGAAACAATAGATCAAATTTTAGCTCAACACCAAATTTCAAGACCAAGTGTCATTTATTATGCGCCTGGGTCATCGGTGAATGTGGAATTACACGCCCGAGCACTACCAGGTAATGTAGAAACTCATTTCAAAATTAGTAATAAAAACTACAACAAGAAGAATTTGTAAATAAAGCAAACGGATTGGTAAGCAAAACTTTGGAAAATTAATTAAACAGATTTAACTTTATCAACTTTGGACTGTTACTAGATGCTGTGTTTACTAACATTCAAAATGAAACATCACCAAGAGGATTCCTTACAAAAAACCGAACCGTCATGTTTGCGTCAGAAATGAATGTTTTGAAGAACTCTTGACAAAATTGCAAGATCATGACGGAAGAGGTTCTGGAGGGAGTTTATTAAGCATAATTGGTCTAGACGTAAGAGTACATAAACACGGGTATGGTTTAAGAGGAAGTAGCTACATCCCTCTACCGGTAAAAATTAGGAATACCAAATCCTGCATCAACGTACAAAATGAAGATACTGAATGTTTTAAATATGCAATGATGGTCAAATATGTAAAAAAACAATAAATGAAGACCGAGTGGAGAATATGAAGAAGTTCAACATAGATGTACTTTTCAGGGGAAGAGTTACCCTGTTGCAATTAAAGATGTATCAAAATATGAAAAACAAAATCGTTCAGCTTCTGTCAACATTTTCGGTTTAGATTCGTCAAACAATGCGTATCCTATGCGTATAACACAAAATTAACGCAAAAATCATACAGATATACAGATCTGCTATTGATCACTAAAGGAGATATATCACACTATGTATATATTAACAATTTTGAAGCTCTTGTTTCAAAACAACTGTCAAAACGTAACGGAGAGGACACCACTTGTAAAAGATGTTTTTGTCGTGTAAGCAAACCATTAAGAAGGGAAGGTACGGAATGGTTATTAGAACATCAAAGGTTATGTAGTGGAAATTATGAGGAAAGAATTAAATTGCCACCTCTTAGCAGAGCACACGTCAAATTTGATAAAGTAATTCAACAATACCTTATTGCAGTTGTTGAGTATGTTGATTTCGAATCAATTTTACTTCCACTTGTACTCCAAGAAGAGGAAGTTACAAGAAGAAGCAGATACCAGCTGCATACACCAAATAGATATTGTTTAATTAAAAATACACATTTTCTGAAGAACATCTACGTAAATACAAATTATCGACTACACCAAAGATTTATCGTGTTGAAGAAGCAGCTCGATACTTTGTTGATGAATTGTAAAACATAGCTGGAAAATAAAAAGAAATGTATAGAAACGTGATACCGATGTCACCTATGGGAAAATATGAATTACAACAACACGCTTCGGCAACAACATGTTATTTGTGCAATGACACATTCACACTTGATAACTTAAAAATCCGTTACCATGACCATCTCACAGGAGCTTACAGAGGTGCAGCCTATAACGCTTGCAACCTAAACTACAAACTTCCATCTTTTTTCCAGTTGTTCTGCACAATCTTACTGGTTACAACTCTCACTTCAAAATCCCGGAGTTAGGAAGAGATGATGGAGCAATATTTGTTTTGGCTACAACTATGGTAAAATGTATAAGCTTTTCTGAAAATATTGGCAAGATAAAACTAAGATTTGTTGATTCTTTAACATTTATGCCTTTTAGCCTTATGAAATTAACTGCAAACTTAAGAAGAGAAGATTTGATTGAAACAATCAAAGTTTTACCTACAGAAAAATGGATTTAAATCTTCGTAAAGAAGTCTTCCCCTATGATTACAACGATGGACTGCATAGATTTGACGAAACGTCACTTATTATACCAGACAAATTCAAAAACAAGCTTAATGACACGGAAATTGAACCTGAATATTATTAAAATGCATGTTGAGTATGGAACAAGTTGGATATGAAGACCTTAGGAGATTACTCAGACTTTTATGTGAAACTTGATGTAACTCTTCTTTGCGTTGTAATAGAAAAGTTTCGAAACACTTGCTTTGCTGCATATGGTTTGGACCCGTTATACTCGTATACTTCTCCAGGATTAGCTTGGCAAGCTATGTAAAAGAAACAAAATGCAAACTTCAGCTTTTAACGATATTGACATGGTGTTAATGGTTGAATCGGGTGTTAGAGGTGGATTGACTCAAAGTGTTACAATACATGTTAAACCCAACAACAAATACCTCCCTGACTATGATGAAGCAAAACCATCTACTTACTTAGGATATATCGAAGCTAATAATTTGTATGGATGGGCTATGTCCAACTCACTTCCATTTGACAATTTTAAATGGTTGTATCCAGACTCTATTGGTGATGTTTCACAATTTCCAAAACATGGAGACACTGGATACATTTTGGATTGTGATTTTGACTATACAGAAAATTTACGCGATCATCATTATGACCTTTCACTCTTTGCAAAAACAGAAATTTCTGCAACTGGGAAACACCCTAAATTAATGATGACTTTAAATAGTAAACAACAATACGTAGCTCACTTTTGGGTTGTTCAACAAGCTATCGAATTAGAATTACGCATTACAATTCATAGAGTTTTGGAATTTTCTCAATCGTGCTGGTTGAAACCCTACATTGATTCGAATACTACGAGAAGAGCAGCCACTACGTCAGCCTTTCAAAAAGATTGTTTTAATTAACGAATAATGCGATTTTCATCAAACATTGGAAAATAAAAGAAGACATAAAAATGTTAAACTTTATTTTTTTATTTATTTGGACTTTACCTTTCGCTTATAGTGTTTAAAACTATACTACGTTTCGGGAGGTAAGGAAACTCCTCCCGTTATCAAGTGAACCCTACTTACAACTAAATATCAAGTTCTTAAACATGCGTCCGTGATCGACCTTGGAGGAAACACGGCCACCTGATTGTAAGACTAGTTCCAAATGCTCACCTTGGAGGCATGCGGTAATCTCTATGAGAATATCGTACGAAAGCCCATGTAGCATTCTAGGAGGAATCGTGCAGTTTTTGGTTTCCGTGTCATGTTCCCGTCGACACAGACGGGTGGGTAGCCACAGCTGTGTCGTCACGTGCCCCTGGCGGTAGGTGGAGGTAACGGCTCTCTCCCCTCCACTACCACTAGCCACTAGTCGAGTGCGCGATCTGGTGATGAGTTGACGTGAGAGTGAGGTAACAAGCGTTTTTGCCGTCAGCTTGGAGGCAACGATGCAGTACAGGTAATGTATTGTCGGTTTTCCATTTGTTCGTGTATATAAATATTGTGTTAGTGTATTGTATTTGATTTTTTGTATATGTATTTGTTATTTTTGAGTTAGTGTAAATTAAAATGTAAAAGAAAAAGATTAAGAAAATCCAAAAAATGTAGGTTAGTTAGGTGTAAGAACTTGATATTTAGATGTAAGTGTGGTTCAATTGATAACGGGAGGAGTTTCCTTACGTCCAAAAACGTAGTGTAGTTTTAAACACTAGAAGCGATAGCTAAAGTCCAAATAAATCAAAAAATAAATTCAAATCCATCGCTATTATGAGTTTCAAAAATACAGATGTTACAATTGTTACCGATCCGAAAAAACTTCAGAAACTTGTAAAACAACCAAACTTTGGAACAACTGTAATTATTAATGAAAATCTTGTAGTAGTATCTAAGAATAATACCAGTGTGAAGATGAATCGTCCTTTGTATGTTGGAATGTCAATCTTGGACATCTCCAAAACACACATGTATGATTTTCACTACAACAAAATGGTCGCAAAATGGTCGGAAGTATCAACTTCGGCATCAGCTTACATGGATACAGACGCATTTATATATTGGATAATTACTAATGACATGCACAAAGACCTTCGAACATTTGATCACAAAAACGAATTTGATTTTTCGACTATCCGAAGAATCACCCCGACCATGACAATAATAATAACAAAAAGTTATTAGGCAAATTTAAGGATGGAGTTCTACTTAGAGAGATGGTATCACTTATGTCCAAACTGTATTCTTTAAAACTATATGAAGGGGAAGAGGAGAATAAAGAGAAGAAGAGCTTTATTAAGAAAGCTAAAGGTTTCAAGAATTTATATTTAAAAAAGAAGATAGACTTTGAACACTAGAAGCAATGTTTATTTGAAAATGAAGTACTTAAAGCTAAATTCAACACAAACAGAAGTTTTAACACCAAATGTACAGCATAACTGAAGTCAAAAAAGCTCTATCCTGCGATGATGACAAACGACAAATTCTTCCAGACAAAATCCATACTTTACCATTGGGTCACTATTCCCTCAACCCTATTGACGAGTAACCCTTTTATCGTCCTATATCGTCTTCCTTTCCGTTTAAAAGGGGAACACAGCAGTATTTTGCTGTGTCCCTCCTTTTTTACAAAATTGTAAGATGACCTTGAACTATTAAGAACGAGTATACGGGGTTAATATTTATTACTCCTCTGGGAGTGTTAGTAGTATCAAATAAAATGGATCTAAAGAGTAAATTGTTCCTGAGCTTCATAAACCTGCGAGGATACACTTTCCATTATTAAAGGTATAAATGATCTTTATTAAGTAGACCTAATTGAAATGAGACCTTTTAGTAAAGTAAACAAAGGATTTAAATATATACTAACAGTTACTAACTGTTTTACAAAAGTCGCAGATGCTATTCCACTAAAAGACAAAACAGGATAGAGCGTGACAAAAGCAATAGATATATAAGCAATATAAAATTAATATATATAAGCAATAGCTATACGTAGAGATAAAAACAGTATAAAACATTTGCAAACTGATGATGGGAAAGAATATTTTAATAAAGATTTTTCGAAGCTAATGAAAAAATATAATGTGAACCGTTATTATACGAAATCCGAAAAGAATGCAGCTATCATCGAAAGGTACAACAGAACGTTAAAAAGAGCTATGTATAAAGCATTTTAAAATGGAGGTTTCCACGTGTGGTATGATATACTTTCCGACTTGATACATGATTATAACAATAAGTTTCATAGAACTATCCGTATGAAACTGATTGAGGTGAATAAAAAGAGCTGCAACAAATTTTTGGAAAATATTACAAAGAACACCTAACCAAAAGTGGTAAAGAAATTACCACAAAAACTTTACATGGGGGATAAAGTTCGTATTAGCAAATATAAAGGAGTATTTAGCAATAAATACTTACCAATCTGGACAAATTAGTTTTTACCGTATATAGAGTACAACCGACATACCCAGAAACCTATATTCTTAAGGATAATAAAGGAGAACTTCAACAAGGTGGTTTTTATGGGCATGAAATGTTAAAGACTACTTCTGGAGATGTTTATCTCGTGGAAAAGATATTAAAACGGGGAAAAGATCAAGTATTGGTGCACTGGTTGGTTTTGATAAAAGTGCTGACTCGTGGATTTCTAAACTAGATCTTCTATAGGTTTTCACCAATATCACGTTAACCAAATAGTGCTGACATGGAGATTATTAAACTCAAGGATTCTTTCAAAATTGCAAATAAAGACGAATTAACTGAGGAGAGTGTGAAACATGAGGAAGGAAAACATGGAAATTTATTACCAAACAGCGTAAAGCGTATGGTGAGTGGCCCTTCAAACTGTGGAAAAAACAAATGTAGAGTTTAATTTAATAACTAATCCTAAGGGGTTAAAACTTAACAATACATATTTTTTCCAAGTCTCTGCTCCAACCAAAATATCAGTTATTAGATAAAGTAATACATGATGCGCCCGAAGAATTTTTTTTCAAAATTGATGCAAGTGACACTATTTTGCAACCACATGAAACAAAGCCTTACTCAGTTTTTATTTTTGATTATGCCTCTTGTGAAAACCATGATGCAATTAGAAACTATTTCACTATGGGGAGTCATCACAACATAGACTGTATCTACATTGGTCAAACATATAGCAAAATCCCAAAACAGTTGATTAGGGATAACGCAAATATTATCGTTATTTATAAACAAGATAATATGAATTTAAAAAATATACACAACGATCATGTTGGTGGTGACATGCCGTTTTAAAGGTTAAAACAAATTTGTAGTAAAGCATGGCAACATATATATGGGTTCTTGGTGATTTATAAGGAAAAAAGTGTTAAAAATGGCAGATAAATATTGGGATTAGATTGAATCGTTTTAATTCAATAAAATAAAAACACATTCAGAGAAACAATTCCTAAAGTAACCTTAATTTGGTAATGTATGTAAATGGTTTCGAAAACGATGATTTAGTCATTTGTTAAATGAGTGTGGACAAGTTCGGACGCTATACTGAATCCGGTGTAAGATCAAGATATTATAAAAAGAAACTCACAGCGGTTTGCCTCTTATACCGGAGGATGCCTATAACATTAGTAATAAACGTTTAAAGTATGTTAATGATCCCCAAGATAGTAGTGACGCTATAAATTTAAAAACTTTGCAATTGGAAATATCAACTAGCTTAAAACTTAAGAGAGATGTGTACGATGATGAAACTCACAGCACTGCAAATATCGATAATCCACAAAATGGACAAGATACAGTAACAAAAATATATTTAGACTCTAGAATGAAACAGACTCTAACTAGACAAGGAGATGCTTTTGTACAAGGAAATATGAATTATGAAAGTTTAGAGTTAAAAGATAATATGTGGAATGGTAAACATCATAAAACAAAAATGTACTACAAGCTGAACATCCAGACGAAGTACTTGTGATGGGGTAAACGCTAACTAGACAGGGAGACAACTTTGTACAAGGTGATAATAAATATAATTGTTTTAGAATTGACAGAAGACAAATGGAATGCTAATCACCATACAATTAGTAATCTGGAGGAAGGTAAAGAAAGAGGTGATGCTGTAAATGGTTCTCAAATACCAACTAAGAGTAAAGGATATCGGGATATTTAAAATAAAAGACTAGTTCGTGTTAAACCCGCTGTTAATGATAATGATTGTGTAACAAAACATCAGATTAAAACATTGAATTGTCTTAAGTTTGATGGTAATAATAAGCAATTAACACACATTTTACCGGGAACCTCGCCAAGTGATGTAGCAGTTGTAGATCAAATATTAAAATATGAGTATGGTTTGTTAAAACAGTGTGATAATAAATACGAATTTTTAGAATACAAAGAAAATAAGGAATCCAAAGAAAATAATTGGGATGCTAAAAAGAAACAAATTGGAAATTTACTTTGTGGTACGGATAATGATGATGCTGTATGTGTCTCACAAATACCTAAATCAAATATTGGAAAGTGGAATTTTAATCATAAAAGGTTGGTTAATGTTAATCACGGTGTAAGTAAAAATGATTGTGTTACAAAGCTTCAGACTATAACATTAAACGGTCTTAATTTCGATGATAAAAATAAGCAAATAAGGAACATCTTAGCTGGAACTTGGCCAAATGACGTAGCGGTTGTCGATCAAATATTAAAATATGACGGTAGTGTGTTAAGTCAGGGTAACAGTAATACAGATTTTTAAAATTAAAAGAAAACAATAAGGATGGTGCAAAGAAATGAAAAGAAAACAGGTGGAATGGAGCAAACCATAAAATTGTAAATTTACTTGAGGGCGTCGATAAGGGTGATGCTGTATGTGTTTCTCAAATACCAAAATCAAATCCAGACGAGTGCGATTTTAACAGTAAAAGATTAAGTAAAGTTCAATTTGCTATAAAGGCTAATGATTGTGTTATAAGAAGTCAGGCTTTAATAATAAGACATAATGAGGATAAGGCACACTTTTATGGTGCTAGTAAAAGAATAACACACGTTTTGCCAGTATATATTCAACAGATGTAGCAGTGATCAGTCAAGTATTAACAAAGGGTGAGAAAAACGTAATAAAACAGGATACGACAGAGTATAAATTAATAATATTGGATAAAAACGTATGGGATGAAGAAGAACAATTTATAATAAATTTACCCAAGGGAAAATATGATGATGATATTTAATATCACAGGCTTTGAGGTTTGTTGATAAAAGTAAACAATTCAAACATAGCAGTTACGAATTTGATTCGATGGATAAAAAGGATTATTATAAATTGTTAGTGGCCGACCCCACTTCTGATAGTGGTTTCAAGACTTAAGATGGTGAGGCATATCTAAAAAACACGTTGTATATAAAAGAATGAGTGATGATGCGTTAATTGATGCTGATGGTAACGCTTTTAGAACTGAAAATGGTGATCAAATGGTTAAAAATAAAGAATAAAAATGTTATACATATATATCATCGTACATAAGAACTTAGTCATTTGTAAAATGAGTGTGGACAAGTTCGGACGCTATACCGAATTCGGTGTAAGATCAATAACTTATGACAATGAAGCGTACACCGGCTCTTACACCAGAGGGTGACTATAATATTAGTAATACACTTTTAAAGTACGTCAATTGTCCTCAAGATAAAAATGATGCTATAAATTAGCAAACTTTATAGTCTGAAATAACATCGAATATGAACGATTTTGTTCGAGTTTTAAGCGCAATGTTTTTTTATACCTATAATGATTTGGCTGCATCTAAAATTAAAGAAAGTAAGAAGAATGATTGGATTCAAACAAATATTGTAAAAAATACTTTATAAATCCTAAAACGAAAATTTTAAATGTTAACTGAACATCTAATTTATATAATCAAAAGACAAAGGGATAGAGATAAAATTGCATTATGAACAAGGTTTCCGTTGGGTGAACATGGTTAACCAAGAAAAGTTGATAAAAGAGATAAAATCGCTAAGCGATTCTATTAGAAATAAAAACAGAGCATTAAGACTAGGTATTAGTGAGAGAGATAAGTTTGTTGAAACAACATTTAAACCAGTTATTGATCCTTTAAGAGAAGTATCTCAAAAACTTGGAAAAGTTTCAGAAGGAGATTTAATTTTACCCTTTTTTAATCTGATGATAAAACTGAACAATTTGACGAAGGAACCGAAGAATAACTTGAAGAAACTGAAATACAATATGAACAGGGAAAGTATATAAGTGAAGAGGAAGAAGAATAAGACGAGATACAAGTGGGTGCCCCGTCAAATATTAGCAGATTGGGTTTAGATATTCAGTTTAAAGGCGGTATCGGTAGAAAATATCTATGAAAGATGTTACAGTCTAATATACCTAATAGAAATTATCATGTATACGGAGCTAAGTTGAAGGCGTAGGTTTAATGATTGGTGATAGCAGGGTATATGTGTATGAGCAAGATAATATAATTAGTGGTGGTGGCAGCTTTTAAAAGTATATGTTTAAATACAAATTTTCAAAGAAAAAGTTATAAACCAACATTCCCAATACATAGAAATCAGTTTGTAAAGTATAAGAACATTATTTAAGAGTAAAAAAAATAAAGGAAAGGAAAAAAAGAAAGATAAATACGGAAACAGCTTCTAGAGAAGGATTATTAAAGAATGCTTATAATACAAATATAATTTATTATAATGACGTTAATAAATTAGTAAATATAACACGGTTGATACAAGAAGCAATAGAAGTGGGTCGCACAGTTCTTCAAAACGAATGGGTTGCTTTAGTTGCTGAATTATTAAATAGAGGCACAATCGAACGATGAAGGTGTATATAGTGGATGATAAAGTATAGACAGGATCATTCCTTGTTAATCCGTCATGTGACAAAGGTATAAATAACAATGGGTAAAAGTAGCAGTGTTAGTTCTCATCGAGATTCGATAACGAAAGGAGGCGGTGTTGTCTCCTCAACACTAAACTTGCTAGAAAAACCAATTTCAGCTTTATTTAATAAATCCATAGATTTATTACCTATTTAACTCCATTTACCTGGCGGTTATCAATATTATGGATCTGGAATCAAATTGAAAATACCCCCGTTGCAGCAAACCTGCGTACTCAGCAAATTTCCTATGAATGAATATATTTCTTACTACCACATAAAGCCACTTACCAAGTTTCATAAAAATACTTAATAAATAAGTGATATATAGCATTTTATTTATTCTCTATAAGAATAACATTAGGGCTGAGAACGCAGGTTTGCTACAACGAGGAAGATAAAAATGCGGGTTTTTTGCAATTATCAATATAACTCAACCAGGTGAAGCTATATACCAAGTTTTAATGATTTATGTTCATAATTAAGGGAGATATAAAGCTTTCCGTATTCTCCTTAAGAATAACATTAGGGATGAGAATGCAGGTTTGCTGCTAAGAGGATAATCAACAAAAAATCAATTTTTTGTGGAAATATCAATATACCAGTATTAGGTGAAGCCACCTACCAAGTTTCATCAATATACGTTCATAAATAATCGAGATATCAAATTTTAAATATTCTCCATATGGATAACATTGGACAACATACTGTGTTTAGCACTTTGAATATCACGGCAACGGTTGGACGTAGAATCACAATTTAAACACCAAAATGATTTTTTTGTAGAGCTAAACTGATTGGTAAAAGCAAATGTGAAGTTTACATAGAAATGAACTGAGGAAAAGCCAAAAACCTTTTTCCCATAAGATTAACATGGGAGATTTTATGAGCAGGTTTTTTTGGATTTTCTCCGCAACCACTTAACCTAGGTCAATAATTCAAAATACCATATTATTTGTTTTTTAAAGCTCTATAACATGGTCAAAACCAAAATTAAGTTTTTTTAAAATTTTAGTGTGAAAAATGCAAAAAACTGATTTTTGGAAAATTTAAAACTCCCATAAACCCCCCTTCCCGTGGTCCGATATAAAGTCATGAATGTCACTTCACACATTTGAGCCAAATTTCATCGAAATCGGACGTTTTTTACTCAAGTTATCGCGGTAACGGACACATATATATATATATATATATATATATATATATATATATATACAGATATATATATAGATATATATATACATATGTATAAAATTTGAACGAATAGTGTTTTTGGCATCTGGGGACCTCAAAACAAAAAGTTATCATGGTCTCGGGCTTAAGTCTTACCATGAGACCTACGGTAATAGCTTCTTCCCTATAGGGGAAATTCGCTAAAAGATTGACAAGAGGAGATTCGGGAATCTATAAGTAAGAACTGTAAACTATACCTCAACTCACATATCTTTCCATATGACAATTTCCATATATCATTCAATAAAAACCGAAATATCATTCAACACGATATGTACGCTAGATTTCAAACGGGAAAAATAAATACACTGCTACTACCACCAACGCAGTTCTGTTCCAAAGCTTCAATCGTGGTTATTGATTGTTCTAAGCAAAATGAGTCTGTAAAGTCATTAAGTGTGGATATTAATTTGGAAATGGAGTTTGAATCGAACATACCTGCTAATACAACTGCATATTGTTTGATTCTTCACGCTAAAATATTAACGTACACACCTCTAACAGGTATTGTAAAGATGGTTCTGTAGGTCTATGGAGGGGGGAGAGTATAAGTAGCACGCACTACAAGTGGAGTTCAGTTGATCAGCGTTTGTGGTTGAAAAACATCTATTACAGTCGAGATGGCCTCTGCAGTAGAGGATAAGAACAGTGCAGATTTTATGCAAAATGAAGATCCTTTCATTAAATAGAATGAAGAGAAATTGGACAGGTTTCTAAAGTTTCGCAATGAAGAAGAAAAGTCAGACAATGCATCAACATCAAGGTCAACTTAGAAGAGGAAGAGAAAACCTGAAAACGACATCCCTTTAAACATTCTGACAGATGTTTTTCTTCGCATAATATATCCAATCTCAAGATGTATGACTAAAGGCATAGCATTAGGTTTGGTAAAGGATTGGGTTATACACCTAATGCGATCTTAAACCAAGGACCTAAAATGCTATTTTTTCAGATGCCGCATGGGATTCTTTTCTTAAACACTTACACCTCATTGAATGCTACTTGGCAAAGAACATGATTGGAAAAAATACAGGTAATCGTCTATTAGAATGTGACATTGAAATCTACAATTAAAGTGTCGCGGAAAACAGCAAGTACGGTTTAGAGACCTGATAAAACATGATGATATAATTCAACTGACGCAGGAAGAATTCTACGTTTTAAGTTGTGCAGCTTTACCTATAACTAGGTATATGAAACAAATTGTTTTTCAAGCACTGTGTTAAAAGACTATTTCGTAGATGCGACGGAAAAACATCCCGAAGCTCAAATTCTTTACGGTCCAATATGATAGCAGAGCTCCTATAAGTTTCCTGATGAAAATATTTATAACGTAGATGTGGGAACAGTGGAATGGAAAAGACAAGTGGAGGGAGTGTGTATAAAAGGAAGGCGGGGAGGTGAGAAGCACACTCCACAAGTAGCCGTGCAGGAGGTAACATCATGGCTCTCAAAATTAAATGTGTCCACTACAATACTGTTCACCTTTCTACAGTACACGATTTGCAACTTCTTTCCGATGATTTGAAAGTTTTGACTGTAAACGGATACAAAGTAAAATTGGATATTTCTGCAACAAACTCTTTAGCTCAAGAACCGTGGGGAATATCTACAACTACACTTCCACCTATACAGGGGAATAGATATAGTTTTGGAGAGTATGAACCTCTTGCCTCGTTCAATGTAAGCAGCTCTACGAAACTGGAGACGCCGTCGTGGCAACCATCATCACTTCCACCCGCGCCGAGAATGAAGTATTATTATGGAGAACGTGAACCCTACACATCTCCAGAAGCAACGGGCACCACAGACTCGGTGGTTCTCTGACAATCATGGACTATGTGTACATTACTGTAAATAAAGAAAGAAAATAAGAGTTAAAGACACTATCTTGCACAGGTTTCATTCGATAGTTTTCATTCGATATATAACTTAATCGAATAAAAACGATCGAATCAAATCTGGGCAAGATAAATTTTTTAAAACATCCTCAGCTTGACCATGAACTGACCTACCTCACTGTGACGTCACAACTACGTCACCAAACAAGTCACAAATACGTCCCAGCTACGTCACTAAAAGTCACGTGACCGGACCTGTCAATCAAATGAGCCAGAAGTCTCAAAACCACACTACTCATGATGGATTTCAGTGGCAAAAAGTAGTTTTCCTATAGATTTTCTTACTAATGTCACCGAAAAATTATCATACTACCTCAACAGGAGCGTTTTCATATAACTAGTATGAATAAAACTAACTTAAAAATATATCACGTTAATAGGGCCATTCTCCAGGTCTTCCGTATAACCATAGATTAAGAATACCACAAGGAGTATGGTTATCTATGGTATAACCTTCAAGTTGCAATTTAGAGATTTGGGGATGCAATTTTATTTGTTCCAGAGCATGTAGCGTTCAGCATGTACTGGTATGAAAAAGTGCAGTAGTCTCGTGTATTCATTCGTGGGACGAAAAATAAACTGGATTTTAAATACTATTTTGTTTTGTCTAATATGGGCTCTATTTCCCTCCGATTGGAAACACTATCTGCACACAGGCGTAATGCTGGAAATCATCCCCAAATGGAGCGTTATGATATACTTTGATTTCTTATTAGAAAATAACGAATTCCCCTTTTAGCATTGCTATTAATGAAGGTGCGAGCAAGACCATAGATTAAGCATGGCAAGACCTACCCGCCTAGGTAATTTTAGTTTTCTAACATGCCACACGAAATCGTAAAAATATAAATGTATTTATATTTTGCTAGGTAATTACGCAGTAGTTACTTTAAAAATTACCTCTAGTATGTATACGATTGTGATTCCAAATGAGCACATCTGAATGATCTTATGTGGTCTACAACGGCAAGGGATGTTGTGTGTGTTTAACGACCTTGTGGAAACGATCGTGACCACTAACGACTGACTCGGGTGTCACTACAAGCTCATTCGTGAAATACTAAACTATAATTATTTTAATGTTTAAGATCTAAACTTTTAAGAGTTGTAGCAGGTAAACCATTTGCCGGGTTTAAACACGGTGGTTACCGAGAGTCAAATATAGATGGGTTGGGCCATCTATATTTGACTCTCGGTAACCACCGTGTTAAACCCGGCAAATGGTTTACCTGCTACAGCTCTTAAAAGTTTAGATCTTAAAAATTAAAATAATTACAAGTTAAGGAAATATCCATTAACAAGTAATATTTTAGTTCAGTGTGTATATGTTGACAGCAAAGTCGGGGATTACTTAACTAACATGAAAAGTACACTTATGGTGGCCAATTGAGTTACTTGTAATTATTATTTCTAAATATCTTTATGCGTAAGTATCGTTGCATTTTAAGAGAATTTTATATATTTTTGTTGGCTCCCTTAATGAATCAAATAGCGTCAAATAGTGAATCTGTCCTTAACGTCATGAAAGGGAACAGTCCAACCCCTGGTCATGTTACTATCTACGCCTGTTATGAATTTGTTCCTACATTTTGCATCATCCGCTCCTCATAGAAATATCCCTACAGTTGAAGGATCGCTATAAAAGTTGCACCAAGCCGAACAAGTTAGACCAATGACGTCCGAAAACACTAAAGGTCATGAAAAGCAGACAAATATAGTGGGAGTACTCGAAGTCGAGAAAAATTAGCGCCCAGTGCGGAATTGAGAAGGGTACAGGACGCTCATGTTTTTCTCATTGTGTCTACAAGTTAGGCCGTACATTCTCGCTAAGACAGTTCTCTGCTATAACAACAATACAAAACACACAGTTCAAAGTTTATTTTCTGTAGTATAACTCACTACGTGCGAGGTTATGAGATAACAATTCTCTGTTGGACGTGGACTGAAGAATTACTTCTACACCTCCTTGACACGGGTCCAGTGAACTTTGGGCGAAATGTCGAGGGGGCCTTGGGGCCGAATGTCGCGGTGCGCGCTGAAATAAAAACTCTTAGGCAACAGAAAATACACGAGTTAAAGATGAAAGTAACCTTTCCAATCCTACCAGCTACTGGCCTGACCGAGTACTTCATGGGTAGTCCACGTTGGCCCATATTCGCATGTATGTGTAACAGCTTTTGAAGAAACAATAATGCATGTCTTAATGTACATTATTCGAAATTATGTTATTAAAAAAAAAGGTTTGCCAACATTTCTATACATCAATTGTGTAAATAAAATCAAGCTTCGTGATGTTTCGGCATCTGTAATTCATTTTTAGGTGAGAGAAGCACCTAGGTAACAATACTGAACAGTTAGTAGTAACAATCCAGCCTAAGCTGTTTAAAATTATAAAACAATCAATTAAACTATGCTTTGGCCTAACTTTACACTCCTCGATGCCGCCGCGGCGCGGCAAATTGGCAGTGGATGTACTAAATACAGTACTCGACCTGAGAATTTTAAAACCGATTCGACCTAGCACAGTTATCTATCAGAACTAATATAGCTTGCATTGCGTAGTTGGCGTATAGTGGTCAAGGCGATGACGGGTTCTGAAATACGGGATGACCACATGTATTAGTTTTAGATTTCTAAAAGTATAGTTCTGGGGCATCGAGAGACTAATACGTGATACGGATAAATACTAATATCTCTGTCTTACATGCAAGCTTTACTACTAAATGTAACGTAGAACTAGCTCTCTGTTTATCTTTCGACATCTGTTTTCTTTTATGACTAATACGAAACTGCCGTCTGTTTAGTATTAGTTCATCTGATGCTCCCTATTCAGGTAAGAAATGCATTAACGTATTTGAAACCGCCGCGCCGGCATCGCATAAAAAACAAACTAATACTCGGAATTTTGACACTCCAGACCGCCTTGAAACAGTAAGCAGGTTAGCATGAAACCTACTATCTGAAATTAGGTTTACAAATATTTTTCAAATCATATGGGAGTAACTAATATCGTACCATATATCTAATATGGCTCATCCCTACTCTGAAACCGTATTAGTGACCCTGTCATGGGTTCGAATCCCAGTCTTAGCAAATAAATAATGTTATCGACACTACCCAGCTCGTACCGTAACGGCTCACCTTACTTTGCTGTATACATTCCACGCATCAGGCCTAAAATAGACGGAAAAACAAGGTAAAAAGAAGCCGCCAACCTCTTAAAAAAGGTTATAGCTCTATTGCTATATTCCAATATTAACATCAATCTCCTCGCTTATTAAGACCTCCATATATTATTTATAAGTGACGCAAGTCGAATGATTTTCCAGCGGATATTTCACATGTCGGAGTGAAAGTAGAACGCGAAAGCAACCGCATATTAGCGCCATTTACCCGCTGCTTGGGCGTCCACAGTGAACTGCATCTTTCCGCTCTACAAGACGAATAGAGTTAATTAACAATCGTGCGTTAATTATTTAACACAGTTCAGACTGAAAGTGCATATTTGTCGGTAGACGCAGAGATGGGGACTCGGGTTGCTAGGGAAAGTTTCGGCTGCAGTCTACAAAACAATAATTACTGTTTAGTAGTTTTAACTACCGTGTAATTTACGAAATAGCCCCGATAACAAACATGGTGAAACTTTAGCCTTCGAAATAATAACATCAACAATATTTACTGTAAGGTATTTATGTAATTTTAGCAACATTTTTTAGTTTATATACCGAGGTTAAGTGGTGGAAAGGACAGGAAAGTCTAAACTTTGCCAAACAAAATAAAGCGATTGTGTTTTTTGTTTGTTAAGAGCCGTACAAAATTGTTCATCAACATATGCTGAATATTTAATCGCCAGTAGCTATTCATATTCCAAATAAAATATAAGTACATCTTTAAACCCCATAATCACCGCAGAAATATAAACAATAAATAATAAAGCCGTTCCATAATAAGGAAGACCCAGGTAGAGTCCTCAATGACCGAAGACAATTTTATTAAAATACCATGTTTGACACTCTACTGGACTACAAAAAATAACGCGTGCTTCTACCAATCATATAATGACTAAAGACAATCTTATTAAAATACCATGTTTGACACTCTACTGGACTACAAAAAATAACGCGTGCTTCTACCAATCATATAATGACTAAAGACAATCTTATTAAAATACCATGTTTGACACTATACTGGACTACAACAAAATAACGCGTGCTTCTGCCAATCATATAATAATACCTAGGTTTTTCCCTACTATAGTAGATCTATAGGAACGGTTCATTGACGTATTAGGAGAAGAGAAACTAAGTAGAGCTGTCGAGATTGGAGCATTCAGGCTATTTTAGACTTGGACATACAATCGAACTTGGGAGTG
The DNA here is from genome assembly GCA_963675035.1 of Allygus modestus. Classification (NCBI taxonomy): domain Eukaryota; kingdom Metazoa; phylum Arthropoda; class Insecta; order Hemiptera; family Cicadellidae; genus Allygus; species Allygus modestus. Next base: position 41,335,491 of record OY776113.1, on the reverse strand, counting down.
AAACTGATCTTGCAGCATTTTCTGTTCACAGTTAAACATTGACACCTTCGACTGACTTTCGATTGACACCTTGGATTCCAACAGTAAAGTTATCATCTGTACAACATCAGCTGCTTTTTGGCTTATCAAATTTTCCGCAAATTTTCGATTGTTTATAACTGTTATTTATTATTAATGATTTCGAGACTTTTGAACTTAAAATACTCTCGTATTTTTCCACGTCTAGAAAAAGCCAATAGAGCACAGATAAGGCCAGTAGAGGAAATATACGGGTTTAAAATATATTTTAATACGTTTTTTTCCATAATAATAACATAGGGATCATCAGTTTTTGAACACTTGCCCGATCCCGGCCCTATTTCCCTACACTTGCCGTCCCGATTTAACTGTTTTATTTTAATACATCCTTGCAGTAATCCACGAGTTATGGCTACTTGGGAACCCAAGCCACTTGACATATAATAAATCACCCTTCCTCCTAATTACCTTCTCAACTAAATACATGTCTTCATATTTAGTCTTTAACAATTCTTGCTCATAAAATAATCCTTTGACTATATTGCCATTCCCATCTTTCAAAATATAAGTCACAGGCTTTGTTTTCTTAACTTCTGATATTGTAAAAAGCTCCCCTGTCCAGTTAGGGGTATATCCTTTACTAAATACATGTTTATACCTGGAAATCCTTACAGTATCCCCCGAATTATATTTTGGCTTTTTAACTTGTACTTTAGATGCCAACCTTTCGTGTACAACTTTAGAGTTCTTAGCACTTACTTGATTGGGTTTCATCCCTATGGACCTATGTACTTTATTACTATATATCTTTATTATCTCTGGAAGTAAATCCAACCATTTGTAACTGAACTCTCTACATAACCAATTCTTTAAAGTTCTCTGGAACCTTTGTACAATAGCCGCCTTAGTTGTTGAGTAGGTGTGATAGTGATTAATATCTAGCTTTTTCATTAGTTTGGTAAAATGTTCATTGAAGAACTCTTTTCCGTTATCAGATTGAATATTTTTAATTCCCTTTGGGAGAATAGTTTTTATAGCTTCCGTGGCTACTAATCTGGTTTTATTCTTTAGCGGAGCAGCATAAGCTTTTTTAGAAAATGTGTCTATTAAAGTTAAAATATATTTATTCCCAGAATTCTCTCTAGCATAATTCTGCATATCTATTAAATCGTTTTAAACCGTTTCGTTTATAACCAATACTTTAAAAGACCTTCTAACAAAATTCTTTCTCGCAGGCTTATGCAACTCATAAGCAATCTTTTCCATTTGTATTCTTTCTTTTTTACAATATAATCCCCACTTTCTGTTGTCGAACTTTTGCCATCAGCAACAATTAATGTATCATCAATCATTCTTTCATATACATCTTTTTTTTGTGTATATGGTCTATTACATATATACTTAGATCCGCTCACAGATGTGGGATCGCCAACTAACAAATCACGATTGTACGCCATCAAATCAAACACTAAACGCGCATATTTAAATTTTCTATCTGTAACATCAAACTACACAGCCTGTGACATTAAGCAAATGCCATCATCATATACCTCTTTCGGTAGATTCCTTATAAATTGTTGTTCAGCATCCCAATATTAGTCTTCTTTATCAAACGTCAATACCTTGTACTCATTATTCTGTTTAATTATGCTTTTCTCACCCTTTGTTAATATTTGACCTACAATATTTGGCCACATATGTTGTCAATACACCTTGTTGTGTATTTGTTATTTGTTTACTGTTGGCATTAAACTTATCCTCATTATTTAATGTAATAGCCTGACTTTTTATATCACAATCGTTGTCACTCTCACCAGCTTTTACATTAGTTATAGGATAATCTTTAGCGTCAAATTTTTTATTCTTAAAATTCATTGTTATAGTCTGACCCTTTGTAACACATTATTTATCATTTATAGCATGTTTAACATTAACCAACCTTTTAAAATTAAAATTCCATTCGCCTAAATTTGATTTAGGTATTTGTGAGACACATACAGCATCATTATTATCCACACCACAAAGTAAATTTTCAATTTTTTCTTTTGAGTATCCCACTTATTATCTTTTTTATTAAATTTTAATCTCATTCCAAACTTTGTTTTAGCTTTCAATAAATTTGTCACTGAGTAAGCCACTGTCTTTTCGGCGAAATTTGCGTCTTTCGCCGTAACTCTAGACCAAGCCTTGTCCCCTAATCTCATATCTGCCTTGTTTCGAGCAGCGGTATCGGGATTATTCATCTAAAATACATCATGCTCTTTACAATAAGAGTCTAGCTTATTTTGTGAAGGTACATTTTTGGCTAAATTTGCACATATGTTCGTGCCAGATCCACACCAATTCTAATTTCCAGGTAGGTGGAGTGGGAATGGAAGGTTGTTTATAAAGGTATTTAACAAGCCACGGCCTCTATAAGGCTTTGAGAATACTCCTTTACCTTGGACCTTTCTACACTTTTTCTTTGCCATTTTATTATATAAAAAATGTAATTTATTCGTCAAATTTAAAAATTTTCATAAAGAAAACACACCAAAGAAGTTGGGTCTATTTATAGCTAATATTCGATGTGTTATAGCTGGCTCAAGCGGGCAAGACCGTTGTAATTTACAATTTAATTGTAAAAGAGGAAGGACTAAAAGTTAGAATTGATATATAATATCTGAATCCTTAGAACGAGAAAAATATAAGAAAATAATTGAAATTTTTTCTGTATGATGAAGTTAAATTACACACATATTCAGCCTGTGAAGTCACACCAAATGACGTAGAAAAGCATTAAATTGTTATGTTTGATGATATAAATGGTCCAAATATTACATTTATTACATTAAAGACTAACATGCTAATGTGTAGTTAATTGTTTCGAGGAAATGCGTGTCCTTCTTTCGTTCCGGCGTAACATCTCTTTGGCGTGTGTCACTTTGATAAGTGTCAACTGCGCATAGAAGAAACCGAGTTAGATGCGCACAAAATGTTGAGCATCTGGTGATTTACCTGCTCAATGTGTGGGCCCAAACAATCAAGCGATTGTAATTTGAGGTTATCTGAACTGAAATTAGCCCTTTTACCAATGATATTCTAGTATTATCGTGTAGGCTTCCATGGTCCAAAGATACACTCTTTTAGTTCAATTCAACTTCGTCGACATCTACACGGACTAGCCCAAAATTTAACTATAAATTTAACTAAGGTGGCCCCGCCCCTTAAGTTGAGGCAGCCCAAATTGGCCTGCAGGTACACGACCAGGACCGCGTCCTCCCCCTTCGAGAAATCCTATATTAGTGACGCTACCTTGCACGCCCAAGTACAATTTTGATTTATTTTATACTGTCACACAACATACGAGGTCATGCACGCTCTTATATTATTAACAGCGTGACAACAAACATTTCTGTTTTGTACCATTTAAATCGGACATCTTATGCGGTTTTAATCAGATTACTAAAATACTAATAAATAAAATAGTAAAAATGAGTCACCATGACTCAAGTAGCCTATTTTTGGGATGCAAGTCATTGAATGACAGATCTGCTGGGCACTTGGATGGAATTTGGAGGTTTTGTAAGAGATTTCAAAATACTGTCAAAATCACAGTATCCACCTGTTATATCATTCCCATGGGTATGAATGGTAATATATGTCTCAGCCAATACGGTCCGGTCGGTGTCTTCGAATACGGTACCGATATAGATGCAGAAATGGTCATAAAAAGCAATATTGATCGACAGGAAATGGTTTCATCCAGTGTAAGGGGTCCAATTATTGTGGAAACTGGCTTTAGATTTTTTATTTAGGCCTCAAGGCTCTGCCCCACGGGACTTCCAAGTCTCCAAGTTCATATGGAGGAGAGTTTTATTTGGTTTATGCCACATGTGCTTTTTCTTCATCCAATTAAATTAAATAAACAGCTGTTTCAAGGATTGTATCTATCTACAGACTGTCATTGTTTTGTTTACTATTTAACTATTTACTATTCTCACTTCTCAACACGGGATGCGCAAGCTGTAGGCCTACATAGAACATTCTAGTAATATATAAATGTACTAGCTGTTACCCGTGGCTTCACTCGTGGACAATTAAACCACATTACAAGTATTAACCTGACCAGCACTATAATATCTTTGTTTACGTTATCAGGTCTTTATGTTAATGTGATATATAAGCTCATGCACAATGACTTACTTACTTAACAGGTTCAGTCGTGTTTGGGTGCGATGAATCAACCATCTATACATACATCCAAATTGTCACATTTAGAATATTAGTATGATATATTTTTTATATCTATGAAAATATAAGGGAAAATCTGTCATAACTGCAGTCAAAAAGAGCAAACTACCCACATAAGGAAATAATGGAGATTGAATTAGGTTTTTTTTGTATTGTTTTGTACTGAAATACAGGGTAGGAACTACAACCATCAGTTGATATTTTATTTTCAACTACTGCAAATTGTAAGTGACCCAAGGTGTGAGGTGTTATTGGTGCCCCTTGTCAACCCTCATCAAACTCGATGACAATCCCAAGAGCGAGGCTTGACTCAGGATCCCCGCTCGACCCCTCATTAGTGCTGCCACCTTCGGTCAAGCCTCGTCAAAACAGGTAAATAATTCACAGGTAAATTTTAACCCTGGGATCTTCAGTCCGTCTACCAAGTATCACTTTCGGTACTCACAGCTGATATCGAAAATAACTACTTTCGGCACAGTGCAGTTTGATAAAAAAGCTTATTACCCAAAGTTATTGAAAATTGTTCTTCATACTGGGTAAAATGTGAAAATAATATGAAGGAAGGATAACACTCATTAACAATTAATTACTTGAACCTAAACAATATTTCATAGGGTGTGAACTCTATGCGTGTTGGCACCAGTTTAGATGTACCTAAGCAATTTAGTTTGAAATGTTGTTAGAAATGGCCAATCGTTGTGGTCGGTGTCGAATTTTTTGGCAGACCCACCATCAGGTGCGGATACAAGGGGGGGGGGATCATGGGGGTCATGACCCCCCCCCCAAAAGCCTCAGACCTTCTTATTCTATTTAATTGCATGAATAGATACGTGAAGCAAGCAAAACAAATTAATTTGTTTCAATTTTGATTAGGCCTACTTTTATTACACTGACGTTAATCACCAGACTCATTTAGAAGAATCCATTACTACCATTACTGCAGTTCAAAGAACGAGATTATTTCATTTATTTCTCACAGATGTACTAACCTAACCAAATCACCGACTGATCATTTTTGACGCAAATCGTTAGGCAGTGTTGTCTCCTGTGTAACCAATAGACCTCCTTTGATAATAACCATAAACGTCATCATACTTTTAGGTCAGGCCTATGTAATCTCTTTTCAATATAGTCAATGCGTTGGTGTACAATTTAAAATTTATTTTTCTATGAGGCATGGCTTAAGGAGGGGTTTTAGGCCCTTTGTTGAAGGCTTTTCTCTTCATTAAATCTAACAAAATTAAGTCTAATCTTCATTAAATCTAAGTTGTCATTGCATATTGCATCCACTGAACTGTGTTCATATGAGTCAAGTTAGTTCTACAATATTTTTATTGGTTAGTGGTTTATTAACTTTTTAACTATAGGAAATAATATAATAATTATTACTTTTTAATTATATGAAATAATAGTAATTACATAAATATATTACAAGTAATACAATTAATTCAGTAAATTCGTAACTTCTTTTATTAAAGTCGTGAAATAAACTTCTACGGCTAAAAATCACATAACTTTATGTAGGCTAATGTTTTTCACAACCATTTATTCCGGTCCCAGTAGAAAGTTTTTCCAATTTTCCTTGACTGCCAAACCCCCTAAGAAAACGCATACTCAATACCAACGAGGTTAATACATCTTAGAGTTCTCTGCTGGGTTGAAAAAGTGAAGCCTCACTAGAAGATATGTTTGTAAAAAATAAAGAAAAACAATGGTCTCCAGCAAATATTTGATCGAAAATATTTTTTAGGCTATATAAAAGTTGTATTTGAAAAGTAAGTGTTTTCTCCTTGTGTTCCATATTCATTATCGATTCAAATGATTTAATCTTAAACACACCAATTTTTAAATATTTTCACTCACGACCTCATGACCCCCCCCCCCCAAAATAATAGTCTGTATCCGCCCCTGCCCACCATGATGAATCAATGTCAGGAAACATCATCAAAATAAATATATATGTTATCGCTTACATTTACACTTGTTCCTTTTGGCCCATTCAGGTAAATATTTTGTAATCGCGAGAAATACTACCCCCGTCGCAGCAAATCTACTACTCAGCGAATTTAAAATGGTACCTTAACCACAAGAAGCCACTTACCAAGTTTAACCAAAACATTTAAATAAGCGATAAATTACATTTGATTTATTCTCTATTTAAGATGCTTTTCTTTAGGATGAGTACGAAGGTTTACTGAAATAGGGACCATAAAAATCGAGGTTTCGTGCAAGTACAATGGGACAGCAACCACAAGAAGCAATATACCAAGTTGTATCAATAATGTGCATACAAAACAGAGGTTTACGATTGTCTTTATTCTCAATAAGATTATCATTGGACAACGTAGCCTACTATATTTAGCACTTTCAATTTCTCAGTAACCGATTGACGTAGGGCAATAATTCATAGTACTAAATTGTGTATTTTTAAAGCTGAATCCAATCATGCAAACTAAAATATATGTTAACAAAAAAATTTTGGGGTTGAAAACCCCTTCGGATAGAGCGATTTGTCTGGTTTTCGAACTTAAAAGTCATAAACTTATTTTACATGTTTGTACCAATTTTCATCAAGATTGTACTTTTTTACAGAAATTACCGCACCCATACGGACACATATCATAAGATAATAGATGAAAATTTGAACGAATGTTGTTCCTGGCATCTGGAGACCTCAAAACGAAAAGTCATCATGGTCCCGGACCTAGGTCTTACCATGCCAACTACGGTAATAGCTTCTCTATAGGAGATGTTCGTTAAAATTAACCAGGTTTGGAGTTTAAGAGGTTGAAGGTTACTAACCCTACATATTAACCACTAAGAAATTCAAAATGATTGAGAGAGAGGCTTTGTTGTTTCTGATTAGATTTTGCTCGATAACATCTAACAAAAGACCGCATAATGATTCATTACTTTCAATAAAGCCTCCATGCCGGCGCACTGTTCGCAGATCCAAAACTGGTTTGTTTGTTTGTTTGTTTGTTTGTTTATATTTCATGATGCAATTGTTTCTTAACATGATTAAATATTGCAGTATAATAGTTAATTTAAGTTCAAATCTCGCTAAGTCACGAAAACGTAATATTGTTTTTGATATTCATGTTTTTTCAGTCTCGATTGTGAAAACCAGTTTTGCATTTGTATTAACAATGGACATATGCTTTATTATTTATGAAAGGGGTGTTTTTATCTTGCATTTCCGTATGTCTACCAAATATAAAGAAAAAATGACTTTTTATTTTTTTGGGTTCTTTATTTTCCATACGAAACTCATTTGGCTAAACTATTCAACGATCATTGTTTATGAGACTTATTAGAACGTTTGCAACATATAAGTTTTTGACACAATGAACTTAATTTTAAAAAATATTTGCAAATTAAATATTTGAGGGTGATATTGTTTGTTTTCTTTTCAGGATTGTCGAATAGGCCCATAAGCGTAGGCAGTTATATAGTAAATACACACAAAGCATTATGTGGGTGCTGTTGTATGTCGGAATTAACATTTATAAACAAACATTTATTTATCGGCTTATTTTACCAGGTGATCAGCGGGAAATCACTGTAGGCTATTTAATTTGTACAGTATTTTCCCCCAACACTTCCCACTTGTGTTCATACAGCTCATTGAAGTGTATAAAACGGGGTGACTACAAATTTAAAAATTAAATAAATCTGATATATTTTATGGATAAAAACAAAAATATAAGGATGCAGAGGTGAAGAAATCCAACATGAAACGCATAGTTTTGCATGCTCCTGAAACACAGAGCTGTGCCTGAAAGCTAAAATATTCCCTATACAATCTCGGATGGAGTATTAGGAAAGCGCGACTCCATGCTGATAAGCTAATAAGCTTTTAGCTAAAAGATAAGCTAGTATAAGCTATTAGGTTCATACCCTAAATATATAATTAAATATTATTATTTCTAATTTTATAAAATTATTAGTGATAAAGAACTTAATTATAAATTAAGTACGAGTTGGCATAGAGGTGTACTATTAGTTTCAAACTCTTTGGATGTCAGTCACGTAACAAACATCGTTACCACATGGTAAAACATAACTGCATTTATCACATGCATGTTCGAGTAACATGTAAGCGAAAACAAAGTTGATTGATTTAAACAGGAGAAAATTAAAATGTGCTAAAACTCTTATAAAGCTAATCTGAAATTGTTAGATATAACTACTGTAATTTTATAATATCATTTTCATTATATCAAATTGTCATCGCTACATTGTAGAACTATCACATTATCAGCAGAACCGACACGTGGACCGAGGGGCAGAGTCTAGAGGTATCTCCCTGCCCCGGGCTTATCTCTTTTCACTCACCAAGGTGTAAACTCCTATCACCGAGGCCGCCACGGACAGGCTGCAGAAGAAGCAGTCCTGGAGAAGTGCCATGACATGCCGCGGACCGCGCTTCACGACGTCGGCCTACACGTATAGGGAGTCCTCCAGGGCTCCATGTTAGGGCCGCGACGCGAACACACCTAGCACAACACCTGTACTGTTCAGTGTTTACTGCCACCGCACCTTCCGTCCGCACCACACACTTCCCCCTCCCGACCCTGCCACCACGGGCCTCGGGTTGCCTCATCGCCTGTTACCTGCGTTGTTGCGTCCGCCGCTCAGCCGCGCAGCCGCGCAGCCGCAGAGACGAGAGTGTCGCCCGTCCCGCGCGCGCGCGCAGGCCCTCCAACTCTCTGAACGCCTATATGGCAGTGTGTGTAAAAAGCTTTTCGTTTTTCTTTTATTTATATATTTTGATATAACCTTTAGGATCACTGACACTATGAATCAACAAGAAGGCAAAACTACCTCTTGTTCCCAGTGTGATCCGGAGTGGCCTTTCTGACAGCCGCGTGGTTTCATAGCTTAAACTCGTGAACACGTGATCAGAGTGCGTGGATGATGATGCTAGCTCTGAAGCCTGAAGCCACGTGCTAGCTAGAAAGGAACCCATTCTTAATTACATTAACGGAACGAAAGGTAATTTAAAGTTGATTTGCTCTTTTAATTGTTATCAGTTAATAATACTTGTGCACACATCGATATTAAATGTAGATATTGCGATGTAGTATTTAATTCTGTCTAAATATCAGTATTTAACTTGGTAAACTAAGAAATGTCCAGTTTATTTTTTTCATCCCCACCGTGTGCTTTATAATGATTCATATTTGTGATTATCTACATTCGTAAGCTTTATAGTCGTATTGAATCCCCAACAATCAATTTCGGATCCAACGAGTAACGAGTAACCATCCTATACCTGCAACTGGAGTTATATCTCTGATGTCACGTCTACACCATGGATAAATGATAACATTTCGTTCCTCCGTAACAAGCTTCTTCAACGTTGTCCCATGCAACTCCGCCAACCGAGGTGGGGAGCATTGACATTGCCGTCTCATAGGCCCGAAGTCCCAGTCCCGGCTCGTCGGCTCGTATGCCGCTCACGCCCCCACACTTCCGGGTCGCGCGCCACTCGTACCTACCACGCACAACACACAGCCCGCATCCAAAACACCAAGCCAGAGTACAGTTACGCTGAGATCTGAGTGTGCTTTAATTTTGTTATGTTCTAGGTATTCTCACTTGAAGACGAGATTAGATTCCAGATCCTGAAACGTCGTGTACATATAACTTCTTTTTATCATTCAGTGATAGCAGTTTCCCGTAATTATTTCTTAAATAACGTATTAGTTTCATAAAGGTTTTTTAACGCAACCCAAACTAAAATTCCTAAAGCCACTGTTTAAGATCAATACAAATTCATTAATCGGCATCCCTACTTTTTTGCGAATTTCTCCTATAGTTCCCTAAAGTTCCTATAGTTTCCTATAGTTTGGAAGCTATTACCGTAGGTGGCATGGTAAGAGTTAAGCCCGGGACCATGATAACTTTTTGTTTTGAGGACCCCAGATTCCAAAAATACTATTCGTTCAAATTTATATATATATATGTGCGCGTGCGCGTGCGCGTGCGTGTGTGTGTGTGTGTGTGTGTGTGTGTGTGTGTGTGTGTGTGTGTGTGTGTGTGTGTGTGTGTGTGTGTGTGTGTGTGTGTGTGTGTGTGTGTGTGTGTGTGTGTGTGTGTGTGTGTGTGTGTGTGTGTGTCCATTACCTCGATAACTTTTGAAAGAAACACCCGATTTTGATTACATTTGGCACTAATGTGGAGAGTAACACTTATGACTTTAAGTTCGAAAACCAGATTGATCGGAGATCTGACTATGGGAAGGGGGGTTCCAAAAATCTGATTTTGCACTTTTTACCCCAAAATTTTAAAACACTCAATTTTGGTTATAGTCATTTTATAGAGCTTAAAAACAAATAATTAAATATTTTTAATCATTACCCTAGATTGAGTGGTTGCGGAGAAAATTCAAAAAACGTGATCATAACATCTCCCATGTTAATCTTATGGGGAAAAAGTTGTTAGCTTTTCCTCAGTTAATTTTACTGTAAACTTCATATTTGCTTTCACTAATCGGTTCAGCTCTACAAAAGAATCATTTTGGTGTTCAAATTGTGATTCTACGTCCAACCGTTGCAGAGATATTCAAAGTGATTGTTATAATAGGAAATTAAATAAATCTTTTTTAAACAAAGGAACAAGACAGGAAAGACAGAACGGCGGGCAAATGTGCTGGAAAAAACTAGAACGAGGAGTTAGGCGGTTGACGCATGATTGCTGACAGAGGGGAGAACTATTTAAACGAATGCAGGCAGGACTCCGTCTCATTTCGCCGCGGTTTATTGGTAGTGTAACTAAAAAACTTTTCTAAATTACTTCGTAACCTTCGCCTAAATTCCAAAACTCTCTAGATTTGTTTTTCGGGCGGTGCCGCCAACGTTTAACTATTTCTGAGATAAATACGGAAACACGGTTGAAGTAGCGAAATCTGAACGATTGTTAAATTCACGTAAATTAAAAGCGTTAAATTGAGCAGCACGTGCAAACTTGTAATTTTCCTGTAGAGTCATTCTAAATTTGTAAAATCTTGCGCAAGTGACAAATAATAAAGGGAATTTTATGGGGTGGGAAAATATAATAGTGAATGGTTATTTAGTGAATATTTATTTGTTATATAATTAGTTGGTTTGATTTAGCGAAAGTTTGTGCACTTCACCATGTATAAGTACGTAAGTTATAATTGTTAAGTTTAATGTTAAATATTTATTGCCTGTGATCTGTGTCATATGCTCTCGCTGTATCCATTATTACTGTTTGTTATTGTTTTCAGGAACTCCAATTGATTTGAGCTTGTTGTTAAATTTATTTTAAGATTGGGGAAGTAGGAGTATCTCGTAGGCAGTGATTTCTAACGTAAAATCTGTAAACTGATTCATTTGGGTGTCAAAGTTAAATTTTAGGGGTGAAAGAAACCCGTGAGTAATAAAATTAACTATTGCATAATTAATGGGGTTTCAAACAAATAAATAAAATAAATAAATTTCAGTAGGAGGTCAGGGGTGCTGAGCGTACAGTTGGTAAAGCGGACCTAATTGAATTAAATTAAACAAACTGTGACTATTGATAGGAGGAACAGTGTGGGTTGGAGGTCAGGAAGGCTTAGTTTAGGAAGGTTATTCAAATAAATAAGTTTATTCCCAACCCCACGCTTGCTTGGTGTCACAAGGTCCAAATAGCATTAAAACAAACAAATTACAACTGGTAGCACTCGCACACCTGCATAGCCCTCACTAGGTGTCGAGGGAGGATTTAAAGTTATAATTGAAAGGAAAATAATAATTTTGAAACCACTTAATTTATGCAATTGTTGACAGGAAAATAATTATCAGATTTACATCACAGACCCCAAATGTGTTGGTAATGTAAAGGTATTTGTTGATTTTGCCTGACTTGAATAAACTGCTAAATTAGATCTGAATTTTATAATTTACTCAACCTGCATTTATCAGAGATCCACAGTGTCCTCTATTGGGCCCAGCGCACTGTTAAAATCTCAAACATGACATCTTCTAAATTTTGATTGTCATTATTAAGAAAAGATATCCTCTTGAGGGACAAATATTGGACGAGTCAGTGCTAGTCAGTAAGACAAAAGAGTTAGTGTGATAATTTGCACACCAGCTAGCAAATTTGGAGTGAGTTTGACTCTGGGTCATTAAGGACCTCAAGGGTAAGAAGTTTTAAGATATATTAAGGGAGGGGAGCGTAACATGATAAACACAGTACGTTGTCCAGTGTTATCCTTATGGTGAATAATTAAAATTTGACATCTTGATTATTTATGAGTGTATGTTGATGAAACTTGGCATGTAGCTTCACCTAGTACTGCTATATTGATATTTGCACAAAAAGTAATTTTTTCCTATTGTCTCCGTAGCAGTAAACCTGCATACTCAGCCCTAATGTTATTCTTATGGAGAATAAGTAAAGTTTTGTATCCCTTAATTATAAACATAAATTAATACAACTTTGTATGTAGCTTCACCTGGTTAAGTTATATTGATAACTGCATAAAAACACATTTATTATCTTTCTTGTTGCAGCAAACCTGCGAACTCAGCCTTCAATGTTATTCTTATGGAGAATAAACCAAATGCTATATATCATCACTTATTTATTCATGTATTTTTATGAAACTTGGTAAGTGGCTTTGTGTGGTATTGAGAAATATATAAATGCAATGGAAATTCGCTGAGTACGCAGGTTTGTTGTGACGGCGGTATTTAACTTCATTCTCCATCAGCTGGTTTGCATTGTTACAAAGTTATATATTTGATTTTATGCTACTGTACTTTGAAGCTATTCCATTAATAGTACAACTACAGGTTATACAATTTTCTAACACAAATGGACTCATCACTAAATGCTTAAAGTTATATGTTTGAACACCGAGTCAAATATATACCAAAAGTTATATTAATTCGATGTAGCGATAGCCAAACCAATATAACTTATTGTAGTTACGTGAAAATGTTCTCATTATGTTTTCCGAATCCTGGGATGCGTTGAAAAATAACCCCCCTGTATATTTTGAATACGAGAGTAGAAAATGGAGGTGAGTTGTACGTTGTGAAATTTAAAAATCAAAAATATGTTTACTCATGCGTTATGTAAATACTTTGAATTCCCTCCTCCATGAGCTAACCACTGAGTGGGCGGCGGAAGCTTTGGATAGCGCATAAACCCGCTTTCGGCCCTGATTATAGTTTTCCATAGAAGACTCTCAGAAATCCGGACTAATGTGGCAGACGGCCGATCCGGATTTTGAAAAACCCGGATTTGCCGGAGGTGGGCATGAATCATAAGGAGGGAGTATTGGCCGGTTCTGCGGGTTGCGGGTGAGCTGGTGAAATTTGAAACCCCCTCATCCTACCCAATTTTTTTTAATTACCCTAATTAATATTCATAAATCTAATTACCCTAATCAATTTTCATAAATCTAGTTTTCTCCCAACCATTTTTTTTAATTACCCTAATTAATATTCATAAATCTAATTACCCTAATGAATTTTCATAAATCTAATTACTCAAATTAATATTCATAAACCTAATTACCATAATTAATATTCATAAATGAAATTTATTAATCAATAATTCGAATAATTGCGCATAATTCAATGTAATTAGACATCATTTGCATACAACCCCCCCCCCCTAGTGACCATCTTGACCTTCACAGTGATTGATGATATCGACCTTGGGACAAAGGACCCTCCATCTGCATTCCCAGACAGAGGGTGAGTTTTTTACCCGGCGGCAATCACCAACAAAGGACCCTTCTCCGAATTAATTAGAGGAGGATGGTTTTTTGTTCCAACACCTGCACTGCAGCTGCGCCCACCCGTCCGAAACACCCAACTGAGTGCTTCCCACCGACGGTTCACCACCGCCTCCCCAACCTCTGAATTCTGCTTTCCGGCCCGGTTAGTAATATCATTAATCATTTTTGTAGATTATAACTTTAAAGATAGAGCACAAATACTAAAACGATATGTTTCTTCAAATCAATATATGCATTGAAAGATAATACACGATGCTGATTCAGATATTTCTGCAACGCCGAGAGCCAATTCCAATTAGAAATTTGATGGAAGAACATGAATACTCAAACGAGATGATTCTTCAAATAAATATATGCATTGAAAGGTTATTAAATTAGTTGTATTAACAATCAACGTTGGTGATTCAGATATTGCTGCGACGCCGAGACCCAGCCCCGCCAACGCTCCTGACCCGATTCCCCCCATACACCCGGCCAAGCTCCGAGAGGTAAGAATCATTTAGTAGTAGTAGTAATAATAATGGTAGTAGTAGTATATTTTTAACGATAGGAAAATTAATTATGCACCGTCAGGGTCTGGTGTTTGCCCTGGTATGTAGGACTTTCACCCACTAACAACCTATCAGTCCAGGCATTGGAAGCCCTCTCGGAAACGCTGTTCGCAATACTTCAAGAGGGTGCCTTCGTACGCCAAAGATAACATTCCAACCGCGATGTTCCACCGGGTTTAGCTGCGTTGGTATATCACAGCTGTTCTGTTTTCTTTTCTCTCAGTACCCTCTTGGAGAATGCGGAAACAGAGTTCCACGATTCGGGACTGGACAACATCCAACGAAAGTGTGTGTCCGGTGAGATCGGGCCAGCGGCCGTTTCGAGGTCCCTTCTGTCCGCTTCACACCTCACGCAATGGAAGAAGGTGTACAGGACATCGTCATGGTCGGAGTCACCGTACTGACATTCCGGGCTCGCTGACTTTCCCATCTTGTGAAGGTAGGCCCCGAAACAACCGTGTCCGGTGAGGAGCTGAGTCAGATAAAAATCTACCTCCCCGTGCCCCCGCTCTACCCACTCTCGGAAATTCCCAATGAGTCTTGCCGTCCATCTTCCTCGTTCGTCCACCTCCCAGCAGTTTCGCCAATCCTCCATAGTGCGTTCTCGGGCTTCGGTACGGCTCAAAGCACCGTTCCCATCGAAGATCCGCTTCCGCTCGAAAGCAGGAAGATCGATGGGAATCACCCAGCAACTACGAGGACGGCTGGCTCCGACACAGTTTGGTAGGCCGAAGCGATCCGAAGAGCACCTCTCCTCTGGACCGTTGCCATATTTCCCGTCAGGTTTTTTTCCGGAGGGCCTCTGCCCATATCTCACACCCGAAAAGAAGAACGGAGTGAACCACAGATATCAGCACCCGCCGCTTGCTACCCATCGGTCCGCCGACATTTCTCAACAACCAACTCAAGTTGGCCACAATCATCACAGCTTTCTCCGTCGCAAAAGCGATTTGGTCCCGGAATGTGAGCCGAACATCCAGTCTCATACCCAGGTACTTACAACGGGTTTACTGACAATCACTTCCCGGTTGACCGCGAGCTAACAATGGGATTGATCCTTCGTCTGATGAAAAGGACGATCTCGGTCTTCTCCGTCACCAAGGACAGGCTGTGGTCGCCCATCCATCCCATCACTTGGCCCATGGCCACGGTCAACAGCCTCTGTAGCTCATTGACATCCCTCGTGGTTATAATTAAGGTGATATTTTCCGCATAACCGACGAGGAAAGTCTCCCGAGGTATTTCCATTCGGAGGATCCCATCGTAAGCGATGTTCCAGAGGTCCGGTCCAAGAATCGAGCCCTGAGTGGCACCCGCTGTTACATCTCTCCGCCGCGGTCCATCCGGCGTGTTGTAAGCCAACTTTCAATTCTGTAAGTAGCTCTTCAGCATCCTTAACAGGTACGAGGGGATTGCGAAATCCGTCTCCAATGCACCCAGCATGTCGGCCTTCCTGGCTGATTTGAACACATTTCTCACATCCAGCGTAGCCAAGATTACTAGCCTTCGTGATCTGTGGTGATCTGTGCTGTTCACCAGCCGAACAGCCTCAAAAGTCCTGATCACTTCACCGACAGCTCCAATCGTTGATCGGCCCGCTCGAAAGCCGTACTGACGATCGGAAAGTCCACATGCCGCTTCTACTGCCTGTGTCAGCCTTGGCTTCAGGAGTCGCTCAACAAGCTTCCCTGCCGTGTCTAGCACATACAGAGGTCTGTATGCAGACAGGGTCTCGGGATCTCCTTTGCCTTTGCCGATCAACACGAGGCGTTGAACTTTCCATCGCAGAGGAAACAAGCCTTCCAACAATCAGCGGTTGAACATGTTCAGAAGCAGGCCTAGAAAGTCCCGAACTACTACCTTAAGCACTTCCGTTGGAATTCCATCGAGACCAGGAGCCTTGCGGTAGCGCAAAGAGCTAATGTAATTTGTCATTTCGTGTTCGCTGAGCCGTCGCATAACTACTCGGTAACCCAATCCCCCAGGATCGTTGTTGAGGTCCTCCGTCAGACCTTTGGAGGCTTTACTTGCGGAGATAGCGCGTTTCAGTTCTTGTCTGGCCACCCTGAACTCTTGCATGAGTGTTTCAGGCACCACGCCACCCCTTCTCCTACTGCGGGTGACCTTTCGCCTGGGTTTAAGGCACTCTCTGCCGCACAGCAATGTCCTCCATCCACCAGTATGCCGATCTTCGGTTTCTTCGTGGATGCACTTTCCGGGGCATGGCAGCATCACAACTACGCTCGATGAGCCTCATTGTGGCCTCCACGATCTCCCTCGTGGTTCCCGAAGATTCCAAAACAGTGGTTATTCCCCTCGTCAATCTCCAAGGACAATGCCTCTGAATCTAGTCTCGAAACGTTCCATCCTGCCGTCCAATTAAGGTTCTTTGGCTCAAAGCTGTTTGTATCAAGACTGAAGGTGATATACTGGTGATCGGAGCCAGTATATTTTTTGATCACTCTCCAGTCCGCGATCTGTCTCGAAACGTTTTCTGACGTAAAAGTCACATCTGGTATGGTTCGTCCATAACCTGGACGCCCGAAGGTGGCTGAGTCTTTAACGTTCACCACAGCCAGTCCAATCCTTGCCGCCATCTCCAAAATTGTCCGTCCTCTTGAGTCTATTCTTGGCATACCCCAATCTATAGCGCTAGGATTGAAATCGCCGGCTAAGATCAGGGTTCCACTGAGGGGGTGAAGAAGGTCCTCGAGTCGGTCCAGACAGTCCTGGAAATCTGCCACGTTCTCGTTGGGTGAGAAGTAGCAGCTAACAACATTTCCTTCGCTTGTAGTCACCCAAACGAGCCCGTTCGCTCTACCGTGACTTTTGACAAATACAATTGTGTTTGGGATCCAAATGGCAGCAGCCCCGACAGTGTCCGGGTACCAATTGGATCCATCCCTGTCACGGTATTGCTCACTAATAAAAAGCAGATCGATTTGTTTTCCAGGACTATCTGGGACAGAAGATCATTCGCTACCCTACAGTGCTGAGTATTTCCTTGGAGGACTCTCATTACTTTTTATGAGTGGCTGTGGCACTGGCCAAAGCCTGCCGAAAAACGAGGCATGCTCTTGCTCCGTGCAGGTGTTCAGTGTTTGCCTGCTCTGAACCAAGGGCGACACACAGACAACACTTGGCCTTTCCAGTACAAGAGTCCCGCTTGTGGCCACTCTCACCGCACTTTAGGCACAGATTCATGGGCACAGTCGGTCTGGGCCCTTGCAATCTGCCTGAAGGTGGCCGTAACCAAAACACTTGAAGCATTTTGTTACTTCCACCCTGCGGCAAATCCGGGCATCGTCGTAGTCGGAGTCACCGTACTGACATGCTGGGCTCGCTGACTTTCCCATTTTGTGAAGGTAGGCCCCAAAACAACTGTGTCCGGTGAGAAGCTGGGTGAGATAAAAATCTACCTCCCCGTGCCCTCGTTTTACCCACTCGCAGAGATCCCCAATGAGTCTCGCCGTCCATCTTCCTCGTTCGTCCCCCTCCCAGCGATTTCGCCAATCCTCCATAATGCGTTATCGGGCTTCGGCACGGCTCAAAGCACCGATTCCATCGAAGATCCGCTTCCGCTCGAAGGCAAGAAGATCGATGGGAATCATCCCAGAAACTAAGAGGATCGGAAGAAGTCTTCTTTGCAACTCTTCTTCTTTGTTCTTCGCCTTTTGTAGTCGAGTGTTCGGGATAACCGTCAAAAACGACAGTGTCATAATTGGATATGACAAATTCACAGTAGATCTTGATGATTTTCTATTTGTAGATTTACTAGGCCATGTCATGTAATGTAATTAAAATCCACCATCAAGTACCATCGCTGCGTCACGAATATCAACTTCGTCACGTAAACCACTTTCAAATACCTTCATTAAGCATGATTTCGTTCCTTTGCGAAGTGAAACATCATCGCACTCTTGGTACCAAGAGTGGTCTAGAAGCAAGCTCATATGATAGGTACTTTTTTAGTTTAATAGGACAATCACAGACACATAAAATTTTGTTAAACAGCTGTTAAAATAGGTTGACTAAGTTCAAGTTTAAGCTCTTTATTTAGCATGTTGACAAGTATTACAATGCATACGCCAAGTCATGGTTACAAATCATAAAATAAAATCTGTTGATACAATGGGCAATAGGTAAATAAAAACTAATTAATTATTCTATCTTATACAATAAGTTAATGCGATTTTCTATCAGCTACAAAATATTTCACACTATAAAAAGCCTTATCAATTAGTAAGCTTTTTATTTGCCTTCTAAACCTACTATAGTCTTGTTCTACCTATACGTTCAGGGGCAGACTATTGTACAGTTTCACCGCGGAGTACATTAAATGCTTTTGGACAAAAACAGGTGTAGTGTGGTGGTATACTCATTATGCGTCTAGGTTTACTTCTGGTACTATAACTATGAATAGGAAACAAATTTTAAAAGAGAAAGAAGTTTTTGTGAAGAAAAGACAAAGTTTTAAAGATATAAATGGAAGAAAATGTAAGAATTTTACTAGACACGAAACAGTTTGCACATGAGTTCTGCCCTGGAATCTGAAAGATTCCCCTCAGGGCCCTTTTCTGCAATCTAAATACCAGCTTTGATTTACTGCTTTCACAACTCCAAATGGGGACTCCATAAGATATATACGGGTATATGATCCTATAGTAAGCAGCAATAAGAATCTCAACAGAGGCAAAACAAGACAACTTTTGAAGCACAAAAATACCTTCACTCAGCTTCTTGCGCACGTGATCTATGTGCAAGTCAAATGATAGGTTAGAATCAATAATCAGACCAAGAAATCTTATAGAACTCGTTGAGAAGACTAGCTCATCACCAAGTCAAACACTAAGTAAACTATCATTTGGATGTTTCCTAATACAAAACTCAATAAGAGTGGTCTTTGAGGTATTTGCTTTCAGTTGGTTTCGTTCTACCCAATTAAGGAGACAATGCCCCTGTAAGAATGTCTCAAATTCCAAATAATTTCTGGAAGGGTTAGAAAATGTGAGGGAAGTGTCGTCTGCATAAAGACAAACGTTTGAACTATTTACACTCTGATGAAGATCATTGACAAATATCAAAAATAGTACAGGTCCGAGAATTGATCCCTGTGGCACACTCCTCTTAACGATCCCCTTCTTTGAAAACCTGCTACATTTGGTTCTTGATTGATATATACAGGTAACTTTGACACACTGAACTCTGCCTGTGAGATACGATCGAAACCATTCACTAGATTTACCTCGGACACCCATGTTGTACATTTTGTTAAGCAACAGCTCATGGTCTACGAGGTCAAAGGCTTTACTGAGATTAAAGAATAAGGCAGAGGAAAAGTCACCCAAGTCCAGCACATCGACAATATTTTGAACAACAGAAAACATAGCATCAGCCGTACTTTTCCCTTTGACAAATCCGAATTGTTGAGCGAACAACAACGTATAATTATCAAGGAAATTCAACAGCCTATCCAAAACAATTTTTTCACACACTTTTGAAAAAGTAGAGATGATTTAGATTGACCTGCAATGTGAACAATCTAGTGTACTACCCTTTTTATGTAGTGGTTTAACGATAGCAAGTTTTAAGGAATCTGGAAAGTACCCGTCGAAAAAGATTCATTTATCAAGCTGCAAAGTGGTTGTGCAAGTTCAAAAGCCACCTTTTTCAGTAAGACCGATGATATTCCGTCCGCACCACAGGACAATTTACTCTTTAATGAACGGATTGCGTCTATTACTTCTTTTGAGTACTGGTGGGAAACAGAAATACCCCCGTCGCAGCAAACCTGCATACTCAGCGAATTTCCAATGAATATATAACATAACACATTAACACTTAACAGGATTCATAAGAAATATATTAACAAACAAGCGATATTAAAAATATTAATTATTCTCCATAAGAATAACATTGGGGATGAGTACGCAGGTTTGCTGCAACAAGGAACACAAAATAATGTGTTTTTATGCAAATATCATTAGAACTCATTTAAGTAAAGCCACATACCAAGTTTCATTCATATACTTTTATAAGTAAGCGATATATAACATTTTAATTATTCTCCATAAGAATAACATGGGGACCGATTACCTAGGTTTGCTGCTACGGGAACCATACGTGAAAATTTTGTATTTTGTGCAAACAACGATAAAACCCAACCAGATGAAGCCATATACCAAATTTTGCCAGTTTATGTTCATAAATAAGCAAGATATACAATTTTTCTTTTTCTTCTTAAGAATAACATTAGACAACGTACTGCGTTTAGCACTTTCGATATCTCAGGAACAAATTGACGTAGAGCAATGATAAAAATTCCAAATTGTTTGTTTTTGTATGCTGAATTGAATGGTAAAAATTAAAATTTTATTTAAATAAAAATTACATGGTGGAAACCCCAAAAAACCCATTTTTGGGATACAAAACCCCCCAAAAAACCCCCTTTGGATGGGGTGATTCGTCTGGTTTTCGAACTCGTTCAAATAAATGGTGCTTTACACATTTTTGCCAAATTTCATTGAGATCAGACCTTTTTTACGAGAGTTATCGTGCTTACGGACACATATGTATATATATATATATATATATACAATTTATACAATTTATTTGGATATTTATATTTATTTATAAATATATACAAATTTGAACGAATGGTGTTTTTGGCATCTGGGGACCTCAAAATGAAAAGTTATCATGGTCTCGGCCTTAAGTCATACCATGAGACCTACGGTAATAGCTTCTTCCCTATAGGGGAAATTCGCTAAAAGGGAATTCAGTGGAGTTTAACTTCTGTCTGGAACAAAGTGTTGCTAGAGACCCTGTTACAATCATCTCCAACACTGGGAAAGTATTCGTTAAAGATATTACCAATATCAATAGGATCCTTCACAACATTGCCTGCCCGTGTCGTAGTTGCCGGAGAGTCCTCCTTACGGACGTCCGCTAAACCTCTATTCTGGTTAACGATTCCCCAAAGAGTTTTGGCCTTGTTAGATGACCTTTCAAGTTTCTTCATCACATGATCAGATTTGAGCTTTAGAATTAGGTTCCGGTACAGCTTTTTGAGGGAAGAATACTTTTTCCTCATTGGATGGGACGACGGCAGGTCTTTGGAGTTCCTTATAAGGAACTCCTATATCAACTCAAAAGACCTGCCGACTATAGTTCTTCTCTAACCTTCAAAGCCTCACTACTCAGTTTGAATTTATGTCTGGAATCTTTGCTCTAACCTGACTTTCTTTTAACTAAAGAGAAGCAAATACTGAAATAATAGTCCAGGTACTTAAAAAACAAGTCAAATCTGTCATTTACTTCGATCGAAGAATATACTTCAGCCCATTTTTCTTTGCGAAGGAATAATCAAAAGAGCTTGATTTTGTCTTCCGAGAATATTCTATAATAATTATACAAAATTGAAGGAGGCAAAGGGGATGTTTTTATACCCAAAACAGCGACTTGAGCGTGATGATCGGTCAGATAGGATACCAATATAGAGCTCCAAAAGTCACTCTCAGGGAAATCAGTGAAGACGTAGTCGATTAAAGTTCTAGAACCTTTGAACTCTCGTGTATAGGAGCGTATCGTTTGTCGTAAGCCAAAAGAAGACATATCATGCCCCATCATTACTCAATCGATTGACGAAACGGCCAGGTCAATATTGAAATGGGACCGCGTCTAGTCGCCACCCCGTCAGATCGCCACCCCGACAGATCGCTACCTTTTCAAATTATTTTGGAGATGGCGATCTGTCGTGTATCGTACACGGTGGTGTCAATTAGCCACCCCGACAGATCGCCACCTATTTCACAAAGGTAATAGAATTTACGGACTAACCTTCAAGTTATATACACTCGTGGAATCCCTAGTTCTTTTAGAATATAAAGATATAAGTTTTGCCAAACATTTTTCTGATAAAAAAACCAAAGTAAAAAAAGAAGTAATTGAACTATAAACAATAAAACATGGAGGATGGTGAAAATAAAACATTTTATAGTCAGAAGTAGAATAAGGTAAATACATAGAATTCTGACTAACACAATCGGGGAAGTAGAAACATATAAACAATCTATACACATAAAGTTTGATGGTCCTGACTCTCGTTATAACCATATCCTTATTTCTATAGTAATGTTGTTTTGTTTCAAAAGTACTGAACAATCATACTGCTTTAAATCATATTTTAATAAATGGTTTTTGTTCTAGTTTTATGTACGGTGTGTTTATAATTTATTACTGTTTTAAATAAATAAATTCTAATATAAAAATTCATGAAATTGATTAATGAACAATTTTTAACTCTGTAGTTATTTTTGTCCTTTGAAGATAATAGTTGTTTAAGATAGTCCATGCACTGAGCGCCCGGTTAGTCGGTTGGTTATATTCAATACTTGGTAAGGTGCAAATATAAAACATGTTTAGACAAAAATATGTTGTGGATCTATATATATAAATAGGATTTGAGGTGCTATTAACCAAATCTGCTCTTAATTATCCTGTTCTCATCTTCCAATTGACCAATTAGGAATACATTATACTAAAATATGACTGAAATAAGTTAATAATAGATTAGTAAATATATTAACTGGATAACTGGATATATTAACTGGTTATTATATCAACTGTAATAGCTTGATTTTTATAGCAGTCCACTCGCAGGAGATCTGTACACTCAGTGCATTCCGAATTAAATTTTTGCAAAAAGTATTTTAGCAAATCCTTCGCCTTAATTTTACCATCTTTCAAATGTTACCAGATTCATCTATTTTATGTATATTTTCCACGTCTCGCATAAATTAACTAAAATACAGTATGACAGTATTTTTTTTGTTATAAGACTATTTTATTATATAATTTGCTGTTACAACACATACCATGAAAATAAATCAATATTTAGTATTCTATGATGCGCTATACTCGGTGACCGCGACGGTGTCAGGACAAATACGCGGACGGGCATTTAAGCGCGTGTGACCCTTTTAATCTTCGGCTTTTGGCTCAGTATTATGATCCACGGGCAAACCAGGTATAAAACGGAGCTGATAAAACGTTACACTTCCTCTCCCCAAATTCCCTCCTTCGCTATTGTCGTACAACGTACAACATTGTCACATTACTGTCGCTATGTGTGAAGTGTGTAGATAACAACAATATAATCTGCCCCAACCCACTTATATGAATTTATTAAAATGTAGTATTCACAGCTTTTGCGTTAATTTCTTCTGCAAATACTGCTTTGCGGGTTATGCACACTGTGATCACTGTTGACTTTCATAAAGTTCTGGACGATTACTTCTATGAAGATCATTTAATAACGTTACAACGATGGAAACACTGTGTCATGTGGGAGCGTTTCGCTCAATACCACAAATCATATTTCTTGCTCTCTGTAATTATGCGTTTATATTTAAAAATTATGTTTTTCATTACGTTCAGTTAAGTTAGAAGTTACAAACTAAACAACTAAACTAAATATTAATGAAAAACTAGTGAGAGATGGAAAACTTTGACGATTTATGTTTTCATTTCTTTATAAACTACAGTAAATTGTAACTTGATGATGACAGTTACAATTAGATTATTTAGATTATATCAGTATCTAAATAAAATTTTATATTTTAATTATTCATTTTAAATATCAATTTATAACTAGACGATGTATTTTGCTATACAAGTTTGTCTAGGCTACCGGAAAAATATACCACAAATAACTGGTATCACAAGTTTAAACCAGAATGAAACCATTTTCTTTTATAAGTACCTCCTACTTGCACTTTTTATAAGTACTTTTCTTTCTCAACCACCCAAGTATTCCTTGGCCTTAAAAATGCTAGCTCTTGTCCCTTCTTAAAACACATAAGTTTTCTATTTCCCGTGGCTTTTCTATCAACGATTGTAGTAAACAAAAAATGGATGCTCTATTAACTGGTTTTATGTATAGTACTCATAGGAATGAGTACTATAAAACTGGGATTTAAGTTTCGAAAATACACTTTCACAAGGATGTAAACACTGGTCCATTGCCGAATCAGGCCCACATTTTTAAAGGAAAAGGTTTTTTTCTGACACGAAGTTTTCCTCGACGTAATCTACAAGTTTCCTTACTTTCCGAGATGGGGGAATTTCGGTCATCACGTTAGTAGATATGAATAAGACGACAACTCTCATACCAGAGGATATGAATAAGTGGGTTAGTTACGTTGTCGTGACGTTCAAGCGGGTGGGCATACCCTGGCCCACTGTAGCTGCTGTAGAGCGCTTGGGCCCTTCTCAGGGGTTGCTCATAATTCCCGAACCGCATTCTTTAAAGACAGTGCAGCTTAAAGGCGGCCGTGTTTCACGGAAGATTTAACTTCCCCCATACTCGGGGAATATGATTACAGATATTATTATGTTACAGGTAAAACCGTTGCGATACGCCCATTTTACATTAGAATGTGGGGAAAGGGGAACTTGTATAAGATTTTAAAGTATAATAGATTAACACATGTGTATTCATTGTAATAGTGCGATCTGACAGTTGTCCCACCTAACAAGAAACAACAGCCGTACAGCCGTTTTTTAGGTAAATTGGCTCTGCCGTTGGATAATAAATAAAATAAAATAAATAAGAGTTACACTAATTTTACTGCATAAAGTTTGTGTAATTCATCAAATACCTCTTATCTGCTAAAATTACAACATGATACATGAACAACTCTTAACATTCGCCATACTATTAAAAAAAGGGCACATACAAATTTATTTATTATAAAACAAAATATTTGTCTTCTGAAATCAAGCCGTTAGAGCCCGACCTCCCGTAAATCGCGCGATTTATCTATAACTCATATGGCGTCTAGTAACTGTTAGACATTTTTGGAACTAGTTTGAAACAATCAAGAATAATTAAAACTTGATTTTCAAACAAACCCACATATTAACAATTTTAAATTAAATTACTATTTTCATAGTCCTCACATTCAAAACGTAATATCAATGATTACAGTTATTACCACTCCTGCCACTCATTTACAGTACCTACAAGAGTACAATACTACTTTTAATGTAATACGAAACCTGTAATCTTGATTTCCTTTTAAACTTAAATTTATATTATATATCCAAAAGTTATCTCACCGTCATACGTTCTAGAAATGTATGCAAATCTTCATAACATTGAATCTGCACAGGGACGTTTAAGATTATTGATATAGGCTACCCACTGATTATTAATTGTTCGGCTGTAAAATAAGTTGGAGTCTCTACACGTGCATGGAAGATATTTTGTTCAAAATCGTCATGGAATAAACATTTTATTCTGTTGTTATAATATTATGGGCTATTGGCAAACTATATATATCACACTTAAAAAAAAACAATCAATATTTTTATCAATAGTTTTAAGACGTCTCTATAATTGAGAAACTAATGTTATTGTTATTGTTGTTGTGTGTCATTTTATAAGAGTGAAAGTTGGAGAGAATAAATCCGACCTGACTTCTTTATTCTAATTTACAACACAATATTGTTCACTTAAAAATAAAATAAAAATTAATTACCGTGTTTAAACACTAATAACTCTAGTCCTCGTCCTCATTGTACCGGTTACACCAACAAAAGTTTGGTTAAATTATTATAATTACAAATTAAGGTTCGTTTACACCACAGCATTGACTATTATCCCTAGCAGTGGCCACCCAAAAACTGTAGAATGGCCAATTTTTGTAATTTTTCCTATATGGTGACCGGACCTACAATCACACGTTATCTCTTATATAATATGCCACTACCCTGTGTATATGTATATTTATATATTTTATTGTTTCTAAATACCTGCAGGAATAATATATAGATATAATATACTAAATGTGCGGGGGTACGCAGGTTTGCTGAGTACGCAGGTTTGCTGCGACGGGGGTATTTATAATTAGTTGGACAAGTTCGTTGGGCAAAACAATCGGAAAACTCGAACCCCCTTTTTTGGCGATTTTGCAGACCTTTTTTTGAAAATTCGTATAAATTTGAAATGAGAACTAAACATAGCCAACCACATATTCATTTTGTTTAGAACGAACAGGGCAATCTGATAATAGTCACATAAAAAAGATCTAAGAGATTATTTTTTCAGCAAAGTAAAAAAAATATAAAAAAATTGAAATTTATTTTTGAAATTTCAAAAGCAGCCTCGGTAAAACTTTTTGTCCGATTTTGTATGGAAAATTCATTATATACATTTTGTAGACAATTCAATTCCCTACATAGAAATGTATAATATGTTGGGGAAAAAATTTTATTTGTAGGTATTATGTAAGTATATACGGAAAACCGCAAAATGTGAAAATTGTACAGTGTTAGTTAGTACTGTAAAAAGGTAATGTAAATATGTATATGCTAATAATAATATGTATATGTTTGTAAAGATAATGAAAGAAGAAATGTAAAAAATTCATAAAGTTGATGATGAAAAATTGTTGTCACTTATGATTAGATGAATTTTGGAAATTTTAGGGTATTCGGAAAAAAAAGATTCTACGGTATTTAGTATATAACTTTTTTTAGAAATTTATTCCTCCAAATACTATATATACATTTAGTATGACATTCAATGCCCTACATAGAAATGTATAATATGTTGGGGAAAGAATTTTATTTGTAAGTATTATGTAAGTATATACGGAAAACCGCAAAATTTGAAAATTGTACAGTGTTAGTACTGTAAAAAGGTAATATAAATATGTATATGCTAATAATAATATGTAGGTATATGTTTGTAAAGATAATGAAATAAGAAATGTAAAAAAGTCATAAAGTTGATGGTAAAAAATTATTATCACTTATGATTAGATGAATTTTGGAAATTTTAGGGTATTCGGAAAAAAAATTCTACGGTATTTAGTATATAACTTTTTTTAGAAATTTATTCCTCCAAATACTATATATACATTTAGTATATTATATCTATATATTATTCCTGCAGGTATTTAGAAACAATAAAATATATAAATATACATATACACAGGGTAGTGGCATATTATATAAGAGATAACGTGTGATTGTAGGTCCGGTCACCATATAGGAAAAATTACAAAATTATTATTTTTTATATTAGGCCCACTCAATAATGAAATACATCCTACCTTACAATTGTAAAAGTAATAAAAAAACGCTAAATTTCTTCCTCTTCAAAATGAAATATTATATGACTAGTATTTATAACTTGCACTGGATGTAATTCGCATTTTCCATACCGGCTTATTAAGCCGGTTGGCCATTTGTTACAAATTCAGAAAACAGCTGTGTTCATAAAATCGTAACTGTTGTCCAATCAATATTTCGTTCTAAAAATCAATACCACAGTGAAACTAAACTCTTTGGCTATGCAGTGGTACCACCCGCAACATCCTAAGACAAAAATTACCCGAGCAGGGTAATTCCAAAATAGTCGTGTTTTTACATTTTCCGAGCGTCGTCTGCAGGAATGGCGTAGCGGCAAAATTTCATAGTAATTATAATCGTCGTGACATTGTTATACAACTTGTAAACGGTTCATTTATGTAATAAAGTGAAAGTTCAGAATGTGATCTTTCGAATGGTATAAATATTGTTCACTTCTGAGTTGACTATTATATGATTTTTTACCGTTACAAAAATTTCGACCCGTACCAGCTTATTAAGCTGTTGGCCATTTCACGCGACACGTGAAACCAGCTTATTAAGCTGGCAGGCCACTGCTAGGGTTATAGTTGATGGACATAAAGAGCGACGGTCAGTCAACTGCTGTTGCCAGCTTGTTGGCGACTTTGTTGGTTTAAACGCTGCTTTTGTTGCAAATAATTTAGGTTTCAAGACTTGCCTGCTGTGGGCTAAAAACCAGTCCAGCCATCCATCGCCCCAGAGGTTTAGCGACACTACCACCAATGACTACATAAACTACAATTTTAGTTGATGTAGTCATTGCTACCACCCCACGCGCACTCGCACTCACCCTCACACATTTCCGGCCTACCTGCTGCTAACTGTTTCTCGATGAGTCACATACTAGGCCTTGTCAGCAAAACTGCAACTTTAAAACAACTGACTTTATTTTATTCGTATTGTATTATTCACATTTTCCACATTATTCCATGAATATAGAATCCTAACATGACGTAATTATGATATTCCTAAGAGTTTGTAATCCAAGTTTTATATTCAACTACCTGACCCATATAAATGCTTAGTCATATTTTATTTTTAACGCTGTAAAAATATATATAATATATAGTTGAGCAAAACAAATTGTGGTCAAACATAATTCTAGTCTTGCACGCTTACATAAGATTCATATTCCATGCTAGAAGCCCGGAAATATGTAATTGGTTATCTACAAAATTAAGTGCTGTTCTTAATTTTCTTGATTACCTAATTAATTTTGTTTATTTTGATTTTCAGCTTACAAGCCATGTTATTTTAATAAATTAAATGTAATTATAACATAGACATATTTATACAATTACTCTTTGTTTGCTATAATATTTGAGTATGCACAATTTTCTAAAATACAGTAGTAGATTGACTGAAAGAATTATTTGTTTAACAAACACTCTTCATTGGGATGAAAAATGCGATTACTAACCTGCATTTGATTATTTTTGTTTGGAATACCTGTGTCGTATTATAAATACAGTAACACTTTTATAAAGTACTGCTTTCATGATTTTCTTCATGAGTTTGAAGCATTTCTTCACGTTTTTATTTTTCATTTTATAAATGTTAAGTACAGTTTAATTGTACTTTTACTTTTTTAAATAAGTAATATAGTATCGATCGAGTGAAAAGTATTCGGACATTTCATTTTTATGTACAACATTCAGAACAACTTATTAAACAATGAAAAATATAGTTTATAAATGTATAAATGTGTTAGGCTTTAGTTGAACAATATTCCTTTCCTAAACAACATCAAAGGTATCACTTAATCCATATTTTAAGGTAACTAAAAATACATTTTTGAGAGTTCACTAAAGCTAGAATTTTAACCATAATTGAAAAATCCTTTCGCACCTTTCGTACACTTCATATTTAGGAGGAAGTGTAAGAGGAAAATACTGAACGGCTTATGCCCACCTGTGCACGTAGCGCAAAATATTATTCAATGTAAATGTTTAAAATCCCAGACTACACAACAGAGACTCAATTATTTGTTTATCATTACTTTATTTGTATATCAAACTGTACTTTATCTCTGCGCAAGTTATTTTATAATATTTGTTTGGTGTTAAAACTGTTTAAGCGTACAACAACTGCCACGAAACTCGTTGGTAGTTTATTTTGTTGTTCTTATACCACGATTAGTTAATTTTGTAATAATAGTATGCTTGAGGATAATTTTGTCGTTCGTCTTTACAGACAATATGTACACTCATTAGAGTTCAGTTGTTATAAGACGGGTAAATAGGAAAGAAACCTTTGTTGACAAGGAAATTACAAGGTCTCAAGACGCTAAGTGTAAAAATTCAGTTGTAGAGTTGTTCTGTCAGCGAATTTATGTTCGTTCAAAGTTTTTTTTAAGTAGCTCCCAAAAAATCAATTATGTAATAATATTTTTTTGTCAGCCTAGGGATTCAAATAAATGTTTGTAAATCATAACATTTTCAACTGATAACAGTGGTGGATAGTCGTGTATTGTCCCCGTCTACTCGCTGTTTCTATGAAGGAGGTGGCGATCTGTCGGGGTGGCGATCTGTCGGTAGCGTACCCGACAGATCGCCACCTCCGAGAAAAAAGGTGGCGATCTGTCAGGGTGGCGACTAGAAGGCAGTGATATTTCTATAAGTAAGACATTTTAAATTTTACGAGGTGGCGATCTGTCGCCTATGACCAAGATGCCGAGGTGGCGTTCTGTCGGGGTGGCGACTAGACGGCGACCCGTCTAGAAATCTCCAAGAAAAACAGTGCCACGGTTAACCTTCATGATATTCGACAAACACCCATGGATATTTTCGAAAAATACCTCCTTACTAGCCGTCGGAATCCTATAAACCCCGACAACATGGAACCTCATTCCTTTTAAGTCAACAGCAATGGCTGCCAACTCACAAAGACCTTCTACACAATATTGATTTACATCAATAGAAACAAACGAGATATCTGGTTTTACGAATATTGCCACTCCGCCTTTTTGCATGTTAGATCTACAGAATGCGCTTGCAGTCACATAACCATCAATCTGCAAAACCTCAAGGTAAGTAATATGATGTTCACTAACACAAATCACATCCGGACTTTCCTCCTCCAGAAAAAGCTTGAAAGCGTCATGATTCGCAAACAAACCACGTATGTTCTGATGTAAAATCTTACCAAACGAGACATGGGAAGATAAGGCGGGAGTACTCATATCAGAAGTAGGACCATGCACCACTGTTTCACCGTTACCGTCTGTTATACTCTGATTGTTAAGGGAGTGCGGCTGGCAGAAGGGTCGGCCCACTCACACACACGCAGTCCTCACACACACAGACGCAGGGGATTAGGACGGACCACTGACCTGCCGCCTGAGTCATCACTGGTTCACAGAAATTTGACTATCAATTTTTTAAATTTTACCTTCGTTATAAAATCTATTAATGCTTTTGACTTCAGCTCAAAATTATAAGTAAAATGATACCAAACAATATATATTTTGCTTAACAAATCTAGAAGTTACGAACATATTCATACTAGAAGTAACGAATATTTTCATATTTACTATCATAATACAGAAGAAATTTGTATAGTGTGTCTCTGAACCATTTTGACGATCTGTACCATATGTTTAGTAGGTGAAAATTAACAACGGATACATTTAATCATAAGGTAAAGTGTTGCATAATAGTTGTGAGAAACCCTTGTATACCCGTCCAGTATGAAGAATACGGTTAGAAGGATAAAACGTATTATTGAAAATCGTGATTGTAACTCCCTAAAGAACTACCATACCTTCAATTTTATACCAAAACCAATTTGTTGGACGATCGGGTGAGGAGTAACGATTTCCGAAGTTTATTGCTCTTATGGGACAAAATAGCGAGATTGTGCCCGGGCGAAAACAAGTTTGAAACTCTGTTGTATTAATAAACCGTTTCTGACCAATCTGACTTTTTACTATCCCCATTCAGTAAACTATTTCTTGTCATAATCATTTCGTGTTTGGACTCATTTTTCATGGAATTAAACAACAAATTTAGTGACACAAAGCTTTTTACTGTATATCTAACTTGAAATGTATTGCGATTTTGAGGTATCATACAACAGGTGTTATATTTCTAGGTAGTGAAGGGGATCGGGGCTTTCAGGAAATTAGGACGGTGGTGAGTGTGCGTGCGTGAGTCGGGTCCCTCGCAGGTAGAGCCGAGCTCCAGCTGCACTCCCTTAACAATCAGACTATACGTTGAGGGTTGAGGACAACTGATAATCTCGTTTCCCGAAGGGAGAACTGAAGAGAGAAATGGTTCAGGAGAACGATTCATATGGTGAAAATTATATACATTGAAAAGAACCTGAGACATAATGTATCCCAATAAATAATTACCCTCCCTGCTGAGGTGTCTACCGTCTCTTTCAAGGTGATACCAACTTAAACAATTATTTATCTCAATATACTGCAGTCCAAAATTAAAACACATTAATTCTATTTGTTCGTTCAGTTGGTATAGAGACTTTCTTCTACATCTCTCCTCAATAGAATGCTATTCAAAAATACTTTAGAATTAGGAAATTTGGTTTTCGTCATGTACAATAGGTCCGCCAAAGAATCTAGAACAGCCCGTTTGCCTCCTGGTCCACCATTATACCGTAAAGGTACATCATTTGTTCCGATATTAAAATAAATCATTTCAGGTTGTTTGTTTACATAGGATAAAGGTTTATGCTTGATTGAACCAATCTTGGCACCAGGATTCATATCAAGTACAGCACCATAGTCAGAACATTGTTTGCCCGAGTATCGGAGCAAAGAATCACCAATAATCAAGCATTTTGTTAAAGGAGGCTCCTTATAGTGATTGAAGGGCAGCGTATTATGCAACACCTGGTCACGGTGTTCATCTTTCTTATCAACTAGTAGTTAGGGCGGCCACCTTGGCCCCAACATGGAGTCTTATGGAGAATAGATTAACATGTACTCTTATGGAGAATAGATTAACATGGACTCTTATGGGGGAATAGAATAACATGTACTCTTATGGAGGATAGAATTGGGGTATAATTACTACCCTCTGCAGCTCTTCTGCTACCCTCTTTGGCAACTATCTATTTCTTGCATCCCTTTATGGTTAATTATTTAACCCTCGTTTCCTTCTCTTGTTAATCATCTAGCCTTCTGTGGTAATTATTTGACCTACATGTCCTTCTACATATTTAACCCTCGTGTCCTTCTGTTGTTAATCATCTAGCCTTCTGTGGTAATTATTTATCCCTCGTGTCCTTCTGTTGTAAACCATCTAGCCTTCTATGGTAATTATTTGACCTACGCTTACTTCTACATATTTGACTCTCGTGCCCTTCTATACATCTAACCTCTACATCCTTCATTCCCTTCTGTGTATCTAATCTCACTTCCTTCTGCGTATCTAACCACAACATTCGCAACAAGTCTCTGTCAGCAAACTCGTTGTAGCTAGTTAAAATACAGCTCTGTAATTGGTTATAATAAAAATGCATTCTATTGGTTGTAATTAGCGTTCTGTGCCCTGATTGGTCGATACTTTTAGCGCTCTTTATTCTCAAGCGTTAACTTCACTCTATCCCTTGCATTTGCGCTGGTCAGAGGTCCTTGCGATACTCCGTTCATTGATTTTGCACCTGGCAAATATAATTATTACATTTGATTATAATGATTTTAGTTTTCTTGTATTGTAGTAATTTCAATTCGCATGTATTGTAGTAATCTTGCGTGTTTAGTGACTTGGCTAGAGTAGTGTTGTATTTAATTGTTTTACCTAGCTAGACCCGACTAACATATCCTTGCACCATTAATCTCACTTTCTAGTCTTGTTCCTTAATACAGTTTTGGTTAGAACAGTTCTCAGTTAGAGTATTGTTTGCTACATCTATTACTTTAACTTTCATCATAACTTGTAGCTCTGCTTTGACTTGTGTAGTTTGGGTGTTAGTGTTTTTTGACTTGTGTAGTTATACATACGTACAGTGCTCTCCTACATACTATATACCTCTAAACATAGACTCTACTACCTCATTCTGCTTCAGTCGTCACACTGATCAGACGTGTTTTATGCTGCTTCTGAGTAATTGTTAAGTGTTCTCTTGCACAAATTATTATTATTGTCTTGTTGATTCTGTGCTATTAATTCAGTTATATCAGCGAGCTTGACACTGGCTGGTGTATTTGATCTTTTTAAGCGTTAGAGTGTTGTGTATTACAGTACAGATTGTTTTCTCAGTTTTCAGTATTTCATTCTCTGTTAAAGGATGGAAGTTTCTAAAAAGAGCTCTCAAAACCCAGTAAATGTAATTGGTACCTCTGAAACCTATGTTAAACACTTCAGGTTGTACGGGACTAATACTGTTTTCAAATTCACTAAACCGCCAAGAGGTATCTCTGAGTTTGATTGGATTCGTAAAGGTTTTAATCAAGTTGTTGAAAAGGCTAAAGCCAACGCTGTACCCACTGATTATCTTGGGTTTAAAATGCAATCGATAAGTTTAAAAAGTGCTGAACCGGGGTACGTAGCTTTGAGACCTGTCTCTGAAGTTAGCGGTGATGTTCTCTGGGATATTTTTGAAGGCATAATTCAAAGTAACTCTGAATCTTTAACCTCTAGCGACACTTTTAGAATTGACGTTACGAGGGTAAATGTCCCCGTAGGTAAAGGGAGAGTACATCCAGAGATGTACAACACGTTTGACGAGGAATGTAAAGCCAGGAAGGGTATTGTAGTAATTAATAATAAAGACAATTTATGTCTGGCTAGAGCATTGGTAGTAGGCAAAGCACTTGCTAAACATGATCCTCAGTATAAAGCAATACGTCAGGACAAGGGTAAAAGACAAACATTCAGAGCTAATAAACTCATAGCAAAAGCCCGTTTAGAAATGCCGGAGGAAGGTGCCGGCATCCCCGAGCTTGAAAAATTCCAGTCACATCTTAAGAAATACAGAATAACAGTATACAGTTACGATAGAAAAGGTCGGGATATTTACTTTGAGGGAGGTAATGAAGACGCTAAATTTAAAATTAACTTGCTCTTTCACAACGGGCATTATAATGTAATTACAAACTTAACTGCTGCTTTCGTATGTCATTATTTCTGTGAAGCCTGTCATATTCCGTACAATAACAAGGGTGAGCATCGATGCTCTAACATCTGCCCGTCCTGCCATTCTATCTCTCCGCCCTGTAAACTTGAACACGGAGGCATCACATGCCGTCTTTGCAACCGCTTCTTCAAAAATGAGCGGTGTTTAATAGCCCATCAAGGGCAAGTTTGTAAAACTATAAAGTTCTGCCGCGACTGTAACAAAATGATTTATCCAAAAAAACGTAAGACAGCTCACGTATGCGGAGAAGTTTATTGTGAACCATTATAAACACACTTCCACTCAATCCTAGAGATTCCTTTTTTGGAGGCAGGACAGGCAATACTAAAACATATCATAAATGTGAAGAGGGAGAAACGATACAGTATGTTGATGTTTGCTCCCTTTATCCGTTTGTAAATAAATATTGTAAGTATCCCGTTGGACACCCTATCATTTACGTTGGAAATGAGTGCCGAGAGAGAGGTCTTGAAGTAGAGGGATTGTTGAAATGTAAGATTCTACTTCCTTACAACTTGTATCACCCCGTACTCCCCGCTAAAATGAATAATAAATTAATGTTTGTGTTGTGTAGAACTTGCGGGGAAACTTTAAACCAAGGGGAATGTTTTCATGAGAGTGAGGAAAGAGCGTTAGTTGGGACCTGGACTATGGATGAAATTAGGAAAGCTGTAGAAAAGGGCTATGTAATTTTGGACATGTATGAACTGTGGGAGTACGAGGTAGCCACATATGAAAATAGAGGTTTGTTTACAGATTTCATTAACAAATTCTTGAAAGTAAAGCAGGAAGCCTCAGGCTATCCCGCTTGGTGTATGACAGAGGAGGATAAAGAAAAGTATGTTTCTGATTTCTTTAAGCGTGAGGGTATTCAAATGGAGAAAGATAAAATTTGTAAAAACGGGGGACTTAGATCAGTAGCCAAATTAATGTTAAATTCATTCTGGGGCAAGTTTGGTCAGCGAGAAAACATGACAAAAACTTCAATCGTCAGAGACTCTAAAGAATTATTCAAGTTGGTAACTCAACCAGAAGTAAATGTAAAGTATGCTGAAGTAATAAACCAAGAAGTTTTGCTAGTTAACTGGCAGAATGTTGATGAAGCTAGTGAGGCTCTAAAAACTGTAAATGTTGTAATTGCAGCCTACACTACAGCTCACGCGAGACTTAAAGTTTATGAACATCTAGATTCTCTTGGAGGGCAGGTCTTGTATTATGATACAGATTCGTGTATTTATTTATACCGTGGTGGGTTGTATAAGGTTCCTACGGGAGATTACCTCGGGGAAATGACAGATGAATTGGCAGATGAGTACGGGTCCGGCTCTTATATTGTAGAGTTTGTTTCTGGGGGACCAAAGACTTACGCTTACCTTGTTTGGTCAACCAAAAAACAAAAGTTAGAATCAGTTTGTAAAATCAAGGGCCTAACATTAAACATGAAAACCTCCGAAACGCTAAACTTTGAAGCTCTAAAAAAGATGGTACTAAACGAAGCTGCTGAAATACTAGAAATTGAAGAGAATAGAATCAGGAGAACAAAGACACGAGAAGTCGTTACAGTAAGTGAGATTAAAAAGTTTAGAATTACAGGACCCAAGAGAAAATTTAATGATGATCACGACACGTTGCCTTTCGGCTTTAAAAACAAAAACTAATGGAACCATCACATGGGTACTAAGCGTATATACCTCTAAACATCACATCTATTAACTCATTCTGTTCTGAGACGTGGTCCTGATCGGTTGTGTTTGTGCTGTTACACTCAGTTGTATATTGTTTTGTTATATTCTTGTAGAATGTCTGCTGAACATAATACATCCGCTAACCAACAGGTTTTTCTTCAGCTTATACACAAAAAGAGGTTAAATGAAAATGTAAAATTTAATATTACACGCTCAGAGTTTAAGTTCTTACTTACAGGTTCAATAAATGCACGGGAATGGCCTTTGGTGTTTTCGGAGTATATAGTAGATAAAATAACGGAGAACTCCTCATCAAACACCTACATCGGAGTATCAATAAAGCACACAGGTGCATCAGGAGACATACCTTACATGCCATTAGCTAATCTAACACCGACAGTTTTTGATGATCACTTTGAAGAAATGTTTTGTAACGTTGAGAAACTATCTGGGGTTTTAAATCTTGAAGTATCACTTGTCTATATTCCTAGTTGCTACTGTCGATAAAGACGACACTTTTCCCTACGGAGCAGTGTTACTTTTGTACATACTTCTTGTGACTAGTACAGTTACATCATTCTACTCTGAGTCACGGTACTGATCAGACGTGCTTCTGCGCTGTTTTTGTCTGTAAAAACGTAATTGTGACATGGCTGCTAAATACTATACATTTAATAACAAACCGGTATTGGTTCTGTTTGATAATGAAGGAAAGCCATGGTTTAAAGCTAAAGATGTAGCGTCTGCTCTTAAGCATGTTAATTGCTGTAGTGCAATTCAGAAACATGTAGATGACAATGATAAATTAACAATTGGAAGTTTTTCTGAGGCCCAAAAACAGGGTGTTGGACCGATTGAGAAAATAACTGTTTTCATAAACGAAGCTGGATTATGTTCTTTAATGTTAAAGTCGACTACTCCCGAAGCAAGACTGTTAGTAAGAAGTCTGTTGCCGGAGACGTTTTACCTTACCTACACAAATATGAAAGATGAAATTTCACTTTAAATGTTAGTTTTAAAATCACAAGTTCCCACTGTATGAGTGTATGTGAGTGAATGAAGGTCACTGGCGTGGGTGACGAAAAACCCCGTAATCCTGAAAGGGAGCCTAGTAGATTGAGGAGTCTGGCCAACTCCCAGACTGCTCTTTTGAACGGGTATGTGTGAATGTGTGATGAAGGATCTAGTAGATTGAGGCGTCTGGCTAACACCCAGACTACTCCTTCGAACGAGCCGGTGTGAATGTGTGATGAAGGATCTAGTAGATTGAGGCGCCTGGCCAACACCCAGGCTACTCCTTTGAACGAGCCGGTGTGAATGAAGGATTTTGAACATTGAGAAGCCTTGCTAACGCACAGGCTACTCCTTGGAACAATCCGGTGGGACTTGTAAAAAAAAAGTAAATAAATATAAAGCAAATAAAAAAAAACTCTATCCTTTCGTTTGCTAAAAGGGAGAGGACTTTTATTTTGTACTGGGCGTCAACAGGTAATCTGGATTGGCTCACGCACGAAATAAAGGTTGAACCTGGGTGCTCACGCACGAATGGTCTCAAACCCCATTCAAGCAAACATACACTTACCGAGGGTTTATCACAGAATACCCGGAGATTTACATGGTAGCTGTGGAGACTCAATGGATCGAGGTTGGAAGCACCGACCGCAGGAGAACATCTGACTTGGAAACATTTGACCGGAGATAGATAGATATTTGTCCCCGGTGGACAGTTTTCAGCGGACTTGGAGGTATTTTATAGCTTAAGGTTTCCATCAAAGAAAAACATACCCCAGTAATCAGTTTTAGCGGACTCGGTATTGTTTGACCGAGAAATTTAAAATGTTTGGGCAAAGTTAAATGTAGCCCCCGGTAAACAGTTTTAGCGGACTCGGTATTGTTTGGCCGAGAAATTTAAAAGGTTTGGGCAAAGTTAAATGCAGCCCCGGTAAAGTATTTTCAGTAAATTGTGACAGAATTGACGATACGTTAGACCGTCAGAGTACCTTACGGTCCCCGGCAGACAGTTTTAACGAACTTGAACATATTCAACCGAGAAAATACACAATCAACCTGCAGAACTACCCGGACTCAGACAAAAATAACCAACTCAGAGTGAAATACTGTATAATTTCTGTCCTTCTAAAGAATGCATTTAATATTTGTTGCCTTGTAATATGTACTCTTGCCCGTGGTGTATCATTTGTGGTCAACTCCCCCAACGTTGGTGTTGGTTACAATGTTTGACTATTCAATTCAGTAAAATGATATATTGATTATGCTTTCTGGTATATCGTAACAGAGTTTTTAAAGCAACTAACTACAACAAAAAGACAACTCTGTATTTGTTTTAATTTTACAAAATACCCTACTGTCACCTTTCTCTTTTGCATTAATTTAAATTCATAAACTGTGGACCCTCAAGGTCCAACACTTAGAATCATTGTAGGACAGGTCTACCCCACTTCGGGGTAGACCTACTTCCAGTGTAATGTTATGAAAGGGAGGCGTCTCGCCTCTCTTGGGTGTCGGTATAGGTTTTCTTGTCTACTAGTGTGTACAAGTCTTTTCTAGTTACTGTAACAGAGGTTTCTAAACAGTTAAATGCAAAGAATGCTGCCAAAAGTAATCAAAATTGAAACAAACCTACTAAAATAAGCATAAAGTTCAAAATTTTCCTTGACTTTACAGACCCTAGCCATACTAAACAGCTAAAACACTCCAAGTGTTGTTCGTTCATGCAGCTGAATACCAACCAGAAACTTGACATTTTAATTCAGAACCTTATTATACACCACCTGACATTTTAATGTAGGCCCAAAAATAAAAAACACAGAACCCACTATGTCTTTCTTTCATTGGCGGCAACATTTGATTAGTAAACTCAGTAAAACTATATATTGATTCTGTTTGCCGGAATATTGTAACAGTGTTTTCAAGCAACGAACTACAAAAAAACACACATATGAACTCTAAAGTGTTTAATCTCTGTATTTGTTTAACTTTACAAAATACCATACCACCACCAGCCTATTCTGCATTAGTTTAAATTAAAAAACTGTGGACCCTCAAGGTCCAACACTTAGAATCTTTATCTGGTGTAATGTTATGAGCGTCTCGCCTCTCTTGGGTGTCGGTATAGCTTCTCTGTTAGTGTTTACAAGTATCTTCTAGCTACTGTGTCTAGAGATTTCTAAACAGTTCAATGCATACAACAAATAAGTCCTGCTATCATAAAGTTCAAAATTTGCCTTAATGTATTACTTTACAGACCCTAACCATACTAAACAGCTAAAAAACTCCAAGTGTTGTTCTTTCATACAACTGAACACAAAGCAAAAATTTGACATTTTAATTCAGAACCTACACAATAGCAAAAATTATCTACTCATGATGTTAAAACCTCAGTTGTAACGTACTAATAATCTAATAAAAGCAGAAACATACCCCGAAATAAAAACTAAAGATCAGATTGAGCTTGATGAACCCAACGGCTATAATACTAAACTACAACAACACCTAAACAACGGCTAAAAATCAACACACCTGAACAATAATTACTTTAATTGTAAAAGCTACAACT
This sequence comes from Allygus modestus, assembly GCA_963675035.1. Classification (NCBI taxonomy): domain Eukaryota; kingdom Metazoa; phylum Arthropoda; class Insecta; order Hemiptera; family Cicadellidae; genus Allygus; species Allygus modestus. The sequence continues at coordinate 41,295,381 of OY776113.1, read as the reverse complement.
CTGTAAATATACTCTCTAAAGGGGGGTCTATCGATAAACCCCCCTTGATCTTCAGTACTTTCAACACCTTCATTGGTTAAATTCTCGTTGAATAATCAGTCAAAGTATCATTTATTTTGTGTGACTTGTGTTTTCACTAGTTTGTCACTTATCTCTAGTTTTCTTGTATGTGAGTGTTTGTTTCAACCACATGTATTTGACAACTGTAACTAAACTAAAGAGACTTCTCAATTCTTAGGTTAACAAGGCAATCCGTACCTATGTTAGAGAAAAACACCGCAAAACAACACCGGAAGTACAGGGGCGCGATTCACGCCCCTTGCACTTTCATTCCCAAACAATCTTTCTTAACGAGCCCGGTCTTTATTCGCTAATTTTAACACAGAGCTAGTTTTCTTGTATTTGAGTTAGTTTCAATCACATGTATTTAATAACTGTAGCTAAACTAAAGATATTGCTAAAATCTTGGGGTTACACTAACCCACGAAAAGCAATCAGAGATCATGTTAGAGAAGGGAGGAACGTTTCGTTCCTACCTTTGAATTATCAATCTCATACGATATACTTCAATGAGCCAGGTATTTATTCACTTAATTTAACATTAAAAACAGAAGTTAAAACTTACAACTCCCAACACCCATATGCTAGCCTCTACAGACTCAGGACTTATACCCAGTTAATGATCCAATAAAAAGACAGAGTCTGATGAACCCAACAGCTTCTAAACAAGAGCTAAAAAGTCAACACACCTGAACAATAATTAGCTTGATTGTAACCGCTCCAACTCTGTAAAAATATCCAGAGAGCCATTTTAGCGAAGATCCAGTACTTTCAACATTGATAGTGGTTTATATTCTCGTTTAAGAATCAGTCAAAGTATCATTAATTTTGTATTGGTTTGTAACCAGTTTTCCTGTATGTGAGTTAGTTTCAATCACAAGTATTTGACAATGCAATTAAGGGTAAAGGTGTAGATCAGGAAGATAAGTGTAAGGCTATAAATACACTCTCTGAAGGGGGGGCAGTTGACTGCCCCCCCCTTTAACTTTCAAGATCAGTCTACCTTCATCAATGAATCTGGATTGTACTCTTTTAATTTAACATAACAAATAGAAGCTAAAACTTGCAAATATTCAGGAAAGCTAGTAAAACAGAGCTACTCATCTCTAGTTTTCTTGTATGTGTGTTTGTTTAAAATGTTCAACCACGGCAATGGCATGATTTAAGAGTATCTGAGGTCTTGGACTATGTAGAGAAAACAATACCGGGAGTTCGGGGGAGCGAAACTCTCCCACCTATCTTATAATGAACAAACCAAATATGATATACTCACTTAATTCAACATAAAAAATAGAAGAAAACAACCTGGAGACTAAAAATTTAACTCAGAAGTAAACACTTTCAAACACACTGAAAAACTAGTAAGACAGAGCTTGTAGTCTGTCCAGTTTGTAATGTTTCTTCTTTACAGAGTTAGCGTGGGTTAATAAGTATCAAATTTCATTTCAATCGCCCCAAAAACTCTCAAGATATTTAATTTTAAAGTATAGCTCCTTCAATTGTCTTGATACTTTCCCGCCGTACAGAGTTTAAGTATTTTTTAAATTGTAGAGGATGTCAACAAGTACCTATGTACCAAGTTTCAATTATATCGGCAAAGCCGTTCTTAAGATATTGATTTTCAAAATATAGTTCCTTCAATTGTTTTGATACTACATGCAGTACAGAGTTTAGGTTTTAATGAGATGTAGCGGAGGTAAAAGGGTACCTGTATGCCAAGTTTCATTAAAATCGGCCAAGCCATTCTCAAGATATATAATTTTGAAAATTTGCCCCTTCATTTTTCGAGATGCAACCCGCAACATTTTAGTTAAGATTTTTCATGTAGGTAGATACCCCTCTGAAGTGCCTACACTACGTGGTAGGCAGTTTTCTGTGGTCAAAATGACCCTAGGACCCACCGTTTTTGAGATATTAACAATTTTAAGATAATCAGACTCAATAAAGAGAAGAAGAAGAAGAAGAAAGAGAGAAGCAGCGGCGCGGAGTGGTGAAGGTGAGAGGGGAAGGTGAGGGGAGTAACATAACATGCAGAATAATACACAAGAGAGAGAAAAAGAAGAAAATCAGAAGACACAAGAGAGAAGAAGAAGAAGAAATAAATCACTGGATGGGTGAGGGGGAGAGGGGAGGGGAAGGTGAGGGTGAGAAGAAGAACACGCAAGTGGTAACAGAAGTGAGCAGTAGGAGACCCGGTCGTTTGACTCTAACATGGAGTTATATGGAGCACAGCTGATGTGGTGGCTTCACTCAGAGGGTCAACCACGTGACCGAAAAAAAGGGGCCATGACCTAAAAAATTACCAGTGGTACCAACTTAGTTGCTAACTTAGAACAAAAATTCCCATGGCCAACCAGAGAAAAAAATAGTTAAATTATGTCACGCTAACGTGACCGAGCCCATGTATATATAATAGGCAAAGGGTCAGTGTTGCCAACCCAACACTTCACGACAAAATTTAAGATCGTGGACAAAGGGTCAGTGTTGCCAACCCAACACTTCCCGAAAAGGCCATGGACACTTACATTACATGGACACTTTACATTTACATCAAAAATTATTCCCATGTTAGCACCCACTCCTGGCGCTCCTACTGCTCACTTCTGTTACCACTTGCGTGTTCTTCTTCTCACCCTCACCTTCCCCTCCCCTCTCCCCCTCACACATCCAGTGATTTATTTCTCTTCTTCTTCTCTCTTGTGTCTTCTGATTTTCTTCTTTTTCTCTCTCTTATGTATTATTCTGCATGTTATGTTACTCCCCTCACCTTCCCCTCTCACCTTCCCCTCTCACCTTCACCACTCCGCGCCACTGCTTCTCTCTTTCTTCTTCTTCTTCTCTTTATTGAGTCTGATTATCTTAAAATTGTTAATATCTCAAAAACGGTGGGTCCTAGGGTCATTTTGACCCCAGAAAACTGACTACCACGTAGTGTAGGCACTTCAGAGGGGTAGCTACCTATATGAAAAATCTTAACTAAAATGTTGCGGGTTGCATCTCGAAAAATGAAGGGGCAAATTTTCAAAATTATATATCTTGAGAACAACTTGGCCGATTTTAATGAAACTTGGCATACAGGTACCTTTTTACCTCCGCTACATCTCATTAAAACCTAAACTCTGTACTGCATGTAGTATCAAAACAATTGAAGGAACTATATTTTGAAAATCAATATCTTAAGAACGGCTTTGCCGATATAATTGAAACTTGGTACATAGGTACTTGTTGACATCCTCTACAATTTAAAAAATACTTAAACTCTGTACGGCGGGAAAGTATCAAGACAATTGAAGGAGCTATACTTTAAAATTAAATATCTTGAGAGTTTTTGGGGCGATTGAAATGCAATTTGATACTTATTAACCCACGCTAACTCTGTAAAGAAGAAACATTACAAACTGGACAGACTACAAGCTCTGTCTTACTAGTTTTTCAGGGTGTTTGAAAGTTTTTACTTCTGAGTTAAATTTTTAGTCTCCAGGTTGTTTTCTTCTATTTTTTATGTTGAATTAAGTGAGTATATCATATTTGGTTTGTTCATTATAAGATAGGTGGGAGAGTTTCGCTCCCCCGAACTCCCGTTATTGTTTTCTCTACATAGTCCAAGACCTCAGATACTCTTAAATCATGCCATTGCCGTGGTTGAACATTTTAAACAAACACACATACAAGAAAACTAGAGATGAGTAGCTCTGTTTTACTAGCTTTCCTGAATATTTGCAAGTTTTAGCTTCTATTTGTTATGTTAAATTAAAAGAGTACAATCCAGATTCATTGATGAAGGTAGACCGATCTTGAAAGTTAAAGGGGGGCAGTCAACTGCCCTCCCCCCTTCAGAGAGTGTTTTTATAGCCTTACACTTATCTTCCTGATCTACACCTTTACCCTTAATTGCATTGTCAAATACTTGTGATTGAAACTAACTCACATACAGGAAAACTGGTTAAAAACCAATACAAAATTAATGATACTTTGGCTGATTCTTAAACGAGAATATAAACCACTATCAATGTTGAAAGTACTGGAACTTCGCTAAAATGGCTCCCTGGATATTTTTACAGAGTTGGAGCGGTTACAATCAAGCTAATTTTTGTTCAGGTGTGTTGACTTTTTAGCTTTTGTTTAGAAGCTGTTGGGTTCATCAGACTCTGTCTTTTTATTGGATCATTAACTGGGGATAAGTCCTGAGTCTGTAGAGGCTAGCATATGGGTGTTGGGAGTTGTAAGTTTTAACTTCTGTTTTTAATGTTAAATTAAGTGAATAAATACCTGGCTCATTGAAGTATATCGTATGAGATTGATAATTCAAAGGTAGGAACGAAACGTTCCTCCCTTCTCTAACATGATCTCTGATTGCTTTTCGTGGGTTAGTGTAACCCCAAGATTTTAGCAATATCTTTAGTTTAGCTACAGTTATTAAATACATGTGATTGAAACTAACTCAAATACAAGAAAACTAGCTCTGTGTTAAAATTAGCGAATAAAGACCGGGCTCGTTAAGAAAGATTGTTTGGGAATGAAAGTGCAAGGGGCGTGAATCGCGCCCCTGTACTTCCGGTGTTGTTTTGCGGTGTTTTTCTCTAACATAGGTACGGATTGCCTTGTTAACCTAAGAATTGAGCAGTCTCTTTAGTTTAGTTACAGTTGTCAAATACATGTGGTTGAAACAAACACTCACATACAAGAAAACTAGAGATAAGTGACAAACTAGTGAAAACACAAGTCACACAAAATAAATGATACTTTGACTGATTATTCAACGAGAATTTAACCAATGAAGGTGTTGAAAGTACTGAAGATCAAGGGGGGTTTATCGATAGACCCCCCTTTAGAGAGTATATTTACAGAGTTGTAGCTTTTACAATTAAAGTAATTATTGTTCAGGTGTGTTGATTTTTAGCCGTTGTTCAGGTGTTGTTGTAGTTTAGTATTATAGCCGTTGGGTTCATCAAGCTCAATCTGATCTTTAGTTTTTATTTCGGGGTATGTTTCTGCTTTTATTAGATTATTAGTACGTTACAACTGAGGTTTTAACATCATGAGTAGATAATTTTTGCTATTGTGTAGGTTCTGAATTAAAATGTCAAATTTTTGCTTTGTGTTCAGTTGTATGAAAGAACAACACTTGGAGTTTTTTAGCTGTTTAGTATGGTTAGGGTCTGTAAAGTAATACATTAAGGCAAATTTTGAACTTTATGGTAGCAGGACTAATTTGTTGTATGCATTGAACTGTTTAGAAATCTCTAGACACAGTAGCTAGAAGATACTTGTAAACACTAACAGAGAAGCTATACCGACACCCAAGAGAGGCGAGACGCTCATAACATTACACCAGATAAAGATTCTAAGTGTTGGACCTTGAGGGTCCACAGTTTTTTAATTTAAACTAATGCAGAATAGGCTGGTGGTGGTATGGTATTTTGTAAAGTTAAACAAATACAGAGATAAAACACTTTAGAGTTCATATGTGTGTTTTTTGTAGTTAGTTGCTTGAAAACACTGTTACAATATTCCGGCAAACAGAATCAATATATAGTTTTACTGAGTTTACTAATCAAATGTTGCAATTCTACATTAAAATGTCAGGTGGTGTATAATAAGGTTCTGAATTAAAATGTCAAGTTTCTGGTTGGTATTCAGCTGCATGAACGAACAACACTTGGAGTTTTTTAGCTGTTTAGTATGGCTAGGGTCTGTAAAGTCAAGGAAAATTTTGAACTTTATGCTTATTTTAGTAGGTTTGTTTCAATTTTGAATACTTTTGGCAGCATTCTTTGCATTTAACTGTTTAGAAACCTCTGTTACAGTAACTAGAAAAGACTTGTACACACTAGTAGACAAGAAAAGCTATACCGACACCCAAGAGAGGCGAGACGCCTCCCTTTCATAACATTACACTGGAAGTAGGTCTACCGCGAAGTGGGGTAGACCTGTCCTACAATGATTCTAAGTGTTGGACCTTGAGGGTCCACAGTTTATGAATTTAAATTAATGCAAAAGAGAAAGGTGACAGTAGGGTATTTTGTAAAATTAAAACAAATACAGAGTTGTCTTTTTGTTGTAGTTAGTTGCTTTAAAAACTCTGTTACGATATACCAGCAAGCATAATCAATATATCATTTTACTGAATTGAATAGTCAAACATTGTAACCAACACCAACATTGGGGGAGTTGACCACAAATGATACACCACGGGCAAGAGTACATATTACAAGGCAACAAATATTAAATGCATTCTTTAGAAGGACAGAAATTATACAGTATTTCACTCTGAGTTGGTTATTTTTGTCTGAGTCCGGGTAGTTCTGCAGGTTGATTGTGTATTTTCTCGGTTGAATATGTTCAAGTTCGTTAAAACTGTCTGCCGGGGACCGTAAGGTACTCTGACGGTCTAACGTATCGTCAATTCTGTCACAATTTACTGAAAATACTCTACCGGGGCTGCATTTAACTTTGCCCAAACCTTTTAAATTTCTCGGCCAAACAATACCGAGTCCGCTAAAACTGTTTACCGGGGGCTACATTTAACTTTGCCCAAACATTTTAAATTTCTCGGTCAAACAATACCGAGTCCGCTAAAACTGATTACTGGGGTATGTTTTTCTTTGATGGAAACCTTAAGCTATAAAATACCTCCAAGTCCGCTGAAAACTGTCCACCGGGGACAAATATCTATCTATCTCCGGTCAAATGTTTCCAAGTCAGATGTTCTCCTGCGGTCGGTGCTTCCAACCTCGATCCATTGAGTCTCCACAGCTACCATGTAAATCTCCGGGTATTCTGTGATAAACCCTCGGTAAGTGTATGTTTGCTTGAATGGGGTTTGAGACCATTCGTGCGTGAGCACCCAGGTTCAACCTTTATTTCGTGCGTGAGCCAATCCAGATTACCTGGTTGACGCCCAGTACAAAATAAAAGTCCTCTCCCTTTTAGCAAACGAAAGGATAGAATTTTTTTTTATTTGCTTTATATTTATTTACTTTTTTTTACAAGTCCCACCGGATTGTTCCAAGGAGTAGCCTGTGCGTTAGCAAGGCTTCTCAATGTTCAAAATCCTTCATTCACACCGGCTCGTTCAAAGGAGTAGCCTGGGTGTTGGCCAGGCGCCTCAATTTACTAGATCCTTCATCAAACATTCACACCGGCTCGTTCGAAGGAGTAGTCTGGGTGTTAGCCAGACGCCTCAATCTACTAGATCCTTCATCACACATTCACACATACCCGTTCAAAAGAGCAGTCTGGGAGTTGGCCAGACTCCTCAATCTACTAGGCTCCCTTTCAGGTTTACGGGGTTTTTCGTCACCCACGCCAGTGACCTTCATTCACTCACATACACTCATACAGTGGGAACCTGTGATTTTAAAACTAACATTTAAAGTGAAATTTCATCTTTCATATTTGTGTAGGTAAGGTAAAACTTCTCCGGCAACAGACTTCTTACTAACAGTCTTGCTTCGGGAGTAGTCGACTTTAACATTAAAGAACATAATCCGGCTTCGTTTATGAAAACAGTTGTTTTCTCAATCGGTCCAACACCCTGTTTTTGGGCCTCAGAAAAACTTCCAATTGTTAATTTATCATTGTCATCTACATGTTTCTGAATTGCACTACAGCAATTAACATGCTTAAGAGCAGACGCTACATCTTTAGCTTTAAACCATGGCTTTCCTTCATTATCAAACAGAACCAATACCGGTTTGTTATTAAATGTATAGTATTTAGCAGCCATGTCACAGTTACGTTTTTACAGACAAAAACAGCGCAGAAGCACGTCTGATCAGTACCGTGACTCAGAGTAGAATGATGTAACTGTACTAGTCACAAGAAGTATGTACAAAAGTAACACTGCTCCGTAGGGAAAAGTGTCGTCTTTATCGACAGTAGCAACTAGGAATATAGACAAGTGATACTTCAAGATTTAAAACCCCAGATAGTTTCTCAACGTTACAAAACATTTCTTCAAAGTGATCATCAAAAACTGTCGGTATTAGATTAGCTAATGGCATGTAAGGTATGTCTCCTGATGCACCTGTGTGCTTTATTGATACTCCGATGTAGGTGTTTGATGAGGAGTTCTCCGTTATTTTATCTACTATATACTCCGAAAACACCAAAGGCCATTCCCGTGCATTTATTGAACCTGTAAGTAAGAACTTAAACTCTGAGCGTGTAATATTAAATTTTACATTTTCATTTAACCTCTTTTTGTGTATAAGCTGAAGAAAAACCTGTTGGTTAGCGGATGTATTATGTTCAGCAGACATTCTACAAGAATATAACAAAACAATATACAACTGAGTGTAACAGCACAAACACAACCGATCAGGACCACGTCTCAGAACAGAATGAGTTAATAGATGTGATGTTTAGAGGTATATACGCTTAGTACCCATGTGATGGTTCCATTAGTTTTTGTTTTTTAAAGCCGAAAGGCAACGTGTCGTGATCATCATTAAATTTTCTCTTGGGTCCTGTAATTCTAAACTTTTTAATCTCACTTACTGTAACGACTTCTCGTGTCTTTGTTCTCCTGATTCTATTCTCTTCAATTTCTAGTATTTCAGCAGCTTCGTTTAGTACCATCTTTTTTAGAGCTTCAAAGTTTAGCGTTTCGGAGGTTTTCATGTTTAATGTTAGGCCCTTGATTTTACAAACTGATTCTAACTTTTGTTTTTTGGTTGACCAGACAAGGTAAGCGTAAGTCTTTGGTCCCCCAGAAACAAACTCTACAATATAAGAGCCGGGCCCGTACTCATCTGCCAATTCATCTGTCATTTCCCCGAGGTAATCTCCCGTAGGAACCTTATACAACCCACCACGGTATAAATAAATACACGAATCTGTATCATAATACAAGACCTGCCCTCCAAGAGAATCTAGATGTTCATAAAGTTTAAGTCTCGCGTGAGCTGTAGTGTAGGCTGCAATTACAATATTTACAGTTTTTAGAGCCTCACTAGCTTCATCAACATTCTGCCAGTTAACTAGCAAAACTTCTTGGTTTATTACTTCAGCATACTTTACATTTACTTCTGGTTGAGTTACCAACTTGAATAATTCTTTAGAGTCTCTGACGATTGAAGTTTTTGTCATGTTTTCTCGCTGACCAAACTTGCCCCAGAATGAATTTAACATTAATTTGGCTACTGATCTAAGTCCCCCGTTTTTACAAATTTTATCTTTCTCCATTTGAATACCCTCACGCTTAAAGAAATCAGAAACATACTTTTCTTTATCCTCCTCTGTCATACACCAAGCGGGATAGCCTGAGGCTTCCTGCTTTACTTTCAAGAATTTGTTAATGAAATCTGTAAACAAACCTCTATTTTCATATGTGGCTACCTCGTACTCCCACAGTTCATACATGTCCAAAATTACATAGCCCTTTTCTACAGCTTTCCTAATTTCATCCATAGTCCAGGTCCCAACTAACGCTCTTTCCTCACTCTCATGAAAACATTCCCCTTGGTTTAAAGTTTCCCCGCAAGTTCTACACAACACAAACATTAATTTATTATTCATTTTAGCGGGGAGTACGGGGTGATACAAGTTGTAAGGAAGTAGAATCTTACATTTCAACAATCCCTCTACTTCAAGACCTCTCTCTCGGCACTCATTTCCAACGTAAATGATAGGGTGTCCAACGGGATACTTACAATATTTATTTACAAACGGATAAAGGGAGCAAACATCAACATACTGTATCGTTTCTCCCTCTTCACATTTATGATATGTTTTAGTATTGCCTGTCCTGCCTCCAAAAAAGGAATCTCTAGGATTGAGTGGAAGTGTGTTTATAATGGACAGTTGGTTCAAGTGATTTAGTTTATTATCTTTCTTCAATTTATTAAATTTACATTCCCACATTTCTACAACCTCATAGTTGTTCATTTTGGAAATTCTGGACTTGGTTCTCTCGTAACGGAGATGCAAACTGTCTGAAGGATCCTCCGACAGAGGTTCTTCTCTGTTATAAGGAAAACATTTCGGGCACCCGTGCCAGTAACACCCGTGAAACTCGTAAATTCTCTCACCGTCAAACCCATCTACTTTCATTCCATTAATTTTAACTTCTTTACCCCGGCCCGCGTGTTGAATCCTCAACCCTCGTTTCTCCTCTTCCCATGTTAACCATTGTAAAGCAACGGCTGACTGATTGTCAGTCAGTCTGTACCCGTTTTTAGGAATCAAACCTATTGTGTTTGGTTTTAGAAAGTTACGCCGAAAAGCTAAGTTACATGCACTGGCGATTGTTATAGCTTCGAGGAATGGGTCTACGTTACATTGTTCAAGAAGCAAGGCTCTAAATTTTATACACGCCTGAGCTAAAATCTCCACGTCAGAGATACAATACTCCAAGATTTCCTTTTTGAAATCAAACACGTAGTAACTCGCCACTTGCTCGTATAAAATAACCAGTTGAGGCCCGTCAGTTTTCAATCGCAGTTGTGATTCGACTAGATTTAGTTTGGGTTACCTAGTTTGTGAAGTTAACTGTTCCCTTACAAAAGTGTTGAGGTGTTTGTGTGTTAGTGTTATTGAACGCAGAGTTTCCTATGTTTTGGACATATTACACGTTATTTTTGTATGTATGAATTACATGGTTACTTTTTTATGTCCTTTCTCACAACATAAAGACTTTTGGATTTTAGCGAATTTCCCCTATAGGGAAGAAGCTATTACCGTCGTCGGCATGGTAATACATAGGCCCGGGACCATGATAACTTTTCGTTTTGAGGTCCCCAGATGCCAAAAACACCATTCGTTCAAAACTGCGTTTATATAAATATATGTGTATGTGTGTGTGTGTGTGTGTGTGTGTGTGTGTGTGTGTGTGTGTCCGTGAGCACGATAACTCTCGTAAAAATAATCCGATTTTCACGAAATTTGGTGTAAACATGTAAAGTAGCATTTATGACTTTAAGTTCGAAAACCAGACAGATCGACCTGTCCTAAAGAGTATTTTGGCGGGGTTTTGTACCCCAAAAATAGGTTTTTTGAGTTTTTACATATAATTTTTGAAAAATTCAAACTTAAATATTTTCCATTGGAATCAGCTTAAAAAACCCACAATTTGGTGTTTTGATCATTGCTCTACGTCAAATGGTTACAGAGATATTTAAAGTGCTAAACACAGTACGTTGTCCAATGTTATTCTTATGGAGAATAAGAAAAATTGTATATCTCGCTTATTTATCAACTTATCCTAAGGAAATCTGGTATATTGCTTCATATCGTTGTGGTCTATTGATATTTGCACTAAAAAAACATTTTTTTGCCGATAGTTCCCGTAGCAGTAAACCGGCGTACTCATCCGCCATGTTATTCTTATGGAGAATAATTAAAATGTTACAAATCGTTTATTTATGAATGTATATTGATGAAACTTGGTATGTGGCTTTATGTGGTATTAAGATACATATATATGCATTGGAAATTCGCTGAGTACGCAGGTTTGCTGCTACGGGGTATTTTATTTTTTTAGAATATTTCAGTAAACTACTGATATGTACTTTTCTGTATTTAACGTAAACCAGATTCTTATTAAAGTTCGAAATAAATTTGACCAAAACAATTTTAAAATAAGCCTTCTTTCTTATTTAAATCCTAAGGACTCTACGATAAATACTTAATACAGTTTCGGAACTAAAAATGACTACTTTTATGTCATATTTAACAGTCAGGAGAGGTGTAAAATAACTTTGTTTTGGTGTTTTGTTTCATTTCACCACTTAAAATTAGTTCACTTTCAAACAAAAACCACACAACTGATTGGATTGATCATGTTGTTACAAAAATAATGTACATTTAATTTTAATAATACTAACATCCTTATCTGTTTGCTATTTTAGTTCACTAAAAGAAATGTATAAACCACAAAAACCATTATTGAAATCAGTATTTTTATAAAAATGTTGTGTTATTTTTATCATACCATTTAAAAACAATAAGCCTAAATCAAAATTAGTTACTGCCATTAACAATTATTACAAGAAATTATCGAAAAATATAGAAAGTCCCAAGGAAAAACAGTTTTATCTAATTGTATACTATTCAACTGGAGCAATTTTGACTATTATTTATAGGAAACTAATTGTTTAAAGATTAACACAACTTCTGTTATCAAAACTCTTAACTGTGTTAGTGAACTTATATTAGTTATTTTTCATGTTAGGGATATTTTAAGTGAGACATGATTTTGAATAATCGTTAAGTGACCGAACAATTAACATTGGTCTTCAAGAGCAAAAAGTACAAACTAACAATTATTATTACTGTATTCCCCTGATGGTAGTGGGTTTTAATCATTCCGTTTCTGAGCTTAATTATTTTTAATTACCTAGTATCTATCTAATTACTTTCCTTGCATATATTATTTTTCTCAGGTTTATTGCTTGCTTGACTTCCAGCCTTAGGTGTAAACCCTTGCTACTGTACTTTAAATTGTATAGTACAACTTTTATTTTTTATTTACATTTTAATGTAACACAGCAAACACTGTACACGTAGTAGCAAGGATCACTAAAAGTCAAGATGCACCATGCAAGGGGGGAAGTAATGATAAGTCTACAGTATCAGGGCTTGTTGGGAAATTAAAGTATTATCACAACCAATCAGTGATCAGTGCACTTTTAATTCTTGCTTTGGTGTAAGAGGGGGAAAGGAAACTATCCTTCATTTGTTGGGGTGGTTGAATACTAGAAGAAAAATAAATTAAGGGTATATTGTACAGGTAATAACGAAAAAGGGTAACGGGTAAACATTAAACTATGCATATAGGACTTTGAAGGAAAATAAAGGTATTTTTATAACCCATAAGTGTAATTTTAATTACTGCTTATGTGGAAGAAGGGGAAAACACTAAAACAATCCTGGATTTGCTGATTGAATTCTAGTCAAATAAATACCCCCGTCGCAGCAAACCTGCGTACTCAGCGAATTTCCAATGCATAATATATGTCTTAATACCATATAAAGCCACATACCAAGTTTCATAAAAATTTATTCACATATAAGCGATATATACAATTTTAATTATTCGCCATAAGAATAACATTGGTGATGAGTACGTAGGTTTGCTGAAACAAGGAACACGAACAATTGTTTTTTATGCAAATATAAATAGAATTTAACTAGGTGAAGCCACATACCAAGTTTCATCAATATTCAATCATAAATAAGCACTATACAACATTTTAATAATTATCCATAAGAATAACATGGGAGCTGAGTAAGCAGGTTTGCTGCAACAAGGAACAAACAAAATGGGTTTTTATGCAAATATAAATATAACTCAACAAGTTGTAGCCACATACCAAGTTTTATTAATTTATTTTCATAATTAAGGTAGTCATTACATTTTACTTATTCTCCATAAGAATTACATGGGGGCTGAGTACGCAGGTTCGCTGCTACGGGGATAATCAACAAAAAATCAATTTGTTGTGCAAATATCAATATACCAGTACTACGTGAAGCCATATACCAAGTTTCATCAACATACATTAATAAATAATCGAGATATCAAATTTTATTTATTCTCCATAAGGATAACATTGGAAAACGTACTGTGTTTAGCACTTTGAATATCTCAGCAACGGTTGGGCGTAGAATCACAATTTAAACACCAAAATGATTGTTTTGTGGAACTGAACAGATTGGTAAAAGCAAATGTGATGTTTACATTAAAATAAACTGAGGAAAAGCCAAAAACCATTTTCCCATAAGATTAACATGGGAGATTTTATGAGTAGGTTTTTTGGATTTTTTCCGCAACCACTTAACCTAGGTTAATAATTCAAAATACTATATTTTTTTAAGCTCTATAACATGGTCAGAACCAAAATTAAGTTGTTTAAAAATTTTAGGGTGAAAAATGCAAAAAACTGATTTTTGAAAAATTTAAAACCCCCATAAACCCCCCTTTCCATGGTCCGATTTTTCTGGTTTTCGAACTTAAAGTCATGAATGTCATTTTTACACATTTGAGCCAAATTTCATCGAAATCGGACCTTTTTTACTTAGATATATATTGTTATATTGTTAGATATATATTTTACTTAGATATATATATATATACATATATATAAATTTGAACGAATAGTGTTTCTGTCATCTGGGGACCTCAAAACAAAAAATTATTATGGTCTCGGGCTTAAGTCTTACCATGAGACCTACGGTTATAGCTTCTTCCCTATAGGGGAAATTCGCTAAAAATTCGGGTATATTATACAGATTTAGTGTATTATTTGCTGACCATTACCAATTAAAATGTAGAACAAGAATACGTAATTACAAAACTTGTTCCAAGTAATATTATACAATAAACGTACTTTCACTGTGTTGCCCTGTGTAAATGCAGGGGAAATGCAATACATTTCACAACGAACTCACTTAAAATACCAATCATTGTGCAGACAATACATGAGATTCTTAAAAAATACAGGGAATAGAGGGTTGAATACAGTCAATAGGAGGGGAAATTCAGTAGAAAAGAGAGTAAATGCAGTGAATATAGAGGTAAATGCAGTGATAACGAGGGGTGAATACAATGAATGTAGGGGTAAGTGCAGTAAATAACAAGAGTAAATGCAAAATGTAAGGTAGGGAATGCAGAGTCAAATCCCTGCAACTAAGAGAGCAAACCCATGCTAGGCAGGATTTGCCACTAGCTGTTATGACGTCAGAGCCCGTGACGTCACTAGTAGCTAGCAGACTTAGTCCTGCTTTTACGTGAGGCGGCCTCAATGCTCCGGCATTGAGCCGTCCTGACAGCATTGAGTAACCCGCAAACACTTATTTACGTGAGCCACTCACGTATGTAAGGACTACATTTTCAGTGAGTTTTCGGCTGGCTTTGGTTTCACAAGTTGCCAACTATTATCGGAGCCGCTTCACTTTACTAGTTTTATAGGCTTTAACTTGCAGTTAACAATGTTATTGTCTGATGGATGGTAGGTAGTTCGTAACTGAGAATGATCAGGGGATTGGTAGGTTGGTGGTATTGAGGACAGGCAAAATAAGAACAGGCTGAATGACATCGTTGATGCGACCATAATACCAGTCAGAGAATGACTCTTTACATCCAGGAATACAATAATAATTAACTACAAACTTTGCATTGACAATCACATTCAGTCCACATTCAAAGTCTGCTATCACATTCAGTTGATTTCTAGCAAACTAGATTCAGGAATATGCAGATTCTTTACAATGTTAAAAACTGATCGTTTATTTACACCAGAAACGGAGTCAAAGTGATAAGCAATATTAGTACTTCGGTCAATGAATAAAAGGGACCAATGAGAACCAGAATCGGCCCTTTCAGTTTCGTGACTATTATTTACAAAAAGGAAAATACAATTAGAACAATTATAAGAAGAGTTTAACAATGTATCGTTTTTAGGCTCAGCAGATCCTATTTTCAATAAGTGAGTTACGGCTGGGTCAAAGAAAATAATTCCCTTTTCTGTTCTTACACTTTCAGCCATTGATGAAATATAAGCTGCTATATTATGTTCCTCTACCCACTTATTCGAACTTGTTGGCTTTATGCTATCAGTAGTAATGTTATTATTACTTGTTATATCTAGTTTATAATTAAGTTTATGTACAGCCGAAGACTGACTGTCATTCAACTCGTTGCATGTTTTAAGCTGGTCGCCAACACTACGGATATTGTCTGTCGAAGTATGATTCCCGACGATCATCGATGAAATCTGCAGCTCTCGTTGCCGTAGTGTCTTGCAAGTATTGGAGCCGCTGCTTGAGATCAATAATCTCACCATCAGTCTCATCCAGAATTTTGAAAGAGCGTTTCTTCTCTGTTCCTTTTCAATTTCGAGTTTAGAACATAATATTTGAAGTTTATTTTTCGACTGTTCGATGTCTTTGACACAATATTTATTGAAATGATTTTGCTTATCTATTTTCTCCAAAAGACTGGTAATATGCAAACTTAGCTTGGTAAATTCAGTTTCAGGGTAGGCCCCTAGTTAAAAGTAAGTGCGTTCAGTTCTGTAGTTAAAGAAATCAAACTAGTCTGGAAGTCGTCTTCGGCCTCATTTAGAAACAAGAACTCCTCGTTATTAGTCATTTTGTTTAGTGACTGAAGTGTATATACGCCTTCAAAGCAAGTAGTTGACACACACAGGACTTTAGTGTACTGCAAAAGGGATTAAGTAAAAAGAAGGCGTACGAAGCAGCCGCAATATTAGTTCTGACTTTAATGGATCGATGGAAGAGCTGGAATCTAGCAGAGAAGCTTTGACTTAGTATGTTGTAGATTGTCAAAACAATAATAGTTGTAGTTTTGACACCCAAAAGCTTTGAAGAGTTCCGGGTGGGATTCGAACCTGCGCTACTGCGGCAGGGCCACTGCAGGTTATAAGCCAGATAATTATAATATAATTTATTATATTATAATATATAAAAAGACCACGCGGCCACCACGACCTTGAGTGACACGCGGTCCAAGATCAGTCAAATGTCTTGTAAAATTAAACTAAAACAAGCATCTTGTATACTTCATTCGATTGAATTTTCGCCTTCTTCGGCTTGGCTTGAGTCTGTACTTTGTCTTTCCTGTGTAACTGTATTTCACCAAAATTCTTCCCACTCATTTTGTTAATTTCTGCAATACCTGTTTATATGCCTGATAACAGTTTACCGACTCGTCGGATACATACCCAGATAACAATGATACACGTTCACCCGTTACTTTGTTAAACGGGTTATGTTGTAGGATCCAAGAAGAGAACTTTTGTAAATCACATTGGGCTCTCTTCTTTCTTGAATCCCTAATTTCTACATGTTGTTCACTAAATGTTATTGAACTTCCCATCAGAAAGTCTTCCAAAGCTTCATAAATCTTCAAGAAATAAGAGAGACCATTGATCCACTTTGACAGTGTACTTTCCGTGATGCCTCTTCCGTGAGTTAAACCCCCAACAGATTTCATCGGTCGCATCAGACAATGCTCAATGCACATATCAGTCCTTGTGCCCGACCAGAATTTACCGCTTCGTCTTACTGTAAAGATCCATTTCTTTGTAAAAAGCTCAAATTCCCTCTCTGTCAGTTTCAAGTGGATTTCCAGCATTTGTTGGACGTATAAATGGGCCGATTTTGCACTAATGAATCTCAACACAGCATTTGAACACTACATGAGCTCAACGAAAGCACAGAACAACAACTGATCTATTGTATTTTAGTTCCCACATCAAACAATTGCAGTACCAGCTTGCATTAACACTGCTTGGTTATCGATGTCATCGGCTCTATAGAGATTCCCATATGCAATTAACACGTAAGCTACTCCCTTGATTATGAAATTGCATTCTACCTAATGTATAGGCACCCCGCGGCGAGCAGCGCGTAGTTTAAGGTATTTTATTTAAGTTCTTTTAAAGATAAAATACCCCCGTAGCAGCAAACCTGCGTACTCAGCGAATTTCCAATAGATATATAAATGTCTTAATACTACATAAAGCCACTTACTAAGTTTTATAAAAATATATTCACAAATAAGCGATATATACTATTTTAATTATTCTCCATAAGAATAACATTGGGGCTGAGTACGCAGGTTTGCTGCAACAAGGAACACAAAAAATGGGTTTTTATGCTTATATCAATATAACTCAACTAGGTGAAGTCATATACCAGATTTGATTAATTTATGTTCAAAATTAAGGGAGACATGGCATTTAATTATTATCCATAAGAATAACATGGGGCTGAGTACGCAGGTTTGCTGCTATGGGTGCCTTTGGCAAAAAATAATTTTTTTAAGCAAATATCAATATACCACAACCAGATGAAGCCATATACCAAGTTTCGTCAGTATACGTTCATAAATAAGCGAGATATAAAATTGTTATTTTCCTCCATAAGAATAACATTAGACAACGTACTGTGTTTAGCACTTTCAATATCTCGGTAACCAATTGACGTAGAGAAATGATGAAAATACCAAATTGCGTGTTTTTTAAAGCTGAATCCAATGATAAAACTAAACATAGATTTTTTCAAAAATTACATGTAAAAAATTCAAAAAACCCATTTTTGGGGTACAAAACCCCCCCAAAATACCCCTTCGGATAGAGCGATCTGGCTGATTTCCGAACTTAGAGTCATAAATGTTGCTTTACACGTTTATACCAAATTTCATCAAAATCGGATCATTTTTACGAGAGTTATCGTGCTCACGGACACACACACACATATATATATATATATATTAGTTGTAAGCATAATTTTAAAAAACAGAGTACCCTTTTTGGTTTTAACATAATATGTTTTATTAGACGACTAGTTTCAAACCTTTAGGTCATAGTCATGTCTTACATTATTTTTGTAACCTCACACAGTTCAAATTGTTCAAATTATTAAATGGTAAACAAATTAAGAATCATATGTTAAAATTAAACTTAGAATATGGGGGATTTTCTTGAATATCATATTTTGTTATTGTCTTGAGGTATATAATGAGAGTCATAAATAGAGTCATAAATGTTGCTTTACACGTTTATACCAAATTTCATCAAAATCGGATCATTTTTACGAGAGTTATCGTGCTCACGGACACACACACACACACATATATATATATATATATATATATATATATATATATATATATATATATATATACAGTTTAGAACGAATGGTGTTTTTGGGGTCTGGGGACCTCAAAATGAAAAGTTATCATGGTCCCAGGCCTAGGTCTTACCATGCCGACTACAGTAATAGCTTCTTCCCTATAGGGGAAATTCGCTAATACAATTGCATGTTTGTAAAGCTAAACAGTTGCTCTACAACGTTTGTTCGGAGTTATTTTACAAAATATCTCAAACCAAAAAGTTATTAAATGATATCCTGAATAAACTTACTTTTTAACCCGAAATACCTGTCTATTTCTTAAAAAATCAGCAAAACCGTAAGATATAATAAAAAGTGTTAGGGTACTTCCCTTTTGTAAATGTCTAGCATATTACGTGTTGTTATTACTTACGGGATGAAATAAAAAACGTCTTACTACACTTAAGAATATATTTACACTTATACTGATTCACATACAGACGGTAAACATATATAAAAGACGGTACAAGGCTATAGATTTTGACCAGTCACACCGGTCAGGCCAATGAGAGAGCTGACAGAATCAAAATGGCGTCCCTGCTTATATCCTATTGGTTACCGGAAGTTCCGGATACAGGTTCCTAAATGTACCACCAGAGTCGAAGTTAACGTGTTCATTCCTCAATTTATCTCTCTCTTTACACTTTTCTTTAAATATAAACAGTTCCTCCCATGCATTCATTTCATTTCCTTTTACTTGTCAAGTTTTTAGTATTGAACTAAAATAATTACAAACTGTATATTACTGTGTTCGCTTATTTGTTCCGATGTCAAATATATAATCCATAAGAGCATTACGTTAGTTGGGCGATGTGTACAAGCAAATTATTTGAATGCATGTCGAGCTTGCAATGCTGTTGTAATGGGAGCGATCGGCCGCTAGGTTCCAATGACGTCACAGCCGTCCTGCCGCCGCCGCGCCGCCTGCGCGTGATCCTAAACGTCTTATAGTATCCGTGGCGCACACTACAGCGCGCCGCCTCCAGCAGAACAATTCTTCTCGACTTCTCCCGAGAGTTCTGGCAACGGAATTATTTCGCGGTGGACACGGCTGCGCGGCACGGCGCGCTCAAGTGTGCGTACTCACATTGTTTCACATGCAAACTATTCAGTCGGAATTATTTCACGGCGGTTCGGTTCGGCGCGGGGCGGCGCGGCGCGTCTGTGTGTAATGTGCGATAAACTATAACAACTATAGAGGCGATTGCTCGAGCCAACGGATTGAACCCGACAATAATAGACGAAATTGGAGCAAAAATCCAAAGGAAAATAAAGAACCAAGAAAAACTGCATAGAATAACAACGTTAGACGGAAGAAAATAAACATCAAGTAATTTTGCAATGTTCAGCTTCACAGGAAATAAGATACATAAGGTCGCAAATCGATTCAAGAAATATGGAGTTAATATAGCCTACAGAACGCAAAACACCATGAACAAAATATTAGATCCCAATATAGAAGATTGTAACAAATTCGACATGCCCGGTGTTTACAAAATTAATTGTAACAACTGTGATCACTTTTATATTGGCCAAACTGTTAATTTTCTTAAAATATTTAAGAACCATGTATCAGCTTGGAAAAACAGGAAACCAGAAATATCAAACGTAGCGAAACATCTTTTAGAAAATGACCACACCATAGGGAAAATAGAAGGAAACCTCAGCGTCCTCAAGAATTTTAAAAAAGGAAATGAAATGAATGCATGGGAGGAACTGTTTATATTTAAAGAAAAGTGTAAAGAGAGAGATAAATTGAGGAATGAACACGTTAACTTCGACTCTGGTGGTACATTTAGGAACCTGTATCCGGAACTTCCGGTAACCAATAGGATATAAGCAGGGACGCCATTTTGATTCTGTCAGCTCTCTCATTGGCCTGACCGGTGTGACTGGTCAAAATCGATAGCCTTGTACCGTCTTTTATATATGTTTACCGTCTGTATGTGAATCAGTATAAGTGTAAATATATTCTTAAGTGTAGTAAGACGTTTTTTATTTCATCCCGTAAGTAATAACAACACGTAATATGCTAGACATTTACAAAAGGGAAGTACCCTAACACTTTTTATTATATCTTACGGTTTTGCTGATTTTTTAAGAAATAGACAGGTATTTCGGGTTAAAAAGTAAGTTTATTCAGGATATCATTTAATAACTTTTTGGTTTGAGATATTTTGTAAAATAACTCCGAACAAACGTTGTAGAGCAACTGTTTAGCTTTACAAACATGCAATTGTATTAGCGAATTTCCCCTATAGGGAAGAAGCTATTACTGTAGTCGGCATGGTAAGACCTAGGCCTGGGACCATGATAACTTTTCATTTTGAGGTCCCCAGACCCCAAAAACACCATTCGTTCTAAACTGTATATATATATATATATATATATATATATATATATATATATATATATGTGTGTGTGTGTGTGTCCGTGAGCACGATAACTCTCGTAAAAATGATCCGATTTTGATGAAATTTGGTATAAACGTGTAAAGCAACATTTATGACTCTATTTATGACTCTCATTATATACCTCAAGACAATAACAAAATATGATATTCAAGAAAATCCCCCATATTCTAAGTTTAATTTTAACATATGATTCTTAATTTGTTTACCATTTAATAATTTGAACAATTTGAACTGTGTGAGGTTACAAAAATAATGTAAGACATGACTATGACCTAAAGGTTTGAAACTAGTCGTCTAATAAAACATATTATGTTAAAACCAAAAAGGGTACTCTGTTTTTTAAAATTATGCTTACAACTAATATATATATATATATATATGTGTGTGTGTGTCCGTGAGCACGATAACTCTCGTAAAAATGATCCGATTTTGATGAAATTTGGTATAAACGTGTAAAGCAACATTTATGACTCTAAGTTCGGAAATCAGCCAGATCGCTCTATCCGAAGGGGTATTTTGGGGGGGTTTTGTACCCCAAAAATGGGTTTTTTGAATTTTTTACATGTAATTTTTGAAAAAATCTATGTTTAGTTTTATCATTGGATTCAGCTTTAAAAAACACGCAATTTGGTATTTTCATCATTTCTCTACGTCAATTGGTTACCGAGATATTGAAAGTGCTAAACACAGTACGTTGTCTAATGTTATTCTTATGGAGGAAAATAACAATTTTATATCTCGCTTATTTATGAACGTATACTGACGAAACTTGGTATATGGCTTCATCTGGTTGTGGTATATTGATATTTGCTTAAAAAAATTATTTTTTGCCAAAGGCACCCATAGCAGCAAACCTGCGTACTCAGCCCCATGTTATTCTTATGGATAATAATTAAATGCCATGTCTCCCTTAATTTTGAACATAAATTAATCAAATCTGGTATATGACTTCACCTAGTTGAGTTATATTGATATAAGCATAAAAACCCATTTTTTGTGTTCCTTGTTGCAGCAAACCTGCGTACTCAGCCCCAATGTTATTCTTATGGAGAATAATTAAAATAGTATATATCGCTTATTTGTGAATATATTTTTATAAAACTTAGTAAGTGGCTTTATGTAGTATTAAGACATTTATATATCTATTGGAAATTCGCTGAGTACGCAGGTTTGCTGCTACGGGGGTATTTTATCTTTAAAAGAACTTAAATAAAATACCTTAAACTACGCGCTGCTCGCCGCGGGGTGCCTATACATTAGGTAGAATGCAATTTCATAATCAAGGGAGTAGCTTACGTGTTAATTGCATATGGGAATCTCTATAGAGCCGATGACATCGATAACCAAGCAGTGTTAATGCAAGCTGGTACTGCAATTGTTTGATGTGGGAACTAAAATACAATAGATCAGTTGTTGTTCTGTGCTTTCGTTGAGCTCATGTAGTGTTCAAATGCTGTGTTGAGATTCATTAGTGCAAAATCGGCCCATTTATACGTCCAACAAATGCTGGAAATCCACTTGAAACTGACAGAGAGGGAATTTGAGCTTTTTACAAAGAAATGGATCTTTACAGTAAGACGAAGCGGTAAATTCTGGTCGGGCACAAGGACTGATATGTGCATTGAGCATTGTCTGATGCGACCGATGAAATCTGTTGGGGGTTTAACTCACGGAAGAGGCATCACGGAAAGTACACTGTCAAAGTGGATCAATGGTCTCTCTTATTTCTTGAAGATTTATGAAGCTTTGGAAGACTTTCTGATGGGAAGTTCAATAACATTTAGTGAACAACATGTAGAAATTAGGGATTCAAGAAAGAAGAGAGCCCAATGTGATTTACAAAAGTTCTCTTCTTGGATCCTACAACATAACCCGTTTAACAAAGTAACGGGTGAACGTGTATCATTGTTATCTGGGTATGTATCCGACGAGTCGGTAAACTGTTATCAGGCATATAAACAGGTATTGCAGAAATTAACAAAATGAGTGGGAAGAATTTTGGTGAAATACAGTTACACAGGAAAGACAAAGTACAGACTCAAGCCAAGCCGAAGAAGGCGAAAATTCAATCGAATGAAGTATACAAGATGCTTGTTTTAGTTTAATTTTACAAGACATTTGACTGATCTTGGACCGCGTGTCACTCAAGGTCGTGGTGGCCGCGTGGTCTTTTTATATATTATAATATAATAAATTATATTATAATTATCTGGCTTATAACCTGCAGTGGCCCTGCCGCAGTAGCGCAGGTTCGAATCCCACCCGGAACTCTTCAAAGCTTTTGGGTGTCAAAACTACAACTATTAATTCTAGAACATCGCTTACGACTAAACCATTGCTAACCTTTACTTTTTCTAAATAATTTTCTAATGGATTTGGCAACTTTTGGTACAGGCTAGGATCAAAGGGTGGATCAGTAGATGAATGGGTTTGCGTAGCAGGTATGGAGACATACGACTTACTCGGTTCACCCGCATGCTCCGGGCTTGGATGGGTTTCAGGGACCTGTACCGTCTGGCTTACGTCTTTAAATACATCAGAAAAATGTTCTTCCTCAAGATTACTCTCACTTAATTTCCTTACAGAATTTTCCACCTTATCCTTATCATAACTTAATTCCTTACATTTATCCTTTATCTCTTTAAACTTGTTTGCTAATGCTATACACTCAGTTTTCTCTGGTTCTGACATTGTAAAGTGTGATAAATTATTTAACCTCACTCTTACATGTTCAATCCTAGCATTTTGCCTAGCGATATCTATAGGTCTGCTTTCGCTTGTTACTTCTAACACCTTTTCCTCACATAGTGAAAGTTTATTTGTGATTGTGACTAACTCATCCCTAACAGATATCTTATCTACTAGATTCACACTTTTAGCAGGTACATTTTGTTGTAAACAAGTCCTTAATAATCTTCTTAAATCGGAAACTACATTTTTATCATCTGTTTTCCAATTTCTTAAATTGAGTTCATATATTAGTTCATCCTTACACAAGAGAGCAACTAAATATTTATAAATATGGTACAGGTATAAATGTTTACAATTTAGTCTTAATGTTACACTGAAGACTGATGTGCTCACATCACACTTAACCTGCGTAATCAGACTGTTGTAGTAGTTGAAGTCAAACTTTAACTACCTTCCAAACAGAATACTGAGTAAGCTTGACTATCAAACTGTTTGTATAGAGAAGTATACAGTATAATAACACACCATAGAACCTGCTGCTCGATTCTTGGCAATGTTCTACTCATTCTTTTGAATACTATAACACTCCTCAAACGTATTATGTGCATATTGTTGTCATCTCAATAGTAATTTCATTTGTATAAAAAAGTGACACATGTTCCTTTTGTTTTGTTTATGTGTATCAGCAACTGTTAAATATACATTTCAGTCGATTGCTTTACTTAAATAAAAATAATATTGAAGCTATGACGGCATGTGGGCGCCGGGCGGAGTCCTCAATCCTGAAGTCGGGTGTCAATTATCGTAGGGTGGCCATACGTCCCGTTTTGAACGGGATAGTCCCGTTATTTCAGCCTTTTGACGGTGTCTCGTCATCGGTTTCCAATAATGTCCCGTTTTCGCCAATCAATGAGATATATATATATATATATGTATATTTGACTAATAAATAGTTTATAACACGGTTTTATAAGAATTCGAATAGACTAGAGAGTCTAAGAGTTCATTTAAGTCGAATATTTACGTTATCTTTGACGTCCACGTAAAAGAATCATCGTTGAGTGTCATTTCAAGCTTAGATTCATACGTGTTAAATGCGTCGCCTGTAATTTGAATGTCCCGTATGCGCGTGCACCAGCGACGCTTCCAGCTCAGTGTCATTGACGTTACTATACGTTTCCCGCCTGTTAAGATGTTTGTATTAACTAATTTATGTTTAATAGTGGTAAAAGACAAGACCATCAAACGAATAAAATGAATTGATTTTTTTACTGTAGCCATAAAAAATGTGATATACAGTTTAGGTAACATTTTAGTTTAAACAGTCCCGTTTCTTCAGTTAAGCTAGGTTAAGTATTAAGTAAAATTAATCTGATATTAAGTTTTTTGTTCATATTAATAATAAATGTACAAATAACATGATCTCACACCTTCTGAAGCTTATATTTATAATTTATAATTTTAAATAAAATTGTCATCGTTCAATTGTTATTGATTAATGTACTTTTTAAATTTGTAATATGACTTTAGTTTAAACTCTACGAACCTAACCTCTAAAGGTATTTAATTAAAACATTTATATGACCACTTTAATCATAAAAGATTTCATAGAATCGATACCCAAACCTCTTTTAACTGACGCAAACATATAAAATTCGTTCAATAGTTCAATGAAACCTTGCCGTTGTATAAAAAAATGCTTGTGAATTAACTATTAAAAGGGGGGCTCAGTCACTTTTTTGTACCTGCTTCTCCCATAAGACCAATGTTAGCTTTCCAATCCCGTCCTTTCTCAACGGACTATCTGAAATTGTTGATTCATGGCTCATTGTGAAGAGGGAAAACTAACGATTTCAGTAGGCAGAGTTTCAATATCACAAATAGTTAACCTATAAAAAATCGTAAATACAGAATATTTTGGAATTTTATGGAACAAGTATTATTTGTGATATCAAGATCCTGCTCATGTAATCGCTATGTATTTGCTCTTTAAAATGAGCCATAAATCAACGATAACGAACAATCCGTTAACGGACGGGCTTTGAAAGTTAACATTGGCCTTGTGGAAGAAGCAGATAAAAACGCGAAATGTTTCGTTGCTGGAGTTCACCATTAAGATATAAACAAATGTTCCGAAAATTATTTTCTCCAGTCAGCTCCCAGAGGTTTAGCCGTGAGCCCCGGAGATCCGCTACCTCCTGGACCGGACAAAGGCCGGAGGACCGAGTGACAGGACGACGGGGCATTCCTGATAACAGAGCAAGTGGGGCAAGCGCGTAGTACTGTTGCGGGTCCCGCTATGCGCCGCGCGCCGCTACACTGCCGCTAGTCGCCCGCTACTCGCTACTCGCTAGTCGCTAGTCTGACCGCGCTACCCTCCACCGCCACCACCTCAGTGCCGACTGTACCGTTCTCTGTGTCGTTAGTTATCACTTAAGTGTGTGTTGTTCTGGTAAAGTATGCAGTTTATTTGTGTTTTGTACTGATCTTGAATTTGTTTGCTTGTACGGTAACTGTATATCATATTTTGAATTTTTTATTTTATTTATTTGTCATTTTTGTTATATTTATTTTGTTACATGTTTTATCTCTTAGGGTATTAATATAGTTTTCATTATTCTTCAATTTTTTTTGGTTTTTTATAAATTTGTGTTTTTTGTTTGCCCGGTCGTTGTTTTATCCTATAACAGTTTATTTTATGTTCAACATTTTCGTTTTTGACACTCAGAGCCTGCAGCTCGAATTCAAAGGTTTTATAGGTTTAGTTTCTTTGGCATTTTATATTCGATATAACTGTCGTAAGTCGTAATAACAGAACAATTAATAACAAATTTCGATAACCGTAGAATGCCCAACGTTTATATACATGAGCTTAACAATATAAACTAAATATTCAAAACCGAACCTTAATTCCTGCACACAAAACGTAAGCCACTAAGCAGATTTTATCCGCTCATTATTTGGTTAGGTTTAATATTAATTTATTTGAGAGTGAAAAAGCCACACTATTTGTAAAAGCCAATGTGAAGATCCCATGGCTCCATGGTTTCGGGGGATTCGCCAAATTACATAATTTACAAATACAAATACCGTTACAAGAAAATCAGATATAGAATTTTACTGATAATTTAAATTAACGTTTACATATTAATAAGTTTTACTGTGTGATTGGTAAATCAAACATACCATTACAGCCTAGTGATATTTTATACTGCCCTTTATATATTAATATGTTTTACTGTGTAATTTGAAATGGAAATTATATATAAGATTCAGAATTAATATAGATTTTTTTTGTATGTGTAGAGCTCGAGCCTATCAGTATTTGGTTTGAATATACTCAAAAAGCCTTTCGACAGTGGGGATTTAGTGAGGGCCTTGTGACATGTGTTTGAGACACGGGGCCTAGCTCATATCTCTGGAATTCCAATTGAGGGCTGTGCTTTCAATCTTAGGATTTCAGGATTATTTTCCTCAAATTCATGGATGCTGGTTTTGAATTCGTAATTTCCCTCCTATATTATTCAATTTAGACTGAAAGCTATATACTGTATATATATCAGCTTTATATATATATATACAGTATATATATATATATTTATACATTATACAGTACAGTTACAGTATAGTATACAGTTTATACAGTATATATATGTATATATATACATATATACATATGTATACACACAGCATATATATATATATATATATATATATATATATATATATATATATATGCAGTTTTTAAATACGTGTTGTTACAATTACATGGAAAACAACATATTACACAATTGGCAAGCCATTGCAAATTTAAATTCCTGGATTCTAGGATTGAAGTCATTATTTTGGCGTTCTCATTGGAGGCGTTACATCAGTGTTGGAGATTTTTATCCCATTTTACGGGTATTTCAACGCCCAGGAGAATAAAATGGAATTTTTGGATGATGAGGGAGATTTTGGACAGCCTTAATTTTGTCATGCCCTCAGCCATGTGCAATGTTTGCTATTTACTACAATCTTTAATACATTTCGTCAAAGATGAATGCCGACGTTCAATTTTGTAATGTTTCCAATCCGCATCAATGTTGATTGTCAGCGATATTATTAAATATAAAAATCCATGCTTATTGGGAAACATGTTTCATATAGCGGTTTGCAAAGTTTTATCTAACTATAGAACTATAATTAAAAGAATAGTATAGTTTTAACAATATGTGTATTTGGATTATTTCTGTGAGAAATTGTGTGAATAAATCTTTAGTAACAAAGTTTGATAACAAATATATATATAAACTTTCTATAAACCAATTTGCAATATAATAATTTGTTATTTCTTAACCCAAAGGATACAAGGGGATTCAAAACATAACTGCATAAAATAGCCTATGTTTATATAAAACAAAGCGGAAATAAGGGATATTTCATAGCAGATCGAGGGATAATGTGGGATTTTTTCGAATTCTGTGGAATACGCTTTTCCCGTGGTGTGGGAACAATGCTTGAGAGAGCTTCCAACATTGTTACATTCCGGTGGGAAAGGTGATGTCGAACTCTTCATTAGTATGCTACATGTAGCATGACACCACCCATCACGGGACGATCCGACACCAACAAATTACACTGGATTTAATCAATCATAACCAAATAAATAAATCTTAACTTAAGTCTTAAAAACTATAAAATATATTTAACTTATACAGTACTGATATACAATACGATAAATAGAAATACAATTTAGAACAAAGCAATTATTTCCTTTTTTATAGGGGCAACTCCCCCCACCCTTCACTGGACTGAGTTCGCAGGAGTATACTTCCACCTGAAAGGTCTTTATCGTAACCAAATGAAGCCATAACCAGTTTCAACAAAATGTATACAAAGAAAAACGTAATATATATTACAACCAACTAATGTCAAATAAAAGTTCAAAAAGTAAAAATCTATAATATACACAGCCGCATGTGTAACTCACTCACTCACTCACTCACTCACTCACTGAGGTATACGAATTCTAGACGAGCTAGAAACCTGAAAATTTGCATGCAGGTAGCTTATAGCTTTTAATCCGCAGTAAAATTGCCAAAACTGACAATTTTTTATTTTAACCCCCCTAAAAAAATATTTAAAACTCCCCAAAAAAGGCTTATTTTAAAATTACAGTTTTTGAGTTCTAGCGGCCGAACGGATTGACCTATCGAAAAACGGACACCTTTACGACCTATGGATTTTGCAAGATATACAACTTTGTTCCTAAGACTTTTTGTCGTATCCCCCTTACGACAAAAACCCTTAGGTACCCTTAGGTAGCGCTAGATTTTTCAAATTTCAGGCAATTTCGACAGTTATTTTCGTGGTTTTTAATTTCCTATCACTTTAATTTAGTATTTAAAGGCTTGACATTTGGCACTCAATATGTTTACACATTACCCTTCACGAAAAAGTCGATAAACTAACTTGTTGTAATAATTAAACACCTCAAACAAATTAAAAACCCTAATTGTTCCATTAATGGCAAACTGCATTATCGACTTACTTAGGTAATTCTAGATAAGCTAGAAACGTGGAATTAGGCCTTCATGTAGCTTGTCCATTGAAACCCCCAGGAAAATTGCATAAGGTATAATTTTTAATCAGAACCATGTACAAAAATTCAAAAATGGAGGAAATTTTGAATAGCCTATGTATAAAATAGTGTCTTTTTATTTTAGCTCTAGCGGACGAACGGATGGTCCTATCGATAAACGGAATACCTCCACTTGCCAAGGATTTTACACGATCTAAAACTTTGACTCTATGACTTTTTGTCTCCTTCACCAATGACTACATAAACTACAATTGTAGTTTATGTAGTCATTGCCTTCACCCTTAGATAGCGCTAGATTTTTCTAATTTCAACATTTTTCGAGGTTTTGTGGTGTTTTTGCATTTTTTATCACGTGAACAGATTTGATAATTTAAACCCATCGATCTAGGGGCGAAGCCTCCCACAGGGGTCTAGGGATCTAGGGGTTGGGGAAGTGAGCCGGTAGGGGAGGTCTAGGAAAGGAGAGGGTTGCAGATTATTTGTTTGGGCATATGAGATATATGCATGTACCTTGAACACTCAAATCTCCTTAAACACTCCCAAACTCTACTATTTCAACTGTTAACCCCCTCATATTTAAATAACTGCTGACTTGTCTATTTTTTGTATAAGTATTAGTATAATGTCGGTTCTGGGTCACTTAATATGACACCTTAACTTGAGCTAGGTACCCGGGTCACCCACGGGTACTACCCACCCGACAGCGACCTGGGGGCGAAGCCCCCCACAGGGGTTTGTGGGCGGAGCCCCCAGCGAGCGAAGCGAGTCGCAGTAGTCAAGGCAACGGACTTGGAACCATCGCAGCCCTGTCGAGGGTTCGAATCCCATCCCGGCAAGCTTGTACTGTAGCGGCAATCCCCTCTCTCTGCTTGATAGGTTCCACACACATGCCCGAGGCCGATGTGGAAGAACAAAGCATAGGCCGCTAACCACTTTTTAATAAAAAAAAAACGCCATACTATTATAAAGGTGAAGTGTCTGTCTGACGTCATGGATGTGCGTTTCAAAGCAAGAACTCCTGAACCAAGAGAGCTTATACTTTGAAAGTACATTTATATCATACGAGTCTGCAGTACCTTCCGCCATCATGGATTTCAGCCCCATAAGAACAATGTTAAATTCAAACACTCACTGTCCCTTTATTTTTCGTTAAAGGCGTGGTAGTACGCGGCATAGCGGCTAGGCGGCGCGCGCGGCGCCACTGTGTCGATCAGTGGTCTACGTTTCTTGAAACATGTATATTTTTAAACACGTTTTTCCAATACCGTAAGATGTATGATTTTAAAACTTGAATATGTTACTCATATTGGTATTCCGCAAAACACTGTTAGTTAAAACTTTGAATAATTGTTTATTTTACAACTCAAAGCTTGATTTGTTATTGGTATTTTGTTATTTATCATTAAAGCAAGTAAGACAAACATCATTCAAATACTACGGTGTGGTAGTCAATGTTATTCTCTTTCAAATTACACCAAGTTTGAATTTTTTTAAGAATAGAAGCCCGCGAGTTTTGAATTAAAAATTGTTTAATTCATAAAGAAGCCGGTCCTTTAGCATATACAACTATCCGCTGCCCTGAAGACGCTCCAGTCACGAAACTGTTCGCGTTTCTACCTCCTTCCCCGATAAGGCCATTGTTCACTCAGCCCGTCCCTCCTCAATTGATTATCCGATATTTTTGATTTTTGGTTCATTTTAAGGCCTAAAAATGCCTAACAATTTCAATGAGCAAACCGTCGATATCTTAAATAATAATCGCTTAACTAAATTCCAAAACATCCTACATTTATGATTTTTATGTGTGAACTATTTATGATATCGAAATTCTGCTCTCTGAAATCGCTAGGTGTTTATCTTTAAAATAAATCATAAATCATTGATTTCTGATAATCCGTTGAAGAGGGACGGGCTTTAAAAGTTAAGTCTTATGGGAGAACGGGAGAAGCAGGTTGTCGCAGCCAGTGGAGCCCCCTCTTAGGCTCCGCCCGACGGGTCTTCAAAGTTCCAATGGTATTTTTTATGGACTTTTACATTTATTTGATCAGATGAATACAAAATAACCAATTACTCAAATGGGTTCATTGTTCGAAATAGTTTAGAAGGATAATCGCAGAAGCAACACACAAAAGTTAATAAATGAACTGTGAAAAAGCTCGATCGATATTCTTTATAAGAAACACGTTAAGTCGACGAGTGGGTTTTTGGCATCTTAAGAATCCAAAACTTTTGTCATGGTCTCTGGGTTAGATTTCAGCATGCCACCGTGGTAGTAGCTGCATGGTGAATTCGTTTATGGATAACACTATAATTATTGACAAATTGAATGCTTCAATGATATACATAGTTTATCGATAATACACATGCATTTCAAGTGTTAAGAGTTGTATTATTCAGGTACAGTTAGTATAATAAGAAGCCACTTTATACAAAGACATAAATAATGTTATTTTTTCAATATACAGAGTCACGCAAAAGCTGGTCTGTTGATACATATTCGTATTTCACTCCTAAATTAAACATAAAATATAAAATAAGTTATTTTTATTCTTCCCCGTTTCGCGTCAGCCTGTACATGTTTATTATAAACGCTAGTATAGACAGAATAGTTTCCTTGATTTGTATGGTGTAGTTTTGTTACAAATATTTCCGCAACCCGTTTTCAAATATTAACTGTTTGAACCCAAGACATTTCCAAAACTAAAAAGGACGCGACCTATTATTGTAGCAGCTCCCTTATATACCCTATAAAAAAGTCCGATTATCGAAAGAAAGTAACTGGCGGAGCGGCCGCGCAGCGACCAAACATTATATTTCATAACCTCGTGGAAACGTAAAACACTTTATAGTTATTTTTAAAAGAACACAAATTACAATTAAACTTGTCTCAATTCGAGGTTTTTTTTAACTTAACTATCAATATAAACTTATTGAAATAAGATACAAAATATTTTTAAAATGTGCTTTAAACGTGTTTAACTGATACTTTAAATAAGTTTGTTGGAAATTTCCAACCATGTGTTTTACGTTTCCACGAGATTATGAAGTAGAATGTTTGGTCGCCGCGCGGCCGCTCAGCCAGTCACTTTCTTTCGATAATCGTACTATAGTAGTTTTATACCCAGCAAACACTTCCCGACGTCGAATTCGGAAATTGGTTCCCAAAATTAAAATAAGCGTAATATACTCGACTCAGAAATTTGTAATCAATAGTACTGCTAGAGGAATGATTATCACATATTATATATTAAGGGGATCATGGTAAAGTTCACGTATTCCAAAATAATTATAGAATTGAACAATTGTATTGTTTTTTGTGAGGTGAGTATAGATGAGAAACATATCATAACATCGGTACAGATGCGTTATTGTAGATGAAAAACGACTGTATGCAGTACTGGTAAATGCACTTGGTAAACGCTTGCTGCTAGCGCTACAAACGGTTCTCTGGGATACTACGTCCGACACCTTAACCAAAACTACAATACCGACGCCTGACGTGTGAAATCATGATGTTTCCTCCCTAAAGAAACATCACGATCATTAAAATTAAATAGAATAGCTTAGTTCCTGTAACTAAAATAATATAAACGTATATTCAAAGTACATATTAGCTACAAAAAATGAATGTCACTGGAACCACACGGAGACATGGGCAAAGAAAAGTCGTTGAGTTCCCGCAAATAATTGTTTGCAACAGTATCATAATACCCTTCTATTGGCACATCTGTGTTAAGGTCACCGGAAAACTATCTATATTGCAGATTTTCACAAAACTATTGTTTAAAGGGCTCCGCCGCCTCTTCCTTCACCTAGGAAGGGCAAGGGGCCGATAATACCCTTCACTGTTAAATAGGGTAATATCATGACCGATATATGCAACATGAACGGTCGAAAATTCCGTCTCATCTTTAGATGAATTCGAATGTGTTTGTTTAATTCAAAACACGGGTTGATAATATTTAAATACTGTAACATACCACTAATAACACACCGTTGAAATACCGAACGGTTAAAAATCAATGGGATTTTCATCTGTATTTTATTGAACCGCATGTTTCGAGCTATGAGATGAGTTTAACCTTTATAATGAGTAAAGATTATTCAAAATATAGTATCGCACTGTATTCAATTTCTATGATAATCAATGACTCCGTATTTATGTTTTTTGAATACTACTTAATGTGTACCTGTACTTATTTGTCTAAAGCTTTAATATCGTCGAAACTAGTGATTTACATCATATTTTTAGTATGCAGTATTTAAACTTTTGAGCGTATAAGTTTTTAACCATGGCAAGTGGTTTCAAATAGGTTCTGTAGTTCAAAACTTGTTTGTATTACTTCATAAATTAACAAAGGAGTAAGACTGAATAGTAAAAGCATTTTCTTCGCAGTCATTTGTACAAATTTGTTACTGGGAACTAAAATCAAGAAAAAAAATCACGTTGTTTCCGGAGTCGCGGGAAGTGACTCTGCGCACTAGGTTATAATATTGACTGGAAACTGAACCTGCCCCTGGTGTGCCTCGCCTCAGGTGTGAGCATTGCACCAAAGTGGCTTGAGCGTTGGTTTATCACCACAGCCCGACCACGATTATTGCAATTAATAACAAGAACAAAAACAATTCTTAATAAATTTAGTAACTTCATTTTTTCAGTAACATGATCTAGTTGCGAAAAAGGTACTACATTTTACTGCAGATAAATTAATAATAGTATCTATATTAGCTCAAGAAAGCACGAGAAAGACCTTCCTTCCGATGATTGCAATGGGGATCTCACGGAAATCAAATATTCATGAAATTGTAACAGGTATTTCACCACATCGACGTATTTCACTTGTTATGCGGTTACTAATAGCGAAGGATTATTTAACATAAAATACACTTTTCAAGCGATAAGTATGAAAACATTACTTTTTTAAAGCAAAGTATGCCTTAAACAATTATAAGCAACAAAATGTTGTAATGTTGTATTTGTAGAGTAATTTTCTTTCCAATTAAATTGCACAATATTCTTATTTATAAACACATACAGACTCACCGACAGAAAACCGAGCAAGATATGATACGTATGTTATATTGCATTATTGTTTTGTTTAACATGAAAAATATTATGGAAAACTCATACCACTATGTATTTTTACAGTTTTAAATCATTAAATATTTTTACATTTTATAAATAAAAGATAACATATTTAATTGCTCCAGTCTTCTGCGTCTTCCTGCTTCTCCCATAAGACCAATGCAAACTTTCAAAGACCGTCCCTTTTCAACGGATAATCCGAAATCGATGATTTATAGTTCACTTTTAAGAGCAAAAACATACCTATTGATTTCAGTGAGCAGAATTTCGATATCACAAACAATTCTTCCAATATAAAAGGTTTAAATGTTGAATATTTTGGAATGTTATTGAATGATTATTATATTATTTGTGAAATCAGATTTGTATCACTGAAACCACTAAGCATTTTTACTCTTTAAAATAAGGAAGCCATAAATCAATTGTACTATCAGATCATCCGATGAGGAGGGACGGTCTTATGTTATGTTATGGGGGACTCGGGCCGAAGCGCTAAATATTTCCTGACTGGAGCCCACCCACAAGTTACCAGTATTATTGATTAAAAAGTGTATTTAGTTTTACAAATTATAACACACATAATACACTGGATATTATTTTATTGTAAAACATTTGTATAAACAAATACCCCCGTCGCAGCAAACCTGCATACTCAGCGAATTTCCAATGAAGATATAAATGTCTTAATACTACATAAAGCCACTTACCAAGTTTCATAAAAATATATTCACAAATAAGCGATATATACAATTTTAATTATTCTCCATAAGAATAACATTGAGGCTGAGTACGCAGGTTTGCTGCAACAAGGAACACAAAAAATGGGTTTTTATGCTAATATTAATATAACTCAACTAGGTGAAGTCGTATACCAGTTTTTGTTAATTTATATTCATAATTAAGGGAGAGAGAGCATTTAATTATTCTCCATAAGAATAACATGGGGGCTGAGTACGCAGGTTTGCTGCTACGGGAGCCTTAAGCAAAAATTAGTTTTTTGAGCAAATATCAATAGACTACAACGAGATGAAGCTGTATACCAAGTTTCGTCACTATACGTTCATAAATAAGCGAGATATAAAATTTTTCTTTTCCTACATAAGAATAACATTAGACAACGTACTGTGTTTAGCACTTTCAATATCTCGGTAACTAATTGACGTAGAGGGATGATCAAAATACCAAATTGTGTGTTTTTTTAACTTGAATCCAATGGTGAAAAATAAAATTTGACTTTTCCAAAAATAATATGTAAAAAATCCAAAAAACCCATTTTTGGGGTACAAAACCCCCCCCAAAATACCCCTTCGGATAGAGCGATCTGGCTGGTTTTCGAACTTAAAGTCATAAATGTTGCTTTACACGTTTATACCAATTTTCATCAAAATCGGATCATTTTTACGAGAGTTATCGTGCTCACGGACACATATATATATATATACAGTTTCGAACGAATGGTGTTTTTGGGGTCTGGGGACCTCAAAACGAAAAGTTATCATGGTCCCGGGCCTAGGTCTTACCATGCCGACTACGGTAATAGCTTCTTCCCTATAGGGGAAATTCGCTAAAAGTATTATTAATATTTAACCCTTTGGCCTTAGCGGCGCCGCTCCTTCACAAAAAGAACGCAATCGAAAGGGAGTTTCCGGCACCGGCCGGCGAGGCGCGACGACACACGACACCACCCCATGTATTTTCCGGTGAGCACTTTTTCGCCTACAAAATTTAGAGGTTGTTTGGTCGATATCGAACAATTTTACCAACCGGTTGTTTTATCGATGGAATGTTGACTACGATGGTAGATAGATGTTTTCGAAGTTGGAAGGAAAATGGTGGTTGTTGGAATACAAAATGAGTAGCCCTAGTAGATTTTATGAAGCTGAAACGTGTTCGAAGATTTCATTATAAATTTAAAAGAACACGAAACAAATCATTAGTTTGTATTCCTTAGGCTAGGTAACGTTTCTCAAATAAATGATAAAAATCAATGAATATAATGCAACTGTTAAAATTTAAATTTATATTCAACTTTTTTAATAGGCTTTTTTAATTCGTACAGTTTTTGTTGGTGGTTAGGTTAGGTTAAGTTAGGTTTAGTAGTTACTTGCCCATGAAGATCACACATACTGTGAGTTACTTGCCCATGAAGATCACACATACTGTGAGTTACTTGCCCATGAAGATCACACATACTGTGAGTTACTTGCCCATGAAGATCACACATACTGTGAGTTACTTGCCCATGAAGATCACACATACTGTGACAAGAAAACGGTTTTCAGTGCTTTCCCTCCCAAAACATCAAATAAGTTATAAAATCAATAAATAACCGTTATAGTGGAAAATTGGTCCTTGTGCACAATAAATCATTGATTTATTGCATTATCTATTGATTCGTACAAAGGTAAGAGTTTATAGGTACTTTAAATTATGGATATGGAAAGTTAATATAACTCATAATAACTGAGCCTTTCAAGTCCTTAGCTATAATTAAGCCTATTACTTGGGCAAGGAATGGGTTTTTATTTCATACTAGTTTAATTTATGAACAATTTTTCTCTTATCACAAGTAATTTAGAGAGACCGATTAATTATCTTAACCCTACCTTGGGGTCTTTGTATTTATGATTGCAACCAATTTGTAAATTTAAAGGCATCTTATCTGTTTAAGACCTTGTATACATTACTTAATTAACTTAGCATTACAAAGTTTATTTAAATTGG
Source organism: Allygus modestus (assembly GCA_963675035.1). Lineage (NCBI taxonomy): Eukaryota > Metazoa > Arthropoda > Insecta > Hemiptera > Cicadellidae > Allygus > Allygus modestus. The sequence continues at coordinate 41,258,180 of OY776113.1, read as the reverse complement.
GTATATATTTTGCCATATTAAGTGGATGTAAGGTGTTTCAATTTCAAATTGCCCAATGGCCAAACTTATACTTCAACAGGCCCTATCGAGCTTAGAACTTCCACAGTGGTTTCCATTTCCAAGTTTAACTTCTCGGCAGTCGGCAATCTCAAATCATCCAGTAGTCCAGTAGAATGAACGAACAATCGGTTGATGAAACGTTGCGGTATCGTCTGTTCGATATCGACCAAACAACCTCTAAATTTTGTAGGCGAAAAAGTGCTCACCGTATTTTCCCGTGTCTAGCGGCGCGGCACCGGTGCTGGCGGCCTACTGCGCCTTTCGTCGTTGAGTTTGCAGCACCGGCAGCAATCCACATTTTAGTAAAAAACAATCGTTACCATGCAAAAAACTACAAACATATATACATTTTTTAATTCCTCATAACATTCTCTTTACAATAATATAATAGACAATAGTATTTGGGATAAATATATTACACCAACTCGACTAACATTTAAATTTGTTTCTTGATGAGTAACAAAATGTTCACATTTTAACTATATTTAATTTCTAAACAAAGGATAATAGTTTTGAAACATATTATAAATACAGAAAATATATTTATATTATTTTAGAAATACTAAAAAGCAAATTTGTTATTTATAAGGATGTTTTAGCGAATTTCCCCTATAGGGAAGAAGCTATTACCGTAGGTCTCATGGTAAGATTTAAGCCCGAGACCATGACAAATTTTTTTTTAGGTCCCCAGATGACTAAAACACTATTCGTTCAAATTTATATATATGTATATATATATCTATATATATATATATATCTATATATATATATATATATATATATCTATATATGTGTCCGTGAATGCGATAACTTGAGTAAAAAACGTCCGATTTCGATGAAATTTGGCTCAAATGTGTAAAGTGACATTTATGACTTTAAGTTCGAAAACCAGAAAAATCGGACCATGGGAAGGGGGTTTATGGGGGTTTTAAATTTTCCAAAAATCAGTTTTTTGCATTTTTTACCCTAAAATTTTTAAAACACTTTATTTTGGTTTAAACCATGTTATAGAGCTTAAAAAAACAAATAATATGGTATTTTGAATTATTTAGCTAGGTTAAGTGGTTGCGGAGAAAATCCAAAAAAACCTGCTCATAAAATCTCCTATGTTAATCTTATGGGAAAAAGGTTTTTTGCTTTTCCTAAGTTAATTTTAATGTAAACTTCACATTTGCTTTTACCAATCAACTCAGCTCCACAAAACAATCATTTTGGTGTTTAAATTGTGATTCTACGTCCAACCGTTGCAGAGATATTCAAAGTGCTAAACACAGTACGTTGTCCAATGTTATCCTTATGGAGAATAAATAAAATTTAATATCTCCATTATTAATGAATGTATATTGATGAAACTTGGCACGTGGGGTCACGTAGTACTGGTATATTGATATTTGTACAAAAAATTTATTTTTTTATGATTATACCCGTAGCAGCGAACCTGCGTACTCAGCCTCCATGTTATTCTTATGGAGAATAAGTAAAATGTAATGACTCCCTTAATTATGAACATAAATTAATAAAACTTGGTATGTGGCTTCACCTTGTTGAGTTATATTGATATTTGCATAAAAATCCATTTTTTTAGTTTCTTGTTGCAGCAAACCTGCTTACTCATCTCCCATGTTATTCTTATGGAGAATAATTAAAATGTTATATAGTGTTTACTTATGATTGAATATTGATTAAACTTGGTATGTGGCTTCACCTAGTTAAATTATATTTATATTTGCATAAAACCCAATTGTTCGTGTTCCTTGTTTCAGCAAACCTGTGTACTCATCACCAATGGTATTCTTATGGAGAATAATTAAAATTGTATATATCGCTTATATATGAATATATTTTTATGAAACTTGGTATGCGGCTTTATATGGTATTAAGACATATTATGCATTGGAAATTCGCTGAGTACGCAGGTTTGCTGCGACGGGGGTATTTTTTAAATGTATTTATAATATACAAGTTTTAAAGTTGTTCATACTGCACAATTTATGATTGTGTTAAACACCGCTGTTAAAAGTAAAATATTGCTAGATTGTTTATTAAATAGGAAGTTTTTTAATTCATATAAGTTTGTATATTAATTAATATTGCTAAATAAATAGGGTAATAAATAAACTAAATTAGTAAATACAAAATGTTACACTCTTTTTTAAACTAATATTCACGGCAGTAACACAGGTACTATGCCCATTAATTAAATGGTAAAATTCCATTTCCTCTTAATAACAATTTATTTTAAAATAGCGAATTTTACACTTAAAATTACACAGTTATTAAAGTACAAATATAAGTTTATGATTGTTTTCCAGCTTTTAGGCATTGACTACAGATAAGATTTTTGTTTGTACACTCTTTCTTTTATATTATGCTTTTAAAATGTTTCATATGAGATAAACTATTAACTGAAAATTGTAAACTCTACCTTGAAGTCTCTAAAATTGTTTACAAAGGTCATATAACACCATGGTAAGTTGTATATTTAAAAAGAAGAAACAAGGAATTTTTAAGGGACTATATCTGTACTGTACCACATGCGACCTGGACTCATACATTGTTGGAAAAACGGTTGGGGTCGATATCTTACCCCAAAGGGTTAATATAAATAATAACAATAACAAAGCATTATTGATACAACATATTATGATTATAAGAATTAAAATAATTTATAAAACATATTTTAAAACATTTAATTTATTTGCAACATGTACATACATAGGGGTTCTAACCACTTTTAGCCACTCGAGGATACGAATAAATGGTCTGCAAGACAAGCATTATAAAAACAAAAATGCGTTAGCAAAAATAATTAAAATTACGGGGAGGAAACAGCTTACTTGTTTGGTCAATGCTCTTGGAGTGGCACGCTTGAGAGAATATGTAAAGCACGACTTTCGATCATATGAAAGGATTTATTAACACATAAAAACTATGTTTGTGTAGATAAATATTGTAATCCTTCTCTCGGTTGTTAATGAGGCTACAGGTGAGCTGCTGAGCTTTCAAATTAAACATATAAACTCTCTATAAGGATATTTAATTTTTTTTAAAGCTTGGTAGGTACAGTTCGGTTCACGGTGCTTGGCGCCTGTGAAAGGCAAGAAACTACTGAAATTTCTCGTAAATAAAAGTATACATTAAACAAAAACAACCAAAACAAACATTTTAAAATTAAATAAGTGATGTTTTCTTTCTGTTGACAAAAGTAGACTGTAACACTAACGGTACTAGGCCGGCGAAACAAAGAGGCGAAAAGTCATCCCAGAGCATACGCTAACCAGATGCCAAGCACTGTGACCCGAACTGTACATTTTTCCACATTAATTCATGTTAGAGTAATTCTAAACTGTTTAGGATTTGCTTACGGAGTCATAGCACATCCACTTGTAACAACTGAACTGCTTGGTTTACAGGTTTTTACATGACTGGTTCAAACCTTGGACCAGAACGGTTCTAGCGGATGGATATGCCCAGTGGCGGATTTATGGAGGGGGAGGGGGGGCTAGAGGGGTTGCAGCCCAAAGCAGCAAATTTATAGGGATGGCAAATTCTCAAACAAATTTAAAAGGAAAACAACAATATTTGCAAACGGGAATGTTTTTACAAAAGCAGATTCGAAGATGTCGAAAGCAGATAATATTGTCGGTACCTGCCGCCTTATATAAAAGTAGTTGTAATCAGAGGCGATTGTATTATTGCACTTAGAGAGTACGAATATCCAAAACAGCCGTAATATATTTGTCTGGGCAACCAAAATAACGATAAGACCACAGAGAAAGGATTCATAGGGCGGCAGAATACAAACTTCCCCCGGCGTCGCATCGGACCAGGACGACCGTGGTACAGTATATATATATATGTGTGTCCGCAGGCATGATAACTTTCGTATAAATTCTCCGATCTTGATGAAATTTGGTATAAACGTATAAGGCAGCATCTATTTTCATGAGTTCGAGAACCAGTCAAGTCGCTCTATTTTAAGGGGGGTTTTGTACCCCAAAAATGGGTTTTTTGAACTTTTTACATATAGTTATTTTTAAAATTTTGGTTTATACCATTAAACTCAGCTTAAAAAACAAACAATTTGGTATTTTGATCATCGCTCTACGTCAATTGGTTACCGAGATATTGAAAGTGCAAAACACAGTACGTTGTCCAATGTTAATCTTATGGGGAATAAGTACAATTTTATATCTCGCTTACTAAAGACATATATTAATGAAACTTGGTATGTGGCTTCATTTGGTTGGGGTTTACTGATTTTTGCATAAAAATCCATTTTTTGTGGTCCCCATGGCAGCAAACGTGTGTACTCAGCAGCTATATGATGTTATTCTTATGGAGAATAAGAAACTTGTGATATCTTACTTGTTTATGAACATAAATTGGTAAAACTTGGTATGTTGCTTTATCTAGTGTTGATCCATTGGTATTTGCATCAAAATCAGATTTTTATGGTCCTTGATGCAGCAAACCTGCATACTCCGTCATAATGTTTTTCTTATGGAGAATAAATAAAAAGTCATATCTCACTTATTTATGAATTGAATATGCTTTGAAGAAATTTGGTAAGTTGCTTCATGAGGTAGTGAAGTGCCATTTGAAATTTGCTGAGTATGCAGCTTTGCTGCAACGGGGGTATTTATAATAATAATAATAATGTATCATAAAAAACATTTCAAGTGCAGAGAAGGAACTCTTTTTTCTCCTAAAATGGCGTAAAAATGCACCGTTATGCGGTCCCAGAATAACCATACCATACTTTAGGGAACGACGGAATTGGGACCTTGCCGATCTCGTAAAGCATCAGACAGTTATGCTTGCTGGTATAGTGGTTTTAAAAAATACAGAAAAATTAAACGAAACATGTGCTTTAGGAATTTGAAGATAAAGTTCATAGGCCTACCAAGTAATTATTGTATATCATTATACACGTAACAGGGCCCTCCCAAAATAACATTCATAAAACTGCCCCTGCATTGGACAATAAAATAGGTTTATTTTAATTGTAAATATTAAAGGTGAACATTAACTATGTAAATAATAACATAAAATACACTTTTCCCCTAAAAAGCTCAGTGCTAAATATCTAAACATTCAGAATTTATGAAGTGGTAACCAAATGAGAACTTGTAGTTAAAACATTTGTTGATCCTTTTATTGAAATTAACCTTATTCTTAATAATAATAGAACATTATTTTTTTCCTGATTTCTGTAGTAAATTTATCAAAAATATCTTCAGCCCAGAAAATGTCCCCTCGACATTGTTATAGAAACCATAAAGATTTGACAGTAATATTGGATTGTGTTGAGTTCCTGATAAAACACGAAAATGGTTCTTTATGTGTTTAGTACATTTATTGCAAGAGCTCAAGGGTACATTTAGCATTTAATCTTAAGAGCAGCATAGTAAAATACTTTAATTGTACACCAACACAACCATTACCATTACACTAAACATGTCTTTATCTTAGAAGATGGTTTTAGGGTTAGTTGATTTAGTGGCTGAATGTTATCTGCAGTGGTGGATCTATGGGGGGGCTGAGGGGGTTATAGCCCCCCCATTGGGTCCAACTTACACTGGATAAAAAGGATATTTTTCGAGGTACTATTACGCAAGAGAAACATACAGTATTTTTATATTTTAATTTTAATTTGTACATTTTAAGTACCAAAGTTATAGTGAAAATGTCAACATTACACCCGTTCAAAGTTATCTTGCAAAATAAATATGGCAAGCGGCAAATGCCCATGAATGAGCCCAACAGCCTGTGGCGTCGCAACAGCCTTGCAATCTATCCAGCGCTAGGCACTGCCCTAATTAACAAAAAACCTGGGTTTTTCCCAAAACTTCCCTCCCCTTAGGTGCAAAATGGACCGTTCCACCCGACCATATGACTCACCTCTCATCTCTCATCCCCATTCATTGCCTATTTGTGCATTTTTGGTTGTACCGGTTGTAGTTTTAAAGTGTCAAAGGGTCATTGTATCGTCGTTACGTCTGGTTTTGCAAATGAGAGCATTAGTTCTGTTGTTTGGATCATTGGGAGAGTGTTTATAAGTATGTTTACCTGTATGTTTATTATGATTTGTTTTTTCTTTTTAGTTTTAAAATTAGTTTTGAGTACAAATGAAGCGTAGGTTCACTAATTATTTCAATAAAACTACTGAAGTTAAAGATGTGGATGGCATTGCCAGAGCAAGTTGTAAAGTTCACCGTGTATGCACAGAGTAGCAAGTCCAATTCTAAAAGGTGAAGTTTTGAATATTATTTTTTGCACCGTGAAAGTAAGCAGAATTTATCGTGCAAACAAAACAATCATATTTGGAGTAATGGGAGCGAGATTCATCAAGACATGGTGATAATATTTTATTTCCTATATACAAAATTGGTTTACAATGGGTTGTTTTATTAATTTGTTAATAATGCAGTCACTAAACAAATGATAAGTTTTAATAGTTCTTATACCTAGAATAATGAAGCAGGGAAAAGTGTGTGTGTGAGAGAGAGAGAAGAGGGTATTTTGTATTTGTGGCAATACAGAACAGATGGTTTATAAGAACTATCATCTTAAATTATTTCTTACAATGTACGTGCGATCTTATATGCTCTTATAGGAGTATTATTTTCACTCCCAATTTTAGTTTTCCGAGTTTTCTTTGGACTCCTCAGACACATCTATTACAGATTTTGACCTTCCACGGCGTAGACATAATGTTGCAGGCCCACATATAACTTCAAAATGTCAATGTTAATTTATAAATAATTTTATAGGAACGTTCATTCTAATCTACCTGATAAAGGCTACAATTAAAGTATTCCGTCACAAAACACATCCTAGGATTTCAGGGATATAAAATAGAGATGATATCCTTCCTCTATTCTATAGTCCTGGTAACTTTTTTTGTATTTGTACAATAAAATAAAATATCTGCTTATAATCTAACTAGCCGTTACCCGTCATGTAATTTGTTACGTTTATTTTATTTTAACATCTTTAAGGACTTTGTTATGGTAAACTATGCCAGACCAACGATGCTATACTTGACTTGTAATACGTTTCGATATTAAATCTTTTTAGCTCTTTGCAACCCGTCAACACTGTGTTTTTGAGCATGAAAAAAGTAGGATCAAAAGTAGGATGACGCTTTTCAATCGAGCTTCAAGTTTTAACGGCCGGCTGAGGCCCTGGGCTGAGGCTGGAAAATGAGCGAGGATTGAATCGCCACCTTTAGCCCTTGTGATGAAATATATTTTTCGTCATACTGAAAACAATATTAATATAACAATTTTATAGAAACTAAATTTCGTTAACTTTTTCACCATTAAAAGTTTGATTCCATCTTGATCTTTCTACTCTTAAACGAACAGCTGTTACACGTACAAGTTTCCATCGTTTACAAGTTGAATAATTCGTTAAATTCTTATTTAACAGCTGATGACCTCGACCGAAAAGTGTCATCAAGTGATTTTTTTGTATTCTAGGAGTAAAAAGAACAACTTTAGCACCTCGATGCACGGTGCGGCACACGGGAGACATTTCAGGAGCCGTATGACGTCACCGATCAACACAAAAACAGAAGCCCTATGACATCACACGTACTGTAGCTAGAGTCTGCTACTCAACTGTCAGTTGAAGAGTCGTCCGGTCTGTTATGTTAACAACTTTACGTCTATAAATCGACTTAAAGGAATGTTTTGTATTGACTATCATAAATTAACCTGAACAATATCCCAGTAACGGCCAGTTACATACGAATTTACATACTAATAATAATTTTGTCCGTCAAATAAATGAGAACAAAAAGTGTTTGTTTCTTTGGGCTTTGAAAACAAATTATATAGGCATATCTATATTTAAAAAATGTAAGCAACTGCAGATTTACATAATGTTTCAACCTATTCGGAAATAGTTATTTTATAAATAGTTACTTACAATTAATTGGAAACATTATAATTCTATTTTTACTCAGTGTGGTAGATTAGGTTCACTCATTTTATTTGTTGTGTGTAATTACACAAATTGTAAAGAATTTTAAGTAGATAGGCCAAACATAGTATAGCCTGTGTGAATAAATCAAGTTCCTCTTCAGTTTGGCGTAATGAGTAAAAACATTTGGTTATTCTCTTAATAAGCTAATTGTTTGCTTGTAGCCATAAATAAGAGATCACAATTTGGAAAATTTAAATTTTACTACTAAGAAGATTTAATAAACTTTCTTCTTGATTGGACACAAAAGTTGTCCTCGATTGGTTGACTTAATTATAAATACGAATAAATAGTGAAACATATCACGCAATATGTTAATAACTATGGAAATGGAAAACCTGCCGAACATAATTTTACTAGGGCTATATTAATTATAAGTTGTTTAAAGAGATGAGAGAGTTATTCTCATATGGTTGCTGGCCAGGTTGGATTACTGTCCTTTAGATGGGATAGCGTTGAGGATGAAAGTAACGTGTTTGACTGTGCAAAAAGCAAAAGTGGTACCAAGTTAATCTGTTAATGTTAAAGGGTTTATTTCAGTAATGAGTAACTTAGCTGTTGTTTTGATTGTAAAATTAGTGAAAAAAGTATCAACTGCTGCCCCGCAGACCGCTGACAATCGGGTGAGGTAATACTTAGGACACACAGCGATAAGAATGTGGTTACAAGTACAAATATTGAACATATGATGAGATGATGATGATGATGATCTTGGATCTTGAATAACTTAGATGTCGGTAAAAGCTGTTCTGGCGCTAGCGGCACCGGCGGGCGATAAGGGAACCTCACCGATGACGCGTTTTAGTGACGTCACATGGCTCCTGAAATGTCTCCCGTGTGCCGCACCGCTCAATGCATGCGTTGAAAACAGCTGTTTTTGACGCAGTATGACGAAAACGTCATTCGATGTCACCGTCGAGGTCATCAGTTGGACGAATTATTCAACTGTACAATGACAACTTGTGTAACAGCTGGTTGTTTAGAATAGCAAGATCAATAGCCAACTTTGAATGGTAAAAAAGTTAAGAAAATTTAGTTTTTGTTAAATTACTAACTTAAAATTGTCTGCAGTACCGTATGACGAAAAATATAGTTCATCACTAGGACCAATACTGGCTTTTCGGTCATGCTCATTTTCCGGCCTCGACCTTTACTTTAGCTCGTATTGAAAAGTGTCACTTTGACTTTGGGTCCTGGCCCTGGTGATGAAATAGGCAGTGGCTACGTACACGTCCGACGTGAGCCGCTACTGTTCACGTCCGTTCCAAATTATGCACCGTACGTTACTTTTCCTGTGATTTTTAAAACAAATTGAGAGCCAGAAAACCTCCTAACCTAACCTAACGTAACCTAACCTATCCTAACCTAACGTAACATAATGTAACGTAACCTAACCCAACCTAACCTAAGCGGTAGCGAAGTGAATTTGCCCTTACATTGGACGTGTACGCAGTCACTTCGATGAATTATACTATTTCATCATGAATCATACTGCATAAAAAAACAGCTGGTTTGCAACACATGCGTGGGGATGCTAAAGTTGTGATTTTTATTTCTAGGATAAAAAGTACATTTAATGACACTTTTCGGTCGAGGTCATCAGCTAATATGAATTGAACGATTACAGTATTCAAATTGTTATAGCAGCTGTTTGTAGCAAACCTTTGTAGCAGCTGTTTGTTTAGAGTAGCAAGATCAATATTGAAGCAGACTTTAAATGGTAAAAAAGTAAACCAAATTAGGTTTGGTTAAATTGTTACCTTAATTTGTTGTATCCAGTATGACGAGAAATATACTTCACTAAAAATATAGTGCAGTATGATGAAACTATTTTTACTGTTTTCAATTTGATATTTTCCATGTTATACAATTAAGTAATTCTCTCTAGTGTATAATAGTAAATTAAATCCAAGGTAGGCTTGATTAAAATGTCACTTTTTAGCCTATAATTTTGTTGTTGCATTAATCATTAACATAATATAAATTTCAGCGCACCATACAACATTTTCCACGTAGCAACACAATTAGGGATGCAATTTGCATATTGTTTTTAACATTTTGCCATTGTAAGATTGAGAAAGAAATAGCCTAAAATTGTTGTTTTTAAGACTTAAATTTTGAAATTTTTCGGGGGGGAACCCCCGGAACTCCCTTCAGCTGGGTACTCCCCCCAGACCCCCGGTTAGCCTCCCCCTTCTACCAGTTCTAGATACGCCACTGGTTATCTGTTATAAATGGATAACATTTGCCATATCATCAAGAACAAAATCAGTGTTGTTTAACTGAATTTACTGAAAACAACAGTATGACCACAGAAACTAAATAACAAAAACAAAAACACACAAACCAAAATAACCATACTTTTGGTTGTTATAACCAAATTGGCATTTGGTTATTGTTTCAATTTTATCAATTGTAATATTTGTGTGTCATTTAATCATTAAAATTCCATAAGATCAGGACGTTTGTAATATCACTGTAATAGGATACCCCGAGCTCCATAATACATTAATTATGTAACAATTAACTAAAAAACTTCTAAAATAAATTTTAAATCCTATAAAATTACAAGAAGGAATGCTGTTTGGACAGACCACAATACCATTTTAATAGGCTGAAATGTGATACAATTTTGCTAAAATGGTGGTATGGTACCTTCACAATTTTCAGCTAACGGTTGTAAAAATTACATAATCTACATCTTTTTTCATTTTTGTGAAAAATGTACTAACTATTAACCAAAAAAACAATATAAAATCATTATTGCAACAATATGTTAAGGCTTCTTATTATTTTTTACATTCTCATCTTTTACAGATGGCAGACAATGGATTGGCATCGTGTATTATTTTTATATCATCACTTCTAGCCCTGCTACTGGTAAATAAAACATTACTCTACTATTTATATATATCTGGGACAGTCCATATGTATTAAATAATTTGTATCTGCATTCTCATAAAAAAACTATTTTTATCTGTGAGCTTATTGTTAGCCAAATTTGTATTAGCCATTGTGAAGGTCTCATTGAGTGGCATGTTTTTCATCACATATAAAGATATATTCACTTTGTGTGAAAGTTGTCTGGGCAAAGACGAATGTTGCATCAACGCAACTTGTAGCCAAGGTGTTTTGCCATTCTGAGACTACTAGTAGGCAGCAGCTCTCTCCATGGGCATAGTGCGTGGTTGGGGGCTATCGTTGGTGAGGCGTTCGCAGGAATGTAAAAGACTCTGTCAGGGTTGGCTGTTTACTGCTCACCAGACAAGCCCCAGGGCAGATGTATAATCACTCTGGTGTGTGTAACATAAAATGTTTCATATAAATAATTGGAACCAACTAATTAACAGGAACCTCCTGAATATTACAAAGGTTTGTTTCCACTATGCCTTTTTACTTTCTCCCCCTTATACAAAGTATATGGAGAAAGTATTGTTTTCGTCAAAATTTTTGAATTTGAGTTGTTAGTGGAAATATTCGTTTTGGTGCTCCCTGAACCCAAAAAAGTGATTTTTACGTGATGTCTGTGTGTCTGTCTGTCTGTATGGATGTGTACAGAGCTAGAGCCCTAACCAATGGTCCGATTTTTATGAAATTTGGTATGTAGGTACTAATCCACGATATCTACAGGTATTTTTTCTTTTTTTGGAATTTTTATTTACAAGGTAATTATCCCCCAAAAACCGCCAAAAACATAAAAAAATCAAGATTTCTCAAAAACGGCTCTAACGATTTTGCTTAAACTTTAGTCGAATGTAGAACTTTAGTTTTCCAACAAAATGACACCATCCGCATTTCTGTAAAAATTCGAGTTCAGAAATTACAAGACTTAAAATATCAAAAATTTAGTTTTTTGGATTTTTCATTAAAAAAACATGACTATACAAAATATTGCTATCCACAGTTAAAAATAACTCAAAAAACTAAATAATTTAGTATTTTGAATTTCTATTCTATAATTACTGGCTGTGGAGAAAATTTAAATTTTCATTTTGCGGTAAACGCAGTACGTTTTCCAATGTTATTCTTATGGGGAATACAAAAATTACCATTTCTCTCTTATTTTTTGATCAGTTTCGTACAAACTTGATATGCTTGTCAAGTTAGCATTGACCAACAGAGGAAATTCAAAATATGTTGCCCCTTAATAACCCTGAGGGGGGAATAGGGGGCATTTCCCCTCTTAAAACCACATGTGTAGCGATGGATTCTGTATTGCCTCCTAAACAGGGATCTGGGTGGATATTTTTGAAAACAACTTGTTTACAAGATTTTCTGTATATTCGACCGTGCGTTGTATTCTATATTTAGTAAATAAAAAGTAATTTATTAATTAAAGTTGGGCTAAAAGGGAGAAACTATGTGTCAGTTTCCTGATACCGTTTATTTCATGCATTTTGCACACTGCGCCTTGGCGCATGGGAGACATATGGTGATGCATGCAATGCCGCATGCCCCACAAGTAGTTGCACGGGTAGCCGCAAGTAGGCGCATGTGTTCCCCGAGACCGACTGGTAGCCTCACAAGTAGTTGCACGGGTAGCCGCAAGTAGGCGCATGTGTTCCCCGAGACCGACTGGTAGCCTCACAAGTAGTTGCACGGGTAGCCGCAAGTAGGCGCATGTGTTCCCCGAGACCGACTGATAGCCCCACAAGTAGTTGCATGGGTAGCCGCAAGCAGGCGCATGTGTTCCCCGAGACCGACTGATAGCCCCACAAGTAGTTGCAAGGGTAGCCGCAAGTAGGCGCATGTGTTCCCCGAGACCGACTGGTAGCCTCACTAGTAGTTTCATCTTCCTTCAGGTTTGGTCTTTCTGTTTACATTAGTTACACATTGCCATTCGGACTAGTTAATACTGTATCCATCCTTGTCCAAAAATTAATTAATTTTTCTAGTTTATTCATTAGAGAGTGGAGTACTGATAAAACAATAGACTCTATCAACGACTAGCAGAAAAAAACCATTGTTACGGTGAGCACCCCTCAGCATTGATAAAAATCAAGTTCACGAATTTCACTCAATACTCCACCACCTACTAATTTCATTCCAAGTAATTTCTAATCAAATAATCAGGTATTTTCTTTATTTTTTCCGACTTAAAATGATAATGGCTACAGCGACATCAGCAGCATGCACTTGTCGCTCTGGTGGCAATATTAAACTGACTGCAGTTGGTTCATGGGTAGTGGAAACACAGAGGCAAAGTGCATGGCGCAAGCCGCAAGACACGTGTTACAAGAGGCAAGAGGCATGCAACGTTGCATGCAATATTGCCCAAAATTATAGGCATAGTGGAAATGATCCTTAAATACACCAAGTAAAATTTAAGTATCTAATTTGTATTGGTAGATTAGTTTGAAATTTGCTGTAAAAATATTTAGATTCCATGTAAAGATTTCTGCCCAGCAAATGGTTAGAATTATTTTTATATTTGTATGCTTAGTAAATTTATACTTATGATAACTAGTAAGTCCATTTACCGTCCGGGAGCCAGTTATAATGGGAGGCCCATGAGTGGTTGCTGGGTAAGGGACCACCGGGCAAAAGTAGATTACTCCATTTTTCTGGCAGTGTCCCAACAACATACTGTCCAATGAATACAGACCCTAGAAGAAGGACTCAGCTTACAGTAAATAGTCAGCCAAAAACACAAGTCAAATTCTGTAGTTGGGCATGTGAACACTAGGCAGCGCTGGTGGTAATTCTGTTGTCGTGTCGAGTGCTTGTGAGAGGGCTAACTTTTAGAAAGAGAAGAGGCAAAAACATACCTTGGTGTCCAACTGCCTGTCTCTCCGATGACGGCGAATTTTACAGGGCTGGGCACAGCTACTTATCCAGGCAGTCTACGGCAGTGACATTATGGCAACCCCAACCCCTTCCAATCTTGGAGAAAGTTTGTATTTATCTTCGCCGCTTTGTCCCTCGTTTGCAGACCCTTGCGGGAAGGCATTAGTCAGTTATGTGCCTTGTGACTTGGCCAGTTGATAATTTGCTCTTAAGAGGGGCTCCAATCCTCTGCTTCTACCTACTCCTCCCATAAGACCAATGTTAAATTTAAAGCCCGTCCCACCTCATTGGATTATCCAAAATCGTTGATTTATGGTTCATTTTTCAATAAGGTCTGTATTCATTGGACTGTCTCAAAAGTCCCAAAAAGATTCTATAATTCTGAAACTAATTTGAGATATGAAAATAGAGAAGAAATCTCAAAATTTGGGGCTAGCGGCCCAAAATCACATTTTTGGAAACAGGGAATTGTATTATTTATTTGTATAACAAAAAGTAGTTATTTTATTTACAGAAACTGAATATACAATCTTATCATATCTCACTTAATTTTAGAATTATTGAACCGGGCTTACTCTTTACAGACACACGTTATAGCAAAAATCATTGGCTGAAGTATTTTGCTAAACATATTGCTCCATTGTGCACTTGACTGTTCTTTGTTAGGATCAAACAGTCCCTAAGAAAATAAATAAGATTGATCAGGCTCAGTAGTCAACAAGCCTGCAATGAAAACTGTTAACGAAAATTGTGTATTACCTAAACAATGTTACTTACATTTTTATTATTTTACTGTGTGGCTCAGAGAAGCCATTGTATTCTTATGAAAATCTAAATGAAACTGTTTGGTTAACATATCTGTTTATTTATAAACAATTTTGAACTTAAAATGATTAGAACATAGAGTATTTTTACAGTATTAATGAAAAGACAATATTGGAAAAATAACATTTTCTGATGTTTAGTTTGCTTCTAGGAAAAAGAGTAATTTGGTTCTCACATACAAAAATATCTTTAAACAAATCATCAATTTTGCTGGCATATCGTAACATAGTATTCATGAGATTTCATATCTAATGAAAATGTCTTCTTCACTTGAAAGATTATATAATCTGTTGTGTTTGTTTCAGAACCTAAATTTAGTATCCGGTAAAAGAAGAATTAACAATACTCATAACAACATTATCGGTAATAATTAAGTTATGAATAGTACTGTGTTATTTTTATCATTTTTGTAGCTTTCATTTATATTAAACTGCCTTACACTTAAAAATGTTATGCAGTGTATTACAGTATTACAGTTTTATATTGTAGTTTAACATTATATTGCAGTTTTTAAATTTTAACTTTTGTTAAATTTCCTATTTAGTTATTGACATCTGAGAAGTACAACTCTCCATACCTTGGCTTTATCCTTTCGCTCCATCCTATATTAAACTAAACTGGTTTTTTGTCTTAGTTCAGTAACTTTTTAGCTTATATTTTCAACTGAGATTAAACTATTACTTGCACAAAACAAATCAGTGGATAAACTAATAGTACATCCCTTAACCAACAACAAAATCCTATCAAACCCTTCGTTTCACTGATTATTAACACGTTCAGCCCGATGTGTACCACCGGTGGTACACGTTGGAATTTTTTAAATGATTAAAAATACAATACAGCATACAGTAATCTGAACAAAAAGACAGAGCATTATTTTTCAAGAACATAATTCTGAAAAAAAATTACACGTGCGCCACCGGTGGCCACGGTTTGTATATATAAACCTAAACCACGAATACATAGTTTAAATATCTCAGCAAAGCTCCGAATGCACTTTAAAAAGGCATCAAATCAAATGGAAACAGTGTGCCACGGGTGGTACACATCGGAGTTTTAGAAAGTTTGCCGTGCACCACCGGTGGCACACGTCGGGATTTTTGGAAGTTCAAAAACTGAATCATTTTCTATCGGGCAGAACGTGTTAAGCCTTTGTTTTTCTTATCAAGACATGTGAAGAAGTGAGTATCTAATTATTTTCATTAACTTGGCTGATTCTTGTAAGACATACTGGATTTTTTTACTAAAAGCAAAACCGTGTCAGTCGTGAGTCATTCAGAGAAAGACTTTCGTCTCAGATCTTGTAAAGTATGTAATGAATATTAACGATCACCTTTACTGTCCCAAAGCAATTTTACAGTATTTTTGTTGTAAATTGTTACTTGCAAAAGTCTTAAATGAAGTGTCCATTGGAATACCTATTACCAACAATAAATAACAAACTTCACTTGACTTCCACAACATTTTTAGACATAATTTAGAATATAATTTGAGAGAACTGCTTCTGTCAGAATTGGACCCGAGTTACGGAGCTGAAACACTGAACTACGACTGGGCTGTTGCCGCAAGGTCTAAATCGCTCTAATACTAGCTTCGCATGTTCCAGACGTGAAGACAGAATGTTCCATCTCCAGCATGAATGTGACCCTGACTCTGGAGCAGGAGTTTGCCGGGGTGGTGTACGCGAGGGGGTTCCCTCTGGAGTGTCGGGCACTGGGCTCTCGGGAGAACTCCGTGAGTCTGCACCTCACAGGGTCTGGCTGCGGTGTCAGGATCACTCCTTACAAGGTGTGTGTCAGTCATCAGTGGTACCTCAAACTGAGTGAAAGAAAGATGCAATGGATCAGAAACCGAGATTGGTTATGGGAAAATGTATGCTTTGGATTCAGGCTTTGAGATATGTCAAAGTTAAATAATAGATTCTCAGAAAATTAATACCATATAACACGCCACGCTAGAAATATCAACATTCTCTAAGTACTTATAAAAGTAAAAGTATGTATTACTTATTTTAGCTCAAACAAGTCAAATTAAGGTACTAAGCTTTATCATGATTTAGGTACTTTTTTGCCTTTGTCATAACATTTATTTAAAATATAATTTGATGAATAATGTAATTACCATTTATTAGGTTGTCCTTTTTACTTTCTAAACAACCTTCTGGAAATTCAACATTCCTTAAACTCGACAACATCTAAGTCCCAGCTGTGTAGAGTTTGTGAGATTTTACTGCACACTAACGATGAAGTTGAGGTGCAAATATAAAATCATTGACCCGATCATATTGAAAGAAGTTAGATAATTTATAAATCAACTCCAGAAAATGCTTATTGTTAAATGCCTGATGGAACATAGACGACATAACGTTAAACCTTGGCCACAGTATGTGTGATGTCCAACAGGCAGTGAGCACTAGAATGGCTAGCAGCAATGTTTGTATTGTCAGATGTACTATACCTGAAACTGGCAACTGACTGGTACTTTTATAAAAAAAAGAATATTAATAAACGTGTACAGGGTGTAAAAAAATCTTTCAGGACTTTGGGATATGATTCGTCATACCAAAAGAAAGAAAAATGTTCATATGAAGGTATGTCCTAAAACGCTTATTTTTCCGTCTATCTGTATGTGTTTTTTTACTCAATACGTTATAACTTAGAAATATCTGAAGATATCGATTTTAAACTTGGTACATGTATTTAGTCTAATAAGACCCATTTTTGTATGAAATATTAAGTTTCTACTTTGTACCATTTCAAAATGGCGGCCATTTTTTTTTCAAAGCTAAATATCTTAAAAACCATAAAATTTATAAAAAAACTGTAAGAATCAAAAAAGTTGTGGCATTTTGTCTTAAAAGTAATTATATGAAGATATTAACCATAGAATAATAAATAACTGAGTTGTTGTGAGTTTTATAAGATAAAACATGATTTTTCAGCCCAGATACGACAAAAAAAATCATGTTTTAACTTATAAAAATCACAACAACTTAGTTATTTATTATCCTCTAGTTAATATATTCATGTAATTACTTTTAAGTCAAAATGCCACAACTTTTTTGATTCTTACAGTTTTTTCATAAATTTTACAGTTCCGGAAAAAAAACTAAAAAGCTTAAGCTAAAAGTTTAAGCTGAGAAATTTAGCTTTGAAAAAAATGGCCGCCATTTTGAAATGGTACAAAGTAGAAACTTGATATTTCATAGGTACCAAAATGGGTCTTATTAGATGTAATACATGTACCAAGTTTGAAGTCGATATCTTCAGATGTTAAAAACAAATACAGACAGATAGGGGAAAACTAAGCGTTTTAGGACATACCTTCATATGAACTTTTTTCTTTCTTTACGTATGACGAATCATAGCTCAAAGTCCTGAAAGGTTTTGTTAACACCCTGTATATAATTAAATGTTACCTGTAGTATTTTTAATTTCCATTATTTTATTAGCATGAAATTTTTACACTTTATTGATAAATATGTTTTTCATAACCAATAAGCAGTTTTCATATTTATTTTAAAGATCAAACTCACCACATTCCAATAATAATCCATTTGCTTTTATTTGCAGGATGGGGGTCTACTTTATAGTGTTGTTGTTGAAATACAAATGGCTAAACACTTACAACAGGTAATAATTTTGAAATATCCTTTATAACTCTTCTATCTCACTTTCCTATCAAACAAATCAAAAATATCAGTTCTTGCATCTCATTTAACAACATAGCAGTCAAAATTCCTGAGACATAGTCTGGTAAATCTGAACAAAATGTTGAGTTGCCTTAAAATTAACCTTTGATGTATAGGACTCACATTACCATACTCCAAGATAATGTCTTTACTAACAACTTAAAAATGTTTAATATGATTATGATTGTACTTGTAATACAATTATAATTTTGATTTGCAATTTGTGAATTTTACAGATTTAAAATTAAAATTAAAGCCTAATTAATTGTATAGTTTTGCTTTGGAATGGACATTTAAAAAATGTCACATAAGATAAATGATTGTACCTGACATTTTTCCTGCCATACTTTTAGTATAAAATGCCTGAATCAAGAAGGACTTGTATGGTTGGACTTGTCTAATTAAATACAGGAGATGGTTATACATAATTTCAACATAAGGCACTTTGAGCTAACTTTTTTTCCTCTTTTCTAATTACTTTTTAGGAAATGTGCTGCTGTCAGATAAAGAGTCACAAAACACAACAATTCGCGAAAGAAAATCTACAATTATTTTTCATATTGGAAATAGTTTTGATATTTTTTCTGTTGACCTCAACAGTTGTATAACCTTTTGTTCACATTAATAATAGGTCTCAGATCCTGTGATGCCAGTAAGTTGCGTGCTTACGGAGGACAAAATGGTTCTACATTCCCATGCCCTTCATGTCAACAAATCCAAAACCAGGTATGCATACAGTTGAATGAGCTAGTTACTATCTGTTAGAGGTTCATTCTTATACTAAAAAACTGTTGGAACCTCTTTGAACGTATATATATTTTTACTGATTAACTCTAAAAATACAAGAAACAATAAAACTCCGAACAATTTTATCTAGGATTATAAAAAGGGGACATCATTTTAATTTAATACACCCTTAATTATTCATATTTTGTTATTTCAAATAGAGATAGAGATATACAGGGTGTCTGTTAAGTGCGTTCTCAAATTTTAAAATATGGTTATTTAGGTCAAAATTAATAAAACCTATGTTTATAGGCATAGGTCCTAAAACCTATAGTTTTCCGTCTATTTGTCTGTATGTGATTTGTACATAATTTAACATATCTTGCAAACCTATTAAAGTATCAAGTTCAAACTTGGTACATGTATAATGACTAATAAGACCTATTTTGGTATGGAGTACCAAATTTCTACTTTGTACTATTTCAAAATGGCGGCCATGATTTGTTTTCAAAGCTTAATATCTTAAAAACCGTAATATTTATGAAAAAACTGTAAGAATCAAAAAAGTTGTGTAATTTTGTCCTTAATACATTAAAATGAAGATTTTAACTATACCATTTTAAATAACTGAACAATTGTAATTTTTACAAGTTAAAACATGTTTTTTTGCCATTTCTGGACTAAAACATCACGTTTTAACTTATATAAATTATAATTTCTCAGTTATTTAAAATTGTATATTAAATTCTTCATATTATTGTTTTTAGAACAAAATTACACGATTTTGATTCTTATAGTTTTTTCATAAATATTACGTTTTTTAAGATATTAAGCTTTGAAAACAAAACATGGTTGCCATTTTGAAATGGTACAAAGTATAAATTTGATACTCTATACCAAAATAGGTATTATTAGTCATCTTACACGTACCAAGTTTGAACTTGATACTTTAATAGGTTTGCAAGATATGTTAAATTATGTACAAATCACATACAGACAGATAGACGGAAAACTATAAGTTTTAGGACCTATGTTTATAGGAACTTTTTTACTCATTTTGACCTAAATAACCATATTTTAAAATTTGAGAACACACTTAACAGACACCCTGTATATGGTGTTTAAACTACACCGTTTTTTTCTTGAACAAAAAAACTGCCTTTTTAATTTATCTCTTGAAGACAACCTTCCTTTTCGAGGAAGAGGTTATTTTTGACTGGTCCTAGGCTGCAAATGAGGCAGTCACTCAGGACACGCAGAATATTTATATATATTTTGATGTACGTAAAGTAAAACTTGAATCAAATTGAATATATTTTATTAGAGATATTTGTGTAACAATTGGGTCATTGTAGAGGTGCCTCAAACTATTAGACTGGCTATCTATTTTTGAATTCTGTAAAACCAAACTTTTTATTTAAAATATTTAATAAATTATTAATTTTAATACTTTAAAACACACCTTTGAAAGAAAAATAACTTTACCAAATTTATATTAAATTTAGATAGATTTTTAAACATATAAAACAATTTGTTAAAAGCTAACAACAAATATTTTTTAAATCCTACAAATGCTTGAACTTTTAAGGAAATTCGTTCCAACAGACTCTCAAATTTGTTATTATAATCAGTTAACAGTCAGCAAGTTGGACTCAGGAGATGTTACTCAACTTCTCATGTTGCTGGACACAGGGAAAGTGTGAAAGTGTGTTCACTGCTTGCGTTTAATAATTGGAGTGAAATCACCACAGTTGCCATGTGCGGTTCCCATTACATTGTGTACTGTTTCATTTCTACTAGAATGCACAATCTCTGTGTCCTTGTCAAAAAAACAATGGCTTCTTACTGTTGCATGTTATTCTCTTTTGTCTTTTGTTATTCTCATTACATAGACAACTATGAATAAACAATATTCATTCACTCAATCATTCTTTATTTATCTAATGAACAAAATACATTGAATCAAATCACAACAGTAGAGTATGATACAACTGAGTAGTCTAAAAAATATATAACATTTACATTACTTAATTTGTGATACCATTAAATTCCTGTAATGAGTAAAATGGTTTAGCAAGCAAGTAATCTTTTAACTCCTTTTTAAACTTAATAAAATTTGGTTAGGTTTATATATTGCTTGGTAGTTTGTAGAGAAATTTGATGCTAATAGCAAGATGTCTGTTTCTTTATAAAATTACAATTTATGATGGCATTACAATGGCTTAGATTCAAAATTACACTATAATACTCTATTTAGTTTGAAATTTTAGGCATGTGTATTAATAAAGATTTTAAACTTTAAAAGTTACACCAATTTTTTTGTTATTTTAGTTTGTTTTTTATAACTCACCAAGTATAACAAAACATTAATTGTTGATCTGTATGTAAGTTGTGGGGAGTTAAATGTTGTGCTGCTTGAGTACCTTTAACAACAAGTATATGAAAATCGTCTAAAGGTTGTTTTGAACACGGTTTTTTAAATCACACAATAAGAGACACATTATAAAAACTTGAGCTAAAGTCATATGTTAAAAACTATAATTAAAGAGGAAATCAAAACAAATTGGTATAATCACAAATTTTTTTAGTGGTATTATAGTATATTTCGTCACAAGTCCGGAAAGTGGCCGTTACCGGTGCACGATCGAGTTTCAAGTACGAGATGAAGCCGAGTACTTGAATTCGATCAAGCACCGGTATAGCACTTTCGGACGAGTTATGAACAGTACTTTTCATCATACCACCTTTTATTTTCAATATTGATTCAGGAATATTAATAATTGAATCAGCCATTACTGAGTACGTTTACACTTTTACAACTAACAACATCAGAGGTTTGTTATTGTTTAATTTGTTTATGTTGATAGAAACAGTGTGCTGTTTGAAAATCATATAATGGAATACTGTAAGTAGAATAACAGCGCTCGTGGTGAGAAATTTTGGAACCTTCCTTCCTGGCCTAGGCCTTTTTGCAGTTTTATCTGGACTGTTTACCCGGCCTATCAGGAATCGATTGTGTTTCAATCACAGCTGATAGAACTGAAAACAATAGTTTAATGGGGGGATGGTGAAAATAATATTTTGTTATAGTTCACTCTCCCAGTTTGCTTTATCAATCACATACTAAGTTTATTGGACTATCTATGAAAAAAAATAACAAACAATTCAAATTGATCAAAATCTTGTATTGAATTTTATCAGCTCTATATGAGGACATACTTTAGCGACCATTTAAAATAGTAAATTAAATGCCCCGTGTAAATGAACAAGGTCAGTCTCATCAAACTTGTAAAATGATTTAAAATTATATTCCTTTTTAAAATGAGATTTCAAATTGTGTACTATACAAATGTTGTTTTCTCAGTTATTCAGTTATACAGTTTGTTGTCTGATATTCTGCTTTCAGTTTTGTCCATGCTATTCGGTTGCGAGTTTTGTTGAGATATGGGTGATAAATTAGGTTAAATGCTTAATTCTACTATATTATTCATAAATTTGCTTCCCTTTATTTATTTAAATAGTTGTTAAATTTGTATAAACAAATTATAGCTTTGTATAAATGCAAAATAGCACCAACAATGATTGTGTAGGGCCTGGTGCAGTAAATAACTCCGACCACTATGGGCTTTGTCCTGTGTTTTACCACCCGCAGTGAGTTAACATTAAAAATTAAAATTTGTGATATTTATAAGAGGTGTGCAGGTGATCTAAGGTGGTGATATCATGGTCCACAGGGTCGGCCGAATGATGCAGCCCGGGGGGGAGCCTCAGCCCCGCGCTTGGCTCGAGATCCAGGGCTCGACGATGCAGAGTCTAACCAGTGTCAGTGTTGGGGAGCACACCACGATACTGGTTAAAACCTGGCTCCCCGGTCAGTAGTGCATGGAGCAACATTAGTTCTTTCAAGTAAAGTACATTTAGCCAGCATATTGTTTCTTTTTTATGTTCTAGGTATTCTTCCCAACCGAAGACTGGATCAGATTCCAGATCCCGAAACATCATAAAACTTTGTTTCTATTAATCAGTGATGGAAAATGTCCACAATAATGTCTTAAAAAACAGCATATTGTTATTGCTAATCATGTGTACTGAGCTACTTAGACTTAGATGCTATCGTAGAATTAGATTTGTATAAAACCTTTTCATGGGATTTTCTCTCCTAATGGGCTAGAAAAGTTTCTTTTACCACAATATTTGTGAGAAACAAGCAATATAGCTGAATTAAAATAAGTAAATAATGTTGTTTAAAGTAACATAATAATAAAAAATGGTCATACATATGCAGAACACAAAAAAATATTTGCCCAGTTCATAAACTAAGGAAAGATTAAGTTACATATACTCTTTCAAATTGCTCCGTGCATTTGTGACCTTTAGTTGTTTTAATGTTGAACACATTTCCAGAATGAAAGCGTATGCAAATATTTAATATCTCAAAGAAAAAGTTTTAAAATGTCATACTAATTCATACAAAATCATCCAATAATCAATTGTTATGGTTGTGCTATGCATTTTGGTAGGATCTGGCCTTGAAAATAACTATTCAACTCTGAATCCTCTGAGGCAATCTGACAAGTTTAATAACACAGCACAAGCATGTTTTATTTTGAAATGGCATTTTATATGGTTTTGAACTATCAAATCCATATGATAACAATCATTTTGAAATTGTTTTTGTGTCTAGTTCATTTCCAAACTTAGGTTTATCACTCTTGAAATCACCCCTCCCTCAGCCTTTTTATTTTTCTTCTTCAATTAAAATATACAAATATTTCCTATATTAGAATTTATTTTGTTGCTCGGAACAGAGAACATCAGCTGTCAGGTAGTGGATTGTCTCGCTCACGACGGACTGGGGGAAACGTCCCAGGCTCTGATAGACTCCTCTGGCTGCCCCGTGGACGAGGTGCTGGTCCCCAGGCTCAGGGCAGAGCCCCAACTGACCCAGGAGTCCGAGGGCTTCCACTTCACCGTCCTCTCCACCTCCTTTCCGGCCTTCAAGTTCCCAGACCGTGACTCTGTGCATATCCGTTGCAGTCTACAGCTCTGTCGCCAGTCTTGCCATCAGGTACTACAGTGGAACCCTTCAAATCCGAACTAATTGGGGCTGAAGCCCGTTCGGATTTCGGGGTGTTCGGATTACCCGGGAAATAATCTTACGTACATATTTCGTCACTGTATTAGCGGTAAACAATGGCTGAGGTTAGACAGGGTAGCCCAGTGGTACTACGAAGGGCAGTGACCTTGACTCGCAGATGTGCGTCCGGTGTTCTGTCATTGTTATTAGGCGAGCGTGTGCTAAAAATATATCACTCCACCCCTACCACTTCCTCTAAAGAGATACTGTATTTATTTTATTTCGTCTATCTAGTGAGCGTTCACCTGCCTAGTTCATTTCCCACCCAGTTTATTTAGTTTTTGTTTTCCTGAGAACGTGTTCGGATTGCCGGGATTTCGGATTTCCGGGGTTCAGATTTGAGAGGTTCCACTGTATTCCTATTTTTAAAACACAGTTCTGAAATAATAAATAAATGGACAATCATCCAAATTTAAGCTGTTATGAAAACCCCTATCCTATAGCTTATCAATATGTTCGTAATCATTATAAGTTCGTTATGGTTCCTGCATGTATCAAATCTCAAGAAAATATTAAAAGATCTCTTTGACGGCTTCGCTCTTTTGTCCTTCAGAGTTCCAATTTTTATCAATTGCAAATTACATGTTCTGCCTTATAAGAATGACAATTTTTTAAACATAGAATAACACATGTTTAAAAATTAGGCATACTAAAGAATTGTTTGGTAGTAGATATAACCATTGGGTTTATATCTACTAGAGGGGACACCTTACGGGAGCCAGAGTTAGTAAAAGCAGTGCTGCAATCTAGCGTCATATTAAGATAACTACGTGATCTGCGGCGTCGTTAGGCCGAGTTAACTTGTCCGCCGTACCCGACCCGTGTAAACAAAATATCACTTGATGACCATCACAAAAAAGTTTATTTAAACATTTTAAAATCTCTACGAAAACATTCCTAACAAAAATATGATGAACAAAATCACGACGATCCCTGGCGGCGTAAGATGGAACTACGTCGACAAATCTCTAACATTGATTTGCATTGCATGTCCCCTCTAGTAGATATAAACCCAATGGTATAACTAAGCAAAATATATAAAATATTATTGATTTATGTGTTTTAGAAGAAAAATGTTAATAGTGTTGAGATCTGTTTCACAAATATTTCAATACAACACAGGATATTTCAATATAGGTATTTTTCACAAGATTGCTCATTATTGTTATAGCAAATATATTAACTTTCATTTAACTCATCTTTTTAGGCCGACTGTTCTTCAGATTCAAGGTCACGCCACAGACATGAAAGGAAACTGAAGGTAAACTGTAGCTGTATAACACTTATATATCTGTTAAGTCCAGACCTTAAGACAAGTCCCAAAAATTTCCAAATATATATTTCTGTAGTATTGTCACAAATGCATTTTGTTTATTGCCTATCGGTTCTGGTTTAAATAATACTTTACTTTCTGAAAAGCGGTGAGCTTTTACTGTCATTGAATGCAACCTTAAGCAAAAGAATGAACATTGTAACAGGGTATACCCTGTATATTTTGCGATAATGTTCTCTTAATTCAGTTTTACACCAGATAATCCTTTCATTGATAATCCTTTCAGATGATTTAGACGGCTTTAACTCATTAATTATTTTGTGTACTTCTTGAGGTTCTACGGATTTAAATGAAACCAGCATGGACTCAGGATTGTCTCCCTCTAGTAAAAAATTAATAGCCTCTTCAGTACCTGATTCACATTGATTTTCAGTCAAAATTAGAAAGTTGAAAAATAAAAAAAATAAAATTTACCTACTTCCCTATCCTTCAGGACAGCAGTGAAAAAATCCCAAACTAACAATGCCCATGTCTTTTCAAGACTGCGTAGAAGAGGACAATGGGAAATGGAAAGTATTACACTGTGATATTTTTACTTAAGTTGGGGCACCTCTGCGTTTACCTGCTTCTACCGTAAGACCAATGTTAACTTTCAAAGTCTGTCTCTCCTCAACGGATTATCCTATGATTTATGGTTCATTTTAAAGATCTAAAATATAGCTAGCAATTTCAGTGAGCAAAATTTCAATATTACAAATAGTTCATCCATAAAAAATTCGTAAATATTGAATATTTGGGAGTTTTGTTGAATCAGAATCAGAAAATCCTTTGTTTTGTACATTTCATACATGAATAGTGTCACTTAAGTTAAAACTACAATCTAAACATTTAAAGATATACTAGTTGAAAAAATCACCTACCTTATAGCAACATTTATTACATAAAAACTTAAATAAACCTTTTTTAAATAACTTTAGTGAATTCACACTCTTTATGGAGTCAGGCAGGTAATTATATAATTTAATTCCAGAATAACATGGTAAGAATTTATAACTAGAAGATTTATGTCTTGGATATGCAAGACTACCCTTGTGTCTTGTTTTATAATTGTGGTAGTCTGAATTAATTGAAAAAATTGAAATATTTTGTTTGATAAATAAAATTTAAGTATAAATATATATACTGGGAAATGTAAGGATATTACTACTTTTGAAAGTATTTTGACATGAATCCCTTGTTTTGAGACCATAATATATTATCCTGATGATTTGTTTTTGCAATTTAAAAACTTTGTTCCTCTTATCAGAACTACCCCAAAAGATTATGCCGTAGTTAAGAATAGGATAGACATATCCATAGTAAACCATCATGAGAGTGTCAACGTCAACTGATTTAGATAAAATAAGAATTACAAAATGAGCTCTATTCAATTTTTTAATAACGTCTCTAATTTAAATTTTCCAGGTTAATTTATGATCAATTGTTACTTCCAGAAATTTTGTAAAATTAGTACAGTTACTCGGCAGATTAGTATTTTGGTTGCATGATGAATGTGGATTCTGGTAATTTTTTTTGGAAATTTACAAAACGGACTTGTCTTGATTTAGCAAAAGCCCATTGACCTCAAACCATCTTTCCAGCTTATGAAAATCATGTTCAGTTGTCTGTGACAGCAATAATTTATCAGGATGAGTAAAAATGGCAGAAGTGTCATCAGCAAACATAACTAATTTTGAATTTAACGTTCTTGGCAGATCATTTACATATATCAGAAAGAGCAAAGGTCCAGGGATTGACCCTTGAGGCACACCTTCTGTAACCAGTTTCTTATCGGATTTAAGATTTAAGGACTGCAAACATATACTCTGTTTTCTGTTGGATAAAAATGAAACCACCCATTTAAAAGCCCTGCCCGACACTCCATAAAATTGCATCTTCCTGATTAAAATATCATGGTTGACACTATCGAACGCTCTTGACAGGTCACAGAAGAGACCAACTACATTTTGCGACCCGTCAAGAGCATTCGAAACCTCAGATACGAAGTTAAATATGGCATCAGTGGTACTCGTACCCTTCCTGAATCCATACTGATTCTCATAAAATAGCTGAAATTTTTCAAAATGGTCACTTAGCCTGTAAAAAACAACATTTTTGAATATTTTAGAGAATGTCGGAAGCAATGCAATAGGTCAATAGTTAGTTATTTCTTTGGGATCGCCTCTTTTTAGAACTGGTATGGTATTTGATAATTGTAATAGTTCAGGAAAAACACCTGTATAAAGAGAAATATTCAGTAAATGGGCAATTGGTGTTGAGATAAAAGGTGAACATAGTTTTTTAACATAAAAGATGATATTTCATCCCATACAGATGATTTAGACGGCTTTAACTCATTAATTATTTTGTGTACTTCTTGAGGTTCTACGGATTTAAATGAAACCAGCATGGACTCAGGATTGTCTCCCTCTAGTAAAAAATTAATAGCCTCTTCAGTACCTGAACTAATTTAAAAGTTTACAAATATCAGTGAAAAATTTATTTATTTCATTCAATTGTTCCTGGATGTTCTGAGAGTGTGACAAAAATGGAAAACTGTCTTTATTACTTACAGCTATGTTTGTTTCTTTTTTACAATCTGCCAAGCGGTTTTAGTTTTATTAGAAGATTTTTTAATCTTATTTCTATTGTGTGATACTTTTGCTGATTTTATACATTTACTTAGAATTTGTTTGTATTTTTTTTACATAATTGTTCAAACCAACATTTGAAGAATATTTATTAAGCTCATGCAATTCCCATTTTTGTTTACACAAAATCTTTATTCCAGTTGTCAACCAACCTTTATCTTTATTCTGACTATGACGATATTTAAGTAAGTTTAACTAAAGGAAAAGAAGCAATAAATGTAATTTGACAGTATGCAGAAAACACTTGTAAACAGTGGCGGATTTGGGGGGGGGGGGCTATAGGGGCTGTAGCCCAGGGTGGCAAATTTACAGAAAGATTAATAAGTTGTTTACAAAAGAAAGGTTGAGATGGGGAACATTTTGACAACGAAAGCGGATGACAATGTCGGTGTGCCGCCCTTTTAAAGGTAAAGGTAGTAATCAGAGACTAATGTATTACGCTTGCAGTCCCTCACACTGCAGTTCCTCAATACAGTCATAATGCATTTGTCATTCATCCGTACTAGAGGCAAGACGATTACACTACAGAGAAAGGGCGGCAAGCCACGAACTACAGTTAATTCTACTTTTCCCCTCCGCTCATCAGGCACTGTGCCACTATGACGTAAAGGTTTGATACAGGATCCAGCTGCCATTGGTCATTGGGCTATTAATTAATGATCCTGGCTAAAGGATTAGTCTGTCTAATAATCAGTAACAAGGCTACATAAGGCATCTCACCCGTTCTACACTCATCATCATTCAATCATATTCGCCTTAAAATACGCCCTAGTTGCGTCGGCATCTTAGACAATGATTTAATGATGTGTCCAACTCACGAACTTCCAAGTTTACCCGTACATTTGCATAGCATTAAAATTATTTTTTACACAATATCAATAATGACTAAGGTACACGGCTGAGAAATGTTGCAACAATCGAATTTGAGATTACAATAACAAAATTTAGACTTTAAAGATATTGTCGATTGATTTTCAAACTCAAGGTAACAAAGAAAGTTATTTCAGCCAACGTATATTTACCATCAAAGGCTGCCACACTTAATCGTTCATTCTGGAGTCTTTTGTCGTTCAATGACAAATAAAGACTAACATAATTTGTGAAGAGAGGATTTGATTGGTTGTTGTCATGAGAGCATAATTGACAGAAGGTCAAAATCGTGGTCAGCATGTAGGCTGCAGTTTTGTACTCCAGGCGAGACCACTATATATATATATTTTGGGTGGGACGGTGTCACAATCTCCCATTTCATTAAATGAAAAATTGTGATATTCAAAGTCTTAAAAGTAATATCTTGTCGCATTTTAGGCGAATCATGATGTTAAACTTAACTTTATAATCTTGAGACATATTTCAGATGTAATTTTATTGTTTATCTCGAAGCAAAGTTATGTTTTGATTTAAATAAAAACACCGATGTAATATGGCTTTGGAAATAGTGTTGAAAACAACCCGCCTTGTACGTCGAATGACAGTGACACCGTCCCACCAACAAGTTGACACCACAACAGGACAAATTACCAAATATGACGGCACACTTTTTGAAGGTTATTTGTCAGAGAGTAGTGACTCCTGTAGGTGTAGGTGTTGGATCTACATCATGGATGTGAAACTAGAATAAGTGTTTGAAAATGTGTAGAGTTTTATGAAGATTTGGCCTACATCAACTAATTTTATATTTTGATCGTCCACAACATATAAAAAATTCTTTGCATAAAAGTATAAATAACAAAATGACTGAAAAACTGTAGGTATTTTAATTCTGGATTGAAATAGTCAGAGTTTTGAGGCTAATGGTCCAAATTACAAATTTTAAGGCTAAAGTGTCATCATATCTTATTTATAGGTTATTTATTATTATTTTCAGTAGTCAATGTGTTGGTGTAAATATTAATGTTTGATGAAGTGTAAGGAGGGATTTTTAGGCCTTTGCTGAAGGATTTTCTTGATATTAAAAGTAGCACTGCTTCACTCCTTCTAACACCAACATTTGTCTCTAGGGTTGATTGTCATTGAGTATACTGAATATTGAACTGTGTTTATGTGAATCAAGTGAATTAAACATTATTTTACTGTTTTTTTTCAACAAGGAAATAATATAAATTTCTTAAAGTTATTCATTCAGTAAATTTGTAACTTCTTTAGATACTGTCACAAAATAACCAAACAAGATATATAACATGTGAGTAAACCTGGGCGGCGGAAAGGACAAAGATTATGGGGGGGGGCAGATTTCCTAATAGCCCTTAGGCGGCAATTGCTTAAATCCACCACTGCTTGTAAAACACATTTATATCAGTTATTACGTCTGCCTTTTGAAAAGGATAAGACCAATCTTCAGTTTTTAAAAGATTTTGAAAGTTACAAATATTTCCCTTACTAAAATTTCTTACAGATGTTGTTTTATTCTTAGCTTCTGTCTGTGACCTTATAAAAGATTCACAATTCACTTCTAGATACTGTGTAAAGTGGTCAGATAAACTATTTTTTAGGACTGAAGGTTGTGAATTTAGGGCTAAAACTTGTGATAATATTGTCAAGGCATGAACTAGAAATATTTGCAACCCGAGTTGGAACATTAATGTTTACAACAAGTTTGAATGAATCTAAAATTGAAAGAAATTCCTTTGTTTGAGTGCCTAAGTTTAAAATATTTATGTTTAAGTCACCTCTGTGAGTACAATGAAAGACTTGGGATTTTTGTTAATACAATAGCTTAAAAGCGAATACAGGCCATCAAAAAATGTGTCATATGCAAGATTAGTAGAAACGGTTGGTCTGTAGGCACAAAGGACAATCAAATCAAGAGGATGAGTTAAGTTTGAACGCCACAGCACTCAATATAAGATTCAACAGTAAATTTTTCAAAATCAGGCCTAGGTTTAATTTTGTATTTATCACTCACTAAAACACAGACTCCACCTCGTATTTGTTTTTCTCTGCAAAAAGAGCCCGCTTTTTGATATCCATCGAATTAGAATATAGTGGAATTTGGCATGTGGATGGAACCCAGACTTCCGAAAAGCAAACTATGTCAGGCTTTTTACAAAAATTGTTAAGGTATAAATTTATTTCATCAATTTGTATGTTGATGCATTTGTATCTGTGATATCGAAATTTTGATTACTGAAATTGGTAAATTTTGTTTGCTCTTTAAAGTGAACCACAAACAAACGATATAGGATAATCCATTGAGGAGGAACGGGCTTTGAAAGTTAACTTTGGCCTTATGGGGGAAGCAGGTAGAAACGCAAAATTTTTCGTGACTGGGCCTTGAAACTACCAATTGAGAAGTTTCAAAAGTGTAAAAAAGAGAAAAGATCTATTGATTGTGATATTACTTATATGATGACGACATATGTAATAGATTGAATATTATACAACATATAAACAACGTGGCAAAGTCAATTAAACGGTACCTATTCATTGTTCACTTATCTTTTAATTTTTAATATTTTTCTGATGTCTTTATTGTTTTACAATATCCAATAAGGACCTTTGAGCTGTCAGAAACCAGACTAAAGGGCGGTATTAACGTGAGAGTTTTTTACTCTCAGAGAGTTTGTGACAAGGGAACGAAGTGAGGGAATCTAGTAGTAGCAGAGGTAAAGGTTCATTGTCCGTCAGTGTTTGTGTGGGTATATGGGTGTTTGTTTGTGTGTGTGTTCATAACACAATAAAACACACATCCCTTATCACAAACTCTCTGAGAGTAAAAATCTCTCATGTGTATACCGACCTTAAGATCTCCCTTATCTCTCCCCTTCTCTCTCTTTGTGTGTGTGTTTGTCTCTCTCTTATATTGTTTTTACCGCAGGGGGAGGAGGGTGAGGTGTTAGACTACATCCAACTGTTTAACAGTGTCGAGGTCCTTGCTCCTGGCATCGAGATGGACGAATACAATCGATTCCATCCCCAAGGTAATCATACAGGTACTTCTCAATTCATGCAAACATAATAAACATAGTTAATAGTGTTAATCATAGCTGTGAAGGGAAACATGTTTGTGAACAATACAAATAAATGTACCATGAACAAGTTTAATGGGCAACAAGAGGCCTTGACTTATACACTGTCCCAGAACTGTAATTTAGAGAAGGGTATCATTCCATCCCCACTTTAGAAAAGAACTCTATTAAAAAATAAGTTCAGAGGAAATTACCCCAGATCCTTAAATACTGGGTAAATAATATACCCCATCAAAAACGTAAAATTAAATTAAAGTTTCAGTCACAATGCAGCTATGGTACCGACTGCAACTTTAGGGACCTTTAAAATACCCCTTGAATTGCATTTTTGGAAATAAGTTACTTTAATTTCTAAGAGTTTTAACTTCATTACTTTGTATTTAATTAAGTATAATTTGGATATGGAGACTCGAACAACTTCTCCATTAATGACCCTTTAATAACCATTTAAGGAATTTTTATAAACTTATTTATAACATTCTCCAGTTAAAAAAATACCAAGAAATCAGCAGGTGTAAAAATCAAATTTTTATGCTCTCGTATTACAAAGACTTTGGCATTGTGTCTAAAATATTAAGAGATTAATTATGGGTGGTCTGTGGCTCTTGAAATTATACCTAAGTAGCAGTTGAGAAGTGGATTGAAATCCGTGAAGGACTGAAAACCCGTTAAAAATGCTGGTCTTTGGGCTTAATTAATGGTCTGTGCATTTCAGAAAGTGGTCCGTTCCCAGCAGATCTGCTAGGGATGGAGTTAGGAGATGCGCCGTTCTGCCTGTCAGCCTCTCGCATGGCTGTGGCGTTCGCCGCGCTGGGGATGGTGTTCTTGGCAGCAGTCGCAGTGTCGCTGTACGTTCTGCTACGTAACCGGCTGCTGAAACAGGCGTACACGCGCGCCGACCATGCCAGACTCGTCAGTCGGGACAGCCCCTCACTTATCCTCGGCCAGAACAGCAGGAGCAGCTTATCGGCTTGGTCCTACGGCAGGATTTGATAGGTGAGACTATGATGTTAGTGTTTTAGGGAATACACCGTGTTCTGGCATTAGAGTGTGTTGTATTGTTACAAAATGCATATGTGAGGCAGAAAGGAAAAAGGGACCTCTTCGCGGCAAAGTAAAAATTTCAGTACGGGCAGTTTTATCGATTGAGGTCAAAAATATCGATTTTCGGTTGTTTGCATTTTAATATGCTCCATTTTGTCCTTTACCGGTTGAAATCGATTACAAAACTGTTGTAATCGAATAAAACATTCAAAATAATAATTAAAGTAGTCGATGTCTAGCTTGAGAAAAGGTACCTCTTCGCGCTTATGGAGAAATAACATTGCCGCGAACAGGTCCCTTTTTAAAACAAATCAGATAGCTATGCAACACTTTGAAAACTGCACTCTGACGAATTCTAGCGGTGACGAGGTGAACTACTACGAGTTTATTGTTAATCTAGAACGTCTTCTGTTAATAAAAATCCCTTTCTCGATCCCAACTACCTTTTCTTTACAGGTTTAAAATCCAAATACATTTAGTAGTTGTACTGACACACCTAAAACTGCATGTTAAGCTTTGATTATTGTATTATTAACTATTGATATTATTATTAAGTAATACATTCTATTTTTGATAAGTTTATGTACTGTCGAAACAATAAATAACGGGAGTTTTGCGCCACAGTAGGGAGGACAGTTGGCAGCTCTGCTCTCGGTTGAACCACGGCGATGCAGACGATTTTGATGTTGTTTACGTTTTATATGTGATATCAAGCAGTCTTATCGTTGTGACTGTTTTGTCCATAACTCATGCCGCCAAGAGGTCCCTTTCGGGAGTTTTGCGATTCGTTATGGAGAAATAACATAGGGCCGCGAAGAGGTCCCTTTTCTGAAATATCACTTTTCACGACATGCTTCGATAAAAACATTATTTTCTTGAAAACCACTGCGAGTTAAGACAAAAATAGGTATTCCCATTACAGATGACATTCAGGGCTTTCTTTTGATACCAAAATCATTGCTTAAATATGAAAAATATATATTTTTTGCTTATTTGAAATTTTCAAATTGATTTTTCTCAAAAATGGCCCTTTTCTCTCACGTGATTTCAAAGTCCTATAACTTTAACAAAAAAAATCGTATACTCATGGGACTTACGCCAAATTGTTAGAAATTAAATGAGGAATTCAAAAATATGAATAACTCAAAATCAAAAATTGCCGCGAAGAGGTCCCTTTTTCCTTTCCGCCTCACATATATGGAATATCCCTCTGTAGTGAACACCTTTTTGTGGCATTAAAGTGTGTTGTAAGATGTACCCTCCAATGCCAATTGTGGATATTACATTATTTAATAGGGAGTTTTGTAAATCAATTATTGCTGGGTAGAAGTAAGCGGGAAATTAAACAGTTGATATTTTAATGTACTTTGCTGTATATTAATTTCAAGACATTTTACATCATTACATTTAAACAACTCTTATTTGTAATACTTTTTACAACCCTTCACCAACTCAATAATAAATGGGTGGGTCTTACTTTACTGGTTTTTTGAGTGGACTGTCTGAGCTCTGACAAAGCGTGGTTGATCTCTGTAAACCATATGAAACCAGACTAATTACAACTCTCTACAAGTTAAAATTTGATAAAACATAGGATAGAAGATCCTTGAAAATTAGGTGACAATATGCTTTTTTACAACCAACTGAAACGGGTTTGTCTGAAACTTTACATCTTCCTACTCCAGTTAAATCAGCTCAAAATCATTTAACCCATTGAGGTAGTAATTTTATTCTATTTGCAGTAGCCTATAACGGGAATTGATTGGTGCTGCACTCTAGTAGCAAAATATGTAACTAATAACTATGTCTACGGTTCTATCCGCTAGGGGCGCGGACTGACTGAAAAACCTTAAAATCGCCGCCAGGCCTTTGGTCGTGTTAGCTGAGTTGGCTACGTCGTGGAAACACCTTGGCCAGGTGGTGATACGATGTTCGTGGGTTCAATTCCCGCACACGACCAAAACTGACCAGTTGTGCAACTCTCAATGAGTTAACCGGTCTGTGGCAACGTTGGTGGGAGGGCCCAAGTAAAACAAACGGTGGCAGGCTTGCTTGGAAGTTGACAGGATCGGTTAATTCTTTGAGACTTGCACATGGTCAACACTGATTTTGCTAATTTTTACTTATGTCTACTGTGTATGTGCCAATGCGACTCTCTAAACTGAAAGAAAACAATATTTTAATTAAAATACGCCATTAATCCATTTAAAAACACCAATTTTATACTCCAATTCACAGGTTAATAAAATTACAAGTAAGGAACGAGAGCTCGTATGTCTACGCCAATGGGTTAAATTACTTCTTTAAACACACGACAAACATATTAAGAAAATACTGTCATATATTTCATACTCTTTAATCTCTCAAATAATTATTTATTAATAATTAAATCTGACTTACAATTTCTACAGCAACCACAAGCATCAAGTCCACTTTTTCCAGTAACCTGAATATGACAATCAGCTTCTTTGAAATTAAAATCCCAGTACTACCACTCAAAAAAAGGTAATTTCCCTCCTTTTAAAGACAACTTTAATTATTTCCAGCATATTTTATCATGTATAATTTTGATTTGAGTATTTCAACTTTGTATTTATTTTTTATATCGGTACAAAGATACATACTTCATGAAGCCCACCATGATAGGGACCAACCATTGTTTAACAATGAGAAAGAAATGCCGTAAGGGTCATTTGATTAAATGACCCATACAGGGGAACTTGGATAATTCAAACTTCTATAATCCTAAATTTGTCCCTTGAGATTCAAACTATCCAAGTTCCACTGTGTCTAGATTTCATGCAAAATGTTCCTGTTATACAAATTCAAGACTCCAGTGAATTACTTGTCTATAATTTGGTTGTTATGTTGCATTTCGCTTCATTTTTTCTACACTGATTTATTGCCAAGGCACCAAGGCACCCCAAATCATTGAGGAGTTAGGGGCCCCACATTTGCATATAAACTAATCGATTTTAGCTGTTTATTTTGTATAATTTGTAAGTATAAGCATAATTTTAATATTTTGATTGGAGGGGGGAGGGCAAAAAGATTGTTTCGTGATTATTGTGACTTTTCATATATGATAATATGCTCTTCAAATTATTAGGGGGCAACTTCTCCCCCCCCCACATACACCCCCAAACTTACATCTATGTAAGTAATGATGATACTATGTATTCTAATTAAATGCCACTTAAAAATACTATGGCAACAAATGCTGTACAAATTATTACTAGTTAGAATTTTGTTTATTTGCACTTTCATAATTTTGTTATGGTGATTTAAACATTTTTACCAAAATTATCCATATTTTTTTCAGGTCGGCTTATGAAGAAATTCTCTGCAGCAGCTGTGATTGTACATGAACCCCAGTAAGTGAGAAAGGTGAAATTTTAGCTTATATTTCAAACCTACCGCTTATTTAACAATTAAATGTATGCTACAAATAAAGTTTTCATACACCTAGTTAAAATTAAAAATATGATTTAGACATGAAAATAACTACTAACTAATAATTATTGCTTACAGTCAAGGATAACTTATTTGTAATTCACCATTTGCTTACCAGTGTAGTGTCACGGACAAAAGATTAGCTATACAGATCGCCTATTTTGCCTACTTAATTCACCAGTCAATGAACAGTAGCGCAACCCCTGAACTGGCAGGACAAGAAACGTGTCCCACATAAGCTAATTCGAGTAGTTTGATTGGGGGAGTAGAGATTACCGCGTGATCTTTTGTGACGTTTCATATATTACAATAGTTTTTCTCCAAATTATTGGAGGGGGGGGGGGGCAAATTACTCCTCTTACCGCCCCAAAATTACACCTATGATATCCCACGCAACTATATCTAATCCTTTCTCCGTGACAAAATAGAAGGTATAGCCAGCTTTAAGCTAATAACATTTTAACTTACTTTTTTAAGAACCCCGCACTTATTAGAAGGGCAATTTTTAAGTAATAATTAGCTATTAATTAAAACATTTCAATTGGTGCTTTAAACTTAAAGTAGGTAAATTTTAGCTTTAAAATGGCTTTAGCCGTAACGGTATAGTTTAAATATAAGAAATATTGATTTATAGTCTAATCTATTTAGTAATAATAATAATATATTTTGCCAATATTCACTCTCATTTATCTTATGGTATAAGCCTTTATGGTTCAACAACAAAGGCAAATATGGATGGTATACTTAAACAGCAAAAGAGAGCAATTAGAATCATAATGAAGCTAGATTACAATGAAACAACAAAAGATAAATTTAAAGAATTAAAGATTTTAACAGTATGTGGGCAATATATTTTTGAGACTATTATCATTGTAAAAAATAATATAAAAAGCACAGAATTTATCTGTCGTCCTCATAATACTAGGAATAAAAAATGTATTATCACATCACAATATAAATTAAAGTATTATGAAAAAAACATCCTATGTGGGATTAAGGTTCTTGAAACATCTACCCAGCAATATTAAAAATGAGGAAAACCTTAAGAAATTTAAAAACAAAGTAAAAAGTTATTTGATTGACAAAGCTTTGTATTCTCTGGAGGAGTACTTTTCCACCCCCTCATGGATTTACTATTGATTTTGTTTTTCATTATTTATTTTTAGTCTTAAGTTCTACTGTTAAGTTTTGATGACGCCATTCAATGTACATAACATGTATTTTATCAATAATGATTTATTTAATTTTTATTTGAACGAATGTTTTACTGTCATTAACACAAGACATGTTACAAACGTCAAGGTATATGATTCAACTGATGTTAATTAAACTAATACATTTTTATTTAGGATCTCTAAGAATTTATTAAATTAATAAAATATGTTTGGAAATACAAAGTATTTTCTTAAATGAGTAAATAGCAATCAAGAGCCGATTAGTGATGATTTGCTATTTAATTTCTAGCCTGAGTAGCCTGACTAGCCTGAGTTATTAACAATCTTCGATAGGGACAGGGTATATAAATTTGTTACTGGTTTTGTGTGGGGTATGAGTGAGTTTTGCTTCTTGAATTTAAACTTTTACAATTTGTTTACGACATATACAATCAAATCAAAAATGTGCAAATTGTAGCCAGTCAAAATCTTTAAGAGGTTTGCAGTGAACTTTCCGTGATGAGTTTGTAGTGATATTGCTTATGGTATGATAAAATGGCTGAAATTCAAAGGATCCCTTAATCAATAAATAAGCTTTTCGCAGATTAAATTTTCTTTATCAAGTTTTAAGCGGGCCTTAAATTTATATTTATGTAATTTATATTTCTATATTTATTGCCATACATATTGAAGCAACTACTAAATGTCAGGATTGAAAGATTGCTAATGTTTTGTTTCTCTTTTATTAAATGTTATGTACCAATCATATTTATTTCATTAAATTTAAATTTGAGAAGAAAAGATCTTAGCCAAAACAAAACTACTACATCAAACTGGATTAATAATGATTGTTGGCTACCTTGAAAAATTAAGGGGATAAGATGGATAAGTGGATTGTAGTAATAGACAATGTATTTTACTGGCTTCAAATTGTGAGCTAAGGTTCCCAGTATAGGCTCTTCAACTCTTTAGCAGTAAAGCACAGTTCCAATAGAAAATTCTACACTTTATAAATATTAAATCTACTTCACACAGCAACAAATAGGATAATACAATCTCTGTGAATAAGGCTTAAAATAATAACTTCACTATATAAACCTTTGAGTATTTGTTAGTTTCTAATAGTAGTTATACTTCCCAGGCAGTTTTAGCTTAGCTTATTTTTGAGTATTTGTTAGTTTCTAATAGTAGTTATACTTCCCAGGCAGTTTTAGCTTAGCTTATTTTTGAGTATTTGTTAGTTTCTAATAGTAGTTATACTTCCCAGGCAGTTTTAGCTTAGCTTATTTTAGCCTTTTGTACTATAACTGGTTGCTTATTCAAATTTGGGTAGTGCTTGGTTTTGGTTTGGGTAAGATGATAAAGAAACACTTGTAAATATATTTTATTTTAAAATATTTACAATTATTTCTTTATAATTATTTTT
This sequence comes from Allygus modestus, assembly GCA_963675035.1. Taxonomy (NCBI): domain Eukaryota; kingdom Metazoa; phylum Arthropoda; class Insecta; order Hemiptera; family Cicadellidae; genus Allygus; species Allygus modestus. Next base: position 41,218,954 of record OY776113.1, on the reverse strand, counting down.
TATTTCAGTTATATGTAGGTCTAACAGTTTCCTTTGGAATTTTGTAGTTGGAAAAATGTTATCTGTGATAGGTTAAGATGTGTAATAAAAAATGACTTTTTTATTAAATAATGAGTTTTTATTTCTCTTAGATTAACCCTCTTAGATTCCTAATACTATGATATTAATCAACCCTCTTTATTTCAAAATTATTTTTCCTACAACCGTGCCTAAAAGTTTCTTTATAATCTAAATACACATTGTAAACCAGCTGTTTTCTGTTTGGCAAGCGAAAAAGTTGTTATCGTCCTTTACTGCTCGCTGAAGTAATAAACAGCAGATTTATTGTTGCTTTTGGCCAAGCTAACTGACTCACTGTTTGTTAGGGCAGTTTTTAGGACCTCTGGGCCCCGGGCGAATACAGAAATGATGTCCCCCTAACATCAAGCGTATATGTACATACGGAAGTTTTTTTCTATTCCGTAATTTCACATTATTTTCAATAGACTAATCTTCATAAATACACCAAATTTACAAATAAATAACGAGTTTTAACTTATTATCAAAACTTTAAAAACTTAAAAAATAAAAATGTTGTATTTAATTTTCATTGCAATATTTAGTATGCTTTTAGCTCTCTTAAGTCTATATACAATAAGCTAATAGTATATTAAGTTAATATACAATAAAAAACATTACGACTAGTTATAATAACAACACAACTTCATAAATATAAGAAAATAATCTGGTGTAATTTCTTTACCACAAAAATCATTGTACAGTACCATTGGGTTTATATCTCACCATTGGATTCAGCATTAAAAACACACAATTTGGTGTTTTGATCATTTCTGAACGTCAATTGGTTACAGAGTTATTGAAAGTGCTAAACACAGTATGTTGTCCAATGCTATTCTTATGGAGAATAAGAAAAAGTGTATATCTCGCTTATTTATGAACGTATACTAACGAAACTTGGTGTACGGCTTCATCTGGTTGTGGTCTATTTTTATTTGCACAAAAAAGCTATTTTTACCAATAATTCCCGCAGCAGCAAACCTGCGTACTCAGCCTCCATGTTATTCTTATGGAGAATAAGTAAAATGTAATGACTCCCTTAATTATGAACATAAATAAATAAAACTTGGTATGTGGCTTCACCTTGTTGAGTTATATTGATATTTGCATAAAAACTCATTTTTCTGTTCCTTGTTGCAGCAAACCTGCATACTCATCCCCCATGTTATTCTTATGGGAATCAAAAGGGTGTATATCGCTTATTTATGAATGTATATTGATGGATCTTGGTATGTAGCTTCACCTAGTTGAGTTATATATTGATATTTGCATGACAACCCATATTTTGTGTTCCTTGTTGCAGCAAACCTGCTTACTCAGCCCCATATCATTCTTATGGAGAGTAATTAAAGTATTATATGTTGCTTATTTATTAATGAATATTGATGAAAGTTGGTATGTGGCTTCATCTAGTTGAATTCTATTTATATTTGTATAACAACCAATTTGTTGAGTTCCTTGTTTCAGCAAACCTGCGTACTCATTCCCAATGTTATTCTTATAGAGAATAATTAAAATTGTATATATATCGCTTTTTTGTGAATTTATTTTTATGAAACTTGGTATGCGGCTCAATGTGGTACTAAGACATATCTTATGCATTATAAATTCGCTGAGTACGCAGGTTTGCTGTGACGGGGGCGTTTTACATTATTTAGTTTTCATGTTAAGTTTACGTGATGATGAAAATATTTATCATTGGCTCTCGTCTCTTCCCAGGGGCGGCCCGTCAGTTTTTCAGCGCCCGTGCAAAGACCAAATTTGCTGCCCCCACCCCCCACTATCAACCAAAACCTCCCTGCCCCATAGTTCTGAGATAGACTGACACGTGTGTGCCTCGCTCCCTCGCTTGTTGTTGCATTTGCGATGTTCCTGGTTCCGTGCTATGTTGATCACCTGAAATGACAAGCTATGGAACACATTCAGATAAGAGACTTGTGTAGTTCAAAATCTTGATTTCATATATTATTGTCCTGGAAATGTATCCTATTTCCGATCTTCCGCACCACTAAACTTTTTGCCATAAAAAACTCAAAAACTAAAATAATTAAAATACCCCCGTAGCAGCAGACCTGCGTACTCAGCGAATTTCCAATGCATATACATGTATCTTAATGACACATAAAGCCACATACCAAGTTTCATCAATATACATTAATAAATAAACTATTTCTCACATTTTTAATTTTTCTCCTTAAGAATAACATGGCGGCTGAGTATGCACGTTTGCTGAAACAAGGAACGTAACAAATGGGTTTTTATACAAATATCAATATAAATCAACTAGGTAAAGCTACTTACCAAGTTTTATTAATTTATGTTCATAATTAAGGGAGATAACATTTTCTTATTTTCCATAAGAATAACATGGGGGCTGAGTACGCAGGTTTGCTGCTACGGGAACTTTCGGCAAAAAATTGTGTTTTGTGCAAATATCAATAGACCACAACAATATAAAGCAATATACCCAGTTTTGCCAGGATAAGTTGATAAATAAGCGACATATACAATTTTTCTTATTCTCCATAAGAATAACTTTGGACAACGTACTGTGTTTAGCACTTTTAATATCTCTGTAACCAATTGACGTAGGGAAATGATAAAAACACCAAATTGTTCGTATTCTTAAGCCGCATCCAATGGTGAAAAGTAAAATTTTATTTACCCAAATATTAGGTATAAAACTCAAAAAAACCATTTTGGGGTACAAAACCCCCCCAAAATTCCCCTTTGAATAGAGCGATCTGGCTGGTTGTCGAACTTAAAGTCATAAATGTTGCTTTACATGTTTGTACCAAATTTCATCAAAATCGGACCATTTTTGCGAGAGTTATCGCACCCACGGATACACATATATATACAGTTTTGAACAAATGGTATTTTTGGGGTCCGGGGACCTCAAAACGAAAAGTTATCATAGTCCCGGTTAAGGTACATACATTTTACATCCATGTACGCTTAACTGTGCTGAAGCTAATATTGACCTAGTCCTAGGCCTGAACAGGCCAAATTTCAATAATCTATTGGTAAATCAATTCACCTGTTTAGGCATTATACCAACATAGTTTGTCGGGTTTTGATTACAACATTTGTCATCATTTGTTACCCAGCAGTAAGCTTATTTGAAATTATTTTAGTTGAAGGAAGCGAGGTGTCTTCATGTATTATAGGTTAGGTCTAACTGAAAAACCTTGTCAAAATAATGCTAATATGTTTTAGCGAATTTCCCCTATAGGGAAGAAGCTATTACCGTAGGTCTCATGGTAAGACTTAAGCCCGAGACCATGACAATTTTTTTTTTTGAGGTCCCCAGATGACAAAAACACTGTTTGTTCAAATTTATATATATGTATATATATATATATATATATATATATATATATATATATATGTGTTCGTGAATGCGATAACTTGAGTAAAAAACGTCCGATATCGATGAAATTTGGCTCAAATGTGTAATATGACATTCATGACTTTAAGTTCGAAAACCAGAAAAATCGGACTATGGGAAAGGGGGTTTAAGGGGGTTTTAAATTTTCCAAAAATCAGTTTTTTGCATTTTTCACCCTAAAATTTTTTAAAAGCTTAATTTTGGTTTTGACCATGTTGTAGAGCTTAAAAAACAAATAATATCGTATTTTGAATTATTAAAATAGGTTAAGTAGTTGTGGAGAAAATCCAAAAAAACCTACTCATAAAATCTTCCATGTTAATCTTATGGGAAAAAGGTTTTTGGCTTTTCCTCTGTTTATTTTAATGTAGACTTCACATATGCTTTTACCAATCTGTTCAGTTCCACAAAACAATCATTTTGGTTTTTAAATTGTGATTCTACGCCCAACCGTTGCTGAGATATTCAAAGTGCTAAACACAGTATGTTGTCCAATGTTATCCTTATGGAGAATAAATAAAATTTGATATCTCGATTATTTAAGAATGTATGTTAATGAAACTTGGTATGTGGCTTCAAGTAGTACTGGTATATTGATATTTGCACAACAAATTGGTTTTTTGTTGATTATTCCCGTAGCAACAAACCTGCGTACTCAGCCCCCATGTTATTCTTATGGAGAATAAGTAAAATGTAATGACTCCCTTAATTATGAACATAAATTAATAAAACTTGGTATGTAGCTTTACTTGGTTGAATTATATTGATAATTGCATAAAAAAACCATTTTTCCCTTGTTGCAGCAAACCTGCTTACTCAGCCCCATCTTATTATTATGGAGAATAACTAAAATGTTATATAGTGCTTATTTATGATTGAATATTGATGAAACTTGGTATGTGGGTTCGCCTAGTTAAATTATATTTACATTTGCATAAAAACCAATTGTTTGTGTTCCTTGTTTCACCAAACCTATGTACTCATTACGAATGTTATTCTTATGGAGAATAATTAAAATCGCTTATATGTGAATATATTTTTATGAAACTTGGTATGCTGCTTTATGTGGTATTAAGACAAATATTATGCATTGGAAATTCGCTGAGTGTGCAGGTTTGCTGCGACGGGGGTATTGATTTTACTTACCCTGTTGCACTTCCTTTACTACGCAGTGTGATACTAAGACTAGATGAGCTTATTAACTTCCGTCTCTTTTACTTTATACCAAACAATAATAAACATGTAAACCCCTCCAAGATCGAAATGACAGAAAAACAATGCACCAGCCAAGGAGAAGGAATAATCTCTTAACCAAATGCAAACATATATTTAATTGTAATTGTAAGGTTAATTTGTAATACCTATGTTGAGAACTATAATTAAGTTTTTAAATCATACTAAGATATGTAAATTAAATATTCAGGGATAATTACAACATGGTTCTTATAAGACTTCAATTGTATTTGTGTAAGCTGAAAACAACAATAAAACAAAACAAAACATATGTTAACTAGATATTAAAATATTTAGTTATGTCACATCCTCCCGTCTTTGGAATAATGTAACGAAAACGATACTTCGTTATTTAGTTACATAGTCTTCTTAGGTAGATATGCATCTCTTTTTGGAAGATACATTTTAGCCAGATGGTTTGTATTTTGTCTATATAGCCTTCCATTGTTTTCCACGATGTAGGATCTTGAATTTACCTGCTTGTTAATCACTGCATTTAAATCCCAGTTTCTGTGACCCTTTTTCATCCTTACATTTTCCCCAACAGCAAATTCTGGTTTTGTTTTGGAACCTCGATCTCCGTACATCTTCTCTTTTTCTCTTGCTTGTAGTAGTTTATGGTGAACTTCCTTGGGATCAATAACTGATGGCATTAAACGTTCATCAGATATTGGCACCAAAGTTTGTGTTCTTCTGGACATTAGTCTTTGTACTGGAGAACCAAGGTCAGAGCGTGGTGTATTTCTATAGTTTAAGAGTGCTTCGAAAATGTCAGATCCATCTTGATGGCATCTTTTCAAGAGGTTTTTCGCGGTTTGGACGAACCTCTCTGCTAATCCGTTAGCTCTTGGAAAATTTGGGGAAGAAATGGACCGTTCAAATCCCCACCGATTAGAGAAGTTCTTGAACTCAGCAGAATTGAATGGCATATTATCAGATTTTAGTATCGCTGGGACACCATGTACAGCGAACCATGACTTTAACTGATTAATGGTTGCAACATTTGATGTAGAGACTTCGGCAAACTCAAAGTAACCAGAGTAGCTGTCACCAAGAACTAGATATGTTTTACCTTTAAACTCAAAGTGATCAGTCGCAGCAACTTCCCACGGTCTCCTAGGAATATGTTTATTTTTAATTGGCTCTTTGATTTCTGCTCTGCTCTGAGTTTGGCATACCGTACATGATCGTATATAGTCAGTGAAATCTTCAAACATATTAGGCCAATACAGTGATTCTCTTGCTCTTTGGTAGCAAGATTGAATACCTTGATGTCCCTTGTGAATTATTTTGATGATTTCCATCTGCATTGTCTTTGGAATTACTATTTTAGTACCTTTGAATACAACTCCATTTTCAACAATTAACTGATCTCTGAAATTCCAAAACAATTGGAGGGTTTCTGAAAGCTCAGTTTTAGAATTAGGCCAACCTTTGAATTAGGCTCAGTTTTTTTAATTAGATCCTGCAATGTAGGACTTTTAGAAGTTTCAGCTTTAACTCTAAAAAGTTTATTGTTAGGGTAAACTGAGAAAATCGATAATACTTCTGGGTTATTGTTTTCAGACATGGTGGTATCTTCAAGTGATTTGCAGTCCCTGCTCAAAACATCAGCTATATACATGTTTTTTCCTCTTATGTATATTATTTTAGGATTGTAGGGGATGATTTCTAAGAAAATCTTTTGAAGTCGAACAGGCGCCTCGCCTAACGTTTTCTTAAATATCGTTTCGAGTGGTTGATGGTCGGTCTCTATTGTTAGTGGTTTACCGTAGACAAAACAATGAAACTTCTTGCATCCAAACTGAACAGCAAGAGATTCCTTCACGATTTGAGGAAGAGTTTGTTCGGTTGGTGACAATGCTCTAGTAGCGTATGCTACTGGTCGATCCTGTAAGAGAACGGCTCCAATCGAGTGCTGGCTTGAATCAACTGATAGTCGCACGGGCTTGTTTACATCATAAAATCCTAGTGTAGGTGCTGTTGTGATGGCCTGTTTAACATTCACAAATGCAGTTTCTTGATCGACTGTCCAACTGATGTCGCTGTCTTTCTTCAAAAGTAATCTCAAGGGATAGACCAGTTCTGAGTAATTTGGGATGAATCTCGAAAGATAATTCAACATTCCCATGAGTCGCCTAAGCTCTTTGATGTTAGTTGGAGGCTGTAGTTGTTTTATGGCTTCTACCTTTTCTCCGTCAGCTTCGATTCCATTTGCACTTATAACATGTCCTAAAAATTTTATTTTTGTCCTCTCATATTCACACTTGTCATTTAACCTCAGTCCAGCTTCTTCAAATCGTTTCTTGACAATTTCTGTAGTCTCTCTTAGTTCAATTAAGGTACTTGCGTAGATGATGACATCATCCATAGCACATTCGGTATTTGGTACATCTTTTAGGATTTCACATATTAGCTTCTGAAAAATTTCAGGCGCAGAGGCTAAACCGAAGGGCAGACGTGTGAAAGCAAATCTTCCCCATGGGGTTGCAAACGTTAAATAATCCTGGGTCTCTCGCTGACACGTATCTGCCAAAAACCTTTTTCTGCATCCAGTTTTGTGAAATATCTTGCACCACTCAGCTTTGCTAGTATCTCGTCCAATGTTTTCAGTGGAAAGTGTCTTCTTAACAGGTTTTTATTAACATCAGTGGGGTCAAGGCAAATGCGCAGCTTCCCGTTTTGTTTTACTACAACTAGTGGTGATACAACTGGGGTTGGCTTGTCAACAGGTTTAACAACTCCCAACTTAACCATTTTATCTAGTTCGGTTTTAACATAATCTCTGATTGCAAAAGGTATTCTTCGAGCTGCATGTATTTTAAAAACCGGATTTTCAACTAAGTCAATGTCATATATGAAACCGTTAATTGCACTCATTTCTTGATTACTGTCTGTAATTTCAACCCTTTTAATCAACCCTATTTGTTCACTTGTTTTAGCACCCAAAATGGGAGATACTTTGTCACTGTCTGCTACCAAAAACTTAATTTTAGTTTCTTTTGACGTATTACCAATGACACAATTTAAATCAATTTCACCCAACACATCAATGTAGTGTTTGCTGTAGGAAACCAAACGTTTAGTTACTGATTGAGAAAGTGGTGTTTTCAGACGATTAACTAAATTTCTGGGAATTACATTACAGGCTGCTCCCGTATCAATATTAGCTATGAAATCAAAACTATCTGCTTTTACCTTAACAGTCCAACGATCATGGGCTTCACCACGGGCGATTTCCATCACAGTCAAATACTGTTCCACTTCCTTGTCAGGATGTCCTATTTCTTTTTCAGCCTGATCAACCTGATTAACTGTTGGTGTTGAATACTTAATACTGGACCTACAATACTTGGCAAAATGATTAAGCTTTGAACATTTCATACATACTTTTCCAAATGCAGGACATTGTCTTGGACCATGATTATTTCCACAATTTCTACATTTAAAAATAGCATTTCTATTGTAAATTTTCTCGTTATTAATAGCAATGCTTTCAGGCCTAGGTTTAGTTACTTGATTGATACTTGAAAGTTTATTTTCAAGTGATTCTAACTGTTTCTTTGTTTCTTCAGTAAGACGTGCTGTTTCTATTGCCCTACTTAGGTTGAGTTTTGGTTCCAAGAGAAGTTTTTCTCTCAGAGATTCATCTTTTAAGCCAATAACTAATTTGTCCCTAATTAGTTCATCCTTAAGGGCTCCAAATTCACAATCCTGAGCTAAGTTTCTTAACCTAGATACAAATTCAGCTACACTTTCGGTTTCACTCTGTGTACTGCCTTATTAAACAAATATCTGATATAAATTATGTTTTTCTGGGGATAAAAATAATCATCAAAGTGTTTTAAAACTGTTTTTAGGTCTTTTTTATCTTTGCTAGATAATGAAAAACTGTTAAAGATTGATATAGATTCATAGCCTAGGACAGACATAAAAGTAGCTACTTGTACTTCACCACCCGTCTCATCCAATCCAGATGCTTTTGCATAGAACTCAAAACTTTGCTTCCAGATATCCCATCCCTGAGATTCATTCTCTGAAATTAAGAAAGGTTTAGGGGGTTTAACTGACATTACACAGGGGTTCAGTAACTTCTGACACCAACTAAGATATGTAAATTAAATATTCAAGGATAATTACAACATGGTTCTTATAAGACTTCAATTGTATTTGTGTAAACTGAAAACAACAACAAAACAAAACAAAACATATGTTAACTAGATATTAAAATATTTAGTTATGTCACAATCATAATTGTAAATAAATAGTTATCCGTTAAATTGTAAACTGCTTTTCGGAACATGCAAAATGCTTGATTTGACTTTCTGTACCAAATTGAATTGTGTCAATGGATGTTTAAATTATTTAGATAATAAACCGTACTTATTCGTGAGTGGGTGTGATAATAAATTTAACTATAATTAATTAAATTTACATTTAAGCCATATTATTAATAACTAAACATTTAACTTTGTATTTATTTATGAATATGCGTTAATGCTGTACTGGTCAAAAATTGTATGTAACTTTTACTTCAAATGATGTAAAACTTTTGATGAGTTCGGCGGTTAAAAAAATAATTATTGTTAAATAAAACTGATTGAAACAAAAATAATATAGTTTTGGTTTTATAATATTTTTATATCAAAAGATATATATGTCAAAAATTGTACATCATTTTGACGTCAATATTCTATACAATATTTTATTTTACATCAATTTAACGTCTTTGATCACTTTTTTACGTCAAATTGACATCCAGTGCTGTATGGGTTGTTTATATTTTCTGATTTCATTGTAACTGCATACAACACAATGTCTTTATTCCATTGCAATAATTTGTTTGCTATAGTGTCACACAAACAAAACAAAATAAGTAGTAATTATTTAAATTTTTTTCGACTGAACGATGAAAATGGCAAAAGTACGCACTAAATCCTGCCCACAAACACCCTCAATCGTAAAATAAGAGCTTCGCGGTCGCGCTTCGTTTTTCCGAAGAAGAAAGAATTTGAGCCACGCGTTACGCCTACGATCGCGTTCAATCTCGGCGCCACGGCTAGGCCTATACGCAATTCTGAAATGCGTGCCACGTAAACATTCTAATTTCTATGTAGCTTCCATTTTCCGCAACTACAAAAACGGCAAACATATCCATATTTACACACAACAATATAGTCTACACTTCACGCGGAATACCTTGGCCTGTGGCCTACTCCAGTGCCGGAGTGACTGAGATAACCAGCTGGGGCATCTCGAGTTTCAGTTGTGCCGTTGACGGTTATATTACTGCTTGTAATAATGACACTTTTAAACAGGATTCTTAACCAGGAACTGTTCATAACAAAATAAAAATAAATTTTAATCTTCATCAATAAATCCTATTTTAAATTCACAAAGATATAATTGTTTCGGCATTTTGAAAGTTATAAAGTATGCCACAACATGGAATACTGACGAACAGTTTTTTTTTTTTTTTTTTAATAAAAACAATATTACGATTAAATGACTAAACAGATTATGGGAACAACAGATGACAGATTTAGACCGACGCTGACATCTAAATATCGCTCTACTCCAACTGTTTGAAGGTTCTCACAGGTCAAGATATTCTGTGTCAAGATTTCTTTAATTAACACCAATTATTATATGTTCTCGTGATTTTGTCAAAAGTAAAATAAATAACGCCTCTCCAATATCAGAAGAGGCGTTGCAGCGCCCCTCCTGAAATCTTTGCAGGTGCCAGGGCACCTGTGGCACCCCCCGTGCGCACGCCTATGCTTCGGATCCCCCAGCCCTGAGGGGTATTCCATAATCCCCCAAACCCCCGGAATTTCCCCCCCTAACGTGACTCCCTGGATTCGCCCCTGCATTCATAATGGACTGTCCTTTCCTAAAGCCAAATTGGTGTGTATTTAAAGAGTGAGTGAGTCTCAAAGAAATTGCTTACCTGAAAGTAAATGATATGCTCAAGTACCTTGGACAGAACAGGTACCAGACAAATTGGCCAATAGTTGCCTAGGCAGGATTTATCCCCCTTTTAAAAATTGGAATGATTTTGGAAATTTTTAGGCACTTGGGAAACACCCAACCTGAAGACAGACATTTATGCAGTATGTGAGGGGTGTTACAATGAGGTCAGAAATGTTTGTTTACACATAAGCTGCCGATCACCCGATTGGGGAGTCATAATTTGTAAGGTTATTGATTTTTGCCGCTATTTGACTGTCTTTGACGTTCAGCAGCAATCAAACATTCTACTTCAGAAATACATATTTCAAGCTAACAAGATATCAATCTGTTTGAAGACATTGTGATGTTTATAACAAGTTCAAATTTACGTCACAAACTACTAAAATTGTGTCACCCCGATCGGGGTGACACTAATTCTTTTCAGCAACTTTACGTAATATATTTTGTAATACCATAAAAAAATGTAAAATGAATACAGTGTCCCTCTTTAGCATTTTCATTTTATTTTTTTGTAATATATGGCTGGAATTATTTCTAAATCATAAAGACAATTATATAATTTTAATAATAAAACACAGGTATGAAAATAAAAATAACAATGTTTTAGCCAGTGGAGTGGAGCCCTAAGATTGGAGTTATTAAAAACCTATCCAAATGTTACGGATTAATGACAATTGGCTTTAATCACGCAAAAAAATAGAGAGGATATTTCCTTTTTGCAATTTTGCCAGGGGGCGGACCCCTAAGGTTGGTGGGGGTTTGTATCAGACGTTGGGAAACCATTCAAGAGATGTGGCTTTGTAAAATAAATTGAAAGAACCATCACACGTCCAAATTGGGCGTGAGGAAGTGATAGAAGAAGCCAGTGGGGCGGAGCCCTGAAGGAGAAAAATTAATAAGGAAATAAAAATTCCACGAAAACTAGGCTAAAAATAGCGAAAAAGTATGCCATAACAACAAGTAAACAAAGGACTGTGTCTTTATGATCAGGTGATGTTGTCTGCACACACGAAAATGCTGCTACTGCTGACCAAAGAAAATTAAATATACCCGAAAGTCAAATTTCGGTATCATTCAGATTGGGGTGACAACGATTTTTTTTTAAGAGAAATTTTGCTAAAAAATGTACTGTCACCCCGATCTGAGTGACACATTATCCGTCATTTTTGTATACTTATTATTTGGACAGATAACATTACAACTAACCTAAATAAGTATAAATAATATTATATAACTAAAATATTACAAGAGTATGTGAATGGCAACTGAGCAAAACATACCGAAAATAGCTGTGGCAGCTAACGTGTTAACAACCAGTTGGATAAATCATAGAATAGTGTTTTTCATTTTTGATACCATCAACTGAACATCATTACAGGTAACAGAAGTGAAATTAAAAACTGGTTTATAGGCACATTGTTAAGAAATTGTTCATAAGTATCCATAGTGAAAACCTATAAGGTTTTTCCTTTTTAAAATTAACACTCCTTTTCTATTTATCCATTAAAATAATATTTTTGCGTGAAGTTGCCTTACTGGTTTCTTAATACTGTCAGTTATTGTGGTAGGTAACTGAATCAATGAAATAGTCATTCAACATGTTAGGGTTGAGAGGAATTTTATTAAAAGTAGAACTGGACTATGAGTTTTATTTGATAACTGCCCAAGCAGCTTTACACTTATTTTGTGAGTTTTCTATTGTCATAGCATTGAAATTTAGTTTGGCCTACTTAATAGCTTTCTTGTAAGAACTTTTGATATTCTTAAAAGGCTAATTTACTAAGGTTATCATTTAACAGTTTAAATCTATCATAGGCATCTATTACCTGTTCCTTGAGCCTGGAAAGATCGGGTGTGAACCAGGCATTGCCATGATTCCCATCCTGTTTAGACTTTGAGCAAGACTTAGTGAGAGGAAAACACTCTTCAAACACATTCATGAAACAGTTTAGAAAAATTGTGAAAACATTACCTGAATTTGAGTTCTGTTGCCAATCATGCAAATCAAATTGTTCTTGCCAATTGATGGTGCTAATTTTGAATTTAAAAATCTCAAAATTCTGATTTGAAAAAAGTATTTTTAAGGTAAAGATGGTTATCTTATTAGGCTCGTGAGAATTTTCAAACACGATACGAAACATCAGACCATCATGGTCAGAGAAATGAAAAGGTTTGATTCCACATGACACATCATCCTTGGAGATGTTTGAGAAAATGTTATCTAGGCAGGCATCTTCCCGAGTTGGTTGGTCATTATGGCAGTAGAGGTTGAACTGCCTGGGAAGGTTGAGGAGTTCAACAACTGACCTCTTGCCAGTCATCACGTCGAACTGCGCATTCACATCTCCCTCAATGATGATCTTACAATTTTACAGTCTGATGACATGAAGAGAATTTGCTCGAGTTAAAAAAAGAAGAAAAAACTTATTGCTTTCAGGTGTGTGATATACAGAGATTACTATTTTTATAACCTAATAGTCAGCCAAAATGGATGTAAGTGAATTTTAGTAAGTTGTGTGGTGACACGATATCGCTAGACAACTAAATCCAACTTGAAATCAAGATCTGTGCATAGTTGCAACAATACCAGTGTTCTATTTAAGTCAAAGTTCAAATAAAAGAGAGCTCAGAAAGGAAGGATAATGGTGTGCTGAAATAAACAACCATTATTCCAGAAAAGATGTATTACATGATATCCGTAAAACTAACATACCTTGGCTTAAATAAATCCTTCAATCCTTAAACTAAATAAATGCACAAGAATCCCCCTCCCCTTCCTTAACCTCAAATCATTGTACTCATATCCACCCCCCTTTATTATTCACACCCATCTGTTTACCTAATAAATTTCCCCTTCCCTTTTTCTCGCCACAGTTCAATTAAATGTCTCAACAACTTACTTCGCTCCGGAGAAGCCATCACTCCTTCCTCGAAAAGTAGCATCCTCTCTAGAAGATCTGGGATCATACTGCTACATGCAGAATGCCGATACGCCCAACGGTGTAGAGGTTGACTCCCATGAGGTGGGTGTCTAGCTTAGGCAGGTGGAACCATCAGTGGATTGGTAGCTTCCCAGATGGCCGTGTGAGAGCGAGAAGTGGAAGAGACGCTCAAAGGGTGGTTCTCCCCTCCCTCAGGACCCAGCTCCAGGTGGATGTTCGCTCCCCCTCAAGACTCGTGTGCTCCAATACTTGAGCTCTCAAATAGAGGGCACCAAGCGATCTGCTCCTGTTGCGGAACAAACGAAAAATGAGGCCAATCAAACCCGCGGCACCTGTATTTATGACCTTCGCTTCTTTGTGGCGATTCTAGAATACTCCACCGACCGACGGAGACACTCGACTAACCCTATCAAGTCCGGTTATAATCTCTCGTCGCTACAAGAACAAACAACTAAACCTGTTCGCATTCGCCTCGTCTAAAATATGAATTTTCTACAAACAAAATAGAAAATTCACTCACTAGTGGCGAGATACATCTGAAGCCCCCGTTCATAGCCTTATCAGTTGCGAGGGTTCGATGCGCCTTATCTCCTCAGCTTCTCTCCGCTCAAGCGACTTGTTTCCATTTCAAGGTTGAGCCCCCCTTCCACCCAAGGTCGTATGAATGCACTTCCTCCTCCTACTTTATCTTTTGCCGTATTAACATTTGAATCTAATGTCATTATTACGAGTTAGTTTATTATTTCCTCATTTAATGTATTTCATATTAATAGCCTGGATCACTTCATTTTTATGTCCTATCATAAACCTACAGCTTAAACATGAATTATACCAAACCTCGTCATCTTACGTACTATTTACAACATATCATTCCATCAATGGTGTCTCCTAATTATTTACACCTATAACCCAGGTAACCTTTGTCACCATCCTAGCCTGGATTCAGAATCTAATGAAGGGAACCCGTACTCAATCAAGTAATTTCTCGTAATTATTTCGTCCCAAACTTATTATCAACTGTTGATTTTCCTTATCGCTACTTAACTATTTACACTACAAAAATATCCAGTTGAAATAGGCGCCTGTTTTATTTACATTCCTTATGCTATGATATACAGACTTAAAACAAACTTAATAAGAAAGGTGTTATTTTGAAAATCGCAAAAAATACAATATTTTCCTCGGGTAGGTATTTTTTTCAAATTTTACAGAAGCAATTATGAACTCCGACGCTGATCTTCTCTACTCTGCAACAAAGGGAAACCTGGCCATGGTTCATCCTTCATCAGAACGTACATACTTGGAAGACCATGATCTTCAAACTTGTTTAATTTTCTCGCGTCCGAGATCCTTAAACAGCAGTTTATGCCGCGCAGTCGTAATTATACTTAATTTATTTATTTATATTTTTTTATTTACCCTTTTTCCCTCAAATTTCCCCGATTGTGTTACTTTATTTCTGCAGTTCCCCTTTACCCTGCGTTCCTAACAGTAGCCCGTCACGCTTCGCTCACAAAGTGTCAAACCTCGCGTTCCATACCAATTAATTAATTAATTCAGGCTTCGCTGTGAATTATCTACTTTGGCGTTCGATTTCACGGTGTTACTCAGGCTTCACAACGGACAAAATGGAGCTTCAGATTTTTGTTATTCCTGGAAAATAAAACCTTTCTTTTCTCATTCATGCTCTCTCATATGCTTACTAACTCACTGTGATAATGTTCTCACGCCATTTTTAACTGGTCGAGGTGAGCTCTTTGGATCACATTTAAGTCGGATACTTTCTGTAAAAGTACCGTAACTGGAGTCAGAAAATGAACTATCTGATATCTGTCAGACCATTTGTAGGCGAGTTTAGCATGCAAGTTTGCCGCTTTATAACTTATATGGTGAATTCTTATGTACACAGGATCGAACAATTTAAAAGGATGCTTTTGTTCCTTCATCTATTAACCTTTATTCCTTCGTCTTGGCGTGCGCTAGCTTCAAATTCTTTATAGCTCTATTAAATTTTGACTTTACTCCCTGCTTATCAGATGGATCTCCAAGTAATTCGTTTACTCCCCACATTGATGACAAACTGCAATTCGGCTCAAAATTATACATGAATAGGAAGGCGGTGTGTTTTTTTACGTCATTTACTGAACTATTGAGAGGTAACTGGATATAATGCAGATTCCTATCCCATTTTTCGTGACAATCATGGTGCAACGTCACTATACTTCCCTTCATAGTTTTTATATATCTTTCACTCTTATTGTACAAAAGGTTGTCTGACTTCTTGGAAAAAATAACATTCTTGATGATACTCAGATGGTTTTCGTCCAGGGAGATCAGTACTAAGTGCAGCAGTAAATTTTATTGAATCAATAATAGAATCAATAGATAACGGTGAAGAAGTCATTGGTATTTTTATGGATTTAACAAAAGCTTTTGAAAGTGTAGACCATGAGCTACTATTACAAAAATTAGCAGGTTTTGGAGTCAAAGGAATTTCGTACAAATGGTTTGAGTCATATCTATCGGAGCGCTATCAATATGTTGAAATAAATACTTTTCATCAGAATAGGGTCGCAGGTGCAGCGTTGGACCTGTGTTTGGTCTCTTGTGGTGTTCCACATGGATCTATTCTGGGTCCGCTGCTGTTTCTGTGCTACCTAACTGGTTTTTCAAAGTCTCTTCAAAATGTCACGCAAAATAATCTATGCCTGTATGCTGATGATGCAAACTTTAAAATCTCAGCAGTAAACCAGGATAATATTGAACTCTTAAGTTTCTTGGAATTGTCCAATGTCAAACAGTTCTTAGACACAAATGGTCTCTTGTTGAATTCTGAAAAGACAAACTTTATGGTATTCTCAACAAAGCAAAACCGGAGAAAAATAGCCCCAAATATAATTATTGAAGAAAAAATCACTGAACAAGTTAACAAGACAAAATTCTTAGGGTTGAATATTGATGAAAACTTTAGCTGGGATCATCATATTGAACATATAGTTAATCAAATTAGCTCCGGTTTATATGCACTTAAACGTATGGCCTGTTTGTGTAATATTAATATCCTAAAAAAAATCTATTTTGCCCTCATACACTCACATATATCATATGGTATTTGTTTGTATGGAGCAACAACAAAATTAAATCTTGATAAAATCTTAAAACTGCAAAAAAAGGCCATAAGATCTATTTGTAATCTAAAACGTGACAAATCTGCCAAAGAATACTTTAAGAATCTTGAAATCTTAACAGTATATGGTCAGTATATTTTTGAATGTATATTATATATTAAAACGAATACGAAATACGACACAAGAATAAAAATGGAAAAAAATCTTGATAAACATAGATTAGAATTCTACACACAAAAAACTACCTACATGGTGAACAAATTTTTTAAAGCACTCCCAGATGAACTGAGATTAGAACACAATTTAAATAAATTTAAATCCAAATTAAAATCTTTCATAATAAATAAACATTTATATTCTTTTCAGGAGTTTTACAATAAAAATTAGATATTAAATCGCAGCATGTACTTGCTTTGGGGTTGGTGGGCCCTGGTCCTATGTATATGTTAAATATAAGTATGACACCATTTATTGTATTATATGTACAAAGACAAATAAAGATTTTTATGTATGTATGTATGTATGTATTTATTTGATTTCACATTATACGCTACAATCCTGTGTAGTTTCACACTATACTTGAAACAGAATTGTTTAAACTCGTTCCCCTAAAATAAGAAGCATTGTCACAAATGAGTATCTTGGGCGTCCCCACATGTTTAAAAACCTGTGTCTCAAATGCCTTAACAATATTACATGTTTTCTCATCTCTCAAAGGAACCAACCACACATATTTGGTAAAATCATCCACGACAACCAGTAACATACTGTTTCCCATTTTACTTCTCGGGAAACTGCCCACAATATCCACATACAATTTACTCATTGGCTTCGTTGCTTGGTAATTGACTATTTCCCCATGAAAGGTTCATTGTGCTTGTTTCGATCTGGCACACATTTCACACTTCCTTATATACACTTGAACGTCATCGAACATTCTTTCCCAGTAAAAATTATTTCTTATCTTGTTTACGGTCTTCGATATTCCCAGATGGCACCCTGTACTGGTACTGTTGTGATAATAATGTAAAATCATATTTCTCAGCGCTTCCGGAACCGTGATGCGGCTTTTCCTCTTATTTGGAGGTTTAAATATTAACACCTCTTGGTTAATTACATACTGTGGCACCCTTTCACCTCCCTTTATTCGATTAATTAAACTAGTAATCTCTATATCTCTACTCTGATGGTCACGTATATCAGTGAATGTTGCCAGGTAATCACTTAAATTATTTATTTTCTAAGTTTCATTTATCTCGCATTCCCCTGGCAGCAAATTGTTCAAATTATTTACAAATTCTTTCATTTCCTGTATCTTCGCATCCGAAGTCTCACATTCTACTTCTATACTTGGGTACCCTTCGAACATCCTAGATAGGCAATCCGCTATTTTACTGTCCTTTCCCTTTATATGCTTGATTTTAAATGGTAGCCCTAATATTAACTCCGTCCATCGTCCTAATTTTCCAAGCCTATTATGGTGCAATAAAACCCAAGACAAACTTGCATTATCGGTTTCCAAATAAAACGGCATCACTTCTAAGTAACTCCTGAATTTTTGGATTGATAATACGACTACTAGCGCTTCCTTTTCATAAATCGTTAAATTTAATTCTTGTTTGGTAAACTTCTTTGAGTAATAATGGATTGGGAATCTCACACCATCGATTTCTTGTAAGAGGACAGAAGCTAATCCGACCTGGCTCGCGTCCGTTTGTAATATAAAGGGTGCTTCGTAATTTGGTAATCTTAACACCGGTGGATTACATATACAGTCCTTCAGTTTATGGAAATTTAACTCACACTCTTCCGAACACTTAAACTTAGCATTTTTCCTTCTCAACTCGTTCAGTGGGGCGCATAAAATCGCATAATTCTCAATAAATCTCGAGAAAAAATTAATAATCCCAATGAATCTACTTAAATTCCTCACAGTTGTCAGGCTCTTATAATCTCTAATGGCCTTGGTCCTATCTGGGTCGATTTTCAATGTATTATGAGACACTCTATGTCCCAAAAAACTTATCTCTTCGGCTGCAAATAACACTTTACTCAGGTTAACAGTTAGATTTGCCTTATATAATCGATTTACTACTTCCATTAAGTGTTCCATATGCTCATTGGGGCTCTTCGAAAACACGACTATATCATCCACAAAGGAAATAACGCTTTTAAATTTCAAATCTGAAAATACTCTGTCTAGATAACTTGAAAATAGTCCAGAACCTAAATGAAGGCCATAAGGACAACGACCATATTGATACAGAGAATATGGTGTTGAAAAGGCAGTCAAATGCCTACTCTTAGGGTCCAGAGGAACTCGGTAGTACGAATTATTTAAATCCAAGACAGTGTAAATCGCCGCCCCGCTAAGGTAATTGAATGATCCGTGTAGTTCACCTATAGGATGTACAATTGGCTCAATCTTGGAATTTAACTCTTTATAATTCGTTACTAACCTATGACCTTTCCCCTCCCCTTTACTAACAAGGAAAGAGGGAGACGAGTAGCTAGACAAGCTTGGCTCAATAATCCCCTGTTTTAATAACGAATCGGTAATTTCCCTCATAATCTTCATGTTGGGTGGTGAAACAGGATACGGTCTTAACTGGGGTAGTATCTTTCAGTTTTATCTCACTCTGGAAATAGATTATTTTGCCTGTCTCGTTCGTAAAAACTTCTGGATTATCTCCCACTAATTTCTTGATCCTGTCCTTAAGTTCCACCCGTCCAATCTTCAACTCCTTTTCCCCTTCTTCAGTTGGTGTCTTATTATTAGTTACATTTATATTAAAATTAAAAAAGTTTTCCCGATCAAAGGCAAAATACCCCTGATTTTCCCTCAAATTTAAAATCAACCCGGTTTTCTCCATAAATTGTACCCCTAAAAACACATCCCAACTTATTTTTTCAGCAATTAAAAACCTTAACACCCATGACTTATTTTGAATTTTAACTTTCACACAACACTTCCCTATCACATTTATAGACTCACTGGTAGCCGTTAAACAATTCACCTTATCGCTAGAAAAGCTTATCACTAATTTATTCGATACCAGTTCATCGTACACCTTCTTTCTTGAAAGGTTAGCAGAACTGCCAGAATCTAACAATGCACTTTGCCTCATCTCATTACTAAAATTTACATTAAGAACTGGTAAATTGTGGATACCTCTTTTAGTCTTAAACCAAAATTTATTTCTCATTTTTATCTACAATTTTCTTAACGTAAATTTCTTCCCTTATGTTCTTTTACACTAATATTACACACCTCATTTCTACTTACACATTTCTTATACTTCTTTTTATTGATATTCCCTGTTTTTAGGAAGGCACTCTTCTCTCCTTCTAGTTTCCCTGAATCGAGTTTCTAGGCACGTCAAAATTTCCCTTATTAGGCACCCTCTGGTGGGACCCCCTCTAGCATAACTTCACCTAGAAGGACTCTCCCTGACGTCTCTGCCCCGTCTCCAACAATCTCTTATTACATGCCCCGGCTTGGAACAATAAAAACACAATCGTTCCACTCTATAATTTCTCCCCTCTCCATTTCCACTTTCCGTGTTTACATTATTTACAAAACCTCTACCAGGGAAATTTACTCTACTTTGGCTCTTTGCCCCCTTCAACTCGTCCCTTTCTCTGTCGTTATACTCAATGTTTTTGGCAAACATACATAATTTTTTGCTACTTTTTTTTATACCGGGTGTCCCACGAAGAGGTTTAAACGTTTGATTTTATATTACGTGCCCATTCATGCACCGAACTTTTTTAAACTTTACACAGTTTACAAAGTAGGTTCTAAAAATAATCTGGAAAAATTTCAGCTCCCTAACCTTAATAGAAACAAAATGGCGGCATATTGAAAAACGATACTTTAAAAACATTAAAAAAGGTGTTTTTGGTTTTATAAAATATTTTTATTGTTACATTCTAGGGCAATATGACTTTTAAATAAAAGAACTAGAACATAGCCTAATGGAAAACCTTAAAGTCCAAAATTATTCAAACTGTAACCCATCCACAGCAACACACTGATAACAGCGCGTAACAAATGATTCGTAAGCTCTTACAAAGAAACTCCGCGGTATCCGGAGAAGTTCCTCTTCTATTGATCGTTTTAGTTCCTCATCATTATTGAAGCTATGGGTATAAACTTGTTCCTTCAAATAACCCCATAAAAAAAGTCACAAACAGTTAAATCAGGTGATCGGGGTGGCCAATCTAAAAAATCACTTCCACGACTAATCCAACGGCCATGAAGGTTGCCATTTAGTAATTGCTTGACAGGATTTGCAAAATGAGGTGGAGCACCATCTTGTTGAAAGATTGCTTGATTCATTTCTGGTACCGTCAAATGGGGCAAGACCTGTTCATTTAAAACTCGTGCATACCTAATCCCAGTCATTGTATTGTCTGAAATGTCGTAAGATAACACGCCGTTACAACTGACACTCGCCCAAACAGTAATAATAAACAGTAACAAATCAGATAATAAATCATGAAAGTAGTTTTTATAGGAAGCAAATTGGTACATTTTTCAATATGCCGCCATTTTGTTTCTATTAAGGTTAGGGAGCTGAAATTTTTCCAGAATATTTTTAGAACCTACTTTGTAAACTGTGTAAAGTTTAAAAAAGTTTGGTGCATGAATGGGCACGTAATATAAAATCAAACGTTTAAACCTCTTCGTGGGACACCCGGTATATAAGTCTTGCAAACTCTTGGGCAACCCCTGAAAAACCAGTTTACTTCTGTCTTTGGGATTTATTCCCATAACAACAATCTCAATTAGTTCCTCTTCAGAATACTCCCATTGTAACAACTCTACATTATTTCTTACCTCACACATATACATCGAAAGGGCCTCGTTTGGTCCCTGGGGCCTATGTACCATGTCCCTCTTTAATTTTTCATATAAAATCTGCGGGATGAAATACTTCAATAAGGCACCATGAAGAGTACTGAGGTTTGCCCCACATGGTATATGAGAATTTATTTTTCCCAATAACGGCTCGCTTACATGAATACACACAATTTCTAATACCTGAGTATCACTTAGTTTACCATTTTTCTTTAATTTATTTGCTACATTTAGCAAACCCAGTAACTTAGATTGGTCCAGGCCATTAACATTAGACGGTATTTCACGTATAATTTTTTCTAATGGATTCGTTAACTTGGTGAACAAATCACCTCTGGTAGCAACAGGAGTTAAGTGCAACGATGTCTTATCAGTCCCCCTGTCATTCACCCCCGGATTAGTAATCTTGGCCTCCTTATTTCCCTGATTACTATCTGCATTTAAATTCTCCTTTACAATGATACTACCCGGCTCAAAAACATCGCTATTACAATCCAAACTATCCGAATCGACTCCGTTCTCCTCATCCTCATGCGTTTCACTTAATTATCTTAAACTCTCCTCAATGATCGTTGCATCTAATCTCTTCAATCTTATCTCTAACTGATCCTCCCACTTATCAGACTCAGCTACCCATTTCAAAACTTTATTTCGCGAATCATCTAGTAATAGCGTTTACTATTTTCGAGCAAATTGCCTAGCCGGCATCTCAAATGACTAATTCGCTCCTTTAACCTATGTATGCCTACTGCCTCTTTAATTTCCTCAATTTCACTCACTAAGTCACGGAATTCCTCGTACTTTTCCCTGCAATTGTCTAACTCTATTGCCACTCTCAACACAGTTACATTCTCCCACTTAGTTGGAACCTCATCCTTTAATGCCCTTCTAAGCTGTTTCCTTAACACTGTGACCGTATTATTTACTGTAACTGCAAATCCACGCCATTGTAACTCGTAAAACAACTCGTCCTTATGGAGCAGATCAACATTGAAACCCATGATTATTTTGTTTCTTGACCTAACTCTGTTTTACTCCAACACTCATCCCCTCCTCTCTTAAGCACTCCCTTGACCTAGCAGAGTGGTGCATCTGACACGATATCGCTAGACAACTAAACCCAACTTGAAATCAAGATCTGTGGATAGTTGCAATAATACCAGTGCTCTATTTAAGTCAAAGGTCAAGTAAAAGAGATCTCAGAAAGGAAGGATAATGGCGTGCTGAAATAAACAACCATTATTCCAGAAAAGATGTATTAAATGAAATCTGCAAAACTAACATACCTTGGCTTAAATTAAATAAATCCTTCAATCCTTAAACTAAATAAATGCAAAAGAATTCCCCTCCCCTTCCTAAACCTCTAATCATTGTACTCATATCCACCACCCCTTTATTATTCACACCCATCTGTTTACCTAATAAATTTCCCCTTCCCTTTTTCTTCTGGCCACAGTTCAATTAAATGTCTCAACAACTTACTTCGCTACGGAGAAGCCACACCCCAAATATAACTATCACAACAGCTCAACGAGATTGTACACATGTATGGTTACTCATCACTCCTCCCTCGAAGAGTAGCATCCTCTCTAGAAGATCTGGGATCATACTGCTACATGCAGAATGCCGATACGCCCAACGGTTTAGAGGTTGGCTCCCATGAGGTGGGTGTCTAGCTTAGGCAGGTGGAACCATCAGTGGATTGGTAGCTTCCCAGATGGCCGTGTGAGAGCGAGAAGTGGCAGAGACACTCAAAGGGTGGTTTTCCCCTCCCTCAGGACCTAGCTCCAGGAGGATGTTCGCTCCCCCTCAAGACTCGTGTGCTCCAATACTTGAGCTCTCAAATAGAGGGCACCAAGCGATCTGCTCCTGTCGCGGAACAAACGAAAAATGAGGCCAATCAAACCCGCGGCACCTGTATTTATGACCTTCGCTTCTTTGTGGCGATTCTAGAATACTCCACCGACCGACGGAGACACTCGACTAACCCTATCAAGTCCGGTTATAATCTCTCGTCGCTACAAGAACAAACAACTAAACCTGTTCGCATTCGCCTCGTCTAAAATGTGAATTTTCTGCAAATAAAATATAACACTCCTTTTCTATTCATCCAGTAAAATAATATTTTTGCGTGAAATTGCCTTACTTGTCACCTATCGTGACACTGGGTATCCAAAATTGCAGTTGTAGGAAAATTGTAGTACTGTATATAATTCCAGTGTAAAGTGTTGATATTATTTTCACAAAATTAATTTGCTCTATTACGTGTCGCGTGGTAACAGTTTTCTCTCAAGCGATAAAGACTTACTTTACGTTCTTAATACATAAATAACTATTACATAATTCAAAAACTTACTGGAAAGCGGTATATAAACTTATCTACAGTTAACTAATCTACAGTTATTTTATCTACAGTTATTTACTGTCAATTCTTCAGAAAACATTTAAGTTTATAAAATGCTAGTAAAAATTATGCTCACAGAGAAATAACATATTTAAACATTGTAATACATAAAAATAGCATCAGAACTGTAGTTTTAATATCAAGTATGTTAACTAAGAATCCCCCATCTAATATGTATTGAATTAAGTTTTATAGCACCCAATAAATTGGTATATTATTTTTGCTGAATGCGGAGTTCTGCGATTAGAGCGGCGCAGAGCATTAATCACAAAAGTCGCTTGTCGCTTAGCCAGTAAATTTGTTACTGTCGCTGAAGTCGCTCACGACTCCCTTTCAGCTTAGGGCAATATGTCTAGTAAGGCGGATGGTTCTACTGTTCCAAAAGTGAAGAAACCATGAGGATAGCGCAAATTAACGGATACTCTAACTGAAATTTTAATTAACGAGATACAGACGAAACCATGTTTGTGGAATGAACTCCACAATAATTTAAAAAAAAATCTACAATATCAAAGAAGCTTTGGGGTGAAGTTGGAGTCAATGTTGACCTGTCAGGTACCAACCATGTTGTTTTAGTTTTGTTGTGACAATAAAGTTCGGTCTAAATTATTCTTTTTAAATTATCTAGAATCCTACTACAGATAATGGTATAAAGAATGTGTTATGTAAAAACGGAAGTAACAAGATAAATTTCAGAAAAAAAGTAGGATCAGAGGAAACTGACGAATACTTTCTCCCTTTTGGCCCAATTGTAATCAATAAATTACTTAATATTTAATAACTATAGAATATAAAGTAATGCAGTATGTATAGAAAATTTCATGATGAACTTGATTTAAGAAATATATCCACCCAAATTCTTTTTTGGGAGGCACAGCAGAATAATTTGCTACACACAGTGATTTTAAGAGGTGCAATGCCCCCTGCTCCCCATCAGGCTTAGACGGCAACATATTCCGAATGAGTTTAACAACTCTTCATCGGACATCATCTTTGAAACTGTGTTCCTACCACGCGTTCAGTTCGGTGTGTCGCTCAGTATTTCGCTAGTATCGTAGCCAGCAAATCACTCAGCGATTTCGGCCGATTTCACTCACGTCGCTCGTCGCTTGTATCGTAGCCAAGGCCTAAAGCAGCTTAGGATTTTATTGGAACTATACCAAGGGAGAGTCTGCAGTATAAGACAATTATTTTGCTGAGGCATAGGATTTTAATGAATATTTTTTTAATTCTGTTGAGGAACTTGATGAGTATATATGTAGTTCTGTAGACAAAAACTAGGCCTGAAGGGCCTATGCC
The DNA here is from genome assembly GCA_963675035.1 of Allygus modestus. Classification (NCBI taxonomy): domain Eukaryota; kingdom Metazoa; phylum Arthropoda; class Insecta; order Hemiptera; family Cicadellidae; genus Allygus; species Allygus modestus. The sequence goes on along the minus strand of OY776113.1, from coordinate 41,193,663 downwards.
AAATATGTAATTAGTATTGATTGTAAATAATCTTGAACAAACTGCCTTATATGTTCCTTTTGATTTCTCGAGGGATTCTTGATGAGATTGCCCCTTCTCATCAATGCGTCCGTCTGAGAGAAGGCATTTTTCAGATGATATGGAAATATCCAGAGTAGTTCCAGTTTTTAAGAAAGGAGCCTATAACGGAGTGTCACTAGTTATATAGGCGGTTGACAATCACCCCTATCCACAAATAGGGATAAACAAGGTGCGTAGTTTAAGGTGTTTGAAGCTATATTATGCTGGAACATAGAACAATTGTATAAGTACTTTGAAGACCATTGCCTGTGTGCCTGCTCAGTACGGCTTTAGGAGGGGTAAAGCCGTATCCATTTATTCGGCAGTGGACTCCCTTCTTCAGGTTGTGCTTATGATTCTTTAGAAACCAAACAAAATGTTTCAGTTCTTCTCTGTGATCTTTTACAAGCTTTCGATTGTGTCTTGCATGAAATTTTGTTAATGAAACTTTAAAATTATGGTGGTGGTGCACTCTCAAAGTACTAAACTCCCAATGTTCGCAGAGCTTTTAGCCCAGGGATGATAGCGGTGCGGCACACGGGAGACATTTCAGGAGCCGTATGACGTCACCGATGAACACAAAAATAGAAGTCGTATGACATCACACGTACTGTAGCTAGAGTCAAGAGTCTGCTGCTCATCTGTCAGTTGAAGAGTCGTCCGCTCTGTTATGTTAACAACTTTATGCGTCTATAAGTCGACTGAAAGGAATGTTTATGTATTTATTGTATCATAAATTAACCTGAACAATATCCCAGTAACTGGCCTTACATACGAATTTACATACTAATAATAATTTTGTCCGTCAAATAAATGAAAACAGAAAGTGTTTGTTTCTTTGGGCTTTGAAAACAAATTAATATAGGCCTACCTATATTTAAAAAATGTAAGCTACTGCACATTTACATAATGTTTCAACCTACTCGGAAACAGTTATTTTTCTTCTACTTACAATTAATTGGAAACATTATAATTCTATTTTTACTCAATGTGTGTTGTGTAGGTTCACACATTTTATTTGTTGTGTGTAATTACACAAATTGTAAAGAATTTTAAGTAGATAGGCCAAACATAGTATGTGAATAAAGCATGTTCCTCTTCAGTTTGGCTTAGTGAGTCAAAACATTTTGGTTATTCTCTTAATAAACTAGGGTAATGTTTGCTTGTAGCTGTAAATAAGAGATATCAATTTGGAAAATTCTAAATTTTACTGTAAGAAGATTCAATAAACTATCTCCTTAATTGGACACCAAAGTTGTCCTCGATTGGTTGACTTAATGATAAAGGACGAATAAATAGTGAAATATATCACACAATATGTTAATATCTATGGAAAACCTGCAAAACATAATTATTTTACTAGGGCTATAATAATTAAGTTGTTTATGGTTGCTGGCCAGGTTGGATTATTGCCCATTAGATTGGATAGCGATGAGGATGAAAAGTAACGTGTTTAACTCTGGAAACAGCAAAAGTGGTACCAAGTTAATCTGTTAATGATAAAGGGTTGATTTCAATAATGAGTAGTTGTTGTTTTGATTGTAAAATCAGTGAAAAAAACAGTATCTAACTGCTGTCCCGCAGAGCGCTGACAATCGGGTGAGGCACATCAATAATAAGAATGTGGTTACAAGTACAAATATTGAACATATTATGAGATGATGATGATGATCCTGGATCTTATATGTCGGCAAAAACTGTTCTGGCGCTAGCGGCGGGCGATGAGGGGACCTCACCAGCTATGACGCGTTTTAGTGACGTCACACGGCTCGTGAAACGGAGCGACTCAGGGGAGAAACGATGGACGACTATGACGTCACTGCTCACAAGCATGACGTCGTAGTTTTCAAGTGGATTCACTTGTTTGCACAATTTATTCACTGACTCACTTGTTTGCAATTGCATTGCATTTGCGATCTGGCGTTTGTTTGGCGTTTGTTAGGGATTTATTTATTTGAGAGTTAGTATACAAATGGTTGTGAAGTATCCTACATTAAAATCAATCAGTTGGCAAGTCTAATTTAGGCCTAATTTATTAAAAAGTCCTTCCCTAACTGATTTTTTTACATAGGCCCAGAAAATAAAAAAACCTAATATAAATTTTTGTTCGACCCACACATGTTGCTGTAATGTTTACCTTACATTGATTTCTAAAATACACTTCTAGATCTGAATGCTTATGTTAACTGCACAACGGTTTTACTGTTGATGACCAACAGTTAAGCTTGGTCAATTTAACATAATAGGCTAATAAGTTACACATTATTGTTATGTTTAAATATGTATGTTGGATGTTTCACAATGTCGTAAGTTTGACTATTTGGTATTTAAAAATTATATAGAGTACCATTATTTACAGCACGCAACAGCAGTTAGGCTACCGGTAGGTTAGTTTATCATAAATATTTCAACCACATTTGTGTTCTTGAGTTCCGCTTGTCCCGACACCATCCATTTTTTTTATTAAGATAAACTAACCCAGAGAGTCCTAACCGCCACAGCAGACATGAAAAAGTGGTACCCTGTACTATCCGTTAAGTACTAATATATTTATGATAGACTGGCAGAGCCTACAATAAGTGTCACACTGCCCCATACAAATTATCTTCAAAACATATTAATTTATCTGGCCACTCATATAATAAAGAATAATTATAATTGAAGGTACCTATGTAATAAAATACATGTATGGACAAAACTGAGCGACTCATGTATATGGTCTATGCCTAAAGCCTATTCTGACAGTCAGAGACTGTGATCTGTGATGTCAGTTCAAACAGCAGCAGACGGCACATGCCTAAAAGAAGAAAACTACGACGTCTTGCTTGTGAGCAGTGACGTCATAGTCGTCCATCGTTTCTCCCCTGAGTCGCTCCGCTCCTGAAATGTCTCCCGTGTGCTGCACCGGGGATGATAGGATGATTATTTCCATAAGAGAATGTTCGCAGATGTCTTGCGAGGTCATTCAGCTGATGCATAAATCAATAACATATACTCTTCCTTCAGTATATATAAGTGTTGCCAACCCTACAGCAGATAGTAATGGTACAGTTATTTTTAAATTGTCACTGGACATGCAGAAAAAATTTAAAACCTAATCCATTAATCTAATAGTACAAATGAATCAAAAAATATTAGTTTAATAAAATAACAGCTGATAAAAGTATGTAAGCAGTTAAACAATGTTTATTTTAATTACAATGATGAGGAAAACATGGTACGTGTACGATAAATATTGTCTTTCCAGCAACACTGCATATTGGATTGGTGATCGATCACGTGACCTTACAGCTGTTTTTACGAGGTCTCTTCCGGTTAGCTAGAAAACCTTAATTATATCGACTGCACAGACCTTTACGAAGTACCTTGCTAAAGTCCTACCTCAGCAATAGGCAGCAAGTGTATGTTGGAAAGGCAGAAATTACACCTTTTTCAATGTAAAACATGGCGTCCCCCAGGGTTCCATCATGTAAACTTGTCTGTTTCTAGTGGCCATAAATATAAATGACCTCTAATATTACGTGTCTGGTAATGTCACACCCTATGCTGATGACAGAACTTTTTGTTTGCCAAAGATCCTGATATGGTATTGGCCTCTGCAAAACCTTATGAGGTAGCCTTCTTGTTATTACCTCTGATGGTTTAGTGACAACAAACTATTGTTTCAAGTGACTCAAAGACACAGGAAATCACTTTTAGTCTAGAGAAGGCTGAAAAGACTGGCCTTGCAAAGTTGCTGGGGTTCACTTTGGACACTCATCTCAACTTGACAATGTCGAGTCTCTCTTCAGTAGACTTATAGTAGCCATCTTTTTATTCACTTTGGACACTCATCTCGATTGGGGTAACCATGTCGAGTCTCTCAGCAGTAGACTTAGTAGAGTCATATTTTTACTGAGAATACTGTTCAGATAAGAGTATAACTTTTGTTAGCTAATAAGTACGTTTAAACCGAAGTAATGAAAATCTCGCTGTTAAAAATACAGTACTAACCTGCATAAGGCCTCGTCTACCATGCGAGCGACGTGAGCGACATCTGTCACTTTTCTAGCTGAATAAGGCCTCGGCTACGATGCGAGCGACGAGTGACGTGTGCGACATCGGTCACTTTTCTAGCTGCATAAGATACCATGCAAATTGGGACCAGGTGGCTACAATCTAAGCGATATGCGATAAGCGACTTTTGTGATTATCGCTCTGCGTCGCTCTAATCGCAGAATCCCGCCAGTAAAATTTGTTATTGTTGCTGAAGTCGCTCACGACTCCCCTTTCAGTTTAGTGCGATATGTATAGTGAGGCGGATGGTTCTACTGTTCCAAAAGTGAAGAAACCACGAGGAAAGCGCAAATTAACGGATACTCTAAGTGCAATTTTAATTAGCGAGATACAGGTGAGACCATGTTTGTGGAATGAACTCCACAATAAATACAAATATTCTACAATATCAAAGAAGCTTTGGAATGAAGTTGGAGACACTATTGACCTTTCAGGTAACCAGCCATATTGTTTTAATTATTTTTGTGACAATTCAGTCTATATTATTCATCGTTTCTAAATTATCTAGAATCCTACTACAGATAATGCTATAAATAATGTGTTATTTAAAAACGGAAGTAACAAGATAAATTTCAGATAAAAGAAGTAGTAGGATCAGAGGAAACTGACATATACTTTCTCCCTTTTAGCCCAGCAATTAGTAATCAATAAATTACTTTATACTTAATAAATATAGAATATATAATAAGGCAAGTTGTATAGAAAGCAACCTCTTCGTCGGACATCATCTTTGAAACTGCGTTCCTACTACGCGTTCAGAACAGTGAGTCGCTCAGTATTTCGCTGGTATCGTAGCCAGCCAAATCGCTCAGCGATTTCGGCCGATGTCGCTCATCGCTTGTATCGTAGCCGAGGCCTTACAGGGATTAGCTGCCTGAGACATGCAAGAAACCACAAAGGCTTGTTTGGCCTCATTTACTTTCATTTTATACTCAGATCTCATCCTCTTAAGATAAAGAATAAGAAGATGCCTATGATAGGTCCAAGAGCTTCTTCAAAATACAACAAACCCTCTCTTATCTGTTGGGCTTGGGCTATAGCTGGTAATCTGCTATATATATGCATTCTACTTTCGGCCAACATTTTTCAACAAAATTCAAAACCTCATCACTTACTTCAATGTAAACAATCTTTAGTAAAAAACGTCTCATCGATAAATTTCACTACCTACTATCGATGAATTTCTTCGATGAAACAATTTATTTGTTAGCTAAACCAACCAACTCACGTTTTAGTCCTGAAGTCAAACCTCAATAATTTTCTTAACCTGACCTCACGTTTGTCTTTACCTGAATTCAGATAAGAGAAGAATTTGATATGACTAAGATTTTGGTTAATCTCATGCCTTTATATATTCAACGAGACGACGCATATTGTAAGTAAAAATGTTGAAATCACCACCTATTAATATTCTACCAGCGTAAAAGCTTACTTTTTCTTAGAAGAGAATACATTTTTCATTGCAGGATTATATTCATTGCAGGATTATATTTAATCTTAGATTTTGAGGTGTGGTATGATAAAACTGATAAAACTAAAGAGGATTAATATATATATATATTATACTATATATATATATATACGCATAATATATATACATATATTTTTATATGGATTTCCACGGTCGTGTAAAATAAAAACGTCTACAAAATTTTGTTTTATGACGTTGGTAACAGCCCGTTGTGTCTTGAATCTTGATCTTGAAAGACAGGGCCAAGCAAAACTGGAAGAGAAGAGAAAAAGTGGTCTGTATCTTACCTCTATGATGTACGGAAAAGTAGTGCCAGTAGGAATTAATATTCGTAATTTGTGACAGTGAATGGCATTTTAAAACTTAATGTGAGACTGAGTTTTGTGTATTACTGCTAGTTTAAGTGACAAGACAGCATAATCTAGCAAATACAGCTTTTTTGTGCAAGTCGTTTTTAGGTCTAAGTTGGTTGAGTGTTGTGATATTAAATGTTTTTGCGAAATTCGAGATTCGCTCGTCATTGAAAGGTAGGCCTAATTTTATTGTTTATACTAGGTGTTTGTTGTCTTGTTATCCTGGTTTGATTGCCAATTGTGAATCAATTTATTATTACATTTATGAAGTTGCACATATTCTTAAATGTGTTTACAAACATAATAATGGTGGTGACAAGGGATATACAGAATCTGACGCTGTCTTTCTTAGATTCTATTTTCATTGCCTATTAAGGTTTTCTGTCATAAGCCTATGGGTTCCACAGATGAGTTTATAATGAGTTGATATGCTAAATAATCAGGAGAGGTCAACTCCACTTCCAAATTAAACAGTGGTTATTGCTCTTCCTATTTATTTCACTAACCTAAGGCATAAACTTAGGCTTAGTTAACTAACTTCTGTTTGAACTGGTTTAAGTCAAAGTAAATATTGTTTTTCTAACAGAATACATAACCAATAGGCCTAGTGTACACAGTCAAGGGAACTAAGCCAATGTTTTAGTTAAGCCCCTTGGCCTTAGTTAAATGTGATTTTTAAGTTAATAGGCCATGTGAAAGATAACCATAGGTTAAAACTTTTCTACCTGTATCCACACATCTCAATATGTTTGTATTGCGAGCAATTTTCCCGGGAGTTTTTATTTTGTTCAGCATATTAGCTATGTTTTTTCTTGTTATTGTGTATTGGCTTTGGCCGTTGATAAATAAATAAATAATTTTATGTACAGTAATTTGACCTGTTTATTTCATATTTTTGAATAGAAACAGGCCTATGGCCCTTACTTTCAACTAGGCCTAGTCATAAGAAAGTTTGAGGATACGATACATCAAAATGGAGCAGGTTGTAATAAGCTACGGTAACTTAAGACTTAGGTTGGCCCAGGTTTATATCTTTGCATAGCTCATTGTTTTTATCTTTGAATTTCTTTAGGTTATAGCGAAGCAGTTTTTTTGCCATTGACCTTTTACACAAAAGACGGTACTTTTGTATTATATGGATGCCACTATTTTTGGAGGTTACATTTTTACCAGATACAAAGGATAACTACATAATTCGAAAAAACATACTTTTATTGACTTACTGTACAAATTTTACATCATTCTGATGAGCGGTCTTTGTGTTGTGCCTCCCAAAAGACAGCGATGTCCGCTAGGATCGTGTTGAATGCGTCGTCACCGCTAGCAGCCACACCCGATCGCCACATGTACTCCGCCAAATATACAGCACGCTGCGGCAGTTATGTTAGGATGGGTTATCATAAAAATACGTACGGTTTCCTCTTCATTTCGAGGTAAATCCCACACCAAAAGAACGTCACTCATTATGAAAACAAATGTAACGTAGTGCACGGCAATAAATCACTCATGACACTGACCCAGCCAGATATACAGGCGGTGACAGGTGATGTGCGCGCTACGGTCAACGACCTGACCTTGGCCTATATGGAGGGGGTTTGGCGGCCTAAAGTATGACTCATCAGGTATCATTCGATTCGTAACGAAACAAGGAAATTCCTACAATCATTTTTATGATAACCCATCCGAACATAACTGCCGCAGCGCGCTGTATAAGGGTGGCATCCGTATAATACCAAAGTACCCAAAAGACTTTCGCACTTGCCTTTGACAAAACACAATGCTATCATGACCTCTTTTTCTTTCGGCCCGACCTGTTTGAGCGAATTTTCCCTTTAGGGAAGAAGCTATTTATTCTGTTAGGCTAATGCATTTAACGTTGGGTAAGACATATTTCATAGATCTAGCCGATATTTTGAATTAAGTTCGGCCTAGGCTTACCTTCATCAACAAGTAGGGAATCCAATCCTGGGATCCCGCCCAATTTTACAGTTTCTTCCATCCCGGGATTCAAACGCTGAATCCCGGGATTTTCAGGATTGTTAAATTGTCTCAAGTTAGCAATACAGGTGATGTTTCTAACTGATGTAACCGCAATAAATCACTATAAAACCACTTTAATAAAGTTATAAATCAAAATTTCTTTATTTTATAATAGTTTTCTTTCTTATATATTAACTAGGCCCCCTAAAGGTTTATATTTTAATCCAATGTCTTACAGTCACTTAAAACAATCAAGATTTTACCTGGATAGGGTAAGTGATGTTTGACAGATAATTATGCCTTTTTCATGATGATTGATCTTTTTTCTTTTTATTAAGAAAAAAATTAATTTGTTTTGATCCCAATGTAATAATGAGTAAATTCACTAAGATAACAACATTGGATTTTTTTAAAGTAATATTTACTCGATTAATTTTAGATTGTTTACTAAGCTTAATTGTTACATGATTTTCTTATGAAAGTACTGTGTTTATTGAAAGCTTGGATAGTTTTGTTTTTATCACGTAGGATTTATTCATAACTTGTCTTAATAATAAGTTAAGTTAATAATTTCATTCATGTGCAGCTGCAGCTACATTGAAAAAATGAGCTTCTACTTCTACTTTTTAGGTGGAAATATTTGTTTGTTTATTTTAAAGAGTTTTTCTGTCAATTTAAATACATATCATAGTGTTAAAAACCCAGTCTTGAGTTGCTTTATTAGTTTATTGCATACCTGAAGCCCTACCCAATGTGAGACCAAACATAATAGTACTAATAGTGTAATACAGATTTTTATCTTTCACCGTTGATCATTTGTGCTATTTAATTGTTTTGTATTTTTAAAAATAGTATTAATTTACTATAATTATCGTCAACAAAAATATTACTGTCAACAAAAACAAATTATCGATACACTTAATCGCATATTTTTCCAAGCTTTTTGTAAATTAGTCAAATCCCAGGATTGTTTTTTCCAATCCCATAATCCCAGGATTGAAAATATCGTCCGGGATTGGATTCCCTATCAACAAGTCATTACAGTTATAAATTAGTAAACAGGCTCAGATGTTTTTAGGCTTTAAAACCATCTCAAAATCAAGGATTCTTTAACTTAATATCATCAACTACAAAATAATAGCACAGACAATCCAATATAGCCTACTTGTACTCCAATACATTTGTACTTGCGGTGCTCAATATATATTCGAGTACAAACACTCAATCAGCATCAAACAAAATAAAAAATAAACTATGAATTCCATCAATATTATAGCTAACAACCAAGCATTTCCTTTTCAATTTAGGCCTAACAACTTTTGGACACTAGTACTCATTGGCAACGATAAAAGATCTGAGCTATTTCTAAAATTACCCACATCTGACTCATGTTTGAATTGAGGTTAGAAAATGCATTTGGAAGCTCTATTCAAATAAATCGGCAGTAGCTATGGGAGTTCCTCAAGGGTCGGTATTAGGTCCTGTTCTTTTTCTTCTATTTATTAATAATATTGACAGTAGTATAAATAATGGTAAATTATGTATCTTCGCGGACGACACACTCTAGTTGTTACTGGTCATCAAACTAAGGATTTAGAGGTGGCTGCATTTGTTCAGTAAAATTCCCTTCTTCAATGGTTAAATGAGAAAGGTCTTATTGTTAATAGGCCTACTGACAAGACAGGGATGATTGATTTTCAAATTCGTAATTGGATAAACAGCGTTTCGAATCTGCTAATTTCCGAAAATACTGTTTCATCCACCGATACAATAAATTTTCTTGGTCTTTTAATTGATTCGAGATTAAGTTTTTCTGACCACATCAGTAAATTGGCTGGTAAACTCAGTTCTATAATTTATGGAATACGGAAGTTATCATTTTACACTAATTCTGATGTACTGGTACTGCTCCACAGCTTACTATGGCTGCTTTTATCCTCATCTCGTTTACGCTGTACCCATTTGGGGATCGGAAAAGACTAGTATGAGATACATCTTTACCCTCCAAAGAAGATAATCAGAATTGTTGTTGGACTCAAGCGGCTACAATCTTGTAAGGAGACTTTTGGGTCAGTGTGGCCTGTTGACATTTCCTTCCATAGCCTAATATAACTTTGAAACGCTAATAATTTTTTATGAAAAACCGTGGGCTCCCAATTCCAAAACATAAAACTACATTTTTTTTAAACAATGTTTATTATTGCTCTGTCAAACTTTTTAATACGTTGCCTGATTGCCTCAAGGTGGAGTCTAAATGATGAATTTAGAAGGAATCTTAAGACCTATTTGTTGAGAGGGGCGTTTTTCAGTGTCCATGACTACATAAGGAATTTATAATTTAGAAGTGTTGACTATTTTGTTATTGTAATAGGTACATTTTGTAAATGACTCATGCCAATGCTTGTACAAGTTTTAAGGCAATTAAGGAGTTATTGATTGATTGATTGAAGACAGTTAAAAAATCTTACTGTGGGATAGAATGTTTTTTGTTTGTATAAGGTGATATAGTGTTTTGGAATAATCAGGGAATTAATTTACCGTACTAAATTATTAAGTTCTTAAAGTTATTTCTAAAATTGTAGGGGGCCTATCTTGTGGTATTACCTAGGCCTAGGCTAAACTTATTAGGAATAAGGGTTTGTTCTTCATAAATTTTAATACCATAATATATGTCTTAATACCACATAAAGCCGCATACTAAGTTGCATACAAATATATTCATAAATAAGCGATGTATACAATTTTAATTCTTCTCTATAAGAATAACATTGGGGATGAGTACGTAGGTTTGCTGAAACAGGGAACACAAACAATTGGTGTTTATGCAAATATAATTACAATTCAACTAGGTGAAGCTAATGCCAAGTTTCATCAATATAGCCTACATTCATAAATACATGATAGGCCTAAATGCCATTTTAATTTTTCTCCATAAGAATAACATGGGGATGAGTACGCAGATTTGCTACAAAAAGGCACACAAAAAATGGGTTTTTATGTGAACATCAATATAATTCAACTAGGTGAAGCCACATACCAAGTTTCATCAATATTCATTCATAAATAAGCGATATATCAAATTTTAATTATTCTCCATAAGAATAACATGGGGGCTGAGTACGCAGGTTGGCTGCTATGAGAATAATCCTTAAAAATTTTTTTTGTGCAAATAACAATAGACCACAACCAGATGAAGCTGTATACCAAGTTTCATTAGTATACGTTCATAAATAAGCGAGATATAATTTTTATCTTATTCTCCATAAGAATAACAGTGGACAACGTACTGTGTTTAGCACTTTCAATATCTCTGTAACCAATTGACATAGAGAAATGATCAAAACTCCAAATTGTGTGTTTTTTAAAGCTGAATCCAATGGTGAAAACTTGAATTTGAATTTTTAAAATGTTTCTTCTAAAAACTTAAAAAAACACATTTTTGGGTACAAAACCCCCCAAAATACCACTTCGGATGGATCGATCTGTCTAATTTTTGAACTTATAGTTATAAACGCTGCTTTACACGTTTGTACCAAATTTCATAAAAATCGGACCTTTTTTACGAGAGATAACACCCACAGATACATATAATATACACACACATATATGTATATATATATATATATATATATATATATATATATATACAGTTTCGAACGATTGGTATTTTTGGGGTCTGGGGACCTCAAAACGAAAAATTATCATGGTCTTGGGCCTAGGTCTTACCATGCCGACTACGGTAATAGCTTCTTCCCTATAGGGAAAATTCGCTAAAAAGGAAGGGGCCTAAATTCACGGGGATTAAAGGATAGGCTAATTAATTTTGATCGTAATGACGGAGAGGAACGGAGAATTAAGGGCAAATGTCTGCCACTTTGTCCACTTCTAATGTGCTCCCGACAAAACAGGGTATTTCCGAAACTAAACAGGATACTTTAAGGAATTTTTCCCTCACAGGGAAAAAGAGTCACTTTGGAAACCGATATAGCTGCCCTCGGAACTTTAAACAATGAGACCTTAGTGAGTTTTAAATCACAGAGTGTTAAACATGGAGCAGCACCTTGCTGGGCTGGAAGTGTCGCCTTAACTGATGCATATCTCTGAGATGGAAACCTGGGATGGCGGCAGTCAAGCCTCCCAAATAATTCTGTGTCCTTATCTCGTCATCAGGCATAGTATTAGGCCCGATTGACTAACAACAAGTTAAAAACAGTCTGAGTCACGAGTGTCTCATCAAGTTGGGCGTTGAGGTGCTGATCCACGGAATTACACCCATTTCCCCCAAATATTAAAACGGTAGGCCTATTTGGTGTATGCAGGGCCTATCCCTAAAATCTCCCCACCCCACTCCCCCAGATTTTTCGTAACGTTTTGATCTCTTGAATCTGATGCCTTTCTTCAGGTGCAAAATCGTAAACATATGGTAATATAGCAAAGCGGGAGCACCGATGAAGTCCAGGTAGTTCACTCACACACGCGGGCTGCACACACACACAAGCGCAGGGAATTAGGACTGGCCGTATTTCCGCTTCATTAGGTCTTCTGTTATACTTGACCAATCCAAATATAATTTGTAATTGTATTTTGTCTTGTTTAGTATTTTTGAACACTTCACATTATAGGCCTAACAAGAAAAATTATACCAAACAACGTATGACTCACACTTATGAATCATATTAGCCAGTACTTTGTTGGTAACTATCATTTTATTGTGTTCTGAGGTCTGCTAGAGAAAATATTCTTTGGTATCATTTTTCATGAAATTTTGCGTAGAATCTATATACATGATTAATTTTGAAATAGAATGATGTTTACAAAAAAATCATGTTTGATGGACCGAAGTACACTAGGTGACTCATAGGGTTAGAAGGAAGGGCGGTCGTAATCCCTTGCGCACGTGAGTGTGAGGGTACGTGCGTGCGAGGGGACTTGACCTGGCCTCTATTGGTGCTCCCGCTTTGCTATTACTATAGGCTAGTAGGGCCTACCTAAAGTCAGAAATGAAATACCAGGCAAAGCTGGGTAGGAACCACAAGAACTAAAACCCGGGAATGAAAAAAAAGGGGAAAAGTTAAGAAAGAGTTAACAATTTACATGAGTTAAAATAAGTTATTGTGAAAGAAAGACATAGGCTAGGCCCTATGTTACATCTAGGCTTATTGATTCAATACTTTGCACTTGATACATTCGTGTTAGGCCTGGGCCTATGTAGTTATATCATAGTATCTACAATATCAAGATGGATGATGTATTGGACAGTCACGTGCTTAAGTGAGGTCTTGTACAATGGGTTCACTTATAGGATTCCATTTATAAAATGTGACAAGAGGCTGTTGTAATTACTAGGCCTACTAAGGCTCCAACAGCCCAGGGTAGGGTAAAACCGTGGCTAGTAAAGAGACCCATATCCAACAATGAGACCCTTACGCAAGCAGTCTCATACAGCCCAGCTTTTTGAATGTAGAATTTGTGTGCTGGCTATATATGAATTTTGACCTTTCTAGCAAATGCCGGCTGACCAAGGGTATATGAAGCATGTTACTGTTATCGACTCAGGCTGATTCCAAGCCAAAACCCAAAGTTACTATTGATTAATATTTTTTAAATATTTGTTTATTGACCAACTCACCCAAGACAACACATGACAACTGAAATATGTGAATGCATAATCATGGAATCTAATAGTACTGGCTCTTGGTGCAGTGATGCCTGTGAACAACCTTTTATATAGAATGGCCTGAGGAGTTCGTGATATGTGCATGCACTGACATTTCAAGAAGGGCGCGAAATTGCAAGAAAAATAAGTTACTTTTCGATGTTTGGAATACTAAGGGAACTAACAAATTACGTAATCTAAATCGTTCAATGATGTAAGGGTATTCAACAATTTTTTGCTTCCTAAAAATCTAAAGCATTGAAAACTTAAGAGGTTAGCAGCCTTTTTTGCCTTACTTTGCCCGTCCACATATACCATAGATCTGTGCGTAGAACATATCCAGCAAAACAAGAGGTTAGCCGTTACAGTACGATTTGTACAATAATTATGGAATTTACATACCAGGACTGGGATTCAAAGTCATGCTGCCATGGTTCCGGAGTCCGTGGCTATGACCAGGGCCGTATTTCCCTAAGGGCGCACGGGGCGAGCGCCACGAAAGTGGGACTCCACAGGCACTAAGGGGGACCTCGCGAGGCAGTGTTTTAATTATGTTCTGAAAAAAGTTCTTTATTTCTCAACTGACAATAACAGAAATAATTTTAAGTGTAAAGGGTGTACGTTCAAACTTAAGTCTCAAACCCAAAGTAATGATCATTATTGTGGATACCGTTTGCGGATTTGATCATTTTGCCCTAATCCAGGAACAGGAAACTACTGACGGTATTGTAGAGAATCTTATTTACTGAGTATAAGTTGTAGATATTGTATTTTTGCAATAGATGATCTTGTTCTTGAGCGTTAATGTTTGTCCCCTGACCCTATAAACTATATAATATCCGCCAAGTGTTCTCGTCCTTGGAAGTTGTAGATTCCGTTCAAGCCGATGTAAGATAATTTTGCTGTTCTTGTTTCACAAATGATTCCACAATATGATAAATTATAAAATATTAGGAACAAACAGCCAATCAGAAAGTAATTAAAAGATAGTATCAAAATTATTTTTGGTTAGGAAAGTCAACTAACGTGTAGAACACATTAGAGTAGTCTTAAATGTTTGAGGTTATCCTAGATATGATAATACAATTAATAATAAAGAAGATAATAATGATAGAAAATAGCTTGTAGTCTCTTTTTTGTTGTTTTTTATTTTTCCCCCCACACTGTTATTTTAAACAGTTAAAATAACGTAGGAAGAAACGAGAGCCAATGATGAACATAACATTTCATTTTGTCATCATCATGTAAACTTTAAAAGTTTAAAATTGTCAAACAATTTAACGACTTTTTACTACATTACCAAATATTTAAATCTCTTTAAGAACATTTTTGAGTGTAAGAATATAAAATGCAACCGCAAAACGATTTCTTAAAAGTTTAAACTTAAAAAAAGTTACCTTTGAATTATCATCAAACCAGAGTGATTAAAAGCTTCAGAATCCTAAATATAGAAAATGATCCTCTGCGTTGTATTTACTTTGAACATATAGTTAATGATTTGTCAGCGAAAAAAATGCAGAAAGAAGGAGTTTTTACTGTCTAGATACTGCATAAAATGTTATTTAATAAAGTCTATCCAGCATTATGTTGATAAAAAAACTGCCAAAGAGTTCCTAATTAATGTGTATCGAATTAAACATATTTCTTTCATATATGCTATGTTTTATTTGTTTTTAATTATCTTAGTACAATAGTCAAATCAAATCAAATCAACAAATTCTTTATTTGTGAGTACAAAACCTGTACATAAATTGTGTCGCAATAATCTTATTATAGTCAGCTTATAGTCTAAAACTCTAATACAGAGAAAAATATATGATTAAAATCAATTTGAATTACAATAACTGCACATTCACAGACCAGCAGAGAAAAATTCTGTTAAGGAGTAATGTGGATTATCTATTAGAAAAGTTTTTAATCGGGTCTTAAATTTTACTTGATTGGTTTCATTTTTAATTTCTAGTGGTAATAGTTTAAAAAATTTGGCTCCCATGTTTGTAGACTTATTGTTGAATAGAGATAGTTTGTGTTTCTGAATTTCAATATCATTTTTATTCCTTGTATTGTAAGAATAAATTTCAGAGCGCAATGTAATTTTCTGTGGATTGTTTTTTAAGTTTATTACACAATCAAATATACACTGGTCATAAAAGGTGAATATTGCCAATATGGATTTGTGGATAAAGTTTGGCCACGGTGAACTGTTATGGCTGCTACATATACAAGGAATGGGACAGGGCCAAGTTGCATAAATCTCAAACCAAGTGAGGTGGTTACATATGCCAGCGGATAAGACTAGTACTGTATCACCAGCTGAATCTGCATTGTCTTAAATGAGTTGGTAAACTCCATAAGGGAATCCCTCTGTTTGGGGTAATAAGGCTCAATTAGCCTACCTCAATGAGGTTATGGAGATTAGCCATGACCATAAGACACTGATAGAAACGTCAGCTGGTTGAACTCTCCATTACAGGTAATTACATCACAATGATCTGTTTAACAGACCAACTCTACGGCATCAGAGAAAGACTGTTATTCATTCACATTTGAACCAGGAGGTTTAAAGGCAGCACCAGCGATCTATAGATTGTCAAAAAGTTAAAAAGCAGCAAACATCATTGGGTCTTTGAGTACGGGATCTAATAAAAGACTTCTTACAATACTTAAAAATAAATTTACACTACTGTATTCTTATAACAAACGGTAAACATGCATAACAGATGGTACAAGGCAAAGGTCTTGGAGTAAACAATTGTCATAGTTCCAGTTTATTATTAACTGATTTGAACTGCTCCATATGACACATTTTGCTCGATTCAAAATTTCTATCACACAAGAAGGATGAGAAACAATCTAAACCCAGCTCAGATGTTGATATTCTTGGGTCAGTTTTGTGATAATAGGGTTAAAATATAACAGGCTTTGATAATAATTTATTAGTATCATAAGTGGATCACAGGTCGTGATAATAGTGTAAGGATATCACAGAAACCATTCGGAAACAGAAATTTATTGAAGTCCTTTTTTTATTAGAGTTGAAAACTTTGGGATCGGAAAACAATTTTTGACACTTGTTAAGTTGTTCAAACCTTCGTAGTAGTTGAGTTGCATGTAAAGGTATGTAAAGTGGTATTTTACATTCACAGAATAAGTTACCTCCGGTTTATTCAGTCATTTTGTAGTTCAGCCGAGAGTCTGGTCCTGATCTTGCCGAACTAAAGAGAGTTTACTGTAATTAGTGAGTGAATGAATAAATGTTGCAAGGAGGATGATCCTTAAACGAATTAGATATATTTGATAGCCATTGTGTTAAATCGACAAATCGACAAATCGACATCTTTGACCTTAATAGTTTAGTATTTGTCTTAAGAGTGGGCTCCAGTCATGAAACATTTCACGTTTTCCTGCTGCCCCTATAAGGCCAATGTTAACATTCAAAGCCTGTCCTTCCTCAACTGATTATCCGATATCAGTTCATGAAATTGATTTATGGCTCATTTTAAAGAACAAACAAATACCTAGCAATTTCAGTGATCAAAATTGTGATATTACAAATAAACAATCGTTGAAAAAATTCAAAATATTCAATAGCTGAACTTAAGATTTGTTTCAGTTTAACGACTTGTGAAATCAAAATGTTGCTTATTGAAATCAATACCTAGGTATTCTTTCTCTTTAAAATTAACCATGAATCATTGATTTTGGATAACCCCTTGAGGAGGGACGGGCTTATGGAAGAAGCAGGTAGACACAGAGGACTTCAGCTCCCTCTTAAGCCTCATTCAGATTATATTGGGTTGAGGTGACCAAATCTGTATAAGCCTAAAGCGGGACATAGCTTAAATAACTGGAAATACCGGGGGGGGGGGGGTATGGAATACCACCTAAAAAAATGGGGTGTCCGGGGACTCTCCTTGGAAGATTTTAGGTAATTGTGAGTTTTGTGCAAGTTTTGCCCAAATATTACTTATCATTATAGCAACAGGTTTTGTAATTATATTCACAAAATCATAATACAGTATAGTACCGATTTATTAAATATAAAACACAATGAAGTAGACAGCTTGTTTTCATAAAAGTTAGCTACTAAATAACATATTATAACAGTTTTAAATCACTGTGATATGAAAAACTTATAACTAATACAAGAAAATACCTTACAAAATTACTAATACTTGTTAGAGGAGTAACTAGCTTTCATTGGCTTTGAATTGACTTAATCTTATCATGAAACTGACCCATCTTAAGTTCATGTTACTTTTAACAACATGCATTTCATAGTTTCTACTTTTAACTATGACTTGTTCATGAGAGTGAAAAAACATCTCTCCACTGCATTGGTGCCAGGCATATAGTGCAATAGTGCAATAGTTCAGCTAAAAGCTAAGAAAGACATTTTAAAACACGGTACTTTTTATCTCCAAAGTGTTTGAATAAATCAACGTGACATTGGTCAACAGGAGTCTTGAATTTGACATGTTAACAAAATATGTTGGCTTTATAAATGAAAGAGTATTTTCATATCGAACTACTAAAGTGGAACATTTGGCTGTCCCCACAGGAATCGTGGGGACGCCAGGGCATACCTCGCTAAAGCGGGACTGTCCCGCCGAAATCGGGAAATCTGGTGACCTTATATTGGTTACCTTAGTTTAAACTCGTGGTGATGTCAGCTAGCAAATTATCCTTGCTAGCCAAATTCTAAATATTTTGATACCCCACATCATAACACTTTTGGTTTCTACCTCCCCCTAAATTTGGGGGAGGCGAGCTGGTTCTAAATATTTTTTTTCTTAAATTAGGGGTCTCTCACTAGTTTTTTTAAGTGTTGTGCTAATCATTTATGAAAAATAACCAAAAGTTTAATTTATTGTGACAGATAGGTTATTGTTAATATTTGTGAAAATAAGTTATTTAAATCCCAATTCATGGATCAGTAATTATATTAGGCTAACTCTTATTTTAAGCCCAAGCTAAAATTTGTAAAATTGATGTGAGCCTAGCCTGGCTAGTGGTGCCTCCAGTGGTGCTATTGGCAACTGTCTCGACATCTTGCTCATGAAGTACAGATTCTTACCTATAATCCACTTTTGATTAACTTTAAAGCATATTTTTTTTGTAATTTATCGATTATGTAAATCAGATTGTCTCTTTAAGATTGAAAACAATATTAGGCTTTTTCCAACAAGTATGATGATACAATCAAATTTATTTTGCTTCAGCTGATTTTTTTTTAATTCCTTGTATCTAGTAGGTTTTCTATAAAAAAAAACCATTCACTGAAAGACATTTAATAGATTTATGACACTATTATTTTTTTATTCATGAGACATACTTACTTAGCTATATTAGACATCTTCAATAAGGATCTGTAATATTTGTTATATTTTAACTAATTTTAAATTAAAACATTCACCAATATTTATTAAATTAAATATAACAAATTAAACAAAATATTGGTGGACGTTTTAATTTGAGATTAGTATACTTCTCATACTAAATTTTAACATTAAACTATTTTACTCAAATCTTTTACATATATTGAAACTATTATTATATTATATTCTGAATAGAATGAAGATAAAACAAGTAATATAATTTATTAGAAAACCTAAATTATACCTAAATTATTTTAAATAATGTTTGACATTTTTATTTTGTTGTGTGAGATAATAGGTGCTGCATTATGTAAGAAAACAATAATTTGAGTCAAAAGTTCATTTATAACATCTCCACCTTAAATATTCTATTTGATGATAAAATAAAAGTAGGTAGTGAATGTGCGAGCAACTCTGTAGCTCTCATAATATATCACATTTTGATATGAATTCAATATAATAATAAACATGTAAAAATTTATTATAGGACTAAGCCTATTATTATCCAATCTCTTTTTATCTTTCTCTATGCCTGATAATTGTTTTCTGTACAATAGTTATAGCCAAATTGTCATTATTTTCTAGCTTTTTTAGATGGGGGCTCTGAAATAAGATTGAGTATTAAATTGTATTATTTATAATCTGAATCATATTTCTTTTTATCAACTGTTTACTAAATTTTTCATCCACATCCTAAAGTGTCTTATTTTTGTACAGATTTATAAACTTAACTTTAAATTGACGAAAAGGTAAGGCAGTTTCATACATATTTTATTCAAATTAAAATACTTGTAACGCTTTTTAAATTGATAAAATGTACATGCTGGATTTATTTTTTCAATAGATAACCATTTCAGTTTAAACTTGGGTTAATTAAAACTTACGGAATCATACACATAATACGTAATACCTCTTTCCATCATTTAACCCCCCCCCCCCTTCTATATATACCGCACCGTAAAGGTTGAGCATACCCCCCACCCTCCTCTCTTGCATTATGCAATAAGCCTATGTAAACTAAACAAATGTTGAAATATATTAAACATGTTCTGAACACAATTTGATCTGTAATTTTGCAAGGATTAACATAAATTAAATTTCAATTTTAACAAGGATTTTTGTTTACACATTTGTGATACAATTCATAACAGCTACATATCCTGCATTGTTTGTTGTTGTCCTTATAGTTTGTACCAAGTTTATGTTATTTGTTCATATATTTGTTATTATTAAATGTTCTTGTTGATTTTATGTACGGTACAAGTATTTATATATTTATTGTAGTATTACGATAAGATTAAATCTGTATTTATGTTACGAAATCCGTTCATATTATTATTAATACAATTTATTCGTCATCAAATTAAATGTCTTTACAAATGGGTGTACCTACTATGAGTGAAGTGTAGTGTATTGCCAAATGAGTACCTTCTACAAGAACGTTTCAGTGAATAATTTACAGTACCGGTAGCCTAATGAATTTGGACTGCCTGATAACCATATTGCATGTTGTAAAATCTCTGCGTATAAATTTACGCGCGAGCTTTGTAAGCTCTTGGAATGTGAAAGTACAAATGTAATTTTTCAAAATAAATAGTTTGTACTGTCTGTAACAGTTACAAATAAACAAACATGTTTTGATATACAAAGAAATATGTTTTTTTTAGCAAACACTTAGAAGAACAAGACTCTTAAATAGTAAAAACAAAAGCACATTACAATAACATTTAATGATTTTACACTCTTAAACAACACAAAACAGAGCTGTAAGGTATAATTTACAGGATCCTCAAAACATGTTTTATATTTAAATGTTTTAATCTGTACAGGTAACATGGAAAAGTTATTGAAAGTTTGTTTCACATCGTTAATAGTATCCTGAACCCAGATATCAGTGTATAATTTCTTGTTTTTTAGCGAATTTCCCCTATAGGGAAGAAGCTATTACCGTAGTCGGCATGGTAAGACCTAGGCCCGGGACCATGATAACTTTTCGTTTTGAGTTCCCCAGATGCCAAAAACACCATGCGTTCAAAACTATATATATATATATATATATATATATATATATGTGTGTGTGTGTCCGTGAGCACGATAACTCTCGTAAAAATATTCCGATTTTGACGAAATTTGGTATAAACGTCTAAAGCAGCATTTATGCCTTCAGTTCGAAAACCAGACCGATCGACCTATCCGAAGGGGTATTTTGGGGGGGGGGTTGTCCTCCAAAAATGGGTTTTTTGAGTTTTTTTACATATAATTTTTGAAAAAGTCAAATTTTAGTTTTTTCATTGGAATCAGCTTAAAAAGACGCACAATTTGGTGTTTTGATCATTGCTCTACGTCAAATGGTTACAGAGTTATTGAAAGTGATAAACACAGTACGGTGTGCAATGTTATTCTTATGGAGAATAAGAAAATTGTATATCTCGCTTATTTATGAACTTATCCTTATGCAACTTGGTATATTGCTTCATATCGTTATGGGCTATTGATATTTGCACTAAAAAACGTTTTTTTGTCAGGGAAAGTCAGGGAACCCAGAGATAAAGCTTATTTTGTTACGTCTCGACCCCACGTACTAAAGATATGAAAATAAATTTGTAGCTTATAGACAATACTGATTACTATCCCACCTTAATACTACTTCACAAAATTAATTTTGTAATCTTTATTAAGTCTCAAAATAGGTTATGAGGGTCATTATCACAACAAGAATAACTTCCTGTGAGTAATCATATAAAATTTACATGACAATTCGGTGCTTTTATTATTCTATCTGATTCCCGATGATGAAAATAACTGAGGAAATGCTTTGCTCCAGGTTGTATACAGTCTGTTGTAGCAGTATTTTTCAGGTGGAGTCCCAATGGCTGATAATCTAAGGATTCCTAAGGAGTTTATTCTTAACATTTTGTAATCCTGAATTATTGAGTTTTATTGAGATCAATTTATTTAATTTTGTTTTATTAACATTTAAGACCTAGGGTACATGATATAGAAAATAATGTTTTACATATTAAATATATTTAATAACTGTGCACACATTTTTGTTTATAAAGCGAGAATGTGAAGACGTATAACGAAATTTGGTCAGGGGAGTTTTACTGAAGGGTCAGGGAAAAGTCAGGGAATAGAAAATTTAAATTCAGTAGAAACCCTGCATTTGTACCAGGATCACAGTCAGTATTTATAAATACTTTATTCAGTCATAGAGTGCCAGAGCATTTTGTTTATTTTACTTGGAATTGATCAGCCCCAATATTTAACGAGTTCGCACGCAGCACGCTATATATTCCCCACTTTTGTTATAAAATAAATTGTATTTTAAATATAAAAAACTTGCTCCAAAATTAATTGGATTTTTAATCATTAGTTGATCCCATTAACATAAAAACAATCTTTTATTGATCTTGATGATGCGGTGTGCCCGATCAAAATCTATTTCATTGTACCATCTTATGGATCATTACCGTCTTGTATGAACGTATAGTGTAAGACAAAATGTATGTTCTTGAAGGAATTATTGCGGACATTTTCCATCACTTATTCATTTATAAGTGATGGAATATGTCCGCAATAATTCCTTAAATAACATAAAATCTCCAAGACCAACAATGCATTTCAAACAAAGGACTAAATATGTTTTGAAATGTCGTAAGATGTATTTAGGTATAACAACGTCTAAAAGTTGTTCATAACGTTTCGCAATAGCATGAAAATCGGTTTTTTAGGAGTACTGAAAGTGATAAAATAAAGTAAAGTAACAC
This sequence comes from Allygus modestus, assembly GCA_963675035.1. Classification (NCBI taxonomy): domain Eukaryota; kingdom Metazoa; phylum Arthropoda; class Insecta; order Hemiptera; family Cicadellidae; genus Allygus; species Allygus modestus. Next base: position 41,170,939 of record OY776113.1, on the reverse strand, counting down.
CCGAAAGAATATTGAAATCATAATGTATTTACCGTTTCTTTAGAAAGGCTGGAGAAGAAAATATAAATGATTACTTCAGGTATTGTTTATATATTTTCCATTGAAGCGCCACTGAGGGTAACACGATATGAGCTCAGTTGTTACAGTTAAGTGCATCGAAATTCATGTTGAGGTCCCTGGACTATATTCAAGACTTAAAAAGATTATCTTACCTCCGTTAATAGTCACAATGTGTCAAACAAAATTATGCTGACATGTTGCGCTTGCAAAGAAACATCAGCATAATTTTGTTTAACACATTGGTGACTATTGACGGAGTATATAATGCCCTTTTCATCTTGGCAGAACTATTTACAGTTAAACGTCATTGATTGTTTTTCTTTTGTAAATCCTCTGCTTTTTTGCCGCTTTGACAAAGATTTAAGCTTATCTGAATCCGCTTTGTATAGTTTTTTAAGTTTAAAACTTCCAGATTTTAGAGATGTAACAATTTTTAAGTGCCTTTAGCCAATGAACTTTTAATCGCTTGTCAACTCGGGCAGTTACTTCGTTTAGCAAAGTGGTCTCGCGCTAACTAAGAAAAAACTACAGTGAGTTCAATAGTGCTACCTATAGTTGGTTCTGTGTATATTTTGAATACGGAGGGTTCGGTTGATAGCGACCTCATTGTATTAACGATTTATTTTTCACTGAAAAGTCTATGAAGTTGGTGGCTGTCTAAAATCTAATGTTAAAATTCCTTAATATGCAGTTCAGCCCTCTAATTATTCTCTTGTGTTGGGGTATAATGAGATTCCATCCATACTAGATTTTTTGAATGAGAGTCTCTGACTTATGAATGTATTAACATGTGTCCTATTTTTTTTTTATTGAAACGAAACGCGCAAATGCGTGCAAGATTTTCACGCTACAAAATATTACGGATATTCTATTCCATTTATAACTAGAAATCTTAATAGTTTAGAAAACTAAGTGCGGCTTAACTTATCGTGACTAGAAATTATTGTTATAACGTTTTTTCTGTTTTATATTCTGAAAGTTTAGAACAAGTATTTCTTATTTTTCATCAGCGTTTTGCTCTAAAATAAAACAAAGCAAGTTATAGCCCACTATCATATATACTCGGCTTTTAAACAGGTTTATAAGAGTGATGTATGTGTATGTGTGATACGAGTGATGTTCGTGCTCGGAAACCGCTGTTTAGTTTTCCTGAGCAGGCTGCCTCCTTGGGGAAAATACTTAGTCACCAGAGCCACTAAATTGTCCGTCTTCACTTCCTGCGATTACAACGCCTATGCAAACTAATGCTGCACAACACCTTGGTGACTCGTAATTCCCGAGTTTGAATAAAGATACTATGTTGATTCGGAGTGGAACATACACGATGTGCAAGTTAATAAGAATTGGAAATTTCATACTTAAACTGTTTTAATGTCATTAAAAACGTCATTATCATATTACTTTGCTTACTCGAGTTTGAGATCTGTGGCTTAGGTGGCAGAGGGACGCCCTAGTGTGGATGTCTTCTGAGGAAGTACATTAAACGGGACTTTTTTCTCGAAGGCTTAATTTTCTGATTTTAAACCAGTGAAACGGCAGGATAGTGATGTGGAGAGATGTAGCGGAGTCGGAGGAGCGGAGCAGCCGCAATGCGAGGCAAGGAACCGGGACGGGTGCGTGCGTGAGTGACAGTCCCCCCTCTCCGCCCTCCGCCGATCTGACCACCGGCGACTATTTTCAGTGAGAAATGCAACCGGAATAGAAGAAGAGAGGTGTACGCCGCGAGGTGAGCGAGCGAGAGAGCGCGGTCGCCGCGGAGGGAGGGGTATGATTATTGACTCGGCTGTTCCATAATCTAGCCTCCCCACGCGCGTCGTCCCAGTCGTGTTGTCAGCTGCGACCCGAGTGCCGTGTGTTCCGAGGCGTAGTCGTGTGTCCGTGCGGTGCCGGGGCCGCCAGTGCCGTGCCGTGCTAGTGCGTCTCTCTACTTCTAGGATAACTCTCTCTAGGATACGCTCACGCTCCCGGGGTAAGCTACTGCGCATACCCGCTACCCTAACCTACTGCCCCGATCGTTATTACCCACTACCCTATTTATCCCGGATCACCATGGATACGCCCGGTGCTCTGCCGTGTAAACAGTCCGGACCGACGGCCCGTTACGCGGGACGCGTCACGTTACGGCCTAGACCGCGGTCCGTGTATCGATTGACGAGAGGTCCGATCGCGGACACGAAGCACACCGGGAAATGTCCGATCTCTCCCACCTCCCCCCATCTCTCTTCCACCTCCCCTCGCACACAAAGGAATCGCTTCCCCGCATTACTTACTTTTTTTATCACCACCTACAAATCGATAACCGTTCGTAAGGGAGATAACAGCGCTGTGTAATTGTCGTGTGCGACTCGCGAGCGCGATGTCCGATTGTTATTGATTCGGCGACGTCGAGTGTCGAGGTTATGTTTTGTTGTGGCGGGATTGTTACCGTCTGTTTATAATTGATACCGACGCGCTCCCACCGTCGATGCTCGGTATGCAGTAAGTTTGTCGTGTTGCGGATCTCTTCTTAGGTTATTTTCAATCCGAACACATTCACGCCATCCGGTTAGTCCGCACGGTTGGCGTATCTAAAACAGCTAATGAAAAGCGAATGGCAGGTCAGACCTTGTCGGTATGTCTCGGCAAACGTAATTCTACTTTATGTTCTTTCAAAGTCAATCATCTCTAAACTCTACTAAAGCCTAACGATGCGAGATTCCCCAGTTTGAACCTCTAAGCCGATAACACCCACATCGGAATTAAATGTATAAGATACTTTGAATCGCAAAAGGGCTAATTGCATTAAATAGTGATGATTTGTATGTCAAAACCATCTCGCCCGTTGACATAAAATTTATGTCCTTGATGTCGAATGTCTGTTCAAACATAATATTCGAAACGGTATTATGAGTCACAATACAGAAATGCTCTTCTAGATATATATTTTACTGTCGGTAGAGTAAAATATTAATTGTAGTGTGACGAACATAGTCGCACAAGTAGTAAGCCCCTTGATTTATTTTTTATTTTTTAACTGCATTGCCATTACTATATATATGTTGGTCTTAGCGATTGAAAATTTATTTTGGAGATTCTGTTTGGATTTACTACATACAACCTCTATGAAAAGCAATTGTTGTATTTATTGTAATGATGTTACTTCGTCATTTTCTTGTTGTTTACTTCTTCATTTTAAATGTCTGTTATGACTGTAGTAATATAGCATATTGTTTTGTATGTGCTTTTCATACGTTTATTAAGTGCGACGGGAAATAAATGTAGAATTTAAAATTCCCTCTTATACAGTCTGTTGTATATCAGTAGAACCACTATAAACGGTACAATTAACAGTTGCCAAGCTGTCTAGTCATATTGGAATATTTCTTTGTGTTAGAACCACTATAAACGGTACAATTAACAGTTGCCAAGCTGTGTAGTCATATTGGAATATTTCTTTGTGTTAGAACCACTATAAACGGTACAATTAACAGTTGCCAAGCTGTGTAGTCATATTGGAATATTTCTTTGTGTTAGAACCACTATAAACGGTACAATTAACAGTTGCCAAGCTGTGTAGTCATATTTGAATATTTCTTTGTGTTAGAACCACTATAAACGGTACAATTAACAGTTGCCAAGCTGTGTGGTCATATTGGAATATTTCTTTGTGTTAGACCCACTATAAACGGTACAATTAACAGTTGCCAAGCTGTGTAGTCATATTGGAATATTTCTTTGTGTTAGAACCACTATAAACGGTACAATTAACAGTTGCCAAGCTGTCTAGTCATATTGGAATATTTCTTTGTGTTAGAACCACTATAAACGGTACAATTAACAGTTGCCAAGCTGTGTAGTCATATTGGAATATTTCTTTGTGTTAGAACCACTATAAACGGTACAATTAACAGTTGCCAAGTTGTGTGGTCATATTGGAATATTTCTTTGTGTTAGAACCACTATAAACGGTACAATTAACAGTTGCCAAGCTGTGTAGTCATATTGGAATATTTCTTTGTGTTAGAACCACTATAAACGGTACAATTAACAGTTGCCAAGCTGTGTAGTCATATTGGAATATTTCTTTCCGTACGCAATCAGGGTGCGTTATAATTTGTATAGATCGTCCACAACAATGTTTGACGGATTTCGAGGTTAGAATGGTTTGATTCGATTCGCACGTTTTTATTGATTTTCTTCCATCGGTAGTTTTTGATTAAGAACCCCTGGAACACTTTATCGTTTTCACAAAAACAAATAACATTAATGTACTGACGGGGGTGTTATTTTGAGACCGGTGAAACGCATAACGAAAAGTGATCCATGTTACAACATTTGTAGAAGTTGGCGTTTGAAGTTACGTCAGTTTTATTAGCAGTTAGTCGATCATAAAACTTCTGTAACTTTTACGATGGGGTCGCACTAATTTTCATCGTTAAAGTAGGTCATATGCTAAAGAACATGGGATCGAACCTGAGCAAACATATGCACATTGGGCATTTGGACCGCTCGTGACTCGTGATCCCGTGATGACACTCGGCAATATGACGAGTTTCGTTGATAAACGTTGGCGGTCTGAGAAGCCGCACGCTTATGTCTTATACTGCGTTACGGAAGCCTTCGTCGACGACACTTTCTCTCAACCTGCAGGGAAGATTCAAGTCTACTTGCTCCACCTTTTTATTCGTACGGAGTTTTTTCCCAAGTTGAAAATTGAATAATATGTTCAGTTGCGTTAGCAAATCTATTCTCATTTAATGTTTTATGGTTCAACACCATAGGATTTTATTTATTAACAATTTTAAGAAGAAGAACGGTCTCGACACGATATTACTTAATAGGAAACGATCCTATGACCTCTTAACTGTAGTCGGAGACGTTAAACGATCCTATGACCTCTTAACTGTAGTCGGAGACGTTAAACGATCCTATGACCTCTTAACTGTAGTCGGAGACGTTAAACGATCCTATGACCTCTTAACTGTAGTCGGAGACGTTAAACGATCCTATGACCTCTTAACTGTAGTCGGAGACGTTAAACGATCCTATGACCTCTTAACTGTAGTCGGAGACGTTAAACGATCCTATGACCTCTTAACTGTAGTCGGAGACGTTAAACGATCCTATGACCTCTTAACTGTAGTCGGAGACGTTAAACGATCCTATGACCTCTTAACTGTAGTCGGAGACGTTAAACGATCCTATGACCTCTTAACTGTAGTCGGAGACGTTAAACGATCCTATGACCTCTTAACTGTAGTCGGAGACGTTAAACGATCCTATGACCTTAACTGTAGTCGGAGACGTTAAACGATCCTATGACCTCTTAACTGTAGTCGGAGACGTTAAACGATCCTATGACCTCTTAACTGTAGTCGGAGACGTTAACCGTTAGGTCGGTGAGATGCTCATGTATTCGAATAAGTAGGCGCTGTTAAGCTGATAGTGATCTACAGCAGATACAAATGTAAACATTAGTATTCATTCCAAACTTCTTCTGTATAATCAAACCGTGTTTAGTTTGTTGGTGAAGTATTATTAGGCCTAAACGAAGCTCCAGATTGTTAATTAATTAGTTTTATTCTTTGCGTCTGAAATAATTATAATTTGCCTGTATAGTTTACACATCAGATTTGTTTTTTTTTGTAGGCTATACAAATTAAGTTTGGGAAATTTTGTATTTTAATACATTCTTGCAACATGTTACACTGATGTTCTTTTTTTAAATTAAAGCTTTATAATGTTGGTAAATTAATGTAAGGGAAAAGAGGTATGTTTTTCCATTTTGTTAAATTTGTTGGTCCCGGGTGGAGGGGAGGGTGAAATGACTGAAAATGCACTTCGTCATATGCTGACGACCGCGACCCCTTAATTTCGGAGTAGAGCCGTACACCAAATTTGAATTGTTTTCCCCAGTCATCAATAATACTCGTGTTACAACAGCTGACGATAAAATATCGACGAGGTCTCAACGCATTGAATGAGACGATCACTGATTTTACTAAAAAAATGTTCATATGACAGCGGGTCTAGTCTAGCTGAAATAATTTTATTTACTAATTGTCCATGGAGGAGGAGGACTATTCAAAGACCCAGTATATTTGCCGATTTAATTATTTTTCAGTGAACAATTTAATAAAATAACAATATATGTAGTGCAAGCATTGCACTTAATTGGCTTGTTTACTAAAGGGGCTATTAAACATATTACTATACGCAGCGCTTTATTTCGTAATAAACACGTCCTCACCTTTATTTATTCCCACGCGTAACTTAATATAACGCTGATGCCTTCCCTTCCCTTGCTTTGCGCCACGGAGTTTTACAGTAACAAGGTAATAATCATGCAAAATGTAAATAACTATTTTGTGGAATTTTGAAACGGTTTGCATTTCAAAAGTAAATCTTTCATTATTATTTGTAACACGATTTTTTAGCCGTGGGATTGAGTTATTGCACTTCTCAGATTTTTCATTATTCAAGCAAACAATAAAATTAAAAAATAAGGCTTGGTCAGGGGATTAAACATACAGAAAAAAAACTATGGAAGTTAGTTAGAAAAATGTTTGTTTTTCTTTGTTGAGATATTAAAACAGATATCATTGAAGAAAATGTCTAGTTTCTGTAAGTGTAAAATGATGTACAAACGTAAAGGGATATGGATCCGTCCCGTGACATGGAAACTATTACATTATTATTATGGCGCTTGAATTATTGAGCAACAATATTCTGCATAAAACTGGACTCATTGGGATTGGGTTAACATTCTCGAGGTAGTGCCACACACCCTCCCCCTTCCCCCGTTAACTAACGTATTGGGTTTCCATTGCACATTTAACGGCACTTTAGATAACAATATTGTATAGTAATTCTAAATGTGTTCTTTGCAAGCATCTTTAACCATATATTTTGAGTTTAGTGATAATATCCAATATTATTGTCTCTCTAATCCTGGATAGATTTTGGTATTTGACAATGCGCTATAAACATACTGTAAATTGACGCTCGCTAAGTAAATTTTACTCGGTGAGTAAAAAACCCAACAACAATTCGAACAATGCGTTTCGTTTCATTGTGTTGCATGCGTTTTTAAAATAAGTTTCATATACCGTCTAGGTCAAAGATAAAATAAATTACAATCAAACAAGAAAAACCATGTATTATTCATGTGTATGTTTTATTACTTATAGTGAATACACCCATGACTAGGACACACATGAGCCCATTGAAAAGCGCTTTTACACTAAATGTTTATTATATGTGAATTTAAAATATTTTGCAAATAAATACTGAGACGTCTTAAAATTATAACATTTTAAAATCGTACTAAAGGAATAGCGACAGAAGTACTCTGCACAGGTGTTAACCATATTAGATAGCTATTTCAGACAAAAAACTGTTGCCCTCGCGTTAAATTTACGTACAATACCTACCTTTTGGCATTCCATTTTGCGTTTTTTTATGCAGGAGAGTGTCTATCAGAGTTTATTTGGCTTAGGGTTAGTTTGGGGGTTTGGGTAATGTAAGACATAACCGACACCATTCAAACCCCCATTGTAACTTTAACGTTTCAACTGTTCAGTAAAGGAGTTTAAAAATCTTGCATTAAAAACTGTAAGAACGACTATGTCTCAATTGTTATTAGGTTATACTTAGTTTTTGGAAAATGCAGTATTTCTTGGAACGCTCGGATGCTTGACGTCCCTAATAATATACGCTCGGGTAACGGACACTTGACTGCACTTCACTCTAGGTGACTTCATAGCGCAAAGATCCGAAAGCATTCCTAATCAAACAACAACAGATTAGATTACGCCTCGAATGACATGTTAAGTTTACCTTCGGAAAATGTTCTGTACTTTAAACGGACCCGTATTAATAAGATACCCAGCCAGCTAAGGCATATAAAATACAATGACATCGTTGTTTAGGATATTTTAGTAATGTTGAAAAGTAAATTGTTTTTGTTTGTTGGCCATCCTGGAATTTCTGGGGCAGAAAAGGATGTACTGATTCGTAGGTCTTGTAAACTATACGGTGGGCTCTTAAACTCGTCCCCTGGAATTTCAGTAAATTTCTAACTTGTCATGTTGATAGCTACCTTTACTTTGTATTTTTAGCGAATTTCCCCCATAGGGAAGAAGCTATTACCGTAGTCGGCATGGTAAGACCTAGGCCCGGGGACATGATAGCTTTTAGTTTTGAGGTCCCCAGATGCCAAAAACACCATTTGTTCAAAACTGTGTATATATACATACATATATATATATATACTCACATATATATATATATGTGTGTGTGTGTGTGTGTGTGTGTGTGTGTGTGTGTGTGTGTGTGTGTGTGTGTGTGTGTGTGTGCGTGGGTACGATAACTATCGTAAAAATGGTCCGATTTTTATGATATTTGGTGCAAACATGTAAAGCAACATTTATGACTAAGTTCGAAAACCAGCCAGGTCGCTTTATCAAAATGGGTATTTTGGGGGGGGGGTTGTACCCCAAAAATGGGGTTTTTGAGTTTTTAATCTAATATTTTAGTTAATAAAATTTTAATTTTCACCATTAAATTCAGCTTAAAAATTTTTTGTTATCATTGCTCTAAGTCAATTGGTTACAAAGAGATTGAAAGTGCTAAACACAGTACGTTGTCCAATGTTATCTTTATGAAGAATAAGAAATATGCTATATCTTGCTTATTTATCAACTTATCCTGACGAAACTTGATATATTGCTTCATACCGTTGTGGCCTGTCAATATTTGCACGAAAAACGATTTGTTTCCTGATAGTTCCCGTAGCAGCAAACCTACATACTCAGCCCCCAAGTTATTCTTATGGAGAATAATTAAAATTTTATCTCCCTTAATTATGAACATAAATTAATACAATTTAGTATGTGGCTTCACCTAATTGAGTTATAAAAAATGTTCATAAAAACCCATTTTTGTGTACCTTGTTTCACCAAACCTACATCCTCAGACGCCATGTTATTCTTATGGAGAATAATTAAAATGTCATAAATCATTTATTTATGAATGTATATTGATGAAACTTGGTATGTGGCTTTAAGTGGTATTAAGATACTTATATGTGCATTGGAAATTCGCTGATTACGCAGGTTTGCTGCTTTGGGGGTATTATATTCTAAATAATTTATAATTTTCTTGCTGGTACTGTTCTTGAATAGATTTATAGTTTACAACCACCGCAACCACTAAACAAATGGTTAAAAACAAAAGTGACAGGTATTTTATTATTCCATCAGATCGAAAGACATGCTTAGTAGGAACCTGTCGTGTCAAAACTCCGCTTTGCACAGTGGTGAAGCTTTTTATATTTTATTTTTTATTTTAATCAGGCTATTTGGTGTCATTTATATCCTGCCAGTGATATAAGTAAAACATGCAGCATTCTTGAAACATTTGCAAAGTGATTTTTGGTACCACTGAACACCTGTTTGATTACACTTTGTACCGATTAGTAAACGTCAAAACGTGTAATTAAAACAAAATATTATAATTGAGTTCTGAGTGCGTGCAACAACTGGACAAATCTGAGAATTTCACGTGCCTTGAGGTATCAGAGAATATTTATGGGAATAAAATAAATGGCAGACGAAATTACATTTCATGTAAATTCTGAAAAGTTGACTTTTCATTTGACGTGCTGTATTCTAATGCCTTGTCATATTTCACACCGACGCGACGTTATGAATAGTGTAAAGTTGTTTATTACTATAGTGGTATGAACATCTTTGCCACCTTCAACGATGATGGATTTATCTTGGTCACAAGTTTCAGTTATTTCCACGTATTTAAAAATACGTCTTCAGTACTTTGTATTCGTTTACCATAGCATAATAGTCTGATGGCGATTTGAAGGTTACCTCCTACACAAAGTATTAATGGGAACAAGTTTTTACAGCGTGTAGCTTTTTAAATCCCTTATTTTTAAAGTTAAGACAATTCGCGGTTGTTTCCCTGTGGTAGCTGGATGCATATTTAGTGCATTTTGGACGGACTGCATATGTTTTTTGGATAATGTGTTTTTGTTATCGTCAATTGACTAAGCCATATTATATTGTTACTGAACTCTGTAAGTAATTTGAAGTTACACCAACACCAATTAGTTATTTAAAATTCTGTCCTAGAAATGCTGAAAACCGTCCAGCTAACTTACGACACATTTTGAGTTATAAAAACTAGTTTAATCGAACGTAGTTTTATTTTCATTCATTTTGTACCTAATTCAAATGCGTTTTGACCACCTTTTTCTGAGGTCTACAATGACCATGTTGTGGTCGTGTTTGTTGCCCGTTGGCGCAGTCAAGCTCGTGGTCCGTGGAAGGAAAGCCCAGTGATGGTGGACGGTGATTCAGTCGAGTTGGAGGTCGGAGAATGGAGTGTTCCATTTACCCCCACCCCCAGACATAGGACGCGCACACACTCACACCTTGCTATCGTGCTGGCCTACTAGCCACCTGTCATGTAATACCGCTCTTATATAATTACCGAAGTGTATGTCTAGATAGATTACACTTATGCCCCTACCTTAAAAATATCTCTGAACACTAGGCATTTTGTAGGACCCCAGTTTCGAGTATTCTCGATTTTCTCCTGCTCCCGCTATGTTTAAATTCGAAATTATTCGACCAGAAAGGCGAAATTTGAAATTAAATGGCCCACTTTAATTGTAAAAAAATACTACAGGTGACACAGAAAGTAAGTTATGTTTTGATACAGATAATAATGTTTTTTTAATCAATTCAAAAATATTAATTATTTGCGACTTGGACTCAGATCAGCTATTTGTTTCATCAAAGTTCTATTCACTAGTGGCCCTTTGTATAATTTCCCCTTTAATCAAGCGTAACACACAATCTTTCGATCTTCTGCCGAGAAGGGGTGAGGGTTTAAAATGCATTGCTCACAAAGAAAGCAGAAACGCCATTTTTCATAGTTGGGTCCGCGTGAAAAACGCCAGCACGATTGTAGACTGTACATTTTACCTTTGGGAAACACAACAGTGTGTTGCAAACTAATAGTAGTCAAATACAAACATAATAGTGTTACAGTCAAATACATTGAGGCAATTGAAATAAAATATAAAGTTTCGTGGTTAACAAATACTATAAATAGATTATTTAGATAGGTTATTTAATCATTTACTTTAGATTTCGCCGCACGAAATCACGTTCTGGATGGCTGGTTTTTGTCAAATACATGTTCTGTACGAGAAAATGTCATATTTCGTGCTTAAGTTGCACTTTGAGTCTTATTGTTGGTTTACAATTTATAATTATTATACTAGCAACTAACTTTTGTTTAGTGTACTTTTTAGAGTTCTTAAATATTAACGTAATCAAATAATTGTTAAGTACAGAAAATCCGCATTTTAATACAAAAGCAAGGGGTGGGCCGTTATGGTACAGTACTTATAACATTTAAAAATTAATTCGAACACTCTCCAAGACTGCTAACAAAACCACGTGCATTCGACTCGCTGTTTTCTAACCTGCGACTCCTGCTTCTTCTTTACTCCAGTTCCAACCCAAACTCCTCCGTTGTCTTCATTTCATTTTCCCCCGATGTTTTCGGATTTCTAGGTTTACCTCAACTTGGAAACGTTTAACATTTTAACAGTCTCATCTAAATCATACGTTAAACTGCAGCGGTAGTTACTCAACCTTTCGACAAATTCGAATAGAATGTTTGCGTTGTCTAATGGTGCCTTGCGTGGCATTACGCGTAAGCTAAAAGATAAATGGTACAAGCTATTGTGGTTTTGACTGTGAATTCCGACTTAACCAGGTTCAGGTTCAGTGAACATGGGAAATGCAGAAGCTAACCGTTCATACGTCGCAAGTGTCTGGTACGATGTTTCGCTTTGCGTAGACCGATTTGGGCTAGTCGGGCCCAGTTTGGGGGGGGGAGACAAAAAGTCGTAGAAAGTGGACACGGCCCCGCCGCCGCGCCGAGGTGGAATAAAAGGTGGCGTGGCGCGGAGGCCCTACTAAAACATCTGCCCGTATATTATGCATAATTTATAACCTGCTCGTTTGCATTTCGGTTTTACCGGTATTTTTCACATACTTGATCAAAGCAGCGGTAAATTAACAAGGTTCATGTGTAAATTGTCCACCGCGTCATTAGAGGTCCGACCCAAACAATTATGTCGATCTATTTCAGATGTTACGATAACTGGCTGAGTGTAGAAACACTTGGGTACATGAGACGGATGGGTACAAGGGGGGTTGATGAGGGTCGGACGTGGGGATCATTCAGATTGGACACTTCGGTACAACCTCTGCCCCTGGGCGTATTTAAAGGCTGTGGTGAGTGGGGAAGGTGGTTACGAGCTTTCTATTATACTTAGGTTGCATTTAATGTCGTTTATGTGCAACTCAAACATTGATTAATAGTTGTTTATTATTTTATATTACCGAACTTTCCTACAAGTAGCCTTTCCCTTCACCGTTAGTTTGTCTAAGAATATTCTCCTGGTAATCGTAATGAGCTACGGTCATTTGAGTACAGCAAACTAGTAAACCGAAGTAGTCAACAGCTGGTATGAATCCAGTTAGGCGGTCAAAAAATTGGTTTGGTTTGATCGTAACTCATCAATGTAACACTGTTATTGCGGCTAAGGTCCCATGTTATACGAACGGCGGCGGCGTCACCGTCGCGCACATGCCGCGAGAAACAGGGGAGCCCTAACGAACCCGCATTCCTACCAGCTGTACATTTTGTAGCAATATCAGATTTTTTCATCTGTGATACAAACATTAATACTCAGTGACAGATATTCAGTGAAAAAGTGTTGTTAAAAAAATTAGCATTGTAGCCACTATTCTAGGAAAAAAGTGAACGACCGTTTCAAACTACATGAATCGTACTCAACGTTTCTGACTTGGCACTCGATTTTTAAATGGATGATTGCAATAACATTTATTCTCAACGTGCAGTCACGTGTTTTGTTGAAATAAAACACCGACTCGTTTGTTTTGCAAACAGTGCAAATAGTTGGATGAGCAGATAATGTGCACACATCGTGCAGTTGACTTTGGTCTTGAGCAATATCAAAGTGTGGCACAATACAGATAGTCCACTTGCTCAGAATACTTCTGTGTGTCATTCATTTACCAGAGCATCACTCAGTTGGATGTTGTAGGTAATAGTGTAGAGATCGAAAAAAAGTCGGGTGATAGTCTGTGAGGGTGGCCATTTTGGAAAATGGCCGCCATCTTGGATGACTTTTGAAAAATAATAAATGGAATGCATATAGGCATGTTAGGTGTCATTTTCAATGTTTTTTTAGGGTGCTGTAAACGTTAAAGACATTTAAAAAGCATTTTAACGAACCTTTACAAGTATATAATTGAAAGTATACCTAATATACTATGTTAAATATTATAAAATCGTTAATCGTTCCTCTGATTAACGCTTTGAGGACCAGTTGACGATCCACCGGACCACTCAGTAGTGTGCGAAGAAGACCAAGTGGTCCGGTTTATAGCCACTTTATATCATTGTGAAAAATACCAGCTGACGATTTACCGGGCTTTTTTTGTTTTAAATGTTAGTTACCGGGCACAAATTCTTAAACCCTGTGGCATTTAAACGGCATTTTAGATGGCTTCTAACCTTTCTTGGTCTGTTACAAGCTGATAGTTGTATTTATATTGTTGAAAAAACAGCTGTTTCTGCTTGCTATTAGTCTGCCACTATACTCACACGGTTCAGCTGGAGAGGATCGTCTCTAAACGAAGAAAATGTGATTATGAAACGATACCGAAGGTATCCAAGTACGACCAACTCATTCGTCAATAAATCCTATTACAGTACTATCATCATCACATTGTATACTCTTCGCGACAATCCTCTCCAGCTGAACCTAGTGTGTGTAGCTTTTATAACATGTATTAGTTACATCCTACTTAAAGGAGCTATTTTGTCTAATTTGAGTGAGTCTGTTGAAAGTTTTATCTTGACGAATAGCACCTGCCTCCTAGATTCGTTTCCGACAGTCTTCCGTTGATACTGGCTCAACTTCAGTAACTTCCTGACATAGTTCATAATCAACGGAAGTCTTCTTCTTGTTAAACATATACCTTCTGGGTCATATTGTAACCACTCTAATTTTGTGTACTCGGAAAAAAATTTAACCCTTTCAGGGCCAAGACAAAATTAACAAATTGTTGTGTCAGCATCTTTTATTTCTCTCTTGATTGCCACAGGATATGTGAAAAGGCCACGCCAAAATCAAACGTTTTGGATTTCTCTCCTGGAAAGAAAAAAGTTATGATGGTAACAATGTTATTTACAAACACAAAAATGTACCTAATAAACTGCTACTAATACTTGAATACTTGATTTCTCCATCGTTGACCGTCACTGTCGGATAGATTGCGTCAAATACGGTAATCTTGTCAAAATAAATCACACAATTAACACTTCAACCGTACCATTATAAACTTTATTCATCAAAACTAAATCAAAACTATAATTTACAAATTTCAAAATAACACACTATACAAGATCACTCAAAACTAGTTTAGAGTAGACATAATGGCAGACTAATAGCAAGCAGAAACAGATGTTTTGTCAACAATACAACTATCAGCTTGCAACAGACCAAAAAAGGTTAGCAGCCATCTAAAATGCCATTTAAAGGCCACAGAGTTAAAGATTTTGTGCCCGGTAACTAAACATTTAAGACGAAAACAGAGTGGCCCGGTAAATCGTCAGCTGGTCTTTTTCACAGTGATATGAAGTGGCTATAAACCGGACCACTTGGTCTTCTTCGCACACTCCTACTGAGTGGTCCGGTGACTCGTCAATTGGTCCTCAAAGCGTTATCAGAGGAACGATAGATGATTTTATAATATTTAACATAATATATTAGGTATGCTTTCAATTATATACTTGTAAAGGATCGTTAAAATGCTTTTTAAATGTCTTTACATTGCATTAATTATTTTTCAAAAACTTTCAAAGATGGCGGTCATTTTCCAAAATGGCCGCCCTCACAGACTATCACCCAACTTTTTTCGATCACTAGACTATTACCTACAATATCCAATTGAGTGATGCTCTGGTAAATGAATGACACACAGAAGTATTCTGAGCAACTGTATTAAGACGGGATTTCGGTAAATAAATTATAAACTAATAACACAGCTTACCTTTAGTAGTATTAATTATTTAAAGATTTTAAAGATTATTTCGTTTTTCTTGCTATACTGTCTCGAGTTCTCATTTTAAAATTAAGCTGGCTTTTGTATCTTCCTAATTATATAGCTTGCTAGATGAACGAGCGATATTTTAAAATTTATGTTAAGTAACCTATGATTCACCTCATTGTTATACTTATTGACAACCCTTAAGTGGCAAATAAATAAATTTGTTCGAAATAAACAAATTTATTTATGATATCCTTTACACTTTGGTATATTTGGGAAGTTTTAGAAAGGCTAAGAAATTAATTTTCTTTTTATTAACGATAATATCGATTTATACTTTACCCACCAGCAAATCGTCCATCGTAGACGTTTTTACAGCCCGAAAGGAGGATGGAAAATAACAAATAAAGGCATTCCCTTTTCAATTGAATTTGTTTCACATCAGATCACACTATTGCCGCATTTGGTGTACTGTATAATATAAGACTGCACCCAGGACCACGATTATTCATATATGTTTTTAACTGTTTTAAATTGTTTTCCTTTCACAATTTTGTTAAGGAACGTTTATTTTAAATTGGTAACATGTAAAATTGTCTTATTATTGCTTCCGAGGTTCGCAAATCGACATATCATTGACCTAAAGAGGGGTTTGAGGATAAATATTTGTTTACAGTATGATTAATTCAAGAATAATTTACTTTGTAAGCGGTAAACTGGCGATAGAATTGTTAATTGAGTTTACCCTGGTTTGGTATACAAGATGCGGAGAGAATTTGTCGGATTTCCCCCATTCATTATTATAAAAAGAGTTCGCACGCTGACATTAGGGAAGTGAATTTCCGCATTAAAAGTAAAAAATACCCCCGTAGCAGCAAACCTGCGTACTCAGCGAATTTCCAATGCATATATATGTATCTTAATACCACATAAAGCCATATACCAAGTTTCATCAATATACATTCATAAATAAACGATTTGTGACATTTTAATTATTCTCCATAAGAATAACATGGCGGCTGAGTATGCAGGTTTGCTGAAGGAAGGAAAACAAAAAATAGGGTTTTATACAAATATCAATGTAACTCATTTAGGTAAAGCCACATACCAAATTTCATTAATTTATTTTCATAATTAAGGGAGATAACACGTTACTTATTCTCCATAAGAATAACATGGGGCTGAGTACGCAGGTTTGCTGCTACGGGAGCCTTTGGCAAAAAATTGATTTTTTGAGAAAATATCAATGGTCCACAACCAGATGAAGCCATATACCAGGTTTCGTCAGTATACGTTCATAAATAAGCGAGATATAAAATTTTTCTTTTCCTCCATAAGAATAACATTAGACAACGTACTGTGTTTAGCACTTTCAATATCTCGGTAACCAATTGCCGTAGAGAAATGATCAAAATACCAAATTGTGTGTTTTTTTAAGCTGAATCCAATGGTGAAAACTAAAATTTGAATATTTCAAAAGTTATATGTGAAAAATTCAAAAAATCCATTTTTGGGGTACAAAACCCCCCCAAAATACCCCTTCGGATAGAGCGATCTGGCTGGTTTTAGAACTTTGTCATAAATATTGCTTTACACGTTTATACCAAATTTCATCAAAATCGGATAATTTTTACGAGAGTTATCGTGCTCACGGACACACACACACACATATATATATACAGTTTCGAACGAATGGTGTTTTTGGGGTCTGGGGACCTCAAAATGAAAAGTTATCATGGTCCCGGGCCTAGGTCTTACCATGCCGACTACGGTAATAGCTTCTTCCCTATAGGGGGAATTCGCTAAAATCAAATAAAGTGTTTAAACGAAGATTCGTGTCATTTTTAGCATATTGGAAAATATTCGATATTTTGGCTGTTCTTATGCACCTGGTTATATTTCAATACAGCACTGGGATGGCAATGTTGTGCATTATAAGCTTAGGAGGAGGTACCTTCAGGATCAAAAGTCGGTATGGGGGTATTCGGAGTGATAAAACTACATCAAGATATGAAAAACAGCCTTTCCAATGTGAAATCCCCATAAGACAATGTACTGTGTTTGCTCAATTTACATTTTCTTAAATAACTCGGTAAATATTTGTGCTAGAATGATGAGGGAGGTCTTCAAATTTCTGCCTTGTTATGTCCTATTAATGTGCATTTTACATTTCTAATTTTACAATAGAGGCTTCTCTTGCCCTCTTTGGACCCAAAAACTCAAAATTTGAAATATAAAATCCCCAAAATAAGGGTTGCCTGACGAACTTGCCCAACTGATTACTGAAAGGAATGCCCCTACCAAATTTGAAGTAAATCGGACAGAAAATGCGACCGCTAGAGTGAAAACACACACACACACACACACACACACACACGCGCGCGCACGTCTATATATATGTCTACATATATATATAATTTTGAACGACCTCCCAAAACGTGTTCAGGGGGTCATGATAGGAACTTCTATGGTGGTCCCGGGCTTAAGTTTCACCGTGCAGGTCATGCTAATAGTTCACTTTTCCATTGGAAATTCACTAATAAGTTACACCGGGAAGATTAATGAAAAAGCATAAAAGTTTTATTTGTGCTGCATTTTGTGGAGAAACTGAAACCGATGATTTTTTTGACTTATATACATGTTTGTATCACTTGACCATGTTTTAATCACCTGAACAAATCAAATCACAGTCTGAGATAGATAAAAATTGACATTTGAAGGCCAATGGGGTGAAGCCCTGAGGGAATTTTGGACAGTTTCAGAATTTTCAAACACAAAAATCCACGATAACATCTTCAAATTTTGCACGCCGGATTTCCCATTTGAATACATGATTTAAAAATTATCGTTATAAAAATAAATATTCTCGTATGTAAAAGCTTACCATGGCGCATTGTCCACTTTTGATATAAAATTTAATCTTGCAATACAACTTTTGGTTCTTCAAGGAAAAATAGGATTTAGGCCTACATAAAATGTAATAAGTGAACATTTTCTGTACCCGCCCTTTGGATATTGAACATGGAGACATTTGTAATGTATAATTACAATGTATGAATATGTTGTTATTATACACAGTATTTTCCAGTCTTATAGTTATTTTAATTTGTTAGAAATTCGCCCAGTAAGCAGGTGCAGGTGCGCTCGAACTGAGTTGTTGGTCGTGATTTCGGTAATTGATGATGTAAAGCTTATATACGTTTCAATTTTCCTTATTCGTCGGCGCTTTATCACGATTAGACTTTAGTGTATATTGAAGTTGGAAGGCTTTTGGATTGCTATTTTAAGGGGGAATGATGTAGAACTCGGCATAAATTCGTATGCTATAAAAGTTATTTTACGGGTTTCTCCGTTTCTTAAACCTTATTTACTTATCGACAACTACAATTCAGTTGTTCGGGGTTCCAGAAATTCTGTTTAAAATTTGATCAAATTGTCCTTTTAAGGACCATTCCGAATAGAGTATTTGATTTTGGAAATTTAATTTGTGGGGTGTGTAAAACTTATATTGATTCAATAGCCTCCATTGTTTGAACTATACATATTGAGTTTTTGATGTAGCCTATTGCAGTTTCACCAGCTGTACAAAAACCGAAGTTTGTTGCTTCTTTTGGCTTGCACTGATGAATTAGATGAGACTGTGAAAATGTATAAGGTGTTTAATGATAAATGTTTTGAAGTCGAGGTAAACTGGAAACCCTGAAACATGGGGGGGGGGAATGAAATGAAGACAGCAGTGAAGTTTGTGTTGGAACTGGAGCAACGAAGATGCAGAAATCACAGGTAAAAACAGCGAGTCGATTGCGCGTTGTTTTGTTCGCAGCCTTGGAGAGTGTTGGAATTAAATTGCAATCTTATAAGTACTATAACGACTCACCCCTTGCTTTTGTGTCTAAAAAAGTTGGTCAATCTTAAAAAACTTGTCAGGAGTTGCTCCTATTTTAGAAAATCAATGAAGTAAGTTCGAATTTTGTAGAGATGGGTTGATAATTCTAAAATAATGTAGTTTTCATATAAATATCCCACAGCACGTTACAAAAAACTCACCTCTGATACAGTATTAACAAAGCGAGCTTGAATAAATAAACCGTTATTTACTTTATTTATATATTTCATACATTTCCATTGACCGACGTTCTCCTTAAAGAGAATAAAGCGATTGGAGTACACCAACCCCAACCCCTCCTATTTATTTACTCTTTTTTACAATTAAACTGATAGCATTTTAAACTGAATAAAAATATACAAATCCAGTGTTAATTTAAACTGATAGCTCAAAAATAATTTAAAACATATTATTATCTAACTGTATACATGTAAAATGATTGTATATTAAATCAAAAATCAATTATATCAGGCGTTCAGTCATGTTTGGAACGCTATGACATTTTGTTGAGAATAAACATACAAACCTGCAGTTGTTGGGTTATGTATTTTAAAGCCCATTTTACACTAATGACGTCTTGTCGCTCAGGGCACCCCTCAAATCGTAAATGTAAAAAAGGCAATTGTTAATTAAACTAACTGTTCCAATTTTCGAGATGCAAAATGACAGTTTACATGAAATAGGTTTTGTCTGATAGTAATATTTGCAACAATGTTGTACATAGTTGTTAAACTAGGCCTGATTTATCACAAATGTTTCGTCATAAGGACTATGAAATCATGAACCAACTTTATATATCAGCAACAATGATAATATACCATTTTAAATATATTTAATTAATTTGTACAAAGTAGCAAAGGATACTTTAGAGGCATTCTAGAAAATGGTGTAGACAGTGGATTGGCTGATGGCATTGACGCCGCCGCAAATCTTCTCGAACGCACCTAAATAACAGGACTTGAAAAATATACATGTTGTATTATGAAATCATACGCTGTACTTTTAACACAAACGCTACTCTTTGAACTCACCGTTGCAGACTTTAACTTAAACGTCGCCATAAAGCTGCGTCACGAGAGAACATAACGTCAGCAGCGTCACGTTCCATAAAATGAGCCGTCAGTCTCCCGGTGGTCTCCTTAACGAGATATTACTCGACGTCCTCCTATTGCAGTGTTTCGGATTCTCAAGAATGCTTGACCTCATGCCGTAGTTGAATGCTTGACAGTTGACAGTTGTTGCTTACTATAGAATTTAGGTTATTGTTTATCCAGTTGCTTACCAGTGAAACTAAACCATCCTACATCGGTGGAAACTCTAGAACGCACTACCTCAATAACTTCATCGCATGAGAGGGAACTCATTAAAATCAGCGCTGAAAGAATGGCTTCTGGACCGACCTTTCTACTCACTTGAGGAATTTCTGCAAGGAAACTTGGTGAATTAACCTCTCTTCACAAATTAAATTTACATTAATGTATTAGTTATTGACACTATTTTTGTAATCTTAATGATTGAAAATAAAGATTACATTTTATCCTAGGGGATATTATATAGCAGAATACATATGTTGTATATCTTTTGGGACTCTCGGTAGAGATGGATCGTGTGTAGGAGTCGAGGTGGCCCGAACTGCTGCATGCATTGGGCGTTTTCACATAAGTGACACGACACCGGCACGACAACGACACGGTGCCGACACTGACACGATAAATAAATCTTTAAGGCATTTCACACTTACCGTCACGGGAACGACACGATTGTTAGTCGGTGGAGAACTCACCTCATGTTTTCAGTAGTACATGATGGCTGATTACAACAGGAGGCTGTATTTATTATATCTACGACATAAGAGTGTTTATATAGTTCGATGCATAAGAGGCGCAGTCGGTATAGACAAGTTTGGATTGACCCAATAATAAAAGTTCGCTATTTGATTGGCTTGCATGGTACCTACATTATTTGATAAGCTAAAGTCAGTGTCACATCATTGCAAGCTTCAACGCCAAGAACCTTCCGCTCCCATCTACCCCCTTGCCTTGCGATGTTGCCGTTGAGCGTGTTTCTGCTGTCTGTATTAAAATAGTTGTTTACGGGATTTGCTTCTCAAATGTAAGTAAACAAATTGGCAACATGGGCGTAAAAGCCAAGCTTGCAATGGTATGACACTGACATAGTGACAAACCCAAATACATTTCTCATATGAGTTATGAATATTTTTTCGTATGAGCAAAGAGACCTTTGGCTGTACTGTATATTGCAAACTTAAACACTACAAACACGATTAAACGCGACGACACATCAACGGCACCGGCGGGAGCGATGCTGCCCACGACAAGTCGGTGCCGGCAACGGCACAGCATCGTCGTGTCGGTGCGTGTGTGTAAACGGTTCCATTGGGTAGCATTGAATCTTATCCCCACAACATCGGGACGGCATTGTGTCGTTGTCGTGCCAGTGTCGTGTCGCCCAGTGTGAAAACGCACACCATTGCGCTTGAACTTTACCAATTGGCACTGATTATGATGACACCTTAATCGGAAAACGAGTAATCTCCCCATCCATGAACTCGTCTTGAAATACGAAGGAGTAGTTACAACATTGACCAATGACCGACTTGTAGGTTCACTAGTTGACTAGGTAGTCCAGTGATTCTGTATTGAGTGCCAATTGGAGAGGGTTCCTGAGAGGGAGGTGTAGGTGGAACTCCCCAGGCAGGATAGGGATGGGTCCACGACTTTCCTTTTTGGACAATGTTTAATCGTTGAAAAGCTGTTTTTTGCATATAGTACATTTATCAAAACTAACCGTTTACACGCTTGTGGTTTGAAAACCAATTTTTTTAACAGGACGTTTGAGACAGCGGTCATGTTGGATTTATACTCCATACAGTCAAATGTAATACGGAATGCATGGTATCTTGTTTATTTACGAGTAGGAAATTATGAATAACGCGACGCAACGTCTCAAATTAAAGGTATTTTAAAAACAAATGTTCTTTTTGCGAACGTCGTATTTATATTAAAGAAATTACCTTCTAAATATTAAGGAAAACAACCTGGTATTATTTTTTGTGCTTGTTTCTATATACAGTATCTGACTTGGAACACACATTCAATCAAAATGTAAAATTCGATGAAGTTTCAAACCACGGGGGTTTTCAAAATATTTGGTAAACTAGTAACAACAAACTATGTTGTTAGTGGGGACATGTTGAGCGCAATTTGACGGTGAATTTGTCACTGACTAGCCTCTGCTAAGCTGACCCGCTACAGAAATTGATCCACCTTCCAACAGAAACGGGTAGGAATAGGCACTTGGCTGGCGATTCGAATTAAATAAAAAAATATTATTCAGGCGCGTTATTCTAGCGACCTTGATGTTTCACTTACAGCCTCAGAGGTGTAATTTAGGATGACATTCCAAGCTCGACCACGTTAGTAATTTATTAGGACGGCGATACGCTTTTAGTACATAGTAGTGTAACATCTTCGGTGGCGCAACATTTATGTCAGTTCGTTCCGCTCTTGTGACCCCAACGTCCTTTTAAGGGTGCGCCGTACCTCCCTTCCGCACGCTCAAGTAAGGGGTTTGCATCTCCCTCATTGTAGGCTAAATTGTTAACCAATTAAAAATAATTTGATGTTATTTAATTCAATAAATGTTCATCTAGAGATCATACGATTTAAAAATCGTGATTTTAATTCAAAATAAGTGGTAGGCCATTAGTAATGTTCTCGAATTAAGCGTTTTTCTAAAGATTCCTAACGTATGGAGAAAAATTATTTTGGAGAAAAGGAACCGTATGATCCCTAGATTGGAATCTGAAAAGTGTGAAACTGCAAATAGTTTGGTAGAAATCTGTAAAATAACAGTGCGATCGAGGAGAACAAAATGGTCTTCAAGCGTAAATATGCATGGCCCTGCTTGTTGGCGGCGCCGGCGCGGCGCTAAACAACAATGAATTCAATCTGGGTAGGGCGCACCCTTAATCATTTTTACCCGAGGGTTCTACGCAGTTTGTAATCTTTGATGCATTTAATTGATAAACATCTGTGGCATAACGAAAGGAGAATATAATTTACTAAACGGCAAAATGAAAGACCTGTTGATCATAGACTGAATCTTTTTGAGAGATCAGCCTTTTTTTAATTAACGTGTCATAAAAATTGGAAATGTTTTTTCAATTTAGGTTGATTCCATAGAAGCTATAATATTTCTTTGTTTTATATTCTTAATATATTTATGTTTACTGTTAATTTTGTTCATTTTACTAACCCTCAGTCATAGTCATAAATGTATCTTTATTGCTATAAATAATTGTGATGTTGAAGCCACAATGTGTTGGGATTGAAAAACTCATTTGTGCTTTTAAGTAGTTAGTGTTTAACTCTAATAAGCTGATATGTGCATCTCGAATAGAAATGTATATTACCAGACAAAGGAATCTATAGATAGTATCGATTCGTTTCTCTGTGATATTACCATAGCCACTTTATTACGATTTGGTCCTTTTGTCCCGTCTGATACTATAGATACCCGCACCGAACATCTTCGTGCACCCCATTCAAGCATTCGCTGACCTCAGTTGAAGATCCCCCTATCCTATATCCTATACTCTAATATGAGCAAGGTTTGCTTGGTTGGTTGTGATTGCTTGCATGCGGAAAAGAAGCAAATATGCTAAGCAAATCTGCTCGTCAGTGGGAGGTTGTTGTGAAAAATTACTCCGGGTCATCTAAACAAACTGACTGACTTTCCCCGAGCAAAGTTCGGCCCCAGGTACTTACACTGTTAACCACCCACTGTTGCCCATTGCCCACAGCAGTCGACATTGCTCCCCAAGCGCCACCGTCTCCCCTCGCTCTCGGCTCGACATTTATTCATCACTCTGTTCCCTGATCGCTTTCAAAGCGCGCCCTCGTCCTATTGTTTTTACTTATTCCAACAAGCCGACTAAGAGGGGAGGACGGGTAAGGCTTGGCGCAAAAGACCCGGGACATTGTTTTCAATGGTGCCGTTAGAAAGTATTGTTATATTTACGCGGCCCTTGCGTGGTAGGAATATTTGTCTCCGAGTTCTTAATTAACCCCACGAATGTTTACTCTACCTTGAGGTTATTTCGTGACTCATACAATTCACGTTGTATGTTTTTCATTTTGCATTTGATGTAGGGAGAAAATCCGTACAATCTGAATATTACAGCCTGGCTTCTGTTCTTGTTGAATTTAATATTTCACTGAAAATATTTGTTGTCTTCTTTCGCACAGGTTTATGGTAGATCGAATTTGATCCATCCTCATTGGCCTACAAGTACAGCTATAGGTGTAATTTGGGGGTGGCAAGAGGGGGCAGTTGCCTCCCCCAATAATTTTGAGGACATTTTATTGTAATATATATGAAAAGTTACAATAATAACGATCACGACCATTTTTGCCCCTGTAATCAAATTGCTGAAATTACGCTTATGAGTACAGACAACTTGAAACATTGCATGAAACATTTCTTGTCACTATGATATAGAAAGCATGATTTATTTAGCGATAATTCTTACCTCGCACTCAACTTACAAATCACATTGTCAATCTAACCTGTTAATATTGATATAACACCTTAATATTTGGCAGTTATTATTATTATTACTGTAAATAATGAATAACAATTGGTTATGGAGCTATTAGTAGCATTGGCTTATACAATTTTAGTTTACCTAAAATGTTTGAGAAAACTTACCACGAAACATTGGTGTCGAGTTTTGTTATATATTTTGTATTGTTATTTTTATAATGCATTTTATATTCCTCATTTTCAGGCATTTATTTGCGTAAAACTATGCATAGTAGATCTATATCAATCGACTAGTATAGACGTAAAATTAAAGTTTCAGGAAAAAAAGGTTTTTTCCTTATTGGTGGCAGGGGCGATTTTACGTTATATCCTCTTAATAATTCAAGGTGATGCCCGCACTTGTACAGAGTCACATACATTTTTTCCCTTGAACGCATCGGAACACATTAAGCATTAGTCTCTTTCATATAGTAAAAAAAAACTATAAATTATTGTTTAAATCAAATAGAAGTGCGAACATTTCTTAATGTATTGTAGTTATCCATAGGTAAATGATTGATTATCGGTAAACGTTAAATCGTTTATGTGACGCAGAAAAATACAAATTTTTCAAATAAAACAAGCTTATTTTTGTCAATATACTCAAAATAAATATGTTTTATAATAATTACAAACAACGACCAAATATTTTTCCATTTGTAATTGGGCCAAAATTAAAAGATTTTCTATAATTTCTTGTAAAAGAGGCTGCCAACATTATCAACAAGTGATTTCCAGGAAACGAGACTAGAATAAATATTGCATACAGACATTTTTTTCATCCACGAAACGAATTAAATATCACCGAGCTCTGTTATTGCTGTGTGTTATTGTATTATGTTTTTTGCTCTGTCTCCCCGGAATTAACATTTAAATAACAGAAAATAAAATACAAATATTGCAACGGTGTCCGGACACTTCGTCCCAAGGACATTCCGTCTCCCATGAAAAATGCAGACATATCGTCGCACTTTTGGAGGTGGCTACCTGGGTCGAATTTGATAATGATCTCCAAATATTTCTAGGCGGACAATCAGTATTTAAGTGATAATCTTTAACAAATACGGCTCATTATATAGGTTCTGAATCTAGGTCAAGGTCACAAAAAATGTTTAATTAATACTGATATTTTATCTTTTTAAATTTTATTTTCATCTCAAGTTTTACATTATATTCTTTAATCTAACAATCATTGTATTCCTTAATCTAACAATCATTATATTCCTTAATCTAACAATGTGAAGTTCCCGATGAGGTCAAATGTAGAGATACTTCGGTAGAGTTTTTCCCGCTGACTCCGTGTGATACGATATTCAAGGTTCCAGGTTCGATGTTGTGCAAATCTTCATTTTGAAGCAGTTAAAAAATATCTTGGGCAGGAACATTTGAAATTTTGCTTCATCTCCTACTGTGTATGGAACATCGCTTAAAGAAACTAGAATAGCGTCTCCCACTCATGTTTCAATCTTCCTAATGTCGTGCGTGCACGATGTTGTGTTTGTTTTCTTTAATCTCTAAGTTTTTCTTGTTGGTAGTATACTTTATTTTTGATTGGGTGTTAAACTGATCAACCTATGTCTGTAGAAGTTTATGTGATGCCATCTTGATACGTGTTCTCTCGTCGGAGTCTAGAGTAATACTGATGGTGGGTCTCCTCGCTGTCCCCGCTTTTATACCCTCCGATCCCCCCTCCACTTCCCCCTCTACTCCCCATTGTACAAAGATGTAGAAAAGTAGCTAAACGATAAGCGTTCTTTGAAATTGTGCGTGTTTATCATTCTTTGTTAAAATACAAATATTGTCCATTTCAAATTCGAAACACTTTTCCATTTCAACATCTATTACATCTTTTGTTGCATAAAGCTGTATCCAATTGCGCTTTTCTAATCCTCTTGTCTTAAGTCTTGTAAATTTACTGCAGTAGTGATACATAATGGTTTCTACTTCTTAAAAACTTGTATAACCTTCATTCCAACCAATGTGAGCAAGTTTCTCGTCAACCACTTATTAGTTCTTTTGGATTTTGAGTTTAATTTGTTAAAAGGAAATCGAAGTTTGAAGAGCAAAGTATATATGACATATGTTTGCAGGTATAAGATGATTCGTTCTTCAACAATGTATCTATCATTGATCCCACGAAAAGCTTCAAGTTAAATTATGCCAGACCTTTACTTGACTAGAACATGTTACCTTTCTCTCCATCTCTAGGATGTTGAATGAACTGATTTCCACACCACGGTAGAGCTTTTATAGCTCAGGCCGTACAGTTCTCAGAGCGTTGGTGTATATTTAACGTGGGCACCGTCCCCGGTAGGCCTACCCCGCGAACTTATTTTAGTTTTTTAAACCATTTCAGTTCAAACGTTTTCTGTTTCTTCATTTTGTACAGTTTATTCTTCTTTAACCTTTTCTTATTCTTTAATATTTTCTTCATTAACTTTTTGTTCATACTACTTTAGACATCTCCACATATTAACCTCATAAGGTATTCGGTTAAAAATAGATGTATCTATTGGACCGTAAAGAATTTGAGCATCGGGATGTTGTTCAGTCGCATCTACCAAATAGTTTTTTACCACAGTGCTTGAAAATACAAGTTGTTTCATATACCTGATGAAGCTTCACAACTCAAAACGTAGAATTCTTCTCGTGTCAGTTGAATTTTGTCATCATGTTTCCTCAGGTCTCTAAACCGTACCTTCTGTTCCTCGCGACACTTTAAAATGTCAATTTCAATGTCTCATTCTAATAATCGAATAGCTGTATTTTTCCAAACATGTTCTTTGCCAAGTAGCATTCGATAAGGTGTAAGTGGTTAAGAAAAGAATCCCATGCGGCATCTGAGAAAATAATATTTCAGGTCCTTGGTTTAAAATCGCATTAGGTGTATAACCCAAGTCCTTAACAAAACCTATTGCCTTAAGTCATACATCTTAAGATTGGATATAGTATGCGAAGAAAAGTATCTGTCAGTATGTTTAAAGGGATGTAATTTTCAGGTTTTCTCTTCCTCTTTAAAGTCGACTTAGATGTTGAAGCGTTGTCTGACTTTACTTCTCCATTGCGAAACTAGAAACCCGTCCAATTCCTCTTCATACTCTTTGATGAAAGGGTCTTCAATTTGCACCAAACCTTCCACTTCTGCAATGTTTTGCTCCTCTACTACAGAGGTCATCTCGACTGTAATAGATGTTCTTTCAACCTCAATCGCTGATCAACTGAACGCCTCTTGTAGTGCGCGCTATTTATACCCTTCCCCCTCCATAGATCTACAGAACCATCTTCACAATAGAGGTGAACGTTGGAGGTTAGAGGTGTGTACGTTACAATTTTATCGTGGACAATCAAGCAATATGTAGTTGTATTAGCAGGTTTGTTAGATTCAAACTCCATTTCTAACTCTTGATGACTTTACAGATTAGTTTTGTTTAGAACAATCAATAACCACGATAGGAGCTTTTGAATTGAACTGCGTTGGTGATAGTAGCGGTGTGTTTGTTTTACCGTAGTAGGATGTTTGAAATCTAGCGTACATATCGTACTGAATACTATATCGGTTTTTATTGAATGATATGTTTAAATTGTCATATGGAAGAATTGAGAGTTGAGGTATAAATTACAGTTCTTAAGTTTACATTTATCAAACTATGTTGGATCAGCTGTTATTTCACTTCTTCTATTTGTTTGTAATTCGAATATAACGTACGTAGGTTTTCCCAAGTGTGTTGAACTCTTTATAGTCCATGTATGACGCTTCGTTTCGGGTAGAATAGGATATTCGTGTAACTCCCAGCTTATAAATGCTAAAACTATGTAGCGGTCCGCCTTTAATTGTCTCAACAAGGTAATCCTGTGTTCATCTGCAAGTCTTAGGTGTGGTACCCTCCAAAAAATCTTATTTAAATCCAACTTCCAGACCAGAGTGGTTTCAGTTGTTGTTCCTGGAGCTAATATTATATCTTTATCATTTGAAGCTCTTAAAATAATTAATTCTTGTTTTACATTAATTAATATTTTATTGTAATCTTCTGCAAAACTTAATAATAATTTTAAAGGTATGGAAAAGTCGAAATATCACTTGTCATCGGGTTTTATAGTGCATGAATCTGGTGTAACCCATCCTGCAACTGTTAGCAGGTTTTTCTCGTTTGCTGTTATGGAGCATAATCCTTTCAATGTACTGGCTATTCCAACCTTTTTTGTAGAGTCCACAGTAACACCTGCAATTTCATACCTTATTTCATCAAAAAGAAAAGCCATTGGGTTATTAATAAACGGTATAGTTGTTCATTCAGTTCCATCTTTCTTTGTTAGTTTTCTTTTGATGTATAATTAAGTCTTGGAAGGTAGGGTGTAGATATCTTGTTGTTGAATAGGAATCCTGATTTCATCGTTATTGTTTAATTTCGATGAAGCGTAAGGGTTGTGGGTGTGCTACTCCTTTTCCCACAGGGTCTCGTCGAACATTGGTCCGTGCGCTATATCCAGAATATCTTTTGTTAATAACTTTAAAACCAATCTCTTTTAAAAATCGAGTGTTTTCACTTGTTAACTCTTCTTACGCTGCTGAGCTTTTTATCACTCACTCGATCCTTTTTAAACGTCAATCCCATTATTTATTAGATTGATCTTATATGTATCCTTACGGTGGCAGTTTCACATCTAAAGTCAAATATGTTACCGTCTTGATTTAATACGTTCAGAACTAGTCTAGATGTAACTGGTGTTTAAAGGTAAATACACTAGGTTTTGTGGTCTTAAAATTATTTTAAATCCTGGAGGCATAGATGGGTAAATGTATGCAAAATGTGTCGATTGTCATCGTGTCCGTACGAGCTTTGTATAATGTTACAAGTTGTATCAGTTGTGTTCAATGTAAGTATGCTCACAGTATTTGAACTTGTATGTCTCACTTTTATCTCTATTATCGGTGTTGTAGAAGGAAATCCTAATAATCCTCAAACTGAATGTGTTTTGCTAAAACCTATATAATACTTTGATTTAATTTCTGTTTTAAAAGTATTATTATTTCCTTCTATAGTAATATTATCTTTTCCCAACTTTTCTTGTATTACCTTGCATATATAATCTATTTCATAAGAACCCGTGGATAAAGCAACTTCGTTAAGCTAGAGGAACTTTCCCTTTCAATCCTTTGCTTTATAGTAGTGTAGTTTATTATTTCCACCCTCATTAATATTTGGTTTAGAATTTTAAGTTGTAAAATCTAGTAAAGCTGTCTCCCAGTGTTTTTATTCATGTAAACTTAATGCAGGGAATAGAGTACTCCGCAAGGTTGACGTTGTACCAGTCAGAGAGCGTATATGAAGACATCTTAAAGCTGACTGACACTTTTTGCTAAAGACTCCAAACATAAATGTCCACAGATAGATGTATCGTCAGGTTGCTGCCTCTCATAATTGTATAAAACTTGTTTAGCAGAACGAAAATACTTTTGAAGTTCTTTCGGAGGTGGTAAATTACCAAAACTGTCAAAATAGTAAACTGTTTGACCGAGCTTTTTATAACATACCCAATGTGTGCCCGGTTCGTTACTGTTATCTAGATTTACTATACCACTCTAATTTTCCCATATTACTGATGGTAAATTATCTTTCATAAACACTCCTCTAAAGAATGGTATCTTTAAACAAGAAACTTATATAAAAAGATCTTGGTTACTTTATGCACGATTAGGAACTATTAACTGTTTTCTTGTATTT
Source organism: Allygus modestus (assembly GCA_963675035.1). Lineage (NCBI taxonomy): Eukaryota > Metazoa > Arthropoda > Insecta > Hemiptera > Cicadellidae > Allygus > Allygus modestus. Next base: position 41,140,505 of record OY776113.1, on the reverse strand, counting down.
AATAGGCACGATACGGTGTTAGGTAAAGTCCTTGATCTTTTTTATCATAGATCATAGTGATGGTTCGACTCTTTTAGTATAACGCCTGGTCTTTCTCTCAATTCTTCCTCCTCGTTTTCGAGTCGTCACTTTCCTTCCTCGTCCTCTCCTTCTCCTTCCACCTCCAATTGCTGTTTTCGCTTTCATCGCCGCTGTCACTGCTAATGCTGCCGCTTTGTCACCAAGACTAAGGTCACTCGCTTTAACTCCTTCCCATGCTTTTTTTGCAAGTATTCTATTGGCCACTGATCTGTGAGCAGAATCACTAAACTTTGAATAGACGATATCATGCTCTTTCCAAGCCTGATATAATCTATTTATTCCCGGATCTTCTCTTGACAATCTTTCTTTTAAATTTAGTTCCAGGTCCACAATATTGATAACCGTCTGGTAAATGGAGTTCAATAGGTAATAAATCTGTGGATTTATTAACTAAAGCTGAAATTGGTTTTCCCAATAAGTTTAGAGTTGAAGACACAACACCCCTTCCTTTCGTTATCGAACCTCGATCAGTACCAACACTGCTCCTTGTACCCGTTGCTTTTTATACCTTTGTTACGTGACTGATTTAACAAAGAATGGTTCTTTCTATACTTTATCACCAACTATGTATACCTTCATCGCTCGATTATACCTTTATTTAATAATTCAGCAACTAAAGCAACCCATTCGTTCGGGAGACTTTTGTGACCCGCTTCGATTGCTTCACGTATCAACCACATTCTATTTCCTAATTTATTATCATCATTATAATAAATTATATTTGTACTATAGGTCTTCTTTAATAATCCTTTTTCAGAAGCTGCTTCTTTATTTACCTTTCTTTTTTTCCTTTCGGTATAAAAAGGAGCAACTTCTTCAGTAGACATAAACCACTTTTTAGTTTTTTTTCCAGTTTTGATGGAAATAACTCTTGAAATAATGTTTCTATACTTTACAGATTGATTTATATGTATCGGGGATGTTGGTTTATAATTCTTTCTATCAGTATTTGTATCTAGACATATACCTTTAAAAGTTGCCATGTCTCGTGTAGCATATTTAACAGGTTTGTTTTTAAGAATTAATTCAAACAATGCTTTGTTCATTTGCACTGTTTACCTCCTATAAGTATATTATCTTGCTCATCCATATCTAACCTGCTATCACCAATCATTAAACCTTCTTTTTCCAATCTGGCTCCGTATACATGATAATTTCTATTTCTACCGAGAATCACCTTAAAACTGAATATCTAAACACAATCTGCTAATATTTGACGGGGCATCCTCTGGTATCTCTTTTTCTCCCTCTTCACTTATATCCTTTCCCTGTTCATATTGTATTTCTTCCGGTTCATTTTCAGTTTCTTCAAGTTATTTTTGGTTCCTTCGCCAAATTGTTCAGTTTTATTATCAGATTTTAAAAAGGGTAAAATTAAATTTCCGTCTGAAACTTTTCCAAGTTTTTGAGATACTTCTCTTAAAGGATCAATAACTGTTTTAAATGTTGTTTCAAGAAACGTATCCCTCTGTAATACCTAGTCTTAATGCCCTATTTTACTTCTAATAGAATCGCTTATCGATTTTATCTCTTTTATCAACTTTTCTTGGGTAACCATGTTCACCCAACGGAATCCTTGTTCATAATGCAAATGTATCTCTATCTCTTTGTCTTTTGGTTATATAAGTAATGTGTTCATTTAACATTTCGTAAGAATTTCGTTTTAGGATGTATAAAGTATTTTTTTACAATATTTGAATCCAACCATTCTTCTTACTTTCATTAATTTTAGATGCAGCCAAATCTTATAGAAATAAAAATACATTGCGATCAAAACTCGAACAAAATAGTTCATATTTGACTTATTTCAGACTGTAAAGTTTGCAAATTTATAGCATCATTTTTATCTTGAGGATCATTAACATACCTTAAAAGTTTATTACTAATATTATAGTCACCCTCTGGGGTAAGAGGCAAACCGGTGTACGCTTCTTTGTCATTTGTTCTTGATCTTACACCGAATTCGGTATAGCGTCCGAACTTGTCCACACTCATTTTACAAATGACTAAATCTTTATGTTTGTTTATATATATATATATATATGTTATATATATAACATTTATACGTTATATGTGATATATAAATATATATATATGTATATCATTTGTATTCTTTCTTTTTTACCACTTGATCACCTCTTTCAGTTATAAAAGGGTTACCATCAGCATCAACTATTACGTCATCTATCCTTCTTCTGTATACATAGTTTTCTGTTGTATATGGTCTATTGTCTATATACTTAAATCCGCTCACAGATGTGGGATCGCCAACCAACAAATCACGATTGTACGCCATCAAATCTAATACTACACCATATTTAAATTTTCTGTCTGTAACATCAAACCACACAGCCTGTGACATTGAACAAATGTCATCGTCATATTCCCCCTTCGGTAGATTTCTTATGAATTGTTGTTTAGAATCCCTATTAATCCGAGTTTTGGAGTGTTTCACTGTTGGATGTGATGAAGAAAGAGAAACGGTACCCTTGTGTTTTTGTTTAAAATGAAAACTGTATACTTCTTCATTTAAAACACAAGATTTAGCACAACGTTCACCTTTCTTTGCACCTTTTTTGAAACTGTAGTTGCACTGTTGTGGAGGAAGTGGGCACTTCCTTGTCAAAGATTTTAATTGTTTAAATTTATCTGAAGGAGATTGATTATTTATGCAGATTACTGAAGGGCGAGGAAGGAAACTTGCAGAAGGTGTAGAAGGTCTGGTGGGAGAAAAACTTATGACGAACTTGAACTTGATGAACTTGACAGGGAAGAAGACTCGTCAGTAATTATAGTGGTTGATGGTGGTAGAGAATCTTTCGTCTTCTCTGGGTAAACAATGGGTGGTGGTGGTGACTGACTAGTGTTCTCTGGGAGAATGAGAGACATTACTAGAGCCTGACGAAGTATAGATTTGACAGCAAAAGGTGAGGCAGCAGAAGAGGCAGCAGTAGTTGGTACTGGTGGTCTCAATTTCAGAGGGGAGTTGGTTTTCTGATGTGCGCCATGGTTTCTGAGGTGAGCAAGCACAAGCAGCAGAATGATTTTCTCAGTGATGGGGAACATCTTTTATACCCAATGTTAGTGGGGGGAGTGGTAGTGTTTGGGAAAGGGGAAGGGGGGATATTGTTGTAAAACAAATATATCTTCCGATATCTGACCAAACGAAAATTTTCTACGTCCCGTCAGTGGGTCAAGGTTATCTGAACAAGTTGCCAAAACGGGGAATAGAGCAGTAAGTGATTCTCACTTGGACCACAGACTGCTCTATTCCCCGTCCTGTATTAGGGGAGAGAATTACAAGCAATGATTTTAATAACGGAATATTAATCATTTTGACCAAGGTAGTTTACAAAACCCGACTTAATATTCACAAAAGTTTCTCGTGCGTGAGGGATAAGATAGGTAATGTCAACCGGTTTGCATGGCCGTATTGACAAGGCCGGTTTTCAGGTCCGAACCTTTTTGTAATGGGTTAGGAAAGTTTTTTTTGAGAAACATATTAAATTGCTTATTAAAAACCCCACGGATATAAATAAAGACTTTACACAGTATAAAAGCGTGTAAGAAAGGTACATATTTCATCAGTAAATAAAAATCTTCAAACCAACACCAAACATAATTACAAACACCTACATTCATTACACTAACTACATTAACTAGCAGCGAACTATAAGCGTTAATCTAACATGCTTAATAAACCAACATGCCTTAAGGTAAAGTAGTATCCATAGTATACAGCGGTACCAACTCTATACTAAAGATACTGTTACGAACAGCGCAGGCAAACAGCTAGATAGGCTGTCGGCCTGAGACTGTGAACACACTGCAGACTGCTATCGCTTTTATAGCCGGTAGTTAGTGGTGTGGGTAAGCCAAGGGGGGATTGTATTTTCTTGCAACGCTACAACCTGCACATGTTATATTCTAAGTTTATTAACTGGGCCAAGGTCAAGTTAAATGTTTTGTAAAATAGCAACGGTTTTACCTTTGTTATTTTATTTTTTGGAAGGATCGCATGAAAGCTCTAAGATCAAACAAGGGATACTATTATCCGTTTTTCACAAATTTCATTTCGTAATCGTTTGATAAAATGGAAAAGTTCCATATTAGAGGGTGATTGCCATATCATCAAAATACAATACAAATCATTTTTGTGTAATGGTCTAAGCTCTATCTCTACTTTTAATTTAATACCTCGATACTCATAAGCAAAGATAGTTAGAAATGCTGCTGTCAAAGCTAGCTCTGAAGGAACAAGCCAAATGTTTACACCTAAATCTTCCATAGCGATATGATGATTTTTATTCCGTTGTAGCAGTATATAAGTGCAAAAGGGGGGGATTCCCCTCTGTAATCTTTACTACAACATTTGTGTCTGACAAGTCTGCTTAGGATATTTCTAAGTCCACAAATTAGGTCAAGGTCACGTTATAAATAAAAGTGTTAGGCAAACATTAACTCTACAGAGTTATTATAAAGGATTAAGTGTTAAAGCAAACAGTCTACTAGTTTATTTTAATGCATCAAAAAGCATTGTGTTAGGCAAACGTTAAACTACACATGCAAATGCGCATGACCTATTAATTGCGCGTCGGGCCCAAACGCATACTTAACAGACCTACGCTACAGCAGATTGAAACCCAGTCGGACATAGATCACGAGCGGGCGTCAGGCTACTGTGAAGAGAGCAGAGTCTCGGGCTCTAAATATACACCCAAGCCAGCCAAACCGGTTGAGCGTCGCCCTAGTGACCTTGACCTTGGGTGTGGGGGGGCTCCTCTGTCGAGGGGGGGCACTTGCTCAAACCGGTTCTAAACCAGTCTCAGCGTTGTACCCATATACGGGCGGGGCAAGGTTTCCGACTCGCCTCGGCCAAACAGGTTCTGAACCTGTTCTATCCATATATGGATAGAGCAAGGTTTCACTTTGCGACCCGCTTTACTCCGTCTGTCACCTCATTCCAGCTGCGAACTGTAACCACGCGCTACAATGTCTTCTCCAGAAACCCCCGAGAAACTGCGTCGCCTGGAGTCCCTGAAGAAGCCGGTGGAGAAAAGGAGTGGCTTCAAGAGGCCTACTTCTTTTAAGTCCCACATGAAGACAAATTTTTGGAACCATCCGTTGTACTTTCCACACAAGCCTCTACTTCAACTCTGCTCGAACTTCGCATCAACCTCGCCCTTCAACTTTGCCTCGATCTTCTCTTGAAGACATCAGGAAGGAAATGAAGGAATTGGTGATGGAGGAATTAGTGACACCCTTCAACTTGATAACAACTAAGTTCCGCAAACTAAAAAAAAGGTGGAGTGTAAGGTTGTCACAAACATCGCCGGTAACATATATCTGCTTCACCACCTTGACTTCCACATCGAGGTACATCTACCCCGTTCTCCTCCACCACCTCCTGAGATCGCCTATGATCAGAGTTTTTTTTTAATCCGGCAAGAGGGCAAAGTGCATTGGATTGTCAAAAATAAATAAAATCTGTACCATCCCTTGACCATATCTCCACCACGCAACTCTTTCAGGACAACACAAACGGTTCTTTTCAGGACCACATAAGCATTTAAAGTTAGGGACTTCGCTTTAAATAGGCAGGAGACATTTGTTAGTCTTACGTTTGTGTGCGGCCCACTTTGTGTAGCCGCTTTCTAGCCGGTTATGCAAGAGACCTTGACCTTGACCTTGCGGGGGGGGGGGGAGTTCGTATAAAGTATGTCATGTGGGTACTCAAATTACGCGGTTTGATCAGACGAACAAGAAGGTGCAATCAGAATTCAGATCCGATCCAGGGTATAGAAGTAATAGCGGAAAAAACAAATTTTCAAGGATAAACATAAATTACTTCCTTGTTCTTGGTTTAAACTATGTCAAGTAGGTACTCAAATTACGCGGCTTGACAGGACAAACAAGAAGGTGCAATCAGAGTTTAGATCTGACCAATGTTATAGCAACTGTAGCAAAAAAAAAACGAACTATTTGAAGAACAAGGTAACCTTGTGGTGGGGGTAGGTGTCTGTCCTACACGATAGGGCTACATCATTTTACTTCCAGCTCTTGACGGATGAACATCCACCTGTAGAGTTTGTGTTAAAGTCTGGACATGTCACAGTTTTACAGGAATATGAGGAAGGTGTCCTTTAGTAGTCCCCTTGCCACCACCTTCTACTGCTCCGACTATGAAGACAGAATGTCTTTGCATTTAGTGGACTGTGAGCGGTTCCGTCGTGGAATACTCAAGGCCGAAACTTAGCCAGTTGTCTGCTACGCAAGGAGCATCACATGAATACAAGCACTAGTTTAAATCATAGTGACTGTAATATTTATACACATACAGTAATATTTATACACATACAGAGTTGAGCCAAAATGACTGAAGTTTTTAGTTACGGAGCTACGGTCTTGACAGTAGAAAAGCCAAACCCTAACAAAAACATGTACAGTGGTTATTACGCGATGTGATACCTTGGTGGGGAACGTTGTGGTGGGGGGACTGGTGTGGTGGGGGAAGGGCAGGTACCTATCCTACATGCTTGTGTCACATCAGTAGTATACCTCTTGCGTAGTACACATGGACTCAGCAATCCAAGACACTATTGTTTCTTCCACATCTTCTTCTTATAATATTGAACAAGCTGACACTAATGAAAATATAACTGATCAAATACAAGTACATGAAGTTTCTACCACAACATCTTCTGATGCGGTAGCAATGATGTTTTCCTTGATGGGTTTTAACTAGTGGTTATTTTATTTAACGAACATGGAAGGACGCATTAAAGGTGAAGTGAACTTTGCTATCACATCTACTGTTTCACAAACTTGGAAGGTAAAATTGGAAACACCAGATCCAGATGTTGTGCACATTGTCTTTTAAGTTATACACCAGACCCGGGAAACACCAAGGACTCTGCGCATACGTTATGGAGGAAACTTCTCTAAAACTACACACACAGAAGATATTGTAAATGGAATGCCGAATAAGTAAAAGTTAAGGCGCTATCTTGCAAACGTTTAATTCGATAGTTTTCATTCAATATCTTTACCGAATCAAACTTGTGCAAGATAGCTTTTTTAAAACATCCTCACCGTGAACTTGAACTGGCCTACCTAACCGTGACGTCACAAGTACGTCACCAAATAGTCACAAATACGTCACAGCTACGTCACAAAAAGTCACGTGACCGGAAGGTGTCAATCAAATGGGCCACACTTTAGTGTAGTCAAGTATGAAAACCACACTACTGTTGTAGAAAGGTCCACATATAGAATAATTTATCTGATCGTCCTTCCCTCAATATATTACATTATTTAGTTCCATTTATTAGGACGGACCACATATAAGTTTGAGAACGATTGCAGCAGCGGTTCTCTCACAATAAAGGTTTAAACTTGACTTTAAGTCCGGATCTTGAAAGATTACCGGACACTTCGTAATTTGAAAACCCCGGCACTTTTCACACATTTTAATCTACTGTATAACAAAGGTTTCGCTCAACCGAAATGTTTTCATTGCTATCAGATGAAATATATTTCAAATAGCTTCAGTTTAAACTTTGTTTTATCAAATCTTAAGTTAACTAATTACGGTTGAATTTACTTAAGTTTGTAAATCTGATAGGTAAACAAATCCTAATCGGTATAAATCGTTATAACGAATAATGAGGGAAACACGGTCAGACAAATTATTCTATATAGTATGGACTTTTCTGCAACTCAGGTGGGACGAAGTGTCCGCCTACAAATATTTGGAGATCATTATCAAACCCGACCTAGGTAGTCACCCGTAAAGGTGGGACGATATGTCCGCATTTTTCATGGGAGACGAAATGTCCTTGGGACGAAGTGTCCAGTAATCATTGCAACAACGCAAAACAACTGATGCAGAATCAAGTTAAGGAAGTATAGTTATAATTAAGAACGTATTGATCTTAAACAGAGACTTTTGGTACTTGTAGGTTAGATTGTGTTTTACAGGCGCCCTCATCCCCCCATTGTGTATTCTTCCCATCAGAATTTGAGGTTATGTAATAAATTTACCTAGGCGTGATGGTCATAGTACGGTGTGGGCGTGTGTGCGTGCAGCCACCCCGGTATAACCAGTTCACCACATGGGGAGGAGGGGAGTGTCGCCTTACGTTAACCGCTGGTGCTGGTAGTCCCAATTAGAACACATCCGCCTCGACGGCGGCCCCGGTCCCGGTCCGCCTGAGGAACGTTCCTTGCGATTGGGAATGCGCTGTAAATTAGTGGCGTATTGATATGAGAGCGGTCCGTTCAGAAATAATAACTGTTTAGCAAAATTCCAAACATTCGGTATTTACGATTTTTATGGGTGAACTGTTTGTGATATCGAAATTCTGCTCACTGACTCGCTTAGTTTTGCTCTTTAAAATAAACTATGAATCAACGACTTCAGATAATCCGTTGAGGAGGGATGGGCTTTGAAAGTTAACATTGGTCTTATGGGAGAAGCAGGTAGAAGCAGAGTTAGTATTGGAGTCGCCTATTAAGAGATTCGGCATTCTCCTTTATGAGTCTTAAATCAATTATTTCGGATAAACCTATCAGGAGGCATAGAAAAGTGAAAAGTGGTCTTACGGGAGAATCAGATAGAAACGCAAAATATTTCTTTACCGAAGCTCCCTCTTAATGTATCGTCACTTGGGACTCGAACCCGTGACTTCTTGAACCGAAGTCAAGATGGTAACATTAGGCTAGCGAGATGCTTGTCATGGGTTGTTGGTACCATTCAAATCTCAACACTAACGAATGGCGTAGATGGCGAGTTAGCCTGGATAGTGGATCTGGAATAAATGTTGGCAATCCTGAAAAAGTTAAGAGATTTTGTGTACCTTAAAAGTCAGAGAATTCTCAAGGATTGTAATTCTGTAAAGCTCTAGAAATTCAGGAAACTTTAGAGAATTGTTATGTAAAGGGAGTCAAAACAGCAGCAGTATTGAGAGACGTAGCTTACGACATAAAAACTCTGTTACGGCGTTTCCAATCTGTATGGCGTTGTTCTTTTCTTAGTTGAACTATTATTTTTGTTGCTTTTAAAAGTAAATATTTGAAGCTCGTTTTAACCCTAAAAGCCGCTGTGAAATAAAAATCTGCAAGCAATTGACAGGCACAATATATAACATTAACGTTGATGTAGTATCAACAGGGTATAAACGGTTACATTTACCACCTTAAAGTCATGCACACAGGTTTTTCAGCAGAGCGAAATCAAGAATTCGAATATGAAAAAACCCTGTTGAGCAGTATTGGTCCAGTAAGCCCTAGGTTTATCAGAGTTGTTGTTTAATTTCTACTCATCTTAGGATTTGTATTATTTAAGCGATTCCCTAGCTTGCAGTCGTCCGACAGGGGTTCATAGTAAATTCATCAGAATGTTTAAACGGATAAACGGTATTCCTATTTCTCTTATTTCACGCCTTGAGGGATCGAACGTATAGGGTATATTTTATGTTTCGTATAGTATACTTTTAATTCATAAGTAACATCTTACTCTTTTCGTCGTTAGTTATTATTTCATCCAAGCGTTATAAGTATAAATTGAAGGAAAGGTAAAATCTAAGGCAAAAATGTAGACTATTTACGATTGTGAAGTGTTAATAAGTTTTATTGTTGGAGTTGCATATATTTTAATTTGATTTAGGTTCTACCAACGGTGATATTATACAATTAAAAAATATAATAATTTATTTTAATACTATCTCGTTACTGTCTTCCCCATTCTGTACAAGAATAAAGAAGCATATTATAGTTCCCATTAAAATCTAAACGCCCTTTTCAATATGTTTTTGTTCGGTATACAAGGCGAAAAACCGGACTATCTGTGAAGACGTGGTATTTGAAGAAGGAAGTTTTCCTACGTAAGGTTTTGATTGAGATTGGTATAATGCAGAATCGCAGCCGACACCTCGTATCTGTTTATGTAAGCACAGATGCAAGAATTACCGAAGTGTTAACTACAATGGCAATTACGCAATGGTAGCAGTCCCAAGGCCGCGGCGATCGGCCAGGTCCGCGAGCGCTCGGCCGTCTCCGCCACCGCATCCACTCGACGGATTATCTTATCATTATTGTTTACTCACAGTTAAAATTATACGGCACGTGAAATGTGCAACGCGTGTTTCGATTTGTATCGATTTGTGACCTGGTTTGTATCAATAAAACATCATTAGTCGTTATGAATTGCACATTTCCCTGACTTAAAGTTTAATGCATTAATGAGTTTCATGTTCAATCTGGCGTTCCACAGGGCTCGAACCTGGGTCCACTTTTATTTATCATGTATATTAATGACATTGTTCAGTGTGTAAAAAACAGTAGAGTCTTGTTGTATGCGGATGATATGAAAATCTTTCGTGAAATAAAAAGTCTTTATGATTGCAGGCTGCTTAACGAAGACTTGAATCGTATTGTTGTTTGGAGTCATACTGGGTTAAAGTTTAATGCTGATAAATGTGTTGTTGTAAGGTACTCTAAAAAAACCCACAATCTCTCAAATTTTCCCTATAAAATAGATAACACTGTTTTGACAGGTTGTTCTAAAATTCAATATCTTGGAATCATTTTTGATGAAAAGTTTTTATTTTCAGGTCATATCATTGATATTTGCAAAACCGCTTACAGGACTTTAGGATTCATATGTAGATCTGGTAGTTTTCTTTAAAAAATCAATTATTTTAAATTGCTCTACTATTCTTTATTTAGGTCAAAACTTGAGTTTGGTAGTATTGTATGGTATCCCTATCAGTGTTGTCTGAATGAATGAATTGAACAAATACAGGTTAAGTTTCTCAGATTTTTGTATTTTAAGTTGTTTGGTGTATACACATTTTTAGTTTCATATCCTAAACTTTTAACATTGTTTGAGATGGACAGTTTAAGTAGGCGTCGTGTCGTGGGGATGTTGATATTCCTACATAAGCTGGTGATCGGGGCTGTCGATGACAGTGGGCTGCTAGAGCGGCTCAGCTTCCTTGTACCTCGTCGCGCGTCGTGTCGTGGGGGATGTTGATATTCCTACATAAGCTGGTGAGCGGGGTTGTCGATGACAGTGGGCTGCTGGAGCGGCTCAGCTTCCTTGTACCTCGTCGCGCGACGTGTCGTGGGTATGTTGATATTCCTACATAAGCTGGTGAGCGGGGCTGTCGATGACAGTGGGCTGCTAGAGCGGCTCAGCTTCCTTGTACCTCGTCGCGCGTCGTGTCGTGGGTATGTTGATATTCCTACATAAGCTGGTGAGCGGGGCTGTCGATGACAGTGGGCTGCTAGAGCGGCTCAGCTTCCTTGTACCTCGTCGCGCGTCGTGTCGTGGGTATGTTGATATTCCTACATAAGCTGGTGAGCGGGGTTGTCGATGACAGTGGGCTGCTAGAGCGGCTCAGCTTCCTTGTACCTCGTCGCGCGTCGTGTCGTGGGTATGTTGATATTCCTACATAAGCTGGTGATCGGGGCTGTCGATGACAGTGGGCTGCTAGAGCGGCTCAGCTTCCTTGTACCTCGTCGCGCGTCGTGTCGTGGGGGATGTTGATATTCCTACATAAGCTGGTGAGCGGGGCTGTCGATGACAATGGGCTGCTAGAGCGGCTCAGCTTCCTTGTACCTCGTCGCGCATCCAGGGTCCAACAGTTGTTTAGTCCACATTTAGCCAACACAACTCTTGGTGCTCAGTCCCTTATCAGTGTATTGATGCGGCTGTACAACGCTCTTCCTGATAATACTGATGTTTTTGCATCGACCTTAACCTCTTATAAATATAAAATACATAACATTTGATAATTTCTGTTGACGGAAAAATTAATTTTAAGTATATTGTCGTTTTAAAAGATTGTTTTTTATTTATTTTATTGGTTGCTTTTGGAGATTCTTCAATGTATTTTTATTATTTATTTGTTATTTTGAATTTCGGTCGGAAACTGCGATTTTTGTTTCCTGTAAAGTTAATTTTGATAGTTTAATGTTATTTTAGTATTAGTTTTATAGTTGCTTATCAATTGATTATTTGTGGTGCTGCTTCAAGATTAATTGAGCTCAAAATAATCATTTATTTATTGTAACGTACCATTTGTATTTTTGTTTATATGCTACACTGTAATTGGATGTAAATCTGTATTGTAGCATTTCAAATAAATAAAATAAATAAAATGCTGGGTTAGTCAATGTATTAGGTTTCACATGAAGTGAAAGTGTATAGCATTTTTACTTTGAACGTAAATAATTAAAAGGCGATTCAGCAAAGTGAAGGCCCACGAATAAGTTTTTTATCTTGTCGGGAACAAGTGAAAAATATAGTTTGTAAGCATTTAGAAGCTCGTATTTCAACACAAGAGTAGGTTTCAATCACGAACAATTTCTCGTTTCTACCTGCTCCCCCATAAGGCCAATGTTAACTTTCAAAGACCGTTCCTTCACAACGGATTATCCGATGTAGTTTATTTAAAGCTCATTTTAAAGAGAAAAAATCTGTAGCAGTTCCAGTGCGCAAAATGTTGATATCACAAATAATAATCGTTAAATAAAATTCATAAATTCAATATTTATGGATGAACTTTTTATTTAATCGAAATTATGCTCACCGAAATCGCTAGGTTTTTTGTTCTTTAAAATGAACCATAAATCAAATAACGATTTTGGAAAATCGTGTATGAGGGACGGGCTTTGAAAGTTAACATTGGCCTTAAGGGAGGAGCAGGTAGAAGCCGGCGACTGGAGCCCCTCTTAGTTTGAAGAAGTGTCATGCTTTTTTAAAATAATTTATATAAATCTGTCGGATCTTTTCTAAGTCTACGAGGAAAACTTCGTGTTAAAATATTATTTTCAGTTCTCAAGTCTAATTCTAGTTTGCTAACAAGTCAGGCTGATCATTCGTGAACTGTAATAATTAACTCACGGCCATTACCGTCCGGTGGGTAACTAGTATAGTTGTCTATTTTCGCGCAATTCGCCATACATACTCGAGATTATTACATACAAATTATTCTACGATTACTTGCATAATTAATTGTATAAAATGCTAATCTCCAACTTTGACCGCACGAGTTTTACGACTTTGGTAACAAAAATCACACTTCTTACAAATAACTTCTCTTACTTACCATACTCTTTGTTATTAACTACAGTAAATAGCGCCGGTGGATACAAATAGAATAAATTATTAACACTTTAGTCCATATTGTTTCATTCTTGTTTTACGTATCGATTATTTTAGTTTTTAATGTATCTAACATTACTATAGTCAAATTAATATCGTGGGTTATAATACGTTTTTTCTTTCGGATAGACAAATTTAATGTGACATACTGATGGGTCACGTTTATATAATTTATATATCTATGCAGTTGTACAAATTATTTCAGTGCGTTTCATACTTTTGAATTCTACCGTTTTAAATTAAACCAGTTACCTATGTTCAAGTTTTAATACCTCGCTATATCTACGCCTAGGGATGATTTTGGAATATAATAAGAAACCTGAAAATGCCATGGAATTTTGTTTGTAGAAGGGCCCCTGTTAGTTACATAAAGTTGAAATAACTTGGCAATTGTGACAGGCACAGGCACACGTCGTTGTTTGCACACAACAGCACAATGCCCTGAATGAGCGTGTTTATATAGTTCGATGGATGAGCTATGCCCTCAAACTAGAAGTCTGACAATGTAATTATACTGTGCTATGATATTATATCCAAGCATATCAAAATACTTGTCCTGATTGATAATCAACGCTCAGCAAAAACTAATACTGCTAATGGGTTGACATTTTCAGGGTACGTTCTTTTTGCACCCTAAGTTTCCTCTCAGACCTCAGGGGTTCGCCCCATCGGCCTTAAAAGTTCTACTTTGATCTTATGGTGATAAGATTTCTAGTTCGTTTTGATTCAGCAGCCAAATAAAACCGGTGATTTAAACTGTAAATTTTGATGGTTTTCTTAAACTGGTGTTCATTTAGGATAGTTTGAAAGGATCGCAACAGAATGCAGCACTTGCAGCACACAAAAGAAGCTTTAAGTTTAATTCTGTTTAAATATTGTTTACGCGGGCGACGGGGCTTGCTAGTACATAACATGAAAATGAGAATATAAGAGAATATTAACTTTAAATGTTAATAAAAGAATTTAAATGTATATTAAATAATTGAGTCTTATATAGGCTAATACCTACAGCTCAGGGTCTGAAACCATGGATGCTTTTGTAAATACAAGCGTTACAAGAACATAAACAAATTAGTAATACAACTGAAAAACTTATTAGGATGTGTCTTACTTGGATGTGTTTTGATCCATTTTCTCACTGAGGTTGACGAGGATCGGTTTAACCAATGGTAACCGAATTCTATGATTGTTTATTGATTAAATCAGTGTCCCCGACCAACAACTTATTTTAACTCACGACAAGAAATCAAAATGTGGAAGAATTGAGACATAAATAAATAAAATAATTAAGAGGGAGGAATACAAACAGTGTATGGGTAGAGGTAAAAAAATAAGATTGTTGTGTTTAAATCGTCATCATAATAAAACAAGTTTGTATTATCAGGCAGAGATAACATACATTTTTACAGTTTTGTCAAAAGCTTAGAGATAACAATTACAATTAAGAAATTTTCGACCGGAGTCTGAGATAGAAGTAGTGTTCGTCGTGGTGTGAATGAGAACTGTCATTAAATATGCTTGTTTTGACCACTGTACGACTCATGTGTGTATATGCGTTAGAAGTATATTTTGCAAACCAATTAGAGCCAATTTTTCTTTATTTTCGCTTTATTCACTTCCGTTTTAGCTAGTTTTTTGCCTCTTTTTAGTGAATACCCTACGGAAAAATTAGCTTTTACCTTCACGGTGAGGCTCTTCCTCACGGACGAGTTAGTTTTGAAAAATAATAGCAGCCCCTAACCCCCTTTTTTGGATTTAAAAATTCACAATTTCGATTTTTTGTTGTCCAAAAAGGCTGCAACATGCTCCAGATGTAAATTAAGAAACATCATGTATAAAATGATATTAATATTAGTAACTATGTAGAGGCCAACCATTTGAAGCCTTCAAATTCTATTACAAATGTTTTCCGAAATATTGAAGAAAACATAAATCGACTAAACACACACAGCACGCTATCTTGTCGGGATTTATTATTGGAAAACGTGATGGTAACTTGCGTATAGTTATACCCCCAGACTCCCAGACATCCCAGACATCCCAGACTCCCAGACATCTACTTTTACTTTTAGAACTTACTAAAAGTTCCTACAGCCTTTATATGTACATTATTATCATATTATTGCTGAAAAAAGTGAATCAGAAGACCCAACAAATGAAATGTTCACAATTATTGTTAAATGTGTTTGTTTTAACACCATATTCAATCATTTAAGTTGAAAATTCGCTCCTCTCTCGCTTTAGCGCTCTGCGTGCGAACTAGTTTCTTTTTATAACAGTCCACAGTTTTGCTAGTGCTGGGCCTTAAAATGGTTGTATACGATATATACTTAGTTGTATTTTGTCTCATAAAATGTGACTCCTTGTAGCCTATACATTAAAAGCAATACTTGCGTATTTCGTATACCTAAAATTTAATTCTAACTTTCTCCTCTTTTTCAGGATACAATTTGGATACTTGCCTCAGAGCAGCCCCACCCCATTCCTAACATGTAAGTAAGCAGCAGTGATAAGTAAAACACTCTCCTTAAACAGCAATCCAATTCTGTCTTGAAGCGAGCGTTCCACAGCCTTTAGCACTCTGTATCACCTTATATCCAAGGTAGAGTATAGATTTTATATCGGGTTAACAAGGATCGAGTAAAATAAGCTACTATATTCCATTTTCGAACGCTAGGACATGCATTAAGTGAAGTGGGATTTTAGTCAGCAAGGATTGTCAATTAGCAATAACAACTCTTTGACTTACGTCTTGCGATCCTTAATCCAAATTCTTGGCGAAAACGTGTGTTATCCTCAGCGCCTTGTTACCCTAGTTATGACATCTGAAACTAAATGTTCTTGGCCGTTAACTCGCGTAGTAGTGTCAACTATAGCGGTGTTCGTTTGTTGATGTGTTTTGTGTCCGTGTAATTGTGAACTTATGTGAATTTTAAACGTTTTGACGTCAAACAGCCGTTGACATTTTTTCAAGTTCAGTGTTTTTCTTAAGCAAGAGATAAGGATTTTTTTATTATATGGTTAATCAAACGTACGTTTACTGTAGCCGTAGATCATCTGGATCACCAGGGAATTGCACCTCACGTTATTGTATAGAAAAAGCAGTCGACAATGAATTTCCCGGTGCATCAAGCATAGGCTATTAATATTGACTAGATCTCGAGAACGCATAGTATAGCATAACTAAGGCTGCGAAACGTACGTGATAAAATTCACAGTACACAAAATTACTTTATGCTGGTTTTGTTGACGGTGGGAGAGTCTCCGGCCTACCCTACGGAAAAATCTGCGGCGCCGCTTGAAAATCCATTCTTAAGATAGGGAAAAGGAGCGTTGCGGAGGTCCGCAGGATTTCGGTTTGTGGCTACGATAGTTCGTTAACAACACATGCTAAATAGATTTCTTCGTATGCTAGTTTTTAGAATTTAAAAACGAATAAATGTGTCCTTAAGTTGTTGTAGTTTGGAAAATCTTTTTTGTACATTTAAAGGGGCGTTTAAATGCAACTCAATTCGAAAAATTCATATACTATAAAGTTACATCGTAGAAAATGTTTTCCTCTTTAATATTTTATGAAAAACTTACTTAATCTACTTTAATGTGAAATTCTGCGCGGCAGTGGTAGACCCGGAGCCTTAAAATAAAATATGCTCCGGGGTTTAATGAAAGCAGGCTGACTGGTACTCTGAAATGAGAAGATGGACATCGATGCTCACCAAGTGTGCAACTTCTTGGGAGAGTTCAAATTCGAACTCTCTTATTCCCATAACAATTTTGCAGTAAATGCATTAACATTAACGAAAATTACTCCCATGGAGACTTTCCGTGGAGTATACTTGATCCATTTCACCGATTTCATAAACCACTTTTAACACCACAATGAAAGTGTTCCCACTGCAGATGTGCCTTGGTTATAGTATTTGTGATAACTAGTAATATTTATTAATAAACCATTCGTGACATCAGGAAGGATATTATTTTACAACTTCAAACAACCCTCACAATTTTGCAAATATATCCTCCTTAAACAAATAACAGGACGGAAAAGGATAACACAGTCCAGCCTTTGGGAAGTAAGTTACTACTATGTGTTGATAGAAATTACCACTATCGCACTGGATTGTGTTGTAAAGTTAGAAGTGTATAATTTTATTTTATTAATTTGTTAATATATAATTCAAGATAAAGCAAGTTTTAGTTTTGCCAATATAGGCCTAGAAGGAAAGTCTAAGTTCAAAGGTCAACTTTATACAATAGTTTAGCAGTACCCCCACTACCCACGATAACGAGGATGCGTGAAGGAGGCGACAGTCTACACTATGCCCGAGGTACGTACTGCATGTACTTCTGTCCTTGTTCAGGGTATTTCCCGGTGTTAGGCTGCAGTATCAAAATAGTAACAAAGTAGAACATGGCGACGAGTTTTTAATTAGTGTATTGAAGTGGTTTTTAAAAGTTTGTGCGAGAAATTAAGAGTATTTTTTTCGTGTGCGGATTTTCAAACATATTTTGCATAATTGGAAAGGCATTGCTCGCCATTTTGGGGTGCAAGAAAACGGTGACGGAATAGTTAGAGGAACTGTTATTTCGGAAGAAGCTGTTACCGGACGGAACAGTTACGGAACTACCGGTGACAAAGCGGGTAACAGATATAAATATTAGGTTACCCACATTACTACATTAGGTAAGGGGGAAGAAGGTTCTGGAACAGTTAAGGAGCTGTTACATAGAAGTAAAGGTTGTGGAACTAGTTACTTACAGACGAGATCCCTCCGAAAACTACAGTTTCAAGTTGGTGAATGCCTGTTTTCCTGTTTTAGTGGGCAGAAGTTTGCTTAAAGTTGTAAACTTAGTATTTTAGAGTTAAATAAAGTTTGGAAAACCATTAAAAGAGAGTGTATTTAAGTTGGAAGCTATTGTCAACAGTAATATTAGTAAAATAAAGGGCCTAATGTGGTTTTTGGTTAGAGAGATAGATTTTCATCATGGCCAAGACTATTGTCGGTAAGTTGACCGAATTTGATCCAGAGTTGGAGTCTTTTGAAAACTTCTCAGAACGGTTAGATAACTTTTTCCAAGTAAATTCAATTAAAAATGAAGACAAAAAGAAATATTTCATTTCTCTTATGGGACCAAGAATGTATGCAACACTCAAAAATCTTTTGGTTCCGAAAGCACCGAAAGATGCTTCATTTGATGAAGCACTAGAAGTCCTTCAAGCCCATTTTGTACATAAGACTAATATTACTTATGAGCGTTTTCTTTTTAATAAGAGAAATCAACAGGATAACGAGTCGATCTCAGAGTATTGCATACAACTTAAAAAGCTAGCCTCCAAGTGTAACTTTGACAAGTTTTTAGATGAAGCCCTACGTGATAAATTTCTTTGCGGGTTAAAATCAACTCAAATCCAAAGTAAGCTACTTGCAGAAGGATTTAAGAAGTAAATATGCCAGTGTGTTTGACAATAAATTTGGATCAATTGAAAATGTAGAAGTAGGTTTAGTCTTGAGAGAAAATGCACAACCGGTATTTTGTAAGCCACATAACGTGCCTTTTGCGTTACGTCCTGCAGTAGAGGAGGAATTGAAAAATTTAGAAGAAAATGGTATAATTAAGCCTGTAACTCGCTCAGATTGGGCTACTCCTCTAGTGGTAGTACAAAAAAGTAATGGGTCCGTGAGATTGTGCGGAAACTATAAGATTACGCTTAATCCTTGTGTTAGAACAGACCACTATCCCCTGCCAGTACCGGATGAGATTTTTAACAAGATTTCCGGAGCAAAGGTGTTTTGTAAATTAGACATAACAAATGCGTATTTGCAATGTAGAGTAAGCGAGTCTTCGCAAGAACTCCTAACAATTAATACCCACAAGGGGTTGTATAGGTATCTAAGGTTACCGTATGGCATCTCAAGTGCTGGGCCGCTGTTTCAATCAGTTATGGATAAAATCCTGTCAGGTTTGAAGAACACTTATTGTTACTTAGACGATATTTTGATCACGGCTAAAAACGCGGAAGAAATGTATGTTTTGTTGGAAACAGTGTTGAAGAGACTTCAAGAATTTGGGGTTAAGATAAATAATAGCAAGAGTGAATTTTTTAAGTCCAGTATAGTTTTTCTGGGTCACGAGTTAGACGAAGCAGGCGTCCATCCTTCTAGATCTCTTACGGAGGCTATTGTTAAGGCGCCTAAGCCGGAAAATGTTTCTCAACTGCGGTCCTACTTAGGGCTCATCAACTATTATGGCAAATTTTTGCCAAATCTGTCTAGTTTATTATACCCTCTCTACCAGTTGTTGAACAAAGGAGCGAAATGGGTATGGGGTGAAAAGTGCGAAGGTGCTTTTCAACAGAGCAAAAATCTTTTATTGAAAAACAATGTGTTAGTACCATTTGATCCAAACTTAGACATTATAGTATCTGCGGACGCGTCCCAATATGGAGTAGGTGCAGTCTTGGCGCTAGTGTTACCTAACGGGACAGAGAGGCCCATAGCTTTTGCCTCTAGAACTTTGAGTAAATGTGAGGTAAAATATGCACAATTAGAGAAGGAGGCACTTGCTCTAATCTTTGCTGTGCGGAAATTTCATAATTTCTTATATGGGAGAAAGTTCCAACTTGTGACTGATCATAGGGCTCTGACCTTTTTGTTGGGTCCAACTAAGGCCATACCAACTCTAGCTGCAGCGAGAATTCCAACGCTGGGCGTTAATTTTATCTGCATATCAATACGATTTGAGGTACAAGAAGGGTTCGGAGCATGGTAACGCAGATGCTCTTTCTAGGCTACCCTGTACGGCTAAAGCTGAAGCCGAAGAAGAAGGTGAAATTAACTTCTTTTCAGCCACTTTCCAACTTCCTATTACTTATAAGGAAGTAGGACTAGCAACGAAATTTGACCCAATTTTATCCAAGGTATTAGACCTTACCAGAAATGGATGGCCCTCTTATGTAGACGATGATCAGTTGAAACCATTTAGGGACAAAACAATGCAGCTGTCGGTCGAGAAAGACTGTTTATTGTGGGGGTCGAGAGTTGTCATACCGCCTACTCATCGGAAGGAAATTTTGAGGCTCTTACATACCGAGCATCCGGGAGAGTCTCGCATGAAGGCGCTTGCGAGAAGTTACGTGTGGTGGCCAAAGATGGACCAAGAAATTGAAAATTATGTTAGTCAATGTAACATATGTCAGAAAACCAGGAAATCTTTGCCTTTGGTGCCGCTGCACCAATGGTCTTGGCCAAACCACAATTGGCAGCGACTTCACTTGGATTTTGCAACTTTTGCTTCCCAAGACTTTCTCATATTGGTAGATAGCAGATCAAAATGGGTAGACATTTTTCATATGACAACAACGACGTCAACCAAAGTTATTGAAAAGCTGAGGAGCTGTTTTGCAGCGTATGGGCTACCGAACACGGTGGTGACTGACGGGGGTCCACAATTCACTTCGCAAGAATTTAACGACTTTCTGAAGGCCAATGGGGTACATCATGTCCTGTCCCCACCGTACCACCCGGCTTCAAACGGTCTTGCGGAACGTATGGTTCAGACGACCAAGGAGATTTTTCTAAAACAACTTTTGGATGATTCAAAAAACCACCAAAATCGAACCCTGCAGCACAGGATTGACAATTTCCTGTTCTCCTATCGCAACACGCCACATACTATTACGGGTATTTCGCCCGCAGAATTATTCCTAAAAACAAAACCCAGAACCCCGCTTAGTTTTCTTAAACCTCATTTAGAGGAAGAAATGGAACGTAAACAAGAGAAAATTAAGATACATTCAGATATTCACAGGGGTAAAAACAGATTATTTAATGAAGGAGATGAAGTATTTGTACGTACTGTTAGACAGGAAAAGGTAAATTGGCAACATGGGTTAATAACTAAAGTGGTGAGCCCTGTAACCTACTTGGTTAAAGTTAATGGAAGAACAAGGTTTGTTCACGCAGATCATCTGAAGAAAAATCTGACCAAGGAAGAGGATGAAGGAGAACCAAATTTACCAATTGTAAATCAACCGGTTGAAGAAAAGGTTATTGTTCAAACAAGACTAGAATCTCCAAGAAAATCTCCTCTCAAGACTCCACAAAAACCAAAACCACTGGAACAAGATTCTGAGCCATCTACATCACAAGTTCAAGTTACATCACCTACGAACCAGGCTCTACACTCAAGTGTGACAGAAGGAATTAGGCGCTCCCATCGGGCAAGAAAGGCGCCTGATAAATTAAATCTTTGAAAGGAATTGGCCTACAAGGAAAAAAAAAAAAATTCCCTTCCGAGAAGAGACATCTTATTTACAAGTTGGTTTTTTTTTATTTATATAAGTAGGGAGGGAATGTTGTAAAGTTAGAAGTGTATAATTTAATTTTATTAATTTGTTAATATATAATTCAAGATAAAGCAAGTTTTAGTTTTGCCAATATAGGCCTAGAAGGAAAGTCTAAGTTCAAAGGTCAACTTTATACAATAGTTTAGCAGTACCCCCACTACCCACGATAACGAGGATGCGTGAAGGAGGCGACAGTCTACACTATGCCCGAGGTACGTACTGCATGTACTTCTGTCCTTGTTCAGGGTATTTCCCGGTGTTAGGCTGCAGTATCAAAATAGTAACAAAGTAGAACAGATTGAGTATTCGTTTTTTATACATTTGCCCTTCGTTTATAGGATTAAGTTTACTACGCCCGAAATCAAACGACCATGGACGCCATAGAGGCTGAATGCCCTCTTCACGCTACGGTTGGGGTCCCTCACAACAGTTCACTTCATCCGTGTTGTATAAGAAAGGTTCACTATCAGTTCTACATCGGTGGTGCAAAACATTCCTCTTCATTTTCCGGGGCGCCCGTGCCCCTCCCATCCC
The DNA here is from genome assembly GCA_963675035.1 of Allygus modestus. Lineage (NCBI taxonomy): Eukaryota > Metazoa > Arthropoda > Insecta > Hemiptera > Cicadellidae > Allygus > Allygus modestus. The sequence goes on along the minus strand of OY776113.1, from coordinate 41,118,372 downwards.
AGACTTATTATACTCTTAATGTACAGTTTATAGTTAAGGCTATCATAAGACACCTTTCATTAATCTTTTTAACTAAATATGTTACAACAACATCAAAACAATACATGACTCGAAGTATGTAAAAATGAGTTAGTAGCAAAGAGTGAAATAAATATTAGCGATAATGAACAAAATTGTCATAAAATGTAAACAAATCCTGTTGAAATAACTCATGTTTTGACTACTTAAAATCACGACCGATATTGTACTTTGAACGGAATGTGAATTCATCACCGAGCTTTTTTCTATAATTAAAAAAACAACTAATAGCTGTTCTAACCGTCGCATCGTATCAACAACAATATTGATGTGCTCCAAAACACTCAAGACTCCTTGACGAGTATATTGAAGCCGACTAGAAAAATGTCACTACAGCCCGATTTTGATGAAATTTGGCACAAACGTGTAGAGTAACATTTATGACTTTTAAGTTCGAAACCCAGGTCGATCGGACTATAGGAAGAGGGTTTTATGGGGGTTTTAAATTGTCCAAAAATCGTTTTTTTAATTTTCCCCCCTAAAATTTTAAAAACACTCAATTTTGGTTATAGCCATTTTATAGAGCTTAAAAAAAACAAGTAATTTGGTATTAATTTTGAATCATTAACCTAGAAACTTAACATTTATTTTTACCAATCAGTTTAGCTCTACAAAACAATCATTTTGGTGTTTTAATTGTTGTTCTACGTCCAGCCATTGCAAAGATATTCAAAGTGCTAAACACAGTACGTTGTCCAATGTTATTCTTATGGAGGATAAATAATATTTGATATCTCGATTATTTATGAATGTATATTGATGAAACTTGGTATATGGCTTCAACTAGTTGTGGTATATTGATGTTTGCACAAAAAAGGTTTTTCCCCCGGAGCAGCAAACCTGCATACTCGGCCCCCATGTTATTCATGTGGAGAGTAAGTAAAGTTTTATATCTCCCTCAGTAATGAACCTAAATTAATAAAACTTGGTATGTAGCTTCGCCTGGTTGAGTTATATTGATAATTGCAAAAATAAACATTTCTTATCTTCCTCATTGCAGCAAACCTGCGTACTCAGCCCTAATGTTATTCTTATGAAGAGTAAATAAAATGCTATATGTCACTTATTTATGAATGTATTTTTGTGAATCTTGGTAAGTGTCTCTATGTAGTAGCAAGGCACATATATATGCATTGTAAATTCGCTGAGTACGCAGCTGCGACGGGGGAATTTAATAATACAAAATTCAAGCAACTCGGTTGTAACCCGCTGGGATAGAGGCACAGTTGGCGGATGAAGACGAGGGTTTTCGCAGCCACCGATGTAGACTTGATAATGGCCACTTTTAATAAAACCTACCCTACAAGCGAAATAAACCGTTTTCGTGACTCTAATCGCGTCCTTAAACCGAAGCAGATGAAGTGGAGATCAACCTAATCATTGGGGTTTAATAACTCGGATCTGAGAAAGGTGTAGTTACTGTTTATTGTTGACAAATCGGAATCATCGCAAGATAGTGTCATGATTTTGCTATCTAAACCTGGAACTCCGACTTTTAGACGGGGTATAAATCAGTACCGATTACACCTATATTTCGGTTGTTATTTTAATCAAAATCCAATAACAAGGCTCTGGCGTTACCCCTGTCGCGCAGCGAGGTGCAAGGGTTAACAGGATTACGCTTTACAACGACAAAATAAATCTTTGAATTAATGTTAAGGTCTCGTATTAGAGAAAACATATTATCTATTATCCACAGTTTTCATGTTTTATTTTGGAGTGAACTCCATGTGGAAGCATTTTTAATCGTTAAAAAAATATATTTTTCAAATAACATTAACATCTGACATAAACGTTATGTTAACATATAACAAACTACAAAAAATAACTTTAAATCCCTTATTTTAAGTTTTTAGTGTGTGTTATTGGTTTAATTATTTTAGCCGTGAGCAGTAATTCACTTGCACTCCAAAAATTGCACCTTTTCCTTATCTACCATATTTTTCTCGCGGCGAAGCGATGCCGAGGTTTTCTTAGGTTAAAAAACGTCGTTAAAAAGCAGTTTGTTACTTTGGCCGACGATAATTTCGCTCATTCAGTGCGACGCGACGCCGCCAACCAGCAAAACACGACGACGTGCATACCACCAGCGTGTTTCACTGTCCGAATCACTCGTGCCGCATTATAATAATGGAGGAAAATATAATAAAACTATAGAGACCTTTAAAATGGAATTTCATAAAGGCAAGTGATCCTTGAATTCAGCCTAGACCTGTCGTTGAGCTGCAATTTTATTGTAAAAGTATTCCTTGTGTACCTTTTGATACTTCATGAACCAATTTGTGTTCCGCTGTGATGTCTGTCTTAAGGCTGTTTACAGACGCGTAAAGACCCAGCCTCTGATCCGATTTTGTTTAATACTTAATTTTGTATTCACATTTAAGCCCGTGATAGTACAAAATAGGCTAATCAATAAAAAATAAAAAATATAAATATAATATATAATAATATATAATAATAATAATAATAATAATAATAATAATAATAATAATAATAATAATAATAATGTATATATATATAATATATAATACAAAATAGGCTAATAAATCCATGCAACATTCACATAACATCAATGTCCCATAATGCATCATGCAAGACGCGTGAGGAAAACATAATTATTATACAATTAAATTTTATACTGTTAAAAAATAACTCTTAATTTTATTAAAGAGCGCACATCCCCAAATTAAAATGGTTAATTAACAGCATCATTCTCTGAGACGCCGTTTAATGTTATTCGTATTGGGAATTAGTAAATGATCTTATGTCTCTTATTTAACAACTTTTTAAAACAAATTTGAGCTATAGGTTTACATAGCATTGAATGATTACCAACATCGAAATATGCCACTTAAGACCGTTGTGGGAGGTGGTTATGATGGGGGTCTCCTCTAAAAGGTATTGTAACTTTTAAAGATTACTCCTAAACCACTTGAATGTAAGTTAAACTCCTCTACCACTAAAAGACTTTGTACAGTTTGATTGCAACTAGTTGACCGAGAGGCTATTCGTCCCCCTTGGAGAATAGGGAGCAAACCGACGACTTAGTGTAGTTTATTTAGTTGGGGTTTTATATAGCAGGAAGTGTATGATAATGTTCTGATTCATTTAATTTGTATTACTTGATTAAGCGGTATAGAGCTGTTATCACCTTTTTTTTAGGTCGCCAAGGAAATTATATTCAAAACAGATTTACTTTTAATCTTCAATTTTTTAGCAGGGGTTTCTTAACATAGTATCGTTATGTAAAGCGGACCAAGGAAATCAGTAGGTAGCAATAGCGGATTAAAAAGCAGAACAGAACAGAACATTTCGCTTATAATTTTGCTACCTACCAAGTGCTGGTGAAATATAAGTTGAGGTAGCATTTGTTAGTGGCATGTGTTTATGAATCCCCTCATACAGTGTTTGTGTGTAGTTAGTATCAGATACTATCATATCAGTCGATCTGGTGGTCTTAAATCTTCCAGTGTTGGCAGTTTAGTACGTTTCCATGTTTTGCACTGCCAAAATAGAAAACGCATTGATTGACGCAGATTATTTAGTCAAGACATTATAATTAGATTCAAAGACCTTTATCGCGAGCATTACCTACTGTGGGGTTTAACGGTCAAAACTGCGCCCAATTTTGAGATCGCAAATTTGGGGTTTTTATATCAGCAGCATCCTTAACGCCTCACTCGGAAACCGACCCGGGACGCCGCGGAACGTGGCAAAATGCTAAAGCAGAAATAATCAAATAACTATATGTTATTAAAGTTTTTGTTACTATATTTTGTTATCATGTGTTGCTAACATGAAAGGTAGTTGTCACTAACGGCGGTAAACGGGGCCGCAGCTGCTGCGAGGCAGGTGTTCGGGTGGTCACCAGTCACCAGGGCAGAGTAATTACCAGCGAACTGCCCACCTCGTGTACCGGAACGACTCCATCTTTACTCTAAAGCTCGAATTAATGGACATTAAGTTCCAGTCACGAAACTTTTGGCGCTTCTACCTGCTTCCCCCATAAGGCCAATGTTAATTTTCAAAGTCCGTCCCTCCTTAACGTATATCCGATATAGTTTATTTATGGCTCATTTTTAAGAACGAATTAATACCTAGCGATTTCAACGAGCATATTTTTGCTATCAGAAATAATGTTTAATACATTTTCGAAATATTCAATATTTACGAGTTTTGTATTGTATTTGTATACCATTTGTGATATAAAATTCTAGTCACTGAAATCTCTAAGTATTTTTGCTCTATAAAATAAGCCATCCATCGACTATTTCGGATAATTCGTTGAGGGGGAACGGAATTCGAAATTATCTTTGGTCTTACGGGAGAATCAGATAATAGCAAACGACTGGAGTCCCCTCTTAAGAAGTAGTTTTACTGTGTTAACCCTGTGAAATCCGAGAGATTCGAAGTTAAATTTGTGGTTTTAGCGCATGAATACAATTCGTGGGGAGATTTGTCGGTTGTGTAGCTCCAAATAACGGAATGACTCCCGCTTAGTTTTGGTTTGAAAACCCTTTTACTTTTTTTTGGATTTCTAGTAGCACTTATACAAATGAAAAATATTTGCCATGGCAAATTTACTATGGGAAGTACCCAAATAATTTTTGCAAACATGGAAATTGTTATTTTATAAATTTTAGCTAGTAATTTGTGTAATGACATGTTACAAGTAGGGAACCGAGGTACGTGTTTCTCACTCACATGTGCCAGTTCACTGGAAGAAAGCCCATTAAACAAGACTAAGCCGTGTTACGTATGCGCACGGTTACGGTAATTCAATTTCTAAAACTTACCAGCAGAGAGATAAATAGGGATGCTATTCTAAATCTTATCTAGATTATTTATGAGTTAATAATTATATTTTAGCTAATCAGTGTAATAGTTTGATCATCTTATATTTTGTTTGCGACAGGATACAACAAAAACACTGTTAATATTGACTACCGTGCGTATTACTAACTAGCAATAGGCAAAACAAGAGGACATGATTAAACAGCAGTTAGCGTTATCGAATGAGCTAGCGTAACATTGTAATGGCCTGAGTTGGATTACATGTTACTGATTGGTCGGCTATAAAGGTTTAAGAGTCTGATCTGCAGGTGTGAATTTGCTAACCACTTAAATATCAGTATCGTAAAATGACTGCTTGGTTTGCAAACCAGGTTTGGCAATATTATACGTAGCGACCCGGCAAAATGATGTGTCAACATTCTCTGTGTTTTAGCGAATTTTCCCTATGGGGAAGAAGCTATTACCGTAGTCGGCATGGTAAGACCTTCGCCCGGGACCATGATAACTTTTCGTTTTGAGACCCCCAGATGCCAAAATCACCATTCGTTCAAATTCGTGTGTGTGTGTGTGTGTGTGTGTGTGTGTGTGCGCGTGCGTGCGTGCGTGTGTGCGTGCGTGCGTGCGTGCGTGCGTGCGCACGAATACTTCGTAAAAAGTCAGATCTTTATGAAATTTGGTTTAAAAGTGTAAGGCAGCATCTATTTTCATGAGTTCGAAAACCAGATAGATCGCACCATTAACAATTTGGTATTTTGATCATCGCTCTACGTCTATTGGTTACCGAGATATTGAAAGTACCAAACACAGTACGTTGTCCAATGTTAATCTTATGGAGAGTAAATACAATTTTATATCTCGCTTATTAATGAGAATATGTTAATGAAACTTGGTATGTGGCTTCATAAGGTTGGGGTTTACTGATATTTTCATAAAACCCCAATTTGTTTGTCATCCCCATGGCAGTCATGGCAGTAAACCTGCGTAGTCAGCAGCTATAATGTTATTCTTATGGAGAATAAGAAACATGTGATATTTTGCTTGTTTATGAACATAAATTGGTAAAACTTGGTATGTTGCGTCATCTAGTGGTGATCCATTGGCATTTGCATAAAAACCAGATTTTTGTGGTCCTTGATGCAGCAAACCTGCATACTCCGTCATAATGTTTTTCTTAAGGAGAATAAATAGAATGTCATATCTCGCTTATTTATGAATATGCTTTAATGAAAGTTGGTAAGTGACTTCATGACGTAGTTACGTACCATTTTAAATTCGCCGAGTACACAGGTTTGCTGCAACGGGGGTATTTTGTCTTTGTAATTTTAAAATTTTGTTGTAGTTTTCGTGACGTTGTTATCCAATTATTTTGCTGTCGGTTTGTGAATAAAGAAATTGTCTCTCTTTCATAAAGTTTCCTTGTGATACCAGTAATTTTAAACTCTGATAGGAGTTGATAGTAAATGCTGATTTACACGGGTAAAGTAGAGTTTTTAATAGAGTGCGCTCTCTTGTCAACTCTACCTATTTAAAAAAGCGACTGTATACACACAGTAGAGTGTTGCTAGTATAACAATGAAGTCAAGCGCTAAACAAAATCAGCCACAATACGGCTTCACTCTACTAGCAATTCTACTACCCATGAATCACGTTCAGGCCTCGGGTACCTTACGAGCGGCTCTTGAGCGACGCGGGTGGCTACGATAAAAGCGGTAGCAATAATTCCACTGCGTTTGTTACAGCCATCTTCAGTGCTCACGAGAAGAAAATGATCGGTCTACGAGATCAAGTGCAATCAGAAAAGCGATTATTTGTAACTTTTGCTCAAGAAACATATTAGTTTAATAGTTTCCAGTCCTGAATAATTGTAAAAGTCTTGTAAACATTAATAACAGTCTTATTTTAAAATCACAAATATTCGTTTTTAAGTGTAATTAATTTACGCCAAAAGTGTCATTCATTTCTATTAACAATTAATTGTTATTGTTAGTTTTTGGGTGTTTTAAGTAAAACAAATAGAGCTAATAGTATTGAAGTGTGAGCGGCGAGCGGCAGTGAAAAAGTTGTTCACCCAAGTTTAGTTTGAAACACGCTGCTAGTAACTACCACCTCATAGCTACTCGACGCTAGTGAGCAATTTACACATGGAGTTTTTCTACTTGCGACTACTTTAACCACAACTATACCCGTGGAAGTGAGCCTTATGCATTTTTAGCAGTTTTGGCATGTTGTGGATTCGTGCCAAAACCGAGAAGTTATCCTATCGGATTACCCAGTCAGACGGCCTGTGTGGCTTGTGGAGGGCGTACCGTCAGATGAGTCGCAGCGATGTACGAGAGGTTTGTAGCCGCGATAAGGGAGATAAGCCGTGATGAGGTGCCGCTCCCACCCCGCGCCGCCCACCGCATAGTAGACACTGCTGCATTAACAGTATTGTAGTTTGAAGTTGTGTTTATTTTTCTGATTACAAAAATGTTTAACATGTATTTTATTTTTCTGTATTTCAAGGCCAGTGACATTTTTGTTTAGAGTACATTACAAACGCTTAGGGAAAGCGGTCCAAGCCCGTCAAAACTTAGTGGACATCCCGGGCTTCGAACCCGTGACCCCTTGAACCGAAGCCCAAGACGCTAACCGTTAAGCTAGCAAGACGCCCCTTCTGTTTTGAAACGTATCGACGAAACCGTACAATACCATTGTTAAAATGTTATCTTAGATGCACTTTTCCAAACTCGACATTTGTTATGCCTTTAAAAACTAAAACCATGTGCAAACCGATTATCTTATTAATTCAAAATTATTTTCTCCCCTAAATAGTGGAGGAAGTGATGGGGAAATGTTGGGGGGAAGCGAGTGGAAGGGAGGTTGGGAAATGATTTATTCTGTCTCATAAAGATTTTTTTATATCTTTCCGTGAAACACAGTTGATGTGACGGGTGTGTTATAAATATACTACACGTGAACGAAACAAGTAAAAAGGAAAACTATCCAATATATGTAATAAAGGTTCTGTCTGCGAACCTTTAATAATGTCCTGCGATCCAAGATCACGAGGCAGATCGCATGTATTTAGCCTTAATTACATTCGCAACGTGATTCGGGAAAACAACATCAATATAAAGTATCCTTAGTATGGGGATCATTTAAGTAGTTACAATAATCTCATGATAATCTGACGAGAAACTAATTCGTTTCCAACTTGGCGTCTGTTGTCTGTTATGCAGTTGTACTATTTGTGTACCCTCTTGTACCCCGAATTCATATATTTGCACCGCTAAAATAAAGGCTAATTTATATTAAATGACAAAGTTGATCTTGCATTATATTGTATTCTACTTGTGTTTTAAATAGACCTACTTATTTTTTTCAATTAGTTAGGTGAATGTTATAGCCGAAAATAAAGATAAATTAAATGTACGTATACAAGTAATAACATCTATAATAGATTCTGACTATTGTTATGTACTATTGCAGGGAGCCCATTCTACATACTATTCCTACTTTTTAGTAGGAAAGTATTAACTGTCCTACTTTTGGCAAAATTATCCTACTTTCCTACTTTTCAAGCAGGTTTTTATAGAGCTGGTAAAATGTTTAATTTTACGGGCAAACGTTTTAGCAATCAAAGCTGGAATCCAAAAAGATACTTTTCTTGTAGTTAAAAAACAATTTGATTTAATTTCACACCAGAAAATATTTCAGTATGGCAATATTGAAAGTTAAACTCAACACTTCATTCACTTAAGATAATGAATTTCTCCATAGTAGTAAAGAAGTTCTTCGGTTAGGTTAACATTCAACCAACCAGACACATAGCATAATACCTAAAAAAGGTTAATAATATTGAGAACTGTAGTGAAAGCCTAAAATATAGTTTTTATAGATTTGATAATAGGCTTTCTATTTTATATTCAGAATAACTTATTCCAAGTGTTTTGGTTTTTATAACCCAGTTGCTTACATTTAATGTGAAATTAAACGGTATCAGGAAACTGAGACATACTTTCTCCCTTTTAGTCCAACTGCAATGAATAAATTATTTGTTATTTACTACCATAGAATATAAAGTACGGTAGAAGGTACAGAACATTTCTAAATAACTTGTTTTTAGAAATGTCCACCCAAATCCCTCTTTTGGAGGCACTACTTTGCTACACTCAGTACTTTTACGAGGGGAAATGCCCCCTCATCCCCCCAGGGTTAACGGGCAACATATTTAGGATATCCTCTGTTGGTCAATGCTATCTTGACCTGCATATCAAGTTTTAAAGAAATTGATCTGTAAATGTGAGAGGAATTTGCACACATTCCTCTTCAGAGTAACATTGGACAACATACTGTGTTTACCGTTAAATGAAAATTTCAATTTTCTCCGCAACCAGTAATCATATAGAATAATAATTCAAAATACTAAATTATTTAGTTTTTGAGCTTTTTAATGGTGAAAAGTAAATAGTATTAAAATTTATGTTTTTTTATGAAAAATAAAAAACTGAAATTTGGAATATTTTAAGTCCTGTAATTTCTGTATCCGAATTTTCTCAGAAAGGCGGGAAGTCCCGTCCCATTTTGTTGGAAACTTGAGCTTTATAAACCATTATATTTTAGTTAAAACTGTTAAAACTATTTAGATTTTTCACGTTTTTTAATGGTTTAGGGGGGATAATAACCCTTAAAAATAAAAAATGTAAAAAAAAACTCCTGGAGATATTGTGGCACACGGACACACACACAGGTAGACATCACTCAAACATCACTTTTTTGGGTTCAGGGAGCACCGAAACAAATATTTCCATTAATAATTCAAATTCAAAGTGTTTCCAACAACAATACTTTCTTCATATAGGGACTATGTTTAGGGGGAGAATTCAGTAAAAGTCATTAAAATAGCTATAGTTTTCCATATTGTTTTTATATCATAAATGAATGGCACATAATAATGGTTGCTCTATTATTATCAGCTGGGGCCTTGTCCGGCCGCATTGGTTGGAGATACAAACAAATTGTGTAAAGATTACAAGAGCTATGTGTTTGATGTATTTAATAATTAAAGTGTATTAAGTGTATTAAAGTGTTTAAAGTGTATTAACAAATTCATTATTATATTAGTTGAGAATTAGGTTTGACTTTAGTATATTTTTTTCCTGGTGTGCCTCAACTTTGCGAATTCATCCTACTTAGTCCTACTTTTGTCCTACCTTTCATACTTTTCAACGCTCAAAAATCGCTGGGCTCCCTGCTATTGTTTTACTGCCAAGCCTTTTTGAGGTTTTATATTATTTTTTTATATTGTCATAAACAAGCACTGAGTACACACGGGTTTGCTGCGACAGGACATGATTTTTTCTCAATTTTATATAAGTATGGAACAAGGTAATACGGCAACAAAATTACCACAATACACGCAATAAAAATAATCTAATGTCAACATTATTGATACATAGTGTTACTGGTGATAATAATAAACAAAACAATGTCCATCAATAAATACAAGTTGGTGCCACGCTCTTTAAACCACTCGGCCTGACTGATCACAGGCAGTACTATACTCCGTTCGTTTTTGCATGGCACCTAACCTAACGGATTACAGTATAGACGTTTAGGATCGCCGGCGCCGTGTATCGGAATCAGCAAACCCTTGGCACTCGCACGCGCAGGGGCTCGCCGCTGAACAATAGCTAGGTTGGCTACCTGTCACCGACTTTAGGCAAGACGCCTAGTCTGCTATTACAGTATTTACTATTTTTTACAAATTTGTAGAATGGATTGTTACAACTATATTATCGGCATATTGTTGAAATTTAAACAAATATGAGTCCAAACTCGACCACATTACTGATGTGGATGAAGAAATAATCGCAACAGTTAAAACCTAAAATTACTTAATGTTGAATTTATTTGTACTGTAGATGTATTAATCGTATTTACCTCGTGTTTGGTATCGGATTTCTAGAAAAAATGTGTAGAATTTTAGGAATTGTGTGATCTTTTTCCAAATCGTTGGGATATAATTAAAAAAAAAACGAGTCCGCACGCAGCACGCTGACGTGAGGGAAGTGATTTTCCACATACAAAACTTTTAAAACTCAAAACCAGTGTAAAAAATAAAATTATTCCAATTTTATTGAAATCTTAAAACATTAATTTTTTGGCTGTTCTGATGCTCCTGGTTTCATTTACCTGCAATGCTAGGAATACAATTTTGTGCATTATAAGGTTAGGAGAAGGTCCAGTCAGGTTTGAAAGTAGGCGCGAGGATGCTGGGCATGATACAAATACACCAACAAATGAGTAACATGTTTTTCTAATGTAAAAACCCCATAAGACAACATACTGTGTTTAGCCGGTTTACATTTTCTTTAATAACTCGGTAAATATTTATGCTAGAATGACGAGAGAGGGCTTAAAACTTTCGCTTCACTAATCCCCATCTTAATACATGAATTAATTTTACGTCCGGGGCTTTTCTGACCCGGTTTGGGCCAAAAATCTCGAAATTTGATCGAATAATCCCCAAAAAAGGGGTCCCCAAAAAGGGGTTTAGAGATTTCCGATTGTTTTGCCCAACGAACTTGTCCAACTGATTATAGAAAGGAACGTCCCTACCAAATTTGAAGTAAATCGGACAAAGAATGCGACCACTAGAGTGCACACACAGATACATTTATATACATATATATATATATATATATATATATATATATATATATATATATATATATATTCACATATACATACATATATATATCATTTTGAACGACCCCCCAAAACGTGTTCAGGGGGTCATTTTAGGAACTTCTATGGTGGTCCCGGACTTAAGTTTCACCGTGTTAATAGTTCACTTTCCATAGGAAATTCACTAAAAAACATACTGGAGATACAATATACACAATAATGTCCACAATGAAAAAAGAACAATCTTTTGTAATTTTTGATACACAAAAAAGTGAAATAAATTAGGAATATCTCAGAAGCTCAAAGCTCGTGTGAGATATCCATCACTCAGAAAACTTAAATCAAATAACAAAGAAGGAAGACATGTTGAAACAACAAGAAACTTACTTGCTGCTGTACTAAAAATTAATACGTTAGCAAGCAATCGTAGCTACTTTATATAAACATTTACAACTATAAACAACAGAATGAAAGTGTATTACAAAGAGTAGTAATAAGTATGATTAACAATAAGCTAATAAATAACAAATGGGCTGGTGAGAATAAAATAATTTATATAAAGTACATCTTTGACTACAAAGCAAAATAAAAGATAATTCCCATTTAGGCTGGTAAACAAATTATTGCACTTTAGTAGTGAGACAATGGAATTACATTGCTATTGCAACGTTTGAAATAAGTTATCACAATTCTCCACTGACTGTAAAATATTTTTCAATCCACGCAAAAAACAATTTACAATTTGTGGTGATAGTAAATTAAATAAACGAGGCGCATTATAAGTATACAAATTCTTAAAAAGAGTTGGATTTGGTTTTGGAACTTCCACAAAATAATTTCCAAGCTGATATCTGTTATTTTCTGCAAATAAATTTGTTAACTTTTTATGTAAACAAGCTTTAAAACCATAATAATACTACCATAACCATAATTCATTTTTATTGTGATTTTTATTTATTTTTTATTTGTATGCTTTATTTAATTTCCCAGATGACGATAAAAAATATTACCATAATCATGTGTATAATTAATAAACTAAATGGAAACGTAAAAGAACTAGTAACAACTCGCAACATGCGTTCACTTAAATTTACGTTCCTAGACAACAACAACATGTACATTTTGCTGCTAAATTGATCCTTATTCGTCTGGTATAATTTTAGTAAAAATTGATGTAATTAAAAAATATATGTTCAAAAATCTCATCCCCCGCTCACATGAATTAAGTTCCTGGCCAATAGAAAGTGGTTATGACCAAACTAAAATACCAGTTTTAATAATTTTTGAGTGGTACATGTTGTATACAAATAATAGTAACTAAGAATAATTGTGGAAAACTCTCAACCTGCGCTCACTTCAATAAATTCCTGGTTAATATTTATATTGATATTTAAATACACTTTTAATTCGTGTTACTTGTGCTCGATTTGTATCAAAATATATACATACACCTTGGAGTTATATAAAGTACTTATAAATTATTTATTGACTGACTAAAATAAATATTTTGTCATCCAATGGCGTGCTAATACACGCTTCTTTTAATTTATATTAGATACGATTTAAGGGGACTGTTACCGCCTATCTTAAGTAAATGAAACTGTTTTCAAGAACCAAATGAAATAGGGCTGAATATTTTGTCTTGTTAAGTGTTTCTTTTAGTAGTTTATCACTGGAGTTTTTTTCACATTTTAAGAATTGTTTTATTATTCTCTCTTTTATCATAACATTAGATAGTACTTTTTCTTGCTTATTATTGCGAATTTATCTAAAATCTCATGTAACGTATTAGATAGCTATGAAATAAAAAAAACATAACATTTTGTTAAGATATCATATATGGAAGCTGAGAAAACTGTCTTAAAGTTTTAAACGATAACTTTTGGTAAATCGAGGAAGACCCACCAAGTGGTGCGGGTAACTCCGCAACTTTAAGCTCGGAGCGTCTTGGGAAATATTTTGTGTATGAAAAATAGATTATACAATTTAAAAAATAAAATTCCAAGGAACAATGTGAAAGAAAATCACGCATTAAACAAATTCGAGTAACAGTCACCTTAATGCACTGTGATGGAGACAATTGTTCTTAGTTTTAATTTGTTGTCATTACTCACGTTTCTTTTTTAAATCTCCCCCATGTTTAACGCTGCCCCGATACCCATATTGGTAACTAATATGAATACCCACAGAGGAATGAATCTTTAAAAATCGTTAAAAACCTTTGGGCTCGAACAGAATGAGTTGTGCTTGTATAAACTGCCCTAACACTAATAACGAAGTTGTGTACTATAACTAGTACTTTGAAGACACATTCGTTCATCAACAGGATTAAACAAAACAGTCAAAGGACTGACATGTGCACTGTGCGTGGGCTTGAGCAGTCATGGATTGTCATACAATCATGAACTGTGGTTGAGGTAATTGCTGTGTTGATGTTTGACTATGCGGCGTTCGTGTAAATTGATTTTGTGCATCATATAATTCACATTCATTGGAGCTTGAACTCTGTTGTGAGCAATGAAAGTTTAAACCAATTTATTAACAAGAGTTAGAAAAAAAGACTCTGTTTTCATTTATTTTACGTTAAGGGTGAGCTCCAGTCACGAAACATTTGGCGTTTTTATCATAATGCCAATGTTATCTTTCGAAGGTTATCCCTTGGCTCATTTGAAAGAACAAAAATCCTAGAAAATTTAATTGAGCAAATTGACGATATCACATATAATAGTCGTTAAATAAAATTCCAAAATATTTAATATTTTCGATTGTTTATAGGTGACTATTTGTGATATCGAAATCCTGCTCACTGCAATCGCTAGGTATATTTGTTTGTCCTTGAAAATGAACATTGGCCTTATGTGAGAAACAGTTAGAAGCCGGTGACTGGAGCCCCCTTGATTTAAAATAACTTTTAAAGATTAGCCTGTTACACGTCAGCCTTCTAGTGAAAAAAATCTGTAAACTCTTAAAAATTGTTCACGTTAAATTAAATGAAAACTTCAGTAAAAATTACATACATTTCATAATGATATTGCATAATCAATTCACTGCGTATTTTTTGTTGGGATTGATGTATATATTTTTTTGTAATTTGCTAATTTAGTTGCAAACACAAATTAAGGAAGACGGTTGCTTTGTTGCCATATTTGATTTCCGGCATCCATCTGCAACTGAAACAAGTGACAGACATGTTGTATACCAACTCTCGTGGGGGTAATGTGTTATAAAAGGGGTAAATAACTTTCTACACAGATTCCATTTATTTCAATCTGGAGAAAATTATATGGACGCATTGTACAAGGATCTCCTACTTTAGGTAGAATAACAGACAAAGGATTCTATAGATTCGTTTCTCTGTGGTAGAGTGTTACAAATCCTCTTTTGAAATATTAAAATAATTTTAAAAATGTTGCAGTGTTTTTTGCAAATTTGACGTTTGGAAAATGATGCGTCGCCTAGCGAAAGCGAGACTTTTATTTTGTTTCGTTTTGGTGTGTATTAACGTCATTGACATTTTTAGCGCGTGTTGAAACCTGTTTCCGTTTCGATCTGTTCTTAGACAGCATAATCATAGAAAAATAAACCAGGTACTGTACCTGATAGATTTTTCTAAGGTATAATGCTAATACCCCCGTCGCAGCAAACCTGCGTACTCAGCGAATTTCCAATGAATATATATGTTTCTCACTACCACATAAAGACACTTACCAAGTTTTATAAAAATAAATTAATAACTAAATGATCTATAGCATTTTATTTATTCTCCATAAGAATAACATAGGACTGAGTATGCAGGTTTGCTGCAACAAGGAGCACAAAATATGTGTTTTTATGCAATTATCAATTTAACTCAACCAGGTGAAGCTACATACTAAGTTTTATTAATTTATGTTAATAATTAAGGGAGATATAAAACTTTACTTATTCTCCATAAGAATAACATTAGGGCTGAGTATGCAGGTTAGCTGCTACGGGGACAACCAACAAAATATTTGTTTTTTGTTCAAATATCAATATACCAGTACAACATGAAGCCACATACCAAGTTTCATCAATATACATTCATAAATAATCGAGATATCAAATTTTATTTATTCTCCATAAGGATAACATTGGACAACGTACTGTGTTTAGTACTTTGAATATCTCTGCAACGGTTGGACGTAGAATCACAATTTAAACACCAAAATGATTGTTTTGTGGAGCTGAAGTGATTGGTAAAAGCAAATGTGAAGTTTAAAGTAAAACTAACTGAGGAAAAGCCAAAAACCTTTTTCCCATAAGATTAACATGGGAGATTTTATGAGCATGTTTTTTTGGATTTTTTCCGCAACCACTTAACCTAGGTTAATAATTCAAAATACCATATTATTTGTTTTTTTAAGCTCTATAACATGGTTAAAACCAAAATTAACTGTTTCAAAAATTTTAGGGTGAAAAATGCAAAAAACTGATTTTTGGAAAATTTAAAACCCCCATAAACCCCCCTTCCCATAGTCCGATTTTTCTGGTTTTCGAACTTAAAGTCATAAATGTCACTTTACACATTTGAGCCAAATTTCATCAAAATCGGACGTTTTTTACTCAAGTTATCGCATTCACGGACACATATATAGATATATATATATATAGATATATATATATATATAGATATATATATATATATATATATAGATATATATATACATATATATAAATTTGAACGAATAGTGTTTTAGTCATCTTGGGACCTTAAAAAAAAAATTTGTCATGGTCTCGGGCTTAAGTCTTACCATGAGACCTACGGTAATAGCTTCTTCCCTATAGGGGAAATTCGCTAAAAACTCAGTAAAAGTATAAAACTGTAACACCTATATACTTTTTAAAATTATTAATCAACTACAAATGCAAACTTACTGAATTATATAATTATAAACACTGTTTATAAACTTAAAACTTATAAACATAACTTTAATGTTATTCAAGTGTTGTATAAACACGTTATAGTACAATTTAGACGTTTACTTTACCTACCAGGCTGGACAAATACTTCTGGCTTGAAGATATTTTTCAAACAATGATGAATTTGACATGAAATACTTATGATGGTCTGAACGTGATATCTTTGAAATATACTTCACAATCAATATTCCTTTAACCGATTCAATGTTAATTTTTTTTAGTAAAACCACCTAGAAATAATCATAGATTTCCCACGACAGTTGGGAGGAGTACTGAGAAATCTTGAGCACCGTATTGGGTGATGTGAAAAAATAGCATTTATTTTTCTCATTTACTTAGCATTGAGTAAAAGCTTTTGCTATGCTTTATTCACATCACCCATTGAAACTCACAGAACAATTACCTGTTCACATTTTCGGTAATTTATTTTATTAATTTCACCTTACACATACATTTCCAAGTAAAAGCAGGACAATTATCATATTTTTTAAACTGGGAACTGGGGTTATTTTTTTACGGTCCATCCTGTAAACTGGGAGGACGGACTTTTAAAAGCAGGACATATCTCACCAAAGCCGTCTGTTCACCCTGAACGTGATACAAAATAGGCGTGAAGAGTTCGCTTCGATGTCAACCTTTAAAAATACGGCACTTAATGCATTTCGCCGGTTATTAATAGACGGCTGTAAAGGGAGGAAGGTAGGAAACGTAGATTTCGAGTTCAAAGTAATCGTAAATCGTGGGTGATAGCGACAGAGCAGCGGCGGCGGTCAAGGACCTTACCGCGTGTGTGAGAGCGTGCGTGCGTGCGAGGGGGCGTGTAGTGTTGTGTTGGGCCCGTCCGCCGCGCCGCCGCGCAGTGCGAACAAGGCATTCTGGGCTGCGGTGAAAGGACGGGATACAACCTAACTTGGGAACCACAAACCATGACATCTGGCAAACTTAAGGTTGTTTATCAAAAATAGGTAAAAAAGCGGGAAATTTCTTAAAATCGCGGCTTGTGGGAGTCCAAGGGAAACATGTGCTGGGTTTTGGGATTTGACACGTTGGTCCTTTGTAGGACTCATTGCCGGTTTTAATAATCTATTTCAACCTGTGATTAATAATATGCATAGAAAAAATGCAGTTTTATTCTGGTTCTATTGGCCTTGGGTTTTATAGGGTGTCTACCATGCCTGGAAAACCTGGAAACCCCGAAAACCCTGGCTTAGTCAGGGAATTTCGAAAACCTAGAAAAGTCAGACAAATTAAAAACAAACCTGAAACAGGGAATATTTGAATAAGTTTTTAATGCTTTGCTTATTATATTTCACCTGTTTTGAACTTAAATTGGCTGCCATATTTCAAACTGAGTTTTTATAAAAAAAAAATAAGAACTTAAAACCTTCTAACTAATTTGAGATACAATTATTATTTTTTCCTTAATTTGCGTTTTTGAATACCTTCCCAAAGTACTTAATTTATTATACATATTTGGTTGGATTAATATCTGGAAGTTATGGTTAAACAACTGGAAAACTTCGAAAGGTCAGGGAATTTGACAAAGGGGGTTTCAGTAAACACCCTGAATGCTACCCTGGATTCAGTGTTTAATCCTAATAGATCATATCACGCCACCTAAGCAAGGCTTTGTAGTTTGTCAGTAGTAATAACATACTCTTCTCCTTTCATGTCTTATGGTTTATCAAAATGAATAATGCTTATGGACATTTTTTATTTATATTCCTTTATGCATATACTTTTCCTGATTTCTAGAAACAGGTCCCTTTGTCTAGTTTATAATTTGAATTCATGTAGCTATATTTGAATTATAGAAAGCTAGAAATCAGTTATAGTCTGTTGAATTTGTACGGGCTTTTTTTATTATACTTAATTTATAAGTTACTTCAACCTTCTGTTAAATTTGTACGGCTATTTTTTGGATTATACTTAATTATATGTTACTTAAACCTTTTTTTGTACATATACTTGTACTCATTTACTCGTACTCATTTACTCTCGGCCCTTCCCACATGTTAAAATATCCAGCACTGTGGCATGGTATGACGGTAATAAATCTATGACTGCCATATTTGTCATAATGATTTGCCAGTTATAAAAACCTATTTCAAAATAACTTATCTCATCTTCAGACATATTATCTTAAGAATTTCTCATTGCTGGGATTGTTCACCTATTTGTATAAAAGTTGCGTTTATGATATTTCAAATTGATCGTTAAAAAGACATTCTTCCACTTTGATCTGCAACATTACCTTAATTTTGTGAACACCTTTGCTACGGGGTGCGCTTGCCACTTTGATCTGCGACATTACCTTAATTTTGTGAACACCTTCGCTACGGGGTGCGCTTGCCACTTTGATCTGCGACATTACCTTAATTTTGTGAACACCTTCGCTACGGGGTGCGCTTGCCACTTTGATCTGCGACATTACCTTAATTTTGTGAACACCTTCGCTACGGGGTGCGCTTGCCACTTTGATCTGCGACATTACCTTAATTTTGTGAACACCTTCGCTACGGGGTGCGCTTGCCACTTTGATCTGCGACATTACCTTAATTTTGTGAACACCTTTGCTACGGGGTGCGCTTGCCACTTTGATCTGCGACATTACCTTAATTTTGTTAAACATTTGCTACGGTGTGTGCTTGCCTGAAGGATCTGGCCCAGGTAAAGCAAACATAGTGTTTGAGTAACCTTCTGGCTGAGTTTTACTGTCAGAGTTTTAAATAGCTAGTGGCTTAGTGGAATTGTTAAATAACATATATTGTAAAATTGATTTTTACTTAAAACTAGTGTTATTTGTCAACTATTCAGGAGTCTTAAATGTGTCTTGAGTTAGAACACTACTGATCGTCATTCCAAGAAAGGACTTAAGGTAACAGCACTAACTAGGCAGCAGCAAGCTTACTGTGCAGTTATCTCGTGGGGCTTAAGTGAAACAACAAAAATTATTTTTCTGCATAACTTTGGCACAGGTAATCCCACATTCGGGGCCTATGTTGTGACCGGGATCGTGCCACATTGTTGTAATGTTATTAAATTTGTTGTGTTTGTCATTCTTTCTTAATTGCAGTATTAGTTTTAGTAAATATTTTATTTGTACTATTTCTCACTGTATTATATCTTAAATAGTTTATCGAACAGCGGCATATCAGTCAGTTGTATTTTATCTCTCGAAGAAGCAATAAAGTATCCAAATTTAAGCATTTTATTTTTCGCCTCTTTTGTTTAAACATTAAAATTTTCCATGAGAACTGGTAAGGTTCAGGGGTTAAAGATGATGTAGTTTTTCCATGAGAGTTTTCATGTTTCAGGACAGCAGGCAATACCTTCGTGTATGGTCGCTTGATAGGCCTGGTCCCCCCTCCCACACCCCTCCTCTGAGTGTCTGCTACCGCTTCTCTTCACGACACAGCCAGGTAACCGAGTGCCCTGTGTTAGTTGTCTTAAATTTGGGGATAATAGTTCATAAACTATAAAATAATTACAGCTTGGTGTAATTGTTAACAATATTTAGTTAAAAATGAATCCAAGTGATAAGAGGATTAAGATTTGTTTTCATTGAGGATTTGAACAATTAGATAAAGGCGGTCCCACACTACTCGCGAACACGCCCGAACATTCGGCCGAACTCCGAATGTTTGGAGTATTCGCGAGAAGTGTGGGAGCTGCGCGAACTTTGAATTCGGGAGCGAATGTTCAGTGAACGGTCAGTGAACATTCGGGCGAATGTTCAGCCGAACATTCCGACGAATGTTCGGGAGGCTCCCACACTGTTCGCGAACATGCATTATTGCATCACTGCATCATTGATCGTCAACGATCTTGTTCTACTGAGACAATACTATAAATCTGCGTACTTATTTGTTGTGCTTTCAAGTAGGTATTGAATACCACTTAAGTGGTCATTGGTAATGAATAATCAATAATTAAATGTCAATCTCTAGTTGTACTGACATACTATGCGTATGCCAGTTACAATTATAGCTATAAATAAGTTATTTTACTGTTATTTGCGTAAATTGAAGTTTTGTTTTAAGGCACAGGGGGTTGACATTTATTAGTATACTGTCGACGTATTCTACAGGATTCAGGGCTTGAGTCACTTCTTCAACTCAGCTGCACTACTTTGTCAGTGCGTTGAGGCAATGTGTAGTTTCAAATCATTCAGTTCATACAATCTCTTGCGTTTTCGCGACAGCAGACTGACGCCAACCTCAATAATGGACATTTTAATTAAATATTTATTGAAAATACAAATAAATCCTTTAACACGGAACCCTTAATTATTGTCCCTACATATCCTTTATTTAAATAGTAGTTGATTTTCTTCCACACTCCATAATCAGTGCCGGTCACAATGGAGAAGAGGGGACAACTACTCAAGGAGAAAAACATTGTTTGTGGTCACAGCACCCAAATGTATCTGTTTTTGCAAATTAATATAAGTGTGTGATCTAAGTTGAGTAACCGGCAGTGGAATCGATTTAATTTACTTCAATTATTTACAAGGCATAAGAAGCTCCCAAGAATTACATCAATCGCATCGGCAGCGTGGTACAGGTGCACAACCAGTCTGTCATTCCCACGTTGAAATTTTTCCAGAAAAGAATAGTTTTTTGAATTATCTCTTTACTAATATTATTGTTCAGTATATTCCTTATTGTAAGAACTTGTAAAAGCTTGACTTTTAATAAACTTAATATATAAATGTTTATGCTGATTAATAAAATAATGTCCAATGTTTGTTAACCTTTTTTTTATAATGAATTATACTTTCTTATACATGAATAAAAGAAAGGTGGTGACTGTCTGTCGACTTGTCTGTTCCGATTCAACGTCCCATCTTAGCAATCCCTTAGGGCTTCGCCCCAGTCACCCTTAAAGTTACAATGTTACTCTTATGGGCAATAGGTTGAATGAATCAGTTGAGTACTTAAACAGATGTTTACAGTAAGTAGGATTTTAATCAGCTGGGTGAAATACTGGTTTCAGCTAGTACTTGATATATTCATATTTGATTTTTTACTTTGTAAAAAATAGGCTTCTCATATTTTTGTTGGTTTCTTCTACACGACTAAATTTTACACCTTTTATAATTTCTTACATCAGGAGAAGACATATTTACTCGATGTTAATTGCCGACAAATGAAAACATTTTCATTAATATGATTATCATGAATTAATTATAAACAAGTCAAATACAAAGCGTTTCCTTGTGCACACTGAAGGCAGAGTGGTCAACAATGGACGATCGCCGCGTCAACGCCCAAACTAGCAGTTATTACAGCTGATTTACAACAATTGTTTATAATCAGCTGATTAACAAAATCAAACAGGCGTGTATCTGCTATTGCAGAAAAAAATACGACTGTAGATGCAACAACAATGACATTATCTGTAGAGTCATCAATTTTTTCACGACAGTGCTCGTTAGACACGACGGACAATGCGCCAACAGCTGATTGGAATTTATTTATGTTCGAGGGAATGTTCGCCCGAACATTCCCCCGCATGTTTGGTGGGTGTTCGCGAGAAGTGTGGGAGCTTCATCAGGGCGAACGTTCAGTGAACGTTCGGTAGAATGTTCGGCCGAATGTTCTGGAGAATGTTCGGCCGAATGTTCAGGCGTGTTCGCGAGTAGTGTGGGACCGCCTTAAGGCATAGCAGTGATTACGAGAAATTATGATGTAAACCCTCTAGGTTGACTCGAGTCTGGTGGTGGGAGGGAGGGTGGATTAACAAATTGTAGGAATGTTGGCATAGAATATTTGTTAGTTGATGTTTGTTAACAATATGGCAGTAAACTACACAGAGCATCAATAACTACAAATTAGAGACTAAATCTCGGAATATCATGGTTTTTGTCATCACGAACAAGATATTCAGGTGCTATCAAAACCTTAAGGGTAAATGTCATCAACAGGACAAAACTTGTTTCTGGAATAATATTTCTGGGATAGCTTTCTTTTTTCAAAAGAACTTATTCTGCCATGAGGACTTTTCTCAAGCATGCAATTTTAAGAGTAAATAAAATAATTGTTTTCCTCTTTAGCTTGAACACCTTTCAGTGACCATTTAAGGAAGTGAAACATCTGAAGTAGATTTGTACTTTGTGTGTAAACACCACCTCTGTTGAATGATATAATGAGGATGTGTCTGTTGATGGCAGGTGACAGATGGATTGCTGAGTGGGGAGAGATGGACAAAGAGAATGGCGACAGAGATAAGTCATCCGCACCTGGCGATGCAAATCCACTCATGGACCCCCTTAACGTCTTTGCTGGTGAGTGTTATGTCTTAAACTGTGTTGTCTACTGCATACCCACACTAATTTTGAGTTGCCTCTTAGGGAACAGCTGGTTTGCCGGTACTCATTTGCTGGTTGAGCTTTGGTTCAGGTTTTATTTAGAGAAGTTTCTTAGCAGTCAGCTGGGACACTACAACATGTACTCTTGACAGAAGTTTACCATCTGGAACAATATCGCATGCTTGTGGTCAAAGATTCCACTGACCCCAGGCGAACAGCTGTCATCAGTAAATGGAGTCAGAGTTAGTGGAAGCTGTTGCTATCAGCAAAGCTCAACTTATCTCTGTGAAAGCAAAGAAGGTTTATTAGCTTGAATTACAGCAGGGTAGGGCTTAAGGGTTATGTCCACATTCACATCCTCAGAAGTGGACTGTTTAAGCGTGGTTGGCTCAATTGTGAATTATTAGCCTGGTGATTAAGGGGAGATACTTTTAAACAACTTTGACTTAATTGTTCAACAAAGTTGTGGTGTGGCTCACTTCTTGCTTAGATAGATAGATATGTTCCACGCACACAGGTCTAATGCTCATGTGGATGGACGAAATAAGGCAATCTTACTTTGTTCTTTTTGAGACCACCAACTTCAAAAATTTAAATGCGAAATTGATTAATGGTTAAGCTGACAAGTCCTCCAACTAATCAGTGAATGCCTAAACGTCAACCTGACCCCACTGCTCAACACATTTTTCTCAGGGCCACAAGAGTTGTTGATTGTACACCGTATATTGTTTCAAATGGTAATGGTGTTGACCATAGACGTGCGCAGGGTTCCATCTTTGGAGGTGCCAGTGGGAAAATGACGCCCCCCCTGGCGGGAGGGGTGAGGAATGATAGATAGTAAAATTACGTTTTAAATAGGCTACCTTGAAATTGATTTGAAAAGTAGACAATTTTAAGTGTTTTGTTTGTTTTTATTATAGTTTAACAACTGGGCGACGAAACGTACAACAGAAATGTCATCTTAAAGCAAACGTCAGTTTCAGCGGCAGACTCGAGTTCTTTAGTACAATAGTTAGTTTGTTTGCTAATTTGATGATTTAGTTATTTTGTTGGTATTATGTGATCACCGTTTGTAAAATAGGACATGCTAAAAAGCAAAATAATCAGGGAAACAATAGTTGCAAAATTAGCATAATAATACAAAAATATTGCTTGGATTGTTGAGGGTTTTCTAACGAGGTTTAGAGCTCTCATCTGGGGAAAAAATTGAAGCCTACATGCTGACCTAAATTTTCTTCAGGTAACTAATCAAATCCTCTCGCCACAAGTTACATCTATTAAGCAGCTGAAAAACATATTACTGGTGAAGAGAAGATTTGATTGTATCCTCAATCAAATTGATTGTATCCTCTGCATGGGAGCAGAGGGGCAAAGTGGTTGACCATGTAGGCTTTACTTTTTTAACCCGGACGAGAGCTCTATGTCTTTGTTTATAGATATATATTAACCTCAATGGTGCTATCTTTCAGTTTTCACTTCATCACATGACTTATGATTTTATGTTCAGTTGTTTATGTATACAGTAGTTGATCATAGAGTTTAGGCATGCACGATTAGTGATGCATTTATAATGGTAGAATTGCTAGAACATTTTTTTATAAATGATGACACATTAGTTCGAAAAGAACAAATATTTTGTCAACTATAGTAAATCTATTTCGACTATCCAGCTCTTAATGATGCTATAGCGGGTAAAATTGGTAACTTTTAGATTAACCAACTTTAGAGAGTTACGGAGGATTTTCAGGATTGTTAGGGTTGAATGGGGATTTTTTATAAATCAGCCTTAGCAAATAATTGGCGGATTTTCGCGACCGGATGGGTTAAAATGGGGATTTTTAGTCCGGCAATGGAGTAATGAACAGAGTGGCAACACTGTTATTCAGTTGTAGTAATTTGTTTGCTAGAGTGTCACGCAAACAAATCAAAATAAGTGATCTTAAAATGTATTTATTATTTACATTTGCTTCCAATGAACGATACAAATGGCAAAAGAACGCACTAAATCCTACCCACAAACAAACTCAATGGTAAAATAAGAGCTTTGCGGTTGTACTTCGTTTTTCCATAGATGAAAGAGGATTACCCCTACAATCGCGATCGATCTCGGCGCCACGGCTAGGCCTGTATGTAATTCTGAAGTGTGCGCCGCATAAACATTCTAATTTATATGTTACTTCCATCTTCCGCAACTGCAAAAACGGCAAAACATTCACATTTCTACACAACAAATATCCTATATTTTTAAATTAACATCAGTTCTAGTAATTTTGTCAAATGTAAAATAAATAACTCCAAAATCAGAAGAGACGCAGCCAGCGCCCCTCTTTGCAGGTGCCACGGCACCTGTGGCACCCCCCGTGCGCACGCCTATGGTGTTGACTAAATTGGCAATGCCCAGCATACACACAAGTTTTTATGATTCCGCTAACCGCGGTTTCCAGAATAACTGATATTTCAACTAAAGGCTGCGTGTCACCATGAGTTAATTGGGGTTACTTCAGGATCGGCTCCAACTTTGAACTTTAAATTTGTATTCTACTACATCAAGTTAAAAAAATATTGTTAAGAACTTTTGGTCTGAGAGACCGGATATTTCTGTACTTGTTAGACCACAATGCTTAGACTTAAACGTAAGATAGTCTAATATACCAATCTTTCTTTTTATTTAATTTTTGTTAATTTTTTTCGGTTTTTTCTTTAGGTGTGGAAATAATGTAGGTCCCTGAAACAGGGTCCAATATTATTTCCAATTAAAATAAATCTTAACCTTCTTTTGGTTAAAGTTTTAGTGTTGTCATTTTTATGTACACTATTTTCAGGGCTAGACACTTTCCTCCCTTCTTGTGTTATATTCAACCACTCAAACCAGGTAGAATCAAGTTTACCAGTCACATCAGTTTACGTTGTTACTCGTCTTAGATCAGCTTATTTTACCTTTTCCTTTTTTAGCTCCTTTGCTGGGGTGATAAAAAGAGTTAAAACAGAATTTAGCTTTTCAAAGAAACCTTAAAAATATTAATTAATGATGCTGTTATAAATGATAATGAAGTGTTGTTTAAGCCATAATTAATTGCAGTTGATCTAACTCTTAACTATTTCCCTGATTAGGAATCGTGTAATTTAAATAAGTTTGCATAAATTTGGTTCATTAGATAATACAAGGAATATTACAAGCTATTTAAAATGTTGTATGGCTACTTAGATAATGAATGTTGGAGCAATAACTGTCAGACATGTCACTTTTTAACCATTAAGTTTAAAATTATAAAAACTTTCTAAAGACGTGCATTAAGGTATATTGAGGGTTTGGTTCTTCTCATAATTTTATTTTTATCGATGAAAATTAATAAAAAAATCAGGATTCAGTTAGGACTTTTAAGGCACTCCTAAAATCATCTTTTCTGTACCTAACTAAATAATTGATAATGGTATATATCAATCACCAATGTGGACCACTGTATTGTCATGAAAACTGGTAAGGTAACACTAACCAGCACTCCTTCAGTATTTTGTCATTGCATTGTGGTTTTATAAACAATGCTCAGTATGTCAAGACAGTCTGATTTTATCCATGAGCAAAGTAGGATTTTACATTATAGCTGCTACATTGTGGTTTCTAATTGATTATTCCAAGGGTATTTTTACCAAATCTTCTAGAGCTGTGTTCATAAACAGTCTAAACTTTTCTGAACTGAGGGAGACAGCTACATTTGACAAATGCATAAATACTTCCATGTGATGGAGCTATTTGATGGGAAGATTAATTGTGAACAGAAACCTAAAACAAAAATGTTTAGGTGTAATCTTTGGTTCCTATAACAGACCCACCGTTAGGTCATATGAAATATCTGAATAAGTTTTACATCATTCTCAAAACTGAACTCGCAGACAATTTAAAATAATTATGAAATTGCTTGGCACTGACAAGGTATGAATTTCTCTATCAATGTTAGAAAGTCAAAACTAAAACCAAACTCAACAAAATAAACCTAATTAGTAAATATAATTTTGTATTTTTATCATTATTCAGATACTGTATTTAGGTCAGGGTTTAAGCTGCGGTCGCATTTGTCGCAAAATGCGATATGCATCACGAAAATGTGACTATATTTGGGCAGGCTGTCGCTTTTTTGCTACAAAGAAAAGTATAATAAATATTTAAATGTTATTGCAGAAAATCTGGTTTTAACAATACAAATTGTATTAAAAGTCTGTGATCATGATCCACAACCAAAAATATTAGAAGAGTAGTTGGGATGTTGGAGAGGCTTAACGTTGCGTTGGTTGCACTACGTCATTTTACCGATCGCCTCTGAGTGAGTGGTAGAGGAGACGAGCCTACATTACGTGAACAGTTGCTGTCGATTTCAACTGCGTACCATGTAAACGGAACGGGCAAGTTACTAAAATGACAGTTGTAATTACAGTAGCTAACCCCCTCGCAGACGTCATGCGCTCTCCGCTGTGACTCGGTTTGGCGCACACTCTGTAGTAGCCGAGCGAATTGGCGAATGCGAGAATGTTGAGGGCTAGTTCGCCTCCGAAGGGATGACTGCGCTCGCGTCGCAATCGTACCGATTCTTGTCGGTTGTTGTGACCGAGTCAAAGGAGACGAGCGGCAGGTCCTCCATACTTAGTGCCGCTCGTGGTCTCATCTCACTGCAGAATGTGGATGGTTACACGAGCACGAGTCGCTCGAAATCGCAACGATCGGGCGAAAGTGTAGAGGTACCCTAGCGAAAACAGATAACTCGAAATCGGTAATGCGCAAATGC
Source organism: Allygus modestus (assembly GCA_963675035.1). NCBI lineage: Eukaryota > Metazoa > Arthropoda > Insecta > Hemiptera > Cicadellidae > Allygus > Allygus modestus. Next base: position 41,090,796 of record OY776113.1, on the reverse strand, counting down.
GATCGCGATATGCTTTGAGGTTATGTTTCAGAGTGTAATGTTTGGGGTGTGTGAGTTTTCGTTGTTCTGGTACCATATTAGGCCTATTCTATTAGAATGTTTAGTATATTTCCATTTCAGACTTTAATGGTTAAAATGGATAAGTTACCAAGAAAAGTAGACTCTGCTGAATTATATATATTACGGTATTTAAATTTTAAACCTTAAAAACAAATACAAGCAAAAAACAACTTAAGACCAAAAAATAGTATAATGTCACGCGAGTAAAAATGCGAAAAGGAAAATATTTTTGCTACAAGTCTCTAAGAGCTTGAAGCATTTTTGCTCAAAGAATTTTTTTCCCAGCTGAATCCCTGATTTAGGTATCAGAATGTTATCAAGTCGCCATTTATTTGTGTAAGTGTGGGCTCCAGTCACCAGCTTCCATCTGTTTCTCCCATAAGGCTTATGTTAATTTCTAATCCCATCCCTCTTCATCAGATTATCAAAAATTGTTGATTTATGGTTCAATTTAAAGAGGAAAAAACACCTAACCATTTCACTGAGCAGGGTTTTGCCACAGTAAAATTATAAATATTGAATATTTTGAGATTTTATTGAACGATTAATATTTGTGATATGTAAATTCTGCTTACTGAAATTGCTAAGTATTTTTATATTTTTAAAATGAGCGAATCAATGGAATCGGATAATGCGTTGAGGAGGGACGGGCTTTAAAAGTTAAAATTGGCCTTGGAGGAACCAGGTAGAAACGCCAGAAAGTGCATAAGTGGAGCCCTCTCTTAGTTAAAATCCACGGTAAAATAGTGCAAAATACAACACTACTGTCTAGAAAAACCAAAAAAGAAAAACTAGAAGAAAAAATAAGGAATTATGACTAACCTTATCGCTCTTGGGAGGATAAATACTTTTGAAAACTGTTCATGTGTTTTATTATTTTTAGTATTGGAACATTTTATTTTGACTCTCCTCAAACGACATATCTGTGATTTGTTGTAGGGCATGGCATCTTCGGGGGAGGTTTGCCCGCAAGCTATGGTCACCATCTGACCAGCGCATACAACGCTCTGCTGGGGGCGGGGAGGGGAGGGCAGTTCCCGCCTGCGCCCCACCCTCCCACCACCAGCTCCTATGGTAGCTTAGGTACTCTCAGTGTGGCTGCCAGCCAGGCTGCTAGCTTAGGGATCAATCCAGCAAGTATGTAGTTAGCTCTTTATTTTAGCTTTAATTTAGGTTTTACTTAGAGCGTGTCCCACACACGTGCATAAAATAGGCCTAGTGAAACCTATCTGATATGGTGTTGATTTATCCTATGAAAAAATGTGTTGAATGGGATAGGCCTAATAGTTTCATTGTTAAGATAGTGGAAAGAAATAACGAAGATGTCAACAGGATTACGATTCTCGGCTAAACAATTTTGTTGACATCTCAAACGTAATTAAAAAGAAGAAAGGTGTATTTGAGACTGGGCCATTCATTCACCGTTCTTCCAGTGGATGCCAGTGGATGGATGGATGAATATTTTTTTTAATATCGCTGTTCTGAATTGTTTTTATTTCTTAATTTTAACAATATACCATGATTAAAACTTGTTTTGATTACTAATTCCTATGTTATTTTTATGTGCTGTTGAAAGCTATATTTTTACGTTAGAACTTAAAAAAGTAAGAGTTAGACAAAATTATAATGTTGTCTAATTTAGCCCTGTTACATTAAAAATTGTATTAATTTGTATATCATCTTCATTATTTTTATTTTATAGGGCCTTCTTTACATAACTGTTATATACCATTTAAAAGAGATTTTAGATACATCGCTTTTAATTGCTCCTTCATTATTTTGTAAATTTTAATTCATGGGAAGGTTATGAATTTTGGGAACATATCTAGGAACATTTTTTAGAAATTTCCTCGAAGGGCGTTTACTGATGACTGGTTAACTTAAAATCCATCACTACCGACCAGTGTCATATGTAGGTGTTGTGTCAATCATCCACAGAGACCAGAGTCACTCATAGGTGGCAGGAGTTGAAACCAGCAGGACCAGTGGTTGACGTGAACAAGCAACTTAATGGTCTCTCAAACCTTGGTCTATTGTATCAAACTGAGTTTGTATGTATTGGTCAACAAAATGTGAACATATGTGTTCTGTGTGGGATTATTTCTTCCGTGGTGGAATAAAACAAAAAACAATCTTTTTGTAAGTAAGTTTAGTTCACTAGCCTTTGCTTGGTCTCCAGTCCAAGATAGGTCTAATGGATTGGTCATGTAGACAGTTCAGTTTGCTAGCAAACTTGTTAAATTTCTGGTACTTAGAATCACTTTACACAATTCTCACCTAACGACACTCCTTATGAGAAGAAATGGCCGCAGAAATTAATTTGGTGCTGACCTAAATAATTTCAATACTCGGACTCGACTCAAAAGTTTTGAAAAATACTCAAAAGTTCGAGCGAGTATTTCCTGCAGATTTCTGGACAATCGGCAATGAATGCGACCGGCCAAATCGCGTAGTAACGGCCGCAAAAGGGGATCGTATTACGTAAAATCGGCTGAAAACGACGACTAGAAACATGAATTAGTCATAAACAAACAACGGAACGTGTGTAAATGACAACTGGATCGCATAGTTTCGGCCGTAATGACAAGGAAAACATAATATCGGCCGAAAATGGTAACTGGATGATGCAATTTCGGCCGAAGATGACGACGGTATACATAATATCGGCAAAAGTGGTGACCAGGCCACTTAATATTGGCCGTATATAATGATCTTGCCATCTAATATTGATTATAAGCGATGTCCAGACCAAGTGTTATTAGCCAAATGACAACTGGAACATGTGTTATTATCGGCCAGAAACGAATATCAAACCGTGTTTTGTTTGTCAATACTAGGGGTGTGCGAGTCTTCGAACTTCGAGCTTTTTCGAGCCGAATATTGCAGTATTCGGCTCGGCTCGAGATTTGCAAAAAGGTTCGAAAGTCGAGCCGAATATTTAAAACGCCGACTAGTGAAAAGAGTCGTCTTCAAAAGTAAATTTAAAGCAAAAACTTTCCAGAATTAATGTTAGAATTCTCGTAGTTTGCGTCGGTAGAGCGCCATAACAAATATAATTCAGCAATGCTAATGCTTTCGGTCCTACATTAAAAAAATAACCAAATATTAAAGTACTGTAATATTTTCAACTGATCAACCAACGAAATGGAGCTACTTTCTCTACGCTCAATCACATCAAGTGGACATATTATCACACTTACACTATCACACTATTCTGGTTGCTGTGCGCACTAGTGCAGTGTTGTCGTTGCCCGGTTGAGTTGTGCAATATTTCAAGGTTAATAATAATTAAGAGGGGGGGTCCAGCCCTCTGCGTCTACCTGCTTCTCCCATAAGACCAATGTTAACTTTTAAAGTCCGTTCCTCCTCAACAGGTTGTCCGTAATGGATTATTTATGGTTCGTTTTAAAGATCAAAAATATAGCTAGTGATTTCAGTAAGCAGAATTTTGTTATCGTAAATAGTTTGCGCATAAACAAATCGTAAATGTTGAATATTTTGGAATTTTATTGATCGATTAGTATTTGCGATATAGAAATCCTGCTTACTGAAATCGCTAGGTATATTTTTGCTGTTTAAAATGAGCCATAAATCAATGATATCAAATAATCCGTTGAGGAGGAACGGGCTTTGAAAGTTAACATTGGCCTTATGGGCGAAGCAGGTAGAAACGCGAAAAGTTTCGTGACTGGAGCGCCCTCTTAATACAATAATCGTACTGCTCCAGAAAAAGTACCACAGCAAAAAACTAAAATCCATGAAAACACTTTTTCTAACTGTTGCATCGGTACAGTCTTTTATACATCCAACTTACAACTTCGTTCATTACGCAATAATTATATTCTCTGGAGTCTAAAATTACGTCTGGCAACACTGTTGACGTACCCACTTTGCGAACTGCCTTAAGACGTTGAGTAAAGATGGTTATAATGCAATAATGATTTAGCGTGACCAATAGCTAGGGTCAAGGTTGTAGGTGATGAACCAATAGCCTAATATCATGACGGCGTTTTAATGTGCAGCCGAAATAACACACTCCAAAATCTGGATTGTTAAAAAATTGACTAAATTGCGAGGTTCACAAAATATACAGATTTTATTCAAATTCTGAATGGTTGCGTAACACATGTTTATATTACCGGTGGTCATATTATTTAAAAGGTTGGTTATATTCTATGTATTCTGAAGGCCCTAACCAAGAGCAAGACGCGATCAAAATAGCGCAGTGTTTTGTTACGCTACAACCAAATCAAATCAAACACAGCTACAGCTGTGCGATTAAAATCATATTGTTAACTTCGTGGGATTGTTTTAATTTGTGAATAAACGTCAGTAGAAAGCATATAATTTTGTAATTGTATGCTATCAAATTGTTAAAGCAGTGATCGAAAAAGAATTCATTGACGATCCTCTTCCACCTTCTGCTTCTGAAACCTTATTGGCCAGGACAGTCAAACTGGATTATGTTTTGACCATCGTTCGGTATTACGTGACGGTATTTCGGTATTTATGGCCGATGGTTGTCATTTTTTACCGGTGTTGTGTTTTCCGTTGTCATTTACAAACGATATTTTGCGGTCCAGCCGTCATCTCTGGTCCGAACGTCAATTATTAAGTGGCCCGGTTGTCATTTTCGTCTGTTATTACGTGGGCCAGTCATCATTTTTGGTTGATATTATGTTTTCCGTTGTCATTTACATTTTATATTACCCGGTTACTGTCATTATTTCTGGATGACATCATTCGGCTTCAGTTACGGCCGAAATTGCGCGATCCAGTCGTCTTTTAAAAATGTTTGGTTGTTTATTATGACTGATTCATGTTTCTTGCCGTCATTTTCTGCTGATTTTACGTAGTTCCATGGTCTTTTATGTGGCTGTTACCTCGCAACTAGGTAGGTCGCACTCATAAGCGATTGTCTGGAGATCGGTGGGATATACTCGTTCAAGCTTTTAAGTATTTTTCAAAACTTCGAGAAGAGTATTTGAAATACTCTGCAACAATACTCAAATTTGTTAGTACTCGCACACCCCTGGAATCTACGGCACTTGTCATTTTGAAATATTAGACTCGCTGTCAGCACACACTTGACAGGACTTCCAGTGCACACATGCACATACACAGACACATCCTAAACTGCAATAACACTCGTACACATCAACATTTCCAAAAGAATTTTCAGTCACAAACGTACCATGGGAATAAGAGAAAATATAAGCAACCGATTAGTCACATAAAATAATAGGTATTTGTTAACAACAACAACAAAACAAAAAACATTATTTAAGGCTGAGGGGATGCTTTCCATTAGCAAGTTATATTGTTACTCCAGTACTTAAATCGAGATGTTGTTGTAGGTGCGGCATGGTATGCGATGGCCTCTCACCTGGCTGCCCAAGACTACCTGGCCAGACTGCAGGCTGCGGGGATGCCGTTTTCTGGTCTGCCCTCCGACATGCCCGGCTTCCCCCTCATGTCCCCCCAGCATGGACAAGGTTAGTCTTTGGTCACATAAATCTATCGACATTGGTTTGAAAATCCGTCATTTCCCTCTTCCCAAAACTTAACAACCCATTTGAGCATTTTCCCTGTTTTGTTTTATATATATATACACACCCATAACAACCTTTCTCCTAGATATGTTCAAGTTTTTCATATATAATTTTATTTCTTGATGTCAGCTATCAGAAATTTTAGTTTCTTTTACTTGGCATACATTAAAATCTCTTCCCACCACATCAACTTTGTCAAAGAGGCATGAGAAAACCTTTTCTACCTAAAGTGAATCGATGAAAACTTCTTTCACTGCAAATTACAAATTATATTTAATTATATGGAGCATTTAATTTACTTTGGGAATATTTCAGGACAGGATTCAGTGGATTGCGGTGCGGTCATCATTTAGACTGGGTTTACACTGCCGACTATCGCAGTCGCGTGTGCGAACCACAGTTCTCGGAAAAGTCGAGCCACTAATGCAGCCCCAGTTAAGTCCCGTCTGAAGCAATGGCTATCACGTCCACTGGTGCCCACTGCCGACACGATAAGTCGCAGCAGTTTGCTACAGTTTGATGCGGCTGATCGCGTCGGCAGTGTGCACCAGTAGGCGCGACTGCCATTGTTTCAAACGGGACATGACTAGGGCTGCGATAGTGGCTCGACTTTTCTGGGAACTGTGGTTCGCACGTGCGACTGCTATAGTCAGCAGTGTGCACCCGGCCTTGAGGCCGAAATTGCAGGGTGCAATCGTCTTTTACAGCAGAGTCACTAGTTTTTTATTTAGTTAATTGGTGTGATCATTAATTGTGGCTGATACTGTGTGGTTTGGTCGAATTTTACATAAAATTGTGGCACGATCATCATTGACCTTTCATGTAGAGTTTTGCAAACTCATTTACAGCCGATGTTATGCAATCCAGCGGTCAGATACGATGGAACCGAAACCAAGAATTATCAATCAGTTCTCAATTTTAGTTCTTTCTTCATCAGAAAGTTATTATTGAATACATTTTAAATGTACTAAACTACTTTTTTAAACAAATTATTTTTAAATGATGAAATTATATATTTACTATAGTTGAGTTTATTGATAGTTTTCAATGACTAATAATTAGTTATTAAATTATATTTTTGTATATTTTTTGCACAATTATTTAAACATCAAAATAAAATCACAAATGCTGTCTTGTCCCGACCACAAAATCAATCCTGTCTTCCCCTAGATTTTAAATGTCAGTACCAGTACTCTCTATTATTTAAATAAGAATTTTACAACGAATTATTGAACGAAGCAACTCTGCTTGTCTTAGCAAGGGGGGCGTGGAGAAACACTACTCCAGGACTATTGCACAAACTGACAAACATTTTTGAATACTGAGAAAAACTATTATAAATTAAATATGAATCGAAACAAAGTAATATAAATAAAATAGAGCGATTATTTATTAGCTTCGGTAACTATCATTGCCAATGACATTAAAAGATTTCTTATAAACTGATAACCTCACAATATTTATTTATAGCAATTTTTCACCTACAAAGACTACTTCAATAACACTGAGCATTGCTCAGTCCTCCAGTACTTTGTTTCCTAGCTATCCCCCAATTCAAATTATGATCCCTCAGAGATAATAAAAATCTCAAGGGTGTTAACTAGACACTTGCCACCTTTTTCTGCGTACTGGGTTCTAGGATTTATAGATCGTTTCTAGGAAAGGGTTTGATTTTAGTTTGGTAAGATAGTTCCCTGGACTGTCTTCTAATAATACTGATTTTTTATAGTAATTAAAGGGTAATGGATTTTAGGTTTTACATGGTTTATATAATACTGTAAAATAAGAGTAGCAAAGACTATGTTAGAGGGGGCTTTAGATACTCAAAATCAAGAAATAGGAATGAAACAAAGAAAGTTTGTGGCTTTGTTCAAAAGCAAAAGTCATTGTGTATGACACAATTCATTGTGACAAAACCTAAAACTGATTGAATCCTCTTTAGATTTTGCTACAAACCGACCCAGTAGTTTAAGGATAGGCTAATAAGTAATTTCCAGTCATATTTTGTAATCAAACTAAAACCAAACAAAATAATGTAATATAACTTTACTAATACAGTAGTCATGTTTTAAAACTTTTGGCTGGTTAGATAAGTGGTTTGAGAGCTCATCTCGTAATCTGAGGTTTGCAAGATTGATCCAAACAAAATCATGAAGGTTTTTTGAATGTTCAAAACTAGATCCAGCTTCCATTTGTTAATTGGGGCTATCAACTTATGATACTTGCTAACAAAAGGTTAATGATAGATAGTATCAATACTGTTACTTAGAAAAATGTTTCACTATATAAGCTTGTATTGGAGGTAGTGACAATGCCAGGTAATTTCCTTAGAGAATTCCATTGCAGACCAATTTGAATCTCTGTTAAGAATAATTATTTACCAAAACTAATGGACACTTTGTTCCTCAGTTTCAGGAAGTGGAAAACAATCTGGAAGTAGTAGCCACTCCAAATCGTCTCTTGCTCATGGCCACGGCGGCTCCAGTTCTTCAAGTATGCCGTCAATGCTCAAGTAAGTCACTGGAACAACGTATACCTAATTATAAGACATGATGAAACTTAATACACTCAAAATTGTGAACAAGTTTGACAAGTTAGCCCATCATCTAGAGCTTCTGTAAGATGTGAATTCCAATTGATCAACACTGAACAGTCAGTGGGTACATCAAGGTAACCTCTAAGTTGCTAAACGTAGCCAAAAGCAGCAAAGCCATTGGTAGTCAAACTTAAAGGACATGCTGATTGACCAGCTGTAACATCAGCCGTCAAATCATTGTTAGCCTGATTGTTTAGTGACAATTGCGCCGCAATCTGCCGTATAAGATGACGACCAGACTGTGTGATATCAGCAGCAAATGACGATTGAACTGCATAATATCGGCCGCAAATGACGATCGTACCATGTAATCTCAGCCATAAAAGACGATTGCACCACAAGCAGCCATAACAGACAACCGGACCACGCATAATCACGGTTTCGTCAAATAAACCTGTTTGAAAACGGGATTATTTCTTCACCATAATTTTTCAAAATTGTAGACATATAACAAACTACTTAACAACGAAAAACAATAATCTTAAACAACATTAACAAACAGACAAAACGCTTTACAGTTCTTGCACCAATCCTGAATCTGTTTCTTTTGAGTTGTAAATAAATAATTTAATTAATCCTCTTCTTATTGTCACAGTCAATCTTGATATAGATTTATCCATTAAACTTTGATCTTGTGGGAACAAAGAATAAATAAATTAAACCCTGAATAACTGAATACAATATTATGAAATTCAGTTGCTATTTGTTTTACCGTTCCATAATTATTGTTTCAATCATGTCCAGTTCTAAATTTATAAATGTTTATTTGGTGTATTTTAAAGATGATAAAAATAGCTTGAGAAAAACAACTGGAAAATAGGGTAAAGCCTGATTATTTAAATTGAAATTATTTTAAATTTCTGTTAGATAAATAATTTATTAGGAAACAAATAACATGGAGAGTCAATAAGCTCACTGTTAAATAGAAATATTGCTGTGAACACACCAAAGTCACAATACAGAAAATAATATTTTGACACTAAGTCTTGATCACAGGAAAAGAGGATAAGGGTTGTCCAACAACATAACACTCATCTCCTTCCTCTATGCCTGTGATCAGACTAGGTGTAGAAATATTAAATTACTAGGCTTATCGCCGTTGGAGGCTTCGCCCCCAAACCCCCTTTCGGAGTTAGTTTCGCTCACTTGCATTCCTCAGTCAACTCAAGTTTAAATCAAACTCGTAGTTCATTAACCAAAGAAAAACTATACAACAATGACCTTTGGTGAGCACATTAACACCTAAACAGGCGGTCCCACATCGGTTCAATATCGAAACATTTTACGAACCGGCTGCTTGTTCGTTTTATCGAATGAACTCCCGACTACGATGGTTGTTTCGAGGTGTGTAAAAGCAAAAAATAAAGTGCTCACTCAATCAGAGTCAATCAGATATAAATAAAAAGTTGTGGTTACAATGTTAAATTGGAGTTCTACAAATGGATTTACGTGTAAAAAATAACAACAAATTAGACTTCAGTTCGTAACCTAACCTAACCCCGTAGAGGGCTGTATGGTGGCTGTTTGTTGAGCAGCATAATTACTAATAAATGAATTTGTAAAAACAAAATAAAGTCAAATTAAACATAAATTGCAGACCACAAAAAGTAAGCATCAAAAGTAGGATTCAAACCCGTGACCACATGATCTTGAATCATCTGGCAACATATCCACTGGGCTACTGGGTTAAATTCATTCGATAGAACAAACAATCGGTTTGATTACATTTTCCAATCTCGTATCAAACGATATTCGTGATACTGAACCTCCCGTGTGGGCGATAATGTGCTCACCTTGTTTTGTAACAGCTAATTTATATACACCTCATGTGAGCAAATTAGTATCGCCTACACTACTAAATAAATCAGCTATTGTTTATTTAAATCAGCTGATACAAACATGTGGTACTAGCCAAAGATAGTGTTCTTTCATTTAAACGGCTTTCCAAAACTGTACTCATTTAAATGGGACAAAATACTCAAAATTACTCCTTCTCCGATGAATAGCGGCTAAACGGATGATCGGATCTCAAATCTGACGAAAAATCGTTAGTTGAAAATTAAATTTTCTACAACTTTTGTATTTAACATTTTTTGCCATCTCTTACCATTTCGGTACAAAACGCGCTCAAAGTGGAAAAATTGAAAAAGTGGAATTTCCCCGCCCCAAAAATGCCTCAAAAACTCAAAAATGTTAACCTTTGGCAATTTTTCTGACAGTTTCTCGTCAAGAGCTTTAATTCAGGGGGGGGTTGAGGGGGGTTAGATTACGGGAAGTGCCTCATAGTTTTTGTCAGTGAATGTGTGAACCCGTCTAGCTTAATATAAGTAGATTATCAGTATTGTGATTTTGGTGTGTCCAAGAATATCTCCACTACATGGTGACTCTTGACCCTCCCTAATTTCTTCCCTATCAATAGCTGCTGGCTGATTTCAATCTGTCTCATAAAAATACACCTTCTGAGTAAAATAGTATAATATAACTATACTAGTCAATGCACTAGTCAATGCAAAACAAATAGAGTTGATTTTCATTTTTTCTTCCTTACCGTTAACACTAAAGATCCTAAGCCCTGCAACATTAGCTAAAGGTTTATAACTTTACAAACCTAATATTTCCATTGAGGGTATTTTTTTAGTATTACAAGATATGTTGCTGTATTTTTCTCTTTTCCTTTAAAGGAGTTAAAGTTGGTAGAGCTTTTCTGTGAACAGTTTGAGAAACAACTGGAAAATAGGGTCTAACCTGAGTATTTAAAGTGACTATAAATCATTGGTTAGGAAATAAATAATAGGCATAGTCAATAAGATCTCCGTCAAATGCTGTGAACAAATCAAAATCACAATACATAAATAGGAATATGAAAAGTCCACCGGCTCATTTTATTTGTAATTTTTCTAAATGTCAAATAATATGAGCTGCCTTCGGGCTTTTCCTATTACCATGTTCTGCCCCAAACCATGCCAAAATAAGAGGCGAAGGTCACCATGGTGTAAAGAAAAAACCCTCTCTATTGTTATTGGTGAAGAATGATTTTCTATCGCAAGCAAACAACTTTTCTTATTTGGACAATAATAAATATATTTGCCTGCGACAAAAAATGTCTGATTCTATCAAATAAATTTCCCCCTCTCCAGGGGTGGACACCAAATGGACACCTCGTACACAACAGGTGCGCAGTGGAAGACTTTAAGGTGTTATAAAAGGATGGGGCTTGGCCCAGTTGCACACAGGTATCCACAGAGATCCAAGGGGTCCGGAGAAGGTAGTTGGCTCGAAGGTGTCACTATTAATTATGTAATTCAATATGCAAGAAGTATGTACTTTATAATCCAAAGGGTAGTATCTCAGTGTTTGGAAATGGTACGTCAATAATATAAATATTAGCTGCAAGAGACGAGCACCATTTTTATATAAGAAGTTAAACCGCTTAAGGCGTGATAACAGATATTGCTTAAAAGTTGATTAAATAAATAATGTACTGTTGTTACTGCAACTTTGTAATATAGATTACCTGAGATTTACTACTATACAGTGAATGTTATATTCTTTCTAAAAGAGAAACAAATTTTAAAAGGGGCTTATGGCAATTATCCATCCAAACTCAGGGAAATGACAAGACAGTTGATTGACTATATGCTGTTATAATGACTCAAATAGAATTCACAACATGAGCAAAATTCAATATCAATAATACAGTTGGTTCAGCACAGGCTGAATGAATGAATTATAATTAGACTATATTCTTTGCAATGACTTAACATACAGCTTTGTTTATATCTCAAACAACAGAGTACTTGCCAATCGTAGATCAAACAATGGGGAGCACGACACCACAACCAACTAGGAAGTGACATATAGGTTATTCAATTTAAGGATTTATTTGAGGTTGTCAACGCCTGAAAAAGTTTATACCTACAACTGGCCAGTTGTGTGATTTGCAAATTGGGAAGCGATTCGAGGGGGCAATTGCCACACCTTCTTGCAGCGGCCTGTTACAAGGGTAAGACTGGTGCCTGCACCAAGTCTGTATATGTAGTTTTATTTAAAAATTGATCGTTGTGACTCTAAACAGGCGTTTTCCTTACAACCTATAAGAATTTACTCGATTCCATGTACATAAGCTTCCATATTTATACGCTTCCATATACTCGCTTCCATAGCTTATAAGAATTTATGCTATGGAAAGTTAGCGTAGGATTATGTCTACTCCCCGCAGACCCAGTGCAAGTGCAAGTGCATCGGAACTTTTAAATATAAAATAAACTGTGCATTTCAACTGTAAATAAATAGTAAGCCAATAGTTGCAATATTCTGACAGCTGATTGACTAATGAATAAATAATCGACTTAACCGTTACATGCAGTGATCATATTTCAGTTTTCATAGATATTGAATTGCTGTATACAAATTATTTGTTGATTGAAAGTATATTAATTTAACAACAACAAAGAGCAAGAACCAATGTGGCCGTTATAAAACAGTTAGAAAATTCAATTGGTTGAAAACGTCAGTCCTACTTTAAATTAATTAAAACATTCAATATGCATTGTGAACTGCACAAATTAATCGTTTGCAATAGGTAATAAATATTAGCACATGCTTCTAACTGTAAATAATAAATAACAACTTACAACTAAAACATGTGGTTTGTGGCACTGGCTGTCATGAAAAAAAATACAAGTACAAAATTACAATACTTACAATAATCTATTTCGGGTCGACCCTGTACCTAATCGACGTTAAACATATATTTAAAAAGAGAATGTTTTGTTGGTGGGCCGCTGCTAGCCGAATGAGTTTTGCTAATTACGGCTTGAAAGAAAATCAAAGAATCCTGGCTTTCCTGCCGGTCGGCGCGTGCGAACTAAAAGCGTTATTTAAATTAAACTACTTCACTTTCCTGATACGAAAAAGTTTCAAACTAATACGTAGGCAATTGACGTTTTAAATATCACGCCTGAACAAAATTTGATTTGATCTTCCGACCGACGCCAAGAAAACTAATGTAACATTACCCTCGTGAGCAGCAAGACCTTGTCCTATGCCGGACGTTACACCAACTGAACCAGTGGCTTCGTCTTCGTCGTCGGCGTGCCTTTTTATTTGACAAGGTATTCCTACGCTGGAGTTATGTTGTCATTGGTTCATCTGGGACCTATTTTTGTGATTCGGCCCGGCCGTTTAAATTCAAAATCAGCACAATGGAAATAATCATTATAGTCTCAAGTTGTTACAGTAACAACTGAAAATATCGAGTGTCTAAGCCATGGAAATACAACATGCAAATCTACATTGCCTCAGCTATCCCTGCGTGATTTCCGCCATAGGTCTTTATTGGTACGGCCACATTGAATGTGCCTGAGGGTTTTCAGTATGTATCCCTAACGACTAATGGTGTGGTAGGGAAGATGGCATGGGGAAGCAGTCGTCAGGGAAGTCCCATGGTCGATCCCTCTCCAGTGCTTCAGCCTCAGTTTTGCCTTCCCTCCTCAAGTGAGCACCGAACCTTTTTTTTATGTCCTTTGCATCCGACACTACAGCTAAATCTCACTGTGCCCCTGACATGTTATTCATGTTTTTTGTTGTTCTGTTGTTATTTTTCTAGCATGCCATTCCCACACTTTTTTGAATCCATAATTAACTTTCGCCAGTTTTTTACATCTTGTTCTACAATATTCGCTATTAAATTTGTAATAAAACGCTTAAATGGCTTGTACAACCAATTAATGTACACACACAAAATGTTCACACACTTACATAGCTTGCATACTCAGTGGTTTATAAGTCCTACGATTAAGAAATTTGTGGCTCAAATAGTATCTTATTTTGATCTTTATGGGTGATTTTAAATTTTAAAGCATGCATTGAAGAACCTGGAAAGTAAATTAACAAGTGATCAATGCCAACATATGTGTGCTAGATTATTGCACAAAATTCTCTTTATTTTGTTCAAAGCATGTTTTTTTTACTGCCACAATATTTTTCCTACACTTGTTCAGTATATGTCCTAAATTGTTGATGTCTTTAAATATTTTAAAATCTTTTCACTGCATGTATTGTTTATTTTTGATTCCATGTTGTAATTTGTATTAATGGGTCTATATTTATATTAAATTATGTTCTCAGAATTCAGTTTTTGTTCCATGTATTGTAAGATATGTTTCATACTTCAGTTTGATGTATTTTTAACCCTAGCACTGCCTTCCCGCACGAAACGTGCAGGTAATGTTGGCCGCCCGTTGCCTTCCTGCACGATTCATGCAGGAAAGGTAACATTTTCTTTTTTCACCTATAAAACATTGAAAACAAACTTTAAACACAATGATTCTGGTATCAATCGAAAGATAATATTCCACTGTTTCATTTGCACACATAAACTTACCTTATCAGAGCGAAGGATCAAAGTAATTACATGTAACAGTTTGAATAAAATTTGCGCGGCACTCCATGTTCATCACTTGCGAAAAAAAACACACATTTTTCAAAAAATCATAATTAGGGGAATTTTGTTCTGATTCCAAAGTAGGTGGTGCCACTGGATTGGAAATTAAATCATCTTTATTTTCATATGAGATATAAGTTGGTAGCACTGATACATTTGTCAATGTAAATCAATAAGTTAGTCAATATTTGGAGATTCGCAGTTGGCTTTCCTGCATGAATAAGGCAGAAAGAATCCAGACTAATATCTAGACAACAGCTGGATCTATTGTCATGTTTGTTATACAATTTTGAACCGTATGAAATGCACTATCTCGTACTATAAGGTTCAATATCGCTTGGTCTACTTTTACTGTGTTGTTTTATCTGAAGAATGATGAAATATTTCGTTCACTGAGTTCAGTGTTTCTATAAGTTATATTATAATAATAATTGTATTATTAGTTTCGTTGTTCATCAGAAAGTGTTTTAGCTGTCTTGGATTCTTTGTAAATGAAAGTATTGTGAGAACATGCATATGCCTACTTTTGAAATTCTTACAAGGAAAAATAATTTTTTGTAGCTTTTCCTGTTTTTCTCAAACTTTGTCTAACAAAGATATACATCTCTGTTCATTATTGAATTCTCCTTTATTTACTGATCAAAACAAGTATGCATATGATATATATTCGATAACTGGTTGATTTATTGTGACTTTTTTAAAAAAACCTTGCAAAATCAAAAATGACAGGGGCATCGAAGGGTTTAACATGGGCAGCCCTAGGGGTAAATGATCATTTGCTTGTGCAAACAAAGATAATGCACATGCTAATCACACATGTTGTGTATGGATATTCGTAATAATATTATTTAGAATTTAAACTTACACAGTTAATGTAGTCTTTGAAAGAAATTCAGCCCATTTGGATTAGAAATTTTCAAATGCACATTGAACAATCATCACTGTTTTCATGGCCTTTCTGTATTTTAAGGTGATAAAAGTTCTTTTAAAATTGTACTGGGATCTAGCTATCAACTTGCAATGCACAACTCGTGTATCTTTCGAGGCAGTCAGTGCCTTCTGCTTAACCTAACCTCATTATTGAAAGTAGGGATAGCCTTAGTATTCCTACGTTAAACAAAATTAAATTTAACATATATTTTTTCCTAGCTTGCCTGTTACAAGAGAAGGGAGGTGAGTGTGTTTCCTGTCTGTAGGTGTGAATCTATATTTTGTTTATATTATTATTAGGGATGAGTCGATACCAAAATTCATCGATTCTCGATACTGATACCAGAAAAATCGATTCTCGATTCTCGATACCGATACCATCGATACCTATGGTTTTTTAGTACCTATAGTTGTTAAAGCTATTGTTAAAAACCGTTAAAAATGAATGTTACCATTTAAAATTATTTAGTAGTATTTTGTAGTTAATTATCAAACAAATTGTTTAATGCAATTTTTTACATAATTTAATGTTAATTTCACTAGTATGCTATAGTAATATAGACAGAGTTATTATAAATTCATAATGGGGAAAAACTTGGTTATCTTGCCGCCGACCCAAACACTCTCCGTGCCTTTTGGAGCGAGGGTAAGCGGCAGGAGCATCACTTACCGTGCACTTCGTAGCGTGGGTAAACGACGGGGGTATCGTTGTATCGGTATCGACATTGAACGAATGAATTTCGTTACCAATACCAATGTCCAAGAATCGGTGGTATCGAGAATCGGTATCGAGAATCGACTCATCCCTAATTATTATTGAAATTCATGTTCAAGGCCCCTGGACTATATTTAAGACTTAAGTAGGTTAACTTCCCTCCATCAGTTGTCCAAATGTGTCAAACAAACTATGCTGACTGGTTTCGTTGCAAGCGCAACATTATCAAAGCTTGCCATTTGTCAAAATATAAAATTAAAAAATAGACACAACACATAAACACAAACATTTAGTTATTTGTAGTTTTGTGTTGTGTCCGTTTTTTAACTTTATGTTCTGACAAATTGCAAGCTTTAGTAATGTTACGCTTTCAACTAAGCATGTCAGCATAATTTGTTTAACTAATTTGTCAGGTAAAGTGCCATAATGACTGATGGAGATCAAGATGATAGTGACAAGACATTGTTGTAGTCCTGCAGTATTGCTGATTAAAAATACTTCCCCACATGCGGACCTACAGTCTGTTCGGGGAAATAATTCCATCAACCTCGCTGTTTAAATTGTCATAAAAGTTAAAACCACTCTTGTAAAGAGCTGGTTACCTACACTATCAGTTTCAAAAATACTCGAGTTTGAACCTCTGGTGCAAGTTTTACATCATGCTTATTGTCACTAATGTAGTATCAAAATTTAGCTTGCTTAATTGTGCGTTGTAACACCCAAATTATTTTTTTTTTAGCAAATTATTTAACATTTTTATTGAGGTTATTTTATAGTTCACTCTTGTCGTTAAAATTATCACCTTCACTCGTAAAATCCATATTATATTAGAAATCATTGAAATTTCCCTCTGAGAGAGCACACCAGGCATCTTAACAAAGATGTTCCAATGAGAAATGAATCAGGGTCTTTGAAGGGAGTACTAAACAAAGGTGTGTATTTAAAAGGATTTCTAAAAGGAGCCTAAGAATATATAATATCTGACCCTTTACTTTTACGAGCTTTGAGGGTTAATCAAGATCTTATGATAAAAGTAGGTAGATATACATGTAACCTTTTATGACTGGAGCCCCTTCTTTGGGTATTATTATGTGTATTGTACCATTTTACACATATAGTTCAATCCATAAAATATATAACTACTAAAAATCTATTGATTTTGCAGTGACTAAAGGATTATATAATGTTTGCTATTAGAAATTTCACAAGGTTGTTTGTTGAAGTGTTGTTGATGAGGTTACAAAAGGGATGCATGGTGTGTATGTTGTCGTTGCAGTAACAGAAGAGATGTATGATGTGTATGGGAGGCCTTCTCGTAGGTAACATTTGCTAGGGGTAACATTTGAGCAGGTAACGTTACCAGTCATACGGATTTGAGAATCCAACCTGCAGGTAACGGTAGGGCCGCCCATTACTCCCAGACTAGGTCATTCCCCCACTAGTACCGCCCCTTCCAGTCTCCCCTGTCAGACTGAGAGATTTAGACATGGTCTCCTGGGGAAGTACAACAGGAAATGCATTATTACGGTTACTAATTTTTGCGGTTGCTACAATGGCTACCAGTTTGTTCAACCTGAATGCATAAAAATTCCCTCAAACTACTAAAAATTACCCAACATCTCTGACCATGTTACGACTTGACGTTTTTTGTTTTCTGCCATTTTTTTACTGTGGTACTTTAAGGTTATTTTAAGTTAGGTTAGGTATTTTAGTATTACTGACGTCAATTTTTCTATTTGATTTGTACATCACACTGTGATTTTAAACATAAAACTTAAATTTAGGTTTATTATATGATACCTTCAACCAAGACTGTCCTGTAGGGAAACTTCCAGCGAACTGAAAATCTTCATTGTGGTGAACCTCTACATACAAGCCCCAGTAACTTACATATACATAAGGTCCCCAGAAGCAGTAAGAACTGGAACACACTAACCAGACAATACCACTATCCCAACTACAACACCAGATATGCCTCAAACTCCTCTGTGACTGTGCACCATCTCACTGCGACTGAGAGAAAACCGAGCTATATGGGATCCAAACTGTGGAATACTCTACCGGAGGAGTTGAAGAAATCAGAGAAAAAGCATTTTTGGAACAGACTGAGAAGCTGGCTACAGGAGCATCCTTTCTACTCGCTAGCTGAATATGACCAACTCACAAATCAATCTTATGAACCAATTGTATGTCATATGAATTTTGAGGCAAACACTGTTCTTAACGTACATGAGAAAAAAGTATTTTGTCTATTGTAGGGGTGTGCGAATAGTGATGGGTGTGCGAATAGTGATTTCTGGCTCGAGCCGAGCTTTTTTTCTAAGTTCTCGAGCTTCGAGCTTTCTCGAGCCGAGCTTTTTTGATGGGAATTTTCTGTAGGGGTGTGCAATATACCGTTAGTAATTATCAGACTTGAGCCAAGCTGGGCCGAATTTTCAAAGTTCTCGAGCTTTGAGCATGTTTGATTAGGCTTATGTGTACCTATATTATCTTTATTTATATTATTTTTCTTCTGAATGTTTCTGACTTTGTTGAAGATGGTGATTGTATTCTTGGTTGATTATTTGGCATTCTCATCTTCTTCTTTAAAACTATATTAAGTGAAACAAATTTTAAAATTTAAACCAATATATTTCGAATTGATACTCAATTCATCGTCAGTTGTTTACATTAATTTGTTTGTTTACAAAATATGATAACCAAATTTCTTAAACATGTGATAAATTTGTTTACGTTAACATCTGTGCTTAATATTTAGTAGGTAAATTATAATAGTAAAATATAATTATCAATTATTCTGTTCAAATTCTTGTTTTAAAATTGGTTTCCACATACTATTAATTTCAAAATTTGGTTTACTGAAAAATATTTTTCTGAATAAGCCATTACTGCTGATTCTATAAATATTCTTTTGAATTTGTCATGTTCTTTTGCCAAAATTTTGGTTTTATTTAAATTTATTTTATGATTTCTCGTACACTGGTGATATGCTAAGTTACTTATTTCTGTCTTTGCTGTTTTTAAATTATATTGGTGTTGTTTTAGTCTTTTCTCGAGTAACAATCCAGTTTTACCTATATATACATTATCACAATCAGAGCATGGTATCTCGTAAATAACATCTTTTTCATAATTGTAATTAAATAGAACAAGTTTGTTCTAAGTTTATTTTTCGAGTAGAATGTTCTACATATGTTGTATTTTCTGTTAATTCTTCTGATTTTTTCTGAAAGTCCTCTAATGTAAGGTATTGTTATACGAGAAATAGGTTTATTTTCTAAATTACCTTTATTTTGATTTACTTTTAAGTTCTTAAATAAACAACTTTTTGGATATCCATTATTTTGTAATATTTCGGCAGTAGTCTCTTTTTTTCTTAATATTTTCATTACTTGATATAATTTTATTTCTTGCATTCCTTTTATTATTCCTTTTTTAGTTGATTCTGGGTGATCTGATTGAAAATTTAAACAAATTCCACTATTTGTTTCTTTTCTATGTACAGAAAACTCAATTCCATTTGAATGATTCATCATAACATCTAGAAATGGGAAGTTTTTTGTTTTTCTCCAAATCCAAGTAAACTTTATATGTTTACTTTTTGAATTAAAATTATTTAAAAATGAGTGCAAAGAATCCAAGTTATCATTTAGGCAATAATTAGACAATCATCTCTACATACCTTTTGTATAGTTTTGGTTTAATTATACTTTTATTTTTTTATTTATTTGGACTTTACCTATCGCTTCTAGTGTTTAAAACTACACTACGTTTCGGGAGGTAAGGAAACTCCTCCCGTTATCAAGTGAACCCTACTTACATCTAAATATCAAGTTCTTACACCTAACTAACCTAAATTTTTTTTGGATTTTCTTAATTTTTTTCTTTTACATTTTAATTACACGAACACAAAAATAACAAATACATATTCAAAAAATAAAATACAATACACCAACACAACATTTACTTACACGAACAAATGGAAAACTGACCATACATTACCTGTTCTGCATCGTTGCCTCCAAGCTGACGGAAAACTCGGGCAACCTCACTCTCACGTCCGCTAACCATCAGATCGCGCACTCGACTAGTGGCTAGCGGTAGTGGAGGGGAGAGAGCTGTTACCCCCCCCCACCACCAGGGGCATGTGGCGACACAGCTGTGGCTACCCACCCGTCTGTGTCGACGGGAACATGACACGGAAACCAAAAACTGCACGATTCCTCCCAGAATGCTACACGGGAACTCGTACGATATTCTCATAGAGATTACTGCATGCCTCCAAGGTGAGCATTGGGAACTGGTCATGCAATCAGGTGACCGTGTTTCCTCCAAGGGCGATCACGGACGCATGATAGTAACGAACAATTTTTGTTTCAATTTAAAGTAGGTAGCCTACTTTAAGGAAAAAATAATGTAAAGGATGAGAACGACAAAGTTTTAACTAGACTGTTAACTTTTAAGCCCACAGGTTAGGTAACAAATGCAGTTACTACCTTATTTATTAACAGCCATAATAAACAGACTATGTGTCAATATGTACTCACCACATAACCAAACACTTACGCCCTAGCCTAGGAAATTTCCAAAACCCAGTAAGTATCTCTCATTCTAACTCAAATAAGTTGTCCAATAATCGTAGGCCTAGCGTATGTGACTACTTTTTAACTATAGGCAATAGACAACCCTATTACCTATAATGGGCCATATTATAACCCTATTACCTAATAGACTTAACTAGGGATGAGTCGATTCCAATTTCTTTCGATTCCGATTCCGGTTCCGATTCTTACAAATCGATTCTCGATTCCGATTCCATCGATTCCTGGTGAAATATCAAAGTAGTGTTTTAAAAATGGGTAAAGACAATAAGGTAGTCAGTAATTGATTTTTATTTAATAAATTGAGACATTCGGTTAATAAATTGAGACATTCGGTTGGTGATTATTTTTCATTAATAAAATAAAATAAATTTACAAAAATAAATAATAAAAAAACTAAGTTGAATTGCATGTTTATTTTTCATATAATTGATACGCTTTAAGTTACATAAATCTCCCATCATATTTTTTTAAATTGGTTTTCTTGTGTTATAAAACATTCGCTTTGGATCTTAACTATTCTTGATCGATAAAAATACATTTGTAATGTTATGTTAAATTTAGGGTTTTCAATTTTTTATAAAAGTACTGTAATACTGTAAAATTATTTAGCAGCTTTTTGTAGTTAATTATGAAACTATTCATGGGGAAAAACGTGGTTGTAAGATAATGACTCAAAGAAATAATGTTAGTCAGCCGACTGATTTATTGCTTTTAACTGGACCCCACCCCTCCCCTCCTGTCCCGTCTTCCTTCCTTATCTCCAAGGTCAGATTTTTTGCCCCCCGACCCGAGCCCCTGTCTTACTTATCTTACTTCACAGGTATCCGTCCATAAATAACTTACCTGTCATTGTCTCCTTTCATATGAGCTAAAATTAGATTTTAGGCTTATTTTCTTTATTTCAGTCATATATTTTGCTAATTATTAGTTAAGGCGTAAATCTGGGTAAATGGCAGGAGTAGCTATAGTAAGGTATAGTAGTAAGATTGAAGGGGATCGTCAATGCATTCTTCCATCATTGCTTTAACAATTTGATAGCATACAATTACAAAATTATATGCTTTCTATTGACTTTTATTTACAAATCAAAAAAATCCCACAGAGTTAACAATATGATTTTAATTGTACAGCTGTAGCATAACAAAACACTGCGCCATTTTGATCGCGTCTTGCTCTTGGTTAAGCGTACATAGAATATAATCAACCAATTAAATAATATGACCACCGGTATTATAAACATACGTGACGTAACAATTCAGCATTTTTATAAAATCCTTAGATTTTGTGAACCTCGCAATTAGTGATTTTTAAGTGTAAATTATTACAATAGTGATGAGACACTAATTGATAACTTTAACAACTACAGTTGTATTTCTATTCGCTTTATCTCAAAGTACTTTTAATTATACCGTAAACTGACGATTTTTTAACAATCCAATTTTTGGAGGGTACTATTTTGGCTGCACACTAAAACACCATAATCATTATTTGGCATTCATCACCTACAACCTTGTCCCTAGTTATTGGTCATGCTAAATCATTATTACATTATAACTATCTTCACTCAACGTCTTAAGGCAGTTCGCAAAGTGGGTACGCCAACAGTGTTGCCAGACGTAATTTCAGACTCTAGGGAATATAATTATTGTGTAATGTACGAACTTGTAAGTTGCAGAAAAGACTAAACCGCTGCAACAATTAGAAAAAGTGTTTTCATGGATTTTAGTTTTTTGCTGGGTTACTTTTTCTGGGGCAGTACGATTGTTGTACGGTATTAATTATTACTAACCGTGAAATAATGCACAACTCAACTGGTCAACGGCAACACTGCACTGCAAACAGAATATGTGATACGTCCACTTAATGTGATTGAGCTTAGAGAAAGTAGATCCATTGCGTTGGTTAATCAGGTCGGCAGTTAAAAATATTACAGTACTTTAATATTTGGTTATTTTTTAAAGTTTTTTTAAATCATTGGTATTGCTGAATTATATTTGTAATGGACCTCTACCGACGCAAACTACAAGAATTCTAACATTGATTCTGGGAAGTTTTTCCTTTAAATTTACTTTTGTAGGCGACTCTTTTTACTAGTCGGCGTTTTAAATATTCGGTTCGAACTTCAAACTTTTTTGCAAATCTTGAGCCGAGCCAAATACTGCAATATTCGGCTCAAAAAAGCTCGAAGTTCGAATCCTCGCACACCCCTAGTCTATTGTCTATTGAAATGTAATTCATTATTGTTCGTAAACATTAACACGCATAAACTAAGTCAATGCATGCATGTAATACATATATTGATCTTAAGAAAATCCCAGAATCAATATGTTCTACTAATATTCCCCTCACAGATGTGAAAAATACTTATACTACTCTAACTCTCAAGAAGGGAATTTTCGTTGATAATTTAGTTGGCATACCTGTTTCCTGCAATCACCGCTTATCCCGTCCTACAATGTCACCAACAGTTCATCTCCAAAATTGGTGAGCATTAGTTTCAAAGCAAGGGGTGGTTGAATTTATCAGAAAAAGACCGTACCTGCACACGGATTCTCAAATCAGACTCCCAGGTAATGTTACCGCTCACAACCCTTTCCTGCCAGCTACCAGAAGGAATCACATGTGTATGAAGTTGCAGTGACAGAATGAATGTATGTTGTTGCAGTGATAGACGGGATGTATGATTTTGTTGCAGTGACAGAAGGGATGTATGTTGTTGCAGTGGAGGAAAGGATATATGTTGTTGCAGTGATGGAAGGGATGTATAATGTGTATGTTGTTGCTGTAGTGACAGCTCTGGCGTGCTGGGAGGAGTGCGGCTTCCCCCCGACACTGAAATAATCAAGTATACCTCATCCATCATCGGACCCAAAGTCCCGGGGACCACCAACCGAGGACGCAAGAAGACGATCTCCCTGGACCCGCCCTCCGTCAGTGTGACCCCTACCCACTCCAACCCTGCTCCCGCCCCCGCTCCGCCACCGGAGAGATCTCGCAAAAACAAACCTCCTGTAAGTGTGCATAATAGATCATTAATTATATTCATTGGTACGATCTTGATTTCAATCAAATAGTTATTTTCCCTCGTTTACTTTGCAGTTAACCCCAACCTATTTTTAGTTGCAGCATCTTTGCCATACTGAGTAATGAACTATTATCACTTTATCACATTAGGTTCTGTAATTGTGTACAAGTTCAGTTACTTGTGATTGGCTAGTAATGGTGTTCTTATGTGGACATATAACCATTGGCGAGCTGTCTAAACTAAAGTGGTGGGATCTACATAGATTCAAGCATGGACTATAAGATGATTCTCTCCAGAAAAAAAAAATTAGGGGTGTGATTTTTTTAATATCACCAAGTAGTGATTTTTTTTAATCGAGTCGAGTAGTGACAATTATTTTTGAGTTTCAAGTATTTTCGAGGGAGTATTTGCCGTCAGTTGGTTTTTTCAAGTAGTCTAATGGAAATTGGATACCACTCCATATTTGATAATATAAACATGGTTTCTAACTAATACATGATTAGTAATACAAAGTTTTGGCCAGTATAATCAAACTGGATTACGTATTGACAAACAAAACACAGTTTGACATTCGTTTCCAGCCAATAAAACACAATCCGGTTGTCATTTGGCCAATATCACCTGGTCCAGACATTGCTTATAATCAGTATTAGAAGTCGTTAGTTACGGCCGATATTAAGTGACCTGGTCGCCACTTTTGCTGATATTATGTATACCGTCCTCATTTTCGGCCTTTATTATGTGATCCAGTCATCATTTTTGGCCGATATTATGTTTTCCGTCGTCATTTACAGCCGAAACTACGCGGGCCGATCGTCATTTACAGCCGATTTTACGTGATGCGATCGCCTGTTGATGCTGTTACTATGCAGTTTGGCCAGTCGCAATCTTTAGCGATCATCCAGAAATCGGCGGGAAATACTCGCTCGAAGATTCAAGTATTTTTCATAACTTCAAGGCGAGTTCGAGTATTAAAATACTCGGCCGAAAACTCAAAGTTTTGAGTACTCGCACTCCCCTAATGTATATTTATAACTTGTTTAAAACTCAGCTTGTTACAGTTTCCTAGTCGTAAATTTGTGCCATTTTATTTTGCCAAATAGACTATCTCCCCTCTTCCTTTCTATAACTCTCCTTTTCTGTAATCTGTTGCCTGTGAGAAAAAAAAAATTAGTACCTGCTCAACGTGTTCAGTATGAAGCCTTATGACCCAAGCCATTTCTTCATTAGCTAAGTAGAATCAAGAATATTTACTGTCATAGAACTCAAAGGTGGGTTGCCATAACACCTAATCCCTTAGCTCCATAATGAGTTTGTTTAACAACACCGAAAAACAGATGTGTTTCTAAGACCAAATTTTAACAAGATTGAGTTACCAAACCATATTACACCACCAAATAATGAAACAGTCCTATAAGTCAGAAAGTTTTTAAGATTTGCCCAAAGTTAAAACTCAACCAAAGTTCAACCAAAGTTAAAATGTGTTACACTCAACCAAAATTAAATGTTATTAGACTCTACCAAAATCCTATTTTGTTGGACTTAACTGAACAGTTGGAGGGGTCAGCTTAGTGATAAGGGACCTAACTATTCTAACCCAACCCAACCTATCGGCCGAGCGCCAATCCCCTTCTCTTACCCTGTATTTTTCGGTTGAGTACAACTCTTGTCCATTTCAAAATTATAGTAAAATCGGACTAGATTTTTGTTAACTGTTCAACTTGACCATAAACATGAGTTGCTTTACTCAACTGAAAATAGTATGAGTTAGACTCAACCGAAAAACTATCCTGTTTGTAACACAATTCAGAAATTAAAATAAGTATTTGGAACTGACACATTCCATTTTCAATCTTTGAACAATTATATGATTCGGTTATGGGATTTGCTGCTATGAGACCGCATGAACTCAAAATACTGTCTTTACAAATGTCACAAAACATTTGATGGATTAAATTGCATTTTTATGTTTTGCAGCAAGAAATGGCTCAAGTAGGAGCTACCAAACGTTCACTGACCAGGGTTTCAAATAAATGCCTTGATCTTTACCCTAATTCCTACTTATACCGATTAAAAACAGAACTTACTATCCAAATAATTATTTAAAATATAATAAAGTAATGTCCATGTTTTAAACTGACTACTAGATGTAGTAGGACATTAATTAACAATTAGTTAATAATTGTTAACACATTGGATTTATGCAGGTGGAAACAACCCCGGCGCACAGTCAGGTCCCTCTGTCCTTGGACCAGTTGGACCGAGACTCAGAGCTGATGAAGCTCAACGGAGTCAGTCCCGTGCCCCCCGGCTATCACACGCCCCCAGACAACGATGCCCCGCTTAACCTCAGCCTCAAGCCAGCCCTGTCACCGCAGCAACCGAACAACGCGCTGCAGTCACTCTCCTCGCTCTCCCAGTCTCTTGGCCAGATGCCCGATCGTATCTGTAAGTCGCACAGGGTATCTAGCTACTGGGGAAATTGGCGTTATAAAGAATACTAAGAAAATGGAGTAGGATGTAGGGAGGTAGACATAATAAGAAATTTTAGCCGGTAACAATGTGATGAGCTGATTTGTGTAAAATTTTTCCTTGGGTCTTGATTACTCGATTTTGAATTAAGGTGGCGAAGAGGATGTGCCATTGTCCGGGCAATAAATAATAATTTTGTCATCTATAGTAACCGGTTCTGCTGGAGTTCGCTGATCTTTGGGTGCTGAAAATTATACCAGAATTTCTTCTCTTTGATTTAACACCCTAGTCCCGTCATAAAAAAGTATCATATTGTACAACACAAGTTAAGTGGACTTTGGTGGAGACACAGAATTGCCTGACACTGACAACCATGTAAGGCCAACTGAATTTTTAACAAATTTCGTAGGCGATGCTACAATGGGTTTAACTAATAGAATAAACTGCATTCCATTAACATACCATCAAAATGTTCAGGTGCATGAGCTATCAGAAGTCGTAACATATTCACATATGTATAAACTAAACTACCAGTAAACTCTATTATAAAATGTGCATCCATGCACAAGGGATTGAGCCATGTTTTATTTGTAAGGTTTGAGAATTCATGCATAGGAACAACAGATATCCTTTCTTAGTCATTCCCAAATAATTGTTCTAATTACATTCTTTAATTGTTTTGACAGGACACAGTTTGAAATAAATTATAAAGTACTAGGAAATTTGTAAATGGCGTATAGTGTTGGTTAACTAAAAAAGTTTCATTCCTCTATATTTTAGTTTTTAAGTTTTTCATATTTATTTTAAAAATGTATTCTTAGTTTCTATCTTTGATAGTTGATTTTATATATAATTTTTTCATAGTTAAATTGGATATGTTTTTGCTTTTCCAATTTTTTACTTGTAAGAGTGGATATTATTTTGTGGCCACTTTTACTCTCTAAACTAATGTAAATTCTTTTACTTTAAACATTTTTTTCCTGTAGTCTTGGTCCAAATATGACCGAGGAATGCTTGGATAATAGAGAACTTAGTTGGACCGAGTTTTTTGGAATTGTGTTATTTTCCTTCTTATTTTTTCTGTTAACTAAAAAAAAAACATTTGTGACAAAAGATATAAAGTATTAACAATCAAACAAAAAATACCCTCATAGTCAAGAGGTTAACTGTAAACAGTAGGCTCAAAGTTATTTCATTGGTAGGCAATAAAGATTTTTGCATAGGCATTACTGGTAGGCATACACTGGTGCATCTAATAATACCCAATATCTTCTCTCAATATTTAAAACAATCCTCTTAACAAGTTAAGTGAATTATCTTTTTAATCAACACTCCCCTCCGCTCAATAGCCAATTTTATTATGTCACAACTATTTTATTGTGTCATTCCTTTGGGGAGGTATACCAAAAAGAACAAAAACAATTGGAATCAAATTCCGAAACAATTGGAATCCAAAGGTTGAATCTTCAATTGCATTGTGCAGAGAATCCTTTAGAAAGGATGGAATGGTAGCCGATCTTGTATCAAAATTCTTGAAGTCCCTTTAGTTTGTGTTTAAAATATAACAACACAGATTATCAAAATATCAACTTAACATGTTCAGTGTGGCACGCGGAATTGCTGGCAGTAGCCTAACAAGGAAACAAATGTAATTATTATATGAATAAACCTGATTAACGCAGTGAACACGTTAATTATAGTATAATACAAGGTGTAAAGAGCTTTGTGGATCAACAAATATTAATGTTGTTTGATGGTAGACTTCCTTTAGTGGTAGGAGCATGAATTTTAAACAATCTACCCCATCATCTAAAACAGTTTTTGTTGACCCTAATTCTTTAATCATTGCTTACTGTACAAGTCATTTTTACATTCTGAAGGAGAATGTATGTGTGAGTGTCTGGGTATGTTTTTCTGTATCATGTTAAGTAGTGTTGGTCAAAACCAGAAATTTCAAATCTCGAAACCGAAACCAAAACTTAAAAAATCGAATCTCGAAATTCGAAAGTCAAATTCCAAAATCCTATTTACTTGCCTGGTTATGGTTTTGAAAAATAAATCCAGTTACTCCAAATAAACCAGTTAACTTACTGCCATTCTCAAAGTATCCTAGAAAAATATTAGTTTCAGAACTACTAGTGAACCAATTATTTGTAGCTTAATTATAAACTTTGGTTAGAGTTGTTCTTTCAAAAATAAAAAATCAATAATCCACAAAAGGTGAAGGTAGATGACCGATGACAGTAGGCTTTTGACCTTCACATTATTAATCAACACTCGGGCGTGATTTCTGTTAAAAAAACAACAATGACACAAAAAATCTCGGCAGTTTTGAGTTTTGATTCTTGAAACTCGCCGATCGAATCTCGAAACCGAAACTTTTCCAAAGTTTTGGTGGTTTTGAGATTAGAGTTTTGGTTTTGACACATCACTAATGTTAAGTCAAGTAGACTTTTTCTTCCAATGAATTTTAAGTTAAAGTTTAAACAAATATAATTTTCTAATTTTCAACCAGTATAATATGATCTCTGACAGCCACTATTGTTAGTAGCTATTATTTAAGCCCAGTTTCACTTCTCCAAGAAAAGACTTAACTTTTTCACCCCCAGACGAGACCTCTAGATATATTAAGCTCGTTGTGTCGACGACACGAAGCAGCGACAGCGACAGCGGATTCACGAAACCATCGCTTAGTTATCTATTATTTATTTACACAGGTTTCATCGTTCGGTTATTATTTGATTTTGTTAAATTCATTTCTTTAAAATGGAACCGAATAAGAATAGCATTATATGGAAATTCTTTAAAAAAAACGAAGCCGATAGTGAAGTCGCTGAATGTATGAAATGCAAGCTTTAAGGTTATGTTGTATGTTTACATTCCGGTGACAAACTAAATAAAGTTTCTATTTTTTAGTAAACAACAAAAGTCCAAACTAGTTAGTAAATTTGTAAAACAAAGGAAATTCTTTGGTCATGGATGTTTTTGGTTAACTCATACAAAGAAGGCCTACTGAGTCATTGTTTTATTGCCTAAGTCGTGCTAGGCCTAATAGTATGTTGTGATATCTGCTACTTTCTTACATCGGTGATTTCGGTCTTTAAATACTAATAAACGTTAGGCTGTCATCATATTAAAATGTTTCCTTGGTTTTAGCGAATTTCCCCTATAGGGAAGAAGCTATTACCGTAGGTGGCATGGTAAGACTTAAGCCCGAGACCATGATAACTTTTCGTTTTGAGGTCCCCAGATGCCAAAAACACTATTCTTTCAAATTTATATATATGTGTATATATATATATGTGTGTGTGTGTCCGTTACCGCGATAACTTTAGAAAGAAACACCCGATTTTGATGAAATTTGGCACAAATGTGAAGAGTAGCATTTATGACTTTAAGTTCGAAAACCAGATCGATCACACTATGGGAAGGGGGTTTTATGGGGGTTTATAATTTTCCAAAAATCGTTTTTTTGCAAATTTGACCCCAAAATGTTAAAAACATTCAATTTTGGTTATAACCATTTTATAAAGCTTAAAAAAACAAATAATTTAGTATTTTGAGTTATTAACCTAGTTTAAGTGGTTGCGGAGAAAATACAAAAAACGTGTGCCATGTTAATCTTATGGGAAAAAGGTTTTTAGATTTTTCTCAGATAGTTTTACTAAAAACTTCACATTTCTGTTTATTAATGTGTTTAGCTCAACAAAACAAACATTTTGGTGTTTTAATCGTTGTTCTATGTCCAACCGTTGCAGAGATATTCAAAGTGCTAAACACAGTACGTTGTCAAATGTTATCCTTATGGAGAATAAATAAAATTCTCTATCTTGATTATTTATGAACGTATATTGATGAAACTTAGTATGTGGCTTCAACTAGTTGTGGTATATTGATATTAGCACAAAAAAACAAGTTTTTTATTGATAGTCCCCGTAGCAGCAAACCTGCATACTCGGCCCCCATGTTATTCATATGGAGAATAAGTAAAGTTGTATATCTCCCTTAATTATGAACCTACATTAAGAGAACTTGGTATGTAGCTTCACCTGGTTCAGTTGTATTGATAATTGCAACAAAAAAACACATTACTTATCTTCCTCGTTGCAGCAAACCTGTGTCCTCAACCCTAATGTTATTCTTATGGAGAATAAATAAAATGCTATATATCATTTATTTATGTATGTATTTTTGTGAAACTTGGTAAATAGCTCTATGTAGTAGTGAGTCACATATATATATGCATTGGAAATTCGCTGAGTACGTAGGTTTGCTGCGACAGGGGTATTTTTCTTGTCTGACCATATGTATATGTTTGTTTTTTTACTACATCCAGATAGGAGTTATATCATAATGACAAGGATGATAGTCATAGTGACATTAAATGATTGAAGTTGAGTGAGTAGCCCAATCCAGGCCTACTTTTATTAAATTATATAACTTTACCAAAATTATTATTTTTTACTTGTAATTTTTTGTTACTACTAAAGTCAAGTAGTTTGTTCTTTGACCTTTATTACCAAGTTTTACAATCACAGTTTGGAAGTTGTGATATTGGCAAAAATATTATTAAATTTGGTTTATTCATAAACATTTGATTCTTTTATCATCCAGTCTACAAAATAAATAATACCGTATAATGTTATTTGTTTACAACCAGTTCAATTATTTGTATTAACCTACCAGTTTATTTGTTATAAGGCTATTTAAATTAGAGTAAGAACAATGGCTACTCAAATAAAACAACATAGACAGTAGGTTTTAATCACTGATTTAATAACTAATGTAATGTTGCTAAATTACAAAGGTTTAGTACATGCTCATCCAGTAAACATAACTTATTTCCACTGCAGATAATATAGTATTCTTGAGTATGTACACAGGTTGGTATATTGCTCCTCCAATTAGACATGCTGTTTTCTGGTGAGGTCATGTGTAGTCTTCAATTACTCAGGAAAATACTGTTGTAATAATATTAACCACTTGTTGTGTAGCTATTGAATAAAATTATCTAGCTGAAATATAGTAGGCTATGTCTTGCAAGGGAAATGAAAATTTAAGTTTTGACTTGAAAATATGGTAATTCTTAGAGATTGATGTAACATGCGGTACTGGCAAAGTAAATATCCGAATCCGAAAATCATCCGATCCGAAACCTTTACTATCCGATCCGTATCTGATCCGAACTTAAGCTATCCAAACCGAAACCGATGCGAACTAAACATTCACTATCCGCACACCTCTACTATTTGGTAATGTTATGCCCATTTTACCACATCCTGATTATTCTTAGGCGGTTTTGATTGCTCCCTTCTTATTATTTCTTACTCCCTTGTGTCGTGTCACAAACACATCTCTCCTCCCCTTTGAAGCAAAGTCAGTTCTGATCACCTACGCATCAATTTCACTTTAGCGGAAAATCAATGATATTTTTTAAAACTAAAAGTGACTCAGATCGCAATCGTTGAGCGTTTGTTTGAGTGAAGCATATGACACTTTAAATACGTATTGGTTTATAAACAAAAAACACTTTGTATAATTAAAGAAACTGTTTTATTTTTCAGTATACAGTACATATTTGGATTCGTATAATATTGCGTACAACTGTAATATGAGTTTAAATGTTCAGATAAATCTTAAGATGATGAAATTGATTTAAATCATAAAATTGTCGACTGAGTGTTCGCTGGTAAGCCAAACTGCTTCACAAAGTCACTATTTTTATTTCCTGTGTTTACAGCCTCAATAACTTCAACCTTCTTCTTATAGGTTAGTGTTTTGCACAAAATGTTTGCCATTTTGTAGTATTGCAATCACAAACTCAAATACCCCTGTCGCAGCAAACCTGCGTACTCAGCGAATTTCCAATGCATATATATGGGTATCACTACTACCTAGAGCCACTTTCCAAGTTTCACAAAAATACATTCATTAATAAGTGATATATAGCATTTTATTTATTCTCCATAAGAATAACATTAGCATTGAGTACGCAGGTTTGCTGCAACAAGGAAGATAAGAAATGTGTTTTTTTTGCAATTATCAATATAACTCAACCAGGTGAAGCTACATACCAAATTTTATTAACTTAGGTTCATAACTAAGGGAGATATAAAACTTTACTTATTATCCATATGTAACATGGGGCCCGAGTATGCAGGTTTGCTGCTACCGGTAAAAATCATCAAAAACCATTTTTTTGTGCTACTATCAATATACCACAACTAGTTGAAGCCACATACCAAGTTTCATCAATATACATACATAAATAATCAAAATATAACACTTCATTTTATTCTCCATAAGGATAACATTGGACAACGTACTGTGTTTAGCACTTTGAATATCACTGCAACGGTTGGGCGTAAAACAACAATTATAATGCCAAAATGATTATTTTGTAGAGCTAAACTGATTGGTAGAAAAAAATGTGGAGTTTTTAGTGAAATTATCTGAGGAAATTATCTAAGATCAACATGGGAAATTTTATGGACACATTTTTTGACTTTTATCCACAACCAATAAACCTAGCTTAATGATTCAAAATACTAAATTGTTTTTTTTTTAAGCTCTATAAAATGGCTTTAACCAAAATCTAGTGTTTTTAAAATTTTAGGGTAAAAAGTTCAAAAAACTGATTTTTGGAAAATTTTAAACCCCCATAAAACCCCCTTCCCATAGACCGATTGATCTGGTTTTCGAACTTAAAGTCATAAATGTTACTCTGCACATTTGTGCCAAATTTCATCAAAATTGGGCGCTTCTTTCAAAAGTTATCGCGGTAACGGACACATATAATATATATATATATCTATGTATATATATATATATATGTATATATATATGTATAGATAGATATATATATACATATATATAAATTTGAACGAATAGTGTTTTTGGCATCTGGGGACCTCAAAACAAAAAGTTATCATAGTCTCGGGCTTAAGTCTTACCATGCCACCTACGGTAATCGCTTCTTCCCTATAGGGGAAATTCGCTAAAACGAGAGTAAAAACACAATCTGAAAACTATGTTTTATGCATTTCATCCACACATTAGAAACTTAAAATTTGGGCTAACGAATGACACTGGACAGGAGTAGATGTAGTGGGAAGGGAGAGTTTGAATTTCCGGTTGTAAAATGAATTATATATGCTCAAATGCAGTAACTGGTGTTTTGGAATGTGAACTAATCATGTACACTTCGACCTATAGAGGTTCTCCCGTCAACACTTTGAATTATAGAGGTCCAGGGACTTTACAGTTTTGAGTTATAGAGGTTTTATAACCAAAAATTAGAGTTATAGAGGTGCGGCGCAGTAGGGCAAGATGATTATCAAGGAATTTGAACTATTGAGATTTGAGTTAATCAAGGTCCCTCTGTATCACAGTGAAAGGATTAGATACCAGTAGTCAAGGAGGTGGGTTTTCTGAATCAACATGGATAGGTGCTGTGCTACTGTCCTATAAGCAAACTTGCATAAACAGTGGCACAATTTTTTAGCATTCTTCTGTATCTGGTCTCTAGTCTGTGCTTATTTATAATAAGGGTATATCAATTTTGGTTCTCAGTTCCTTCAGTGTTTTTTTTTTTTTTTTGCCAATACTAGTTCCAATAATTTAATTAATAGAGGTTTGCGGATATCCGAAAAGCCGGTTCGGTTTCGGATCGGATCGGATATCCGAATCCGATCCGAAGGCTTCATCAATATCCGATAAGATCTAGTACAAATCCGACTTATTCAGATAGACTGTATATCTGAGGATAAAAAGGTAGAAACGAAACAATAAATATTTTTGGAAATAAACGTTTTGACTCTTGACGTCGTTCAAGGTAACATGACGCAAGACGCAATTATTCCTGTCGCTTTGAATGTTTTTGGTACGTAACTCGTGTCAGTTCATCAATGCGTTATTTGTTTAATCATGTATCGTACCGCGTTACACGGCCGGATCGGACATCATTTTAGCAAACAGAATGAATCCGGTTTATGTGCGATAATTTGTAGTAAAAAAAATAAGTTTGAACTAGGCCTAGTTAGTAAATCTATAAAACAAAGGAAATTCTTTGGTTATGGAAGTTTTTGGTCAACTCAAACAGAGTTGAAGCCCTATACCGACTCATTGTTTAAGTAGGGTCTGATTGCCTATGTCGTGCTAGGCCTTTAGTATGATGTGATGTCTGCTTTGCTATCAACATTGGAGATTCCGGTCTTTTAAATAGGTTGTAATAATATTAAAATGTTTCCTTGTTGTTTCTCTTGCCTGACCATATGTTTATGATTGTTTTTTTACTAGGCCTACACCCAGATAGGCTAAGGTGTTATAGCATAATGACAAGGATTAATGATTGTCAGGGTGACACTACATGATTTGAGTAGCCTAACCTAGGCCTACTGATAAGTTATTAAATTACCTATACTTTTATCTTATACCTATAAACCCAGTAAACATATTTTTTGTATTTTTCATTGCAGAGAAGATAATATTCTCGAGTATGTACAGAGGTTGGTATATTGCTCCTCCATATAGTCATGCTGTTTTCTGGTGAGGTTATGTGTAGTACAGTCTTCAATTACTCAGAAAGATACATTTTTAAAAATAATAACCACTTGTGTTTTGCATAAAATGACTTGGCTTGAATATATTGTATATTTATATCTTGCAAGAAAAATGAAAATGTTAAGTTCCAACTTAAAAATATGGTAGTTTTAGAGATCGGGGTAAAGTAGGCTAAATATCCGAATCCGAAAATTATCCGATCCGAAACCCTTACTATCCGATCCGTATCCGATCCGAACTTAAGCCATCCAAACCGATCCAAACTAAAAATTCACTATTTGCACACCTCTATTAATAAATAAATCAAAAGTCCAGTTCCATTGCATCTGACAACTGTATTGAATAACATCACCTCAAATATAACACAACACAATCTTGGTTGCAATGGTGATAGTGCCGCTATTGGATCAAAACAGCACCAGCACTATGTATTATCACCGTTGAAGGCGACCAAACCATATAATATCAGCAAAATCATACTCAAACATCTTTATTTATCTTAAGTACTGGTTAAATAGGCCAGTAAAAATAGGATTTTGCCTGGAAATAATTTCCCGAAGGCTGGAAATCGTTTGAATCTTTTTATTTTACATAGAAGTAACAATATTTTAAGTTTGTTCCATTTCTCCTATTGTGCTTCGGTTACGGGACCACAAAAACATCCAAATTTTGGATGTTTTTTAAGTTTTTTCCAATTTATAAAAAACCGTCCACCCAACAGGAAAAACTTATCTTATAAGAATTGCAGAGCACAAAATTCCGCATCTATTAAAGTCCTCCCGATAAAAATCCTACAAATAATGGGGGAAATATAGTAGGTCGAATGAAGTGTTGTTTTTTTCTTAATCACTAAATGCAGCAATATCTATTGTATTTATTTTAACATTGTTTACTGATATTTGCAGCACTGTTCAAGGTTATTTCATGGTTTAATTCACACAACCATTCCCCTCTAGTGATTACGTGGTGTGTCTGAATACCGGCATGATTGGTAACGAGAATGTATATTGTCATATCAGGCGCGGATCCACGGGGGGGGGAAATGGGGGAAATTTCCCCCCCCCCCAAGGCAAAAGGTTGGAGTTGCGCGCGCACCCCCGCACCAGCGCCAGTGCTACGTCTGCCCGGCAGCGTCATCTCGACTTGTCGTCTGATTGATGCGTCGTCAGTCAGATTCATATGCCTGTAATACTACTACGGAGAGTTCACAGACCTGAAATTCCTGGAAAATCGGATAATTTTTACGGGAATTTCGGCGAAAATTTGTTAATTTAGTTTAGTAAACGTCTTTTTCGGCCATTCTCGTTCATGCGGCTCGGTTGTCGTTCCCCAGGGAGGTAGAAACCATAGAGAGCTCGTCAAATGGACAGAAAATGGTCCGCGCATTGTCAGGCTAGACCTAAAGTGTAGGACACGGCAAATCTGAGTAATCCCGAGCGGTGAGCGCGTTGTCGTTTACACGCTCCTGTACCTCTTAATAATAATACAACTACAATGAAACTTATATATTCCTTTTCTGCATGAATGTCCGCATCTAACAGTATCAATATATTTTAGTTTAAAATTATATGTAATTTGTAATAATTAAAATATTAGAAGGTTGTAAGAACATGACATAAAAAAGTCAGTAAGCGAGAAAGTTTTTTATTCCTGAGGTAAAAACAAACTTCTAGCGAGAAAGTTGTAGCTAATTAGTTGATCTTAAAATTTTATTCAAAAAAATTTCCGATAAGAGTTTCTAGTTTCTTCAATAATCCGATATAAATCACGGCTATGTTCAGTTCTACGCGCGCCGCCGTCGTCATCGAAGACCACGGCCCCACGCCGGCCGTACTACCACATCAGAATAATCGCTCCTCATTTTACTTAGAATTTCATAAAAAGTAAATATATGAATATATATTTGATTCCATATTATATTGAGGTTATTGTTACTTAACACAGCTTTCAATTATGATTAAAAAAAAACATTTATCGAGATGTAATCTGACTCATGATTAAACATTACATATTAAATATTATAAATGAATATGTAATTAAATTAAATGAAAAATAATATGAGACTTATTTGTTGTACATAGTAAAATGTTATGTAAAAATAAACATATCTGTTTTGTTATAATGTGGTCGTGAAGCAAAAATTCCTCACTAAATACTTTATTTGTCCATTTTCTAAGTTAAAGTACAGGAGTCATTACCTCAATATGTATTGGATTTTATTTAAACATAACTTTGCCTTTTATTTAAACCCTTCTACCTTTAAAATTTTTATCACTTAAACATTGTCCTTCTAGTTCTAGTAGTTATTTATTACATCGTTAAATTAGATTTTATTTAAATGTTACATGTTTTCAGGTTTATAATCCTTAATTTTATGGTCACATTTTATGATTTTAATCGTGAACATTGAAATAGAAGAGAATCAACATCTGTTTGCAGAAACTTAAGTTATACCTCCCTAACATCTATTCAAACAGACCTATAATTTGATTTTGTGTGAATAAATAAGGAATAGATCGGGGAACTGAAATACAAAGTCGTAAGTAAATATGTGTAGCTAAATATTTAATCAAAATTATGAATGAACTTATGGTTTTACGTCGAAACTCAGAACTAAGCATCTATATCAGCCAATACTATAATAACCAATCCTATAAAAGTCATATTGGTGTTCAAAGTTGAGAAACATGACAAGGAACTCCAATACAAAAGATATTTAGTTTTGAATAAACTTTTCTACCAAAACTATAAATGCGATACTATGTAATCAAATTTGTTGTGTCAAAATTCAAAACTAAGCCTCTTTAAAAGCTGTATAATTGTTATTATATAGTTATTTTCACGAAACGAGTTGACTCATGTATCGACTAAATAAAATATGGGAGTCATTGAGTCGTAAATTAATTAATTTCGATGAAAATCCAGGTTGAGTACGTGAACATCGAGATTTGTATACTAATATTGAAAGTTACACGTGTTTTTACGTCATAATTATAAGTTAAATACATTTGAATTTAGTACCAAAAGATAAAGAATTTATTCAGCAATACGATTCCAAAACCATTTTACTATAAACAAATCCCTTGCTCCGTAAACCTCATTCAACTGAGGACGTGTCGCCAATAACCCACAAGATGCTGTACTGAGCGCTGCGACCGAGTCCTACACTTTGAGATGTGACCTTGAGTCCGGCCGGACCGAATTTTGGTCCATTCCGACTATGGGCGTGAGCATGGTCAATCCCGACAAGGTTTCTACCTCGCTGTCGTTCCCATTCAATAAGACAAGTTTTGGTTGTCATTTTCAGACAATAAGAAACGTTGCCGATCGTCATTTCGGGCCATTAAATGCAACTAAATTCCTGTTTTTGATCTATCCGATGCGGAAAAATAGGCGTTCTTTGGCGATAGATCAGGGTCGAATCGCCGACTGTATTTGTAAAAAATACTTTCCGGTTGTCGTTCGGGTCTATAAAACGGGAATCAGCTTTATTTTTCATTGGGGAAATGTGGTCCAATTGCCAATTTTTACGATAAATCACGGTTAGATTGTGATTTTTGGCATATATTGAGGCTCGGTTGTCATTTTCGGTCTATAAACAAGTTGCGGCCGTCGATTTTCGGACTTTAAAATGCTAGGAAAACGGATGTTTTCAGCAAATAGAATGAAGTGAAATTGCCTATTTTGTTTTAAAAATTAATTTTTTTCTGTAAAACGCAGGCTTTTCGGCTGATAAAATGCGGTCCTTAAATTTTTTGAGGTCAATGTTTTTGCCCTACAAATCGCAAAAGGGGTTTGTCGGTCAATTGTCTTTTTCGGGCGCTAAAACAAGGCTATATTGCTATTTCCGTGCATAATATGCGGCTCGCTTACCGTGATAATAAAACGTGGTCCAGTCCATTATACTTTAAAAATTCAGTCATTTTGGTGTTTTTGACCAACAAGTTGTGGCAAAATTTATGTTTTTACCGATAAAACACGGCCAAATCTCTGATTTTGCCCGATAAAATGCGTTTCGGACTTCGCTTTTGTATATAAAACACGACCCGGCTTTATTTTTTACCGAGAAAATGTGGTCCGATTGCTGTTTTTGAGCGATTTAAGTACATTTCCGGCATTAAATATGGTTGGTACTCAATTTTCGGCCGATAGCAAACTTTGCGGTCGTAGTTTTTGGCTAGTAATTGCTGTAAAATTGCCGATAACATTATCGATTTTGGCTGATAACACACACCCGATCAGTAAATTTATCTAATAACACAGTTTGACTGTTTTCAGGCTAAAAATATGGTCCGATTGACGTTTTAGACGGCAAAATGAGAATATATTGCTATTTTAGGCCGATAATATGTATCTCGGGTGTCTTTTAAAATCGCCGTATCTCGAGCGATAAAATTTGTTTCGATCTTAGTCTCGGTAAAATCTTTGTTTTCGACGATAACATACTTTGATACCTCCGCTGGCGGTTGGCCTTTGAATTGCGGTTTGGGTATTAACTATTGCAGTATTTTTGGCCGATAAACTACGTTCATTGGTCGTTTTTGGTCTAAAAGTTACGGCGACTATGAAATGCGGTCAAATTGCTAGTTTTTTTATCCAAAATAACAGGTACAATTTCTGATTTTGGTCCATGAATTCTATACAGTCGTCTTTTTAGGCCGATAACACACAATTTGGTCAATAAAACACATTCGGCTATTTTTTACGGCCAATAAAATTATTGATATGGAATTTTTAACAAATTTCCGGGGGTGGAATCCCGGACCCCCCACCCCTGAAGGGTATTCCATACCCCCCCAATCCCCGGCATTTCCCCCCCAACGTGTCTCCCTGGATCCGCCCCTGTGTCATATTGTCTATGAAAAAGGAGTCATAAGCATGAAAAATGTCATTGGTGGTGGTTTTTGCCATGTGAAATTTAAAAGAAAGAACTGAGTAGCCCCAACGAAAATCTTCACTTTTGCTGTCTAAATCAAAATGAAGTGTTCTTTTTGCATGGTGAGGGTCATTGTTTCATCAAAGTTGGCAACTGCTACAATATATTAATTTTGTCGGTGGATACGTTCTTCCTAAAATTTCTTATGAAAAGAAATTCGACGGAAAATTGTCTCTTGAGTTCATTTTGATTTAGACAGCAGAAGTGAAGATTTTCGTTGGGGCTACTCGATTGATTCTTTTGAATTTCACATGAATATCAGTAAACAATATTAAAATATAAACCTTAGAGATTGTTGTATTTAGTGATTAAGAAAAAAAAAACACTTCATTCGACCTACCTTATTTCACCCATTATTTGTGGGATCTTTATCTTGAGGACCTTAATAGATGCGGAATTTTGTGCTCTACAATTCTTATATGATCAGTTTTTTCGGTTGGGTGGATGGTTTTTAAATTAATTGCAAAATACTAAAAAAAGTCCAAATTTGTGATGTTTTTGTGGACCCGTGACTGAAGCACAATAGGAGAAATGGGACAAACTTCAAATTGGTTACTTCTAAGTAAAATAAAAAGATTGAAACAATTTCCAGCCTTCGGGGAATTATTTTCAGGCATGGCCCATGTATGA
Organism: Allygus modestus; assembly: GCA_963675035.1. NCBI lineage: Eukaryota > Metazoa > Arthropoda > Insecta > Hemiptera > Cicadellidae > Allygus > Allygus modestus. The sequence continues at coordinate 41,050,269 of OY776113.1, read as the reverse complement.
GCTAATTTTACTGGCCTAACAATACATTTTAATAGTTCTCGATTCATCTGGCACACCAAGGCCGACTCTACTACAGCCCGGAGTGCTTCCCCCTTCCCCTAGCCGCTACGTCACAGCCACGGTGTAAGTGGAGCGCACTTTCGATTACCTGCTCCTGGGCCTCTTTACTGTAATTAATTTGGAATGAAATTTATATATTTTAAATCTGCATGAAATACGGAATGTAACAGTGTAAAAATCATTTAGCTAAGCAAATATTTGTATTAGTTAAAAGTATTTATGATTTGTAATAGTGGGACACGAAAAAGTCACTAAGCGTAAACTTTTTCTGTTTTTGAGGTAGAAACAAACTTCCAGCGGGAATGTTGTAGATAATTAGTTTATCTACAACTTTTATTTCACAAATTTTTTGATAAGTTGTTTCGTTTGTTCAATAATCACAGGTAAAGGACCATGACATCGTTAAATTCAACTCGCGCGCTAGCTTTGCTTTACCGTCTAGCCACGCTTCTGGCGGTATGCTTTGGCGACATGTTTGTCTTATTTTATATTATTTATGGTGTTTTTGTTGAATCGTAGGCAGTTTTTGACTCGTGCTGTTACGCATTTTGTTTCTTATCGCTTATTAAATTAATAAATTATGTCTGTTTAAGATGCCTCATGTTTGTTGTGTGCCGGGCCGGGTAAATGCAATTACGAAAGTGCATGTAATTATGGAACTTACGCTTATATATTTTCTTTTCCTTGATATGAACACCGGAAGGCACAATGGCTGTCGGCCATGCACAGCAAATATTTCCAACCATGAAAAAACGCAGTAGTTTGTATAAAACATTTTGACGACGGTTTTATTATCAAAGAAAATTCAGTGACCCGGACAGCCAGATTAGTTTTGACACTGAAAAGGGATATTATTATCATAACTATAATATATAATGTTTCATGTTTAATGTTTATAATGTTATATTACGATTTTCTATTCTTTATTTTATTAAACCCAACTTAACATAAAAACAAACTGCATTTTTTGTAATTTCGAAACTTACATTTGTTTCAAAACGTAATAAAAAATATAATAAAATTACTACACTACTTAAAATCAAAGAATTTGTTATTATTTACGTTAAATAAATAATTACACTACGATTACAAACAAACTATTACAGAACTATTAAAACAATCTAATTACAATTTAAAAAAAACTCTTTGGTTTAGAATTTACAGGAAACCCATGTACAGTAATTATATTTCTGAACATAGACAGAGACAATTGAGATAATGACAAGTTCAACATATCAGTTAGTGATGCAAAAAAAAAAAAAAAATACAAATAAAATTACATTGCACTATTTAGAGATTTGACTATATTTATATAAACTTAAAAATATGTATTTATTGCTTAAAAATATGTTTGCGTATTAAGTGGTTCATTATTTAGTTAAGTTTAAATTTTCAACGAAATAGGATGAAGGGTTTGACAGTAGACCGGTTTAAAGCAGTGTATGTCAAGGCCCGTCGTAGGTTTCTGACGGGAGTCGCCAGCTGTGTAGCACTCAGAACGTGATGTCACGAATTCAGCGCTCCGGCCTGTAGTAGAGTCGGCCTTGGGCACACTCATCTTCTACAAAATAAAATAGGGGTCTGCGGTACCAGAAATTTAAGGTTACGGTAAATATTTTTGTACCTCGTTTCTCGGTACAAAATCGGTACGGTACGCGGTAATAAAATAGCCGTAATTTTCATAGCCTAAGTGTATTCGGAAACCAAACGGAACAAATACAGAAAAAATATTGTTAAAGAAAAGCATACTAGCAGACTTAAAAAGAGTATTTAAGTAAGCTTTTGATTATAATTTGTAATAGTTCACAAATATTTATATTTGCCTAGTAACAATAATAATGTGTTAAATCACGTAAATAAATAAAGAAAGACCAATGTATATATATATATATATATATATTTTATAATATATATATATATATATTTTATATTTATAAAACCCCAACAGTAATAATTCCCTTTATGTTAAATAATTACGTTAATTTAGTTATGTAGGCTTATTTCATCTATAAGATTTTTTTTTGTATTTGTAATAATTTCACATAGATACCATTTATTTAATTTTCCCCGTATTCACTAGTTATGTTAGGTAATTTCCTAGTTAATTTTAATTGTAAAGCTATCTCAAATACATTTCATGTATATTTATAAAATTGAATGTAAAAATGAATCAAAATTGATCTCATACAAGATAATACAAATAACAGTCACATAAAACACAAATAAGACAAATATATTTCTTTGTGCGTTTTCAAATTAAATACAGGTTGTATGAATTATAAATTATAGCCTCCAACGAATTTTAAATCCTATAACCAAGTAAAGCAACAGAATAAGAATTTTATTGCAATCAGATGACACATACTCAGCAGACGTCAAAGTTGTATAAACCTTACTACGTTGCCTACTCATTGTAACAGAATTCGACGGCGATGGCGGTTCATAAAGAATCAGGAATCCATTACAATCACTCATTGTTTGTTTTAATAGTCTTACTATAAAGGCTATCACAAAACTTGTTATCAAGGCTTGTTCAAAACATTTTATCAACAAAGACGACGCGCGATCAGTGGAAGTGATGATTACGTCCAAACGTCATCGTCACACAAAGAGTATACCTAGAAAGTGAATGTCAGAGAGAAAGAAATACACAGTTTCCAAAATTCAGATATACGACATAAAATTATGAACCAATGTAGCCTAACCTTTTTTATTTGTTACAACAGTAGTGTGTGTACAACTTTTTTTTATTAATCGACGTTTTAACAATGAAACTAATATTTAACCTAAACACTCTTCTAAACCGTTCACGGCATATATAATATTGAATTAAAACAGTTTCTTTCGATTGGTTTAATTTCTATCCACAAAACGTTAGGAAGTGTCATAATGCCTATTAGGAAAATGTTATGACAAGCCCGATTTGTGTTTTTTAATTGATGTGCATGTTATTACGTTTGCATATCAAAATAAGTGTCATCCTTCTGCATGTTATTACTCTCTGTAACACACGATCGTAGATCAGAATGTGTTTGCCAAAGGTTTGGCGATTTTAAGTAGTATCAAGTTCTCATTTGAGGTTAGGGGGCTTATACAATCGGCAACGTACAACACAAAACTGTGTTATAATTTCATTGATAAAACAAACAGATATTTATGTGTTATCCCTCAGTTTGATTTAAAAATGATTAAATGTCATACAAATTCGGTTGTAGGTTTTTCTTTACGTTTATACCGCCTCTATACACTGGCCAAGTCTAGGTGAGCAAAGACGAGCGTGACAGTGTAAATGCGTAGTAGTTTGTAGTTTGTTACTAACCTCTGTTACTCTCGATGTTTATGTACATTATTTCATTACTCGCCGAGTCGTACGTAACTCGACGAAACATTTGGCCAGTCTTTGGAGGCGGCTTTATCAATGCTGTAAAGACATCTCGTCATCATTCGTGATCCGATTGTGAACCTATAAACTCGCGAATGCCGGTCAAAGTTGAAAGTTGCTGTCGTGAGCAAAGCCGTGTCAATAGAATGTCAACGGACGAAAAAGATGTTATGAATACAACTGAAAGAAAAATGTGGTTGATAAACAGTGAATACTGAATTTTTGTAGTTCTAGGCTGTACTGTACCGACTTAGTACTGGCGCCGTTAGCGGTACCGAACCGAATTTGGTAATTCGGTTTGTACCGAACCAGTACGTATTTTTCGGTGTACTGCAGACCCCTAAAATAAAATGAACAAAGCTGTAGAGGGCGTTACAAAAAAAAAAAACTCCTAGTAATTTTTTTATTTCTTCATATTGCCAATTTGTTTTCTAATTATAATATGAGCGTGTGATAACTCGATGTTATGAAAAATACTTGAAAGTTTGAGTATTTCTTGCCGACCTCTGGCAGATTGTTAATGATTGTGAACTGCCAATTTGTGTACAAATGGCCGCAAATGACGACCACCCATGTAGAATCAGCCAAAAATTACGACGAAAAACTTATACTCTGTATAAAACTTTATACTCATACTAGTGGCTTGAAGGGGCCATAGCCCCTAACCTTGTGTGGTGATATGATTTCTAATAAATGTAAAGCAGCTGTTCATATGTTTATATTTACTATGATTATTATAAATGTCATCATGGACAACCTTTGTTTACTGTAAAATATGTCTAGTTCATATATTTCTACCAACACCGTTTCTATGATTGGTTTTACTAATAAATTGTGAAATATTACATGTGTGGATAGTTATTTTAATTAGATTAACTTCCCACATTTTTGGTGACCCCGACAACAAACTATTCGTTAAAACAAAACACAGTTTAAACTGAAAAATTGATTGGCCTTTTTCAAAACTTCCTTTCCAACCCTTGGAACCACCTCACTGTCTCAACCTGATGGACAAACTTCTTGAACAATTGGCTCAGCTTCGACAGAGGAATGAAGAACTCCGTCAGCTTCAGGGGAACAACCAACCAGAACTTCAACGTCACTTGCAAGAAAACGACCATCCTGCCACGCAACATTCTGGCCTTCAGGATCAACCCCCTGCACCAACCCTCCTTCCTCAGACCTCCTTTGCAGACCTGGACTTTTCAAATCAACTAAGCGTCAACCGAGTGAGTATCAAGCTGCCACCATTTTGGAAAGATAAACCTAGTTTATGTTTCGCTCAAGTTGAGGCACAATTTTCTTTAGCAAGGATCACTAATGAAAGTACAAAATTCTCTTGCGTAAAATCTAACCTTGAAGAACGTTTTGCCAATGAAGTCGAGGACCTTATTATAACCCCTCCACTTGAGGCACTGTACACCACATTAAAATCGGAGTTAATACGACGTCTCTCTGTATCAGAGGAGTGGTGTGTCCGGCAGTTACTCATGGAGGAGGAACTAGGTGATCGGACACCATCCCAGTTCTTGAGACATCTCAGGTCATTGGTTGGAACGGCTACTGTACAGTATAGTCTGTTGAGGAATGTATGGATTCAACGGTTGCCGGCACATGTTCAGGGTAGTTTGCAAACTCAGTCGGGTCAGGTTGGAGTAAGTACAGACACTATAGCTATGACCACCGACAAAATACTCGGAAGTGCAACCAAGCTCATTATTCTGTCCTATAAATAATGCAAAGTTAGTTAACACTGTTTCCCTTTCAACTAGCCATTCTAATTTTTTAAAACCGAAACAATCTTGATGACATTTTTCATCAACTTTCGGCAATGCAACTCGAGATCAAATCCTTACGAGATAAATTGCAAACCTTACCTGTTGATCGGTCAAGATCACGTTTTAGGAGTTCATCTAATAATCGACAACGTATTCAAAATCCCCTTAAGGATTCCGAAGAAGTCAAGGTTTGTTGGTACCACAAATGCTTCGGAAATCAAGCCAACAGGTGTGTATCACCATGTACTTTCAAAAAGTCAAAAAATTCCAGCGGCAGTCAGTAATGGCGTCAACTGACTGCCAATCTAGTGGGCGCCGATTGATGATCTCAGACAAAACCAAAAACCGTAAATTTTTAATTGACACCGGCTCAGACATTTGTTGTTTTCCTAAATCTTACCTTTCATGGCACCGGAGTTGTTCAGGGTTTGAACTCCGCGCTGCAAATGACTCCACAATTCATACCTACGGGAGTTTGACATTAAACCTAGATCTTGGTCTACGACGGTCTTTCATTTGGAATTTCGTGGTTGCTGATGTGAGTACTCCCATCCTAGGATCCGATTTGTTAGTACATTTCACTTTGCTTCCCAACTGTCGCAACACGCGACTGATTGACAGTTTGACTAATTTGTCCGTTCCTTGCCAGCCAGTGATGAATTCCCACTTCAGTATTAAAACCATCACCCCCAATCTGAAGACTGCTTCAATTTTGTCAGAATTTCCTGAATTGTGTCACCCTGCAGGAACCTCCAGGAAGGTTCTCCATTCAACATTGCATTATATTAAAACAACCCCCGGACCTCCCGTTTCCTCCCACCCTCGGCGTCTCGCCCCTGAACGTCTTGTTCTAGCCAAAGCTGAGTTTGATGCTATGCTTCGTGAAGGGACTGCACACGTCGTTCCGACGGTCCTTGGTCATCACCACTTCACATGGTTCCTAAAAAATCAGATGGTTGGCGCCCCTGTGGGTTATCGCTCCCTTAACGCTCGCACAATCCCTGACAGATATTCGGTCCGCCACATTCATGATTTTTCATATCGCCTACGTGGAAGCAAAGTTTTCTCTGTAATCGATCTTGTTAAAGCTTACACTCAGATCCCTGTCAACCCGGACGACAGCCATCACGACTCCTTTTGGATTCAAGATTCAAGATTCAAGATATTTATTGCAACATAACATTCACACAGTTTACAAACAATACATTATTTGCAAAGTAAACAGGTTGCTCGTCAATATCTCCTATAAAATAAACTAATTCTATACATGAACAAGATATCAAATAAATTTGTTGTTTAGACCAACTCCAATGTATTGTCATTTAAAAAATCATGTACTTTATAATAAACCTTATCAACTAAAAGTTCTTTTAAAGCACACTTAAATTTTACTAAATTGAATTCCTTAAAATGATTTGGCAATTTGTTGTAAAACCTTAAACCCATATAGTGGGAAGTATTTTCATATAACTTTAGTCTATGTATGGGATATTGGAGTTGAAACAGGCTTTAACGGACTATTTGAATTTCCGTTTATGTCCTTTGGTCTACGCAACGCTGGCCAAACTTTCCAGCGCTTTATTGATGAAGTTGTCTTTGGTCTGGATTTTTGCTTCCCTTTATCGACGACATATTTATTTTCTCAGAGAATGAATCAGAACATGAGATTCATCTGCGGACACTATTCAAACGTCTCTCTGACTGCGACATGCTTGTAAACGTACAGAAACCCGTGTTAAACTCTCCATGTGTTACCTTTCTTGGTTATAAGGTTTCCGCTTCTGGTACTAAGCCACTCCCTGATCGTGTAGAGGTCCTACGAAATTTCTCCCGCCCTACTTGAACAAAAGGTTTGCACAGATTTCTTGGCATGCTAAATTTTTATCGCCGATTCATACCATCTGCTGCTGAACATCAGGCATCTCTTCACACCTATCTTCACTTCGTGGAAACCAACCGATGAATTGGACGCCAGATCTTAATGCAGCTTTTGCCAAATGCAAAGACCACCTTGCCAATGCAACCCTACTAGTGCACCCTGACCCCAATGCTCCCCTCGTATTATTTTGTGACGCATCAGGTACTTCTGTCGGCGCAGTCCTTCAGCAATTGGTTGATGAAAAGACTTAGAAACCACTGTCTTTCTTTTCACAAAAACTGACTTCTAGACAGTCCCTGTAGCCAGCTTACTATAGCAAACTCTTCGCAATCTACTCTTCAGTTCACCACTTTCGATATATCCTTGAGGCTCAACATTGCATTATATTCTCAGACCATTAACCCATCACTTTTGCATCCAGCCAGAACTGTTAAAAACTTCTACCTGCCCAGCAGAACCATCAATCATTCATTTCCCAGTTTTCGACAGATATACGCCATGTTTCCGGTTCGGCCAATATTGTAGCCGACAGCCTTTCACATGTCGAAGCCCTGTCTACTACCCTTCCCTGTCACTTCTCGTGACAAGAAATATATTACTATCGACCTTCAAGGCAAGAACGTGCGTGTAAGTTTGGATCGTGTCAAGCCGGCATATGTCATGCAAGAAGGAAATTCCACCAGCAATCCAGACGAATCTAACTCTGCAAGTAAAACTAAAAAAAAATGCTGCTTCCCAAAACCCTGCATTGTTACTCAAACCACCCGCTTCTGAGACAGGCAACAAAGATTATGTTACTCGCTCCGGAAGGATTGTCAAATGCAAGATACCTTGACCTCCAGTCTTCGTGGGGGGCTAATGTGGTGATATGATTTCTAATAAATGTAAAGCAGCTGTTCATATGTTTATATTTTATTATGATTATTATAAGTGTCACCATGGGCAACCTTTGTAAAAAATGTTTAGTTCATATATTTCTACCATCACCTATTCTATGATTGGTTTTACTAATAAATTGTGAAATATTACATGTGTGGATAGTTATTTTAATTAGATTAACCTTCCCACACTTGCTCCAATTCTCTTCCTCATCTCATTTCCTTTACTGTTTACGGTATAAGTAAGAACACATGTCAGTTCGTAAACAAAGTAGACACTTAATCTAGTCACAAGTATTAATGTAATCAAAGCAGACGTTTTTAAATCCCCATGCTTTCCTTATGTATGTTTTACATTATTTCTCGTTTGCTGGTAACTTTGTAGAAATACTGATATTTTTCCCGAGTCCCTGGGATCAAGACCTTTAATTTGAGCCGTCTCTCATCATCCTGCAATTTTCCAAACATCCACAATTTTGACTTAAAATTTCGCTTACAGAATTATATATAAAGATATTAGTTAGAAACCAACTTGGACACTTCAGTCAATCTGTGAACAGCAATAACAACTATAAGTGGTCCAAATAATTTGTCGTGGGAAATTGATGTCAAATAAAAATAACATCTGAACAAAAACGAGTTCGCACGCAGCACGCTGACGTGAGGGAAGTGAATTTCCACATAACAAACTATAAAAACTCAAAATCAGTTAAAAACATACAATTATTCCAATTTTTATTCAAATCTGAAAATATTGATTTTTTGGCTGTTCTGATACTCCTGGTTCTATTTACCTGCAATGCTGGGAATACAGTTTTGCGCATTATAAGGTTAGAAGGTGCAGTCAGGCTTTAAAGTAGGTTTGAGGTTGTTGGGGATGATAAAAGTACACCAAAAAATGATTAACAGGATTTTGTAATGTAAAACCCCCATAAGACAACGTACTGTGTTTGGTCAATACACATTTCCTTTAATAACTCGGTAAATATATATGCTAGAATGACGAGAGAGGGCTTAAAAGTTTCGCCACACTAATTCCCATCTTTTTACATTCGTTAATTTCACATCAGGGGCTTATCTGACCCTTTTTGGGCCCAAAAACTCGAAATTTGAAAGATTAATCCCTAAAAAAGGGGTTTAGAGTTTTCCGATTGTTTTGCCCAACGAACTTGTCCGACTGATTATAGAAAGGAACGTCCCTACCAAATTTGAAGTAAATCGGACAAAAAATGCGACCGCTAGAGTGCTTGCACACACACACATATATATATATATATATATATAAAATTTTGAACGAACCCCCAAAACGTGTTCAGAGGATCACGTTAGGAACTTCTATGGTGGTCCCGGGCTTAAGTTTCACCGTGCGGGTCATGCTAATAGTTCACTTTCCATAGGAAATTCACTAATAATTGGTATTGTCAACTTGCAAAACCATGGTAACGATATACAAATTAAAAAATAAATTTAAAATTAGCATATTTTTTCTGGATCTTAGAAGATTTCCGAGAAAATGGTCCAAAGGCAAATAAGTACTGAATTTAGGAAATCTAAATTAGTAGAAATTGTAAAATTAGTTCTTATTTTCCTTTCAACAATTTTTAAAGAGCCAGAGAAAAACGTGTTAATATAAGAGTTTAGTCTTTTATTTTTACATCGTTATCATGGATTCTTTAACCCTAGGACTGGCCTGGTTGGATTTTAAATTGATTGCTCGGTGTCCCGGGCCTAATATCCGGCCCTCGCATTTGGCCACCGGCTGATTGAGGGGCGTAATCCGGCCCTCGGGGTCATTTTTTTTCAACTGCTTATAACACATTGAAAATGAACCAGAAACGTAATAATATTGTTACCATTTTAAAGAGGAGATTCTAAACTTTCATTTTCATATATAAACGAACCTCGTAGCAGTAACAGATCAATATAACTGCTATTATAATTTGAACAAAATTTAGCGCACGAAACATTTTTGACTCGCGCGAGCGGCGAAATCTCGTAAAACACGTGTTCTTCGAAAAAATCTCAGTGCCTGTATTTTGACCCAAACAGGAAGCCGTTGGTTGCATTGGAAACATGAGTGGTTCTTTATTTTTGTGATAAGAACTTTGTCATACGACTTCAGGAAGTCTGAGAAATAATTTTTGAAATTAGCTGTTATATGAGCTGGTCATGAAATCCAAAATTATAGCTTGATAATTGATTTACGTAACGTAAGTCATACCAATGTGAAGTCAATAAAAGGTTCTTACTCTTTGTACCACTGATGTACTGTATGGAACGTCAGGTGACTTGTCATGGTCCGTGGAAGAATACATATTTTGTGATTCCGTTTCTTTCTGCTATCCTTAGGTTATGTGCATATTTATTGCGAGTAGGTTTATAAATCCGTATTTTATCATTGCATCTTAGTTGTAAACAAGTGTATTATCGTGTAGTGTGTTAGCAAATAGTAATATTTATCCATATTACTGTGGGTAAATATTATTATTTATGTTCCAAATGTGTGTTAGAAAATGTGAAATATTTTTGAAATTTTGAATCTCGGCAAAACTCAAATTTTTGTTTCAAGTCATATAAAATCATAAAAAAGTTATTACTTTGTACAATAGTGCATTATTTCCAATAATTGTATTGTTACGTATAGTAATACAACAGTTTTAGTATATAAATTTTATACTTTTGATATTATTCTTATTTTTCAAATATACAGCGCAAGTTAGTCGATTTTCCCTGGTTTCCATATTTATTTCCGTAATTTGGGTAAACAAATTTTTTAAAACAAATCAATCACATTTCCACGTAGGGAAATAAATTGCCTACATTGTGGATATCTTTGATTGTCTGTAAAGAAATTAGTGTACAAATGCTAGGACTCTACTTTTGAAAATTATTTCAAAATTTTTGGTTTTTCACATTTTGCAAAAAAATAATAACTAGGATTCATTTGATTCTATTTTATCCATAATCTCCTTCTTTTTGTGAACAAAACGAGTATGCATATGATAGGGTTATCACCAGTAGTTTAGGCACTGCGAATTGTTAAAAAAACCTCTGCAAAATGACCAAAAATGTCAGGGCACCGAGCAGTTTTGCAAATGGCTGAGGCGGTCCTAGGGTTAATAAATAAAATCAATAATAATATACTCACTTACCTCAATTCAGGAGGCAAACATCATGAATAAGTAATAATAGTTTACTAAAAGAAATTAATCAAAAAAACAATTAATTTTGAAATTTGTGAAACCATGGTAACAATTTAAAATAAAAGAATAAATTTTAAAGTAACACATTTTTTCTCCAGCTCTTAAAAAATTCTTGTGAATATGACTAAAGACAAATAACTATTGAATGTATGAAGTCTAAAATAGTTGGGATTGTATGTGAAGCTGTATCTAACCTAGGAGAGGTTAGTGGTTTTGCGTTCAAGCAATTCCAGTCATACATCAACAGCAATACAGCTTGTCCACAACCCACACGAAATCAGATAAAGGCAGCACTACAATGTGCCTAAAGGATTGCATCACGAGTGCTTGTTGACCAGGGAAGATACAAAGCTGCAGGCAATGAAGAGGACAAATGCAGAAAGAAATGCACTCCTACATGGACGCCAAAACAGACAGGTTCTCTATTATCTTGCTTCTTGTTGTTCTCCTCTCTCTGCTATGTTACGGCATCTACATAGGAGTGAATTTCTTTCTGAATTTGTCCTCTTCATTGCCTGCATCTTTGTATCTACCCTGGTCAACAAGCACTAGTGATGCAATCCTTAAGGCACATTGTAGTGCTGCCTTTATCTGATTTCGTGTGGGTTGTGGACAAGCTGTATTGCTGTTGATGTATGACTGGAATTGCTTGAACGCAGAACCACTAACCTCTCCTAGGTTAGATACAGCTTCACATACAATGCCAACTATTTTTGACTTCATACATTCAATAGTTATTTGTCTTCAGTCATATTCACAAGAATTTTTTAAGAGCTGGAGAAAATTTTTTTACTTTAAAATTTATTCTTTATTTTGTATTCTTACTATGGTTTTGCAAGTTGACTCAACCCATTTTTTCCAATCTAGTTTGTCCAATCATATTCAAGTTTTTTTACCATCAATGTAACTCTTAAATTTGTTCGGGTAGTATATTCAGCTGATTTTTAAAAGCATTTAATAGTTTATTCGCTGTTCATAACCAAAATCAACGTGTAATAGCATTTCTAATCAATATTGCCCAGGTTGGCTCAGTTGACAATACAACCACTAATGTGTGGTCCATTGCTCAGCCCATAGATACGACCAGTGGGTGGGTAGTGTGGGTGAGGTTTCATCCATTAACACACAGACTGGTAATTTTCAGCCGATAATATGCAATCCGGTTGCCATTATACCAATATTACATGGTTTGTCATCAATAATGTCTTTTCAAATTCACGTAATCATGTTGTTATTGGCTAAAACCAGATAGGCCAGGATATGTTTTGGCCGATGTAATGCGCTATGTGGTCATTTATATCTGATTTTATGTAGTCCTGTCATTTACTGTTGGTGTTTCGAGGTCTGGATGTTGATTGTAGGCGATGAAAGCTCTCCCTCCACTCACCTCTTTGGTTCTGAATCAGGCCAAAGGTTCCTGCGTCTAGGTAGGCAGGAAATCAAACAATCCACAGGGATAGTCACTGGACATGGTCACCTGAGGGAACACCTGCTGCACATGGGTATTTTTAATGGGGACCCAGCATGTAGAAGTCTGGGTGGTCTGAAGACTGCTCATCATCTGCTCTTTGACCGCAAAGAGCTAGTTGAGATTAGAATTGCCACTCTTGGCACCATGGTAAGGGGCAGTCTTCTTTCTGCCTCGGGAGGAGCTCATCGGCAGGCTGCAGCAGCAGTTAATCAGGCTCGTGCATTTGGAAACCACATTCCGATAAAATCGCACATTTGGAATAAAATCCCACAGCCTCTTAAAGGACTATCTGTTGAAAAATTATCCAAACAAATTAAGTATATTTTACTCGAAAAGTTGTACTATAGCACAGATGAATTTTTAAATGATAATATTTTTATTATTGTTTTACATATGTTTACTTTTTAGTTGTTATTATGGTTTATATTTCTCTTGACAAATCACCTGTTTGCTTTACAAATTGTAATATGAAACGTTATGTGCAATAAAGGATTTGATGATTTGATTTGAGTGCAAAAAGCCCAATGGGCTGATGTGTGCCTAGGAACTAGGTCTGCCTCACTATGAAATGAAATGGAAAAATGTAAGGTCAGAACGAAAGATCACAGTGACAGGTGGCAAACAGTCTGCTGTGCGATAAACTTACAAGTACAAACAAGAATGAGTCTGATGCTGTTAGAGGCCAATAACTCCTACATTTGGTTTACCTGACATTTTAATCCCAATAGGCCTACTGGATGCTGGACGTTATAGATTATGGGAGTTTTGATTTATTTCCGCCATTATTATTTTTTTGTTGGATGATTTTCTTGTAATGTATTGTTAGTTAATGAGCATTGGTGTTATAGAGATGAGATTGGTTTATATACACCTCAAGGATATAAACTTGCAGATGCTTACTGCAGAAGTAACGATCCTCATGGAGGTGCAGCAATTTTTATTTATAGCGATTTTAATTTTAATAAAGTTGATATCTCACATTTAGTTCAAGTAGAATTAATGGAGGCAGTGTGTACAGAATTGACTCATAAAGTTTTGGTGATTTCATTGTACAGAAATCCTAGCTCAAATGTTAATATTTTTTAAAGGTTATTGTATAGTCTGATGGGCTTTATCTGTGGAAAAAGCAAAGTCATCATATTGTTTTAGGGGGCGATTTTAACATTGACATCTTACAAGATAATTCTAGTACAACAATGTTTTTGAACATCCTTAAGTCATACAACTTTTATTGTTTAAATAAGAAGCCCACCAGGAACAATAGTTGTTTGGACAATATTGCCACTAATTTCTGCCAAAAAGAATTTTATAAAGGAATTTGGGATTATAAAATTTTGAATCATTCTATTATTTGGTTTAAACTCTTAATTTGTACCTCACAAGAATCTAATATTAAAAAAAATTTCATCAGAAATTTAAAACGGAATCATTCTATTATTTGGTTTAAACTCTTAATTTGTACCTCACAAGAATCTAATATTAAAAAATATTTCATCAGATATTTAATACGGATTGATTTGTTGGTAAGCAGTCTAGATGATACTAGGTGGGCAGATTTGTTTTGTATTGGTGATGTGGACCTAGCTTTTAACTTTTTTTTTAGACAAACTTCTTTCACTGTATAACTTCTACTGCCCTAGGATTACAACGAAATATTTTCCTAGAATTAAGAGAGCGTCAAAGCCTTGTTTTGATGGCACCTTAAAAAGAAGAGAGATACTGTAATTTTACTAAGTGATATGTTAAAAATTCCCAAATATAACAATAATATGTTAAAAGAATTATTTCTCAAATGTAAGAACAATATAGGTCAGCCATCAAAGAGGCAAAAATTAAATATAATGATTAGCTTGTCAGCAATTCTCTTAATAAATGTATTGCTGCCTGGCGACTCACAAAATCTGAATCAGGTATCAATAACACTGGGAAAGTTGTAGGGGTCTGCGGTCCACCGAAAAATCTGTACCGCTACGGTACAAAACGAATTACCGTATTCAGTTCGGTACTAATGGTATCGGTACTAAGTCGGTATGGTACAGCCTACAACTGCAAAAAAACAGGATTCACTGTTTATCAACCACATTTTTCATTTATTTTTATTCTTAACATCTTTTTCGTCCGTTGACATTCCATTTACACGACGTGACGTTCCTTTGCTCACGACAGCAACTTTCAACTTTGAGCGGCATTCGCGAGTTTATAGGTTCACAATCACGAATGATGACGAGATGCCTTTACAGCATTGATAAAGCTGCCTCCACTCACTGGCCGAATGTTTCATCGAGTTGCGTACGACTTGGCGAGTAATTTTATAATGTACATAAACATTGAGAATAATAGAGGGTAATAACAAACTACTACGCATTTACACTGTCACGCTCGTCTTTGCTCACCTAGACTTGGCCAGTGTATGGAGGTGGTATAATCGTAAACAAAAACCTACAACCAAATTTGTATGACGTTTAATAATTTTTAAATCAAACTGAGGGATAAACACATAAATCTGTTTTTTTTTTATATATATCAACAAGATTATAACACCGTTTTGTTGGACATTGCTGATTGTGATTGTATAATGACCTCCTAACCTAACCTCAAAACCGTTAAACTTGATACTACTTAAAATCGCCAAACATTTGCAAATACATTCTGATCTACGATCGTGTGTTACAGAGAGAAATAACATGCAGAAGGTCTAGGTTGACACTTATTTTGATGTGCTAACGTAATAACATGTACATCAATTGAAAAACACAAATCAGTCTTATCATAACATTTTCCTAATAGGCATTATGACACTTCCTAACGTTTTATGGATGGAAATTAAACCAACGGAAAGAAAATGTATGAATTAAACATTAAATATGCTGTGAACAGTTTAGAAGAGTGTTTAGGTTAAATATTAGTTTGATTGTTAATACGTTGATTACCTAATAAACAACAAATGTTTTACACAAACTAATGTTGTTACTAGTAATGTGTCAAAACCAAAACTCGAATCTCAAAACCACCAAAACTTTGGAAAAGTTTCGGTTTCGAGATTCGATCGGCGAGTTTCGAGAATTAAAACTCAAATCTGCCGAGATTTTTTGTGTTTTTTTTTAACAGAAATCACGCCCGAGTGTTGATTAATAATGTGAAGGTCAAAAGCCTACTGTCATCGGTCGTCTACCTTCACCTTTTGTGGATTATTGATTTTTTATTTGTGAAAGAACAACTCTAACCAAAGTTTACAATTAAGCTACAAATAATTGGTTCACTAGTAGTTCTGAAACTAATATTTTTCTAGGATACTTCGAGAATGGCAGTAAGTTAACTGGTTTATTTGGAGTAACTGGATTTATTTTTTATAACCATAACCAGGCAAGTAAATAGGATTTTGGAATTTGACTTTCGAGTTTCGAGATTCGATTTTTTAAATTTTGGTTTCGGTTTCGAGATTTGAAAATTCCGGTTTTGACGATCACTAGTTGTTACATATAAAAAAGGTTAGCCTACATTGGTCCATAATTTTATGTCGTATTTCATAATTTTGGAACCTGCGTATTTCTTTCTCTCTGGTATTCACTTTCTAGGTACTCTTTGTGTGACAATGACGTTTGGACGTCAACACTTCCACTTAAAGCGATTGCGTGTTGTCTTTGTTGATAAAATTTTTTGAACAAGTTTTGTGTTTATAGTTTAAATATTTAAAACAAATAATGAGTGATTGTGATGATCCGCCGCACTGTTGCCGTCGAATTCTGTTGCGACGAGTAGACTACAACTTTGACGTCTGCTGAGTATGTGTCATCTGATTGCAATCAAAATTCTTATTCTGATGTGTTACACTTGGTTACAAGATTTACAAGTTGTTTGTTAGAGGCTATAATTTACAATTCATAAAATCTGTATTTAATTATAATCAAAAGCTTACCTAAATACATTTTGTTTTTCTGGCAGTATGTTTTTCTTTTAAAATCCTTTTTCTGTATTTGTTCTGTTTGGTTTCCCAAATACACTTATGATAAATTGCGGAAATTGTATTCCCGTGTACCGTACCAATTTTGTACCGAGAACCGAGGTAGTAAAATATTTACCTTACCGAACCGTACCAACATTAAATTTCTGGTACCGCAGACCCCTATTGATAATCGACTTGAAGTAATACGTTATCATACCTTATCCGTCGTCAATCCTGAATCACTAGTAGATAACTAGTTTCGGGACTGCTATACCATTTCCAAATCTACATGTCGACATCTAGATATAAAACACGTTGTCGTTAAACTTTAAACGTAGCAGATAATATTGTTGGAATGTACGTTTGTTGCAGCTCGCCGCAAGCCTGGGCCGAAGCCGAGGCGGGTGACCCAGTCGCCCCTGCCGCCCCCCGGCCCGTCCCCATCAGCATCTCTAGCCCAGCTATTCGCAGCGGCTGACTCACCTCGACCCACTGACGACTCTGATTCTGCTGCTTCCCAGCACAAGGTTTGGATACAATAATGTTACTTTATTTTTTATGCTGATCATTATTTATTTGTTTAAAAAATAACATTTTGCTTATAATCGAATACAACAATAATGTTTACAATGTACTAGAGAGGTATCAAATATATATATTATGTTAAGACGCTTTTTTATTTGGCGTTCTGCTAAGGGCACTGGCATAGACACTTGTGTTTCTGCTTTTTCTTGCCTTGTTAGATTAGACTAGATTAGATTAAATCACACATATTAGTCAGGAGCACAAATCTGGTTCTCATTTGATATCTCATAACGTTGCGCCTCAGTATTGGTTTGGAATGTTTGCATTCAAACCTAATTTTACTATAAATATACGTTTTATACCAAAGTTTCCAGTAAAGTAGTTTATTCTTGACTAACATTATGTGAGAATTTAAAATTTGGATTCTGAACAAAAAAAAGTAATTTTTCATAACTCCAGGCGTAGCTTTGTCATGGGCCTAGGGAGGATCTTTCTGAATAACCTCATCACAAAATTAAAATTGTTTATTAAAATATGAAGACTTGCTTAGGACTTACTCCATAACCTCTATGAAAATGTTACAGTACCTTATATTAACAGCTTGGAAATTGTTGATGGTTTTTTGTACCATTAATATTTCTTTAGAGGATTGGACCTAATTTAAAATACTCATATTATGAAAAAAAATAATCCTATCTTGTAAGAATTATAAAAATGTATATGGGCGTTCAAGACTTCTCAGGGAGTCCATGTATTGAAACTGGATGAATAATTTGTTTATTGCACAGGACGGGAGGCCTCGTAATCTGGGCCGAGGAGTTTCCAAGCCCAAGAAAAACACTGTGGCATCACTGCTGGCCCAGAGTCGGGCCCTGGGCATCAAGCCCGGCCTGGACCTCAACTCCCCACTCAACCACCAGGTGAACCTGCTCAAGGCCAACCTGCTGCAGCAGCAACTGCAAGCCTCCGCCTCCGCCTCAGGTAGTTGTACCTTTCACTCAACACACCGGGTATTAGCCACTCGATCTAGCAGTCGAGCCTCTTTACGATCGAGATGTCGAGCCTCTTTACGATTTAGATGTCGAGCCTCTTTACGATCTAGCAGTTGAGCCTCTTTACGATCTAGCAGTCGAGCCTCTTTACGATCTAGCAGTCGAGCCTCTTTACGATCTAGCAGTCGAGCCTCTTTACGATCTAGCAGTCGAGCCTCTTTACGATCTAGCAGTCGAGCCTCTTTACGATCTAGCAGTCAAGCCTTTTTACGGAAAAGGCATTTTTTCTTGAGAATGTTAGTTCGTGGTTCACACTTTCAGGAGAGCCAGGAAAAGTCGGGGAAAGGTTGGAAAAATGCTAGTCAGGGAAAATGATAGATATTTTATACAAGTCAGGGCAAGTTTTTAATTTAGTTGTAGGCCTTAACGCAAAGCAATACTATGAAAAATTCAAAACTGAGTAGATTTGTGCTAAATAGTTTTTTATAGCTTAACAAAGAGGAAGTGAAAAAGATGAGGCAAAATATGCAATTTACAACAGCAAACTGTTGTAAACATTATAATATGAGTCGTTGGCATAATGGTCAAGGCGACAGACTCCGGAACCATAGCAGCGGCCCTGTCATGAGTTCAAATCCCAGTCCTGACATGTCCACGCACAGATCTACAGTCAAGTGGACGGGCAAAGTAAGGCATGAGGGGGCTGCCAACCTCTTAAAAAAAAGATAAAATAAACAGGAGAGCGTTGGGCTGCTATGGGGAAGATAAGGGCCGATAAACAAATATTAACTATTGTAAATACAGTGTACATTCCAAGTCAAGAGTCGGGGAAAATTAACATTTTTGTTACGGAAATCATTAACCAGGCATAGTTAATACTATTGTTATTTGTACTATTTGTTATTACAATTCCGAATGCATTTTAAATATCTTGATGCCATTACTTTTCTTGAAGAAAATGTAAATAAAGAGATTTGATTGATTGATTGTTAAGCAAATGAAAGACAAATGTGAACAATGTAGTTACTTTTAACCTTTTGAAGAGTGAGGAAATTGTACGAGTCAAGTAGACTGTTTTGGAACAGTTTCATTTAGTTTTCTTTTATGACTGTAAAATTATAACTTATTTAAAAGCAATACTAATGGTTTATTGCAACTTTAAAATATATTACTGGAATGGTGAATGGGGTTATTTGTATAAATTACGCGTCGGACAGGAAAAGGTCGAGAAATCATGGTGTAAGTGTAAGCCGTTATGATGCTATTTGTGATCGCCACACCAGGATTTACTAGTTACTTCGTAGCGAACTTTTAACTGACCATTTTATTATATTACAAATAAGCCTTAATGTAGTTTTGAGATAATGAGAATTTGAAGTATTTTAAAAGAAAGTGTGTTTAAAAACTACATTTATTCCATTTTATTTAATTTTGTATACTTACTTATAGTTTTGCTATAATTTTAAATGTATTATTTTCTTACTCCTTGGGCATTAAGAGTTTTACTCATATACGATCATTGAATTTGGATGTTCAGGAACATCCATCTTCGTGAAAGGGTAAAGAAAAGCCCTCTAATATTGGTACTCACCCAAGAATTAAACCCAAGAAGACCCATCAGACCAAGATCAATGAACTGTTAGTAAAACTGGCATAGGTTACCTACTACTGTCGAGTGATCCTGAATGGTTAGTTCACTACTAACGGTGTTGAACTACTGTTGGGTTCATTTTCAAGTATTACTTATCAATCATTCTTCAATCTGAGGTGGACGTCAAAAATGTAAAAACATAGTACGGTAGAACCTCTCTAATTAGAACCTCGATATATGAAAACCTCTATAATTAGTAACTTTTGTGTGTTACCTTCAGAAAACCTCTGCTATTCGAAAAATAATATACTGATAATTCAAAGTGTTTTTTACGTACAATGTAGCCTCTCAAATTGGAATATGTTTATACTCGGGCCTATAGAATTTGAATTTTGTTGCTGTAATTTGAAACGTTTCCTCTAAAATTCAAAGTCAACCTCTTCAGTACAAACTGTGATACTGTAAGCCTCAAGGTGCCAAAAACAAGCCTGTTGAAACATGAACTAATGCGTGTATACTCAGTTTCCTCCAGATCTGAATTCATTGACATTTGTTTTCTTTGTCTCTATAATTCAAATTTCATTCACATCAACCTCTATAGTTCAAACTCTTGATATTTCAAACTTCCTTTAGTTCGAAATAAATTGGCTGTCCCCTGAATTTCGAATAAGTGAGGTTCTACTGTACAATGATCAAAAACAACATGAAAACACTAAAGACGTTACAATGGTCAGTACGAAAATTAGTCATGACTCATAATAATAATATGCTTAGTTCCTGTTGTTACTGTAGTTGAAAGCTAAGCAACAATACTGTGAATGCTGAATTTGTCTTATACATAATAAACATACTTTGCAGAAGGTGAAATGGACACAGAAGACAAAACCAGGACATCCTCTCCCAGCAGTGTCACCGATGAGTTGGAGAAGAATAAGAAACTCTTACACCAAGTAAGTATTTGCATCCGCTCTCTGTATCTGTTTAGTTGTAAGATGCACACATTTACTTTGATAAGGTTGTCGTCAATGTGTAATATATTGTTCACACATGTATGCTGTTAAATCGAGACTTGAAGGATAAAATCTGTATTTTCCAGTGTGACGTTTGCAAGCAATAATTTGTATGATAATTACTATCCATAATCATTGGTAAGTACACAGAGGATGCCAAGACTACAAAGATATCCAAGGTGTTGTGTTGAAAACATATTTTTACTAGTAAATTGTGTGTTCAAAGAAAGAAAATCATTGTCAATGAGGGAGTGTATTTTGTAAATGCATGTGCACTCATCAAACAGTTTGTACTGGAGGATATTTTGCCCCCTCTCTATAATGAGCCATAAACATGGTACAGCTAATTTATGCAGTGATTATGAGAAACTGTGTAATGTAAGCTGGGCAAATCGCTACAGTAAATGGTATAACAAAACAAATTTGACATCATACAGACGTCATGACTACTAACTAATCAAACTAAATACCCTTGTAAATAAAATAATATTACAGTGGAACCTCGATAACTCAAATCTCAGGGGGAACGGCAAAAATTTGAGTTATTGAATATTTTGAAATATCGAGGTTCGGCTTATCAAGGTGATTTTCCACAGACTTCGACTTATTGAGGGTCACGGTAACACAATAGATGGATCATGGAAGGGGTATAATCCTTACATAAGTTCGAGTTATGTATAAAAAATAATCATACCGTATAATAATTATTATTAAAATTAACATAGATTTTAACAATTTGAAATGTCTAAAATAAGCCCAGAAATATATTGTAAAGCTGCTTTGGTTAACATAGTAGAGGACGAAATACTTCCTTCAGTGAAAATATTGTAGAAGAGGAAAGTAAACAAATAATGACTCACAGTTTGATATTTTGCCCGTTCGACCACTTCCTGTCTGTTTTCTAGACATTTTGCTCACTTCTTATCACCTGCTCTAAACAAATCTGTCCCCCTTACGGAGGTCAGTTCTGACCAACTGCGCATCAATTTCATTTAGCTGAAGATTAGTGTACTGTAGGCTATTAAAATAATTTGCAAAACTAAAAGGGAACAAATCATGATAACAATTAAAATTTCAGAGCATTGTTTGAATTAGGGTGAAGCAGTACGACACTTTTTTTGTTTTAAAATTGTCGACAGTGTTCACTGGTGTTCCAAACTGCTTCCCGATGTCACTGTTTTTATTTCTTGTGTCAATAGCCTCAAATAGTCTTGTATTTCTCCTCATGGGGTTGAGTTTTGCAAACATGTTTGACCAAACTGCAAACACTTCGTAAAAAACTACGTTTCACGTACTACATCCAAAACCTCTGAACTCACACTAACTAACGACTCAGAACACAAATCTAATTAAATCAAAACCATTTGATTTAAAAATATATATATAATTTACAACAATACGAGACTGTTCCTTATCTATGAAATGAAATCCTCACACAGGTGAAACATAAATTTGTCGGTTGTTTTCCTGACACCAGGAGCACCCAGGAAAGAGATTTAGTGGGGAGGGAGGGTTGAAATTTCCGGCTGCAAAGTCAATGGAGGTTTGCTGAATCAACAACTTCAACTTATAGAGGTTCTATAGTCAATACTTCGACTTATAGAGGTACGGAAATTGTACATATTCGAGTTATAGAGGTTCTACAGCTAAAACTTTGACTTATAGAGGTGCGGCGACAAGCTAAGAATACTGCAAAAATTTGAGTTATCGAGGTGTTTCCTGTTAAGCCTTCGACTTATAGAGGTAAAATAACATAGCATTAAGTAGGAAAGTTCAAGGGGAATGACAAAAATTCGAGCTATAAAGGAATTTGATTTATTGAGGTTCAAGTTATCGAGGTTTCACTGGAAATTTTCTAAAATTTCAGGTGATAATTTGATATTATAAAATAAACAAAAAAAACTTCAAATAAATTGTTTAGAGAATTAGCGGAACTGGGAATACACTTCTATTGCCTCACATTCATTGTTAAAATAATTAACGAGAGTATCAGTTTTTTTTAATATCAAATAATGTTGGTAGTATAAAAACTCATTACTAACCATGTGCCTTGAATATTACACAGTATTATCTACAAACACTGATAAATAATAAGTTGATTACAGTTATTTGAATGTACAATAAACAGTAAACGCTACAATACCTTAATAATTAATTTAGCATATTTTCAGTACCATTGTACAATTTGTGTTTCAGGCAAGCTTGCGGAGTTTGGAGGAACTAAAGGCCTTGGTGCAGGAGACCTACAGTGAGACCAGCAGTGTGCCTGACGTGAGCACGGACAACACATCTGACACTGACTCGGATGCTGAGAGCACCA
Organism: Allygus modestus; assembly: GCA_963675035.1. Classification (NCBI taxonomy): domain Eukaryota; kingdom Metazoa; phylum Arthropoda; class Insecta; order Hemiptera; family Cicadellidae; genus Allygus; species Allygus modestus. Next base: position 41,027,237 of record OY776113.1, on the reverse strand, counting down.
CCAGCAAGAAGCGAGAGGGCGAACCTCTTCAAGGTTAGTACCAAGCAAGGATGGAATACGCTACCTTAGCCCTTCCTGGACCAAATTATTTTATGTCTGTAGTCACTATAATTTTTTACCAAGGGGAAAAATAAAATTTTGATTTAATTTTTTTGTACGATTGTATTTCATGTACATTCACAAAGACAATATAACCTGTAAAATAATTTTTTGGAACATTTCATAAAAAAAATATGCTGGAAAAGTTGACAGATATATCTGTCCAAGGTCCGGAAATAAACTAATAAAATACTGATATATCCATTTTATGTTCAAAAACTATTTCACTAAACAGAACTAATCTATGTGTATTTCATATTTAATAACGGTTGCCACCTTGCTGCAGTAAAAATTCTCTCGGCAAAAGGGCATCCCAAAAACACGCATACTATTTTCAGTTGCTTTATTAGGCAATTTATGTTCATAGCTTATGGTTTTCAACTAAAATAATAAGGTTACACACAAAAATAAGAAGGTTACACAATATAGAAGTCTTACGGATATATTGGTGAAAGGTCCTGCCTGAACACAAAAAAATCATCTGCGGATACATCCGTCTTTTTGCCAACAACAGATAAAACATTTACGGATATAACCATCCGTGGTACCGGAAGGGTTAGGTTACAAGTAAAGAATTACGCCTATGACCATTATTTTTATTCAGTGCTGTTTTATTTATTAAAAACAGTGGTTTTCATGGTTGTTTCACTCTAAACAAATTTTTTTTTAGATTTTGCTTTGAATTAGTATTATTTGTAACCCTTGGTTTAATACAGCTCCGAAAGAAAGTCGGGAAAAAATTGTAGTTCATACTGATTTATGCCTGTTATTCCAGAGAAAGTTTTGCTGTAATAAAGGAGTTTTACACGTTCAGCCCGATGAAAAATTATAGTCAGTTTTTGAACTTCCCAAAAATCCCGATGTGCGCCACAGGTGGCACACGGCAAACTTTCTAAAACTCCGACGTGTACCACCCGTGGCGCACTGTTTCCATTTGATTCGATGCCTTTTTAAAGTGCATTCGGAGTTTTGCTGAGTTATTTAAACTATGTATTTGTGGTTTAGGTTTATATAGACACACGGTGGCCACCGGTGGTGCACGTGTAATTTTGTTTGTCAGAATTATGTAACTGACACTTCTAAACACCAGAATGGCGGGAAGGACCGTCAGAAGACCCGAGAAGTGCTGCTCTCATACGGCGATTTCAATAACTAACTGAATGTAGTTCGCCGCTTGGCCGTACGCTGTGCCATCGGCAAACAGTGTGTGTACCACAGATGGCGCACGTCGGCCGGCAGGGATTCTAGAATACCCACCGGCCGACATGGACCACCGGTGTCACACTTGCAAAATTATGTAAATTCACTCCCTTAGCAAAGTTTTGGTGTATGCGAGACAATATCAATAGAGATTTTGACGATACTGTTAAAATTACCAGTTAATTTAGTTTTGTCTTTTTGTTCAGATTACTGTTTGCTGTATCATTTCAAAAATTCCGACATGTACCACCAGTGGTACACGTCGGGCTGAACGTGTTAGGCTCTGTGTTATCCAATAGTATTGTTATTAAGAATGAATATAACTTTATATCGAGGTGGGTGGATTCCAAATCCAATCTTATCCAATCTTTATCTTTTCCAATTTGGATTTTGATATCAAATCTTAGTATTTAACTCTCGATTCTGGATTCAATTTTGATTCCGGGCTAAATATGCTAATTTCAAAAACTAATTTAAAATTATTGAAATGAAAGTCTCACAAACACAACTGAGACCTTAGGTCTAAGACAGTAGCCAGAGCTCAGTGCGTATCATTTCTCGACTGCAAAGTGACTTTGGCGGAGGAGAGAGATTCTGTTTAACCACAAACCTTCTTCTCTATAATAGTCATTTAACTTTTAGTCATATTTGTCTTAAACATTTTTCCTTGGTAAATCATCAAATTATTAAGTTTCCATCAATCAATGGTGAAAAATGTCCGCAGTAACTTCTTAAATAACAGGAACCCCTCACCATCATCGACAATGAATGTCAAACAAAGAATCAAATTTCCTAACAATAAAATTAATGATCAGACATGTTGTGCTGTTTTAGTATGTGTTCATGTACCGATGACTGTAAACAATTGTATTTTGGTTTGTAGACGAGGGATCTGCTAAAAAACGAAAATTAGCCCACGGCGTGGTTCCCGAAGAACTGCGCATTCCGTTGTTAAAAGGCTGGAAACGCGAGACTACAATCCGAGGGTTTGGCAAGTACTGTCAGATCAAAGGCGAGGTGCATTACGTATCCCCCTGCGGCCAGCGGTTCAAGCAGTACCCTGAGGTTATGCAGGTCAGTGTCATACTGTCACTGTAGTTGTGAGATAGTTAGAGGTGTTTCGAGTTTCAAGTATTTATTCGAGTATAAAAGACTACTCGAAAGCCGAGTCGAGTAATAAAAATACTCTAAACTATCAAGTTTAGTAGTTGATTACTCCCGCCGTTTACCCCAGATAGTTGAAAATAGCGTAGGGGGCCATACACATATTACGTAATGCACTTAAGGGGGGAGGGGGTATGGCGTAGCGTTATGCTGCGTTATATGGGGGAGGGGGGGTTTGGATCAGCGTTACGTAACACACACATATCAACCCAAGTTCTGGCGCACACTCGTATCTTTTCATACTGTCATAAATCGTTCAAAATTTAAAAAATAATCAAATTGATATCTAAATTAAAGTTACAGTTTGTTATATAAAAATACTTCTGCCAATACTATTTTAATAACAGTTAAATTAAAAATAAATACATAACATGTTTTGAGTAAGTTCTGTATTGTTTTACACCCATGTTTTGTGTTGTTTTAGAGTGTAAAATCATGACTGGATACAGCAATGCCTTCCACATCTTAAGTTTTTTAAGGTGCTTTGTATTTGTATTAGTTATAAATTAAATTTGTAACGGTTTTAGCTGAGATAGTTTATTTTGTTGCTTATATTATTAGTAACAGTCTTGTTTGTTTGTATACATTTTGCTTTGAAATAAGTTATACAAAATGTTGTCAAAAGCAAGTCATTTAAAGTTTAATGATTCATTGAAATCCATTCTCCAATTTGCTAATATAACGATGTTTAAAAGGTTTAAGCTGTTTTAAAGCCTATTACGATTGAGTTACGTAACACATTGGGGGGGTGGGGGAGTATGCTCAAGCGTTATGGTGCGTTATATGGGGGAGGGGGGGTCTGAAATTACGAAAAAATGTGTTACGTAATATGTGTATGGCCCCTAGTTACAAAATAAGTGACTGAAATAAAGAAAAATAAGCTTAAAATATATTTTTAGATCATATGAAAGGAGACATTGACAGGTAGGTTATTTATGGATACCTGTGAGTTAAGATATGTAAGAGAGGGGCACAGGGAGTGTTTGGGTTGGGGGCAAAAAATCACTTTCTTGTTAAAATGTTCTGGTTTTGATAAACCAACCCAAAATCATTGTATGGAAAAATTTGTAATACTTGTCTTATGTTTGTTATGGTTGTTGAAAACAGTATAGTCTATATATATGTTTTTTTTCCATTTAAATCATTATTCATTCATGGTAAAATAAAGGTTAAAATAATATAAATAATAACATTAATAATTCAATAAAATGTTATGTTTATAATTAAAGTTTAATATGTAAAATACATTGTTTTCAATACAAAAATAAAACTAGTTTTTCCTTTTTAAAGAACTACTCGACTCGATACTCTAGTAGTTTGGTTCAATACTCAACTCGACTCGACTTGATTTAAAAAAAACACTACTCCCCCACTCCTAGAGATAATCCATCACCTGCAGTTGAGACACTTCTGCAGTATACAGCAGTAAGAAATTAATAGCCTATTGTAATACAAAATAAACAATCATCGCAACTAGGGGTGTGCGAGTAGTGATTTTTTGAATCGAGTCGAGTCGAGTCGAGTAGTGCCAATTATTTTCGAGGTTCGAGTATTTTCGAGCGAGTATTTGCCATCAGTTGGTAGTTTAAAATGGTGTAATAGAATTTGGATACCACCCTACTTTGATAATGTAAACATGGTTTCTAACTAATACATGGGTAGCAATACAAAGTTTTGGCCAGTACAATCAAACTGGATTTCGTATTGACAAACAAAACACGGTATGACATTCATTTCCGGCCGATGAAACAGGGCCCGGTTGTCATTTGGCCAATTTCACCTGGTCCAGACATCGCTTATAATCAATATTAAATGACAAAATCGTTAGTCACGGCCGAAATTACGCGGCCCGATCGTCATTTTCGGCCGATTTGACGTGATGCGATCGCCTTTTGCGGCCGTTAATATGCGTTTTGGCCGGTCGCGATTGCCTTTTGCGGCCGTTACTACGCATTTTGGCCGGTTCCAATCGTTCGCGGTCGTCATTTTCGGCCGATTTTACGTTATACGATCGCCTTTTGCGGCCGTTACTACGCGTTTTGGCCGGCCGCAGTCGATCGCGGTCGTCATTTTCGGCCGATTTTACGTGATACAATTGCCTTTTGCGGCCGTTACTATGCGTTTTGGCCGGTCGCAATCGTTAGCGATCGTCCGGAAATCGTTGGGAAATACTCGCTCGAACTTTCGAGTAGTTTTCAAAACTTCGAGTCGAGTTCGTTTTGGTTTGTTATACCAAAACTCAAAGTTTCGAGTACTCGCACACCCCTAATCGCAACAGATTAACTTTTTCCGGACATCTCTGTGTATATAGTGTTCAAAATTTATGGGCATTGCTTAATATTTTTTACGGGATGTAATAAAAGATGTCTTACAACACTTAAGATATATTTACACTTATACTGATTCACATACAGTCGGTAAACATATATAAAAGATGGTACTAGGCTATCGATTTCGACCAGTCACACCAGTCATCATCAGGCCAATGAGAGAACTGACAGAATCAAAATGGCGTCCTTGCTTATATCCTATTGGCTACCGGAAGTTCCGGATACAGGTTCCTAAATGTGCCACCAGAGTCGAAGTTAACTTGTTCGTTAATCAGTTTATCTCTATTTTTACATTTTTCTTTAAATATAAACAATTCTTCCCATGCATTCATTTCATTTCCTTTTTTACAATTCTTGAGGATGCTGAGGTTTTCTTCTATTTTCCTTATGGTGTGGCCATTTTCTAAAAGATGTTTCGCTATGTTTGATCTTTCCGGTTTCCTGTTCTTCCAAGCTGATACATGGTTCTTAAATCTTTTAATACAATTAACAGTTTGACCAATATTTTTTAAACATTTTTTAATATTTTTTTAAACATTTTGAAAAAAGGTGGTGTGTCAATACTGAACCTTAATGTTCTATTTGAGGCAACTATCAGCTTTCCATAGATTATGGCATGGATAGTAGAACAAAAAAATGTCTTCAACTGACAACTTCTGAGTCAAAAATTGGCAGCTGATCAAAGTTTGCACTAGAATACAATTAACTAAATTTTAAACACTAACTAACTTAATGGACTAATAGACCATTTAGGACTATTATTAAATGAATGAGGACTGATTGGCATGTTGTCATGTGTGTGGCAACATTCATTGTTAATTAAAACCTTACAACTACATATACTACGTCCTATGCTCACCCTTAAATTGAATTATTGCCAAGGTTTTCTTAGGGACATCCATTATATCTTGAAGAGGATGCATTGGTCTTACACTGCCTCAACTCGACATTAAAGAAGTTGTTTGGAATTGGTGTGTTTTAAGTGCAGCAGCCATTAGGCAGCGATTTCTTTTGCCACTATTAAGTAGCACTGTCCTGGTAGACATGGCGACTTAAAAAATTGTAATGATATTATGTCTGTTGAACTGCTTTAGAAAGCCTCTGGGTTTACTGTGTAGATGTTGACATATGTAGCAGCAGCACAGCTTTGTAGAATGTTTAGTTGACTTCTCCTGATCTAAAGTTGTCACCCCAGCAGTCTAGGTGGTTCAGATGTTCCACTCCACCTGTGTGCTCAACATAGCTGATGGAACATAAACATATAACAGTAATCCTGTGACACTGTATTGTGTGATAATTGTATTAGTCCTCACTAGGTGACTGATGGTGAAACGATTATTCTTTAACTTTTGTTCCAGTACTTGGAGAAGAACAACATCACAGATTTATCCAAGGACCACTTCTCCTTCAGTACCAAAGTGATATTAGGGGATTTTTTCCACACTTTGAAATCCAAAGAACAGAAACCGGTTTCAGAACAAGAAGTCCAAGAAACCATCAGTGAATTAAAAGCTCTCGAAGCGCTCAAGTAAGTGAATTTAATTTCTACTTTATTCACTGACATATTGTCTATCTACAATTTGTTGTTTGCCAATTTTATTTTTGTCCGTTTTAAGACGGTAGACAAAAGTTTGGTTTTCATTGATTTATTTTATTTGATTGTACAATAATAATCTGGAACCAGATGGGAATGTTGCCGTTAAGTGAGAGTGAGCCCTAGGTTTTTTTTATATTTGGTGAAGTTATGTTGTAAAGATTCAGCAATCTAATTCTTTCCAATATTAAATTACTGAATGCACAATCCATTGAAAAATGTGGGACATTAAACATTACAGATGCTGTTCAGATGCTTGAATTCTGAAGCGATGTTGCTTTTGAATCATTTGTTACTAAAGTTTAACTTTTCTTCTGTCAAAAATTGTTTTCAGGAATTCATTTTAACCACATTTAGATCCTCAGTAGGAAATATAAAATAGTTTGAAAAATATCCAAAATAGACATAAATATATACATAGGCCTATGCAATACATAAAATTCTTTAAGTTAAAAAATAATGTATTTTATACTATGACACACTATAAAATATCTCAAAGTATTAATTTAGTATTTTTGTTTAAATAAAAATGTTCCCATCATAATGGAATTTTATGAAAATTCATAAGGCGATGTGAATGGGTTAAATATTTGACTTTGATTCACTGTGAATATAATGTTTTGTTTTGGAAACAGAATGGAAGCTGAAGCAAGTAAATTGGCTGCTAAAGAAGCCAAGAGAGTTGCCAAGGAAGAAGCAGCAAGAAACAAGGAACTTGCGAGGTTAGGGAGATAGTGTTATTTTCATATTTTAATAGATACCCACTTTCTGTTATAGTAATTTTAAAAGCTTTTAGTGCATTCCATTCATCAGAGATCTTGCATCTACAATATACACAGTTGTCAAACCAAAAGGGTAAGCTTGGTTGGCCAAATAAATAAAGGGGGGAGATTTGTTGAATCTGTCTATCCTGGAGGAGGGCAAATACTCATTTTGCGATGTCGGGGGCCCTAATATTTGTTGATTAGCCAAAAGTTGTTTTGTTGTTTGTGTCCATCAACTTATTATAGTTTTAACATTTTAATTTTCAAAAACATTTGTATTCACTTTAGAAGTAAATAAGTTTTTAACTTGTTAACTGGCTGTTGTACTGTGTTTGAGTAATTTACTCAAACACAGTAAATTACTCAAATACTCAATTACTCAATTACTCGAGTAATTTACTCGAGTGTTTGAGTAATTTTCAAGGATCAAAGACTTCTCAGTGATCAAGTTGAGTAGTTGCTAAACTGTTCAGTTATGCCGATGTAGTTAATTTTTTACAGATTTGGTTAGATAAATGATAAATATGTTTTAATGTTTTGATTAAATTCCTATTCCTCAAAAATTATTTACTTAAATATATATTAAAATCATAATAACACGGAACAATCAAGGTCCAGTCATCCATATTCTTAATTGCAAGTAAAATTAGTAATATTGAAAATAAAAATAAATTTACAATTCATTCAAATGCATTGTAAAATAACGCTTTAGTGACATAAATAAATACACTAATATTCAAATCTATCTTCACCATTTAAAACAATATATATTTTGATTTTATGGCAATAATATATTTTTTAGAAGTTTAGAAGTAAACCCATTTTAAGTAAGGCCTTAAGTTATAAAAAGTGTTATTTTATACTTACATCTTTAGTAAAAAACCATACAAAACTGAATTATTTAAGTTTTTATCAGTACTCAATACTCGAGTAGCAAGTTCAAATACTCGACTCGGCTCAAAATACCACTACTCGTCAACCCAACCACAGTTTTTGGTTATCAATTTATTCTAAAAGAGGTGCAGTCATGTAGATATAATTTAATGTTGGGGTTGTCACAGGTTGCTTGAACAATGGTCTGTAAATTAAACAAGATTAAGTAAAACTAGGGGTGTGCGAATATTCAAACTTCGAGGTTTTTTGAGCCGAATATTGCAGTATTCGGCTCGGCTCGAGATTTACAAACAAGTTTGAAGTTCGAGCCGAGTATTTAAAACGCCGATTAGTGAAAAGAGTCGTCTTCAAAAGTAAATTTAAAGCAAAAACTTTGCAGAATCAATGTTATAATTCTCGTAGTTTGCATCGGTAGAGCTCCATAACAAACATAATCCAGCAATGCTAATGCTTTTGGTCCTTCGTTTAAAAAAATAACCAAATATTAAAGTACTGCCGACAGAGCCGACCTGATCAACCAACGCAATGGAGCTACTTTGTCACGCTCAGTCACATCAAGTGGACATATCACACTATTCATTATTCTCTTTACTTGCAGTGCAGTGTTGCCGTTGCCTAGTTAGGTTGTGCAATATTTCAAGGTTAATAATAATTAATACAACAATCGTACTGCACACTGCTCCAGAAAATGTACTTCAGCAAAAAACTAAAATCCATGAAAACACTTTTTCTAACTTTTGCATCGGTACAGCCTTTCCTACAACTTACAACTTTGTACATTACTCAATAATTTTATATTCCCTGGAGTCTGAAATTACGTCTGGCAACACTGTTGGCGTACCCACTTTGCGAACTGTCTTAAGACGTTGAGCGAAGATAGTTATAATGTAATAATGATAGCTCGGGACAAGGTTGTAGGTGATGAACATGATGGTGTTTTAGTGTGCAGCCGAAATAGTACTCTCCAAAAATTGGATTGTTAACAAATCTTCAGTTTACGGTAGAATCTAAAGTACGGTATTTTGAGATAAAGCGAATAGAAATACAACTTTAATCATACTGTAGTTGTTAAAGTTAACAATAATTAGTGTCACATCAAGGTCGTAATAATTTACACCTTAAAATCACTTATTGCGAGGTTAAAATCACTTATTGCGAGGTTCAAGTCAAGTCAAGTCATCTTTATTGTCACAACAAACGTTAACAAATTTTCTGATTAATACAGAAATATAACAGGTGACAGTGTCATTGTTAAATATGTCAAAATAAAACTGTACATGTAATCTTAACTAACTAAAATGTTAACAATATAAAACACTACAATAAACTCTCCCAGCTGCTGTCTTCAAAAAATTCCTCAACTGAATAATAAACTTTGTCAATTAAAATATCTTTAACTTTTTTAAGAAAAACTCTTTTGCTCAGTTGATTTATGGAATTAGGAAGTTTATTAAAAACTTTTATTCCCATATACAGTGGACTCTTTTCAAATAAAGTTAAGTTATGTTGAGGAAAGACAAATTTTGAATTTTTTCTTGTGTTGTGATTGTGCTTAAATTTGTGCTCCTCTAATAAATCTGGACGTTCTGTGATTAATTTGATTAGTTCATAAAATCACAAAAATCTAAGTTCACAAAATCTAAGGATTTTATAAGCATCCTGAATGGTTACGTAACACATATTTATAATACCTGTGGTCATATTATTTAAAAGGTTGATTATATTCTATGTACGCCTAATCAAGGGCAAGACTTGATCAAAATGGCGCAGTGCAGCTGTGCGATTAAAGTCTTATTGGATTGTTTGAATTTGTGAATAAACGTTAGGAGAAAGCATATCATTTTGTAACTGTATGCTATCGCTATCAAATTGTTAAAGCAATGATGGTAAAAGAATGCATTGACGATCCTCTTCCACCTTCTGCTTCTGATATCTTTTGTTTCAGAAACAGATATAATAGGTAGAGATGTGCGAGTACTAGGAATTTAGAGTTCGAGCCGAGTTCGACACCAAAACTCGAGGTTTTACTGAAACTCGAAAGTTTCGAGCGAGTTTACTCCCGCCGTTTACCCGCGCTACCAAGAGTCGTCCGTGGCCGCGTGTTGTTTGTAAATTCAAATTGAGTGCGAACGCATTTGAGGTGTTAAGAGTTGTGATGTGGATTTTAGTGTTTTACAGTAGAACCTCGATAGTTCGACAGTCTGTATACTTCGATACAAGCCGTGACGACATGACATGACAGTAGCGGCGACCGATAGTGTCCTTGACGGGTTCGCCGGTCAGTGATGGGAGCCCGCTAATTGTTTTCGCAAACATGCGCTACCGCCTTTTCTATAAATAACTTCCTTCCTACCCCCTATCCCGTCCTATCCCGTCCTATCCATCCCCTTCCTCGCCCTTTCCAGTAAGTAGGTCAAGTCAGTTCGCTCGAGACGCTGCGGGAGTTAAACACGATGTTGATGCTTTTGTGTTATGCTATTGTTTTTCTGATCATAATATTCCCCGTGTTAAAATGTTCCATATACTCCCTATAGTTTGACATTTCGATAGTTCGACACCCCTTTAGTCCACAAAGTGTCGAACTATCGAGGTTCTACTGTATTAATAAATAAGTTGTGGCTTATAAATTTGTGTTACTCTTTACACCAAAATGGAGGATTTACCAGGACCTTCAGATTAAGTTGTATGAACATTGTCTGTACAGTCCACTTTTAGGTTAAACTAACCTTATAATTTTTTAAAGTAAAATATCAAATCATAATTGTAATGAAATCTAATAGGTAAGCATAAGAAGTTTGTGCTTGTTTTTGTTCCATAATAATTTAAATTGAGTAAATCCATTAATTTTAGGCTCAACTGTCCTTTGGCATTGAGCTGTTTTTAAAGACAAGTGATTTGTTTTGGCCTTGTTTAAGTTTCATTAATGATTTTTTAAATAATTTGTAATGTATTTTAAAACTCTATCTAAGACATGACTTCAATTCCATCAATTGATTTGCCAGGCACTTTCAATCATATCTTCATGTTGTTAATAACTGATTGTTATTATTAAGACTATTAGTGTTAAAATTAATGCTAAGATATGTTACTAAATACATTTTGTATGGTAAGTAAGTAGGCTAATGTTTTACCATGTAATAGGCCTTTTAAATATTAAAATTAAGTTTATTTTAACTCATAGGCCCACATTTATTTTTATTTTCTCCATTCGTAGAAAGATGTAGCTTAGGCCCAAACATAATATACTAAACATAGGATAAATAAAAAGGAGGAAATAAAATAAAAAAACTGAGATTATTTTTTAATGAAACTGTCAATTAATACCATATAGGCCATAAAAACCTTAATACCAAAAGATTAAAATTATTTTATCTTCATGGCAAAATGTTTTGTAATAACTTTGGTTTGATTTATTTTCAGATAAATGTACTTACCTTTTTCCAATCAAGCAGGAATCCACTTATTTTACTTACTATTGTTATTTTCAGGTCTTAGTGATTAAAAAAGTATATTTTAATAACAACATTTATAAATGGAACCCTATACACTGTTTTGATCCAATTCAACCCGACTCCGACCTATGTGTTTTTTTTTAAATTTGTATACTCGACTCGAACTCGAGATTAGAATCTTTTGCCATTTACTCAACTCGAACTCGACTCGACTTAAAAAACCTGTACTCGCACATCTCTAATAATAGGTTAAGTCTATTAGGTGACAGGTTAGATATAACATATGCTAGGCCAACGATTATTGGATAACTTATTTCTCTGAGTACAATAAGATATAAAGACTGGTTTAACTAACTTATATTTATAATAGGATAACCTAAAATTTACTATTTACAAACAGTTGAATGAGTGATAGGCTACTGGGTTTTGGCATTTCCCTAGACTAAGGAATAAATGTTTGGTTACTGGGAGAGAACATATTGACATATAGTCCATTTATTATGGCTATTGGTAAATACGGTAAAAACCTGTGGGCTTATCAGTCTAGTTAACATTTTTTGGTTCTTCTCCTTTACGTTATTTTTTCCTATGTGGGCAGTGGCGGATTTAAGCAATTGCCGCCTAAGGGCTATTAGGAAATCTGCCGCCCTCCCCTCCCCTTGTCCTTTCGCCGCCCAGGTTTACCCACATTTTATATATCTTGTTTGGTTATTTTGTGACAGTATCTAAAGAAGTTACGAATTAACTGAATGAATAAGTTTAAGAAATTTCTGTTATTTCCTAGTTGAAAAAAACAGTAAAAAAATATATAACTGACTTGATTCACATTGACACAGTTTAATATTCAACTAGCAAACCATATGTTTGTATTTTTAATCCCAGCTGTTCTGCTTCTTTTGTTTTGATTTGCTGCCCTGTGTTATTTAAATGGGCCAAAACCATACTTTGAGGGCTTCCCAAGGGTTCTGGTTCCACGCACTGACTTGAGACCCGCAAAAGTCACATCTAGACGTTAAGGGCTTTCAAACGACACGTAAATCATCAACATCGACCCATTAGTTTGGCCATAATATTCTGCACAAAAATCGTCTTATTCTTTTAATTTAATGATGATATAGCCTACTCAATGACGATCAGCCCTAGAGACAAATGTTGGTGTTAAAAGCAGTGAACCAGTACTACTTTTAATAACAAGAAAATCCCTCAACAATGGCCTAAAAATCCCTTCTTATACTTCGTCAAAACTTTAATTTTTATACCAACGCATTGACTACTGAAAATTATAATAAATAATCTATAATAATATATGGTTACACTCACTGTAGCTTTAAAATTCGTAATTCGGACTATTAACCTCAAAATTCTGACTATTTTAATCCTGAATTAGCGCTTTTCAATACAGTTTTTCAGTCATTTTCTAATCTATACTTTCATACAAAGAATTGTTTATATGTTTTAGACGATCAAAATATAAAATTAATTGATGTAGGCCTAATCTTCATAAAACTGAGGGCTACACTTCATAAAACTGAGGAATACATTTTCAAACACTTCTTCTAGTTTTACCTCCATTATGTTGTAGATCCAAAGAATTGAAATATAATACCTTCAGGAAGGAGTCGCTACTCTGACAAATAACCTTCAAAAAGCGTGCCGTCATATTTGGTATTTTGGCCTGTTGTGGTGTCAACTTGTTGGTTGGACGGTGTCATTCGATGTTCAAGGCGGCTTGTTTTCAACACTATTTCCAAAGCCATACTGAAAGGTTGTTTTAATTTAACTCAAATCATAACATTAAAATACTCTCCTCACAAATTACGTTAGTCTTTATTGGTCTTTGGTCAGATGTTTTGTTAAAAAAATATATTCCAGAATGAACGATTATGTGTGGTAGCCTTTGATGGTAAATATACATTGACTGAAATAACTTTCTTTGTTACCTAGAGTTTGAAAATGAATCGACAATATCTTTGTAGTCTAAATTTTGTTATTGCCATCTCAAATTCAATTGTTGCAGCATTTCTCAGCCGTGTGCCTTAGTCATTATTGATATTGTGTAAAAAATAATGTTAATGCTATGCGAATGTACGGGTAAACTTGGAAGTCCGTGAGTTGGACGTAGTCATAGTGGCGCAGTGCCTGATGTAGTTCGTGGCTTGCCGCCCTTTCTCTGTAGCGTACAGACGCTAGTGCGGATGAATGTGGGGATGACAAATGAATTATGACTGTTTTGAGGAACTGCAGTGTGAGGGACAGCAAGCGTAATACATTAGTCTCTGATTACCTTTATAAGGGCGGCACACCGTCATTGTTATCCGTTTTCGTAAAAATGTTCCCCGTTTCAACATTTCTTTTGTAAATAACTTATTAATTTTCTGTAAATTTGCCGCCCCTAAAAACTAGGGGTCTGCGGTACCAACAATTTCAGATCGGTACGGTTCGGTACGGTAAAAGATTTTGTACCTCGGTTCTCGGTACAAATTCGGTACGGTACAATGTACCGTCATATATACTAATTTACTTATTAATTTGAATGTATCATAAACAAATTATTGAGTAATAATTAAGGTCATATACAATTATTATTATTAATTTGATTAAACAAATAAATAACTATACTAAAATAAAAATATTTTTAAAACCTGCATCTTCGGAGTATTACATTTTAACATTGTTATTATTAGGTATTAATGCAAGTTCTTGAAATAATCATGAGAAATAAATTCAAAAATTACTTGAAAATCAATCAATTGCATAAGTTGCTAACTGATTAATTATATTGATTTCAATATAAATAAAAACTATTGGTTCATACAAACAACAAAAACCAAAGTTTTATAAATACTATTCTTGTTGCATTGGGAGATTATTGTATCATTAATACAAAGTAAAATCAGATAACTTAAAAAAAACTATGTATGATGTGAAACTAAAAGAAATTAGAAAATTAGACCAATAAATACTGAAGATTAAAATCAAAATAATTCTAAAATTACTTAATTACATTACTAAATTCAAAATTGAAGTCCATAACAAATATTACAGTATATTTATTTAAACATAAGTACCATGGAAAACTGAAAAATAAATAAATAAAGTAATAAAAGTAAGACAGTTTTATATAATGTTAATTTGCCTATATCATATTTGAAATAATTAGCTATTAACCTTATCAAAAAATAAATTTAGGTTATTGTTAATAATAAATTTTAGTTGAATTTTCCAAAACCACACAAGATAATCTAACATATAACAGATATATGTATGTACAAATTTCACAGCACAGTAAAAAATAACAAATTTATGCTACCATTTGAAATTTATCAAGTTAGTGGCTATTTTTGAATTAGTTTTCAACCATTTTTTTAAACCTTTTTTAATATCATTTAAAAATTTAACTAGTATACTTCAATAACAATAATAATAACATAAATAAAAGCAGTTTAATTTGAAATCATAATGGAGAACGAAAGCGATTTAAAAGATAGTAGGTATTCCTTTTCTCACTCTAGGAATGATGTTGACAAACAACTGATTTACAGCCACTCACCCTAGGAATATTGTTGACAAACAACTGATTTACAGCTAATTACCTCCCTCCCCCCTTACCCCTCACGCTTTCCTAGTCTAAACCTTTCTTGTCTTCAAGGACATTTTTTGCGACCCTACCAAGCTACTCCCCACTCCCCTTGCCCACCTTTCTTATCTCCATTCTCACCCTACCAAGCTACTTCCCACTCCCCTTGCCCACCTTTCTTATCTCCATTCTCGTTCAGCTATAAATAACACCTGTCAACGTCTCTTTTCCTACGAGTTTTGGGTCTTGTTTTCCTTAAAGGAAATGACTAGTTATAAATAGGAGTCGGTCTTATTTAAACCACTTATTTTGTTAAACATTGTTTAGCTTATCTCTGTTTATTGTTTGAAGCAGTACACTGAAGTACCGAATCTGTACCGGGGTTATGTTCTGTACCGAACCGATGACGGTAATTAGTTGTGTACCATACCGGTACCGTTTTTTCGGTGCACCGCAGACCCCTACTAAAAACTTGCCGCCCTGGGCTACAGCCCCTATAGCCCCCCCCCTAAATCCGCCACTGTATGTGGGCTACCTACTTTATATTGAAATAAAAATTGTTCGTTACTATCAACAAGTGGTCTCAATAAACCTTCCTTTTTAGTATCCAACTTATTTTGTTATTTTCCTACTGTAGGCCTTTATTTATTGAATGTATGCATAATGAATATAGAAGAAGTGAATGAAAGATGACATATATTTAAAGTTATACATTATTTTACATTACCATAATGAATAAAATGTTTGTTCTTTTAAACATAATATAAATAAAGAATACATATATGCCTAATCAAAAATGCTCCAAGCTCGAGAACTTTGAAAAATTCTGCTTGGCTTGGCTCGAGTCATCAAATCATTACTGGGATATTGCACACCCCTAGAGAAAATTCCCTTCAAAAGCTCGGCTCAAGAAAGCTCGAAGCTCGAGAACTTGGAAAAAAGCTCAGCTCAGCTCGGCTCGAGCCAGAAATCACTATTCGCACACCCCTAGGTAAAGATCTAAGAGTCCAATTAAGAACATACTCTTAATGGTCTTCTTTTAGATACCACCTTTAATCAATACAGTCCAAAATATAGGCTATTAGTGCGGGCTGGTATGTATATTTCGCTAGGCTGGCCTGTTAAATTTGAAATAGCTTTTGAAAATTGTTAATGTGTACCTTAGAATAAAAAAATAACTTGTTGCCATTTTTTCATAATTATATACAACCCCAATCCAAGATGGCTACCAAACAAGACAGAAACGTGACCTTAAATCAAGATATCAGTCCCATAACTTTAGTTTACTATGATAATTATATTTTTTGCATGTTCAGGTATTGTAGGAATAAAACCAATCTTAAGATATATTTTTTAACTTGTGTGGGTAAAACATTCACTGATATTTGTGCAAATTATGTGTGAAAAGTAACTATATATTTTAAAATTGAGAATGACAATTTTAAAATGTACGCTGGCTATGGAATATATTGATACTACAGACTCATTGTGTATCTACATCACTGTAAATAATAGTGTACATAACAATGTACTTGGCTCATAAAAATATTTAACAAACATAAACTTACATTGCATACTAAACATATTACAAGATACAGATTAAACCTCTAAATATCTACATCTAATCAGTCGTTCTTTTTCACCATCAAAATCTGTTGCTCGTTCTATTGGGACTTTGTTACACTCAGAGTCTGCACATCCACACAATTCGGTGCAACACATCTTTTTTCCCAAGCAGGAACAATATGCTGACTTACACCCTTTCTTGCACCCACACTTGATAAGCAGTAGTGTTGCTTCTGGTGCAGGTGGGTTGCTCATGGTGGTGGTGGTGAGTGGTTGCTCATGGTAGGGACGAGAGTTCCATCAGGTTGCATAAACCAACCGTGGTCGGTAGGTGAAGGAAGAACTGGATGACTCTCAGTTGACTTCCTTAACAATCTCCTTACAAATCTATATTAATGTTAGCGACTTCGATGTTGAATTAAGGGAAAATTGTGGGGCAGTTTCCACAAGGTTAAGTCTATTGTGCCTTCTGGATCATGGGGATTAAAGATCCCTTAGTGGGTGGAAGCTGCTCAGCTAATGTGTTTGTGTGCATACATTGACCATCGCAGTGCACCAACATTTGAGTGAACTTGTGATTTGTATATCAAGCACACAAATCTTTCCAACTCAGATACTGTCACTTCGGTCGGCTGTTCATCAATGTGACAAAGGCTGGAGAGAGCTTTGAGGATTAACTCGTCACAGTCAAGAGAAACTTTGAAACACCAGTCCTTCGTTTTTCCGGCGAATCTTCTTGTAACATCGCTACCTGTGAATATATGCCAAGGAAGAATTGCCTCTGTTCGATCTTTCCCAAGTTTCATACATATTGGGTTTATCTGTAATTTCCGCAAGGCTTTGCCCTTTCCAGTGAGAAGCGAGATGTTCGAGGGCAGATGTTCGTGTAGCTGAATCAACAGGAGTAACACGCCTGTGTCTGGGGAGTAGACCACAACCTCAACATCCTTGCCAATTTTACTTGCATGAAGTATCATGATGGTATCTGCTTCTTCCTGGATGTGAGTTTGGAGTACTGTAGGAATGTCTATATTACCTCTGGTAGTCGTGCCTGCAGTGCCCATGAATTTCTTTAAGCTGCTATTAGATAAAGCCTCATGCAACGTCTTCTCAGCTAGGTACTCTGTAAGTTCTGCTTTGGTCTTATTGTCCACAAGAAAGCTGCTCAAAAAAATGTTACGAATTAAAGTAATGTCTTTAATGTGGTAGTAAGTTGTATTTCCATCCGTTCTTTTCATTCTGATCTTCTCCTTCATTGACTGTTCTAGGTACCTATCAAAAACCAACCTAACTTCATCATATGGTTTCACTGTTTCTATAAGTTTGCAGGTGAAAGCAACTGCAAAGTCCTTACAAGTTAACATCGTACGTCTTCTTAATGGTATGTACCAAAGCCATTCCGTCAATAATTATTAGTCTCTGAGTGGCAGGTTCGCTGGTTGACTCACTCGAACTTCAGATATCACCGTGAGACATTTCTCCGGTGTCTTCAGAACCAATTACTTCCAATTGATGTAGCAAATTTGCCTTATCTTATGGTATAATTAATGTTCCATCAGATGCAAACAATGATCGTGGAATGATGCCGAATTCGTAGTTCCCAATACATTCCTTCAGATCAAGTTCTGGACGATTTCTAGCTGCTATAATGAACCTATGCAGAAGGCTACTTTCTTCCTTCACCTTGATTACCTTATCGCCAACAGATATTGTCTTTGTCACATTTGATGACTGGAAGGTCTTCAGTTTTACCTTACTCAGATGATCCCAAACGCATATCTCACCTTTATCTAAGCGCTGATGGACAAACGTTTCAAAACATTGTTGTCCTATGGTCTCACGGTTGAGGATATCATTTGCTTCCTTTTCGGTCATAACCTTGTTCGTAAGCAAGGTATGTAGCTCGGTTTCACTTTCATCGAAAGGATTACCATGTGAAGCAAGTACATCTTTCAATTTTTCTGCATTAAGGAGTGTTGTGTATAGCTTGCTTCCCCAAATTTCGTGATGCTTAGTCTTTAAGGAATTTATGCTAACATTGTACCGGTTTTCAAACTCATCACATAATAGTGACATTTCTGGTGCTATCATAAAGAACCTGTCCAGGGCAATGTTATTCTGTGTCAATCCCACTATTCCACCGATTACTTTCAGTTTCCGGTTTTCATGCTCAATCCCATGATCAGGAGACCGTGTCGTGAAAGGCACAGATCCACTAGTGATTCCAAACTTTACATTCATGAACTCTTTCCAAATTTCTGGATGATTTTGTTCAGTTTATTGAATTGAAGCCAAGTACAAAGAAAGCAACCGAGCATAGTTTAGATGATCGTGTGCAAAGAAGTACTTCAGGAGAGATTCTGTGGCTGCTAAATGTAGACGAAAGTCATTTTGCCTAGTCGCGCGAACAAAGATCAGAATTGTTTGAAACTGTTTTAAGTTACTCATTACAAATTTCTGCATCTTGTTAGGACTGCCTTCACACTCAGAAAGTCTTTCCTGAATCTGTTTAACACTTTCTCTTTTAATTGGATCATTGACTGCTTCGAGTAGACTTGACCTGATTTCTTGACGACTACGATTGGTATCATTTTCGTAAGCATCTCGTAATGATCTGGCTATTTCCTTCCAAGATTTTCCAATATCAGGATTCTTGATTGCTAACTGGTCAAGATACAGTTGATATAGGGCTAGTAATGTTACTGTGTGAGCATCAAGAGCTCTGTACATATTCTTCCCGGTAAGAATCTTCGATACAGTAGTTGGAGAATATAACCCGCTTCTATCCAGGCTTGATCAACGTCACTTCCTTCTATGTATTTCCCAAGAGCTATCAAAGACCAAAACACAGTGTGAAGTTCACCAGGCCGGAATATGAACTGTTTTCTGATGTCTTCCTTGTCTACCCAGTTTCATTAACATATCATAGACCTGAAGATCAACAGTCACCACACACATTTTATTAGGCCCCATTATTTGTGTATTAATACCTTGTGCTCTCTTCAGAACTATGAACAAAGCATCATAGTTTGTAATCACAAAAGAGAGGCACATAGTGATACGTTAGTGCAGGCTTGGCTTGAACTAATTAATGAATTGAAAGCACTCCATGTTCCTGGACCTTTAGTACCGTTATCCAATGCATGCTGATTACAGCCTATTGCCCAAAGCAAGTCAGTTTGAGTACTGTTTTCCAGGTTAGGTGTGATCGATTTTTCACTAAGTTCACATGTAATTTTACATTTCGAAGGAACTGGAGCAGCACAAGATGAAAGCTTGAACAAAAGCGCTTCTGGTAAGGTTATTTCTGAAGTTGCGCGATCAATAACGAGCTGACTTGTTACGGGTTCACCGCCTTCTATCTTGGACTGAAAAGCAGCTAGTGCAGTACGATGAAGAGTGTTCATCCCTGATGGAGTTGCTTCAAGGAAGTCAATGTTTCAATTGCAAAGCACACAAACTCATGTTTCCTAAGAACAGATGGTATACATATCCCATCGTTAAGTTCACTGCTTTTGAACAGCCCTAGCTAGTCCTGTTTCAATCTGCATTAGTTTAGGATAACCGATGCTTAGATCCAGAGCATGCAGTTTTTCAACAAGCCTCTTAGATCGTGTGAGTTTATGAATGTCCTACCAAACTAACCGAAAGCGGAGAGTCTGCACTCGATTGAGATGTAGTGGCCTCGTTCGTTGGGCAGTATGATACCTGTCTGTCAGATTTAAATGCTTGAACAACATGCTGTGCTAGAATTGAAGCATGAGTATCCATTGCAGCATCCTTCCTCTCGGCCTGTATCGTCTTTCTTCCTTGAATCACTTGTCTGTAGAACATTACCGGAGAAGTGAAGTTATCGAAAGACCCTTCAAACATCCATTTTGGAGATTCTGCAATCTCTTTTTGAAGTATTTGTGCTGCTTTCATTAGTACTTGTACATCTTCCTTAGTATGGCTACTTTCAATTGCCATCGCTACTGCAGATTCCTTTGTTTTGGTGGATAACACCTGCTCCGATTTGTTTTTCTGCAGAGGTTTATTGAAGTGTATACACGGAATTTTTTCCAAAATAAGCTGTTTCATGTATTTTTTATACTGAGGGGGGTCATTCACTGTGTAACCATTTTCTCTCAGAATATTTGCATATGTTGTGTTGATGTCGTTCATGTTTACATCGTTTACATCGTTTGTCTAGGAGATCTTGGCTTACTGCATCAACTATTTCTAAATCTGATAGCATTTTCCCAAACTTATCTTGTATTGAAAAACCAGTGTCTTTCTGTAGCTGCCGCTTTTGCTTTATGAGACACGGAAGGTGATATTTGATACCATAGGCAACTGCTGCAAGAGGATCTGAAGATGCTATGAGGTTACTGAGACACACTGTTACACTTTCATTTTTTGTTTTCTCCCGTATTTCCAGCAGTTGCTTTCCCATGTTTTCTGATGAAACTTCATGAAGATTCACACTACCGGTACTACTTTCCTGATACAAAATGCATTTGTCTCTAGCATAGCTCTCTCTTGACAATCTTCCACATGCAGCGCTTTCTGAGCTTTTAGCAGAAGGTCTGCCTTTTTTCTTTAGGAGAACAAACTTAGATGTGACTGCTTGTGCAAATATTTTTTTGGCTTGTTCAGCCTTGACAGTGCTAGTTAGATTTTGGTAGCAGTCTCTGTGGTAAATGGCCTTCTGCTTCAATAGTTCATCAACTGATAAGTCTTGTAATAAATGTTGCAAGCTACTGTATTCAATGTCACCATATTTGCAACGATTATTAGTACACTCATTAATTTTTGAGATGGAATGTTCTGTGCATGAAGAAGTTGCGCCTTTTGTAGATTTCTGGCAAATTATGCAATTATTAATGTTGAAGGACTTCGACTTGGTAGGTTGCAGACACGCCATTCTCTATGCCTAGTTATTAGCTTACACATATTCTCATATACTCATGTTCAAATTGGAATACATTAAAATTAGGGGTGTGCGAGTAGTGATTTTTTTTAATCGAATCGAGTAGTGCCAGTTATTTTAGAGTTTCAAATATTTTCGAGCGAGTATTTGCCATTAGTTGGTAGTTTAAAATAATGTAATGGGATTTGGATACCACCCTAGATTTGATAATCTAAACATGGTTTCTAACTAATACATGAGTAGCAATACAAAGTTTTGGGCAGTACAATCAAACTGGATTAGGTATTGACAATCAAAACTCGGTTTGACATTCATTTCCGGCCGATGAAACAGGGCCCGGTTGTCATTTAGCCAATTGCACCTGGTTCAGACATCGCTTATAATCAATATTAAATGACGAAATCGTTAGTCACGGCCGAAATTACGCGGTCCGATCGTCATTTTCGGCCGATTTGACGTGATGCGATCGCCTTTTGCGGCCGTTACTACGCGTTTTGGCCGGTCGCAATCGTTCGCGGTCGTCAGTTTCGGCCCATTTGACGTGATGCGATCGCCTTTTGTGGCCGTTACTACGCGTTTTGGCCAATCGCAATCATTCGCGGTCGTCATTTTCGGCCGATTTTACGTGATACGATCGCCTTTTGCGGCCGTTACTAGGCGTTTTGGCCGTTCGCAGTCATCATTTTCGGCCGATTTTATGTGATGCGATTGCCTTTTGCGGCCGTTACTACGCGTTTTGGCGGTCGCAATCGTTAGCAATCGTCCGGAACTCGGCGGGAAATACTCGCTCAAACTTTCGAGTAGTTTTTAAAACTTTGAGTCGAGTTTGAGTATTAAAATACTCGGCCGAAAACTCGAAGTTTCGAGTACTCGCAGACCCCTGATTAAAATCATACATGGGAATTTGTAATTATAAAGATTGCGTTTCTATGAAAACCTAAAATATTATACTTTCATTACAAACATTCTTATTAGTACTCATGAGTAATTGTTACTACCCGACATGAAATTAAGGAAACAACACAAGGAAATAAAATTCACAACCAAACACGTAAACAATTTACTAATACGTCAAACAACAATAACGGTGACAGCTGTTTGTTCACCGTCTGCCGAATTGGAAAAAGTGTACCAACTGCACAAAACAAAATCCTCGATGGAATTATTCGTAGTGACTATCCGTATGAAAATACCGACAATTCCCACTAACAGCTGTTTTTGTCTGTGCCGCGCCGTGACAAAGTCGCTAATCATTACTAGTTTTGCAATAATCGTCATAGACATCATGTTTTATGTATGAAAATGAAAGTTTAGAATCTCCTCTTTAAAGAAATATTAGTTTTATGGTGTTTGCTGTGCAAGAAATTATTATTCTTTGGTACGGAAGGTAGCAATGTTAAGGAAGGTAGTGTTTTTATGCGGCAAGGTTAAGGTTATACTCCCTATTAGATTTAAAAGGCAAAAAGAGGTGATAAAAAAGGCAACAGGGTGATTTTTACTAACAAACATATTGTTAAGCATGGTAAATCAACAAATGAATTTTAACACGCCAATCGAGCCTGAGTCTGTATTCTTACAAACCACCCCCGCACTATATGTCAATTACACCTCTTTTCAAAAAAGACACCTAAAATAACAGTTGATAGATTGGTAGCTGAAATTACAATTAATAGTTTTACCTCTATACTTGTTCACTCAATAACAGTAAGTCCCTATGATAAGCTTTATTGCATGAATAATCACGGTTTAAGATTGGTCTGATGACATGATGTATCAGCTAGCAGTTTAAATCGATCAGAAATACATGTTTATTTTAAAATATGTTACACTTAAACACCTGTTTATTTAGATTGTTTACACATTTCTTTGGCCTTTTGCAGGTTCATCAAAGAACAAGAGAAGACTGAAAAGCAAGAGGCTATGAGAAAAGAGAGAGAGCAACGAAATATCGCCATGCTTGAGGTATCTTAATGACTTACAAGATGCTCTTGTGCATGAGCATAAACTGAAATGAATCAAAATTAATATTATATACCGTACTTGCATGGTTGAGAGGAGCTTGGCATATATATTTTTTGCTAAAATGATTGCTATCGTCTTTTAATTTAATTCATGACTTCGTACATTAATCAGACTTCTTAATTGGTTTGTTTACAGTTGAACTAAACAAAAACATAAATTACCTTCATTAATTATATATGTGATTGATTGGGGTAGCGACGGTAGGGAGAGTCAGAAAGCTTACCAAAAAGTGTCCAGAACAAGTTGTACACTTTATGGTAAGCTTTTTGACTCTCCCTACCATATTTTGTAACCATGCATTCTTTCTCCGTTATTTTCAAAACTACTATAACGAATAATAGGTAAAGCAATTACTTACAATTTTTGTTCCTTAACAGTTTTAAAAATATTCAATCGTTGGATAGTTTTTGTTATTTGACTCTAATTTTTATGTTAACTTAGGTTTCGTATTCATTTAGGTTAGTGTTTTACTACAGTTATTTCCATTAATTTAATTCTTGGTTTAAACTACATCAGAAGTTTTTCTTGTCCAAATAACATATGAATATCGATAATTAAATATATTTTAGGATTTCCTAATGAATCTTTTTTATAATTTCTTTTATGTCGTAAATTATTTGCAAGCAATTTGAACTCAATAGTTTGGTGTTTTAATATTATGTGTTGTATTGCTTGTTTTGTTTGTTTAAATTTGGTAATATATAATTATAATTGTTTCATCGCTTTACTCTCTGCATTGTAGTTTTGTTTATTTTGAACTCTTGCGTCATGTAGGCTCGGAGAAAACGACAAGAAGAGGCCGGCAAGTTAAAACAAGAAGAGCAGCAAAGAAAGCAACAGGTAAAAGTTGTTCTTGCGCTTTTTTGGCTTCTAGAATTTTTATTGCATTACCTACATATTATTACGTATTACGTATTTGAATGGCCTGGACCCACTTTTGAATGTAGTTTTATTTGGTTAATTTGTAATTATACAATTTTAATGTTTTTAAATGACTATTCCACTTAAATAAAACTGCTAGCTATCCCATAAAAACTTTAGTACTATAAGTGTTGAGAGCAGTTGTTTTATATTAATTAATATGAACAAATACATGAGTTATCATAAGGTTTAAACATGTGTTTTGATTTTTAATTGTTTAAGGAGAAATAATGTGAGAATTACTGGTAAAAAATAATGTTTCAAAGGAAAATTAATCTGTCTATTTTGTTATAATTTGTTATAATTTCAAGGATTGGGAGTTTATTCCAGTGTTAAAATAGAATATGATAACTTTAAATTGGTAATTAAATTGTTGGATTACTTTTTCATATAAGTTGATTTTTTTTTATTTACAAGCAATTCTGAAGTTTTACGAGCATTGATTTTAAGTTGCAGCCCTTGGAGGATTTCAAGGGATAGTGTTTCTTACCAGTTTCCCAGACTTCCTGTTTTGATTGACTTATTTTTAGAGATGTGCGAGTACTCAAAATTTTGAGTTCGAGCCGAGTTTGGCACCAAAACTCGAGGTTTTACTGAAACTCGAAAGTTTCGAGCAAGTTTACTCCCGCCATTTACCCAAGCTACCAATAGTCGTCCGCGGCCACGCGTCTTCGGTAAATTCAAATTGAGTGCGAACACATTTGAGGTGTTAAGAGTTGTGATGTGGATTTTAGTGTTTTATTAATAAATAATTTGTGGCTTATAAATTTGTGTTCCTCTTTACACCAAAATGAAGGATTTACCAGGACCTTCAGATTAAGTTTTATGAACATTGTATGTACAGTCCACATTTAGGTTAACCTAACCTTATAATTTTTTAAAGTAAAATATCAAAAACATAATTATGATGAAATCTAATAGGTAAGCATCAGAATTTTGTGGTTATTTTTTGTTCCATGATAATTTAAATTGAGTCAATCCATTAACTGTCCTTTGGCATTGAGCTGTTTTTTAAAGAAAAGTGAGTTGTTTTGGCCTTGTTTAAGTTTCATTAATGATTTTTTAAAATAATTTGTAATGTATTTTAAAACTCTATCCAAGACATGGCTTCAATTCCATCAATTGATTTGCCAGACACTTTCAATCATATCTTCATGTTGTTAATAACTGATTGTTACTATTAGGACTATTAGTGTTAAAATTAATGCTAAGATATGTTAGTAAATACATTTTGTGTGGTAAGTAAGTAGGCTAATGTTTTGCCATGTAATAGGCCTTTTAAATATTAAAATTAATTTATTTTAACTTATAGGCCTACATTTATTTTTATTTTCTCCATTCGTAGAAAGATGTAGCTTAGACCTATACATAATATGCTAAACATAGGATAAATAAAAAGGAGGAAATAAAATAAAAAACTGAGATTATTTTTTAATGAAACTGTTAATTAATACCATATAGGCTATAACAACCTTAATACCAAAAGATTAATATTATTTTATCTTCATGGCAAAATGTTTTGTTATAACTTTGGTATGATTTATTTTCAGATAAATGTACTTACCTTTTTCCAATCAAGCAGGAATCCACTTATTTTACTTACCATTGTTATTTTCAGTTCATAGTGATTCAAAATGTATGTTTTAATAACAAAATTTATAAATGGAACCCTATACACTGCTTTGATCCAATTCAACTCGACCTGTGTTTTTTTTTTATTTGTATACTCGACTCGAACTCGAGATCTGAATCTTTTGCCATTTACTCGACTCGAACTCGACTTGACTTAAAAAACCTGTACTCGCACATCTCTACTTATTTCATTATTTAATTTCCTTGTTAAGATCAGGTTTTGCAATAAGAGTAGAGGTTAAAAGCTGAAATTTTGGGAAATTTTCATTAAACAAATAGTCCTCCATTTTTCGGGCAGGATTTAATTTATTTCAAGTTGAGATTATTTTCCGAAGTGGCGATAATACGTGGTTCGGTTGTCTGTTACGGTGGATTGTGGTGTGATTGTTATTAATTTGTTATTTAGTGTGATGCAGTTGTAATGTACAGCCAAAATTAAGCAGTGTGATCGTCATTTATGGCCGAAATTAGGCGGTGCAATCTTCATTTACAGTCATATCACTCATTGTGATTGTCACTTACCGCTGACACCACGTGGTTTGGTCGTCTGTTACGGTGATGATGTGTGGTCCAGTCGTCTTTACGGCCAATCTCACATAGTTCAATCATCTGTTACAGTATGATGCGTGGTCTGGTTGCTTTTAACGTCCAATTTAGAGCGTTGTGTTTGTCATCTACAGCCAGTATAATGTGGTGTGATTGTCATTTATGACTGATGTTATGCGGTCCGGCCATCAGATATGATGGAACTTAAATCGAGAATTATCGATGCTAAAAATGATCATACCAAGAACCTGTACTAACACATCCCCAAAAGCAATAATCTTTCGTCTTATATTTTTAATTCTTGTACCATGTGATGTTGTATCTTTTTCATGATATAATTAATATTGATTAGATATATAAAGGTAATACAATACTTTTTAAACAAATGATTATTTTTATGTTATTAAATTATAAATTTAGTATGGTTGAGTAAAGTAGCAGTTTTTCAATGATTATTTGGTAATAATGATTTTGGTAATCTTATCCGTCCAAAGGTTTGGTAGGAATACAAAAATCCTGTCCTATCACAAACTCCAATCCTGTCCATCCCTAATTCAGAGCTTGCCTTTAGTTCCCCATAATGAATTGCAGAAGATATGAAATTTTAAAGTTGGTTCTGTAAGGATAAATTTAATTGATCTTGATGCATGAGGCAAGTTTGTATGATACCTAACTATTTAAGGTAAATCTTTTGAACGTTTGCATATTCAATCCATGGCCTAGTTTGTTTCTTAGTAAAATTGTTCATTTTCCTGTAATGTAAAAATCTTGAAACCCATTTAATTTTGTAATTTTGTTGGTTTTCGGCGAGTCTGCCAGTAAAACCTGTTGATAATGCTTACTTTCCTTAACAATTATTTTGTACCTTGTCCAATTCTACTAGAAGTATATTCTTGTATGTATATCTTAATTAGGGATGAGTCAGTTCCACTTTTTTCGATTCTGATTACGATCATTAATTGATTTGCGGTTCTTGATTCTGATTCCATTGATTCCTAATAATAGATTAAATAATTTACTTTCGTTCTTATCAGTCGATAATTGCTTACGACTGGACCCCCCCTCCTACTCCCCTCATCTAACTTTGGTTATCTTCAAGGTCAGATTTTTTTTCGCTCACACATACCCTCCCCCCACCCCTCTTGTGCACATTCTTATCTTCCTTTATTTGCTATTATACATAAATTACTCTCTTGAGTTGAGAGTAGTTTTGGGGGTTATTTTTATAGAACAAAATGATAAGTTGTCGGGAGGAGTCTTATTTAAACCACTTATTTTGTTGTTGTTTAGCTTATCTCAGTTTTTTATTAATGTTTTTTTTTTTTACTGACAGCCAGGAATTGATAGAATCGGAATAGACTTTTGGCTATTTATTCTAAGTCTGAGAACCGTTGGAATCTACTAATCCCTAATTTAATATTTTAATTAATTCCCTGAAATTCAAATCAGTTTTGATTTTAGCTACATTAAAGATATGAGTAAAATACAGGCTACATTCGGATTATAAAGGCAATAAAATTATTTGATTTATCACTTAATAGCACTTCATGAAATGTGTTCTCTTGCTTTGTATTAAAACTTACAATTTTGTACTTCTTATATATTTGACAAAGAACACATCGTTATCCCAACATTATATAATTGAATACTTTAAAGTTCATTGTCATGAATAATATTGTAAGTTCTGTAACATTTAAGTAATAGCAGTGGACTTATATAACATATAGTAATCATTTAAATTAATTTTTTTCCAGGAGAGGGAAATTAAAAGACAGCAGACAGCACTTCTAAAAGAACAGGTAGGGTTTGTTAATTTTGTAAGTCATATTTTAGATATAAAATTATATTGAACTTAAAATATATACACACAAAAAATCATTTCACTCTATTTTTTTAATAAATTTCAATCCTAATATCTGCTAGTTTTTAAGGCAGTTAATACATTTTGAAAAGAAAATAATTCTAAAATTAGACTAAGATCATAGCTTACCGAAGTTAACAGTTGAGTTGTTTTGTGTCGTCTATCTCAATGTTAGTGAACTTTTTATCTCACATGAAGTTATAGAGCACGACATTAAGATTTTATGTTTTACACTCTTTACGTGGTAAACACTGACTCACAGTAGAAAGTAGATTAATGTTTCCTAGTCAGTAAATGCACTGTATGTTCTGTGTATGTTTGTTGAGTTGTTTATCACTCCCTCAAGGATGATAGTTTGTTTTTTTTTTGTTTAGAACAAGAGACATTGGTAGTGAGTGCTTATATCCTTTCCCAAAATGTTCTCTTTTTTATGTCTTTTAAATTATTGTTTTGTTTTTGCTGATGTTTTTCCTTAACAATTTGAAATCCCAAGATGTGTGAATAAATTTTAGTTATTTGAAATATTGAGGAATATGGGATTTCTAACAAATTTAAAATTACAAAAATATTTACTGCCTTGTGAATGCTCTGAATAAAGGACATTGCAAAAGCATTTATTTTCTTGGAAGTTTTTTTAAATGACAAAATCTTATATTCAATTTCCATATTAAAATGTTCTTTATTTGTATTGTAACAATGAGGTTATGCAACCAAACTGTTCAGACCAATTGTTTAAGGAAGTACCTACCAAAAGTACCTATTGTCGCCAGTTTGAAATAAACAGATAGCCACAGCAGGAAACCAGCTGTCACCCTAAACATATAGAAGGCAATCCAAATTTGTTTGTATTTGTTTTTGCTTGTCTACTTACTGGAACTCTTTCCTTTCAGAATTTATCTTGAAAATGTAGTTTTAAAACATTATAATTGATAAAGAAAAGAATTCTGAATAAGTTAATTGATGCAGAAAGTGTTCAATACAAAATCTGGTGTAATAAGTCCATTCATGGTTTATAGATGAGGTATATTTATTTGATTTATTAACATTAGGCCATTTTTATTAGTTTTAATTTATTTCCTTCTTATTGTGTGGAAGTGCATTAATTAACAAGAAATATTAATTTACAATTTCAATTTAATTCAGAGATTATGAAGAATGCATATTACTTCTTTTCATGCTTTCATTGCATTTTAAAGAGACGAGTTAAAACATTTCTTTATGAATAATTGTGCCCCTCTTATACACCATTACCTTTTATCTGTAACATCTTTGCCCTTCTCATGTCCCCCTTTTGCCTTTGGTCTCAATATTTGACACTCACTTTACATCCGTTGGTGACACTGTTGTGCTGAAACATATGTTAACAAGATTTAAACTGCTACCAAATCTAAAACATACTTTGTTATGTTTTCTAATGTCAGTCCCAAAAGCCTTTACCCCTTCTTCCAACTGTTTCCTGTGATCTTAGAAGCAATTTCCCCTTTACACCCCACTCATCACCTTTGGTTTTGGAGGCCATTGCCCCCACAAATCCACCCTTTGCCTAAAAGTCATGCATCCCTAAAATAGCCATTGCCTTTGGCCCCATAGGACAATGCCCTCAAATATGCCTTTCGCTTTTAGTTATTTCAGAACTCGGCTGTTTTTTTTTTCATTGGGTTGAGTTTTTCTATTTATTCTCAAGTGAAGAGTATTTTTGAGTCATTTTTTCCAAAATTATGTTTCCAGCCAATATTACACGGTCAAGTAATTATTTTTGCCAAAATTATGTTTATTGTTATCCTTTAGACCGATATAACGAAGTCCAGTCATCATTTGCAACCAGTCTGGTCTGGTTGTCATTTACAGCTGAAATTATATGGATCTGTTGTTTATGTCCGATTTAAGTTTCCTGTCTTATTTTTATTGGCCGATACTATGCGATTCAATAGTTTGCAATCCTTTGTGGATCCACTGGAAAAATTAGTACAATTTTTGAATATTTTTAAAAATTATTCAGAGCCGAATCAAATATTGAGAAACTCAGCTTCAAAACTAAAAATTTTAAGTGCACGCTCTTCCTACTCAGAAGTAGGGATGAGTCGATTCCAATTGTCGATTCTCGATCCATCGATTCTTAAGCTTAGAATCCAAATCGAGAATCGATGGACCAAAGTCGATTCCAATTCCATCGATTCCAGGCCATCGGTACCAAAAAACAACTTAGCGTGGGAGAACAGAGATAAACAACGTTTAACAAAATAAGTGGTTGAAATAAGACTCCTTCCGACTACTAATCACTTCTTTTCCAGTCTCAAAACTCCTCTCAACTAACATGAAAGGAGAATTGACGGGAGTTCTATTTATCGATGTACTTGAATGAAGAAAACAGATAAGGAAACAGCCCAGTCAGTTGCCGAGCGACCCTATATTTGTTGTCCCATTCTTAATGGCTGGTCTATTGTTCAGCATCCAGTCGAGGGTCTTGGTAATTTATTCAAGAGAAGAGTTTCTAGTGCAAAATGCTAAAACCGAAACTAATTGTCGTACAAAGACAAATGATAGCTCATTTTTTTCTGATTGCCACAGATTAAATAAAATGTCAATCAAAGTTGTGAGGCATTCCGTTTAAGAGATACGGATAATACAATCACTGTTTATCAATTTTATTATTTTCCCCGACTATTTATCCTTTTCTATGTTGATTTCCTTCTTTCCCGGCATTTTATTTCTTTTTATTAAATTCCCCACTTTTCCAACTTTTTTGACTGCTAGACATCCTCAAATTTATTGTTATTCAATTTATTTAAAGTAGGAATTTAACATTTCAGTATATTCTAAAACGTTGATCTACATTCTAATGATCTAATCATTAAAAATTAATTATTAACAACAATTTGCTTTATAATTTTTATACAAAATTTAAAACCCTAAATTTAACATTGACATTACAAATGTATTTTTATTGGTCAAGAATAGTTTATATCAAAAGTGATTGTTTTATTGTAAGGGTCAGTCCATGCCAAATCAATACAAGGATTTTGTTCACCATCTCAGATTTGGTTGAAATTTGGCATACATGTAGCCTTTGTGTAGAAACTAAGAAAAATGCCAAATTTCATTGAGAAATATTTATCCGTTTAGGATTTAGAGCTATGTAAATTTCCCAAAAAACGCCAAAAAAAGCTCGGCCAACTAATTTTTAAACTGTAATTTTAGCTCTCCTAGTTCAGTAAGAGAGATGGGAGTGGTGTCATTGTGTTGCCTGTTTTGTGCCCTTTCATTTGATATAAACACAATATATGTTAAAATGAAAATATGTTTTTCAAATTCAAACTGAAAATTTAAATTTTAAATTTAAAAAAATATTTTAAATTTAAAAAAATAGGTACTTTAGAAAAAAAAAATTTTTTTTATTAGTGGATTCTCAAAGTACAATTATGGGATTCCAATGGGTTCACTTGCATTTAAATGTTACCGCGAACACAGTTTTGACTAAAATGAGCAAACTAGAGGGTTTTAGTCAAAATATACCAAGTATTTTTATAAAAATAATGGGAGAAATATTAAAAAGCATTTTTAATAAGCTGCTTTATATAAATAAAAATTATAATATTCAACTTAGCTTAAGAATATTTAGTTAAGTTGGTCTACAATTATTTTATTTAATTAATTCAAATACCCATTGTTTTAGATTGTCAACTTCTAAAATCCCTATAACTATACACCCTATAGGATATAAACAATTATTTAAGTGAATTTAGGTGTGCCTGTTTCAAAAGAAGGCGGGTTCACAATTGTGTCACAACTGGAAGAGTATACTCAGATTAGAAAGACATCAATAGTCATTACTCGCAGTTTCATGTTGTGACATGTCAGAGGTAAACTTCTTGTCTGTGTTTGTCTCTTGGCTAAACAATCAGTTGTCCTGGAAGAGTGTTAGAGTGCATATGGTTGTGATTATTAATTTGTGCGGTGTCATTTTATTTTTTTTGTATTCTACAAGTTTTTCTTTTATTTGATAGTGGTGCTAAGGAAAATAATTAATGTGTAGTATATATAAAGTGAATTCAATAAATAGTAGTTTAGCCTTTTACAGTTTTGTTGGTAAGTTTTATTATAGGCTTATAAATGTCCAAGCATAATGTCACTATTAAATAGCTAACTTATCTTTTGGGAATTGCTGAAATATTTTTGTTAGATTAGGCCTATATTTTTTATGTTACGGTTTGAAAATTATACAAGCAATGGATTTTTATGCCATTTTAGTATGTTTTAGAAACAATTCTTAAAATATTATTTCATTTTTATTTGTATGGTTCTTATTTGGCATCAACTATTACTTAAATATTCTTTACAGTTCATTCGACCTTCATGAGTTATCAAAAATGTGTACTGTTTTGTGTGATAAGTGACTTAAAATATGGAGGAGCATCGTTTTAAGATTCTAAAATGTGTTAACCCTTTTAAAAAACAAAACCATCTTGTAAGAGAAAAAAAAACTAAGGAATGTAACCGAATGGATGCGTTATTTGGTTCCTGATTTGCCAGAGACTTCTAAAATTTGTGATGTCTGCCGAAAGGAGATAACTTCTTTGAAAGTGCAAAAAGAGAGGGAAGAACATGACCCAAACTCAGATAATGATCCAACTTTTGATGTCCCAACTACATCCTCACATATCGTAGAGACTCTAAACACATCCTTAAAAGAACTTGGAGAATCACCTATTGATGTTAAACAAATTAAATCAAAGCAGTACTCTGGTACAAAAATAAAAAAGGTAGAATCTTCAATGAGGCAAACATTATTTCCACATTCCAAGAGTCTCCTGATGATGATCTTCTGTACTCAGTAATCTGAAAGCTAATTTTTAGGATAAACTATTTTTTTATTGTATGAACTATTTTTTTTATTAAAATTCATGATATTAACTTGTTTACCCGAGGCATGGAGTGTACGTAAAATAATGCGAGAATTCAATGCGCCCAACTATATGGTAAGGCAAGCAAAAAGGCTTTTTTTAAAAAAAGGAATACTGGCAAGTCCTGATCAAAACCAGGTAAAAGCGTATCGCAAGAAATTGAACAAACAGTGTGTTACGAAAATGATGAAGTAAGTAGAATAATGCCAGGAAAAGAGACTGTATTTCTGTGAAAGATGAAAATGGATCGAAAACTGCAGTTCAGAAAAGATTAATATTGTGTAACCTGCAGGAAGCATACGTTCTTTTCAAAGAGAAATATCCTCAGATGAAAGTAGGGTTTTCAAAGTTTGCGGAGTTAGGGCCGAAACAATGTATTTTGGTAGGAAAAAGTGATACACACTCAGTTTGTTTTTGTACAGTACACCAAAACGTCAAACTAATCATTGAGAATGCCCTTAGGAACATTGACTAATGGAGAATTTGCAACTTACAAACATTTTCTCGCTCATATTTTATGCAACCCTCCTTCTATTGATTGTACTATGGGAAATTGCAGTTCTTGCCCAGGAACCAATCAAATAACAGATACATTAGAAAATGTTTTTGAGGAAAATATGATTGAAAATATATCTTTTCGGCAATGGGTTGCAGTGGACTGGTGTAATCTTGACATAATTCAAAAAAGCTGAACTGAGTTCCTTGAGATGTTATGTGACAAACTTGGTCAGTTCCTTCGCCATGATTTTATAGCTAAACAACAAAGCTCTTTTATGAATGAAGTAAAATAAACATTGAAAGAAAATGAGTGTGCAGTCACAATCAGTTCCTCAGAAAACTATGCTTTTGTAGTTCAGGATGAAGCCCAAAGCTACCACTGTTCAAGTGACTATGTTACAATACACCCCTTTGTTATTTATTATAAACAAGATGATAAAGTAAAACATGTCAGCTATGTTATTATATCTGAATGTCTGAAGCACAATACAACAGCTGTCTACTGCTTTCAAGAAAGCTCATTCAGTTTTTGAAAACTTACTTTCAGTTTGATGTTGAGAAAATGTATTTCTTTTCCGATGGAAGTGCAGCGCAAATATAAGAATAAAAAGAATTTTTCTAATCTGTGTTAAATTAAATCATTTATCGACCAACTTAATTAAATACTCTTAGTAACCTGAGCTTAATATTATAATTTTTATTTATATAAGGCAGCTTATTATACCTCGCGCAAAGACTCGTGGCGGCTGAGAGCTTAGGACGGTCAGGGAGGTGTCCCTACCCCTAATCAGCCCTTGCTCACCCGCCCCAGGTTTTGGCCATGAGTCACCCACTGAGCTCAAGGCACAGTCGGTACAGTTTTTTGCATTTCGCCATAAAGTGTTAAAGTAACGTAATTTTTGTAATCTGCATCAAATAGCAAGAACATTAAGTCCAAACACGATATAATTGCGACGCTATGTAGTGTTCTCTTTGTTTTAAAATAACAGGATAAATAAAATTGCGTCTCACAACACTAAACTATATATTTACACTTATACAGTACTTACATACAAGATGGTAAATATACAAAAATATGGTACAAGGCGATCGATTTCAACCAGTCACACCGGTCATCATCAGGCCCAATCAGCGAATAACAGAAACAATTCTTTTTAAAATAAAAGCCAGTTTACAGAACAAGATTAAGAATATTTATTTAGTAACTAAAGCTATTAACACAGTTTACATTGGATGTGTTTTTCGGATTTGCATAAGCTGAAGTCGACTCGCTTACTTAACAACACTTTTAAGCCAAAGTTTAGAGAATGTTTCACTACTGTAGGTGCGGTGGTTAGGCCAGTGTTCAGATGACTCACATTCCACTGTTACTTTGTATGCATCCCCCGGTCCAAAGGTCCTCCCATCCTGGATGAAACATTCCCCTGCTCGACTAGTTTTCCGTCCGTCGGTAAATTGTTTAGGTGCTGATCAGTCGGGTTGGTTGTTTAAAGCAAGCACATTATGTTGTTTTATACGAGTGTTGCGTGTTTCTGTCTATATAAGTTTATGTTGTGTTGTGTTACCCTATTGTTGAACATGACTTCAGAGGTACTCCATTGGCAGGCACGGTAAATTTTTGCTGCAGTGATTCAATCATATATATTTAAAAACATTGCAAAACTTTGTCCAGTCCGTCAGACCGTACTACTGGACCGATTTGTATGATTATTTTTTTAATGATAGGTAATCATGCCTGAATATATTATCACCCATCCAAACTAACATATATTCATTAGACTTTGCCCCAGTGAAATCTAGATAACACTTCATGTACAAAGTTTTAAATAGCTATAGTTTGTAAATAATCTTAAATATATATTGTTCTGTAAACTGTCTTTTATTTTAAAACAAGGTGAATACTTAATAGCATCGCAATTATATCGTGTTTTGACTTGATGTTCTTGTTATTTTATGCAGATTACAAAAATTACGTTATTTTAACACTTTATGGCGAAATGCAACAAATTTTACCGACTGTGCCTTGAGCTCAGTGGGTGACTCATGGCCAAAACTCGGAGCGGCCGAGCGAGGGCTGATTAGGGGTAGAGACACCTCCTCGACCGTCCTAAGCTCTCAGCCGCCACGAGTCTTTGCGCAAGGTATAAAAGCATATTGAACATGCTTTTTAATGTTTCTCCCATTAGTTTTATAAAAGTTCTTCGTATATTTTGACTAAAACCTATAGTTTGCGCATTTTATTCAAAATTGTGTTCGCAATAGCAATAACATTTAAATATAAGTGAACCCATTGGAATCCCATGATTATACTTTGAGAATCCACTAATAAAAACATAGTGAAAACATATTTTTTTAATTTTCAAAAGTACGCATTTTTCAAAATTTCAAATTAAAATTTTCAGTTTGAATTTGAAAAAATGTCATTTTAACATATATTGTGTTATATATCAAATGAAAGGGCACAAAAAAGGCAACACAATGACACCACTCCCATCTCTCTAACTCAACTAGGAGAGCTAAGATTACAGTTTACAAAATAGTCGGCCGAACTTTTTTTGGCGTTTTTGGGAACTTTACATAGCTCTAAATCCTAAATGGAGAAATATTTTTCAATGAAATGTGGTATTTTTCGTAGTTCCTACAAAGGCTACAAGTATGCCAAATATCAACCAAATCTGAGATGGTGAGGAAAAAATTAATATAACCGTGTTGATTTGACATGGACTGACCCAACACAAGAAAACCAATTTAACAAAATATCATGGAGATTTATGTAACTTAAATTATATGAAAAATAAACATGCAATTCAACTTAGTTTTTTTTTATTTATTTTGTAAGTTTATTTTATTTTACTAATGAAAAATCATCACCAACCAACTTATTGTCTTTAATCATTTTTAAAACATTACTTTGCTATTTCACCTATTTTAGGAATCAATGGAATCAGAATCAAAAATAATTTGAATTGACTCATCCCTACTCAGAAGCCATTGCCCCCTCAAATCCATTCATTGCCTTTGGTCTGAAAAGCTTGTTTCCCCCTCAGATCCACCAATTTCCTTTGATTTCAGAATACATTGTTACTAATTTTTCTAACCTCAGACTTTAACCTCGACTTAAATCTAACAAGCTATTGGCCCCTCATTTCCCACCTTTGGTATCATAAATTAATATATATTCATATTCCGTTGCTGAGTAGCCTACAGAGTTGATTTCTTATATCCAACCTTTATTTTAATTTTGTCTCGCTATCAGACTGTGCTCACAGCTATGGATTCCTTTATACTTACCTTCTAACTCCCTTGCAAGCTATATAGCACCAGAGATTGAAGAATATTCTAGGCAAACATTAAAAACACTTGTTTATGTAAAACAAGTTTATTCATTCCACCAATTTTGGTTGAATTTGGCTCAGTGCCTCATTTGATTAAATAGGCAATTGAACTTGCACATACCAGCTCTCTTGACTCAACTAGGGCCAATGGAAGGGTGGACAGTGTTGGCAACACAATCTCAAATCCCCCAATTAACACGTTGGGTGCGGAAAACAAGTTCAAACATGTTAATTCCCATTTGATTCCATGTTAATTGAAAAGGTCACTGGTGACTGGCCCACACCCAACGTGTTAATGTTGTTTAAGCTTTGTGACAACCAAAAATTACTGGGAATTTTGCATATAAATTATTCACCATATATATATATATATATATATATATATATATATATATATAATTGTTAATTTGTAAGGGAACTCCCAGGCCCTCACTTGGGACTGCATTTGTCCCAGCTTGTCCCAATAAGGTGATTTCTGCACTTAATTTGGGCTGGTGAAAGGAGAGCTCTTTAATCCTCCAAATTGCCCTATATACTACCAAACATAGCAGCTATCACCAAGTGTTTAGCAAGATTGAGGCCAAAGGACAAGAATGGTTCTTTTAACTGCCAGAAAAAGCCATTTGTTATACTTTATAGGTATGTATCTGTGTACAAGGTTTCAGGAAAATTTGTCTGTAAATTTTTTTATGACATAATTAATTGTTATGAATTTACAAATCAGAAATAATTACTTTTTGGACGTTTCAATTTCAAATTTGTTTTTCTTTGCAGTTACAGCTGCACAACAAATTTACTTAAAATTACCTGACTGTGATTATTATTTTGTACACCACTGTTGGTGTGCTCCAGTAACAAACATTACTAAGTCTATTGGTATTTCTTTTAAGATAAAGTGTATGACATATGGCTTCATCTGACTATCTGTTGGCATTCAAGCAAAGTGCTCTCAGTGAAACGAATCTGAAATTGTATGAATTTCGTTAAACACTCGCTGAGTGCAGGTTTGCTGTGATGGGGCTGCTTGCCAATCCTCTATCATATCCTCCTGATGTAGATGAACCCCTCTCCTGATGCTTAAGTACCTGTCTCTATTCTAGATTTACATGCAAGAACTCAGCAAGCAGCGAGAACTGTTATACACCGTCGAATTGGTAGGTATATTTAGATTTTTGTTTTTGTTTTGCCTTTAAAAATTCTAATATTCAATATTACTTCCAAATTCATTGTAAATTATATCATATATGTAAAAGAAATTACCAGACTTAAACGACTGAGAATATGTAAATCATTTGGGTGCATTCCATATATTGTTCCAAAGGTTCTCAAAGAATGTTATCACTGGTTATTTCTTGAGTAGTATTCCAGTGGCAGTTGGTAAGCCAAACTCATTTTAGAACATAAAAACTTTTAACCATTGATACAATACAATTTGTATTGGAGATAAAGTATTGAAAATAAATGTTATCTGGCTGCTGCCAATAAGCCATCCAATGTTTGTATTTTAGAATAGCCACACTCTTTTTAAGGCTACAATATTTTTGTTAGTTTGTCCAAACAGCCGTGCGCCCTGAAGGATTAGGGCGACCCTCGCTCCCCCACGCGCAGGCACACTCACACGCCCGGCCTGGCCTACCTGCCTCTAATGGTTCTTCTATGAATCACCAACTAGCCCTTGTCCTACAAAATCACAGTTTTCTAACTGTTAACTTTATTTAATTTGAACTCTAATTACTGAACTCTAAATATGATTCCTTACAAAATGAGTCCAAACTCGGTACAATTGTGACAACTATAAGCGGTTTTATGGTCAGTAGGTTACAAAATAATAAATTTGACCACTTAAAAATGGTTATGGCCGTTTTATTTGATTTTGTTTAATGTGATTTTGTAGCAAAAGGGCTAGTTGGTGATTCATAGAAGAACCATTAGAGGCAGGTAGGCCGGGCCGCGCGTGAGTGCCTGCGTGTGGGGGTGCGAGGGTCGCCCTAATCCTTCAGGGCGCACGGCTGTCTGGACAAACTATAACAAGTCATTTATATAAATGGAGAGGGTCAGAGCATTATTTTTAATGGAATTTATATGTTGTTATGCTTATATTTATGTACAAAAGTTGAACTTTCAATTATTCTGAAGCATCACGATAGTTGATAGAAACCTGCTTCAACCGTTGTGCATGCTATTGTGCATACATAAACATTTGACTATCCATTTAATACAATGAAGTCAACCCCTGGTTTTAACTTTGAGCAGAAACAATTTTTAGTGTTTATCGGCTCAGTTCACCTGGGCTTCGTAATAGTTTTTTCATTTCAGTTGTAACCTCCAGTATCTTAACTTTTTTATATTTGAAGCTATAAAACTAGGAACTATAAAAATAATAAGATCAAATAATTATTGTAAAATAAACACACACACTAGTTGAACATAGAAAAATTAAATGTAATGGTTCAAAATTTAAGTGTAACAAGCGTTTTAAATTTCGTCAAAAAATGTTGTTTCATAAATTGACAAATGTAAGTTATTTTTCCCCAGTTGACTGTCTAATTTCAGCGAATTTCAATAAGTTGTGTAAACAAATTTTGACAGAACAAGAGTGCAAAAGTTGAATTGAAATCACAAATTCAGTCAGTTTTGTATTCCCCCCCATTCCCTGGCTCGTAACAAAGAAGTGATTAACCCTAGCAGTGGCTAATGGTGTAAGTGGGAAATGGCAGAGCAAATTTGGCGAATTTGCAGACCTTTTCTTGAAAATTCGTATAAATTCAACTGTAAGAATAAGAATAAGAAAAATAAGAATATCTCTATTGTTATTAGTTAAATTCTTTTACAGCTAGCAAGGTCAGCACAGAACATATAACATTGTGAAATTTCTAATACTAAACTGATCTAACAATAAGTAAATTATTACATTTTCCAAATAATTATAATGAACTCTAGCAAATAAAATTCATTCACCCCCCCAAAAATTCATCCACTGAGTAGTACATGTTTTGTAGAACCATTTTTTTTAAATTCAGTTCTAAATCTATTTTCATTTACTATACTCTTTAAGTTGCCTGGTAATTTATTAAACAACTTCCTCCCCATGTACTGAGGAGTTTTTTGAAATAGTTTCAAACGGTAGAAGTAAACCTAACCAACCTCATATTCATTTTGATCGGACAGAACAGGATAATCTGAAAATAGTAAACTAAAAAATATCTAGAAAGGAAAATTTTTTGGGTAAAGTAAAAAGGATAAAAAATATAATTTTTATTTTAATTTCAAAAGCAGCCTCGGTATTTTTTTTCTACAGATTTTTTATAGAAAATTCATTATATATATTTTGTAGACAATCTAATTCCTTACATTAGGGATGTGTCAGTTCTTAGTCGGTTGTCGGTTTTACCAGTTTTTTTTACAAATAAACCGAAACCGAGAACCAATTCTCAAATGTCGGTTTTGGTTTTTCACTGTCAGTAAGTGCTCGTATTGGAAATAAGCAATAATGTTGTACAAATATCGAATGACAAACTAAACAACATTTAACAAAATAAGTGGTTGAAATAAGACTTCTCGGGACAACTAACCACTTCCTTTCCAGTCCCAAAATAACTCTCAACTAATACAAAAGGAGAATTGACAGGAGTTCTATTTATAGATGTATGTGAATGGAGACAACAGATAAGGAAGCAAGGCGAGGGGGGTGGGGAGGGTTTGGTTGTGACAAAAAATTTGACCTTGACAGGTCCAGAGCGCAATCATCAGCACTGTTAAACATCTTTCTCTCTGAATGGAAATGTATATTTAATAGTGCTCTTTTCCCATTATAAATTTAAATTAAATTGATATTGTTTATTTTATATCATTGTAGGATACTGGTGAAATCAATATTAAATTACAATATCAATATTAAATATCAAATATTAATTAATCAAATATTAATTAATTGCAATCAATATTAAATATTAAAAGACCGAAACCGACAACCGTTTTTTGAAAAAACCGAACCGATAAAAAATGCAACCGACCCATCCCAACCCTACATAGAAATACACAACGTGTTGGGCTAAGAATTGTTTTTCGTAAGTGTTAGGGGCATAACATTATAATAAACGGAAAACCGAAAAAAGTGTGAAGTGTACAGTGTTAGTTTGTGTTGTAAAATGGTTAAGTAATAAATGTATATACTAATAATGTTATATACATATTTGTAAAGCTAATGACGTAAGGAATCTAAAAAAGTCATAAAGTTGATGGTAAACAATTATTATCACTTATAAATAATTATAAATAGAAGAATGTTTTGAAATTTTTGGGTATTTGGAAAACAAAATTTCACACTATTTAGTATATAACTTTTTCACCAAAATTTTTCTCCCAAAACAATAGAAATATGTTGTAGTACATTCAGTTCCGTACAAAAAATGTATAACACCTAGGGTAAATTATTATTTTTATATGGGTTATACAAAAATATATGAAGTAGAACATAACGTGTTAATTTTTTAAATTTTTTTTTTTCATTGAGAGCTATTTATAAACACTATTTCTCAATGTCTATCCATAGTATAATGCACAATGATTACTGTTATATACACAAATACTTCACTAACAGTAAAACTCCAAAATAATAAAGGACTTAGTAATAATTCATGGATAAGAGATAGTGCTCACATACTAAGTTTTACAAGTAATGGCTGACACAGACAACTAAAGGATCAGGTTTGATGCAATACTTCCGTCTTCATCAGTGAAGGCTGATGTTACCCTGCAAGCAGTGCTGCCAACGGCAAAAGTAAATTAATCTACATTTCTTCCTCTTCAAAATGACATATTATTTGACCAGTAACTATAACTTACACTGCATATAAATCCGATTTTCCAAACCCTCTAATTGCGTCGGTTTGCCATTCGATAAAGAAACAAAAAACACCTGCTTTCATAAAATCATCATCTGTCCAATCAATATTTTGCTCTAAAAATCAATACCAAAATGAAGCACAACTCTTTAGCAGTTCATTGGTACCAACCACAACTTCCCGCGACAAAAATTACTCGAGCTGGGTAATTTCAAAAAAGTTGTGTTTATACATTTTCAGAGTGTCGGCTGCAAGAATCCCGTCGCGCCAAAAATTCATTTGATTTCTAATTGTTGTTACATGGTTATGCATCTGCTATACCGTTTATTTATGTAATAAAATTAAATTTCAGAACATAATCTTTCGAATGATATATATACAGTAGAACCTCTTTAATCCGAACTAATTGGGACCGGGGGTAGTTCGGACTATGGAATAGTTCGGATTACAGAACATACTGTTGTTTTTACATAACAATAGCTAAAACGTGGCTAAAATGGGTAGTAATTGCTACGGGAAAAGTGAAAAATGCTTTATAAAGTAAAATACATTGTTTATTTAATACAGTAGTAAACATAGTGAATAAACAGTACTGTACATTACAGTAGAAACAATTACGGTGCATTTATCAATAAATACAGTAATCAATAAAGAACTACTGTACTGTGTATAGAGTACAGCATTGAGCTAATCAGACAAAATCGTTAAACTAGAAGTTAAAATAGTCACTCATTTTCCTTTGCACTAATGTCGAAGTGCGTTTTTTGGCTGCCAAGTCTCGAATTTTCTTTAAGACCATCAATTGCGGTAAACAGCATTCGGACTGATTTTCGTACCAGTTCATTGCCGTCTCTAATGCAGTAAACGCATCGGCATGGGATGGTCCAGAATCAAAAGTTTCTTCATCATCACTGCTGTCATCACATTCATTTTCCTCGGTGACGACGGAAAGAATCTCATCTTCACTATAAATTTGGTATCCTGGATCATTCTCGTCACTGTTGATCCACTCTGTTGCATCAGCCACGTCACACTCCTCAAACCCAGGAATAGCCTGACAAAGATTGACAATATCATCGACGATCTCAGAGTCTTCTTGTTCTTCAATACAGTTTGTATTTCCAACTTCATTATTCAAAGGCTTAGGCCATAGCTTATTCCAGGCTTTCGTCAGATTGTCCCCTGTTACATTTGCCCAAGAATCCACCAGAATATAGCAACAGTCCTTAAGGTTTAATTTCTTTGTAAACGCAATCACACTTTCTTCGTCTCTCTCTGCTAAAAGTAGTCGCCGAAGCAATTCTTTCCTGTACATTCTCTTCGTTTTCGCAATAACACCCTGATCCATTGGCTGGAGGAGGGCTGTTACGTTTGGTGGAAGGAACATAACTGAGAAGTCTTCATTAATGCTGTTCAAAGTGTCAATGTCAGGATGAGTGGGGGCATTGTCGATTATTAACACGACTTTTCCTGTTTTGGATTCTTTCTCTCTGAACTTTTTTACTTCTGGAATAAATGTGTTCGAGTACCAATCAAGAAAAATACCAGAATCCATCCAAGCGCTTTTTTGTGCCCTATAAGTTACTGGTAGACATGTCACATTTTTGAAACAACGGGGTTTCTTACTTTTACCAATAAGCAGCAATGGAAGAGAGTGAGTACCACTTGCATTTGCACAAACCATAGCCGTTACCCTGTCTTTGCTCACTTTGTATCCGGGAGCTCGAGTTTCATTTCGGGATGCAAGAGATTTTCTTGGCAATGAGCGCCAATTCACACCGGTCTCATCAGCATTATAAACATCATCCCGTGAAAACCCCTTATCAGCTACAGTTTCTTTAAATGTTTTTATGAATGCTTCTGCAGCCATAGTGTCGCCAGATAAGCTTTCCCCTTGAACATCGAGTTGTCTTATTCCACGCCGTTGCTTAAATTTACTCAGCCAGCCACTGCTAGCCTTGAAGTCAATAGGCCCGTTGAGTTTTACATTGAATTCAAGAGCCTTTTCACAAAGAAGTGGACCCGATATTGGTTCACCCAAGCTCCTTCTTTGTGTGAACCACAAATACAGTGCATCATCGAGAGCCTCATTATTGGCTGTTTTTAAGGTTTTCCTATTTTTAGGCCCTTCATTACTGTCTTGTTTACAAGAGAATTGCATTATGGCATCTTGTTTGTTTTTAATGTCGGTAATTGTTGACTTACCTACACCATACTCTCTGGCTAACGACGCACCACTTTCACCTTTCTTAAGTCTTTCTATGATTTCTATTTTCTTTTCAATGTTTAAAGTGTTATGTTTCCGTTTCAGGGACGTTTTTGATGACATTTTAGTTTACTGTACTCGGTC
The DNA here is from genome assembly GCA_963675035.1 of Allygus modestus. Lineage (NCBI taxonomy): Eukaryota > Metazoa > Arthropoda > Insecta > Hemiptera > Cicadellidae > Allygus > Allygus modestus. The sequence goes on along the minus strand of OY776113.1, from coordinate 40,982,775 downwards.
ACTGTTGTCACAAACAATCCTAACACTACACTGATGCTGTACGTAGTCTATAACTAAGGTACTGTACCAAACAGTAGATTAAACTAACACATTATACACGCTCCAATAAACAACACATAGTTCTCTGTGACAACGGAGAGCGACTGAGCGCGAAAACAGTAATGCACACTGTAGTGTCGTGAGTGGGGGAGGTGTGAGGTCATTGTCTTAGTTCGCGCGCATTCCGTATAGTGCGTTCAATGAAGGACGTCGCGTCGGCCGTGTTGCCCGTTCGATGAAGGATTGACGCTCCCGCTCACCGGCGGCGTTAAACGGCTAACGTTAAACGGCTCCCGCGGCGGTGTTCGGATTAGTGGACGTTCGGATTACGGCGGTTCGGATTAAAGAGGTTCTACTGTACTGTTTACTTTTAAGCTGATTTTTAGTGTTTTTTTTACGTTGCAAAATTTTTGGTCCTGAACCGACCCGTTGCGTCGGCTGCCATTTTAAGGCGACAGAGCAAACCGACGCAATGCGTCAGTTGGCCACTGCTAGGGTTAATAAATAGCTTTGTGCATCCTGACACAATCCTTTCAGTGTATCTGTCTCTTTGTGCATCCTTTATTAAATTTGTTGGAATGTCACCCAGTATCCTCAGTATTCTTTATTATTAAAATCCTTTCTAAGGAATGAATAAATTCAATTCCAGCTATAATTTATTTTACCTATACATTATACTTTTTACCTAATGTTTCTATTGTGGTGTTGAAAATACCGCTCTGCCAGTTTCTGAATTTTGATTTCTCCAGGAGCTAATAGTCTTAAGAGCCAATGACCCAAAAAGTCACACCATTTGCATACTTTTCTAATGCTATATAACCAGTATGACTTTAAATTTTATTTCTGAAAATCAAAGTCTGGCAGCCTAATCGCGTTCCGAAAATGGGTAAATCTATATATACAATGTTTATATATTTAATAAATAATCCCGTTTAGCTTGTATAACGGGAGAACGGTTTGGTCTAAAGTCATCAAACAAAATTCTTCCTAACTAAAACGCATATGGGCAATCTATGAAAAATATGTTCATCAAAATCTATGTATAGAATGTTCCAAAACTGAAGGTCACAGGTTAGATTTTCAAAATTTGTTTATGTAAACGTAAGGGAAATTATACATCATTTTAAAGGTATCAATAAAAGAAACCTTTTGGCGAAAACAAAATTCACTTATCTTTATCCGTTAAAAAACAAACCTGCAACCTTCAGTTTTGGAACATTCTGTACATAGATTTTGATAGATTAGAACATATTTTTAATAGATTGCCCATATGCGTTTTAGTTAGGAAGAATTTTGTTTGATGACTTTAGACCAAACCGTTCTCCCGTTATGCATGCTAAACAGGATTATTTATTAAATATATATTCATTGTATATATAGATTTACTAGAGGTGTGCGAATAGTGAATTTTTAGTTCGGAGCGGTTTTGGTTCGGGTAGCTTAGGTTCGGATCCTATACGGATCGGATAGTAAGGGTTTCAGATCGGACAATTTTCGGATTTGGATGTTTAGCCTACTTTACCCCAATCTCTAAAACTACCATATTTTCAGGTTGGAACTTAACATTTTCATTTTTCTTGCAAGATATAAATATACAATATTTAAGCTAAGTAATTTTATTCAAAACACAACAAGTGGTTATTATTTTTACAAATGTATCTTTCTGAGTAATTGAATACTGTACTAAACATAACCCCACCATAAAACAGCATGTCTAATTGGAGGAGCAATACTAACCTCTGTACATACTCGAAAATATTATCTCTGCAGTGAAAATACCAGAATATGTTTTTTACTGGTTATATAGATATAAGATAAAAGCATAGGTAACTTAATAACAGAAGGCCTAGGTTAGGCTACTCAAACCATGTAATCCTTGTCATTATGCTATAACACCTTAGCCTATTTGGGTGTAGGCTTGGTAAAAAACAATCATAAACATATGGTCAGGCAAGAGAAACAACAAGGAAACATTTTAATATGATTACAGCCTATTTAAAAGACCTGAATCACAGATGTTGATAGCAAAGCAGACATCACAACACACTAAAGGCCTAGCACGACAAACGCAATCAGACCCTACTGAAACAATGAATCAGTACAACTCTGAGCTGTTGTCTGAGTTGTTTGGGCTTCAACTCTGTATGAGCTAACCAAAAACTTCCATGACCAAAGAATTTCCTTTCTTTTATAAATCTACTAACTAGGCCTAGTTTGAATTTATTTTGTTTACTACAGATTAGAAACTTTGTTTAACCCAGTTTGTCTCCTGAATGTAAACAGACTACAAAGTGTCAGCTTGCATTTCAAACAATCGGCAACTTCACTATCGGCTTCGTTCTTTTTAAAGAATTTACATATCATGCTTTTCGTCTTTTTCGGTTCCATTTTAAATACATGAATTTAACGAAATCAAATAATATCCGGACGACGAAATCTGTATAAATAAATAATATAGATAACTAAGCGATACCTTCTTGAATCCGTTGTCAGATGTCAGGTTGTTGCTGCTTTAAACGTTGTGTCGTCGTAAAGATACTCGACGAGCTTAATATCTAGAGGTCTCGTTCGGGGGTAAACAATTGAAGTCTTTTCTTGAAGTATAAGAGCTCTGGCTAGATTAAGCTCATTGATCATAGCGGGAAACTTCGCTTTAGAGAAAGCTATGCAACTCGTTTTGTGCAATTCAACAATATTTTACTCAGCGTTTTTTAATTTTATTGAATGAAAGAAAAATATCAGAAGCAGCAATTTTAAATTTCATACAATAACATTTCTCTTTGTATTATCCAACTTTTGAATTACAGCTTACTCTATGAGAGCTTGCTCATTGTACTCTTCAGAAGTTGATACTATCGGAAATCGACTATTGACGAAAAATTATCGACTTATTCGCTAGTAATCCACTACTGTTGTCTCGTTGTTTGCGTTTATCCCGTGAATCGTGAATCGACATCGAGTTGCAATGTTGCAATATTGTATAAATTTGCGGTTGTGTACTATCTAAAACGTTCGCTATCACACATTTCTCTTTATAAACAGTGCTCATTCTGTTTGCTAAAATGATGTACGATGTGGCCGTGGATCGCGATATATCCGATCCGAACCGGCTTTTCGGATATCCGCACACCTCTAATATTTATCCATTTTCGGAACGCGATTAATCTGCCAGACTTTGATTTTCAGAAATAAAATTTCAAGTCATACTGGTTATATAGCATTAGAAAAGTATGCATATGGTGTGACTTTTTGGGTCATTGGCTCTTAGACTGAAAGCTAGGCTACTTTCAAAAGCTCACCAGTGTTTTTCCAAATTGTTTTCTCATTTTTTCCCCTGCGCAAGATCCAGATTTCACCTAAATATTTGTATGTGTTTAACTTCTTTTCCTTCAAGGGTTCTATTTTAATTTTTCAATCTTAGAAAGCTTTGGACTCAAGAGATTCTTATTAGACGATGCCAGCCTACTGAATTCCATTAATTGTGCCTAGGGACTAATCTATCAACATATAATAGGTTTTTTATGGTTTCTTGTTGCAATTCAGTTGATAAAACGTAGGGGTAGGCGAGTACTCGAGTGTCGATTATTTGTTCAAGTACTAAAGACTACTCGAAGGCCGAGTCGAGTTGTAAAAATACTCTAAACTATCGAGGCGAGTAGTTGACTACTCCCGTCGTTTACCCCTAATAGTTGAGAATTCTATATACTCCCGCCGTTTACCCACGTTTACGCCGCAAACAAATGTTTAGCAAAATAAGTGACTGAAATAAAGAAAAATAAGCTTAAAATCTATGAAAGTAGACAACAGGTGGGTTATTTTTGGATACCTGTGAGCGGATAAGTAAGAGAGGGGGCACAGGGAGTGTTTGGGTCGGGGGCAAAAAATCACTTTCTTGTTCAAATGATCTGGTTTTGATAAACTAACCCAAAATCTTTGTATGAATATATATTTGTAATACTTGTATTTTGTTTGTTATTGTTGTTGAAAACAATATATATTTATTATTTTTCATTTAAATCATTATTCATTCATGGTAAAATAAAGGTTAAAATAAAATAACATTAATAATCCAATAATATTTTATGTTTATAATTAAAGTTTAATATGTAAAAAGCATTGTTTTCCGTGCAAAAATAAAATGAGTTTTTTTTTACTTTTTAAAGAACTACTCGACTCGATACTCAAGTAGTTTGGTTCCATGCTCGACTCGACTCGACTCAATTTAAAAAAACACCACTCGCCCTATAAAAAAGCCTTGACATTGATCATTTAGTTTGAGTGAGAACTCTGATAAAAGATGACAAGGGACAGTTGATTTTGACCATTATTATCATTGATCATTGATCATTGATCATTGATTATTATTAGGTTTATTTATCTAAAGAAAATTAAAATTAATCTATTCAGTTTGAATTGTGTCATTGAATTTCAGTGTGGTTGCTTTTCCTGTAATTTTTCTTACGACTCCAATAGGTCCTTTTGCTTAACATGGGAGTCTTTTGCTGTCTTGCTTTCCATTTAGTTGCAATGGCACTTTCCAGGTCTTTTTTTCTGCCATACTCAGAGCTTGTTATTTATTTTATCTGTCTCTAATCTACTTTGTGACTCTTCATTGGTTGAATCTAGAGAACTAACTCTATTCTTAGACTTATTTTTACTGTTTTATTATAAATGTAATGACAATAGTAAAAAAACCTGTGGAAATGTTTAATTAAGAAATAAATTAAGAAGTTAGGAATTAAATTACGTGGGAAGCTTAACTGAAAAGAGATTTGGTTCACTCCATAACAGCGTGAGTCTATCTAACATATATACAGCCGCATGTGTAACTCACTGACTGACTGACTGACTGAGGTATACGAATTCTAGACCACTTCTAGATGAGCTAGAAACCTGAAATTTTGCATGCAGGTAGCTTATGGCTTGTAACCCCCAGGAAAATCGCCAAAACTGACAATTTTTACTATTAACGCCCCTAAAAAATATTTAAAACCCCCCAAAAAAGGCTTATTTTAAAATTACAGTTTTTGAGCTCTAGCGGCCGAACGGATTGACCTATCGAAAAACGGACATACTATGTGCCACGGATTTTGCAAGATCTACAACTTTGTTCCTATGACTTTGTGTCGTATCTCGTCTCCTTCACCCTTAGATAGCTCTAGATTTTTTCAAATTAAGATTTTGTGGCGGTTTTTTATTTCCTATCACGTTAATATATTTGATGGAGGCCTGATATTGGGCATGTAGTATGTCTACATAACACTTAGTAAATAGCAGCAGAAATATGACCAGTTTTTATTACTTAAACCTGTCGGAAAATCAAAAACTCTTAAAATCTATAGATTTGACCGTTTTCCAAGTATAAGTAGTAAGGAAATGCCGGTTTTGGAACATTTGGTATTAATTAGAATGCACGTATCACATTTTATACTTTAACTAGTATCGTGAGATATGGCATGCGTGTGCGTTGCACCTTTTCTTCCCAAATCCTACTATTTTTAGTTTGAAATACCTCAAAAAAATAAATAATTGTGAATAAAAAAAATCAAAATGTAGTCTTTTTATTTGAGCTCTACCAGCCAAACGGGTTGTCCTATCGAAAAACGAAGACCACTAGGTACGGATTTTAGACGAACTACAACTTTAGTCCTATACCATTTTGCCGTATCTCACCCCCTTCACCCTTAGGTAGCGCTAGATCTGTTAAATTTAGACTTTTTTCCAAAATTGTTTCGTGGTTTTTAATGGTTTGTCGCTCTAATATAGAACTTAGAGGCCTAATATTTATCACAGAGTATTCCTACATTACAATTAGTATCAACCAACACTCCCACGCCCAGATTAAATATCTTAAACACACAAACAAATCAAAGTCTTTTTAGCTTTTGTAGATTTTTCCGTGTTTTTCGGGTATATTTTTTATGTTGCGCTCTGTCGAGGGTAGAATCCCTTATAAATCATGTCATATTTGTTGCAGAAGGCTTGTAGTTACCCAAAGTCATAGCATTTCAGGTTGTTAACGGTGGTCGTATTCCTTATAAGGTTCAAAAGATGCCTTATAAAGGCTACATTATACATCAGTTAAGGGTATTAATTTGTTTCAAGCACTACATGGAGGCTTAAAATTTAACATGCTACGTATCCATGCCAAGTAGTATTCATCAACAGGCATATAACCAGATTTTATAGTTAAACCCTTAAAAATAACCAAAGCCTTGGAATAGTTTTAGAATTTAGGTCTTAAATAGAATTTGGAACAATTAAATTTAAACTGTGGCCAAACAGCAACCTGGGGGCGAAGCCCCCCACAGGGGTCTGGGGGCGGAGGCCCCAGCGAGCGAAGCGAGTCTAATATATATACAGCCGCATGTGTAACTCACTGACTGACTGACTGACTGACTGAGGTATACGAATTCTAGACCACTTCTAGAGGAGCTAGAAACCTGAAATTTGGCATGTATGTAGCTTGTACCTTGTAACCCCCTAGGAAAATTCCAAAAAGTTACAATTTTTTATTTTAATCTCCTCAAAAAAATTCAAAATGGAGGAAATTTTGAACATGTCCAAAATAGTGATTTTTACTTTCTCCCTCTATACATAGTATATGGAGAAAGTATTGTTTTCGTCAAAATTTTCGAATTTGAGTTGTTAGTGGAAATATTCGTTTTGTTGCTCCCTGAACCCAAAAAAGTGGTTTTTACGTGATGTCTGTCTGTGTGTGTGTGTGTGTGTGTGTGTGTGTGTGTGTGTGTGTGTGTGTGTGTGTGTCCGTGTGTGTGTGTGTGTCTGTGTGGATGTGTACAGAGCTAGAGCCCTAACCATTGGGCCGATTTTGATAGAATTTGGTATGTTGGTACTAATCCACGATATCTCCAGGCGTTTTTTTCATTTTTTTAATTTTTGATTTTTAAGGGTACTTATCCCCCAAAAACCGCCAAAAAACATGAAAAATCAAAATTTCTCAAAAATGGCTCTAACGATTTTGATTAAACTTTAGTCGTTTGTAGAACTTTAGTTTTCAAACAAAATGACACCACCCGCATTCCTGTAAAAATTCAGGTTCAGAAATTACAGGACTTAAAACATCCAAAATTCAGTTTTTTGGATTTTTCATAAAAATACATAAATATAAAAAATATTACTATTCACCATTAAAAAGAGCTAAAACAACTAAATAATTTAGTATTTTGAATTACTATTCTACGACTGCTGGTTTAGGAGAAAATTGAAATTTTCATTTAGCGGTAAACGCAGTACGTTGTCCAATGTTATTCTTAAGGGGAATACAAAAATTACTATTTCTCTCTTATTTACTGATCAATTTCATTCAAACTTGATATGCTTGTCAATTTAGCATTGACCAACAGAGTTAATTCGAAATATGTTGCCCCTTAATAACCCTGGGGGGGAATAGGGGGCATTTCCCCTCTTAAAACCACAAGTGTAGCAATTGATTCTGTAGTGCCTCCAAAGCAGGGATTTGGGTGGATGTTTTTTAAAACAACTTGTTCACAAGATTTTCAGTACATTCGACCGTGCTTTGTATTCTATATTTAGTAAATAAAAAGTAAATTATTCATTAAAGTTGGGCTAAAAGGGAGAAAGTATGTGTCAGTTTCCTGATACCGTTTATTTATTTGAGCTGTAGCGGCCGAACGGTTGGTCCTATTGAGAAACGGAGACCACCACGTGCCACGGATTTTAGACGATCTACAACTTTGGTCCTATGACTTTTTGTCGTATCTCGTCTCCTTCACCCTTAGGTAGCGCTAGATTTTTCAAATTTCGGTATATTTTCGAAATATTTTGGCCGTTTTTTATTTCCTATCACGTTAATATACTTGATGGAGGCCTAATATTGGGCACGCAGTATGTCTACATCTCACTTAGTAAATAGCAGCAGAAATATGACCAGTTTTTATTAATTAAACCTGTCGAAAAATAAAAAAATCTAAATATCTTTAGATATGGCAGTTTTCTTTGTATAATTAGTGGTGTATTGGGGGTTCTGTCCCAATTTATATTATTGGATATACACGTGACACCAATAATACTTGAGCTAGAGGCGTGAGTTTTGGCATGCATGTGCCTTCCACCTTTTCTTTCCAAATCCTACTATTTTTAGTTTGAACTATCTCAATAAAATAAATAATTGTGAATACAAAAATCAAAATGTAGTATTTTTGTATTTAAGCTCTAGCGGCCGAACGGGTTGTCCTATTGAAAAACGAAGACCACCATGTGCCACGGATTTCAGACAAACTACAACTTTAGTCCTATGACATTTTGCCGTATCTCACCCCTTTCACCCTTAGATAGCGCTAGATTTTTTAAATTTAAACTTTTTTCACAAATTTGTTTGTGGTTTTAATGGTTTGTCGCTCTAATATAGAACTTAGAGGCCTAATACTTATTACACAGTATTCCTACATTACAATTAGTACCAAGAAATACTCCCACGCCCAGATTAAGTATCTTAAACACCCAAAAAAATCAAAGTTTTGAGCTCTTGTAGACTTTTCGTGTTTTTCGGGTACATTTTCTATGTTGCGCACTGTCGAGGGTAAAGTCCCTTATAAATCATGTCATATTTGTTGCAGAAGGCTTTTAGTTACCCAAAGTCATCGTATTTCAGGTTGTTAACGGTGGTCGTAACCCCTAAAAAGGTTCAAAATACGCCTTTTAAAGGCTACATTATACATCGGTTAAGGGTATAATTTACGACGGGGACCTGGGGGCGAAGCCCCCCACAGGGGTCTGGGGGCGGAGCCCCCAGCGAGCAAAGCGAGTCGTAATATATATACAGCCGCATGTGTAACTGACTCACTCACTCACTCACTGAGGTATACGAATTATAGACCACTTCTAGACGAGCTACAAACATGAAATTTGGCATGCACGTAGCTTGTACCCTGTAACCCCCAGAAAAATTGCCAACATTTAAAAAATTCAAAATGGTGGCAATTTTGGACCTTTAAAAAATAGTGTTTTTTTATTTGGGCTCTAGCGGCCGAACGGTTGGTCCTATTGAAAAACGGAGACCACCACGACCTGCTGATTTGAGACGATCTACAACTTTGGTCCTGTGACTTTTTGCCATATCTTGTCTTCTTCATCCTTAGGTAGCGCTAGATTTTTAAATTTTAGCAAGTTTCCACCAAAACTTTGTGGTTTTTATTTTTTCGGTACTCTAATATTGTACTTAGAGTCCTAATATTTGGCACAAATTATCTCTACATTACAGAAAATATGTGGCAGAAGTCGCATGACCATTTTGAATTGTTTGAACCCTAAATAAATTAGGAAAATTCTCCAGTTTTTTAGTTTTTCCGGTGTTTTCATTGATATTTGGCTATTCAATGGGTAAGGTTATTAGAGAATCTTCGTGGCCGCTTTTAAAAGAATTGAACATTTGGTCACTTAGATATCTATATGTATATAAAGTTTTAAGAATATTTTATGAAAAAAGTGGGGATAACCAAATTGATGTAAATGCATATAGGAAACGACTGAGATCAAAAGGAAATATATTGGTGCCAAGGCCGAACTTAACTTATTTTTTGAAAACGGTAGAATATTTAGGACCAAGGATTTATAACAATTTACCAAGGGCTGTAAAGGAAGCAACCAATATAACTGTATTTAAAAGGTTAGTGTTTAATTGGCTCTTTACTATGGATGATGTGAAAAGGCTGTTATAAATTGAATATATGTGTATACAACTTAAATAAAAGTCATGCTCATGTGTTTATTTTTCCTATTTCATATTTATTATTGTTGCTTATGAACTATTATTGAGACAATTTTAATCGTCATTTTTTGTTTTGTTTGTATAATTGTATTTTTTTATAAGGTTTTTGTTGAAGGAAGCAAAAAACTATGTGTAAATAAATATGTGCACATTGGTTAAATTAGCAATAATAGAATTAGAGTTATTCCTGAATATTAGTTAATTTAGATAGGGGGAAAGTATTAAATTTATCTGTTTGTTTATGTTTCTTTGTCTTCCTTGGTTTGTTATTTGATTGTTACCTCGAACCAGGCTATGCCTGGGAGGAAAACTTTTGTTTCTTCATATATTTGGGTATTTTGATTTTGATTCACTGATTTCTTATATATTAAGCGTAAACTTTGATCAGCTTGGCAGCCAAGTAAATTATTGTTTAGTTTGTTCATGAGCTCTGATCAATGTTAACTTTTGTACTGTATGTATGTTGTTGAAACAAATAAAGAATTATTATTATTATTATTATTATTTGGGAATCTTAGACTTACATAGTGGGTTAAAACCAGTATCAATTTGTTTAAATTAGTTGTACATGTCCTTTATACACCACATGTACTATAGTTATGGTATATTATAACCGTTCATCCCCCTAAAAAATATTAAAAAATATTTAAAAGCTATATTTAAAAATCTGTCAAATTCCCGGAACCTTTTTATTCATCAAAAATGTAACTCACACCATTCCATACGTATAACAAGAGTCATTACATCATTTTAAATTCTTTCAACCCATAACAAAAATTCCTTATTTTGTTCAAATTTATGAATTTTGATGTTTTTAGCGAATTTCCCCTATAGGGAAGAAGCTATTACCGTAGTCGGCATGGTAAGACCAAGGCCCGGGACCATGATAACTTTTCGTTTTGAGGTCCCCAGACCCCAAAAACACGATTCGTTCGAAACTGTATATACATATATATATATATGTGTGTGTGTGTCCGTGAGCACAATAACTCTCGTAAAAATGATCCGATTTTGATGAATAAACGTGTAAAGCAACATTTATGACTTAAGTTTGAAAACCAGCCAGATCGCTCTATCCGAAGGGGTATTTTGGAGGGTTTTGTACCCCAAAAATGTTTTTTTTTTTAATTTTTTCATCTAATTTTTGAAATAGTCAAATTTTAGTTTTCACCATTCGATTCAGATTTAAAAAACACACAATTTGGTATTTCGATCATTCCTCTATGTCAGTTGGTTACCGAGATATTGAAGGTGCTAAACACAGTACGTTGTCTAATGTTATTCTTATGGAGGAAAAGAACATTTTTATACCTTGCTTATTTATGAACGTATACTGAAGAAACTTGGTATACAGCTTCATTCTTGGAAGACAGCTTCATCTCGTTGTGGTCTATTGACATTTGCTCAAAAACATTTTGCCAAATTCTCCCGTAGCAGCAAACCTGCGTACTCAGCCCCCATGTTATTCTTATGGAGAATAATTAAATTCTCTGTCTCCCTTAATTATGAATATAAATGAATAAAAACTGTTATACGACTTCACCTAGTTGAGTTATATTGATATTAGCATAAAAACCCATTTTTTGTGTTCCTTATTGCAGCAAACCTGCGTACTCAGCCCCAATGTTATTCTTATGGAGAATAATTAAAATTGCATGTATCGCTTATTTGTGAATATCTTTTTATGAAACTTGGTAACTGGCTTTATGTAGTATTAAGACATTTATATCTCCATTGGAAATTCGCTGAGTATGCAGGTTTGCTGCGACGGGGGTATTTTACTCTAGAACCACTTAGAGGGTAAACCCCCTTATAAGTTAGGATAAACTAGCTATGGATAGCTTGTAGGCAACCCACAAATACAGTGGAACCTCAATAACTCGAACCTCAGGGGGAACGGGAAAAATTTGAGTTATCGAATATTTCGAAATATCAAGGTTCAACTTGTCAAGGTGATTCTCCACAGACTTCGACTCATTGAGGGTCACGGTAACGCAATAGATGGATCATGGATGGGTAGAATCCTTACATCACTTCGTTCTTTTTATCATAAACAATCCTACCGGATAATAATAATTATTAAAGTTAGAAAGGATTTGAACAATTTTAATGTATAAAATGAGCCTGGAAATATTTTGTAAAGCTTCTTTGGTTAATGTAGTAGAGGATGAAATACTTTAAAACACTTCCTTCAGTGAAAATATTGCAGCTTGGGAAATTAAACCAATAATGACTCATAGTTTGGTATTTTGGTGATGTTTTTCCCGTTCGACCACTTCCTTTCTATTTATAGACGTTTTTTGCTCACTTCTTATCACCTGCCCCAAACAAATCTCTCCCCCTTATGGAAGTCAGTTCTGACCAACTACGCATCAATTTCAATTTAGCTGAACATCAATGTACTGTAGGCTATTAAAATAATTTGTAAAACTAAAAGGAAACAAAAAATGATAACAATTAAAATTGCAGAGCATTGTTGGAATTTGGGTGAAGCAAAACGATACTTATTTTTGTTTTAAAATTGTCGAAAAAGTGTTCACTGGTGTTCCAAATGCTTCTCGATGTCACTATTTTATTTCCTGTGTCAACAGCCTCAAAATAGTCTTCAACTTTTCCTCATAGGGTAGAGTTCTGCCAACACGTTTTGCCAAACTGCAAACACTTAGTAAAAACACAACCTGAAAACTACTTCTTTGTTTTTGTTTGTGTTGTTTGTGTTTATGTTGTTTAAGATATTATTGCGGACATTTTCCATCACTGATTAGTAGTGAAACTTGTTTTTACTAATCAGTGATAGAAAATATCCGCAATAATCTGTAAAACTACGTTTCACGCACTACATCCAAAACCTCTAAAACTGGCACTGATTAACAACACACCGGACACAAATCTAATAAAATCAAGACCATTTTATTTAAGAAAAATACAAAATTTACAATAATATGAGACTGTTCCTTATTTATGAAATGAAATCCTCACATAGGTGTAACCCGTGCATTTGTTTGATATGCGTTGCTCATCAACATCAATTTGTTGGTTGTTTTACCGACACGAGAGGAGCACTCGGGAAAGAGATATAGTGAGGAGGGAGGGTTGGAATTTCCGGCTGAAAAGTCACTGGAGGTTTGTTGAATGAACAACTTCGACTTATAGAGGTTCTCTACTCAATACTTCGACTTATAAAAGTGCGGTGACAGGCTAAGAATACTGCAAAAATTTGAGTTATCGAGATGTATTAAATCATATTATTTAAAAAATATAATTATTTACCAGTTTTTATAGAATTTCATTAATTTTTTAACGGTTTTAGGTTTGATTTGCACGTAATAAACATGAATTTTAGGATAGATTTTGACCCAATTTAGAAAACTTTCAACGACAATTTAGTAGTTATTAAATTGTTTTATACTCTAATATTGTACACTGCTAGGCCTAATTCTTTGCACTCAACAAGTCTACATTACATTTTGTTTAGACATGGGACCTCGGATTATTAGCATGTTTTAACCACGTGCCATAGGTACTACGACAGGGACCTGGGGGCAAAGCCCCCACAGGGGTCTGGGGGCGGAGCCCCCAGCGAGCGAAGCGAGTAAGCTTTATACGTGTGTTTGTATTTATATACATTTTAAGTATTATTAAACTTTTGAAAATTCTTTTGATAAAATAATGACTAAAACATGGTTTTATATTCTGTTATAACTTCCATTTTACCCTTATTTTTTTATTTATAGCTGTTATAAGTTTACACTAAAGGGTATAATCAAGAAACTAAACAATCATTATTGTTGGCTCATTATGGTTCCATTGTGTTTTAACTCAAATCTGAATAGCAGCTCTAACAGGACATAACTAAACAGTTAGATAATTATTTTTATTTTGTTTACCTGTTTATATTGCACTGATCATACTATTTGCAAGTCGGCAAATGTAAATATGCACTTACTTTATTTATATTGACATTCAAGGCCTATATAAACTGTCATTTATAATTTTATTGTTTCACTAGTTTGTACTGAGAAAAGGTTTATTGAACTGATCAAACCCTTGTGAGCAAAGTGATGTTTTGTTGTGTAACGATAGATAATATGTCGTTTTTCGGCTTCTTTAGAATAAATTACCTCATCTATACAATGTATGCCTCAATTCACACCCTTTCTAAAGTTTGTTATTAGTATTCATGATCACATAATATTATTAAATTATAATATATTGAAGATTGAAGATTAAAATTGAAACAGACTACATCAGAATTTTAAGAAGTTAGTCCTTGAAAATAATTACTATTCAGTCCAAAACAGCAAGTTTTGTGTTCTGAACAATTAAACATTATTAAGGGCAAACAGTTTAAACATATGCTGTTTTATTAGTGAATTTCTTTTGGAAAGTGAACTATTAGCATGACCCGCACGGTGAAACTTAAGCCCGGGACCACCATAGAAGTTCCTAACGTGACAACCTGAACACGTTTTGGGGGGTCGTTCAAAATTTTATATATATATATATGTGAATGCACTCTAGCGGTCGCATTTTTTGTCCGATTTACTTCAAATTTAGTAGGGACGTTCCTTTCTATACTCTGTTGGACAAGTTCGTTGGGCAAAACAATCGGAAAACTCTAAACCCATTTTTTGCGGATTAATCTTTCAAATTTCGAGTTTTTGGGCCCCAAAAGGGTCAGAAAAGCCCCAGATGTAAAATTAATGCATGTAAAAAAATGGGAATTAGAAAGGTGAAAGTACTTTTATTACCCCCAGTAACCTCACGCCTACTTTCAAGCCTGTCTGGACCTTCTCCTAACCTTATAATGCGCAAAATTGTATTCCCAGCTTTGCAAGGAAATGAAACCAGGAGTATCAGAACAGCCAAAAAATCAATGTTTTCAGATTTCAATAAAAATTGTACAAATGTATGTTTTTACATTGATTTTGAGTCTTAAAAGTTTTTATGTGGAAATTCACTCCCTCACGTCAGCGTGCTGCGTGCAAACTCGTTTATATTAAAATACCCTAGTCCATCTCCAATCTTTCCTACTTTTATGTAGTTATGTTTAACTAACACATTCATGTTTTGTTCCTATCAATTGTAGCCTGGGAAAGTTTATTGTAATCTATGAATTACCAGAATACATAATGTAGATATCTTGAATATACTTAATAGTAAGAGTCACATTATTCCAGAGGTTTAACACATAAACACCATAGCGGGATCACATTAGACCCTCCCGCTATGGTCCATTTACTTGACTCAAAGGACTCTCCCGCTATGGGTCCATTCACTTGACTCAAAGGACTCTCCCGATATGGTCCATTCACTTGACTCAAAGGACTCTCCCGCTATGGGTCCATTCACTTGACTCAAAGGACTCTCCCGCTATGGTCCATTCACTTGACTCAAAGGACTCTCCCGATATGGGTCCATTCACTTGACTCAAAGGACTCTCCCGCTATTTTCCATTCACTTGACTCAAAGGACTCTCCCGCTATGGGTCCATTCACTTGACTCAAAGGACTCTCCCGCTATGGGTCCATTCACTTGACTCAAAGGACTCTCCCGCTATGGTCCATTCACTTGACTCAAAGGACTCTCCCGCTATGGGTCCATTCACTTGACTCAAAGGACTCTCCCGCTATGGTCCATTCACTTGACTCAAAGGACTCTCCCGCTATGGATCCATTCACTTGACTCAAAGGACTCTCCCACTATGGGTCCATTCACTTGACTCAAAGGACTCTCCCGCTATGGGTCCATTCACTTGACTCAAAGGACTCTCCCGCTATGGACCATTCACTTGACTCAAAGGACTCTCCCACTATAGGTCCAGTTACTTGATTGCAAATCATTAGTTATATTGAGGAGTTACAAAGCTGTTTATAAGCTGATAATAAATTCCATTGTAGGGTTTATAAGCTGATATATGTTCAGTTATAGGAATTCAACTTACAAGTTGATTGTATCTTGTAACCTGTTGTGACCAGTAAACTATAGCCCAGTTCAAGCATTTTTTCTGTTTGCACCATTCTAACAGATCCCTATACATTTGTGCACAAACTACTTTTGCCTCTATTATCTTTTTTGTGTAGTTTAGAACTGTTCTCTTTAATTTCCAAGTGCTAATGCCTTAACATGTATTAGTGTAATCACAATTGTAAGTGTACAGATAACTATTTGTTATTCTGAAATATTAAAATTTGCAGTAACTATTGTAAATTGTAATGTGAAATTGTTTATTGATATTTGTGTTTTCAGTGTTGGCGTTATTCTGTCTCGTATTAATTTTTTGTAATGTCTTAGTAGACCAAACATTATAATTTAAATTGACAGCGAATTACCTACTGTCACTCTATTATTATTGGCACCTAAGCACCTTTGTATGTAAAATAAAACATTAAAAGCCCTTTTCCAAAAAAATATTTCAAGTTTTGTCTAACAATTTAAGTATGTTCTTTGGCTTCCTAAGAGTGAAAACTGTTTATATTGCTGGATGTCTATTTCGAATGTCATAAAACATTAAATTTTAATATCTTAAGTTTTGTTTGACCAGGAGAGAGAACGCAGACGGCAACACATGGCGCTTGTTAAGCAGTTAGAACTGCGCAAAAGACAAGAGGAGAGAGAAAAAAGAAGACTTGAAGTGAAAGCGGAGAAAATGGCTTCGAGAGAAAAAAGAATGGAACAAAGAAAAATAGAAATGGACTTGCTAAGTGAAATAAGAAAACCAGTCGAGGACATGGAATTGCCTGGTAATGTTACAAAAATTTTCTTAAAAACATTTTTCAATATAATTTTCTGTGTCAGAATGCAAAGTCTCAAATAATATTATCTGATAGTTGCATTGCTGTCATTAAAATTGAATGATAAATTATAGATATTTTAATGATGCCAAAACTGCAGTAGAACCCCGCTAATTCGTCACCAACAAGGCCGAGAGCATGGTTGTAACACAAAAAAGGTCGGATTATCAGAGGAGCAAATTTATTTACATAAAAATATTATGAAAGATGATTATAAACGGAAAATATTTAAATAGAGTTTTACAGATTTAATATTACTAGTGATCGCCCAGAGGTCAAAATTCTACCAATGATAACTCTATATAAACCCAAATCGGCACATATTGGCTGTTTCTGTGAATGTTTTGCTACATCCTGCGTAAGAATTTGCATTTGAACCAGAGTCCTAATGCTGAACTTCACAAATAACCTCTCTTTCTCTCTTCCCCTCCATCACTCACTCCCCCTCAAACCTAGGTTTATTTGTTTAATGTGGAGTTTAAAAAGGATAAGAGGAAGGTGTTACCATTCCAGTAGTCAGTAGAATTTATTATTTACATTATGTATGAAACATCGGTTCTTGCTGTTTTGCTAGCATTTTTTTTATCAACAGCTGTCAAAAATACAATTCAGACAATTACTTTTCTTCCATAAGATTAACATTGAAACTTTGAAAGCGTGTGGGGCACGGCCCTGAGGGCCGATGTAATATATAATGGGTTTTTGCTCATCTACAGGACAAAACCTTTCTAACGGTATGCTTAAATTTCTCGTACGATGCACTCAAGCTGAGAAAAAAGGAGGGACAGTTTTGTTCTTGACTATTAATTTAAAGATTGTAAATCATAAATACTGTGTCAACTGGCACCGGTCTACTGATTTACATCGTCAATTATGAATCATCGACAGATTACATGAACGGAGCAGCGCACCGGACACGTAAACAATAACACCGGTAACGTCATTGTCGGACTAAGAGAGGAGTCGGACCATCCGAGGTCGGATTAGTGGGGTTCTACTGTATAGAACATTATATTCTAAACAACCACAACCCCCTTTTAAAGTAGTATTTAATAATATAAATTATTGTCAAATACTCTTGCATACTAAGTGTTCAATGTTCATCCAATTTGAGGGAGAGCAAATATTTAGTTAAATGTTGACTGTCGGTAGACAGTAGGTACAGACAATTTTTGTCGGGCAAAAAGGTGAGCAAATTGGAACCCAGTATAAGTCTTTCGGGCATGTTCGGCAGAGTTTGCAGGTAATCAGCAGAAGTAACTGTACTTTATGTATTAAAATATAATACTGTTAGTCTATTTTCTGGTTGATGTTTTGTTTTGTTTTTAACATTTTCCATCACTACTCTCTATTTTTAGCGATATAACGGCTATTTTTTGACAGTGCTCAGTAATCCGGCACTGCCAAAGTCCCAAACATGCCGGATTAGCGAGCGTCTACTGTATTACTTTAAAACTTAAACAATCATTGCCATGAGTCATTCACAAAATCTATAAACTTCATGACATGCCTCATAAAAAACATCATCATCAACTGTTCTAATTTATAAATTATTAAGATAATCATGGAGATTAAAACGCTCCTCCCACCAAATAGGTCAAAAGTTTAATAGAAGAGTGAAACACATTTTTAAAAGAATTTAGTTTTATGTTTGGGAGTAGGACGGTCTAATCATTGTGCAGAAAGAAGAATCTGTAGGGATTCTGGATTCAAACATACCACGATTTATCAAAATGAACATAAAAGTTAAGGTTTAAAAGGTTTAAAAAATATACATAGATGAAAAAGTTAATATCATATGCTGTCAAACAGTCTCCTTACACGATTGTAATTGTTCGACTCACAAGAATAATTCTAATAATCTGGAAGAGAAATATGTATTTCATAGTACAGTCAACTCCCGCTTATCCGGGGTAATGACCAGTTGGAGGGTCACGGATAACCCAAAACCACGGTTAAAACAAAGGGATTCAATAAATTGAATATTACAAATATAATAAAGGTTTATTAACATTTTTATACTACAACATTGTGTTTTGATGTCATTTTAGATATATTTATGTAAATTAAATACTTTTGAAAATCTTGTAAGTGGTGATAAAATCGACAGCCAAGATAATAATAGTTAATACGAGCAATGGCTGATAGCAGTAATTACTATCCAAAACGCTGAATGATTTTAAATAGGTTAAAGATCTCTAAAGACCGAACTCTCTAAACTACACCGAACAGTATGCTAATTAATTCCGCACTTGGGGGAAAACCCCTGAACAGCAGCGGGAAGGGTGATTGTTTTGAAATGTTTCTATTTTTAGACGTCCGCGTCCGTCCGTCCGTCCGTCCGTCCATCGCACTGCCTAGCCATAAATAGAGCATTATTAATAAGGGCTTTTACCCTCGGCAGACTGCAACAGAAAAAATATACCCGAAAAAAACGCAAAAAAATCTACAAACGTTCAAAGTATTTTATTTTTTCGGTTATTTAACTGATAAAATCTGGGTATATGACTGATATTAAACACTTATTGTAATGTAGGATTAATATGTGCCAAATATTAGGCCTCTAAGTTCTATATTAGAGCGACAAACTGTTGAAAACAACAAAAAAATCTTGATAAATAGTTGCAATTTGAAAAACCTAGGGCTACCTAAGGGTTAAGGGGGCGAGATACGGCAAAATATCTTAGGGCCAAAGTTGTATATCATCTAAAATTCGTGGCACGTGGTGGTCTCCGTTTTTGGATAGAACAATCTATTTGACCATTAGAGTTCAAATAAAAAAACACTACATTTTGATATTTTTTATTCGCAATTTTTTTGTTGTTGAGATAGTTAAAACAAAAAATAGTAGAAGTTGGGAATTTTCTCAGGGATTGAAGGTGCAAGGCACATGCATGCCAAATCTCACGTACCTAGCTCAAGTATAAATGGTGTCACGTCCATTCTAATTAATAACAATTGGTCTAGAACCGTCATTTCCTTCCTACTTATACTAAGAAAACGGTCAAATCTAAAGATATTTACAGTTTTCGATTTTCCGGCAGGTTTTAAGTAATCAAAACTGATCATATGACTGATGCTATTTACTAAGTGTGATGTAGACAAACTGCGTGCCCAATATTAGGCCTCCATCAAGTATATTAAAGTGATAAGAAATAAAAAATCATCACAAAATCTCTAAAATATGCTGAAATTTGAAAAATCTAGCGCTACCTAAGGGTGAAGGAGACGAGATACGACAAAAAGTCATAGGACCAATGTTGTAGATCGTCTAAAATCCGGGTGCGGTGGTGATGTCTGTTTTTCGATAGGACCATCCGTTAGGCCGCAAGAGCCCAAATAAAAAAGTACTATTTTTGAGAAATCAAACATGTCCGCCATTTTTATTTTTTATGTGGAGGTTAAAATTTAAAATTGTAGCTTTTAGCAATTTTCCCAGGGGTTTTATGGCAGATGCTACATGCATGCCAAATTTCATGTCCTTAGCTCGTCTAGAAGTGGTTAGAATTTGTATCTCTGGGTGAGTCAGTTGCACATCGGGTTGTATATATATTAGACTCGCTTCGCTCGCTAGGGGCTCTGCCCCCAGACCCCTATGGGGGGCTTCGCCCCCAGGTCACCATCATCGGGTGGGTAGTACCCGTGGGTGACCCGGGTACCTAGCTCAAGTGAAAGTGGTGTTATATTAAGTGGCCCAGAACCGACATTATACTACTGCTTATACAAAAAATAGACAAATCAGCAGTTATTTAAATATGAGGGGGTTAATAATTGAAATAAGAGTTTGGGAATTTTTCAGGATATTTGAGGGTTCAAGGCACATGCATGCTACGTCTCATACACCCAAACAAATAATCTGCAACCCCCTCGCTTCCTAGACCACCCCTACCGCCCCACTTCCCCAACCCCTAGATCCCTAGACCATTGTGGGAGGCTTCGCCCCTAGAACAATCGGGTTTAAATCATCAAATCTGTTCACATGAGAAAAGTGCAAAACCACCACAAAACCTGGAAAAAATGTTGAAATTTGAAAAATCTAGCGCTAACTAAGGGTGAAGGAAACGAGACACGACAAAAAGTCAAAATTCAAAGTTTTAGATCGTCTAAAATCCTTGGCAAGTGGAGGTATCCGTTTATCAATAGGACCATCTGTTCGTCCGCTAGAGCTAAAATAAAGTAGCACTATTTTGGACATATTCAAAATTTACTCCATTTTTTTATGTGGTTCTGATTAAAAATTATACCTTTTTGCAATTTTCCTGGGGGTTTCAATGGACAAGCTACATGAAAGCCTAATTCCACGTTTTTAGCTTATCTAGAATTACCTGAGTAAGTCGATAATGCAGTTTGTCATTTATGGAACAATTAGGGTATTTAATTTTTTTTAGGACTAATTATTAATACCCCCGTAGCATCAAACCTGCGTACACAGCGAATTTCCAATGCATGTATCTTAATACCACATAAAGCCACATACCAAGTTTCATCCATATACATTCATAAATAAACGATTTATGACATTTTAATTATTCTCCATAAGAATAACATGGCGGCTGAGTATGCAGGGTTGCTGAAGCAAGGAACACAAAAAATGGGGTTTTATACAAATATCAATATAACTCAAAAAGGTAAAGCCACATTCCAAATGTTATTAATTTATGTTCATAATTAAGGGAGATAACACGTTTAACCCGTTACATATTCTCCATAAGAATAACATGGGAGCTGAGTATGCAGGTTTGCTGCTACGGGAACTATCGGCCAAAAAAATATTTTTAGTGCAAATATAATTTTAAATAGGCTTTTACCTTATCTTGAAAAACATAAACTAATTAATAAAGAACAGTTTGGTTTTAGGCAAAATCTTTCTACCATAGACGCTGTTTCAAAATTCATCGAGTACGTTATTAAAAATATGGATAATAAAACCTTATCTGCAGCAATATTTTGTGATTTATTTAAAGGGTTTGACACCATTGACAGAAATATTTTGTTAGGAAAAATGGAAAATTATGGAATCAGGGGACCAGCAATTAATATTATAAAATCCTATTTTGAAAAACGTTTTCAGTTGGTGCGAATTAATGACCAAAGAGGATCGTACGATTCAAAGTGGGAAATCAGCCATACAGGATGCCCACAGGGGTCAATTTTAGGACCGATTCTTTTTTTAATTTATGTCGCAGACTTGCCAAAAAATATTTATTCCACATTCTCGAATACCATTCAGTACGCAGATGATACTACCGTGGTAGTCCAAGGTGGGAGTCAGGGTGATCTTGATCATAATATAACTGACTGTATCTTTAATTTATGTACCTGGTTTAAAGAAAATGGATTAAAATTAAATTAAAACAAAACTGAAATAATCAAATTTAAGACTCGTGAACCACTTCCAAATTCAATTTCAAACAAAAACTTTTTTTATAAATTTTTAGGTATAACAATAGATGCTAAATTAAACTTTTCTGCCCACATCAAAACGTTATGCAAAAAATTAAATTCTTCTTGCTTTGCTCTAAAAGTATTGTCAAATTCGGTCAATCAAAGTATTTTAAAGACAGTTTACTTTGCAACTATTCAATCTAGATTAACTTATGGATTGGTTATTTGGGGAAGTACATCAGCTGAAAATTTCAATAGATTATTTAGAATTCAAAAAAGGGCCATACGAATTTTGCATCATGTTGCGAATGACGAGCACTGTCAACAATTATTCCGAGAATTAGAATTATTAACTTTACCCTGCCTTTATATTTATGAATTATGTAAATACTTCATTAAAAATAGAAACTTTTTTCAAAATTACACAAATTCTTATAAAACAAGGCAAAATTTCATAACTTATCCCTCACACTCAACTTCTAAATTTGAAAAGACTCCCGACTACATGGCCCGCAAAGTTATGAACAAATTTTTAATGCTGGTTAGGAACACGGTTTTTAATAAAAGTTTTTTAAAGAAAATTAAAACATTTTTATATGACAAAGCATTTTATGGGTTGAATGAATTCTTTGACTTTAGCTCTAAGTTAGTTTAAGTCTGAGTTGTCATTGTAATGGTAATTGATAAATGACCATTGACCATTCTCTATGTACTGTTTTGTATATTTTGGAGAAATAAAGATCTTATTCTTATTCTTATCAATAAACCACAACGATATGAAGCAATATACCAAGTTTCATCAGGATAAGTTGATAAATAAGCGAGATATACAATTTTTCTTATTCTCCATAAGAATAACATTAGACAACGTACTGTGTTTAGCACTTTCAATATCTCTGTAACCATTTGACGTAGAGCAATGATCAAATCACCAAAACTGTGCGTATTTTTAAGCTGATTCCAATGGAAAAAACTAAAATTTGACTTTTTCAAAAATTATATTTAAAAAAAACTCAAAAAACCCATTTTTGGGGTACAAAACCCCACCAAAAATACTCCTTCGGATAGGTCGATCTATCTGGTTTTAGAACTTAAAGCATAAATGCTGCATTACACGTTTATACAAAATTTCGTAAAAATCGGACTATTTTAACTAGAGTTATCGTGCTCACGGACACACATATATATATATATATATATATATATATATACAGTTTTGAACGAATGGTGTTTTTGGCATCTGGGGACCTCAAAACGAAAAGTTATCATGGTCCCGGACCTAGGTCTTACCTTGTCGACTACGGTAATAGCTTCTTCCCTATAGGGGAAATTCGCTAAAACAGGTTAGTTTATCGACTAATTCATGAAGGGTAATGTGTAAACATATTGAGTGCCAAATATAAGCCTTTAAATACTAAATTAAAGTGATAGGAAATTAAAAACCACGAAAATAACCATCGTAATTGCCTGAAATTTGAAAATTCTAGCGCTACCTAAGGGTGAAGGGAGCGAGATACGACAAAAAGTCACAGGAACAATGTTGTGGATCTTGCAAAATCCGTAGGTCGTGGTGGTGTCCGTTTTTCGATAGATCAATCCGTTCGGCCGCTAGAGCTCAAAAACTGTAATTTTAAAATAAGCCTTTTTTGGGGTGTTTAAATAAAAAATTGTCAGTTTTGGCAATTTTTTGGGGGGTTACAAGCTATAAGCTACCTGCATGCAAAATTTCAGGTTTCTAGCTCATCTAGAAGTGGTTTAGAATTCGTATACCTCAGTGAGTGAGTGAGTCAGTTACACATGCAGCTGTATAGTATATTAGACTTGCTTCGCTCGCTGGGGGCTCCGCCCCCAGAATCCTGTGGGAGGCTTCGCCCCCAGGTAGCGGTTTGGCCACAGTTTAATGTAAATTAGTCCAAATTCTATTTAAGACCTAAATTCTACAACTATTCCAAGGCTTTGATTATTTTTAAGGGATTAACCTATAAAATCTGGTCACATGCCTGTTGCTGAATACTACTTGGCATGGAGACGTAGTATGTTAATTGTTAAGCCTCCATGTTTTACCTAAGTGCTTGAAACAAATTAATACCCTTAAATGATGTATAATGTAGCCTTTATAAGGTGTCTTTTGAACCAAATAAGGAATACGACCACCGTTAACAACCTGAAATGCTATGACTTTGGGTAACTACAAGCCTTCTGCAACAAATGTGACATGATTTATAAGGGATTTTACCCTCGACAGAGCGTAACATAAAAATATACCCGAAAAACACGATAAAATCTACAAAAGCTCAAAGACTTTGATATTTTTTTGGGTGTTTAAGATATTTAATCCGAGCGTGGAGTGTTGTTTAGTACCAATTGTAATGTAAAAATACTGTGTGATGAATATTAGGCCTCTAAGTTCCATATTAGAGTGACAAACCATTAAAAACCACGAACAAATCCTAGAAAAAAGTTTAAATTTAAAACATCTAGCGCTACCTAAGGGTGAAGGAGTGAGATACGGCAAAATGTCATAGGACTAAAGTTGTAGTTCATCTAAAGTCCGTGGCACGTGGTGGTCTTCGTTTTTCGATAGGGCAACCAGTTCGGCCACTAGAGCTCAAATAAAAAAGACCACATTTTGAAATTTTTTTAACAATAATTTATTTTTTTGAGATAGTTCAAACTAAAAATAGAAGGATTTGGGAACAAAAAGTGCAACGCACCCGCATGCCATATCTCACGATCCCAGTTAAAGTATAAATGGTGATACTTGCATTCTAATTAACAATTGTTACAGAACCGGCATTTCCTTACTACTTATACTTAGAAAACGGTAAAATCTATAGATTTTAAGAGTTTTTGATTTTCCGACAGGTTTAAGTAGTAATAAAAACTAGTCATATTTCTGCTGCTATTTACTAAGTGTGATGTAGACATACTGCGTGCCCAATATTAGGCCTCCATCAAGTATATTAACGTTAGAGGAAATAAAAAACGGCCACAAAATATCGAAAATGTACCGAAATTTGAAAAATCTAGCGCTACCTAAGGGGAAGTCAAAGTTTTAGATCGTCTAAAATCCTTGGCAAGTGGAGGTATTCCGTTCATCAATAGGACCATCCGTTCGTCCGCTAGAGCTAAAATAAAAAGGCACTATTTTGGACATACTCAAAATTTCCTCCATTTTTGATTTTTTTATGTGGTTCTGTTTAAAAATTATACCATTTTACAATTTTCCTGGGGCTTTTAATGGACGAGCTACATGTAGGCCTAATTCCACGAATTTTAAAATAAGCCTTTTTTGGGGGGTTTTAATTATTTTTTTAGGGGGGGTTGAAATAACAAAATGTCAGTTTTGGCGATTTTCCTGGGGGTTAAAAGCTATAAGCTACCTGCATGCAAAATTTCAGGTTTTTAGCTCATATAGAAGTGGTCTATAATTCGTATACCTCAGTCAGTCAGTCAATCAGTCAGTCAGTGAGTTACACATGCTGCTGTATATATATTAGACTCGTTTCGCTCGCTGGGGGCTCCGCCCCCAGACCCCTGTGGGGGGCTTCGCCCCCAGGTAGTTTTCGGGTGCTTAGTACCCGTGGCAGTGACCCGGGAACCTAGCTCAAGTGAAAGTGGTGTCATATTAAGTGACCCAGAACCGACATTATACTACTACTTATAAAAAAAAAATATACAAATCCGCAGTTATTTAAATATGAGGGGGTTAGAATTGAAATAGTAGAGTTTAGGAATGTTTCAGGATATTTGAGGGTTCAAGGCACATGCATGCTATATCTCATATATCCAAACAGATAATCTGCAACCCTCTCCCCTCCTAGACCTCCCCTACCACCCCACTTCCCCAGCCCCTAGATCCCTAGACCATTGTGGGAGGCTTCACCCCTAGATTGATTGGTGTAAATCATAAAATCTGTTCACGTGATAACAAATGCAAAACCACCACAAAACCTCGAAAAATGTTGAAATTTGAAAAATCTAGCGCTATCTAAGGGTGAAGGAGACGAGATACGAAAAAAGTCAAAAGTCAAAGTTTTAGATCGTCTAAATTCCTTGGCAAGTGGTAGTATTCCGTTTATCGATAGGACCATCCGTTCATCCGCTAGAGCTATTATAAAAAGGCACTATTTTGGACATATTCAAATTTTCCTCCATTTTTTATTTTTGTATGTGGTTCTGATTAAAAATTATACCTTTTTGCAATTTCCCTGGAGGTTTTAGTGTACAAGCTACATGTAGGCCTAATTCCACGTTTTTAGCTTGTCTAGAATTACCTGAGTAAGTCGATAATGCAGTTTGTCATTTATGGAACAATTAGGGTTTTTAATTTTTTTGAGGTGTTTACTTATTAAAACATGTTAGTTTATCGACTATTTCGTTAAGGGTAATGTGTAAACATATTGAGTGCTAAATATCAAGCCTTTATATACTAAATTAAAGTGTTAGGAAATTAAAAACCACGAAAATAACCGTCGAAATTGCCTGAAATTTGAAAAATCTAGCGCTACCTAAGGGTGAAGGGAGCGAGATACGACAAAATGTCATAGGAACAAAGTTGTAGATCTTGCAAGATCCGTGGCACGTGGTGGTGTCCGTTTTTCGATAGGTCAATCCGTTCGGCCGCTAGAGCTCAAAAACTGTAATTTTAAAATAAGCCTTTTTTGGGGGAGTTTTAAATATTTTTTTTGGGGGGTTAAGATAAAAAACTGTAAGTTTTGGCGATTTTCCTGCGGGTTACAAGCTATAAGCTACCTGCATGCAAAATTTCAGGTTTCTAGCTCGTCTAGAAGTGGTCTAGAATTCGTATCCCTCAGTGAGTCAGTTACACATGCGACTGTATATATATATATATATATATATATATATATATATATATATATATTAGTGATGTTTCGGTACCACTTTTTTCAAAGTCGGTACCGGTACCGGTACCTGACCAAAATCGATTCTCGGTTCTCGGTACCGGTACCATCGGTACCAAAATAAAAAATACTCATTCCTCAAAAATAAAGCTGAAAATGATGGTGTTTTATATTTACAAAAAATAAATTAAATAACCTCCTCCTTAGATGTAAGAAAAATAATTGTTTAGTTAAAGGAATAAATAAATTGAACTGATCAGTAGAGAAAACCACATTTAATGACAAATGAAAATATTAAAACCAAATTGTGCCATAGACAATACAATATCTTATTACTACGTTAAAAGAATGATCTCACACTAACCTCACAAACCAAACCAAAACATTGGTCGAGTTGTCGTCGTAGCTGACGCAGTGTTGCCACGTCAATACGGCATTGTGGATTTCCCCACTCGTGGGTTATTAATAAAATAGCCCTTCGCAAAGCTTTAATAGTTCTTCTTTGTCTAATTATCGCTGCCGCGAATCTACATCTTATCTATGCCTTAAAAATATTATTGGTTACGTTACAAGTAGAGGCTAATTTTTTGACTGATAAAGGATATATGTGATTGAAATTTTGTAATCGAGAGCAGGTACTTTCTAAAGTATAGTTCGGGAATTTGCTACTGGGACCCCGGCAACTGGCAACACTGCTGCTTGTTTGCAGTTTAACAAAGGCACATAACTGCCGTTCCCTTTTCGTAAATAATAATAAATACAAGTCAAATTAACGACTTTTGCAAATATTGTAGTTGAAAATAAATTTGTATTTATTTGTAAATTTGCGTGACAGAAATAATGTCGATTTTTAATTTTAATTATCAATAATGAACTTAATTTCAGGTGAGGAAAGGATGATGATGGTAATAAATAAGAAACAATGAAACAATTTTGTTTTGGAGTCTGAATAAAACATTTATTTGATTCTTCAGAACTGGCTTGATTCTTTCTTTTGCACTGCCAATATTCCAATATACACGTAGTTAGTAGTTGGTTTGCTGTCTTCTGTCTTCACAATTATTTCGGCTGATGAGGCTGTCAGCTGTCAGCTTATTGGAGATTTATACGTTTTTTGAAATTAGCACTTTTCTTAGGCCTACTGCAAATACAATTTTATTTTAATTTATCGTGCAGGTACCGAGGTACCGGTACCGACATTTCAACATCGATTCTCGGTACCGGTACTTTTCCCAAGAACCGGTGGTACCGAGAATTGACTTCAGGTACCGACACATCCCTAATATATATATATAGTCCCTGGGAGCCGAGCTTTGCTCGGGGAAGTCCAGTCAGTTTGTTTAGATGACTGGGAGTAATATTTCACCTATTCCCCCAACTGATTACCATATTTTTATAGCTCATTTGCCTCTTTCCTGCATTTTTAAGGTACTCCAGTTATTTATAAGTCAATGTCCCTTTGATTTATTTTACTACCCGTATATATGTAATCTTCACTCAAATCTTTTAATCTCTGCTCTCAGGAAACCACATGTTAATAATCATAAACAACACGAGTCCCTTTGACAATTCCCTGGTTGATTATGAATGCTGTTACAATTTTTTTGTTTTGATTTGAAACTCCATAAGCCCAATGTTAATTTTGTTAACTTTTCATTTTAGTTTTCTTTACATTATTTGATTTTTCCTGGGGATGAGGCCTGTATATAACTTATTTTTATCCCAGAAATTAGTTATTTCCAACATTTGAAAGAAATCGTTGGAGCCGTTTTTGAGATCAGTGTCGCAAGCAATCAAGCAAGCAAGCAAGCAAACCTTACTCATATTAGAGTATAGGAAATATATTAGTTTCTGATAAAGTAAATTATTACGATTCTGAAGATAATTTAGCAAAATAAATTGTTATTATTGTTCTATTTATGTTTAGAAGGGGATAAATAAAAATGATAAAAATAAACCTTTCGTGACCCCGGTTAAACCGCAACCGGATTAACCCGCTCCCGGATAATCGGGAGTTGAATGTATTATTTGATGACCTCCAAATGATTACAGGGCAGACAAGATGTGATTAAACGCAACCATATGTTGCGTTATATTACAATCATGTGTTGTAAGCAATATAACTAAATTAATGGAAAAATTATAACTTCCAACATAATATAAACTAGCGAGTTCACTTGCCAGTTTATTGATGTGTTCAGAAAAATCAAATTATGAGCCCAAGAATGTTTATGTATCAGTGGATGAGGCAGTATTTTCAGAAAGTAGCAAATTTGTAACATTATTGAATGGCTACGAATTTCAAAATTGGATCATCCCTGTCTTCACTGGAATTTTTGTTCTGTCCTGTGCATAATTCCTGTAGTGGGAGTAGTACCCAGTTGTGAATTTCCTTGTACAAAGTCAAACTCCCTGATACTAGCCGAGCACTTGTGACATTTTGTCGTGTAATGTTCAGATCTGAAGCCTCTGCCAGAGCTAAGCCGCATCCCTGGTCTGAAGCTGTCTGGACAAGCCTTCTCAGACACGCTGATGGTCTTTGAATTCCTCCACAACTTCGGAGAAACTCTCGGCTTTGGTAAGTACTTTCTTTAAACTGATAATCTTTTTATTTCAGTTTTTCTGATGAGTTTATTAAAAATCGTTTTCCAAGTTAAAATGATTAACCAGCTTAAATTAACTTGAAAATTATGATAAGGTGCTGTATATAAAGGCTGGTTAGTGGAGTTACGTCTTAGGGATTGAAAGATATGTTTGAGACACTTCCCGACACTCTGTTTATATGTACAAGGTGCGTCTGATGCTGGCAGACGGTAGCATACCTTGAGAGCTGAAACAAAGTTGTTTTTAAACAAATTCATCTCAACTTATACATATAGCTTTAACTTTTCAAATGTACATACCATGCCAGTATTTTGAGCAGTTGCATTGTAAAATAAAAACCAATGTTATGTTGTACATAGCTGTCACTCCTATTACAGCTAAAAGAGAATTCAAATACCTATATAATTTTCAAAATTACAATATGAAAATAAATATACGGAAAGTTTATTTATTACTTATTGACATTTTTTCAAAAGTTTAACTCTTCATTGTTTTTATTACAATATAACCTTTAAAAAACAAAACAAAATTAGTTTTCCTAACATTTATAAAGTACCTTAACACATTAACTGCTGAAAGCCAAAACCAGGCATTCGCCCATTGAAGAAAGCTAAATTTAAAATAAACCGCACACAGCGTATTAAAGTTTGAGAACTTAAGTTTGCATGGAGCTCCCAAAGTATCAGTGCCAGTGCATCAACAAAACTTCATCCAGCAAGTGCTACCCCTGTTGAATGGTTTTAAAACTATGAGAAACACGGGACTAAACTGAGGACAATTCCGGGTGCTCAGCCCCTGCGTTTGGCTTAGAACCCCTAAAAACTGAGCACGCCGCAGCTAATGTGTTAGCTTTGAAATGTTAGATTGTTAGTCTAGTGACCCTTTAGTTATTTTAGTTTTATGGTAACAGTTAGCTTATCTTCCAGGCATTGTAAACCTAAACCACTTTCAAATTTAAATTGTTGTCTTCTTTTTAATGAAAAATAGTTTCACCATATAGAACAATAATTAGTACGTTGCATTCTATTTAAATGAGTTTGCCAAAAATAACGGAGATACAATAAGTATTGTATAAGTATACCTCGGATTATCCGACCTAGTGTAGTACAATATTGATCCGGATGGCAAAAAATCCGGATAATCTGAAGCTACTATAACATCGCATACATAACGATCGAGAACTAGCGCCTGCAATATTGACGCTGCAAATTGCGTGGAAAGACTGTAAAACAGTCTGACACAGTATTTGTTAACTGTTGTAACCCACAATTCACTCACAGCTATAAACGCAACATAACCTCAGAAGTTGTGGTTAGTAAAGAACGGTCAACAGCAACAAAAGTCGTGAAATGCCGGTTGCGACTGTACATTGGTTCTCTCTATATTGCAGTTTCTATGATACTTCATACTAGAGGTGTGCGAATAGTGAATTTTTAGTTCGGATCGGTTTTGGTTCGGGTAGCTTAGGTTTGGATCGTATACGGATCGGATAGTAAGGGTTTCAGATCGGATAATTTTCGGATTCGGATATTTAGCCTACTTTACCCCAATCTCTAATACTACCGTATTTTCAGGTTGGAACTTAAAATTGTAATTTTTCTTGCAAGATATAAATATACAATATTTAAGCTAAGTAATTTTATTCAAATCACAACAAGTGGTTATTATTTTTACAAATGTATCTTTCTGAGTAATTGAAGACTGTACTACACATAACCCCACCAGAAAACAGCATGTCTAATTGGAGGAGCAATATACCAACCTCCGTACATACTCGAAAATATTATCTCTGCACTGAAAAATACCAGAATTTGTTTACTGGTTATTTAGATATAAGATAAAAGTATAGGTAATTCAATAACAGTAGGCCAAGGTTAGGCTATTCAAACCATGTAATGTCACCTTGACTATCATTAATCCTTGTCATTATGCTATAACACCTTAGCCTATCTGGGTGTAGGCCTAGTAAAAAAACAAACATAAACATATGGTCAGGCAAGGGAAACAACAAGAAAACATTTTAATATGATTACAGCCTATTTAAAAGACCGGAATCACCGATGTTGACAGCAAAGCAGACATCACAACACACTAAAGGCCTAGCACGATAAAGGCAATCAGACCCTACTGAAACAATGAATCAGTACAGGGCTTCAACTTTGTATGAGCTAACCAAAAAATTCCATAACCAAAGAATTTCCTTTGTTTTATAAATCTACTAACTAGGCCTAGTTTGAATTTATTTTGTTTCCTACAAATTAGAAACTTTGTTTAACCTAGTTTGTCACCTGAATGTAAACAGACTACAAAGTGTCAGCTTGCATTTCAAACAATCGGCAACTTCACTATCGGCTTCGTTCTTTTTAAAGAATTTAAATATTATGCTTTTCTTCCTTTTTGGTTCCATTTTAAATACATGAATTTAACGAAATCATATAATATCCGAACGACGAAATCTGTATAAATAAATAATATAGATAATTAAGCAATGCCTTCTTGAATCCGTCGTCAGATGTCAGGTTATCGCTGCTTTAAACGTCGCGTCGTCGTAAAGATACTCGACAAGCTTTTTATATCTAGAGGTCTCGTCCGGGGGTAAACAAGTGAAGTCTTTTCTTGGAGTATAAGAGCTCTAGCTAGATTAAGCTCGTTGATCATAGCGGGAAACTTCGCTGTAGATAAAACTGTGCAACTCGTTTTGCGCAAGTCAACAATATTTTACTCAGCGTTTTTTAATTTTATTGAATGAAAGGAAATATCAGAAGCAGCAATTTTAAATTTCATACAATAACATTTCTCTTTGTATTATCCAACTTTTGAATTACAGCTTACTCTATGAGACCTTGCTCATTGCACTCGTTAGAAGTTGATACTATCGGAAATCGACTATCGACGAAAAATTATCGACTTATTCGCTAGTAATCCACTACTGTTGTCTCGTTGTTTGCGTTTATCCCGTGAATCGTGAATCGACATCGAGTTGCAATGTTGCAATATTGTATAAATTTGCGGTTGTGTACTATCAAAAACGTTCGCTATCACACATTTCTCTTTATAAACAGTGTTTATTCTGTTTGCTAAAATGATATACGATGTGGCCGTGTATCGCGATATGATACTTGACTAGACAATATCGTATCGATGAATTGAAACGAGTTACATATTGAAAACTTGCAAAGCTACAGGAATTGCGTCATGTTACCTTGAACGACGTCAAGAGTCAAAATGTTTATTAATGGTCCAAACATATGTATTGTTTCGTTTCTACCTTTTTATCCCCAGATATACAGTCTATCCGAATAAGTCGGATATGTACTAGACCTTATCGGATATTTATAAAGCCTTCGGATCGGATTCGGATATCCGTTCTGAACCGAAACTGAACCGGCTTTTCGGATATCCGCACACCTCTACTTCATGCCTACATTAATTAATTAATGACCCTGGTTAAAGAAAAGAATCTGTTGGTCTTATTTAGTAAAAAAGGCTCCACAAGGCATCTCACCCATTCTACACTCATCATTTACTCATATTCGCCTTAAAATATGCCCTAGTTGCGTCTGAGACTTACAAGACGCTAGCGAGGGGGAAAAAATCTTGTTTTGACTTAACTAGGTGTGTGCGAGTAGTGATTTTTTTAATCGAGTTAAGTCGAGTCGAGTAGTGCCAGTTATTTTTGAGTTTCGAGTATTTTCTAGTGAGTATTGGTCATCAGTTGGTAGTTTAAAATAGTGTAATGGGATTTGGATACCTTCCTAGATTTGATAATCTAAACATGGTTTCTAACTAATACATGAGTAGCAATACAAAGTTTTGGCCAGCACAATCAAACTGGATTACGTATTGACAAACAAAAAATGTTTTGACATTCGTTTCCGGCCGATACAATATTGTCCGGTTATCATTTTGCCAATATCACCTGGTCCAGACATTGCTTATATCAATATTGGATGACGAAATCGTTAGTTACAGCCGATTTTAAGTTGCCCAGTCACAATTTTTGCCGATATTATGTACATCGTTGTCATTTTCGACCTTTATTACGTGATCCAGTCATATTTTTTGGCCGATATTATTTTTTCCATCGTCATTTATGGCCGAAGTTACGCAGTCCGATGGTCATTTTCGCGCGTTCTTCGTGATGTGATCGCCTTTTGTGGCCGTTGCGTTTTGGCCGGTCGCAATCATTAGCGATCATCCAGAAATCGGCAGGAAATACTCGCTCAAACTTTCGAGTATTAAAATACTCCGCCGAAAACTCAAAAGTTTTGAGGACACACCCCTAAACTTACAAATTTTTTACTTAGGTCAACCTTGTCTGGTTAATCCAGGATCCGGATGATTCGGGTCTGGATAATCCAAGGAGTACTATAATGGGAAAGTAACAGTTCTCTCTTTGTTTGTTCTAGACATGGGCAGCCTCCCCACTCTCAACAGCCTGCAGAGTGCCCTCCTGGGTGATGAAGAGGCAGAGGAGGAGCTCCTGTCAGTGATGACCCACCTTATCATCTGCGCCATAGAGGACCCCGGGATCCCCAACCCTGCACGCCACACCACACTGCTCGGGCAGAGCCTCAAACAAGCTGACATCACACATTCCAACATCTCCGAGATACTCAGGATCTACCTGTACGCCAACGCCACTGGCGAAGTCAAGGCTCTCACTGGTCAGTAACCATCCCAACAAGTAATCTCATGCTTCACATGCTTAACTGCTAACTTATGCTTCACACTTTCTGGAAAGTCAGGGAGAGTTCAAAAGTCGGAGAATTTGACAAAGGTTAGGGAAAAAGTTAGAAAAATTCAGGAAGTCAGGGAAAATGCTTGATATTTTATACAAGTCAGCAAAAGTTTTTAATTTAATCATAAACGCAAAGCAATACTGTGCAAAAATCAAAACTTATTCAATTTCGGTTGCATCTTGTTGTTGTGATGTTCCAGCAGGTGGGAAAGTCCCTGACCCACTGTGGCTGCTATAGGGCACTTGGGCCCTCTAAATCTGTTAGTTGGTTAAATCGGTTTTTGTAATGCAACAAAGAGGAAGTGAACCATAACTGGTAAGGCAATAAATGAGTTGGACTACAACATATTTTAAACATTCAAATAAAAAAATAAACAGAAGAGCATTGGACTGGACGGCTATGGGGAAAGAGTGGGCTGATACAAAAAAAACTTTTAAATATTGCCTGTTGTAATTAAAGAGCACATTCTGAGGCGAGAGTCAGGAAAAATTTAACCTTTTTTTGTTGGGGAAGTCAGGGAAAATTAACTTTCCTGGTCACAGAAAGTCAGGGAAATCATAACCAAATAAGAGTGTGAATCATATATTAAACCTCTAGGGCATTATTGTTGTTTTTCTTTCTTATAGGACTTAGTGGCCAGGATAATACAACTAGAGGTGTGCGAATAGTGAATTTTTAGTTCGGATCGGTTTCGGTTCGGATAGCTTAAGTTCGGATCGGATTGTAAGGGTTTCGGATCGGATAATTTTCGGATTCGGATGTTTAGCCTACTTTACCCCGATCTCTAAAAATACCTACCATACCATATTTTCAAGTTGGAACTTTACATTTCCATTTCCCTTGCAAGATATAAATTTACAATATTTAACCTAAGTAATTTTATTCAAAACACAAAGTGGTTATTATTTTTACAAATATATCTTTCTGAGTAATTGAAGACTGTACTACACATAACCTCCATGTCTAATTGGAGGAGCAATATACCAACCTCTGTACATTCTCGAGAATGAAATTAATCAAATAAATACATAGTAGGATCTAACTCAATATTTATGTGGTATTATGAGTTATAAAACCAAGTATTGGTCTGAAAATATATTATTATCATTATTTTTGTAAATTAAGACAAAATTGTTCATTTAATAGTTCTAGCTTTGGGTGGTGTGATCAGAGATTTTCTACTTTGACCTTGAGTTATTAAAAAATGTTGGCAATTTCGTTTAACAAGAAGGAATAAGCTCTTTTCAATCCTCAATTAGGTTATGGGACCCTTATGTTAAACTGATTTCCTTCATTAAACATGACTTTCTTTCTATTAGTAGGGGTTGCTGCTATATTCAGGTAATCATTCAAGTCTTAAGTTGTCAGATGAGCTTATCACAATCATGGTTTTCTATTTGCAGGGGTGCAGTTTGAGAGAGAACGGGAGAAGCGGTTGTCGGATCATCACAACAACATGAACGAGACTGCTGAAGACGAGTGTGGGAAGAACGCTGCATTCTTCGTTGCTCTAAGGGAGAACCCAACATGGAAGATGTCGGAGTCGCTCAAACACAAACCCTTCCTTGCCCTCAATGCAACCAGCAAGGCTAAGATCCTGCAGTTTTTGTGCCACGAACTACTGACAAACAAAGCAGTTATTCGACAGATTGAGGGAGCCATTGAAAATGTGGCTCAGCTAAAACGTGACCGTTGGACAATCGACTCCAAGCTCAGGAAGTAAGTTTAAAGTACTACATATTGTCAGGCAACGAGGAGAAAGGGTTCAGTGTGGCAGCTACTAGCCAATTAACTAAGATCTGCCAAACTGTACGCCATGTATTATCTGCCGGAAACGTCGAAGTTTCTGGGACGTTGCAATATGGGTGAAGTGAGGAAGCGGGGAATCCCTTTCTCCTTGTTTTCTAAATTCCAAATGTGTGCTTGCCTAAAGGTATTGAGCAGCTACAGTAAGGAGCAATTTTTAAGAACTCCAAAGTCCAAAATGTGTTGCTTTTGTTCCAACACAACTAAATTAGTTAAGTTATAGAATTGTTTTTATAACAACAAATAATTTGCTTATATTTTTACTGTTTTTTTTGTTGTTTTAAATAGTTTCTTTGTTTAGGTTGAGACATCTACACAACAGAAAAATTAGACAAATGACCATAGGAATGGTTGGAGGAAAGATAACTTTAGAGGGTGATGGAGAAAAGTTAATCCTCACTGAAGATTTTGACTTCAGACCTCCTCCTAAAGACCATGATGATGAAGAAGAGGGGGAAGTCGAGAGTGGCAACGAGAGTGATGGAACGCAGCCTGAAGAAGTAAGTGCAGTGTTGGGGAGTAGCGCGCTACATGTAGCCGCGCTACAGTAGCGAGCTACATTTTCGGCTGTAGCTCCGCTATTTTGGAAAAAAAGTAGCTTTAGCTTTAGTGCCCTACATTTTTAGAGTAGATGTAGCGGATTATATAGCTACTTTTTTCGCTACTTATACAATCTTGATGTAATTACGTATACCTACATACTTTACTTCAATTAATAACAAACTGACCCGAGTACACGAAAGTTTTGTTACTCATTGAAAGCTTATACTGCATTAATTTATACAGTTAGTAAGCTGTTTCTGTTATTTTAGCTTTCATATTCAACTTTTTTTTCAATCCACGGCCACGAGGCGCTTCAAATTCAAATATCATAACATAACATAACCTCAATCTCTGACCTTATCCTTTCCTTTTTCAAAGTTAAAAACTTGCAATACAATAACATGTAGATGTAGGTTGCATTTACTATACATAAATCATACTTCACAGGGTACTTCGTTTTCTGTATTTATTTTGCTTGATATATTATGGCAAGTAAAATCAAAATTGACGATGAAATTAATGTTGATAGAGAAGCTGGCCCTTTTGGACGTACACTAAGGTCACTAAGCCCTAAGCCCTACCATGACCGGCCAAGAACATGTTTTCAAACTTCTAAAGATAAATAAAAATACTCCGGTCGCAGCAAACCTGCATACTCAGCGAATTTCCAATGCAAAATATATGTCTTAATACCACATAAAGCCGCATAAAAATATATTCACAAATAGGCGATAAATACAATTTTAATTATTCTCCATAAGAATAACATTGGGGATGAGTAGATAGGTTTGCTGAAACAAGGAACATAGACAATTGGTTTCTATGCAAATATCAATATAACTCAACTAGGTGAAGCCACATACCTAGTTTCATCAGGCAGATATCAATATAACTCAACTAGGTGAAGTCATATAAGAGGTTTTATTAATTTATGTTCATAATTAAGTGAGACATAGCATTTTAATTTTTCTCCATAAGAATAACATGGGGGCTGAGTACGCGGGTTTGCTGCTACGGGAACCTTTAGCAAAAACTTGTTTTTTTGAGCAAATATCAATAGACCACAACCAGATAAAGCCGTATACCAAGTTGTGTCAGTATACGTTCACAAAGAAGCGAGGTATAATTATTTTCTTATTCTCCATAAGAATAACGTTAGACAACGTACTGTGTTTAGCACTTTCAATATCTCGATAACCGATTGACATAGATAAATGATCAAAATACCAAATTGTGTGTTTTTTAAGCTGAATCCAATGGTAAAAACTAAAATTTTACTATTTCGAAAATGTTATGTAAAAAGCTCAAAAAACACATTTTTGGGCCACAAACCCCCCCCCCAAATACCCCTTTGGATAGAGCGATATGGCTGGATTTCAAACTTTTAAGTCATAAATGTTGATTTACACGTTTATACCAAATTTCATCAAAATCGGACCTTTTTTACAAGAGTTATTGCACCCACAGACACATATATATATATGTATATATATATATATATATATACAGTTTTGAACGAATGGTGTTCTTGGGATCTGGGGACTTCAAAACGAAAAGTTCTCATGGTCCCGCGCCTAGGTCTTACCATGCCAACTACGGTAATAGCTTCTTCCCTATAGGGGAAATTCGCTAAAACTGTAGTGACATGTAAGTTGTATTTGAATTGCGACCTAACTGTTTCTAGAAATTTAACAAAAAATATAAAGCTATATATCGAGGTTAATTTATTAATAATTTTCACCTAGGCCAAGGCTATTAGTTACGTAGGATTTGTGAGAATTTTCCAATAAATGATTGCAAAGACCAACGTTTTTCAATAAGCTATCACCTATCATCATCATCATCATCAGAAGGGGCAGACATACGTCCCAAGGCACATCAGCCACACTGGGCTTATTTCGCACCCCCGAAAAAGAAATGAGAAGGTTTCAGTACTCCTCCAGGTTCAAGAGCCTGTTGAACTGCATCATCCTATCGACAAGCTCCTCAGGAGGCAAGTATCCACCCCTGACCATAGATCCCAGAGTTGAAGCCCTTACCTCTCTAAGCTCATCGCAATCAAAGAGCAGATGATCTGCAGTCTCCTCATACTGCCCACATTTCGTGCAAGCATGGTCACCATTGAAGACGCCCATCCGAGAGAGGTGTTTCCTTAGGTGACCATGGCCCGTAATCATACCTGTGATTCGCTTAATGTCCAGCCTGCTGAGACCCAGGAGCTTTCTGGTGACCTGCTGCGGTGGTGCCTGGAGGTTGAGCTTGCTAACCCTGTGGAGAGGGAGCTTTACCCATCTCCTTCTGTGACAATCCCGAGCCCAAGCGCTGATCACCTGCGAAGCACAAGAACGAGATATCCCACAAAAAGGGGGGCCCATGGGAGCCAGGGAGGCAGCCGCGTTAGCCAGCCTGTCCGCCACCTCATTACCCACAATCCCCGAGTGACCAGGCACCCGACAAAGAGTGACCATGGTGCGTCTACCAGCACAAGAAACTGCTTTGTAGCAATCCCACACAACCCTAGACCTGAACTCACAAGAGTCCAGCGCCCTCAGAGCAGCCTGGCTATCAGAAAATATGCTGATAGAGAAAATATGCTCTTAGATCAAAATTAAATCAACTTGAATTAATTGTAGAAGATGGTTTTATATACATTCACTGTATCAATGAGCATTGGTTATGTGAAGATGAGGTGGAATTCTAGGTATCCAACAACTTTATACTTGCTGCCAAATACTGCAGGCAGCACTCAACTCCTCATGGTGGCTCATCGATCCTGGTCAGAGAGACACTTAGTTTTAATACTCTTGATGTATCCCCATTTAGTGTAGATAATGTGTTTTAACTATCAGCCATTAAGCTTTTTTCAAATGATGGCATCATATTGTGTGTTTATAGGACCCCCAATTCAAATATAAAACTTTTTTTGTAAATTGGAGGATATTTTATCCTTTATAACAAGTAAGCCTCACAGCTTTATTGTTATTGCAGATGATTTTTACATAAACATTTTGGATGCTCATAAATCTGAGGTTAAGACATTTTTAAATATCCTTAGATCTTTTAATTTGTATAATGTTAATTTATATCCAACAAGAGAGAAAGCATGCATTGATAATGTTTTTACAGATGTTAATTCTGAATCACAGGGATGTTCAACCTGTAAACAAGGTCTCATCTCAGATCATGCTCCTGAGATGGTTTGTGAAAATAATGTAAAACGCTCTAGATTGACCCCGCCTGCTAAGCTAGATAGTTTTAATGAATCCCTTTTTAGTTTTGACTGGTCAGTTTTATACAATGTTTGTGATGTAAACTCTGTGTTGTCCATGTTTTTGAGTGTATTAACTTATTATTTAAATGTGCATTGTTCTATGATATACAATAAAGCTAGGCCTAAGGTCAAGTCCAAAGCTAGAAATGGAAAAAAATGGTTCACACCTGAACTTGAAGGCATGAAGCTTCTCTTGATGTCTCTGTATGATATTTGGAAAGTTGGAGGTAATGTAGCAGACCAAATCAATTATAAGAACTACAAAAAGTTGTATAATAAAGCCTTAAGGAATGCCAAAATGGCAGCCAATGACAAAGTAATATCTGAATCAAAAAACAAATGTAAAACTGCATGGAACATCGTAAATAAAGAGTCAAAAAAGTGTTCACCCTCACCTAAGATTAGTATTTCTCCTGATGTTCTTAATGATTATTTTATAAACGTGCCAAACACTGTTTCTCAAATAACTCCAAATGGTGCAGAACCAACCTATGCAAACCTGTTAAATAATTTTTAATTTTCTGACCCTGTTGTTTTACTAGAATTTTCCTGGAAAGAGATGGACTTAGTTACGGTACGTTCTATTGTAAATAGTTCTTCTCCTCACTTCTTCTCTTCTTCCCTTCTTCTCAAAGTGAAGTTATCTTTGGCATATCCGATTTTGATCTAAAAAATATTGTAAATTCTATTTTAGTACCTCTGACATATATCATTAATCTAGTTTTAGCTATCAGTAACTTCCCAGACTGTCTGAAGAAATCCTTAGTCATTCCTGTTTTTAAGAAAGGGAACTGTGATTTGCCAGAGAATTTTAGACCAATTGCCATTGTACCAATTATCAGTAAAGTAATTGAGACATGCCTCATAAGACAACTCTTATGTTTTTTTACAAATAAAAACCTGTTTGGGTTTAGGCCAAATTGTTCAACAACAAAGGCAGTTGAAAAAGTTGGTAATTTTATTCTTAATGGTTTTGAAAATGTTTAGTTGTAGGTTGTAGCTTATTAGATCTAAGTAAAGCATTTGATATGGTTTCACACTCTATTTTATGTAAAAAGCTAGAATATTATGGCATTAAAAACAAGGATTTAAATCTGATAACAAGTTACCTTAGTAATAGCACTCAGTTGGTTAAAGTGAACAATTCTCTCTCGGAACCCAAGAAGGTCATAGCTGGTGTACCGCAAGGTTTGGTCCTTTGGCCATTTATGTTTATTGTTTTTGTAAATGATTTATATGTAAATATACCTTGTTTTTCTGTATTGTATGCTGATGGCACTACGCTGCTTACCTCCAACATTATTTTAGATAATATGTACAAACTCAAAGTCATGGTATAATGCCAACCAGCTATCTCTCAATGGTAATAAAACTGTAAATGTTATTTTCACTCTAAAAAATAATTTAAGTTCAGAACTTCTTGACATGTTAAAACCGGCCAAGCTTTTAGGTATTATGTTAGATAGTAAGTTATGTTGGAACAAACATGTTGATTTTTTGTGTAAAAAACTTGCAATAATCACCTATCTCTTAAGGAAACTAAGCGTATGTGTTAGTACTGATGTTTTGATATTAGCATATTATGGGCTTTTCCACTCAACTTAATTATGGACTCTGGTTGTGGGGTAACGGTAGTGAAGTCTCTAAAGTTTTTGTCTGGCAAAAAAAAGGCCATTCGATCTATAGCAGGTTTAAAAAATCAGGAATCTTGGAAAGATAGTTTTATGCATTTCAAAATCATGACATTGCCATCTATGTATGTTTTTTGCAACTTAGTCTACATCAAAGAAAACCTGGTGCATTTCAGTAAATAATTTCAACACCATGATCATAACACTAGGAATAAGTTCAATCTTGTAACCCCAACTATATGCCTGCATAAGTCTTTTAAGAGTCATAATTATCAACAATACATTATGTTTAATAAGTTACAATTAGCTGTAAGAAATTTACCTGCAAATAAATTTAAAGAACGAGTGTCTAATTGGGTTAAGCTACAAGCATTCTACAGTGTGGATGAATATTTCAGCTTTGACATGTCAACATGGCCTTAACTTTTAAGTAGGAGTGTGCAAGTGTTCGAACTTTGAGCTTTTTTGAGCCGAATATTGCAGTATTCGGCTCGGTTCGAGATTTGCAAAAAAGTTCGAAGTTCGAGCTGAATTTTTAAAACACCCGAGTAGTGAAAAGGGTTGCCTACAAAAGTAAAAGTAAAGCAAAAATGTCCAGAATCAATGTTAGAATTTTTGTAGTTTGCGTCGATAGAGCTCCATAACAAATATAATTCAGCAATGCTAATGCTTTCGGTCCTTCGTTTAAAAAAATAACCAAAAATTAAAATGCTGTAATATTTTTAACTTCCGACCTGATCAACCAACACAATGGAGCTACTTTCTCTACGCACAATCACATCAAGTGGATCTATCACACTATTCTGTTGCAGTACAGTGTTGCCGTTGCCCAGTTGAGTTGTGCAGTATTTCACGGTTAATAATAATTAATACAACAATCGTACTGCTCCAGAAAAAGTACCACAGCAAAAAACCAAAATCCATGAAAACACTGTTTCTACCTGTTGCATCGGTACAGTCTGTTCTACAACTTACAACTTCTTACATTACACTATAATTATATTCCCTGGGGTCTGAAATTATGTCTGGAAACACTGTTTGCATGCCCACTTTGCGAACTGCCTTAATACGTTGAGTGAAGATGGTTATAATGTAATAATGATTTAGCGTGACCAATAGCTAGGGACAAGGTTATAGCATAGATTAAACATACATTCTTAATCTATGGTTGTAGGTGGTTAACGCCTATAATCATGACGGCATTTTAATGTGCAGCCGAAATAGTATTCTCCAAAAATTAGATTGTTAAAAGATT
This sequence comes from Allygus modestus, assembly GCA_963675035.1. NCBI lineage: Eukaryota > Metazoa > Arthropoda > Insecta > Hemiptera > Cicadellidae > Allygus > Allygus modestus. The sequence goes on along the minus strand of OY776113.1, from coordinate 40,940,089 downwards.
GACTAATTGCGAGTTTCACAAAATCTGAAGATTTTATAAAAATTGTGAATGGGAACATAACGCATGTTTATAATACCGGTGGTCATATTATTTAAAAGGTTGATTATATTCTATGTACGCCGAAGGCCCTAACCAAGAGCAAGACGCAATCAAAATGGCGCAGTGTTTTGTAACGCTACCAGCTGTGCGATTAAAATCATATTGTTTAACTCCATGGGATTGTTTGAATTTGTGAATAAACGTGTTGTAGCTAGCTACTTTAAAAAAAGTAGCTTCCCCAACACTGAGTAAGTGTTTAATAGATTACTCTTTTGAAAATTAAATTTTTTGTTTGTATTCATATTCTGCTTTTGATTCGCACAAAAACAAACCCACCAAACAAAAAAAAAAAAAACCAAACCTAATTTAGCCTCAAAATAGCCATACATTTTTCTGAGATAAATTGTTGTTAAGAAAGAAAAAACCTCTTATAAAATGGAGTCTACTTTTGTTTTCTCATTACTTCTTTAAAACATTTTAAATCAGTACCTATGTAAAAATAGTCAATTACCATTGACAATTTCTTCAGATGAGAAAGAGACAGTTATCATATACATATTATATGTATGTTTTAAATATATATATATATATATATATATATATATGTATATATATTATTTTTCTTAGGCTGAATAATTGTCAAGCTGTACTGAAATATTTTTGCTTTGTAATGTATTTCTTCCTTTTAGCGAATTTTCCCTATAGGGAAGAAGCTATTACCGTAGGTCTCATTGTAAGACTTAAGCCAGAGACCATGATAACTTTTTGTTTTGAGGTCCCCAGATGCCAAAAACACTATTCGTTCAAATGTATAAATATGTAATATATATATATATATATATATATATATATATATATATATATATATATATATATATATTACATATTTATACATTTATATGGTATATATATATATATATATATATTATATATATATTATATATATATATTATATATATATATATATATATATATATCCGTTAACACCAAGGTTTAAGCTGCGGTCACATTTGTCGCAAAATGCGACATGCACCTTGAAAATGTGACAATATTTGGGCAGGCTGTCGCTTTTTTGCTACAGAGAAAAGTATTTTATAATTTTATTGCAGAAAATCTGGTTTTAACCATAAAAATTGTATTAAAAGTCCGCGATCACGATCCATAACCAAAAAAGATTAGAAGAGTTGTTGGGATGTAGAGGCTTAACGTTGCGTTGGTTGTACTACGTCACTTTACCGATCGTTTCTGAGCGAGTGGTAGAGGGGACGAGCCTACATTACGTAAACAGTTGCTGTCGATTTGAACTGCGTACCGTGTAAACGGAATGGGCGAGTTACTGATATGACAGTTGTAGTGACAGACCCCCCTAGCAGACGTCATGCGCTGTGACTCGGTTTGGCGCACACTCCGTAGTAGCCGAGCGAATCGGCGAATGCGAGAATGTCGAGGGCTAGTTCGCCACCAAAGGGATAACTGCGCTTCCCTCACCATCGCAACGATTCTTGGCAGTTTTTGTGACCGAGTCAAAGGACATGAGCACGAGTCGCTCGAAATCGCACCAATCGGGCGAAAGTGTAGAGGTACCTTAGCGAAACAGACAACTCGAAATCGGTGATGCGCAAAATGCGATCGCGATATGCTTTGAGGTTATGTTTCAGAGTGTGTAATGTTTGGGGTGTGTGAGTTTTAGTTGTTCTGGTGCCATATTAGGCTTATTCTACTAGAATGTTTAGTATATTTCCATTACAGACTTTAATGGTTAAAATGGATAATTTACCAAGAAATGTAGACACTGCTGAATTATATATTATTTATATGTTAACCTTAAAAACAAATACAAGTAAAAAACAACTTAAGACCAAAAAATGATATAATGACACGCGGTAAAAATGCGAAAAGGAAAATATTTTTGCTACAAGTCTTTAAGAGCTTGTAGCATTTTTGCTCAAAGAATTTTTTTCCCAGCTGAATCCCTGGTTAACACGATAACTTGAGTAAAGAACGTCCGATTTCGATGAAATTTGGCTCAAATGTGTAAAGTGACATTCATGATTAAGTTCGAAAACCAGAAAAATCGGACCATGGGAAAGGGGGGTTTATGGGGGTTTTAAATTTTCCAAAAATCAGTTTTTTGCACTTTCCACCCTACAATGTTTAAAACACTCAATTTTGGTTTTGAGCATTTTATAGAGCTTAAAAACAACAAATAATGTAGTATTTTAAATTATTAACCTAGGTTAAGTAGTAACGGAGAAAATCCAAAAAACCTGCTCATAAAATCTCACACGTTAATCTTATGGGAAAAAGGTTTTTGGTTTTTCCTCAGTTCATTTTAATGTAAACTTCACATTTGCTTTTACCAATCAATTCAGCCCTACAAAACAATCATTTTGGTGTTTAAATTGTGATTTTACGTCCAACCGTTACAGAGATATTCAAAGTGCTAAACACAGTACATTGTCCAATGTTATCCTTATGGAGAATAAATAAAATTTGATATCTCGATTATTTATGAATGTAGATTGATGAAACTTGGTATGTGGCTCCACGTAGTACTGGTATAGGCCTGTTGATATTTGCACAAACAATTGATTTTTTGTTGATTATCCCAGTAGCAGCAAACCTGCATACTCAGCCCAAATGTTATTCTTATGGAGAATAATTAAAGTTTTATATCTCCCTTAATTAGGAACATAAATGAATAAAACTATGTAGCTTCACCTGGTTGAGTTATATTGATAATTGCATAAAAACACATATTTTGTGTTCCTTGTTGCAACAAACCTGCGTACTCAGCCCGTGTTATTCTTATGAAGAATAAATTAAATGCCACAGTTCACTTTATTTATTTATGTATTTTTATGAAACTTGGTAAGTGGCTTTATGTGGTAGTGAGAAACATATGCATGCATTGGAAATTTGCTGAGTACGCAGGTTTGCTGCGACGAGGGTATTTCTTTGTGCAGTAACATAAGCCTACTTTCCATAGCTTGTTATAAAGCAGACATATGTTGAGTTTCTAAGTTTTAAATTACTTTCCAGATGAGTGCTGTAAATTTACTTTTTCCATACAATCATATGATTTTGTTTCGTAGGAGGAAGACAAGAAAATGACAATTGAGGAAATACAGCGTAAATCGGAGAAGTTGAATAGGCAAGCAGAAGAGACGCTGAGTGCTCTGGCAGAGGCAGGAGGTCAGTTGCGCGCAGTGTGCTACGGGCAGGACAGGTACTGGCGCCGCTATTGGAGTCTGCCCACAGCTGGCGGCCTCTTTGTCGAGGGCATGGAGTCTGCGGAACCTGAACTGTTTGAAGAACTTCTCCAGGTACGTCTCATCTGATATTTCTGTTTGATTACTCTTCTTTGAAAAAGAATAAACTATGGACTACTCCCGTCCTTTCAGGAATGTCCATCCGTTACTCACAACTACATTTTGAGTCAACTTCCTTCTTAAATCAGTTGGTTAGGATAGGTGCATACAGTGAAAAGTTTCCATTTAACATGATATTTTGTGATAGCCCTACCTCTGAAAATTTTATCCAGAAAGTAATTTCCATTTGACAGTAGAAACTAAATCAGCATTGACAAAAATATTATTTGATTAATCTGAACACTATACATGTTCTTTATTCTTTAATAGTTCCCGTACAAAAAGCATTTTCAATATAGTTTCACCAGTTTTGAAATCCCCTCTGCATTTTAATTGTCCACTTAGGACAGAGAGAGATGCCAGAACCCAAAGCCTACTTTTTGGTAACTATTTCGTTAAAAAAATTCCAAAGGAATTTTTTCACCTCATTTAGTATGTTGATAGATAAAGTAGTAACTGTTGTTGCTAGGAGGACAATGACTCGTTGGAAACCCCGGACATCAAAGGAGAATACGATGCGGAAGCACTTCAGAGCAAACCTCTCGACGACGATGACGAAATGCCTCATCTGACACCCGAGGTGGACACAGAAACACTCTTGTCCAAGTACAAACAGGCACGTAATATAATCATTAGTACCATAAGTACCGACTAACTAGGCTGGAATCCTAAATGAAATTCACAACGTTTTGGGTCTAATAGCACCTCTAATGGCTCTTGGACCACTATAGTTTCTGAATTTCTTGTCTCTTATCACAACAATGGGGGTTTTAGAGTTGTAATTCTGTTTAAAGTGAAGTTACCTTTACTGTAATGTGTTGAATTGAAAATACACATTAAATAGTATCACTGACTAAAACTAGTGTACCGACAATAAAATAAAAGTTCATCCCAATTCCTCAAAATTGTTGAATGAGAGCTTATTCTTTGATTCTTTAAACTCGCTAATATTTCTTAACTCAGCAGGTAGCTCATCCAAAAGTTTTTATCCAGCACTAGATTTTTTTTAAACCTCAATTGCCCGTTACCATAGGCTATTGACCTGTGCGGTGAACTAAAGACAGCGAGGTACCGTAACGGCATTAGTCATGGTTTTACTAACAAATTACAATCTATAAGTATTGTTGGCAATGTAATTTCTATATATTGTGTGATAATTATGTTTTATCACCCAGCTTAGGTAACATATTGGTGTTAGAAAGTTGGTTTCTAAACTGTGTAAAGCTGATTATGCTGATTTTTAAGTTGGCATCATCTGCTTGAAAACAAATTTCATGCCATTTTGAAACATACAAAGATAAGTGATTTATGTTTTCACCAAAGTTTTTGTCTATTTTTGGGCTTTAAAATGATATAAAACATGAAATTTGTTCATGTTTGAAAATTCTGAGAATCTGACCAGTGCCTCTCTTTTGGAACACCATGAATTTAAACAAAATTGTAAAGCATTTTTGTGTTATTTCTGGGGGTTGATTTAGTGGGAATCATTTATTTTATCATTCTAGATTAAGTAATTTGACTGTGATCAGTTTGAGACGCCCTTTGTACATCTCTCTTTAAAGTTAGTGAAACTAACAAGTTGTGTTTTTTTTATAGAAAATATATGTTTCTGTATCATATAGGCTTAAACTTTTTTCATTGAATATTTTTACAAATATATTGAACAGTGGAGTTCACCGTGCAGAGACATAATAATTTAATTCAAGGTAATTTGAGTCAGTCAAGAGTTGATTTGATTTTTTCCTAATTTTTGTTTTACCACCAGGAAAACATGGATGAGGAACCTGCGGAGTTGCCCCTTATAAAGCAGGACAAGGAGGAGGGAGAGAAGAATGGAAGATTGGAAGAGATGGAAACGGAAGAGAATCAGTTTAAAAATGAAGGGTCAGGAGGAGAAGAAGACAGTGAAACAAAATCACTTACAGACGAAAAGAAGTCTCAGTCATTCCAAGTGAGTGTTCAGTATAACTCTTTCACATAAAATTGTTTTGTTCTTTCCATTAAAGTTATACAGTTACAAATTGACAGTGCAGATATGTTCCGCTTATGCCCTTCAGCATTTAAGTTAACATTTCTTCCAACATTAAAAACCAAAAATGAACATTAAAGCCTTGAATCCAAAAATGAATCCAAACTGTTGTTTTATGTAAAGCTCATATTTTAGCTCATTTTTTTCTAAATTAGAAATCAGAGATCTGAAAAAAATTAAGTAGGCTATTGCCTGACATGTCAATATCATAATGAGATAGGTAGAAGTAAAACTACTTAAAGCTGAACATTGCATATTTCATATAATTTTACAGTGGAAATACCTCTTGAAAGTTTCAGACAATCATTGTGACTATCTGATTTTGGTCTGTAATGGGGCAAACAAGTAGATTTTCAGTGTACGTTTGCCACTAATAAGATTCAATACGATTGTATTCATGCCATTAATCAATTATTTATTGTTTCGTTTATTGATGCTAATTTGAAAAGGGCGTTTTTTTGCCATCAGATGAATTGGATTTACTACCACTAACTATGAACTAGAGTGCCCACCTTGAATCAAAGTAATGTCGTAATTATATGTTGTATGTGATTGTAACTGGTATAATCTAACTCAGACATAAGCTGTACAGCAGCAGTAAATTACTTATTTTTTTGTTTTATGAATTTTGAACTGGAATTTAAGAAATTGCAGTTTCATCCAAGACTTTCATCATTATTCTTACAAAAACCTGGATTGTCATGTTATAATATTTTGTAAACTTTAAAATGATTAAACTGAATGAGGGCTATTCCATTAAAAGTTGATATTTTCCTTATCAAATTTTGTGATATCTAAATGTATGTAAAAATTTGTATATCGATGTGTTTCATATAAATAACTTTTTTACATACACCTGGACAATTCTAATTCCAAATTCTTGGTGTATACATATTTTGGCAATTTACGCCATCCTCAGTGCCTTGTTGTTCCAGTTACGCCATCAGTAACTTATATATACTTGACCATGAAGCCGTGTCCAGAGGACGCAAGGAGGATGGCATAAATTGCCGAAATATGTATATACCAAGAGTTTTGAATAAGGTTTGTTCAAACGTAAGTAAAAAAAAACATTGTTTTTGATAATTAACGATTCGTGCTACAGTAAAATTCTCTTTTATATAAACATTGGACATTTTTCCTCGGACAGACACTGTTACAATAAATTGGGCTTGTAACAATAAAAATATTTGCTACCACTTTGTAACAATGAAACCTCTGTTAGTATTTCGTACTCGAAATCACTCACTGTTTAATTAGCAAGGTGAAACTGAATTTACTTTATTTACTGTTATTACTCAAAGTCAATAACTGTCAGAGACCTGTGGAAGTGCGCTGGGCCCAAAACACTACATAGATCTCTGATAAATTTTGGGAAGTAATTAAATAAACAGTTTGTCAGAGATTGAATTTATTCTGCTGTTAAGAAGCATACAGAAGGCAAATTACACTGAGTTACATATTTGGAGATCTGGAATTACTTATAGTTGTTTCCTTCGACGTGTCACTATTTTGATTAGCTTTGTGGCCTTTCTTTGCTTTTTTTATGTATTTTATATATTTGCGACACAGTTGAGATTATGACATGCAATGGCAGTAGACTTATAAGTGGCTAATAACAAGCGAAAGGTTGGGAATTATATTATGTATCAAATAACCTCCTAAACACACCACCTGACCTCCAACCTTTCTTACCTCCTAATAGTGCCACGATGTATTATCTGCTAACTTAAATCTCAACCAGCAACTACCATTAACTGTGTGTAAATTATTCTTTTTTTTGTTGAAACAAATCAAACCAATGATCGTCTATTGTTAAATTATTTTTTAACCCCTAGAATTTTGGTTGTCTCTCCAAATATTAAACTCTAACAGTTATGCAACAAATATAATCGTTTTGACTTCAAATTCAATATAACATATACAGCAATAAATCTCTACACATTCAACAATTGTAAATATGACTTCTTATGACAATTTCTTCAAAATACGTGTAATGTTACAGAAATATGACCAATAAATGCTACAATTAAAAATACAGTTTACTTAAACATGCATGTTGGTTACCTTCACTTTCACCGATTTTAACTAATTAATAAACAATGTTATAAGCACTTTTACTACTAATTAGAATAAACTCTTTACCCAAATTGAAACTATTTAAAAAAATAATAATAATTCCCAAGATAATTTAGTTTGTCACATGGTCTTTCTGTGGAATCATCTCGCGGGGTTTAGAAAAGTTTGCTTATTTAATTTATTCGATCGCGGTTTTGAGCGTTTTCCAGGTAAGATTCGCGAAATAGAATTACGTTGGGTGTACACCCCATAGACAAATCGACGAATTTAGGAAAAGCAAGAAACTAACACGATTTTAATTTTGAAAAGAGCGATGTTACTTAACCGAATTGTGCCGAGGAAAAGACTCCTGGTCCAACGAGCGTGGCGCTTTTATGTTGACTCCGCATCATGTGACCACGTGGGATTTTAATTCCGGGTTCGAGCCCAAAATGGCCTCGAAGTTTTGAGGAGGTTCTAGCATTTCCTCATTCTATTTCCTGTTCATTAAATTGGCGGCAAACTTGAAATGCTTATTTTGAATTTTCTACTTGTAACAACACGTGAAAAATTTTATTTACAGGGTGTCTGTAAAGTATGTTTCCAAACTTCAAATTTTGGTTGTTTGAGTCAAAATAAGAAAAAAGTTCCAATAACCGTGGGTACTAAAATATTTAGTTTTCCGTCTATCTGTATGTTTTTTACATAATTATTCATCTCTTAATAACCTCTTAAGTTATCAACTTATAACTTAGTACTTCTAAAATGTAGTATGAAGTCTCTACTTTTTACCATTTCAAAATGGCGACCATGTTTTGTTTTAAAAGCCTCAAAAACTATAAATTTTACAAAACACATAAAGGTTGTGCAATTGTATTTTCTAAAAGATGGGGTGAAGATTATTAAAATCATTGGATCATTAATAACTGAATTACAGTAGACGCTCGCTAATCCGGCATGTTTGGGACTTTGGCAGTGCCGGATTACTGAGCACTGTCTAAAAATAGCGGTTATTGCGAGAATAGCAGAAATACCGCTAAAAATAGAGAGTCAAAAGGAAATCATTGGTGAGAGGGTCACTATTCCATGTTTTAATGTGCTTTCTCTGATTTTGTTAGTGATGGAAAATGATAAAAACTGAACAACATTTGAACCAGAAAATAGGTTTACAGTATTATATTTTAATTCACACAGTACAGTTACTTCTGCCGATGACCCGCAAACTGTGCCAATTGCGCCAAAAAGGCTATACAAGGTTATACAGTGTACACAATTTTTTTAGAACCCTTTGACTGTTGCCGGATTATTGAAAGTGCTAGACTATCGGATGCCGGATTAGTGGGATTTTACTGTATTAAAATGATTAATGATCCAATTTTAATAATCTTTACACTGTCTTTTAGAAGATAAAATTGGACAGCTTTTTTGTCTTTTGTAAATGTTACAGGTTTTAAGGTACTAAGCTTTTAAAACAAATAGTCGTCGCCATTTTGAAATGGTACAAAGTAGATACTTAATACTCAGTACTGAATTAGGTCTTATTGTCGTCATACATGTACTACGTTCGAAGTTGATACCTTAAGAGGTTATTAAGAAATGATTCAAACACATACAGACAGAAATGCGGAAAACTAAGAGGTTTAAGTATAACATAGGCACCCCTGCACCATTGCAGCCAGGTGATGTTATTGTTTTTACTTTCTCCCTCTATACACAGTATATGGAGAAAGTATTGTTTTCGTCAAAATTTTCGAATTTGAGTTGTTAGTGGAAATATTCGTTTTGGTGCTCCCTGAACCCAAAAAAGTGGTTTTTACGTGGTTGTGTGTGTGTGTGTGTGTGTGTGTGTGTGTGTGTGTGTGTGCGTGCGTGCGTGCGTGCGTGCGTGTGTGCGTGTGTGTGTCCGCGTGTGTGTGTGTGTGTGTGTGTCCGTGTGTGTGTGTGTGTGTGTGTGTGTGTGTGTCCGTGTGTGTGTGTGTCCGTGTGTGTGTGTGTCCGTGTGGATGTGTACAGAGCTAAAGCCTTAACCAATGGGCCGATTTTATGAAAATTGGTATATAGGTATTAATCCTCGATATCTCCAGGTGTTTTTTCTTTTTTGAATTTTTTATTTTTAAGGGTAATTATCCCCCAAAAACCGCCAAAAAACATAATAAATCCAAATTTCTCAAAAACGGCTCTAACTATTTTTATTAAACTTTATTCGTTTGTAGAACTTTAGTTTTCCAACAAAGTGACACCACCCGCATTTCTGTAAAAATTCGGGTTCAGAAATTACAGGACTTAAAACATCAAAAATTCAGTTTTTTGGATTTTTCATAAAAAGACATAAATATAAAAAAATTACTATTCACCATTAAAAAGAGCTCAAAAAACTAAATAATTTAGTATTTTGAATTACTATTCTACGATTGCTGGTTTCGGAGAAAATTGAAATTTTCATTTTGTGGTAAACGCAGTACGTTGTCCATTGTTATTCTTATGGGGAATAAAAAAATTACTATTTCTCTCTTATTTACTGATCAATTTCGTTCAAACTTGATATGCTTGTCAAGTTAGCATTGACCAACAGAGGAAATTCGAAATATGTTGCCCCTAAATAACCCTGGGGGGGAATAGAGGGCATTTCCCCTCTTAAAACCACGAGTATAGCAATGGATTCTGTAGTGCGTCCTAAGTAGGGATTTGGATGGATGTTTTTTAAAACAATTTGTTTACAAGATTTTCTGTACATTCGACCGTGCTTTGTATTCTATATTTAGTAAATAAAAAGTACGCTATTCATTAAAGTTGGGCTAAAAGGGAGAAAGTATGTGTCAGTTTCCTGATACCGTTTACTTACTAATGGTATTACGTGGACAGTTCGGGGACAAGGCCAGTGAGGACTCAGTAATCACCAACGGACAGGCGGAGGCTGAGCCCGCGTGGTTCACCGTTCTGCCTCGCGAACCATGTGATGCCACCTCCGTCACTTCCACCACCTCTGCATTCAGGTAATTGGAAGCCTAAACCCGAGAACCAATCTCCGGGAAATATTGATAATTACTTTTGTTTTACTTAACAAATGTTGCTGTATTGATTGAACACGATTCGATTGTGTAATACTACTGAATGTTAACATAAAAGTGATATTTATTCAGGATAAAATTTCTGTTCAAATACTCCTCAAGACAGACTCCGTAGTCAAATGTTCTGATAAGTAACAAAAATAATTCTTTATTGTAATATAGTTAAAAACAAAAAACAGACAACGATATGTGGAAACATTCCTTAAATTCATCAATAAGAAGGCATGGTGCTTCTAAAACACATCTACGTTAATAATCAGCAATAACATTAATGTGAAGGACATTTAAGATTGTGGCAGTTATAGAATAAATAAATAAAATTATCACCCGTTATTGTGGTTTCTGAATCACTTTCAATGTAAAAAAGGTTTATGTTATTTGTCCACAATCAATGATTTCCAAGTACATTTAAAAAACTACATTTGTTTCCGTTTCTTATTTGAAGTAGGTACAAAACTTATTATTACAACATAGTAACATTTGTAACTTTTTATTATTACAAGTAATTATGTAAAAAATAAAATGTCCTCTTCTTTATTACAATTTGTAGTCAGTAATCTTTCTTACAATTGCAGGACTTAACCATCACACAACATGACCAACTTCAAATACTTCAAACATTATTTTTGAAATAATATAAATAATTTAAATCACCTGTTTTGGGTTGAGTAGATAAATAAATTGGTATGTTAAAATCTGATTTCCTTTAGTCAATTTATGCTGTGTTAGTTGAGCTGACTTTTGCCTAATAGGCTATCATAATTGACATTGTTTTAATGGTACCCTCTGTAATCCAAAGTACTTGGTAATTTGTCAACAGTCAGGTCCCATATTTAGTTGTCAAATTATAAAGAGCCTACTGTATTTTGTCTGGCCTTAGGGCTTCAGGTGGGTTTTTAATGAGATATGCTTTTTTATTTTTGTTCTGTTCAGTGCAGCTCTTTTGCGTAGCTAGAAGGTATTGTCTCTCAATGCTTGTTCTCCCGCTTACAGGTGTGGGGTGGAGAACAGCGAGTTGCGTATCCCCGTGTTCCCCCCACCCCCCGCATCCCCTTCCCCTTCTCAGTGTGACTCTCCCTCCCCTGCCCCTCTGGCCCTCACCCTGGAAGAGCAACAACAACTGCAGCACTGCAAGATACATGGACTCCCTCGTCCTGCACCGGCCAAACCTATACCTTATGGTAAGTATTGTTGTTGTTCATATTTTACTTCATGATTTGTAAGTTGGTCATGCTATACTTAATGATTTTTCCCCTAATTTGATACGCTTACAAAACAGTCTCAAAAACTTGACATTATGTGGGCCTCGAAATATCGTAGAGTTTGTGGAATGTTAAGTTTGCTGAATCGTTAAGACAATGAAAAAATACAAACCAATTCATGGTATTCATACCTGCAAAATTGAATTTAAACTTTTTTTATTCAAAAAGAAAATAAAGCATTAGTAATATAGTACTAAAATCATGACAGAGCTTAGTTTCATTATAATTTTACTTGCCTTGTTCAGGTATATAATTAACCAGTACTACTAGGCACTCTCATCTTCTATAAAACTATATTAAGTAAAACAATTTTAAATTTAAACCAATATATTTTGAATTGATACTCATTTTGTCTGGATAGTTTTATAGAAGATGAGAGTGCCTAGTAGTCAACCAAGAATACAATCACCATCTTCAACAACAACAGAAGGATTTAGAAGAAAAATATGTTCTACATATGGGAAATATGTATTAGGTATGACAAAAACACTTGAACGACTCTATCTAAAACTAGCTAGATCCAAAAATAGTTTAACTTTTTTATGCAGATCTAAATGCTGCAATTTAATCCCTAAATTTCTAAGAATCAAAAAGAAACAATATAATCTTAAAAAACAAAATGTTTTGAAAAAAGCTGAAAAATCTTTACTTAACTGTACAATTAGAGAAAATCACAACAGAATAATAGAACTTGAAGGTCAAATACAATTAACTGAAGTAAACTTGAGAGTTAAATTAAGAACTGTAGACTTTAACACAATCCAGAATTTAGTTGGGAAATCATTTTTAACTGAATTTGAAAAATGTAAATATAGACAAAAGAAAAAGTTTGATAAATTGTATTCGGAACTTTATAATTCTGAATCTTTCAATAGTGTTAATTTAAATAATTATAATATTTACCGTAAAGACGGTGAACAATTAAACAGGAGGGTGGTCAATATTTCAGATAAAATCCTCACTGATAGTGATAGTTCCCTCCTTGCTAAAGGTCTTAATTTTTCGATGACATATAATAAAATACCTTATATAGATCTTGTTTCATCTGTCGAAAATGGCATTAAAAACTTAAATGAAGAAGATGCTATCATTATAAGAAATGACATAAGAAAAGCTATTGAAAAACAAGTAAAACCCCTATCCAACCAAACTTATCGATAAATGAAAGACAATCACTTAAAAAATTAAAAGCAGATAAAGATATTGTCATAGTACAAGCAGACAAAGGTGGAAGTACAGTTGTAAAAAATAAGAAGAGACTATTGTGGAAATATTACAAAATAATGGATATCCAAAAAGTTTTATATTTAAGAACTTAAAAGAAAATCAAAATAAAGATAATTTAGAAAATATACCTATTTCGCGTATAACAATACCTTACATTAGAGGACTTTCAGAAAAAATCAGAAGAATTAACAGAAAATACAACATAAGTACAAAATTCTACTCGAAAAATAAACTTAAAACAAACTTAATTAAATTTAATTACAATTATGAAAAACATGTTATTTACGAGATACCATGCTCTGATTGTGATAGTGTATATATAGGTCAAACTGGATCGTTTCTCGAGAAAAGACTAAACCAACACAAATATAATTTAAAAACAGCAAAAACAGAAGTAAGTAATTTAGCACATCACCAGTGTACGAAAAATCATAAAATAAATTTAAATAAAACCAAAATTCTGGCAAAAGAACATGACAAATTCAAAAGAATATTTATAGAATCAGCAGTAATGGCTTATTCAGAAAAATATGTTTTCAGTAAACCAAGTTTTGAAATTAATAGTATGTGGAAACCAATTTTAAAACAAGAATTTGAAAAGAATAATTAATAATTACATTATTCTATTTTAATTTACCTACTAAATATTTAAACATAGATGTTAATCACATGTTTAAGAAAATTAGTTATCATATTTCGTAAACAAACAAACAAATGTAAATAACTGACGATGAATTGAGTATCAATACGAAATATATTGGTTTAAATTTAAAAAAAAGATGAATTGAGTATCAATTCGAAATATATTGGTTTAAATTTAAAATTGTTTAACTTAATATAGTTTTATAGAAGATGAGAGTGCCTAGTAGTCAACCAAGAATACAATCACCATCTTCAACAACAACAGAAGGATTTAGAAGAAAAACAACCAGTACTAGTTTATTATTTTGTTATTCTTTATGAAAGTGCTTTAAATAGGTGTCCAGTTTTCCGAAGTGTCACATTACCGAGGGTCAGGTAGTGAGAGACTACTACTGCTACCTCAATGGAAAGATCTCTTTTATGACTTTTTTATGAAGGATTGTAATATATTATTCAAGAGTCAATTTTTTAGGGATGTTTGCAATCCTATTTAAATTTAAATGTTCTAATGTGTGTCAAAACACTCAGTGATTACAAATACTTCCAGCTCGTTTCCTCCGTGGCAAGGTCTGACTTCCCTAAACAACAAGAAACCTAATAATCTTTTAATGCGTAGGAAAATAAGTTACAAACATCTATAAAACAAGTTACCTACATCTAACATCGGATACACTGTGAAGTCAGTTACTGCTCGTGGTTGTGAGTCGAATATATGGGGGATGATTGTGTTACAGAGTTGAGGTGCGGGTGGTGGCGCATCACTGACACGGGTGTAGTACAGCAGCTGGTTGAGAACCTACACACCCGAGGAGCCAGGGAGAAGGAACTGAGACGCACCATCACGCGACCGGCCATGGACCAGGGCTGGAACAACATTCTCAAGGTCAATATACATAGTTGCTCGAAACACTATTTACTCGTTTTGAGTTACAATACCAGGCACATAAGTTGGCCAATCAGTGCACTCTTTACTCCAACCACTTTTTTGATATTTGTCACATTTCAAAGTGTTGGCCACATGGTAAAATATATCTGCATAATCAGTTACATTTATTTAATCAAAATCAAAATATTCTCATTGTTTTAATATGAAACGTAAGATTATGTCAGATGAATGAGAGTTTGCGGATGTTTTGGTGTTATTTGTAGCGAATAGTGTTCTTTACGTCATAATTTAGATTTAAGTATGTGAAATTAATAATTAATTAAATTTATTTAACAAGTCATGCGACAAATGTTCCTGTGAAGTGTTTTACTAAGTGTTGGAAGTGAATAGACGGCTGATTGGTTATAGACTAATTCCCAAAAACAGACGTGTAGTCTTCTTGGAAATTATTTTGTACACTTCTACGAGCTAATTTTTTTTTTTTTTTTTTTCATTAATAAAATATGATTTTTTTTATTAGAAGGTTAACATGTTTTTAGAACTAAATTTTGAGTTTAATTTTGTAAAAAGGTGTTAAAAGGTAATGGTTTGTTTCTTTTTCTGTCAACTTATTTAGTGAACAAAATATTGTATAGAGACATTATAATGTGGATTTTTTTCAATAGCCTATTTAATTAATATTTGTTAATTCTCTTGTAAAATTGTCACTTTGTCACTGCTCCTCGAAAAAAGGCGTCAATCGGAATATTAGTATTTCAATAATAAAATTTACTTTTTATTAATTAACTAAAAGATATTTGAATGTTCCAATATGAGTAAATAAATAAATAAATAATGCCTTTATTTACAAGTGTTCTTCAGTACAAACTGTTTTTCAAGACAACTCAAGTCAACACAACACAAGAGAAAATAAAACAGACATTACAGCAAAATACAAAAATACAGGTCAGATTATAAAAATAAACCAAATGCTCTTAATTAAACCTATGACTTCAACCTGGCCTTGAACGAGTTATAATTCAACGATTTGATGCTTGGAGGAAGGGTATTGTATGCTTGGGGTCCAAAGTACAAGAACTCTTTCTTCCCTAACTAAAGCCGCACTCTTGGCATTACAAGCAAGGCATCCTGCGTGGTACAGCATTTCCTAACCAATGCACGAGGCACAAGCTTCCTCTTCAGATAAGGAGGTACATTTGAAGACAGTACCTTATGTACAACTGATACAGTCTGAAGAAAAGACTGCTTCCCCAAGGAGAGAACCTTAGCCTGTTCATGATATGCAGATATATGATCAAACTTCCTAAGATTATAAACAAACCTTAGGGCTCTTTTGCAACCTCATCGGAAGCACTCTACTATCCAGGGTCAGACATTCACCAAAGGATGGAAGGGCATAATGAATTATTGGGAAGACCATAGATCTTATCAACTCCAGCTTAGCAGTTTCAGTCAGCACAAACTTCAGTCGATGGAACATTCTTAACGTATTTAAAACTTTCTGACATAACTAACATGGGAGCGAAAATTCAACTGAGAATCAATTTTGACACCCAGAACTTTGACAAAGTCAGAAACAGAGAGAGCCCTGCCATCCAGCTCCACCGTCCCAAGAAGACTATTCGCAGGTTTCAAGTAAGAAGATGTTAACACTTCATTTCGAAGTTACAGAATAGTTATTTCATTGTAATTCATAAATGGCATTATAGACAACATCACTCTTCACTTTATCTAGGATATTATGGAATAAAAATCATTCGCAAGTGTGAAAAAATGGATGATTTATTGTCTTCAAAAGTTGCATCACATGTGTTGAAACACATTACTTAGTTATCATTTGAATTATGAAAAACCAGTGCATGAATTGTTTTAATACGCATGAAACTTTACTAAAGAGGTGACTAATGAGTATTTGTCCCGGGGTAGGGCGTGAGAATGCCACTTTACAAATTTAGTGATTGTTAAGAGTCTTTGAATAAAATGAACAAGTTCAAAAGTCTTAAAATGTTGTATACTACCTCCACGGTGGTCATACGTACACTATTTGTATATATCAGACAAACACATCACTGCATTGGAATTCAAGAATTACCGCACCAACATAAGTTTTACTGTAGGTTAGGTCTTACATCTTCTTAAAATTGCTAACAGACGCAGGGTACGTCTTACCACTTTTAGATCGAATAAGCAAGTGAGTTCTTCCCAGATCAATATACACCGAACTAGTCAAAACTGCAATATATTTTTACCACGTAATTAGTTTTTTAACAGAAAACTTAATTAAACTAACATTTTCCGATATGTTTTCTCATTAAAAATTTATTTTATTCTTGTGCTTTTAGCTTAAAAACTCAATTTAAACCGTATTATTTGTCATTTTTACTCAAGTCAGTCACTATTTTCTTCCCACAGATCCGCCATGAAAATTATTCAGCGACGCACGTAACCAACCAGCCGGTTCCTCATTGGTTGAGATCCTTCTTTGTTTCTAAAATCTGAGGCATTCTGCACCTGCCGATTACGTCACCATTTCCTGTCCTGTCAATCCCTTTACAAAATACAATTTATAAACCTTTTTGTTTATTAATATTTTTTATTCAAATTTTCATCACAGCACCGTTGGCATGAATTAAATCATCTGTCAAAATTTCATTAAGATATCTCAAATACCTTATAAGTTATTTGACTTTTTATAGAATTAATTTATTTCACCACTGGATGTTAATTAATTACGCAATTATGATTGATTATATTACTTTAAGATCATTAAAACATTATATTTTTAAAAGTTACGCTCCTACAACATAAAGGTAACCTAAAACCAGTAACACATTAATTTGGTGTAATGCTTGATCACAGCTTAACTGAGTAACCTTTAGATATTATGATATTTATCAACAATATTTTTTGTTTCTTTTTAATGCATTAAAATAGTTGCTTTCTGTTCATTTATAAAAAAACTTGTTTTTCTTTCAAAATATTCATATTATTGAGTTTAGTCCAATCCTCTCAATTTTATACAATTTTTTTTATAAAAATAAAATTGTATACAAATATCTCGACTGTCACCAATGGCTATTAGCTGGTAATGTCGTGTCCCGGTTGATTGGAACCCACCTTAAGCTTGTAGGTCCACCAGTGAAAAAAATGGATAGGACTTTAAGGCAAAGACAACTATTTAAAACAACACCTTCCACTAAAAGCTGTACGGTAAAGAAACTGTGAAAATATTTTCTCTTTTCAACAAGCAAATGTGAGTGACGTTAAGTTGTCTGTTTGACCAGATGTGTGTTCGACCCGGGTCAGCTGCCACAGAGCTGGCCGTGTCAGAGGAGGAGGGCGCAGCTCTGCCAGCCAGGGTGCCCCCAAGGGACAACACGGACGATTGGAACTTCAGCGTGGCGCTCCGGGTGGATTTGGCAGTTCTGGAGCAGGTCGAAACCATGGAAGACAAAGTTGCCAATGCCAGTATGCAAGTTAAGGTAAAGTGACTCCTGTTTTGAGGTGTTTAAGGCCTGGGGTAAGGTTTGAAGTGCTTCACGTGATGTTAAATACTAGGCAGTGTACTGGTGCTGCCAGCTGGCGCCCTACTTGTATATGTACTTTCATATGTATGTGTGCTACCATATGTTAGTAACCAAATGTTACAAAAAAAAACTACGGTACCAGATCAGGTCAGTAAAGATCTAAGGGGCAGAAATAACAACTTTATCAAGACATAAAATATTTATTGGTCTATTGGCATACAACATGCATAGACAAGTCAAATACATACAATGCCATGGGGTATATTGCCACTGAAACATGATAAGACACATGCAATGTTTACACAAACTTGACATAAATTAAATAAATAAAAATTAAAACTCACTAGCAAGTCAACAATTAGGCCCTACCATATAAAACTGATTAAATAAATATCACAGTTAAAGCATGACAAAGTTATATGGACTTAAATTCATTTTATCACAGATAAAATATATATATACAATTTAACAGTGGTACTAGTTATACATAAAACACTGGCAGGGTGAGAAAAGACTGAATAACAACAGTCACAGTAACTTTAAGCAAATTCGGCCTTAGAAAGAGCAAAATATTCATATAATTTATAACATGGATTATTTAGTAAAAATGTGGGTAGTTTATTTCCAAAAGCAGTGTAATTAAGATTTATCATGGCCACAGGTAAAGTTTTCTTCAGTCTCAGGCCCATTATTTCAAAACCTAGCCTTGTCTTTTCTAGTCTAGCATAATGAACATCAAACTTATTTGTATGTCTATTGTTAATAGAATGAATCTCACTTCTTATGGCATAACAATCCAAATTCTTAAAAGTAAACAACAACAAATTTAAAATATAAAGATTAACAACAGTACAAATTTTAATTTCAACAAACAATGGCCTACAATGTGTCAGTCTATCCGATTTGGTCATAATTCGAATTAATTTTTTCCTACACAAGAAGTAAATCCTGAATCCTCTGGAGAACTAACCCAAAAAAATTATTCCATGAGACAACAGAGATTTGAAACGGAGCAACATACAAATTACGAAAATAACCTATAGGAACATAAAATACTAATATAGAAATGAGGTATGTCACTCGTGAAAGTCTTTTATATAGGCTAGGTTGTCCACATGTGGAGCCTTTGTTAACTGTTGTTCTATACACCTAAGAATTTTACATTACTACTTGAAGCCACGTTTTTAGAAATTGAATTAAGACTAAAAGTCACATATTTTGTTTTCTCTCGTTTAACAGAAAACAATTTGCTGTAAACCAGTTGAAAGCCTCCGTAATAACTTGATCTACATTTTTTTGTAAATTTCAAAATTAGATCTAGTCATATGAAAAGTGGTGTCTTCTGCAAGTATGTGACAAAAGGTGTACAGCTAGGTAGGTCATTTATTGACACCAAAAACAAAAAAAGGGCCTAGTACAGAGCCCTGAGGACCCCATGGTTCAGGAGCGCAGCTGGAGACCGCTCACCTTTGACACAAACAATCTGCGTCCTGTCAGACAGGTAAGACTCAAAAAGACAGGGCTCTACCACGAATGCCATAGCGGTACAGCTTCTCAAGTAAAAACTTATGATCAACACAATCAAACGCTTTTGTGCACCCCAATATGACATTAGATAAAATAACACTCCTTTCTATAGTAACAACAATAAATTATTTTTGAGTTGCAACATATGCCGTCGTCTACTATACTATTGTCTACTTGATAGTACTAGTGTTCACACGATGACTTAAAGCCTCACAGTCGACAGTCAGTGTGGAGGGGGTCAGCTACTATACAACTGGTGCATCAGTAACGTGCACATTCTGTTTACAAAATGCACAGTATAAACCGCTTGCAACTGTCACTGGCTACTGACACCTGTAATTGACACTGTGTAAACCAGGCTTATCACCCAGAAAACCCGAGATAAACCTGAGAATTTTTTTAATTTCTAGAACAATGAGGAAATGTCAGTGTATTTGATCTAAAAGTGTGGTCAGTCAAATTTAACTCGCATAAAGTAACAATTTTTGTTATGCTTCATGAACAATACATAAACCAAAGTTTTTGCCACCCAAATAGTGTTAGGATCTTTAGAAATATCAGTGTTATGAGTTTAGGATTTGAGTTATGTTTTACCAACACTAACCTCGTCTCCGCATGATGGTTGCAGGGTTGGAAGGTGCCACCAAGGGCCAGCACGGAGGAGGGCAGACAGTTCCAACCATCGTGCAGCCACCCCGCCCCCAACCTCAACCCCATAGCTGTGGCTAAGGCCCGTCTCATGGACCTAGAGTGTGCTATTGAACGACGCTACCTCAAGCCCCCTCTCGGCACCAAGTAAGTATCTCATTCTTGTGTGAAACTAGGTTCCAAATATCTAAGAGGTTTAACGAGTGAAGTAAAATACAAAATTGTGGTTTGATTTTGATACCTGTTTTAATTGACTTTTGTTAAGAAATTTAAAACTCACAGAAACATGTAAAAGTGCACTTAACTATTTTCAAAATTACTTAATGGAAGAAAGTTTAAACTTTTATGAAAGGACAGAGATGTGTAGCCATTTTCTGTGAACATAAATTGAGTGGAATAAAGCAAATTTTTCCCAAGAAAGAACATTCAGTCGTTAGGTATTGCTCACAATAACAGCAGTGGAAAAACTCAGAACGCAGGCTGGTGGCCATTTGGTTAATATCACGCGATCCGGTCATCTTTTACAGTCAGTCTTATGCGGTTCTATTATCTTTTACTGCTGATATTGCTCAGTCAGCCATCATTTGCAGTCAATGCTGCTCTATCCGGTCGTCATTGGCAGCCGACATTAAGTGATTGGGTTTTTGTAAATGACTGATTCATGTTTTCCATCATGATCTTTGAAGATTTTACATCGTACAGTAGTCTTTTATGGCCAAGTTAGCAATACTTGTTAGCGATACTCCTAAGGATTGGTAGGAAAAACTAGATACATTTTTTTTAGATCTTCAAGCCTGTATTAATTATTGAAAAACTCTACAGTAAAAAGGAAATTTTGAATATTTAAACATCCCTTCTTCATATCACCTTTTTTTATAATGGTCGTCGCACTTAATTTTTAAGCTTGAAATTTAACAGTAAAAAAAATATGGCTGTATGATGTTTTTTTTCAAATAGCAAAATATAAATTGTTCCATATTTCAATGTTGTATTGGATAACCGATGTTTCAGTGTGTCGGCGGTGGATGCGGTGGGCAGTTCGGCCAGTGCGGAGTCCGAAACCATACCCAAGGGTCTGACCGTTTGGCGCGAGGCTGTCGCCAAGTCCCAGACCGCTGCCCAACTATCCATGGCCGTTCACATGTTAGAAGCCTCCATCGCTTGGGACAAGAGCATTATGAAAGCTGTGAGTCCGTCCTTCACTCCCAGTGTGGGTATTCCTGTGCGCATGGCTTATCTCTCTAAACTATTGTCCGTGTGGGAGTACGAATATCAAAGTTTTATAAGTTAATATTTTGAAAATAGAAGGATTTTAAAACTAAAAATCTCATCGATTTTATTTGTTGGTAAAACTACCAAAATGCTGTTCAAGTTTTTTGTTTTGTTTAGTACAAGAGTCAGGAGTAACGGAAATAGCATAACTGTATTTTAAATAGTTGATTCAGGAAGAAATCTTAGTGAGAGTCAACAAACTTAACATAAGTGTTGAACTTGCTGTAGACACACAAAAGTCACAACACAGGAAAAGTTTTGATATTTCGACATAATACAGGGTGTTTATAAAAGAAATCCTTGGTTTCAAGCGTTTATGTTACAGTGTTATACATTAAAAACTGTTTAAATACTTATACATATTACGAAAGAGTACCGTCTTCAGTTTTTTTTGGTATACAGTACATTTCAATATGTGCTCCATTCGTTGCCCTTGTCAGGTCCAAATGATAATCGGTCTCTTCCAATGTACTCAGTAGCATGTCGGGTGTGCAAATGGCTGCGATGATCCTCTCCCTCAGATGTCCAATGTCACGAATTTTCTGAGAGTACACCGTGTTCTTAACATGCCCGCACAGAAAAAAGTCTAGTGGAGTCATATCTGGGCTTCTGGGTGGCCATGCGATCAGCCCCCGTCGTCTGATCCACCGGTTTGGAAAACGCAAGTCTAATGCATCACAGACACAGTTGCTGTAGTGCAGTGGGGGGCCGTCTTGCTGGAAGAAAATCAGTCCTTTTTCTTGTTCGATATTATGTATCTGAGGGAAGACGTATAGCTCTATTCATGCTATTTGCCTCTTGGATTGATTGTATGAAAAAAGGTTACATACCTTGTCGTCATCAATACACTAAGGGTTGGCGAGTAGTGTTTTTTTTTAATCGA
This sequence comes from Allygus modestus, assembly GCA_963675035.1. Classification (NCBI taxonomy): domain Eukaryota; kingdom Metazoa; phylum Arthropoda; class Insecta; order Hemiptera; family Cicadellidae; genus Allygus; species Allygus modestus. Next base: position 40,917,650 of record OY776113.1, on the reverse strand, counting down.
GTCGAGTAGTTCTTTAAAAAGTAAAATAATTTTTATTTGTTGGATTGAAAAAATGATTTTTACTGAATGAGTCGATTCCAATTGTTGAGAATCGATGGTCCAAACTCGATTCCGGTTCTATCGATTCCAGGCCGTCGGTACCAAAAAACAACTTAGTGTGGGTAAACAAACAGAGATAAACATCGTTTAACAAAATAAGTGGTTGAAAAAAGACTCCTCCCGACAACTAATCACTTCCTTTCCAGTCCCAAAATATCTCTCAACTAACACGAAAGTCGAATTGACAGGAGTTCTATTTATGGATGCACGAGAATGAGGAAATCAGATAAGTAAACAAAGCTAGTGGCCCGAGTCATCAAGCGACCCTACATTTTTTGTCCCATTCTTAATGTCTGGTCTATTGTTCGTTTTCCGGCCGAAGGTTCCGGTAATTTATTCAAGAGATAACAGTTCCTAGTCCAAAATGCTAAAACCGAAACTAATTGTCGTACAAAGACAAATGACGGCTCATTTTTTTCATCTGATTACCACAAATAAAATAAAATGTCAATCAAAGTTGTGTAACTTTCCGTTCAAGAGATATGGATAATACAATCACTGTTTATCAGTTTTATTATTTTTCCGACTATTCAAACTTTTCTATGTTGATTTCATTTTTTCCCGACATTTGATTTCTTTCTATTCAAAGATTTTAAGCTTATTTTTCTTTATTTTAGTCACTTATTTTGTTAAACATTGGTTAGCGACATAAACGTGGGTAAACGGCGGGGGTTACTACACGATTTTCAACTATCTGGGGTAAACGGCGGGAGTAGTCAACTACTCGACTCGATAGTTTCGAGTATTTTTACTGCTCGACTCAGCCTTCGAGTAGTCTTTAGTACTCAAACAAATACTCGAAACTCGAGTACTCACCCACCCCTACAATACACTAGTTTATATGATCACTAGTTTCGGAACTAGTTGTGTCCCATTGTCAAATCTTGCTGTATCACAGAATAAAATACTGTCATCGTCTTGAGTTTAAAAACATTTCAACACTAAACACAAACTTGTACTGACACATAGAAACATTAAACATTTAAAAATTTACATTGAGTGCACACTTTATTTCCCATGTGTATGTGTGGCCGGCCAAGGACAAGAGCAGACTGACAAACAGGAACAGTGTAGGGCATACATGATGGTTTAACCAATGCCCACTTGGGGACTTTGACCTTGTAGAAGCCTGGACAGCTGATTATTGTTTGACTATTTCCTATTCTGCTGTGCAGCCTTTCTATCCTGTCAAATAAAATATTTGAACCAGAATTTAATTTTTCATTTAATACATCATTTGGTGAATTTGTTTTACTTTTGTATATTTCATAATTTTCAAGTGCATTCATTAATGGTCCTTTGGTGCACTTATGCAATATTTCCAAATTTTTTCTGCAGTTGTTAGTACCATGGTTTTCTTCTATTAAATGTTCAGCAAATGTGGACCGTTGCGATTTCAATTTAGGTTTCAGGATGTGTTCATTGAAACGTTTTTTGAAAAGATCGTCCTGTCTGTCCTATATAGAATTTTGGGCATTCGTTGCAATTCCACTTATATGTACCAGTGTCATCTAATCCGTCACCTTTATCCTTTGATTTTGTAGTTGTTGTTCCAATTTTCCAGAAGTTTTGCATGCCAAAGTTATGTTTTGCTTTTTAGTTAACTTTTTAAAGTATAATGTAGATTGTGGCAGAACTCAATTGAAACAAATGTGCTATCTGGTTTAACTTCTTGTTTTTTAACTTTATTTTTCTGCTTAATTATAATGTCATCAATGACAGTGCTCCTGTAACCATTACTTGTAGCATTGTATCTTAAAATATTATACTCTGACTCATAATCTTTTTTGGACATGGTACATTTAGTAGCCGTTGAGCAAAGCTACCAAGGGTGAACCCACGGCAAAGCCTTCCCTTTGTAAGTAATATTTTAATTTTTTTAATAATTTTGCTCTAAAGTCACCTTGAGTAAACTGATCAGTTCATCAATAGCTTCAGGGCTAAGGTTGGAACTGGCTGTTAAATTATCTTTAGTAATTTCTAAAGTCTTCCGTATTGGAACATTGGTATAAAGATTCACAATATCAAATGAAGCCATAATGTAACTATTTTCTACCTTCATATTCTTGGTGAAATCAATAAGTTCCAAACTGTTTTTTAGGCTAGGTTGTTACATAATTTTACATTATCTCTCAGTAATTTGTCCAATGTTTTAGCTAACTTATATGTTGGGGCTGAGGTAAAGTTTACAAGGGGTCTAATGGGCATCTGCTCTATGGATTTTTGGCAATCCTCTCAATACCGGAGCTTTAGGTTTAATCATTTTGAGGTATTTGCTGAATTTTGTTCAATGCATTTTTATGGTAATCTGAAATTTGTCAGTGGGATCAGTGTGCATTTCCTCTATATTATTACCCTAAATAAATTCTGATACCTTTTTATTGTACTCAGTTTTGTTAATGTCAACAATAGACTGCCCTTTGTCTGCTTTAGTAATAATGCAGTCATGTGAGATTAATTTTCCTTTAATACTTTTTAGGAGAAGAATATCATGTTTGTTAGGTTGACTTTTAGATTTGTTTGAAGATAAAATTGAGCTCACCTTCTTATCAATTATGTGGTGTTCATAAATTTTAGTGTTTTCATTTTTAATGGCGTTTATGGCAATTTCAGAGTTGAGAATTTCAGTTATTACATTTCTGTTCCGGTTTTCAACATGAACATTATGTTTTAAACCTGTATTCAAGAGCTGCATTTCAATGTCAGAAAATATTACATCAGAACAATTTACAACTCTTGGAAAGAACTGGTTATTTATTATAAACTGATCAATTGGTTTGGATTGTAGGCCAACTAACTTTTGAATTTTCTTTTCCTGAGTTTTCTTCTGCTTGTTAATTATGCTATTGACATTATTTTTGATACTATGCAGTACTTTACCACATTGGGTGAACTGTATTTAAAAGTTCCAAGTGTGTTTTTATAAGCAGAATGTTCAATATGCCGTTTTTCCGATATAAAAACGTTATTTCATTTTTAATCCAAAACACATCAGCAAATGATTTAGTTTTTTATTGCTGCAAAAATGTTATTCCTAATTTTAACTTGCACATAATTTGGGATAATATTCAGGTCAAGACAAGTTTTGTTGAATTTTATGTTCTGACATGTATTTAATAACTTCAGTTTGATACTTTTAAATTTGTAGGCAATTTTTACCTGACTGGCATTTAATTTATTCATGCTATTTGCCTCCTGGATTGATTTTCGTAGTCTGTAAATTCAAATTGAGTGTGAACGCATTTGAGGTGTTAAGAGTTGTGATGTGGATTTTAGTGTTTTATTAATAAATAAGTATGTTGTGGCTAGAGGTGTGCGAATAATGAATTTTTAGTTCGGATCAGTTTCGGTTCAGATTGGATACGGATCGGATAGTAAAGGTTTCGGTTCAGATAATTTTCGGATTCGGATATTTAGCCTACTTAACCCCGATCTCTAAAACTACCATATTTTCAGGTTGGAACTTAACATTTTCATTTTTTCTTGCAAGATAGATATAAATATACAATATTGAAACAAAGTAATTTTATTCAAAACACAACAAGTGGTTATTATTTTTACAAATGTATCTTTCTGAGTAATTTAAGACTGCGCTACAGATAACCCCACCAGAAAACAGCATGTCTAATTGGAGGAGCAATATACCAACCTCCGTACATACTCGAAAAATTATCTTCTCTGCAGTGGAAAATACAATAAATATTTTTACTGGTTGTATAGGTATAATATAAAAGTATAGGTACAGTAATTTAATTACAGTAGGCTCAGATTAGGCTACTCAAATCATGTAATGTCACCTTGACTATCATTAATCCTTGTCATTATGCTATAACACCTTAGCCTATCTGGGTGTAGGCCTGGTAAAAAAACAAACATAAATATATGGTCAGGCAAGAGAATCAACAAGGAAACATTTTAATATGATTACAGCCTATTTATCGGAATCACCGATGTTGATAGCAAAGCAGACATCACAACACAAATCACTAAAGGCCTAGCACGACAAAGGCAATCAGACACTACTGAAACAATGAATCAGTATAGGGCTTCAACTCTGTATAAGCTAACCAAAAACTTCCATAACCAAAGAATTTCCTTTGTTTTATAAATTTACTAATTAGGCCTAGTTCGAATTTATTTTGTTTGATAGAAATTAGAAACTTTGTTTAACCTAGTTTGTCACCGGAATGTAAACAGACTACAAATTTTCAGCGTCATCTTGCATTTCAAACTATCGGCTTCGTTCTTTTTTAATAATTTACATATTATGATTTTCTTCCTTTTTGGTTCCATTTTAAATACATTAATTTATCGAAATAAAATAATATTCAAACGATAAAATCTGTATAAATGAATAGAGATAACTAAGCAATGCCTTCTTGAAGCCGTCGTTGAGGTCTTCGCTGCTTTAATTTAAACGTCGCATCGTCGTAAAGATACTCGACGAGCTTAATATATCTAAAGGTCTCGTTCGGGGGTAAACCAGTGAAGTCTTTTCTTGGAGTATAAGAGCTCCAGCTAGATTAAGCTCGTTGATCATAGCGGGAAACTTCACCGTAGAGAAAGCTATGCAACTCGTTTTGTGCAAGTTAGCAATACTTTACTCAGAGTTTTTTAATTGCATTGAATGGAAGGAAAATATCAGTAGCAGCAATTTTAAATTTCATACACTAACATTTCCGTTTGCATAATGCAACTTTTGAATACTCTTTGAGAGCTTGCTCGTTGCACTCGTAAGAAAGTGAAACTATCGGAAATCGACTATCGACGACAAATTATTGACTTACTAGCCAGTAATCTACTACTGTTGTTTCGTTGTCAGCGTTTATCCCGGGAATCGACATCGAGTTACAATGTTGTATAAATTTTCGGTTGTTTACATTTTTCTTTATAAACCGTATTCATTCTGTTTGCTAAAATGATGTACCTAAAGCTCGTTGATCATAGCGGGAAACTTCACCGTAGAGAAAGCTATGCAACTCGTTTTGTGCAAGTTAGCAATACTTTACTCAGAGTTTTTTAATTGCATTGAATGGAAGGAAAATATCAGTAGCAGCAATTTTAAATTTCATACACTAACATTTCCGTTTGCATAATGCAACTTTTGAATACTCTTTGAGAGCTTGCTCGTTGCACTCGTAAGAAAGTGAAACTATCGGAAATCGACTATCGACGACAAATTATTGACTTACTAGCCAGTAATCTACTACTGTTGTTTCGTTGTCAGCGTTTATCCCGGGAATCGACATCGAGTTACAATGTTGTATAAATTTTCGGTTGTTTACATTTTTCTTTATAAACCGTATTCATTCTGTTTGCTAAAATGATGTACCTACGATCTGGACGTGTATCGCGATACGATACATGATTACACAAATATCGTATTGATGAATTGATACGAGTTACGCACCGAACACATTCAAAGCGACAGGAATTGCGTCATGTTACCTTGAACGACGTCAAGAGGCAAAACGTTTATTAATGGTCCAAACATATTTATTGTTTCGTTTCTACCTTTTTATCCCCAGATATACAGTCTATCCGAATAAGTCGGATATGTACTAGACCTTATCGGATATTGATAAAGCCTTCGAATCAGATTCGGATATCCGAACCGATCCGAAACCGAACCGGCTTTTCGGATATCCGCACACCTCTAGTTGTGGCTTATAAATTTGTGTTCCTCTTTACACCAAAATGGAGGATTTACCAGGACCTTTAGATTGAGTTTTATGAACACTGTCTGTATAGTCCACTTTTAGGTTAACCTAACTTGTCATTTTTTAAAGTAAAATATCAAAAACATATCTGTAATGAAATCTAATAGGTAAGCATCAGAATTTTGTGCCTGTTTTTTGTTCCATAATAATTGAAATTGAGTCAGTCCATTAATTTTAGGCTCAACTGTCCTTTAGCATTGAGCTGTTTTTAAAGACAAGTGATTTGTTTTGGCCTTGTTTAAGTTTCATTAATGAATTTTTTAATAATTTGTAATATTTTAAAACTCTATTTAAGACATGGCTTCAATTTCATCAATTGATTTGCCAGGCACTTTCAAACATTTTTATGTTGTTACTAACTGATTGTTCTTATTAGGACTATTAGTGTTAAAATTAATGCTAAGATATGTTAGTAAATACATGTTGTGTGATAAGTAAGTAGGCTAAAGTTTTACCATGTAATAGGCCTTTTAAATATTAAAATAAAGTTTATTTTAACTTATAAGCCTAAATGTAATTTTATTTTCTCCATTCGTAGAAAGATGTAGCTTAGGCCTAAACATAATATACCATACATAGGATAAATAAAAATGAGGAAATACAATAAAAAACTGAGATTATTTTTTAATGAAACTGTTAATTAATATCATATAGGCTATAACAACCTTAATACCAACATATTAAAAGTATTTTATCTTCATGGCAAAATGTTATGCAATTACTTTGGTATGATTTATTTTCAGATAAATGTACTTACCTTTTTTCCAATGAAGCAGGAATCCATTTATTTTACTTACTATTGTTATTTTCAGGTCATAGTGACTAGAAAAGTATATTTTAATAACAACATTTATAAATGGAACCCTATACACTGTTTTGATTCAATTCAACTCGACCTATGTGTTTTTTTATTTGTATACTCGACTCAAACTCGAGATTCAAATCTTTTGTCATTTACTCGACTCGACTTAAAAAACCTGTACTTGCACATCTCTAGTTTAAAAAATAATGTTCATGTTGAAAACCGGAACAAAAATTTAATAACTGAAATTCTCAATGCTGAAATTGCCATAAACGCCATTAAAAATTAAAACACTAAAATTTATGTACACCACTTAATTGATAAGAAGGTGAGCTCAATTTTAACTTCTAAAAGTCAACCTAACAAACATGATATTTTTCTCCTAAAAAGTATTAAAGGAAAATTAATCTCACATGACTGCATTATTAATAAAGCAGACAAAGGGCAGTCTATTGCTGTCATTAACAAAACTGAGTACAATAAAAAGGTATCAGAATTTATTTAGGGTAATAATATAGAGGAAATGCACACTGATCCCACTGACAAATTTCAGATTACCATAAAAATGCATTGAACAAAATTCAGCAAATACCTCAAAATGATTAAACCTAAAGCTCCGGTATTGAGAGGATTGCCAAAAATCCATAGAGCAGATGCCCATTAGACCCCTTGTAAACTTTACCTCAGCCCCAACATATAAGTTAGCTAAAACATTGGACAAATTACTGAGAGATAATGTAAAATTATGTAACAACCTAGCCTAAAAAACAGTTTGGAACTTATTGATTTCACCAAGAATATGAAGGTAGAAAATAGTTACATTATGGCTTCATTTGATATTGTGAATCTTTATACCAATGTTCCAATACGGAAGACTTTAGAAATTACTAAAGATAATTTAACAGCCAGTTCCAACCTTAGCCCTGAAGCTATTGATGAATTGATCAGTTTACTCAAGGTCACTTTAGAGCAGAATTATTTCAGTTTGAATAGCAAATATTATTTACAAAGGGAAGGCCTTGCCATGGGTTCACCCTTATCTATTATATTATCAGAAATTTATTTTAACAGCTTGGAGAATGAGAATATTTTTTCTAGCCATAATAAACACAGAGATAAGATATTGTTCTATAAAAGATATGTAGATGATAACGATTACAATTTTCAATGGTAACAAAAGACAGCTAAACATATTTAACAATTATTTAAACAGCATCACATCCAACTTAAAATTTACCCTAGAAACAGAACAAAATAACTGTATGAACTACCTTGATCTCACTCTTACCAGATATAATAACGAAATAAAATATAAAATATACAGGAAGCCCACTGGAACAGACCAAACAATCCACGCCTCATCTAACCACCCACAAACCCATAAAATGGCAGCTTATTATAGCTTTGTTCAACGGCTACTAAATGTACCCATGTCCAAAGAAGATTATGAGTCAGAATATAATATTTTAAAATACATTGCTACAAGTAATGGTTACAGGAACATTATCATTGATGACATTATAAATAAGCAGAATAAACGGTATCAGGAAACTGACACATACTTTCTCCCTTTTAGCCCAACTTTAATGAATAAATTACTTTTTATTTACTAAATATTGAATACAAAGCACGGTCGAATGTACAGAAAATCTTGTAAACAAGTTATTTTAAAAAACATCCACCCAAATCCCTGCTTTGGAGGCACTACAGAATCCATTGCTACACTCATGGTTTTAAGAGGGGAAATGCCCCCTATTCCCCCCCAGGGTTATTAAGGGGCAACATATTTCGAATTACCTGTGTTGGTCAATGCTAAATTGACAAGCATATCAAGTTTGAATGAAATTTATCCGTAAATAAGAGAGAAATAGTAATTTTTGTATTCCCCATAAGAATAACATTGGACAACGTACTGCGTTTACTGCTAAATGAAAATTTCAATTTTCTCCGAAACCAGCAATCGTAGAACAGTAATTCAAAATACTAAATTATTTAGTTTTTTGAGCTCTTTTTAATGGTGAATAGTAATATTTGTTTATATTTATGTCTTTTTATGAAAAATCCAAAAAACTGAATTTTGGATGTTTTAAGTCCTGTAATTTCTGAACCCGAATTTTTACAGGAATGCGAGTGGTGTCATTTTGTTGTAAAACTAAAGTTCTACAAACGACTAAAGTTTAAACAAAATCGTTAGAGCCGTTTTTAAGAAATTTTGATTTTTCATGTTTTTTGGCGGTTTTTGGGGGATGATTAACCTTAAAAATCAGAAATTCAAAAAAATGAAAAAAAACGCCTGGAGATGTCGTGGATTAGTACCTACATACCAAATTTCATAAAAATCGGCCCATTGGTTAGGGCTCTAGCTCTGTACACAGACACACACACACACACACACACACACACACACACACACACACACACACACACACACACACACACACACGCACGCACACACACACACACACACACACACACACACACACACACACACACACACACACACACAGACAGACATCACGTAAAAACCACTTTTTTGGGTTCAGGGAGCACCAAAACGAATATTTCCACTAACAACTCAAATTCGAAAATTTTGACGAAAACAATTCTTTCTCCATATACTATGTATAGAGGGAGAAAGTAAAAAACCATGGTACTAACAACTGCAGAGAAAATTTGGAAATATTGCATAAATGCACCAAAGGACCATTAATGAATGCACTTGAAAATTATGAAATATACAAATGTATAACAAATTCACCAAATGATGTATGAAATGAAAAATTAAATTCTGGTTCAAATATTTTATTTGACAGCATAGAAAGCGTGCACAATAGAACAGGAAATAGTCAAAACAATAATCAGCTGTCCAGGCTTCTACAAGGTCAAAGTTCCCATGTGGGCATTGGTTAAACCATCATGTATGCCCTGCACTGTTCCTGTTTGTCAGTCTGCTCTTGTCCTTGGTCGGCCACACATGGGAAATAAAGAGTACACTTAATGTAAATTTTAAATGTTCAATGTTTCTATGTGACAGTATAAGTTTGTGTTTAGTGTTGAAATGTTTTGAAACTCAAGACGATGACAGTATTTTATTCTGTGATACAGCAATATTTGACAATGGGACAAAAAAAGTCCCAAAACTAGTGAATTGATGACGACAAGGTATGTAACCTTATTTTTTAAGTATAGCTCTAGCATATCACAGTAAATCTCCCCATTAATTGTTCTTTCTGTAAAGGTGAATGGACCGACAATAGGGTCGTGCATCAGTCCGCACCAAACATTGACTTTGGGGAGTTACATTGATGTTCAATAAATTCATGCAGTGGCTCAGACCCCCGTATCCTACAGTTGTGTCGATTTACTGACCGTCGAATTATTAACGTGGAATGTTGCTTCATCTGAAAACACAAAGTTTTCCAGAAAATTTTCATTTTCTTCAATGTTATTGAGGATTAGCGATGCAAACTCAACCTCTTCATTCTGTCATTGGGTTTGATTTCATGTAAAAGGTGTATCTTGTATGCACGTAATCTAAGCCACTTTCGCACTAAGCCTCTTTTGTACACTGTAGACTTAGGAATCCCTAACTCTAAACTAATCCTTGTTAAAGACTTTTTAGGGCTATGAATACCTAATGTTCAGATTCGTTCCACATTCTGTTCAGACACTGTCAGCCTGCCCGGAGACTTTCCCTTTAAAACACTGCCTGTTTCCCGGAACTGGTTAAACCACTGGAGAACTGTTTTATTTGTAGGTGCAGAACCGCCATATTGACGTCAATAATTATGCTGAACTGTGGTTACTGAACTTTATTGGATATACCAAATCACACACTGCGCTTTCTGCTGCGGTGTCGCCATGACTGAAGCTGCCGGAGTTGGCCGCCGGGCCACCTACCTCCCCTCCCCGCCTGTGCGGGCCAAGGTCATGCAGGGATGCCAACTGCCAACCTAATATCTCTGCTATAAAACTTAACAATATAGCGAACACAATTATGAAAACCGCATGCTTTTCTGACGTTTTGTTATTTAATTATGATTTTTTTGAAACCAATGAGTTCTTTTATAAACACCCTGTACATTGAGCACAGTTGGACAGGAAGAAATATGTGTACAATGTAGCTTGTGAGACAACACTGAAGCTACAGTGAACGCACACCTCTTTCTTTTTTCTATCTGTGATAATTTATACCGGTTATTTGATTATATAAAATGTCTAAGATGCAAACCATAATTATTATAGTATAAGTAGGCTAATTACCTATTAAGTGATTTTTTGTTATCACGTTGGCACGCCCTCACTGATAGTACTATTCAGCTAATTTAACCGTAACTGTCATTGGAAAACTGGAGTCCGGCTAAACGTTACCTCCTCATTGAAAGAACAAGGTTTTTCTGCTTCCCGCATTGCAAAGCTAGACCCAGTCACTTCCAGTCAAAAGTAAGAATTGTCCATTTATTTATAATTAAGATGTATGAGACATATTTTATTTAATTAAATGGTATTATAGCCACTAATGATTTGAATGTAGAACGAAAAGCCTGCTAGATAAACAAACCTCAACTGTCAAAATCAACAAAGCAGTTACAACTTTATTTACCTGTATTAACGGTTCCTGGTCGAACATCTTGTATATTCCAAATTGAATAAATGTTACCTTGTATTGGCAAAAACACATCATGGGTATACATGGCACAGTGTTGAAGTATGATAACTGTTCCTGTGTTGTGAATTTTGTGTGTCCACAGCAAGTTCTCCTCTTTTTGATAAGCTAGTTGACTCTCACTATAATTTCTTACTCGATATACTGAACAGCCTTTGTTTTGGCTGACCCCAACCTAAATGAGTTAATTTTTGACTAAAATTGTCTCGATTAACTTGGGATTGAGGCAAATTATTAAAAACATTTGATGGTTTTTGCTTCTTGGAAAAGTGTAATAATATTGAAGTAGGGAAAGTATAGATTCAACATATTAATATTAACGATTAATATAACTCTCAAACAAGTCATTCGTACACTTACAACGGTTGTAATTAAATTAATTTTAAAATAACTGTAGTGCCAGCTTGGCTTATTTATTCTTTTAAAGGAATGGCTACGAGTAAACAAACCTTGTACATAGTAGTAAGGTAGGATATCACTGCATGTCTTGTGTAATACAGGGTGTATGATCGCATCCTTTATAAACTTTGCCAAATTGTTTTGGATTTTTCAGCAAGTTTAATTACTGTTATTAATTATTGTCAGGAAACGGTTTTGGATAACAAAATGTTATGGTCTTATCACCAAGAGACAAACTAAACTCCATATTATCAACCAGCATTGACTTTATATCATTTTTTTTGGCTGATCACTAGATCTGGTTACATGTCTACTTGTTCTTTTCATCTGCATCATTGGTGTTATGTAACCTTATTACACCATGTGTCCCAAAGAGCTACCAACTATACAGTACAAAGCATATAACTAACCAACTGTACAACAATTAGTATAAACCTAATTTGGGTTGCCCCGCTATGTGACTTTAAAAAGTTTGGACATTGTCCTCTAACGACGTTAGTAATATAGACTACTGGACGCGGTAGCTCAGAGGTAGAGCCCTGACCTTGCAGGTCAGTCGAGGTCAAGTGTAGGTTCGATTCCGGCTGACTGCTATGATATTTTTTCACGAGCAGTCACCTCTGGCTTACCCATGTGACTAATACCGTTTCGGTAACTCGTAGTCCTTAGATCACCGCACAGGCCTATTGGCCCATGGCAACCGACAGTTGAGGTTTTTAAATAACAATATATTTTTTCGTTTAAATACAGAGTTTGACAGTTCGCTGTTGTTACCAGTCTTCCTCAGACCAGTCAGTAAAAGTTGGTTAGCAATTCAAATTTTGAAGCACTTACATGCTTCTAGAGAAATTATATAAAGGCAGAGGGCAAAGCGAGGTAGGGCCATTCCTAAATGTCTCGACCGAAGAAACAATATTCCAAAATGCCAGCAAATATGAGTAGTAGTAATGTGCCGATTGACGCACGATGAGGATGCATGTGATGCATGATGATGCACAAGCTCATTGATGAGGGGTATGAGATTTCTGAGCGCACACGACAGCTGTAAATGGGCATTTTTCTGCTAAAACGACTTAAAATTGCCACCGTTTCCCATTAAATTTAATGTTTTAACCCAATTTTGACATGCTAAATTTTCTGGATTAAATTCTGGGGCGTATGAGGGGTTCGGGACCGGATTTAAATTCTAGGCGCCCGTGACAGCTGTAAATGGGCTTTTTTCTGCTAAAACAACTTCAATTTTATCCCTTTTCCCTTCAAATTTCATGTTTTTACCCCAATTTACACATTTTAAACTTTCTGGATTAAATTCACATGACAACATCGGCAATCCCCAGAGCGCCAGCGACCGTCAACTGACAGAATATATCTTTCCAATTCGAAGCGTCGTCAGGTTTTTTGTAAGCGAAAACTCAATTTCACCGCCGTCTTACAGTAAATATTTGTTGATTCACTAGGAGTCTGTTATCTCGCGGCACGCGCCGTTATCATTTGCCTGCGGGCATAGGTCAATGTCGCGTTGATACCGAAACCAATATTAATACTTACACTTCATATATTTAAAAAATCAGTTTTAAAAGCAAAAATTCCATTTTATTGTTGTAATTCAATAAATATTGGTCGACTCATTGCGTCCATCTGTCTAGTGTCTTGTTATCTCACGCTAAGCTCCACCTGTTGTGAAATATAATTGGTTTAACACTTGTTATCTGTCAAGGTTATAAGATCAACTGTCTCCACCTTCAATGTGAACCATTACATAGTTGTGAGATTTTTACTCATATGAATAGGAAACAATGACTTTTATTCTGTAAATTCCAAGTCAATCCTCATAATTAGCCAAGACTATGTGTTTTCACATGTGAAAATCAAATTATGTACTGTAAAATCCAAGACAAAACTCTTATAATTCGTAAATTTATTTTAGAACCTCAAATTCAACTGCAGTTATATGCTTATGAATGGGTAAAATGACTTATTCCGGTAAACATTGTCTTCAAATGTGCAGTTTTAACTTGAATTATGTAAAATATGTTAGCTTAGTTTCAAATTATCCATGTAAAGAGTGCTATTTGGTGTGTTTTAAAACTTGTATATCCAAGAAGAGTACAGTTTTAAGATTTATATTGACCAGTCTGTTAACAAACTGCACAATATGAGGGATATTTTCATTTGTTGTCAGTTGACTTATTCATTTTGAGGATCGTCTAATAATAATGAGTCTCTAAACGTGCGTCAAATGATTTGCATAAAGTGAGTCCATACGACACTAACGCAAGTCACGGTATAACGACCATCGTCGACGATGCAGTTTGTTAACAGACTGGTCAATATAAATCTTAAAACTGTACTCTTCTTGTATATACAAGTTTTAAAAGACACCAAATAGCACTCTTTACATGGATAATTTGAAACTAAGCTAACAGATTTTACATAAGTCAAGTTAAAACTGCACATTTGAAGACAATGTTTACCGGAATAAGTCATTTTACCCATTCATAAGCATATAACTGCAGTTGAATTTGAGGTTCTAAAATAAATTTACGAATTATAAGAGTTTTGCCTTGGATTTTACAGTACATAATTTGATTTTTACATGTGAAAACACACAGTCTTGGCTAATTATGAGGATTGACTTGGAATTTACAGAATAAAAGTAATTGTTTCCTATTCATATGAGTAAAAATCTCACAACTATGTAATGGTTCACATTGAAGGTGGAGACAGTTGATCTTATAACCTTGACAGATAACAAGTGTTAAACCAATTATATTTCACAACAGGTGGAGCTTAGCGTGAGATAACAAGACACTAGACAGATGGACGCAATGAGTCGACCAATATTTATTGAATTACAACAATAAAATGGAATTTTTGCTTTTAAAACTGATTTTTTAAATATATGAAGTGTAAGTATTAATATTGGTTTCGGTATCAACGCGACATTGACCTATGCCCGCAGGCAAATGATAACGGCGCGTGCCGCGAGATAACAGACTCCTAGTGAATCAACAAATATTTACTGTATTACAACGGTGAAATTGAGTTCTCACTTACAAAAAACCTAACGACGCTTCGAATTGGAAAGATATATTCTGTCAGTTGACGGTCGCTGGCGCTCTGGGGATTGCCGATGTTGTCATGTGAATTTAAAACAGAAAGTTTAAAATGTCAAAATTGGGGTAAAAACACAAAATTTGAAGGGAAAAGGGGTCAAATTGAAGTTGTTTTAGCAGAAAAATGCCCATTTACAGCTGTCACGGGCGCCTAGAATTTAAACCCGGTCTCGTACCCCTCATACGCCCCGGAATTTAATCCAGAAAATTTAGCATGTCAAAATTGGGTTAAAACATTAAATTTAACGGGAAACGGTGGCAATTTTAAGTCGTTTTAGCAGAAAAATGCCCATTTACAGCTGTCGTGTGCGCTCAGAAATCTCATACCCCTCATCAATGAGCTTGTGCATCATCATGCATCACATGCATCCTCATCGTGCGTCAATCGGCACATTACTACTACTCATATGTCTCACACAACTTGTATATATGCATTTTTATATTTGACTTTTGATCTAATTGTATCCACTTTGTAACCAATTGTCCTGATATATTGCTCTTACAACGACAAAAGGTAATGGAAATGGCTTTCGAACTACTTAAAAAACTCCAAATACTCTTTTTTTTATAAAGTTCCCCTATTTTCTCTACTTTCTAGCACGTTGATCAAAGTTCTTTATGGTTCTCTATATAGTTTGGCACTTTTTTCATGCAAGTGGTGTTTAAATGTTTTAAAATTCATACTCTTTAGAATTTAAAATTTACATATATGTAAAAAATAAGCATTGTTAGAAAGTAGATTACTTCAACTTACATCGTATTCCTTGCATTTTATATATATATATCTATATTTGTGTGGATATAGAAAGGCGCGCTTCAGATGATTTGTAATTTTCCCCTTATTTATATGAATTAGGGGTGTGCGAGTACTCGAAACTTGGAGTTTTCGGCCGAGTATTTCAATACTCGGGACTTGGAAGTTTTGAAAAATACTCGAAAGTTTGAGCAAGTATTTCCCGCCGATTTCTGGATGACCGCTAACGATTTTGACCGGCCAAATTGCGTAGTAACGGCCGCCAAAGGCGATCGCATCACTTAAAATCGGCCGAAAATGATGATTAGAAACATGAATGGGTTATAAAAAACAACCGAATGTGTGTAAATGACAACTGGATCGCACAATTTTGGCTGTAAATGACGACGGAAAACATAATATCGGCCAAAAATGACAACTGGATCATGTAATAAAGGCTGAAAATTAAGACAGTAAACATAATATCGGCAAAAGTGGCGACCGGGCCACTTAATATCGGCTGTAAATAACAATTTCGTCAGCTAATATTGATTTATAAGCGATGTCTGGACCAAGTGATATTGGCCAAATGTCAGACTGTGTTTTATTGGCCAGAAACAAATGTCAGACCGTGTTTTGTTTGTCAATACATAATCCAGTCTGATTGTACTGGTCAAAAATTTGAATTGATACTCATGTATTTACAGTTTAGTTACAGTAAAGTTGCTAGTGATGAAGTGCCTCAAATCCAAATTTGCCATAGTCCTAATGAAGATAAACCCTAAGCCCAACAAATTTCGCAGAGGACTCCGAAAGTAAAGGGTTTTGCAGATAGTCAGGAAAGAGACTTTGCCTGCCCCTGTGACAGCTGGGATGAGGCTCTCAAACAGGGGACCCACATTCTGCCCTCCAACTGTTCAAATCCGCTGACGGGTATCCATGTACAACAGCCAGGGACCATTCATTCTCAGGTTGGCAGGTGGGGACCAAACCCGGAGATTCTGTCCCTAACTGCTGCAAATGGAGGGATCAAAGGTGAAAGGGAAGTTTTTCATAATGGACAGCCAAAAGACTATGTAATGACAACTTCATTTGCTGTACCCAATGTCAGCCTCAAAACTGGTATAGACCAGTTTTAAGGTAGTCCTGGGACAATTAATCTAGATGTTGTCAATTTCACTAATCCTAGTGCAAAATTTCAAGATGCTACATCGGGAACTACTGGTGAATGTCAAGAGATGAGTAAGGATGTTGCAGTGATCTTCTTGGCAGGAACCAATGTTGTCGCTAGGAATGAAGCAAACAAACTACTTGGAAGCCTTCGTCGCAGATTGTATGCACTAAGACACAAACAAATGTTATGGTCTTCTCAACCCCACACCGGCATGAACTACCTGATTGGTCCTGTGTAAATGAAGAGATCAAGAAAACGAGTGAAAAAATCATAGACATTTGTAAGCGATTTAATAATGTTAAGTTTATAGATATAAGCAGATTAGGTAGAAGGTTCCATACCTCACATGGGCTTTATATCAATAGGTTGGGTAAAGCGTTAATTGCTGAACAAATTGTAAATTATGTTGATGGTCAAAGTTTTAATGAGAATGTAGAAATAAATACCCCTATAGTGTTAGGTTATAGTCAAGATATTTTTTTAGTTCAGGAAAATCCAACACTACTACCCTATACCAAAAGCACTTTTTCAATGAGAAGGCAAGTAGGCCTAAGAATGTTTTGATTAAAAATCAGCAGCCGGTTGGTGATAACAAGGATGGCCTATAGATCTGGATTGCACACTAAACTGTGAACAATTTTCTTTGCTGCATTATAATGTAGAGGGATGATTGGATTGAATATTACATTAATTCAGTTTCCCCCAGTGTGTTTGTAATAACAGAACATCAGCAGTCTCATGAGAATATTGGAATGTTTCAATTTACTAATTATAAGCTAGCAGCATCTCATTGTAGAAGTGATCACAAAGGGGGTGGAGTGGCTCTTTATAATAAGGATAGTCCAAACTGTAGTTTTGTTAAACAAATTGAATTGGCTAAAAACACATGTACAGATTTAGATTTTGAAGTTGTTATTGTTAAAATAATTTACTGTGGAATGTCTTCTTTATAGTTGGAGTTTATAGATTTCCATCTGGTGACAGTGATATGTTCTTATCTTCTCTGGAGGGTGTTTTAAATAAATTATCATTAGGAGGTAATGAGAAAAATATAATAATTATTGGCCATATTAACATAAATACTTTAGATAAATTACCAAAAACTAAAATATTTAAGGACTTTATCACACAGTATCTACAACTTATTAGGTCACATTCCGACAAGAATCACTCCTAATTATGTAAGTTCAATAGGTCATGTAATTACCAATATTGTTAATATATCTTTTTTAAATGTCATTTTCTGATCATCTGGGTCAGATATTAATAATTGGATGTAAAGGTAAAAGTGTAAATGAAGTCAAATGTTAATTCAAAAGAATATTCTCTGCAAATAGTATAAACTTACTTAAATATAGTTATACAATGAGTCTTGGAATTTGGTCTATCAGTCAAAGGGAGTAAATGACAAGTGGGAGGTATTTCTGGATTTATTAAGGTATCATCTTGATCTGGCCTGTCCATTACAAAAGGTCAATCTGAGGAAAGAAAAGAAAAAAATCCTGTTACATTAGACAATAAACAGTCTAAGACTAAAAATGGAGGAAATGTATGATTGGTATCAAACATATAAGTTAGATTTTTATAAAGACAGATACACTGAATACAAAAAAATGTTCCGTGCAGAAGTCAGAAAGTTAAAAGCTGACAAGATTAATAATAAAATCCAATCGTCTGACTGTGTATCAAAGTCTTGCTGGGCTGTGGTAAATGAAATTAGAAGAGGAGATAATTCTAGCCGTAGTATTAAGCCTAATGTTGAAATTGATGTAAATAATGAAATAACATGTATGACTAAAGTTGTATGTAATAAGTTTAATAACTATTTTATTGATTCTGTTGAAAATTATGCTTTTGAATATTTGCTTATTGGGAATGTGAATTTTGTAAATAATATAATATCTGATATTTCTGAGATGTATTATGATGATGTTCTGAATATAATAAATAGTCTAAGTAATAAAAAGACCTCTGACTGGGATGAAACTTCACCATACTTGTTGAACAAATGTAAGTTTGAATTAGCTTCCCCCTTATTACATCTTATCAATAGTGTATTTAAGGAAAGAATTTTTCCAGAAGCTTTAAAACAATCTTTGATAAAGCCACTCTATAAGAAGGGTAGAAAACCGATGTTCAGAATTATAGACCCGTTGCTCTTCTTACATCTGTTTTCAGTAAATTGATTGAAAAACTTATTTTAAAACATTTAACTAGTTTATATAATTCTCTTGACTTAATGAAAGACTTTCAACATAGTTTTAGAAAAGGGCGTAGCGCTACATCTTCTGCTGTAGAATTTGTTCATTCAGCTCTGGAATGTATAAATGATGGTAACAAAGTATCAGGAACATTCTTAGATTTGTCAAAAGCTTTTGACAGGGTAAATCACCAAATTCTGTTAAATAAGTTGTCAAATGTTGGAGTTAATGGAAGTTTATTACTGTTAATAGAATCATATCTTAAAAATAGGATGCAATGTACTGAGATTATGTATGATGATGGGTACCTACTAGAAAAGAGAAGATCAGATGTTAGTAGGGATGTGTCGGTTGTTAAAGTCGGTTGTCGGTTTTACTGGTTCTTTACAAAAAAACCGGAACCTAGAACCGATGGTCTAATGTTGGTTTTGGTTTTTCACTGTCGGTAAGTGCTCGTATTGGAAATAAGCATTATAATGTTTTACAAATATCGATGACAAGCTAAACAACATTTAACAAAATAAGGTTGAAATAAGACTCCTCCCGACAACTAATCACTTTCTTTCCAGTCCCAAAATAACTCTCAACTAACACGAAAGTAGAATTGACAGGAGTTCTATTTATGGATGTACGAGAATGAGGAAAACAGATAAGTAAACAAAGCTAGTGGCCCAAGTCGCTGAGTGACCCTAAATTTTTTGTCCCATTCTTAATGGCTGGTCTATTGTTCGGTTTCTGCCGAGGGTCTCGGTAATTTATTCAAGAGATAACAGTTCCTAGCCCAAAATGCTAAAATCGAAATTGATTGCCGTACAAAGACAAATGACGGCTCATTTTTTTCGTCTGATTACCACAAATAAAATAAAATGGTAATCAAAGTTGTGTGACTTTCCGTTCAAGAGATATGGAATACAATCACTGTTTATCATTTTTATTATTTTTCCGACTATTCAAACTTTTCTCTGTTGATTTCCTTCTTTCCCGACATTTTATTTCTTTCTATTCAAATTCTCCACTTTCCCAACTTTATCTACTGCTAGACTTCTTAAAATATATTTATTATTTATTTAAAGTAGGAATTTAAAATTACAGTATATTTAAAAACGATGATCTACAATCATTACAAAATTATTTTTTTAAACAGATTTTTATTATAATTTGTATACAAAATTTAAAATCCTAAATTTAACATTTCAAATGAATTTTTATCGGTCAAGAATAACAAACCAAATTCAAAAAATATCATGTGAGATTTATGTAACTTAAAACATAACAATTATATGAAAAATAAAAATGCAATTCAACTGATTTTTTGGTTATCATTTACTTTTGTAAGTTTATTTTATTAATGAAAAATAATTACCAACTGATTGTCTCTAGTTTATTAAATAAAAATCAATTACTGACTAACTTATTGTCTTTAAATAATTTATTACTTAGCTAATTCAACTTTTATTAGGAATCGATGGAATCGGAATCGAGAATCGATTTGTAAGAATCAGAACCGAAATCGGAATCGAAACAAATTGTAATTGAACCATCCCTAACTTAAACCTTAACATCTTAACAAAGTTTAAGTTAAAGATTATTTAGACTATGTTGTTGCCCTAGGCTAACTTGTTATTATTTGGCTAAACAAGGTTTTAAGCCAAGGTGATTAATTAATTTTGTAATGGCCCATAATATTTAATTTAAATTCATTTGATTTGTCTTTGATTGATTACTTGTGAATTTTTAACCAACTCTCCTGCATAGTGTCTCTGCAGCAGTATTTATGTAAACCAGTCAAACAAAATATGAAATAGGGATTTATAGGTACCGGTATACAATCAGTTAAAGTTTTTTTTCAGACAGAATTTCAAAATCTAGATAGAAACTAGAGATGTGCGAGTACAGGTTTTTTAATTCGAGTCGAGTTTGAGTCGAGTAAATGGCAAAAGATTTGAATCTCGAGTTCGAGTCGAGTATACAAATAAAAAAAAAACACATAGCTTAAGTTGAATTGGATCTAAACTGTGTATAGGGTTCCATTTGTAAATGTTGTTATTAAAATATACTTTTCGAGTCACTATGACCTGAACATAACAATAGTAAGTAAAATAAATAGATTTCTGCTTCATTGGAAAAATATAAGTACCATACATTTATCTGAAATTAAATCATACCAAAGTAATTGCATAACATTTTGACATGAAGATAAAATACTTTGAATCTTTTGGTATTAAGTTTGTTATAGCCTATATGGTATTAATTAACAGTTTCGTTAAAAAATAATCTCAGTTTTTTATTTTATTTCCTCCATTTTATTTATCCTATGTTTTGTAAATTATGTTTAGGCCTAAGCTACAACTCTCTACGAATGGACAAAATAAAATTACATTTAGGCCTATAAGTTAAAATGAACTTTATTTGAATACTGCCTATTACATGGTAAAACATTAGCCTACTTACTTACTACACAAAACACTAACAGTCCTAATAAGAACAATCAGTTAGTAACAACGTGAAGATATGTTTGAAATTGCCTGGCAAATAAATTGATGAAATTTTGAAGCCATGTCTTAAATAGAGTTTTAAAATATTACAAATTATTAAAAAATTCATTAATGAAACTTAAACAAGGCCAAAACAAATCACTTGTCTTTAAAAACAGCTCAATGCCAAAGGACAGTTGAGCCTAAAATTAATGGATTGACTCAATTTAAATTATTATGGAACAAAAAACAAGCACAGATTTCTTATGCTTACCTATTAGATTTCATTACAGATATGTTTTTGATATTTTCCTTTAAAAAATGACAAGGTTAGGTTAACCTAAAAGTGGACTATACAGACAGTGTTCATACAAATCAATCTGAAGGTCCTGGTAAACCTCCATTTTGGTGTAAAGAGTAACACAAATTTATAAGCCACAACTCACTTATTTATTAATAAAACACTAAAATCCACATCACAACTCTTAACACCTCAAATGTGTTCACGCTTAATTTGAATTTACAGACGACGCGCGGCCGCGGACGACCCTTGGTATCGCGGGTAAACGGCGGGAATAAACTCGCTCGAAACTTTCGAGTTTCAGAGCCGAACTCGGCTCGAACTCGAAATTTCGAGTACTCGCACATCTCTAATAGAAACTTAAATTAAAAGTATGGATGAGACAGTTACTAGATAAGTTCTTTGAAAAATAACCGAAACCGATAACCGACAACCGTTTTTTGTAAAAAACCGAACCGATAAAAAATTCAACCGACCCATCCCTAGATTTTAGGTTAGTAAAATTTGGTGTGCCGCAAGGTTCAATTTTAGGGCCTTTTCTATTTATATGTTAACGATTTTAAGATTTCACTGGGCAGTAGTTTTTTCCTTAGTTTGTATGCATATGATACATCTGGTCTTTGCTGGGTGAAAGACTATCCCGCTTTGAAAGATAAAGTTGTCATGTTTATCAATGAGTCCAAACTTTATTTTCAAGAAAATAATGTGTTGCTTAACATAGATAAAACCCAACTAGTGTTTTTAGCCCAAGTGGTGTAAATGAGGAGTTTGTTGTAAATAGCAATGATTTTAGTGTTAAATCTGTCGCATCTTGCAAATTTCTTGGTATTAATATTGACACCAAATTTTCTTGGGAAGTACATATTGACTATGTTTGTAAAAAAATATCACTAGCCTATTTTTATTACGAAGAATTAACTCTTATCTTCATCCTGATATGTTAATGAAAGTTTACTATGGCCTAGTGTACCCTTATCTTTCTTATGGCCTACTGTTATGGGAAAGTGCAGCCAAAACACACATGAACAGAGTTTTTATCCTCCAGAAAAAATCCTTAAGATTACTAGCTAAGGTGAATCCTAGAACATCATGTAAAAATATATTTATTGAATTTCATGTTTTAACAGTTTATGCTTAGTATATTTTTCAAGTTATAATGTTATTGAAGCTGGATAATAAATATACTGTATTTGTAAAAATAGTGATGTCCATCCTCATAATACAAGGAGAAAATTTGATTTTTATAGTGTTAATATAAAATTAAAAACATCAGAAAATAGTCCTTATGTTAAAGGTGCAATATTTTTTTATTCACTTCCTCAACACATAACAATCTTAGATGGAAATAAATTTAGGACAGAACTCAAGAAATATTTAATCATGAAGTGTCCTTATGATTTACAATTGTAGAAATATACTATTTATTACTCGCGCGTACTTTTACAAATTTTATTTCTAGATATTTCATGCAAATATATCGTGTTGATATTTAGGCCTAATTTGATTTTTACTGTGACTGAAAAATGTATTTAAAATTTGCACTGCCAAGTAGATTAAGAACCTTTCACAATGTTTATGCATTTAATTATATGTTTCGAACAATAAAGAAATTTGAATTTGAATTAGTTAACCATGTTTAGATGATCAAATCTTGAGCGGTATCCAAATCCCATAATACTATTTGAAACTACCAACTGATGACAAATACTCGCTCAAAACTCAAAAAATATTTTGCACGACTCGACTCGATTAAAAAAATCACTAATCGCACACCCCTAATTTATGAATATACCTTTTTTAGACTTGATTCCCAAAAGTTCATAACCAGTTTGTTACATGTAACCTTATTACACCATGTGTCCCAAAGAGCTACCAACTATACAGTTACAAAGCATACAACTAACCAACTGTACAACAATTAGCATAAACCTAATTTCCGGTGCCCCGCTAACCTAAAAGTTAGCGTCTTGGATTTCGGTGCAAGAGGGTGCAACGTTTTTATATATTCATGTGTTTAAGTGGTTTGATTTCCAGAGTGACTTTAAAAAGTTTGGACATTTTCCGTTTATAACGTTGGTAAAATGCCACTGGCAAGACAAGCAAAATAAGACAAAAAACCTTAAAAACAAAACTCAATTTATTTGACCACCTAACAATGCCCCCAATGTGAGAACAGATACCCCTTTCTGTGTAATCATGATTTTCTGTACATTCAGGACAAAAAATACCCCCGTAGCAGCAAACCTGCCTACCTAGCGAACTTCCAATGCATATTTATGTATCTTAATACCACATAAAGCCACATGCCAAGTTTCATCAATATACATTCATAAATAAATGATTTATGACATTTGAATTATTCCCCATAATAATAACATGGCGGCTGAGTATGCAGGTTTGCTGAAACAAGGAACACAAAAAATAGGTTTTTATACAAATGTCAACTACTTAAAGCCACATTCCAAGTTTTATTAATTTATGTTTATAATTAACGGAGATAACATTTTACTTATTCTCTATAAGAATAACATGGGGGCTGAGTACGCAGGTTTGCTGCTATGGGAACTATCAGCAAAAACATTGTTTTTTTGTGCAAATATCAATAGATAACAACTATATGAAGCAATATACCAAGTTTCGTCAGGATAAGTTGATAAATAAGCGAGATATACAATTTTTCTTATCTCCATAAGAATAACATTGGAGAACGTACTGTGTTTAGCACTTTCAATATCTCTGTAACCAATTGACGTAGAGCAATGATCAAAACACCAAATTGTTTGTTTTTTTAAGCTGAATTCAATGGTAAAAATGAAAATTTTATTTACTAAAATATTATATGTAAAAAACTCAAAAAACCCATTTTTGTGGTACAAACCCACCCAGAATACCCCTTTGGATGAAGCAAACTGGCTGGTTTTAGAACTTAGTCATAAATGTTGCTTTACAGGTTTGTACCAAATTTCATCAAAATCAGACCATTTTTAATAATAATAATAATAATAATAATAACAATAATAATGCTTTATTGTCATTAATCAATTGAAATAGACAACGTCACAAGAAATACAAGAGACATGCACATACCATTCTTAAATAACATACAATATCACATGCAAAATACAATATTACAATATCAGAATTCAAGCTAAACATAGCATGCCATACTAACTATGCAAATCTGTAATTGTGATCAAGCCAAATTTATTCATGCTATATCTATATTCCAAATTAACGCATAATGCAAATCAAGCAATTTATTCACCTCAATATGACAGGCAAGTTGCAAGTATAAGGTAGATTTTCGACAAGCTTATAAACAATATCAATAAATAGACACAGTATGGGAAAGCATTTAACATACATAAAAATAACAAACAACGTAAAAATAAGAAATTCTAACAGAGACATTACATTCCAAGTGATAATAATAAGTTAAAAACAAGCAAAATCATCACAGTTTAAAAACTCGTCAATTGAGTAAAACGCCTTGCTCAATAGCCACCTTGATAAACGTTTTTTAAATAAAATAGAATCTAAGTTACGGTAATCTACTGGAATTTTATTAAAACACTTAATCTGTAAATACTTGTGGCTGTTAATGAATTTACTTAATCTAGCAGCTGGAGCATTTAAATCACAAGATCCTCTAGTATCGTAACTATGAACTGAATCACGAGTAACAAAGTTGTTAATATTTTCCTTGACAAAAATTATATTTTGAAAAATGAATATGGAAGGCAGAGTCATAATTTTTTTTACCAGAGTTATCGCACCCACGGACACACACACACACACACACACACACACATATATATATATATATATATATATATATATATATATATATATATATATATATATTACATTCTTTAGTTCACTGCATAGGGCTACTATTGTTATTATTTTTGAAATAAAATTACCAGAGTACCCTTCAAAACTCATTTTTTTATTCACTGACACGTATTTCGAGGTTTACCTCATGAGGTGCAGCTAATAACCTTCACTTTTAGGGAAGCTACTTTTTTTTAAGTAGCTAGCTACAGCTACAGCTACTTTTATAAAAAAGTAGCTTCGCTACAGCTAAAGCTACATTTTTTTAAGTAGCTAGCTACAGCTACAGTTAACAGTAAAAAGTAGCTAGCTACAATTTTAGCTACTTTCACATTGGTCCTTCTTTAATAATGTAAGCAAATTTTACTGCCCCACACACTCATATATAATAGTGTTTTAGATTTGAATTTTCACAAATACATAAGTTGCCTTATTTTGTTGTTTTTTAGTCCTAGTTTTCTAAGTAATCAAATGTATTTTTAAATCTATGGTTGGTGTAAACAGATTAGTAACATGACAAAATAACGTATTCAAATTAATTCAAATACATAGGTCTACATCAAAGAAACAGCTGAGGACCCAAACAATTTTCAAGCTTAATACGAGGGCTGTTCAGAAAGTAAGTTCCGTTGGTGGCTAGCGAGTAAAGGAGAGGGGGTAGAGGTGTGACCGCGGCGGCGTTGGGTAGTCTGGCTCAGTAGGCGTCTGTCCGTACGCCAAGAAGGTAGAAGAAGGACTGCTGCGCACGCTCCAATCTAAATTCAAAATGGCCGCCGCAAGTGCCAGTGCCGCCGGCTCTGGTGACGCCGCGAGCGTCAGTCCAGCCGCTGCAATTGACAACCCTGCTCACTGTGAAGTGCGTTCAGTTATCCGGTTTCTTTGGGCAAACAAAATTAAACCTGCTGAGATCATCGTGAATTGTGTTCTGTTTACGGAAACAACATAATGAGTGACAGTGCAGTTCGGAAATGGTGCCGTTTGTTTAACGAAGGACGCACGAATGTTCATGATGAAGAGAAAAGTGGCCGGCCATCTGTGGTAACCGACGATCTTGTGGACAAAATTAATGATAAGGTTAGAGAGAACAGGAAGTTCACTATTATAGACCTCTCGGAGTGTTTCCCCCAAATTTCACGCACTCTTCTGTACAACATTGTGACTGAAAATCTTGGTTACCACAAATTTTGTGCTCGGTGGTTGCCGAAATTGCTCATAACTGATCACAAAATGAACAGAATGGGCGCTGCCCTAACATTTCTGGAGCGATACGACGAAGAAGGCGATGAACTTCTTGATCACATAGTGACAGGCGATGAAACATGGGTTTCTTATGTGAATGTTGAACAAAAACAACAATCAATGGAGTGGGGTCACACTGCGTCGCCGCGTAGGCCCATCAAATGCCGACAAACATTCTCAAGGAAAAAACTCATGTTAACTGTTTTTTGGGACAGGAAAGGGGTTCTATTGGTTGAGTATTTAGAAAGGGGCACTACAGTTAACTCAACAGTGTATTGTGAAACGCTAAAGAAACTGAGGCGCGGGCAATCCAGAACAAAAGGCGCGGCATGTTGACCGGTGGCGTTGTTTTCATTCACGATAATGCACGTCCTCACACTGCAGCAAAAACTCGTGAGCTTCTGGACCATTTTGGTTGGGATGTTTTTGATCACCCACCTTACAGTCCTGATTTAGCGCCAAGTGATTTTCACTTGTTCCCTAACATGAAAAAATGGCTTGGGTCACAGCGCTTTGGAATGATGACGAGCTGAACTGAAAGATGGTTGTCAACGGGTGGCTACGTGCACAGGCAGCAGAATTCTTTTCAGTGGGAATTGAAAAGCTTGTTCCTAGGTATGATAAGTGCTTAAATGTTAGTGGAAATTATGTCGAAAAATAGTTTAGGACACGCTCTTTAAGATGTATATAATAAATTTTTTGTAGATCCATTTAGTATTTTTTTACACCTAAACGGAACTTACTTTCTGAACAACCCTCATATATTCAATAATCCATGACAAATAACATAGGCATACTTAAGTTACATCAGACTGGGCATACTTAAGTTACATCAGACTGGGCATACTTAAGTTACATCCGACTGGTTTCACAATTAACAATACTAGGCCCACAGGCATACTTTGCATAATGTATGTGGTATTGAAAAAACGTTGATGGTCTTTGCAATAATTTATTTGTAAAGTAACTCATAGCATTAATAGACTTGGCCTACATACAAATTTAAAAAGAACTAACCTTAATATGTAGCTTCATATTAAGTTTTGAATTTCTAGAAACAGGCCACAATTCCACCATAACTTACATGTTACTACAAAATTACTTATCTTTACAAGTTTGAAAAAATGTTCTTGGCCGGTCATGGTAGGGCTTTTTGTATGTCCACCGCCCTATAGAAGTACCAACTTCTTTATCAATAACATTAATGTCATCGTCAATTTTGCTTTTGGTGCCATGATATAAACAAAGTACCCTGTGGTATGATGTACGTACATTAAATGTAACATACATCTACATGTTATTTTATTGCAAGTTTTTACTTTTCAAAACATCAAGGTCAGAGATTGAGATTATGTTATGGTTAATTAATTGAAGTCAAGTATGTAAACGTAATTACATCAAAACTGTAAAAGTAGCGTAAAAAGTAGCTACATAATCCGCTACATCTACTCTAAAAATGTAGCACGCTACAGCTACAGCTACTTTTTTTCTAAAGTAACGGAGCTACAGCTGATGCTACAAAAAAGTAGCACGCTACTGTAGCGCCGCTTCTTGTAGCGCGCTACTCCCCAACACTGATAACCTTAAACTTAAAATTAAATAATCTGTAAATAAAAAAATAAAAAGTAATTAATCATATTTAGATAGATAGTTTAACATATGTTAACAAAATTATCATACTGTTTTGTTTATTTACAGATTATTTAATTTTAAGTTTAAGGTTATTAGCTGCACTGTGATCATGAGGTAAAACTCGAAACACGTGTCAGTGAATAACAAAATGAATTTTGAAGGGTACTCTGTAATTTTATTTTATATATATATATATGGGTGAATCTCTAATTGTGGGACAAATTGAGTCCCACCAATATTTCAACCATTTTTCATTACATAATAATAACAAAAATGTTTGTCATACATAACTTATCATAAAAGGTACCATATTAACGCATAAAATGTAAACCATAAATGTTTTAATAATACGATAAAAACAGATGCTAACGGTCCCGAAGTGCAACATCGCTAGTTGAAGTTCTCCAAAGTATATAAAAAATAAAAAAATAAAATGTATTAACAACTTTAAAATAATCGTCGAATATCGATATTTCAAATTACAATGTTGTTTTAAAACAAATGAAAATACGAAACCGAATTTTTTTATTACATTTGAATGTCCTGCGATCTCACTCTGAATTGGCGGCAGTTTTTAAATTTGCTGCCATGACTCATTCGGCGTCTTGCAAGAATCTCGCTCTTCACCAGTGACCTTGGAGTTTGTTTGTCAAGTGAAATTGCCTACCATTCTTGGAGTTAAACGTTGTGTTTGGAAATAATAATCAAATATCAAGGCAAATTCTTCACAGTATGTTAATTGAGCAACAGCTCGCTAACGCGCACTACTTTTAACTTTTCAGATCAACATTAACAAAAACGTGTAATGTAAGACTACGTCAAAATTAGTTTTATCGCCAAGAGGCCCTTACTAAGGCACCAATTCCAAAGACAACTAAATTTCACAGGTCGCTAACGAACAGCTCGGTAACGTTTCGATCTGTTTGATGTGTCGCTGACGTTAGCGAGCTGTCTACTATCGTTAACGAGCTGTTTAATTGTTAAAAATGATGTTTTGTTTCAGTAAGTTTAATTTTTGATGTTATTACATGATATTTTCAGTAAAACCTCTCTTGGCCTAAACATTTTTACCCAAAATAGCGTTCCGAAAAGGCACCAACATTTACGGTGTGTAGGCATACACTTTAGTGGGGCGTGAAATGCCCTCCGCCCCCTTTATTTCGGATAACGGAGGTTCTAACGGATATACTTGTTATTACATATTTGTGCCGTACATACATGCATCGAAGGAATTTGTATGTACGACGATCAGTTTTCTCAACTCAACGTCATTTTTAAATTGGGCTGCTTAGGTATGAACCTTAGAAAGTATTTGTCCTGTTTGCTTCTTAAAATGTTACAAACTTGATTCACCAATCCCTCACAACCACGCACTTTAGTGAAGTTTATTTTTAACCCTTCAACTGGTTAAGATTGCGATCGCATTATGCCACCAAACTCATACTGCTAAGGTCACGATTGCGACCCTTTTCTTCACGTTGCGATACATCGTTATTGTGCGATATATCGATACTCAAATAATTTCGGATTCAGCGCCATATGATTCTACATGGAAGTTGAAATTGGATGAAGTATCGGAAGTAGTCTTTCGGTGTTTGTTGCGATTGTTTAACCGATTATGAAATATCGCGTCTTTCCATTGTTGGCGCCAATTATAGTGTCATGGTCGTGGTTTATGCCATTTTTGTTGTAAAAATAATTATTTTATTTTTTAGCAATATTGCATTGATTTGCGATCAATTTTCAATTGTATTACGACATATTGCTAACGGCCGCGACAGATCGCTAACGCTCATGAACACTAAACATCCCGTAAAAATTACTTATTTTGATATTTAAGGTCAATAATATGAAATAATTTAATCTGTTCTTACACATAAGTTAAAAATCTAATCAATTCAAATTAAGAAAGGAATAAAATTGAGATTTTAATGTATGCACCATGACAATTGGTTTAATATTCATCTGTTTACACCGTTTATAAATACATAATACGTAATAAATATTATAATAATATGTATAATATATTTGTATAAGTATGTTCTATTTTAAAACTATATTTTCTGTGCTCTGATTTGAAGGAAACTATTTTTATAGTTGTTTTTGAAATGTTAGCGATCTGACAAAATTCTGTAGGTTCAGTCAGTAAAAATAACAAAAAATTAGTAAATATTGAAATTAAGCTATGCTTAGGTTAATATTGCATTTGTTAAGGATATTTTGTAACTATTAACAAAAAAATACATTAATTTCTATATGAAAAAATGTCTTGAATTGTTTTTTCTCATTTTGTCCCACAATCAGATAATCACCCATATATATATATATATATATACAGTTTTGAACGGATGGTGTTTTTGGTATCTGGGGACTTCAAAACGAAAAGTTATCATGGTCTCGGGCCTAGGTCTTTCCATGCCGACTACGGCAATAGCTTCTTCCCTATAAGGGAAGTTTGCTAAAAAACATTCCCAAAGTCCTTTGTTCTCTTTTTCATTTTATTTGTTTTTCTTCTTTGATTTTACTTCAGAAACTCTATTACACCAACTCAGCAACTTTAATTCCATATCGTGTCTAGTTTTTGAAACACCTAAAAACCCTAAAAAGTGAAGATATAAAAACATAATTTAACCAGAGGATCATTCAACATGATGAGTATGAAAGGTTATAATGGTATTGTCTGCTCAGAATTGCCAGTTCTGCCACAGCGGGGACAACGAAGATAAGTTGCTGCTGTGTGATGGTTGTGACAAGGGCTACCACACTTACTGCTTCAAACCCAAGATGGAGAACATACCAGAAGGAGACTGGTCAGTTTTGCCTATCAAGTTGTTCTTAGTGAGCTATGTTCAAAGTATTTGGAATGATTATTCCTGGAAGAATTGTGATAAAACATATTTTTAATATGATTTCAGTTGAGACCAGAGAAATGTTAAGACTGGCTGTCGCAGTAAATGAGACATTTCCATTACTAGTTTTGTAATTTAGGATTTTAATTAGGTTTTCCAGGATTGCTTCAGTAGTTTAAAATTGAGCCTTTGGTCTTCACAGCTGAATTGAAAGAGAATAAACAATTTCCTATCCAAATCCAAATTTGTTAATTTTTTAATTATTTTTTATTTTTGACCTGAAATGTAATTTTAAAGTCATTAATGCGCTTCAAAATATACTGTCTCTGAGTTGTCAGTTTGAAAAAGTTTGATGTATTTGTTCCCAAGTTTGACTAACAAGCTTCTCTTTATCTCTAAGGTTCTGTTACGAGTGTATGAACAAAGCTACGGGAGACAAGTGTTGCATTGTCTGTGGCAACAAGATCGGGAGGAATCTGGTCATGTGTGATAACTGCCCCAAGGCTTACCACACCGATTGCCTGCAGCCTCCCATTTCAAAGGTAAGGCTCCTGCCTCACTTGCTGACGTAATGTCGTTATACATAAAATACAGAGTGGACCCAAAAAACTCATCATTTAATTTTACTTAGCTAATTAGTTTTTACAAATTACTTCATTACCTGTAATTTAAAATTTCATATTTTACGTGTTTTCTGTCATTATTTATTACATACTCCATGAGTTCGATCATGTTCAAAACCATATTTGAACATTGTTCTGAACTTATATCCATCAGAGCACTCGTGTTGTTTCACTTCAGATCCTCTAG
This sequence comes from Allygus modestus, assembly GCA_963675035.1. NCBI lineage: Eukaryota > Metazoa > Arthropoda > Insecta > Hemiptera > Cicadellidae > Allygus > Allygus modestus. Next base: position 40,885,601 of record OY776113.1, on the reverse strand, counting down.
ACCTTGTGGCTCTGGCCTAAAACATCTATCCTTTAGGGATTCCCCCAAAAATTGTTCAAAGAGTGAAAGGTCAGGGCTTCTTGGAGGGTATGGAAACTGATTTTAACAAGACGCCAATCTCTGAGTAAAAAGCTCCTAGAGAAATTAATTTGTTCCTCGCCTCAATTATGCTAAACCTGCATCCTGCTGGATTATTTGCATCTGAAATTTTAAATTGTTGAATTCACAAACCGCTGTAGTAAATATACAATTTCTTGTTGGAGTAAAGTCCTAAACATACTTGTTACTACCACGGCTTCATGTCGTAAATTGATCTATTATTTCAGGGTATTCTTTCCAGAAAAATTGAAAATATCAAAAATTAAGCCCTGCTACAAAAATGGTGACTCGAAAGAATTATGCAATTACTGACCAATATCTTTATAATCTTCTGTTTCAAAAATGTTTGAAAGAGTAATACATTTGCAACTATCAAAATTTCTCGAAGACAATAAATTATTAGACAAAGAGCAATATGGCTTCAGAGAAGGAAAATCTGTAATGAACCCTTTGAGTGCCGCGGCGTCATGGCCATTTCTTATGCTTAAATTTCCTGGGCTAATTTTAATGGGAAATGTAGAAATTTGTATCAAATTTCATATAAAATACAATTTTAGAGGTATCCATGTAATTTGTTATTTATTTTGTGCATGATTAAATTCTCTAAGGTAAGTACAATTACAAACTAAATTGGAATTAAAAATATCCTTTTTATATATAAAAAAATACAAATTAGTTTTTTCCAAATTTGACTTACATAAATTAACCTAAACAATTTTTATTCAAACCAATAGTCAGAAAGAGCAGAAAATGCTGATAAAAACTGATGTATAAATCATCAATATGAGTTAAAAAAGTTTGCAAAAAATGAAATGAAAATATGTTACAATTCCAAAAAGGCCCTAGGTCTAGGCTTTGTGGTTACTAAGCAACGTCAAAGTATAATTTTGTAATATAAAACATTTTATTTTTTGGTTTGTTGTCAGTAAACATGTTTATTATTACTAGTATATTAGCATTAGGCCTACCAAAGTAAATGAAATACACAATAATACTAAAAAACAAAAGACGTATGTGCACCTTTTATTTTCACCAAAACTTACATGTCTACAACAATGACACTGTTTTCAAGTTCATTGAAACTAATTCCCGAAGGTTACTCAAGTTGTTTACATCTATTCTGCCACTTATTTTTGTTTCATACGTAAATAGGAAGTAAAAAACACTAAAACACAACTTCAATAACATTAATATCAGTGATATTTACGTAGTTTGCCGGTATAACTTTAAACAACAACAAATGCAGACGACATCTGCGACAAAGATGACTAAATTAGGGTCTGCTAACAGACCAAAGGCAACGGAATTGCTATAGAACTGATAGCTGAAAGCTTCTGGATCAAAACAATATACTTTGGAAGCCAGTACCTTGTTTTGATATAAAGTACTACGTAAAATACCAAGAGTCGCTGTCAGCGACGCTCGGCACTCTATGCAAAATGCATCGCGTCGCTGTGTGTGATGCCGCGGCACTCAAAGGGTAAACACTGGAGTAGAATTCTGTGAATCAGTCATTGATTCCATTGATAAAAAAGAGAAAGTTTTATGAATTTTTATGGACCTTACAAAGGCATTTGATAGTGCCTCTCACCACTTATTACTTAAAAATGACCTTATGTCCGTTTTAAAGAGAGAGCCTTGCGCTGGTTTGAGTTATACAATATGGCAGAAAACAATATGTTGTAATAGATCATGTCAATCATTTAAACCAACTAATTACTTATTCTTCAACAACAAAGTATAATAAATGAGTGAACAGTAAATTAGTGTGAATCATGTAAATTATTTGATTTGGTACCCCAATGAGTTACTATCAATTTGATTGCTATTGATATTTTCAATGAAGCATAATTCTCCTTTATTTAGACGAGTGTATTTTTGGGCCACCCAATATAACATACTGCGAGTAAGAAAACAAACTGAACAACTTTTAAGACTTAACATAATTTGTTGGGCCTCATTTAGAAAATTTCAAAGCTGCTCATATGATAACAAAATATAAATGCCTTTTAATATAATTTGCAAAGCTCAGTTGATGCAACGTTGTTACTCTAAACTGTAAACCTTAAAACATTTCCTCCAATTAAACAGGCACTATGAACACACACCCACACACACAGTTCAATACCCTATCCCCCTCGGTCTCTCTATCTCAAAACCATGTGATTTTGTATGGGTTTCTGTTGAAGACCAAGTTTATTGTCTTTAAAGCCTCCAATCTTCAAGAACTAATATTAAGAATATGAATAAACATAGCCTTCGTAACATTTATGATTAAATGCGCCATAGAGAGTGGTCTGACCTGGATAACCGGACTGCTTATATTTTTGCTAACTACAGTAATTGTGTGTTAGTTAACCAACAGAAATTGTGTCCAGTTTAACTTGAGAATTTGTGTGTCACTTGTAATTAAAGACATTTTCTATGTGTGTGTTTTATTAAGACATTTACACTCCTACAAAGTTTTTCAACTGACACCATTTTTTGGACCCTTGTTTTATTAGGGCTGTGTAAGTGTTGCGTTTCTAGTTTGAGTTGAGGCATGTTTTTGTAATAAGCGTAATATTGTCATTAAATGGTGTCAGGAATAAGAGTTTAAACAACACTCACTCACTTTTGATATGATCTGCCAGCAGTTTCAGTATTTCATAGTACAGTATAATTTTGTTCCTGATTGAGTAGCAATAAAATATTATAGTAATAGTGATCAAGTTTATTTGGTTGAGATCCCATTTATTTCTGCTATTACCATCTTAAGGGGCCATTGTTTTTTTGACCATCGTTAACACCGATATTACTTTGCCTGTCACCTTAAACAGCTGATATTACATGGCCCAGTTGTCGTTTTTTGACCGAGAGTGTCAGGTTTGCTTTAGCTGATTTTATGTGGTTCAGTCATTACAGCCGATATCATACCTTTATTTCATATGAGACCAGAGGTAAACTTAAACTTGAAATCCCTGCTCATAGACTTAGTAAGAGTGGTAACTGTCATAAATTAAACTGCATTCTATTTTTTAATAAATTACCTTTATCTGCATGGATGGTTTCTTTTAATATATTTAAAATAAAACTACAGGATTGGCTAAACAATAATCCTTTCTATGACATAAGTGAGTTTTTAGAAGCTGATGTTAGCATTGAATTTTAGGGGTTCACAGTCTATGTTTGTATATATATTATATTATTGTACATTTCTTGTAAATATTAGATTAACCCTTTGAGGTCGATTAAATTAAATCACCCAGACACCCTGAGACGAAATTAATTTTGGCTATTTTGTATAGATTTTACTATTGTTACATTTAATTACCCAAATTAATTTAAAAATGCATTTATGAGGGTTTATTTTTAAGGTACTTTGATTACATACTGTATATTGATGAAATAAAAATAAAAATGTATACCTGTTTTATTTTTTCTTCCATATATTTTTAGTACATATGTACTATATGTGACAGATTACGAGAGTAAAAACCCATTTATATTTATTTGTAAGTAAAATGAACACACAACAAATATTCAAAAATAACGTCATTACTAATTTTATTAGTCATAATTATAACTAAACAAAAGAGTAAACATAACCTAAACACCACAGACAACAATCGGAGCTGGAACTATCAGACGCTTGCAGATGACACAAGACACCGCGAATTGTGAAGTATAGTTCATGGAGTAATAACATTTATTTCAGATCAAAATAATCCATGGAGTAGATAAAATAAACGTTAAAAGTAATAAGGAATATATAAGAAGCAAACAGACATAAAATCATTACATTATATTTAGTTTTAGCGCACTTCATACGGGCTAAACGTCACGGCGAGTATAGGTCGCCATTCGAGCGTTCGGGAAAATGGCGCGCGGCGACCTATACTCGCCATTCGACCGCAAAGGGTTAAGCATATTGACTCTGTCTATTCCTTGTTAATAAGGTCAATGACATTAAAACTCTTGATTGTTGATTCTTTGTTATTATGTGTACCGTTCTTCATTTGTAGTCGGTGTGATGTAGTCTGATCATTGTGTTTTTCTGATATTATATATTATGTTGTTTACGGCCAGATATTATATATCCCCTTCATCTTTCTGTCATTATTCTGTGGGCCGATAGTCATTTCTACAGGATGTCACCGATTCATTGAATTTTTAAAAACCTAAGTCAAATTTTAATATCAGTAAAGCCTACTTTCCAATTACTCACACACTGCTAATTATAATACAATCGAGCTCAAATACCTTTATGCACCTTTATGCTCAAGACTCCTCATTACTTTGCTAGCAAAAATGTCTATACAAACTAAACACAACTTGGGTTTAAATTATATTTGCTACCAGCAAAAATAGACTGCTAAAAGAGCAGAGTTTAGAAACCTGTTATATTTATTAAAAATATTAAATTGTAAGACATCTGAAAAACATTAGGGAGACATAAATAATATCAACCTGCTTTGCACATCATGCTTCGTTTATTGGTCATTTGAGATTTTTCTGATGGATCATAAATATTTCCAAGAAAGTCTTAAAGAGCAGGTTTACTTTGTTCTAAAACCTTACAGTGACAGAAACGTAATTTATCTTACTACAAAAACAACTCCCGATTATCCGGGAGTGGGTTAATCAGGTCACGGTTTATCTGGGTTCATGAAAGTTTTTTTTTTTTATCTTTCTCCTTCTAAACATAAATAGAGCAATAATAACAATTTATTTGGCTTGATTATCTCCATAATCGTATTTTACTTACTTGATTTATCAAATACTATATAAACAATTTTGTAAGCACAACATAATCTGAGAGTCTGTCATCTCACTAATGAGCCGTGGTCGCGAGCCAGGGAGCGATGACCTTAACACTGCTCCAGGCCACCTGCTCTGGATAGAGACGGACGGACGGAAGTTGACGTCTAATTATAGAAACCAATTAAAACAATCGCCCTTCCAGCGTTGTTCACCCTCACTCGTTTTTGCCCTCAGTGCGGAATTAATTAGCATATAGTTCGGTGTTCCCATGTGCAAACGAGTTTGCATGTACATTTTTCTCTGGAGGTTTTGTTGCCATGGCAATGAAATTTTAAACACACACTTAGGCCATTATTGTACACATATAGACCAGAGCTTTTACCTCTAAGTCTTAAAAAAAAAATTTTGTGCTGCTTTATAATTATATTTTTTATATTTTTTAACAATATTTGTTAAAAAAATCATAAATAAACAATAGATGACAATAAAATAAATCCCTCTGGTCTAAATGTGTACAAAGGTCCTATCTTAAAGTGTGCCAAATTTCAATGTTGTATCTTTTATAGTTTTTGAGAAAAATGTACCTGCGCCATAATGGCGGTATATGGGCGTTTAAAATTGGGCTGCTCCCCTTAATCAGCCATCGCTAATATTAACTAAATATTTACATAATTACATAAATATGTCTTAGATTGCATTAAAACACAGTATTGTGACAGACGAATGTGTATAAACCTTCATTACATTCGTAATATTCAGTTTATTAAATCCCTTTGCTTTAACCGTGGTTTTGGGTTATCCGTGATCCTCAAACCAGTCATTACCCCGGATAATCGGAAGTTGACTGTTAGCTGACATGATTGCTTACCCAAGATGATGGAGGTAATACATACTCTGGTTGTAGGTGCCAAGAGGCAAGTGGCATTGCCCCACCTGCCTGGCCAAGTTGCCCCGCAAGAGAGTGTCGGTGAAACGATGTGTTAGCGGTTCTAGTACCAGCCCCAGCAGCTCAGTTAGTCGAGCCCCCACCTGTGAAGATGCCCCCGCCCATGCCCCCTCCACACACGAACCCATTCTCAGGTAATAATTTTAAAACGTTTTAAATATTTTATTTTTATCATATGGTTTGTTTGCGGCAACCTGGACAAACTTATTTCTTGCACATTTACCCTTCCAATACAATCTACCCTACAATTTACCCTTCCAATCAATGGTAGCAAATTTCTTCAAAATCATAAAAGTATTCCATTTATAGAGCCAAGTCCACCTCTATCAGCCAATTAAGTGCCACTCTACTAACATTGTGGCATCCTGCCATCCTCCCGAGAAAACCACAACCACAAAACTGGTAGAAGGGGAGTGATGTTCATTTCTGTTAATGTTTTCCATCCTTTTCCTAGTGCTCCTTGGGTAATGCTTAAAAACAAACTCAGTAGCTGGACTTCTAGCTTTGTCAGCTACCGATACCAATATTTTTAATGAATTGTTCATAGATAATGTTGCTTTAAGCACTTGTCTCATGGCACTACTTTAATTTGAATCGATGCTAAGTTTTACTTAAAAATGTCCCACTTATCTTTCTTATTAGGTCTCAGATTTTAAAATGAGTTTTGCGTGCCTTTTATATGTAGGTATTCATAAAATAAATTCTCATTTCATTTGTTATTTTGTAGCTAAATCTAAGTTGGCAGGGTGTCCACATTCTGGAAAGTCAGGGATAGTCATGGAAAGTCAGGGAAATAAGAAAAAAGTCAGGGAAAACCGCCCCAATGATGGATTTGAGGGGACTTTTCAATGCTCCAGTCGGCCGTAACCCCAACTATTGTAGCATTTTTCAGGATTTTTCACAAATGTACGTCAATTAAATTTATTCAAATATTGTTATAGTAATGTAAGTTATTGTTTTGAGTTGTCTTAAATAGGCTAAGTTTAAGTTCAATTTTGTAAACACTTAGTAAATTCAATAAAAAATAAATAATAAAAAGTATATAGGAAGGAAAAAAGAAAGTGGAGAGAGATTTTGGCCAGCTATGAGGACGGAGGAGGCCGGGTTTTATTTTTTCCTTCCTTATTTTGAATACCATATTTTTGCAAAATTAATTATTCCATAGTAATCTGTTAACGCATTCACTGCGTTAATCGTGTATATTCAGGATAATTGCATTTGTTTCCTTTTTAGGCAACCGCGGGAAATCCGGCGCACCGCACTGAACGTGTTAATACATATTTCAGTATTTTCTGTGATATAACTTGCCTAGGCAGTAATATTTTGTTGTGTATGTTATATTATAATTTCCGAGTAAAGTTTGTGAGTCAGGGAAATCCCGCCCTGACTCACCTCGACTGTCGTACAACTGTCACAAGGGCCGATTTCGGGAGTTACAATAATAAAGAGCCTGTTGGTATTATTTATTAATTCTGTTAATTCGCACAATCAACTTTACAACAACTGAACTAAAACCAACTAATACATCGTAAAACACCTGTTGTTATTTGTCAGAGTGTAATTCAGCCAATATAAGTTCAGTAATGTAACCAAAAGTTACTCTCAACTAGAATTTGTTTACCTCAAACTTGAAGTTAGACGCAACAGATTTTGCAAAACCTAATTATGGTTAATTATGGTTATGCTATGGTGGTTAATGGTCAGGGAAAGTCAGGGAAATTGATGACAAATTTTCTGTGGACACCCTGGTTGGCCACTGATAAACCTTGACACCGAAGTTATAATATAGGTTATTTATGTTGTTACAGCCCAGCTTCACAAGAAGAGATGTCCCCAGAATCTCCTCCTACCCTCCAGCCGACCCCGAAAAAAGAGAAAGCCAGCGGGAAGAAGTTGGCGAAAGAGATGGCACCCTGTAGGCAACTGTTAGATGACTTGGAGAGTCACGACGAAGCTTGGCCTTTCCTACTACCGGTCAACACCAAGCAGTTCCCGACGTACAAGAAAATCATCAAGAACCCCATGGACTTCAGCACGATCCGCAAACGACTTATGGACTCCGGGTATGTGACAGTATTCAGCCATTTTAAATCCTTATAATGTATCCAATACAGACGTACAACTGTCACAAGGGCCAGTTTCGGGAGTTACAATAATAAAGAGCCTGTTGGTATTATTTATTAATTCTGTTAATTCGCACAATCAACTTTACAACAACTGAACTAAAACCAACTAATACATCGTTCACAATAGGTACAACTGCGGTCAATTACAAAATAAGGTTACATTCAATTTGGAAAAATTATGAATTTAGAGTTAATTTAGAGGAGGGCGATGTGACGTGTCTTACACTTCCCGGTTCCAGCGGAATTCTGCCCTGACGCCTCGGCGTTGGGCTGAGGCGACGAGCCTCCGCCAATCACAGCACGCGGCTCGATCTAGGCTGGTGCTGATGCCAGCACTTTGGCAGTCAGGCGCGACTGCGGAGTATATTTCCAGCTCGAAAACTTTGTCCTCATTTTATAATGCAAATATTTGAATTCAGTTTCTGGGCTGTTTGAAGGGATTTTAAGTGGTTGGTGGTCATTCTAATTATCGTACTGATTTATTAATCAGGAATCACAACAATCAGTTTAAATAAGTTCACTATATTAGCAGACAATCAAATTCACAGTTGGGCTAGTTGCCGTTTTGCCATAGAAAAATATTACTTGAAGGTCATTCTAATCAGCTAGTGTGCAGTTTCGGCAATGATGCATGTCTACTCTTGGCTAATCTTGGTTGATAGCCTGGCAAACCATGCCCTCAACTGGCAATTTAACTGTCCGATATTATAGGGCTGATGGGTAGTAGTGGTACACCATCCTACCCTTGGACAGTTTTGGGTATTTCTGAGTCTTTTAGGCCGCACCAAGTTAATCACTGCTAAGTTAAATCACTGCATTGTGAAAACCAAAAACACCTGTTGTTATTTGTCAGAGTGTAATTCAGCCAATATAAGTTCAGTGATGTAACCAAAAGTTACTCTCAACTAGAATTTTTTTACCTCAAACTTGAAGTTAGACGCAACAGATTTTGCAAAACCTAATTATGGTTAACTGGTATTCATAAATCAGACAGATGCCAGTCAAAATTCAGATCGTATGTTGTAAGTTAATGAATTAAATTTTTTTCCAAAATAACAACAAGAGATTACAAGGGGCAATAATAACAGGCACATATATTTTAAATCTACAATACAAAATGAATAATATTAAGGCAAACATGTATAAATCCATACAATGTTAAACACAAATAAGTAAGAACAAAAAATGCATGCAGTTGATAGAATTCGGGATTCAGGAGCCTCTGCGAAGGCCTGAACTTAAACTTGTATCGAGCACAGTGGTTTTTGGCTTGTTCTAAATAAAACCTCTACCTTATAAATGGTATAATTTTCTGCCTTTAGTTTTTCATTTAAGTCAGGTCCTGTTGCCATTTGTTTGGAATATAGCATTACTCGTTCATGAACTGCCTGTACTTCTACCCGATCCTGGATGGTTCCTTACTGAATAATTTCCTGCTAAATTGACAAAAAGCCCTATCCAAAACTAAATTCTCTTGAGTTAGATAATTCCAGATTGGTTTCCACTTCAGATTTCCACATGTCGGGTTCAAAAAGTAACAAGAGTGTTGTTTTGTTTCAGGTACAAGTCCCGGGAAGAGTTCTGTTCAGACGTCCGCCTTATTTTCAACAATTGTGAAACGTTCAACGAGGACGATTCTCCAGTCGGGAAAGCGGGACACAATATGCGCTTGTTTTTCGAAACAAGATGGACAGAGTTAACGAATCAAAAGCCCCCACCTTAATGGGTTCTTCAGTGTGTAACAGTTTGTTTTACGTCGACAGTATTAAATATAAAATAGACATTTCCAGACTTTCCACCAGCGGTAAGCTCGAATTACGGTTCTATTTTTAACTGTGTGTAAAATGTAACTTACCTTAACATCTTTAACGCATCTCTGTAAGTGTGCAATGGGACGGTGTCGAGTTTCTTTAGCGTTCACATTCTGTGTTACTGATGTATAATATAGAACGTGTCGATCGGATTTCTGTGTACTGACCCATTTGTTCTAGAGATTTTTTTATATTTTTTATAAATATATATATAAATACGGATATATATATAATATAGTTTAGCATATTAGTTTGTTTTTTTTGTAAGTTATTGTCTGTCCGTATCCGCGATGGACCTAGTCATATTCCTCTGTAGTCACACAGCCACATCCGTGTGTTGCATTTATTGTTTTGTCCTAGTTGATGATGTTTATATATATATGTTTATTTGGTACTCGGACGACCGTTATATATCATTATTTTGTTCAAACAAATCGCTAGTGATCTCAGGACTGGTGAACTGTAGCACATTTCCAAACTGTCACGGCTTTTTCCATTATCATGACAGTTTTTTTTGTTTTTTTTTATCTCAGTTAAGATATTTTTCAGTAAGTTTTCACTCTAATGCCATTAAAATTTTTAAACTGTGAATTCTTTGATTAGACGTAATCTCAGATTGAGGAGGTTGTATGTATACTCTGGATCCGTTATAGTAACTGTTACTTACTTGTTTTCTGGAGCCGTTATAGTAACTGTTACTTACTTGTTTACTCATATTTAGTATTGAGTCAATTGCAACTTTTTTTATATTCACAAAATGAATGAGTAAAATCAAATTGTTTTGTGAAAGTATGTTTTTAAATAGTTCTTAACGCATCCAAACATTTGATATAATTGTTTTATTGATATTTTTTTAATGTTATGTATGCCGAAATACCTCGCAACGTTAAAAGCCAAATTTATGTAGTTTTGCTATTTTAATTATTGCCTTTACAAAGAGTATTAAAAAAAAATAATCTCCAGGAAGCTGAGGAAATAATACATTACAGTTGCTACTCTCTAGTTCCCGGCAGGAACAAAATTAGTTTTCACTATTCTATTCACAGGTTACTTTGTTATAAGTTCCACTTCATTTCTGTGTTTTATTATAAATATGTTGTGTCAGTTTAATCGTCTCTCAGATTGACTCGTAGATGTACTCAGGTCAAGTCGTTGGGCAATTTCTTTAACATCCACCAGGCTCTTTTGATGATTAAGTACAAGTTAAGTACTCAAGTTTTATTTGCAATGTGTATGGAAAGATTTTTTTTCTCTTGTCTACTCCAATGGCATTTTGTATTTAGTGTATTTAATGTTGTTAAAGGATGTGCTCATAGAGGCTTACATCGAGTTGCAGACAATTTTGGCATACTTAGCTATTTTGATTTGTTAAACAAATATGAAGATAGAATGCTGGCAATTGTCTTTGTTTAGTTAATTAAATTTTTATTTTTGTACCTAAAAAACATCTTGCTGCTCTTGAAGAAGTATGCAAGTTTATAACATTAGGTAGTTGGTATTACACCAGAAGTGGACTCTTTCAAGCAACTAAGTGCATATTATTTTGTTCATGACTTATTTATTATATTATTTTTTAGTTCTATTAAGCTTTTTAAACATGACATAAATTACATATCGGAAGAGACTCAAAACGCAATTAATTAACTTTTTATACAAACTTAATCAATAAAACTCATTTGTTTTTGCTTGGTGTCTTATCTTCACAACAAGGTAAATGAAACTATATCTGGTTTTTAATGTTCAACCCAAAACATTTTAAAATTAGTTTTACCCCAAATTTGAATTCAATACTTTTTTAACAAATTAGGTAACCAACCAGCATTTTTAAAAGGTTTTTTATTGTTTTTCTAACAATCTCAGCCGTATTTTATAAATATTTCTTCATATAAAAAATGTCTTCAGATTAATTGGGAGGAAATTTTTTTTTTATTTTGCAATGTTGTTTGGATATACATTAAAAATTGTGTTTTTCCCTATATTTGTTGTTTTTGCACAAATTTGTGAGGAGCAATCTAGACTCACTACTAGATGTATTTTGTTTTTGATCAGAAGAGCTCTTCATTACGATGTTATAAATTTGTGTCTTAAAACCATGTTTCGCTACTACTACTGATACGTAAGTTTTATAACTTGTGTGTCAGTCGTATGATATTAAATTAAGTATTCTTAATTAAAGTGACAATGTGATACAGCATTGAACATATATAAGTTACATCTGAGATTACATAAAATCTGGAAAAAATATTAAAAACATGATGCAATTCTTTTATGGATTTGCGTTAGTTTACAATATGATATTCAGAAAATATTTATTGTTTAAACTGAAATATTTTAATGTTCGCAATACTTGTTCATAGCCTTCTCTAGTCTGTTTTGATACAACTCATTTATTGATGGTAATTATGTTATGAAATTGTGCTTTAAGAAGTGTATTAAGGTGTAGCTTTATTAAGTTCTTATGCGTAGTACATAGCTTTTGTTGAAAACATACGGTTTTAAGTGCTCGAGAAACAAAGAAAACAAAATTTACATATTGAACAAATGAAGCACAATTTAAAGCATGATACAAGCATAATTCGTAACGATCAAATTTCTCAGTGTTTTCATTATGGGTACCTAAAATTATGTTGAAATGTCAAAACTTTTGGTATGTATGATCCTCACGTTCGAGTGGCTTTCGATGTGTTATCGAGCGTTCGTTCATTTATGTATCCATTGTAATGTTTAATGTGCTTTTCTCATTCTCTGTTCGATTGGAAAATAAATTGCTTCAAAACATAATAAAAAAATAATTTCACCAAATATTAGTTAATAATATGTTATCTGTTAGCTTGAGAGCTAATAAAAATATTTTTCACTATTGTTGTTAGTTGTCTTACTCTTTGGAAACCCTCTACTCCCATTTCCATTGGTGACCAGCCTTCTGCTCAGAACCATTTTGCCTTCAGCCGGCAGTGAGCCAGTAGCTCGGAGGTAATAAAGTGGTGTAATCTATGTTGTTTAGTCAACACTTGTTTCTGTTAATCTTTTTACCAAAGCGCATTGTCATGCTAGACCATCAAGAGTACTATGCAATGAGGCAAAGTACGGTATATGATAGTGGTTTAGGCTCAGTGGTTAAGTTGTGAGGAAATTATTGATGCAAAAAATGTTCATATTGATCCTTTGATTGTAGGCAGTCTTAAATTTGAATTCTTAAGTTTTTTAAGCTTGCATAATTTGTATTATATTTTCCCCTTTCAGACTTCTTACTTTTTTTAGCCCGCAGGGCTCAAAACCAGTTTTAACTGCAGCTAGTTTAACCTGCAGGGCACCACAGCTGTTTTCAGAAAGATCCGCTGCAGCTGTTTTTTGAACGAATTGTTGCAGTGCTAACAACAGCTGTAGTTAGCTGAATTCTAGTTCACTCTTAATGGTTGAACCGTTTTCACTCGCGGAGCATTGGAACTAAGTAGTCCCAGTTCCAGCTGCTGCGAAACACCTCTAAGGGCCGCTTTCCCCAAATGAGGTTCAAGTTAAACTGGTTTAAATGTAAACGGGGGTTTAAACTCCAGACCACTTTCTCAACTGCTCAGTTGCTTTGGTTTAGTTTATCCTTGTAGGTAACAGGGTTGGCACGACTGATTTGCCATTTCGTCTGCAGTTTTGCCAACGAGATAATCATGGAGCTCTCGTCAGGGATAAAAGTGAAGCCTACAAGGTGAAAGCCATTTTTCCCTCTGCATGAACAAAATATGGTCAAAGAACATGGTTACCATGGACACGTGAGGTAGAATTGGTTACCATGGACACAATGTGCTAGAATTGGTTACCATGGACGTGGTGGGGTTTGTATTGTATACGGATATGTTTATGAATTCAGAGAAAATTTGAGCTACCGGTACGATGTAGGCTTCACTTTTGTTTTTGGAGATTAATATGTGTAGAGAGCTCTAGATATATCAAGCTTGTTTGTTAATGTTTCCAGCTAGCTAGATGTTTTTTTTATAAATTTGTTCCAAAAGGTCTTCGGAAAATATCACGAGCTCATCCATAATTTATTTGCTCTTTGTCTTGTTTACTGTTGTTTCATGGGGTTAACTATCAACACGTCAAACTTTGTTAAATTCAAACACCAGCTTCAATAATTAAATTCATAAATATTTTAACAACACAGTAATTATAAGCAAACACAACAACAAAGCAAACTTTTCCTTTACACTACTTGCAACTTTCAATTTTAGGTTAGAATCACTGAGCTCTGTTATAGAGCTCAGTGGTTATAATGTTAGAAGTAAACAAAACAAGATTCGGTGACAGTCATCTATCCTCTATGTTCAGAAAAATATTACTCTTTGCTCTTGGTTTAAACTATCTATTACTTGTTAAACGACCTCTCCAGGTGGTTTAACTTATACATAGTTTAAACGGAGGAAGTTGTTTGGGGAAAGTGATTGATATTTTGACTAGAGTTTAAACCAGCATAATAGTTAAACCACATTTGGGGAAAGCGGCATAAAGATCTGAGACTTTGACCTCATGCTAAGTGTGCAACACCTGTATTCGGGAATTCCTAGTTTTGATAACTGTGTTATGGCTGATATGTTATCTAGCCTACAAATTTTGAATTAACCAAGATTTTGTTAACATTTTTTATATAGAAAATCCTAGTGAATAATTGGAATTATAGAAGTTTGAATTATCCACACGTTCCACTTTATTACTTCAACTGCACTGAATGTCCTACACTACAGACATGAGTTGTTATTTTATATTTTTAATCCATACTTCAGATATGTATGATGATAAGTATAACATACAAACAAAAACACAAAGCCACACAGTCTTGTGGTATGATTAAAGATTATTAATAATACTAACTAGGCGTAACCAAAACTATCAGTAATAGTTTTAAGCAAATTAAATGACTTTTCCAAATATTTATTAGGAAATTCTCATAGAATATTTTTTGTTAAAACTTTGTTTTACTGTGTTGTGTACCTTCAGGATAATTGCATTTGTTTCCTAGTTAGGCAACCGCCGGAAATCCGGCGCGCTGCACTGAACGTGTTAATCCAAATATTATATACAAACTTCAAATGTACCCATTCCAACTTCATTCTTTTTTATTCCTATTCTGAGGAAACACAGGTAAAATCCACTTACGTAGTTGCAACAACAAAAATGATACAGGAGTGTTTTAAACCAATTAGATTTTTCCAACAGCAAAGGCAAGATATACTTATATTTGTGTGAATAGCTCATCATCATAAAGAGCATTATAACTTTTCAATGCTCACCGCATTTAGAACCATTAATTGTATGGCTGGGAAAAACAGCATTATCACTAGAATTACGCTAATCCGAAAATCGCCTTACGACAAACACAATTTTCAGAAGTTATAAAATAAAACTAACAAAATTAATGCATGTAAATTAAAAAGGCAATGTTTTATTAACATTTTAAAATATGTATAGTTTTGAAATACGGTGTAAAACCAAATTTTCAAATGCTTTACTCTCTTAAAAATAAAAATTTCTTAGGTTACAAAATTTGTATTTGTCTCTGTGAAATGAAGAAAAAAAAACACATTGCAAAGTTTACTTCTGAACATTAAAGATATCAGTTTAATATGTAACTCACTTATGTGTGTGAGTTAAGTAACTCACTTATCACTAACACCCGCACACGTGGTATGACTCACCTGATGTGACGCGACTTAAGGGCTAGGAGCTTTGACCTTGGTCTATCTTTAGCGTAGGTACAGATGTTAGGGAGTTGGGAAACCCCAACCTCGTAAAGCTTTTTTCACAAACAGAGCGCAACAAATATATCACAGTGCGGTACAAACATGACATAGACATACTTTATTGTACAGAACGAACAAGTGAGCTGTCAGTTATAACAGCTCATCTCTCGTTTGCTGAAATTTTTCCACACAAAGGCCTGAGGCCTGTTATCTCCTGGCCAACTTCATTTAAAACAAATTTCCTTTGATTTTAGGATCACTATGTGTATAGCAAAATTATCATAACGTATATGTGTTAAATGAACATGATAATTTTTAACCAAAGTTCTGGTTTATATCAAATGTAATATGAACCTGGTAAGTAGCAAATTTTACTTTCTAAAAGGAAACCAAAGGCATAATAACAAAGTCTAACAGTGTATACAGTTACAGCTTTCTTTATTTCAACACAACACATACAATTCTTTGATGAGTTAGCATACTTGTAGTATATTTTATTTACCAAAAGCTATTTTAACCTCCATAAACATACTTGAACTACATTCATACAAAAGTCAATAAATATTTACACGATTCGATGCTTTATTTTCACCTTAAGACCCACAGATTTAAGCTCACCTAATAGTAAATCATTATTTATTGAAATCTGTCTTTGGTTAACACAAAGTCGATGTTTCCAATAACTTAATAACAAAATAATGTAGCTGGTAGGAATTGTGATAGAATATTAAATTGCATGCATATAAAATAGGATGTAATAAGTCCACAGCAGTAATTATCACCTGAAAAGCACCATTTAATAACAACTCATCAGTCTTGCAATGCTACTTATTTTACTCATCGAACACAAGTTAATAGAAACTCTCATGACAATCACATCACATCACTCACATATATGGGCGGAAGGAAATTATTAATCTGTAGTAAATCCCCCACGATAACCTGGCAAACATAAGCTGGTCATGACAAAACCCTTAATAAGTTTACCCTATGTCACAAAATGTGTGCTCGATGTACCATACTTATCTTGGCAATGATTTGCAGCATCTGAGTTTGCTAGTAGATAAGGAACCAAATTTTATTATGAATAAGTAACTAGAAAACATTTAATATTAAGATTAAAGTTTTTTTATACTAATAACCGTCATGCAGTTTGTAAGATAAAAACTTCAACCATTTTGGGTATATTGAAAAAAATATGAATCTCCTACTTTAAAAAAGGAATTCGCTTTGACCAAAAGCTAACAAAGGATTTACACATTAAGACATTATAATTGTTTTCCATTTGTTTATCTCTTCTCGACTTCTAAAAACTGAACTTGAATCCAAGATCAAGTGAGACGGTTTGTCCTAGAATTAAAAATCTTAGATTTCAAGGTCAGAATGAGACCTGAACTGACTTTAAGAACACTGAAAATAAAAATACCCCCGTCGCAGCAAACCTGCATACTCCGCGGATTTCCAATGGAGATATAGATGTCTTAATACTACATAAAACCACTTACCAATATTCATAAAAATATATTCACAAATAAGCAATATATACAATTTTAATTATTCCCCATAAGAATAACATTGGGGCTGAGTACGCAGGTTTGCTGCATCAACGAACACAAAAAATGGGTTTTTATGCTAATATCAATATAACTCAACTAGGTGAAGTCATATACCAGTTTCTACTCATTTATGATCATAATTCCCAAGGGAGACAGCATTTCCATATCCATAAGAACAACTTTTTGATTAGCATATTACGTGTTGTTATTACTTACGGGATGTAATAAAAGACGTCTTACAACACTTAAGAATATGTTTACACTTATAGTGATTCACATACAGACGGTAAACATATATAAAGATGGTACAAGGCTATCGATTTCGACCAGTCACACCGGTCATCATCAGGCCAATGAGAGAACTGACTGTCAGTATCCATAAGAATAATAGAGCTTAGTACGCAGGTTTGCTGCTAAGGGAGCCTTTGGCAAAAAATTGTTTTTTGGAGCAAATATCAATGGACCACAACTAGATGAAGCTATATACCAAGTTTCGTCAGTATACGTTCATAAATAAGCGACATATCAAATTTTTCTTTTCCTCCATAAGAATAACATTAGACAACGTACTGTGTTTAGCACTTTCAATATCTCGGTAACCAATTTTTCGGAGAGGAATGATCAAAATACCAAATTGTGTTTTTTTTAAAGCTGAATCCAATGGTAATAACTAAAATTTGACTATCTCCAAAATTATATGTAAACAATTTTAAAAACCCATTTTTGGTTTACAAAACCCCCCAAAATACCCCTTTGGATAGAGTGATCTGGCTGGTTTTCAAACTTAAAGTGATAAATGTTGCTTTGGACATTTATACCAAATTTCATCAAAAGTGGATAATTTTTACGAGAGTTATCGTGCTCACGGACACATATATATATATATATATATATATACAGTTTCGAACAAATGGTGTTTTTGGGGTCTGGGGACCTCAAAACGAAAAGTTATCATGGTCCCGGCCTAGGTCTTACCATGCCGACTACGGTAATCCCTATAGGGGAAATTTGCTAAAACAGTGAATATGCTCAGCAGACAATGCAAGCAGAGAAAAATGGGAACATACCGGTGAAAATGTAAAAGTTGCCCAGAGCAGTGAGGATTCCTCCTCAGTCTGAAGCTTTGTACCCACTCTTTCATTCAGCTTGCAGCTACGCTTACAATCTGAAAGATCCCAGAGGCCTAGAGGAGCACCGCCAAGTTATCTGGAGAATCTACCCTGGAGGAACCTCAGCCTCAGAGGCATCAGCTCTTATGATGGCAAACTACAGCATAGGCCTGTGTATCATAGTATTGGAATCTTTTCAAAAGACCTAAGTCAGTTGCTGTTATGAAGACCAGCAAGGAGGCTGTTCTAGTTGAAATCAGGTCACCACTTCCATTCCTGGCAACTAAGTTGGATTTAAACTTGGTTGATCTGAGCCACATACAAGCCTAATAACAACTGAAAATCCTTTATGGCTCTTCCAGGTCCATCCCAGTTTGAGTGTTGTTACCGACTACTGACTATTATAATTATTGACATTGATTTGTTGTAGGAAAAATTACCAAAATATGGTTTTTTACGACTGTGAGATCCCAATGTGATGAACCGGGCAACAGCTGACAGCGTAAAATAATTCTTTGTTTAACAAATATTTGTACATAATGAAACAACTAAACTTCTATAAAGGTAAATTTTAAAAAAATATATCAAAATCAGGAGTATAAGTCTTATAGCTTCCTGTGATTTACAATTTTAAAACATATTGACCAATCTTGTTTGATGATCATGTACATATAAATAAAAACTACTTAAATAAATAATTTTAAATACAAAAGTATTAATATGCATCTGATAATACATACAAATAATTTCCGATTCCTCAGTGTATAAAACTTATCTACTGATGTAACAGATCAAACAATGTTATATCCCATATATGAAGAAGTTATAAAGGTGCAACAACATATTTATTATAGATGGATCACATTTTGTTCAAAGGACAAACAAAATTACTCCTCACAAATTGTACTCCTTCCTAAAAATATAATTTTTTTTAAACTACTTATCCCGATAAACTGACAAACTCTTTGGACATCTTTGGACTAATGACCTATAAGCTATACAGATTTCATATCAATTATACCACAGATTAAAGAAATTAAAGACTGGAGGGAATGTATTGTAAAAATAAGCTCGCCGTACAAAACCTAAGGCTAGGTTCACACGCATCGACTTTACGCCGTGCGTCGTGGAAGGCGCGGCGCCGTGCATTCCTGAACCGCGCTGTTGGCCATACGACTTGCGCCGTGCGTCGGATGACTTTATTGCCACATTGTTCATTCTGATAAAATGGATAACCAAACAAGGATGCTCTGTTTATACTTATTACATTGTCAAAGCAAAAAAAGGCGTAACAGGCTTAAGTGGGTACACCCTTTAAACATGTAAAGGCCAATAACAGGTGCATTCGTTATTATTTTCAAAATGGCGGATTTTCAAAATGATTGGCCTAATTTCCACAAATGATTTCCAAAAAACAGTGAAATATTACCTATGAAATTGCACACAAAAGTAAATTCTTAACGCTAATGATGCCTCAAATAATAACTCAAATAATAGTGTAAACAAGAAATAAAAAAATGATGTTGGTTTAACAGATAGTCCTCATTGCGGTTTTTCGGAATGATATGCCTAATTTCCAAAATTTATATCCGAAAAATCGGATGCAGCTGAAATACTAGATTCATCAAGTAATTCTAAGTAATAAATTGTTTATTTTTTATATAAAAATCCAAATGTGAAATTGTAATTGGAGGGCTTAGAGGCAGCAACAATAAACTTAAGGGGGAAATAGTCCCCCAAATAAAATAAGACCTAAATAATAAAAGAAGAATTATATTTTGTTGCCGTTTATCATCATACATATAGTTTGCCAACCAAAGATTCCGCCATTTCAATTAACGCACAAAACAAAACACTCCAAAAACAGTACATTACTTTTCAAATCCAGGAAAACACTGAAATAAATAACTTCTGCGCATGAGCTAAACCGAGTCGGGACGGCCCCACGTCGACCTGTGTGAACGCGTTCATAAGCGACCATGGTGTTCAACAGGTCGTGTACGGCACGACGTCGAGTCGTCGCTTGAAGAAGGTCGTGATGTCCACGGCCGCCGTTTTGTGCCGTGGTCGATACGTGTGAACAGATACATTTGCAACAATGCTACTGAATAAACATGACGTCGTGCCGTACACGGCGCACGGCGTAAAGTCGATGCGTGTAAACCTAGCCTTCTCTTGGAGATAAACAAGTCTCCAAAACACTTTTAGGAATCCTATTCTCAAAATCTGGTTTTGTTCCTATTAACAATGTCCACTTATAAAAACAAAAGTATAATTGTTATAATCCTACTAAAATATTCTGAATTTACTAAACAGTTTCATTTTGATGAATCATGTTAGGGCAGGTTAGTGCCAATATTGATTTAAGTAGTACATTCTTAATGTATATGACTGGTGCTAGATGAAAGTGGCCAGTTATTGGCATCCCAGGCTTAAAGCAGTTAAGTTTAATGCTACTTTAACCCTTCCCGAACGCTCTTTAACCTTCATAGACACATAATACAGATATATCGAAGTTGGCAGGATTTTTAAATACAACAGTTTTATTAATTAAACGTAGCTAATTTTAAAAATCACTTTTTTAGATTTTATTTTACTTTCTTTATTTCTTGAATTTGTTAATCTGCACTAAGTACAAAATTTGGAGTTAGGCTATTTCCTTTTGTACCACATATTTTATGACAAGTTACTAAGATTTTTCAATTGGGATAGTCCGGGTAGGGTTAAATGAGGTTTATATAGATAATCTGAATCCTTAACAATCAAGTATCTTTAGCATAAAGAGAAGGAATTACAGATAAGAGTAGCGATAAACATGCTCATTCCTTAGTTTCATTAATCCTGTCAGCCAGCCAACTCGTAAATGGAATGAATCAATCAAATCATTTAATTGTTAATCGTTATAATACAAAATTTTTTATGTAAAATAGTGGCTGAAGTAAATTAAATAAAATACTTCTTAGAACTACAGGTTTTTGCAATTAAGTTTTGGGTTCCAGTGAGTGAAGCGTATTTCTAGTAGGCCTGCTCTGACATAAGCGAGGATTTGTGTGGTAACAAAAAAACCTACTTGAAATGACTTCAATAAACCTTATAAAAAAAAGACATTTGTATTTCCTATAGAAATATGAGTTTTAAATCACACTTTAATGGATACTTTGAATGCTAAACTAATGAAATTACAATGCAGTAAGAGTAAACAGACAATATATAACTATTTTACAACTGTTTGAATTATTTTTGATACATTAAACCAAACTGAATCTAATAATTATTACATCATATAAAATTGAGTTGGCTGATACCCTATGAAATACAAATGCGTAAGTTTAATAATAGCTAACAAATAAAGCTCATAAAACAAATTATCACTGGCTTTTGTGATTTAACTACAGTAATTAAATAAATATTGTTTCAAAATGGATGATTCTTATCAAGTCTTTGGCAACTAAATCACATTCTCCAGCATAAATTTGTACAAGAATCTTTGGTTTATAACCTTTCATTTTAACAACTATTTATGATTTCTCATTTGAAATGCTGGTTTCCTGACCCAAATAACAGTTTTTTGTCAAAAACCTGGCAATATTTCAAAAACTGTATCTCTTTAAAGTATTTGATTTTTCACTGTAATTTTATTTTTGCTCTACTTGGTTTGTTAATGCACTGTGCTTTTATTGGAAACTCCATCGTTATTTTCAACTGTATATTGTTAGCAGATTTTCTATGGTAAAGTGAGCTATTAGCATGACCTGCACAGTGAAACTTAAGCCCGGGACCATGATAGAACCCGAACAACAGATATACAGATAACCCCCCTAAATCCCCACCCCACCCCACCACTAAAAACTAGACCCCCTAAATTGACTAGGGGTGGGTCGGTTGCATTTTTTATCGGTTCGGTTTTGGGTTTTTTACAAAAAAAATGGTTGTTGGTTTCGGTTATTTTTTAAAGAACTTACCTAATAACTGTCTCGTTCATACTTTAAATTTAAGTTTCTACCTAGATTATGAAATTCTGCACAAAAAAACTTTGATCGATTATATACCGGTACCTTATAAATCCCAATTTCATACTTTGTTTCACTGGTTTACATAAATATTGCTGCAGAGACACTACGCAGGAGAGTTGACTAAAAAGTCACAAATCAATCAAAGACAAATCAAATGAATTTAAATGAAATATTATGAGCCATTACAAAAATAATTAATCACCTAGGCTTTAAATTTTGTTTAGCCAAATAATAACAAGTTAGCCTAGGGCAGTAAGGTAGTCTAAATAATCTTTAACTTAAACCTGGTTAAAATGTTAAGGTTAAAGTTTAGCCTACTGTAGGCCTAACCTTAAAACCAAAACAAGTTCACACGCAGCACGCTGACGTGAGGGAAGTGAATTTCCACATAAAAACTTTTAAAACTCAAAATTAGGGTATAATCATACTTGAATTCCAATTTTTATTGAAATCTGAAAACATTGATTTTTTGGCTGTTCTGATGCTCCTGGTTTCATTTACCTGCAAAGCTGGGGATACAATTTTGAGCATTATAATGTTAGGAGAAGGTCCAGTCAGGCTTGAAAGTAGGCGTGAGGTTGCTAGGGATAATAAAAGTACTCTAACAAAGGAGTAGCAGGCTTTTCTAGTGTAAAACCCCCATAAGACAACGTACTGTGTTTAGTTAAAACACATTTTCTTTAATAACTCGGTAAATATGCTAGAATGACGAGAGAGGGCTTAAAACTTTTGTCTCACTAATTCCCATCTTTTTACATGTATTAATTTTACATTTGGGGCTTTTTAAACCCTTTTTGGGCCCAAAAACTCAAAATTTGAAAGATTAATCCCCAAAAAAGGGGTTTGGAGTTTTACGATTGTTTTGCCCAACGAACTTGTCCAACTGATTACAGAAAGGAATGTCCCTACCAAATTTGAAGTTAATCGGACAAAAAATGTGACCGCTAGAGTGCAAACACACACACACACACACACACATATATATATATATATATATATATATATATATATATATATATATCAATCAATCAATAATACTTTATTCATTAGCACATAAAATGTACAGAATGGTGTCAATACATACATTGTTTAGGTGTATGCTGAAAACAAATAATAAAATACAATAATTCTTAACAAACAATAGTTCAAATTAAATAAAATCATGGTTCTAATTCTAACTCTAACTTGCCAGGTTCATATACAGAATGTCACAAAAATGCGTAGCGCGCTATGCAGAACCGTATTCTACATACAAAAACAAGTTGAAAATGTAGAGTAAAATTAGTTGTATTTCGGCTTAGTTTAGGCGTAATCCGCCATTTTGTATTTTTTTGAAAATAATTAATAATTCAAAAACCCTTAGAGATATTTTTTTGAAACTTGGTATAAACATTAAGTTTCTGGTTTTTAACATTTTCCAAAAATAATTTTTATTAAACTTATCAAATTTCAAAATGGCGGCCATTTAAATATTTCAAAGTCAAATTCCATGAAAACTAGCAACTGAAACCAAATTTTACAAGATATACAATTTAAAGCACTTTGTAATCCAAATCCAATGACATTTTTGCTGTAAAAATCGGTTAATAAATAAAACAGTTATGACAATTTTTTATAATAAATTTCAAAATGGCGCCCATATAACATTTTCAAAGTCAAATTCCCTAGTGCATTTGACTAAGTCCTTTAAATTTTATGTCTTGTAAAATTTTGTTTTAGTTGCTAGTTTTCCAGGAATTTGACTTTGAAATTTGTATATGGCCGCCATTTTGAAATTTATTATAAAAAAATTACCATAACTTTTTTATTTATTAACCGAATTTTACAGTAAAAATGTCATTAGATTTGGATTGCAAAGTCCTTTAAATTTTATGTCTTGTAAAATTTTGTTTTAGTTGCTATTTTTCATGGAATTTGACTTTGAAATATTTAAATGGCCGCCATTTTGAAATTTGATAAGTTAAATAAAAATTGTTTTTGGACAATGTTAAAAACCAGTAACTTAAAGTTTATACTAAGTTTCAAAAAAATATCTAGAAGGGTTTTTGAATTATTATTTTCAAAAAAATACAAAATGGTGGATTACGACTAAACTAATCCGAAATCGCAAAAACGTTACTGTACATTTTCGACTTGTTTTTGTATGTAGAATCCGGTTCTGCATAGCGCGCTACGCATTTTTGTGACACCCTGTATATACATACACATATATATAAAATTTTGAGAGACCCCCCAAAACGTGTTCAGGGGGTCTCGTTAGGAACTTCTATGGTGGTCCCGGGCTTAAGTTTCACCGTGCGGGTCATGCTAATAGTTCACTTTCCAAAGGAAATTCACTAATAAGTTTACCTGTTTTTGCTGATATTTTAGTTTTGCAAACCTTGGAAACCCAGAATCTAATCGTAAATACAGTTTATAGATTACCGATTGGTTTATAAAAACCAAACCAGAACATTTTAGAAAAGGAAGTGATCACAAATAATACTCCTAGACAGACAAACAGACAGACCGGCATTTTGTTGTGTCAAGGCTCCAAGTAGTTTTTTGCTCACTTTCAGACATCTTCCATTAGCACCTTTCATTAATAGAGAGCAATAAATCACTTATCTGTACCTCTATCATTCAATGCCTCTGAGAGTTTATGAAAACAATGAATCCCGTTGAAGCAGAAGAATACTTAATTCCTAATTGGCTCTGTCATGTGATTTTATTTTAAATAACGTATACAATTTTAAATCATATGCAGCCATTTTACAATTATTTAGCAGGTATTTTATGGTTAATTTTTAACCTAATTTACAACCTTGTCAATTGCAATTTGATATTGATTTCACCAGTATCCTACAATAATATAAAATAAACAAAATCAGTTTAATTTAAATTTATAATGGGAAAAGAGCACGATTAAATATACATTTCCATATTCAGATAGAAAGATGTTTAACAGTGACTAATAATTGCGCTTGGGACCTGTCAAGGTCAAATTTTTTGTCGCAACCAAACCCTCCCCACCCCCCATGCCTTGCTTCCTTATCTGTTATCTCCATTCAAGTACATCCATAAATAGGACTCCTGTCACTTCTCCTTTCCTGATAGTTGAGTTATTATGGGACTGGAAAGAAAGTGATTAGTTGTCGGAGGAATATTAACCACTTATTTTGTTAAATGTTGTTTAGCTTGTCATTCGATATTTGTACAACATTATAATGCTTATTTCCAATACGAGCACTTACTGACAGTGAAAACCCGAAACCGACATTTGACCATCGGTTCTCAGTTTTGGTTTTTTTTTTTTTTTAAACCGGTAAAACCGTCAACCGACTTTAAGAACTGACACATCCCTTAAATTGACCCTCTGATCGTTTTGGGGTGTCGTTCAAAATGATATATGGAAAGTAAATATAGTGTTCACCCTCTAGTGGTCGCATTTTTTGTCCGATTTACTTCAAAATTGGTAGGGACATTCCTTTCTATAATCAATTGGACAAGTTCATTGGGCAAATAATCGGAAAAACTCAAACCCCCTTTTTGGGATTTAAATTTTTCAAATTTTGGGTTTTTGGGCCTGGAAAAGGTCATAAAAGCCCCATATGTACAAATATAGAGCTTTGAGAGGCGCTCTATATACCTTTTGACCTCCAGACATACCGTGCGCACACGGTAAAAAACACCTAATTTATTACGCGTGTAATGCACGCGTTTTAAGCCCTTGCTCTCATCATTCCAAAATAAATATTTACCGAGTTATTAAAGAAAATGTATATTAACAAAATACTAGGGGTGTGCGAGTACTCGAAACTTCCGAGTTTTCGGCCGAGTATTATAATACTCGAACTCGACTCGAAGTTTTAAAAAATACTCGAAAGTTCGAGCGAGTATTTCCCGCCGATTTCCGGACAATCGGTTACGATTACGACCAGCCAAAACGCGTAGTAACGGCCGCAAAAGGCGATCTCATCGCGTAAAATCGGCCGGAAATGACGATCGCTAACAATTGCGACCGGCCAAAACGCGTAGTAACGGCCGCAAAAGGCGATCGCATCACGTAAAATCGGCCGAAAATGACGATCGCTAACGATTACGACTGGCCAAATCGCGTAGGAACGGCCGCAAAAGGCGATCTCATCGCGTAAAATCGGCCGGAAATGACGATCGCTAACGATTCAACCGTCCAAAACGCGTAGGAACGGCCGCAAAAGGCGATCGCATCACGTAAAATCGGCCGAAAATGACGATCGCTAACGATTGCAACCGCCCAAAACGCGTAGTAACGGCCGCAAAAGGCGATCGCACCACGTAAAATCGGCCAAAAATGACGATCGCTAACGATTGCGACCGGCCAAAACGCGTAGTAACGGCCGCAAAAGGCGATCGCATAACGGAAAATCGGCCGAAATGACGATCGGACCGCCTAATTTTGGCCGTAAATGATGATGGTATACATAATATCGGCAAAAGTGGCGACCGGGCCACTTAATATCGCCCGTAACTAACGATTTCGTCATCTACTATTGATTATAAGCAATGTCTGGACCAGGTGATTATAAGCAATGTCTGGCCAAATGACAACCAGATCGCGTTTTATTGGGCGGAAACGAATGTCAAACTGTGTTTTGTTTGTCAATACATAATCCAGTTTGATTGTACTGGCCAAAACTTGGTATTGCTACTCATGTATTAGTTAGAAACCATGTTTAGATGATCAAATCTAGAGTGGTGTCCAAATCCCATTACACTATTTTAAACTACCAACCAATGGCAAATACTCGCTCGAAAATACTCGAAACTCAAAAATAAATGGCACTACTCGACTCGACTCGAATAAAAAAATCACTACTCGCACACCCCTACAAAATACAGTAGATCGTCTTATGGGGATTTTACATGGGAAAAGGTTGTTTTTCATATTTCCACGTACTTCTATCATTCCCAGTACCCCCATACCTAACTCCACTCCTTTCTAGACCTCCTCCTAACCTTGTAATGCACAACATTGTTATCCCAACATTACAGATAAATAGAACCAGGAGCATCAGACCAGTCAAAATATTAAGTGTTTTTAGATTTCCATAAAAATTGGAGATTGGAAAAAGTTTTGACTATGTTTTAACACCATTTTTGGTTTTTAAAAGTTTTTTTGCAAACATTTTCTTCCCTCACGTCGGCGTACTGTGTGCGAACTTGTTTTATTTGTATTACTTTTTTGCCAAGTCTACACAAAGTATGAGTAGTAATGACATGAACTGTCATTTGACTTTTTCCCGTGACGATCGGCAGATTTCTTGGAAACCGAGTGCCGGATGTAAATACCCCATTTGCGCTCCTTTTATTCATTGTTAGGCGAAGATTTTTTACGAAAAATAAATGATATAATGGTTTAAATTTGGAATATAAATAGAAATAGTATTTTTATATCGCGATTTATTTAAAATTTACTTTTTACTATAAGTAATGTACGGTAAGTATGGTATAAGTGCATGGGAAAAGTAAAACAATATTAAAATATAAATAATGATTCCATCGCTATCATCAGTTAGGTACAGCGAGGTGGTTTCTACCTCGCTGGTTAGGTATCGCGAGTACAACAACCAAGTATATTTTTCTGAGAAAAGATACATTCTGTGATGATATCTTCTTGTATTTTAGCTTTTTAAAAAAGTGCTTGGTATCCTATTTCACTTGATTGCTAATTGTTATATTGTTTTAGAAACCTCAGATACAATCTTTTACCGAGAAATCGGAGTGACGTGCACCCGCCCGGCTTGAGCATAATCTAGATTTTTTTAGAAGATAATACAAAACCTCGGATGAAGTATAAATGGATAGCGCCTTGAAATGCTAAGGAGAGCCGAAAACCGTGCCGTCAAAGCCGAAAGCCCGCTGGGTGGCAAAAGAGTCTACATCCGCGAGACCCCGATGTCAATCAACAGAACAGTGCTTAACTCAAACTGACATTTAACCCACAACAAACTGAGTTAATAATTTTAACTTTAAATGGAATTTCACAGCTTGAAATGCAGAATCAAACAGCATGCATAAGGTTTTTAAGAAGTAATATAAATAGTTTTAATAATTAGTTAAACACGAAATATGTTTAGTCCTTATCGAGAATGACTCAAAAAAGCGAGGAAATATTATATTTGTTGGTCAGGTAAAAACTGTCAGCGGGAACGTTGTAGATAAAATTCTAAAGATTAATTTTTATTCAAACCATTTTTTTGTTGGGCTAATCGTTATCGGTTCAAATTATTTTGAAGAGCGGAGTTCATGGAGTTGCGCACATCCACAAAATCCGCTCTAGAGAAAGTCCAAACAGAATTCGAGGAGTAGAAGTACTTGGAAAGAATGAACAATTTAGACTGTTGAATTAAATTAATGTAGTACTATTTATTTCTAGATACAAATATGCTACCTAATTTGTAATCAAACAAATTAGGTATTTGCTTTATTACAAACTATTTACATGAGCGGCAACTGTCAAAACTGTTTAATTAGCGATAAGGTTTAATAATATCGTACTTGTTTCACTCATTAAATTATTTTAGTTTAATTCAACTGTTTCATCAGTTAGCAGGTGAGCAAGTGGTTAGACACAATTAAAGAGATTATCCATAAAAATTAAACCAATTTCAATAATACACGTACATAACGACTAGTGTTAACTTTTATGTTTTAACGCCACAATTTTTTATGACAAAACGATGTTTTTTTTGTTTATTTTAATACATTTTAAACAAAGGCCAATAGACATGTTTGCTTTTTCTCCATTCATTTATATAAGTTTCAATCAATCATAATGTTAGCAGTTGGTCACAGCTACTCGTAACAGAAGTCACGTTGCGGTCTTGATTGCGGCGCGCAAACTCCAACTTCTTGTAAAGATAAAAAATTGTTTTGATTTTATTTCAGTAATTATATTTACATTATTAGATTCTTTAGACCTTAATATTTACATTAGTCTAAGTTTTAACCGACTTAAGTACCAATAGTCACTCACAGTAAGACTAATCCTATACTCTAATATGAGTAAGGTTTGCTTGCTTGCTTGCTTGCTTGCGACACGGATCTCAAAAACGGCTCCAACGATTTCCTTCAAATGTTCGAAATAACTAATTTCTGGGATAAAAATAAGTTCTAGACAGGCCTCATCCCAAGGAAAAATCAAATAATGTAAAAAAACTAAAATGAAAAGTTAAACAAATTAACATTGGGCTTATGGAGTTTCAAATCAAAACAAAAGAATTGTAACAGCTGTTCATAATCAACCAGGGAACTGTCAAAGTAATACTCATGTTGTTTATGATTATTAACATGTGGTTTTCTGAGAGAAGAGATTAAAAGATTTGAGTTAAGATTACATGTATAGAGTAGTAAAATAAATAAAAGGGACATTGAGCTATAAATAACAACTGGAGGGACCTTAAAAATGTAGAAAAGAGGCAAATGAATAATACAAATCTGATTATCAGTAGGGGGAAGTGGTGAAATATTACTCCGAGTCATCTAAACAAACTGACTGGCCTTCCCCCGAGCAAAGCTCGGCCCCCAGGTACTTAAAGTAATGTCACGACACGTGATATCCTAAATTCGTTTAAAGAAAAATCAATATTCTCATTTAATTTAAGCAATAATAATAGTTATACCATTAGATTCTGTAGTATGTAATCTTTCCTTTTAATAGCTTTTAATATATTAGAGTATTTGTGTCACAGTGAGGCATAACTTAGTTTAGTTTTACAAGGTGCGGCGGCCGGCTCAGGCCTTTTTGCCACCCAGCGGCCTCGGGAACTGACACGATTTTCGTCCATTGAGAGTGCTATCCAGTTATACTTCAACCGAGTACAAAACAAGTAACATTATGATATTTTGTAAACTAAATATACCTGTGCAGATACACTATTTATTACATTAAATAAGATTAACACATATTTGTGTCAAGGAGGAGTAAACTATTAGATTACATACAATAATTGACGTATTCAATTATTTGGCAAATAAATAAGTTCTTATGGCAGCGAGATTGCTGGGGGGAAGCGCATTTTTTCGGTTCCAGCACCCACACTGACCGGACTCTACGCACGCCTATGTTAAACAGATTTGTTGTATATCTGTGATGGAAATAATTTTGCGAGGTAAAATTGAATTTTTTTCAAAACCAGACTGTAAACCTGCATGTTTTATTACAACACACATGCCTGGAAATATTGCCAAAATAAACAAATAATGAAATCTAAATTATATACACACACTAAAAGATCATTTAAGGTAATGCTGTACACAGTGCGCTTATTTTTCTGATTTGAAAAATAATTAAAACACTATTTACACTCGACTAGATTGATACTTCATGAAAAGTTTAAAAATAAATGTACATAGAACCATGCAAGAACTGTTTGATGGCATTAAACAAAATTAAGTTGGTAACCCGACCATCCATTTTGAAACAGAATCGGCTTTTATGAAATACCTTGATAATTATGATCTAAGATTGTGATAACTGTAAATATCACTGTATGATTTTTTTAACCTTTAGCTAAGACTAGAAATTATCACAATCAGTATTGCAGACTTAATCCTCTTTGACTTTGTAAAGCGACGCAATGACCGGTACAATGAATAGAAGAAGAAACGGCAAAGTAGCGTAGAGAAAGAATTGGCAAACATAGAACATGACAGCATTTGCAGTCGGGATCAAATCTTTGAGCATCTGCAATGACACGACCATCACAGTGACCATAGCCACACCCAGTACTGGGTAGAACTTGAGATCACTCCTGCAACATAACCACCCTCAATGCAACAGCAACAGCACCGACATAACCACCAGCCAATGACACGACCATCATGGTGACCATAGCCACACCCAGTACTGGGTAGAACTTGAGATCACTCCTGCAACATAACCACTGTCAATACAGCAACAGCACCGACATAACCACCAGCCAATGACACGACCATCATGGTGACCATAGCCACACCCAGTACTGGGTAGAACTTGAGATCACTCCTGCAACATAACCACTGTCAATACAGCAACAGCACCAACATAACCACCAGCCAATGACACGACCATCATGGTGACCATAGCCACACCCAGTACTTGGTAGAACTTGAGATCACTCCTGCAACATAACCACTGTCAATACAGCAACAGCACCGACATAACCACCAGCCAATGACACGACCATCATGGTGACCATAGCCACACCCAGTACTGGGTAGAACTTGAGATCACTCCTTCAACATAACCACTGTCAATACAGCAACAGCACCGACATAACCACCAGCCAATGACACGACCATCATGGTGACCATAGCCACACCCAGTACTGGGTAGAACTTGAGATCACTCCTGCAACATAACCACTGTCAATACAGCAACAGCACCGACATAACCACCAGCCAATGACACGACCATCATGGTGACCATAGCCACACCCAGTACTGGGTAGAACTTGAGATCACTCCTGCAACATAACCACTGTCAATACAGCAACAGCACCGACATAACCACCAGCCAATGACACGACCATCATGGTGACCATAGCCACACCCAGTACTGGGTAGAACTTGAGATCACTCCTGCAACATAACCACTGTCAATACAGGAACAGTACCGACACAACCACCACCCAATGACACGACCATCATGGTGACCATAGCCACACCCAGTACTGGGTAGAACTTGAGATCACTCCTGCAACATAACCACTGTCAATACAGCAACAGCACCGACACAACCACCACCCAATAACTGTCCAACTACAAAAAGCGTATTCTATCCTATATTCTATATTCGATGCCAACAATAAATACCATCATATCTTAGCTCTTAATTATTAAAACCTTCCAACAAACACATAAGGTAAATTGACAAACAAACTTAGTTCTTGAAAATAATTTACTATAGCTACTTTTAAGTTCTGTGAATCTGACTCCAGAACTTATATTTATTTTAACCAGATCTCATAGCTTAAGAGCAGGCCTAACATAAACATATGTTTTAATTAAGACATCTTGTGATTGAAAGTGTAACAGCCCCTGCTGTGAAAATATGTAACAATTTGGTCCTTTAAGAGGCCTTACTAAGCTAGCTCTTTTATTAACAATGAATTAAGAAACCACATTTTGCCAATTATAATTAATACGATGTGATCTGTTTAGCCCTAAATTCTTAGGAGTGCAACACTAGGACTTTTAGAGATGGTTGTTTTTAAGAGAATTCCATCTACCTGAGTTTGACTGGTGAGGCCATAGCCAATCCGAGCGATGCACCGCAAACACGCACCAATGAAAAGAGAGGGGTTGTGACCACGTGGACAAACTCTGGGTTGCGACACCACTTGAATGCTAGTCTCACCGACCACTGAGGGTCTATACCTGGGAAATGAGAATTGTACATACAAACATAATTGTATACAGACAATAGACCAATAGATGAAACTTGTTTTTACTAATCAGTGATGGAAAATGTCCGCAATAATCTCTTAAACAAAATAGACAAATTCTTTATTTTGGAAATACACATAATAAATCATTATTATACAGGAGTTCGGTTTAGTTTACATATTGTGTGGCAGATATTATTTTGCCCGGACATTCCATCCCCAAAGATATCTAAAAAAAATTTTAAGTTTTCAGTTATTTTTTTATAAAGGAATCTCCTAATTCGTCTACAAGTTGAAATGACCTTGGCAGGAATCGAGTGAGTTATATTACCCATTAGCAGAAGATCAATATTGATTTTAACTGCCAAACTACAATAATGGCCAGAAATGATATTGAGAAAGTATAATATCGTCTATAAACAAAGACTGGACTTTGTAATATTGGCTGATAAATTATTAATTATGAACATTGTGATGGTTAGATTAGGTAAAACTTATAAATAACTTATTTATTTTTACTTTACCGCCTTTGACATAGTACAAATTGGTACAAATTGTACAAATTGGTACATAATAAAAAGAATAATTGAGACCTAACCTGGTACATTTAGGTTAACATAGCCTGACATGACTTTACAACTGAAATATGTCAGGCCAACAATAAAACTTACCAGTAATAAAAAAAACACAGTGAGGTAGCTCTGTTAAGTTTTGCTTAAGCAAGTATAGTATATACTAGTAATAAATCAAAACCAAACTATATCAACTCCTTCTCTACACCTTCTCTAACACTTACCAAGAGCCAGCTGCAGCAAATAGGCACTCGCAGATATGGATATTAGAGCCAGGGACACAAGGAACAGCCTCGACCGGGGCGCCCCCCGCCACCAATCTCTGACCGACCAGCTCCCTCGATCCGTCAACACATGGCCTAACATCAGCCCTGAAATGTCATACTTGTTTGAACACTAAAATAACAAGGATGATACACTTAAGTGTAAAACCACTGTATCAAAACTCAAAAGAATATATTTTAGAATTTCAGATGGGATTTACCTCGAGGTATTTTACAAACGGCTGCATGTTCTTAAGGAGTATTTATGCGTGCAGTCGTTCAGACAACACCATCATGACACATTTCCTATTCAATTTTGAATACAAATCTTTATTTTTTAAACAATTAAAGTCAATCCAGTGTTACTGAGAATTAACGTAAATTTTCCTAGATAAAAACAATGTACAAAACAGATTTACATTCAATTTTTGTTCATGTTAATCTCAAAAATAAAAACCCTTTGCCCTACTAACTATTTACTTAGCTGTAAAACAAATTCTAAATCGATACCTAACATATATAAGTTGTGAGTAAACTAGATTCGCGTGAAACTCACAAGTGTCCTAAAATAAAAGGATATATTTTTTATAAATCTGACACTATATTTATTTATCCAAGTATATTCCTCATACCACACACAGAAAACACTAAATGCATATAGCTTAGTTTTCAGTTGTTAATGAAATATTATTTATTAGATACAGAATGACTATTAGAATTCAAAATCCTTTTAAAATCTTAATGGAATAACAATTCCATTATATGATGAGCTGTGTTAAGGGTGACAGCACACCCTCAGGTAGTAGATATAGTTCCACTGAGTTCTCACCAAGGATTCCCCCAAGTAAGCACTGATGAGGAAAGTGAGCTGCTACGAATACCCTGGACAGGGACACAACTAGCAGTGCAGCCAACACGAATGCCCACAGCAGCTGACGCCTTCGTCTCTTCTGCTGATGCCTGTACACAATTCAGTTGTCAGTCTTACAAACTATACCTCTGATATTTTTCTAGCTTATCAGAATCAGAATTATTGAATGACTCTCCCTTACAATGGACAAAGTCAGCAACATTATATAATAAGTAAACTATACATTGAATGACAGTTCTTAGTGTTTAAAACATCCGCATCTAAAAATCTAAATTGAAACAAACTTAATGTTGGTATGATAGAACAGTCATCCTTAAATTCACCACAAATTATAATTGCTAATACTCTTTTCAGTGTGATGGCTAAAAAAATTGAATTAATAATATTTTCTCTTTAAAAATATGTATTTATTAGAGTCGGTGAAATCGAGAATCAACAATTGGAATCGACTCATCCCTATTAAGTTTATTTAGGCCTAGATATGTAAGACTTATATTCTAATACAAGTTACTATTAGTGATGATTTAGGTTGGTTTAAACTTCATAACAATATATGATTAGAAGCAGCCAATTGGTTCCATGCAAATAATTTATTTTTAAACTCTACAAAAACACAACCAGTCATTTTTACTTAAAAAAAACTGCCTCCTGGTATTCATCAAAAATCAGTAATTGTGAAGTACTTGGAGATAACTCTTGATTCGACTCTTAACTGGGGCCCTCACGTTTATCTCGTAACAAGAAGAATCTCCCGGGTTACTTTTTTGTTGGAGAGATTATTAAATGTGGTTCCATTAAAATATGTCATCACTTCATACTATGCATTTTTTCAATCAATTATCAGATACGGGCTTATTTTTTATGGAAATTCATCTAAAACGCACAATATCCTTTTGATTCAGAAAAATTTGTTAGAATACTCACAAACTCATCATGGAAAGCTCACTGCAAACCTCTCTTTAAAGATCTGAAGATTCTGACTGTCTACAACTTATACAGTTTTGATTTAATTTGATATATCTTTAAAAATCTGAGTAGTTTTAATTCAAGAAATAATATTCACTCCTACTCCACACAAAATCAGTCAAAAATTGATGTACCTTATCGAAGAATGTCCAAAACTCAGTCTAGCCATGTCATTATAGAAATTAAACTGTACAACAAATTACCACAATCTGCTCTTGACATTCCATTTGATTCATTTAAGAAAAGACTGTTTGAATGGCTACTTTCAACCCTATTTTATTTTGTTGATGAATTTTTAGAGCTAAATAGTAGAGATATTGTTATTTGATTATTTTTAGAAGAATTGTATAACTTGACATTGTTTGTAACATGTATTGTGTTGATGACAATAAAATATTCATTATTCATCATTATTCATTATTCATCATTATAACTCAACCAATTAGGAGATGCAATATTTCAGTAGGCCAAGTAGGCCGCGGCTTAGGGTGGCAAATTTTTGGGGGGCAGCAAATTTCTGGGAGCATCTTTATATATAACTAGCTGTTACCCGGCAGACGTTTTCATGCTTTTGACTATTACCAACTAAAACCAATATCACCAAGATCACCTGTTCAAGTAAATATGTCATTAGCTTTTATGTAAAGAACAATATCTTTCCATAAGGTTTATATGGGAACCCTTTTGGGCCTCTGGGTAGGAATCCAATTGAGTTAGGACGAAATGGATGGCTTAAAAACCTTCTCCGTGAAATTGTACATATATATATATATATATATATATATATATATATATATATATATATATATATACCAAGTTTCATGGCAAACGGTCCAACGGTGTCCGAGTTCATAAACTTCAAATATCTATACAAACAAAACAACATCCTTTTTATAAATATAGATTCTGTAAACAAAAGTTTTAAGACAAAATTGCGGGAGTTTGGGAAATTGCAGAATCAAGAGAGACGGTTCAAATTGAAGGTCTTGATCCCAGGGAATCAGTAAAAATAACAGTCTTTCTAAATACCCCCGTAGCAGCAAACCTGTGTACTCAGCGAATTTCCAATTATATATTTGTATCTTAATTCCACTTAAAGCCACATACCAAGTTTCATCAATATACATTCATAAATAAATTATTTATGACATTTTAATTATTCACCATAAGAATAACATGGCGTCTGAGGACGCAGGTTTGCTGATACAAAGTAAACAAAAATGGGTTTTTGTGCAAATTTTTTTATAATTCAAGTAGGTAAAGCCACATACCAAATTTTATTAATTTATTTTCATAATTAAGGGAGATAACATTTTACTTATTCTCTATAAGGATAACATGGGGGCTGAGTACGCAGGTTAGCTGCTACGGGAACTATCGGCAAAAAAATTGTTTTTTGTGTGGTAAATATCAATAGACCACAACGGTATAAAGCAATATAGTAAGTTTCGTAAAAATAAGTTGACGAATAAGCAAGAAATAAAATTTGTCTTATTCTCCTTAAGGATAACATTGGACAACGTACTGTGTTTAGCACTTTCAATATCTCGGTAACCAATTGACGTAGAGCAATGATCAAATCACCAAATTGTTTGTTTTTTTAAGCTGAATTTAATGGTGAAACTAAAATTGGATTTACTAAAATATTATATGTAAAAACTCAAAAAACCCATTTTTGGGGTACAAAACCTCTCTCAAAATACCCCTTTGGATAGGGATCTGGCTGGTTTTCAAACTTAAAGTCATAAATGTTCCTTCACATGTTTGTACCAAATTTCGTGAAAATCGGACCATTTTTACGAGAGTTATCGCACCCTCGTGACACACAGACACACGGACACACGTGGTACACATTAGTTACGTGGTAAAAATCATCAACATGAATGTTTCTCACTTTTTAGGAATTATTGCATAATGACTGTTGGTCACTTTCCAAACTTTAAGAAAATCACTATCCACTTTGTTCGATTTACCCTACAGTTTTTGAGTTGCAGATATAAAACAACTGAAATACCTCTAATTGTGCGGTTACATATTTTGAAAAATATAATTAGTGTAAGGGTATCTTTGTGCAACTTAAGAGTTCCACCAGACGGATTTTGATATGTAACCCCTCATTGGGAACCCTTAATTATCTAGATTGTAATAAAACTATGAAGTCTGAATTATTTAAAAATTTATGGAGGATAAACGTAAAATATTGTATTATAAGAAATACATTAGAAATGTATTAATAAATTAATTATTTTGTACAGCCAACCTTTGCCTTTGTTTTATCAGTTATGCCAACTAATGCTTTAAATTGATTTGAAGGAAACTGCATAAGCTTAAAGAATATTACATCTATTGTATTTTTGAAACTGATAATAGCGATGGATTTGAATTAATTTTTTGATTTATCTGGACTTTACCTATCGCTTCTAGTGTTTAAAAACTACACTACGTTTCGGGAGGTAAGGAAACTCCTCCCGTTATCAAGTGAACCCTACTTACATCTAAATATCAAATTCTTACACCTAACTAACCTACATTTTTTTTGGATTTTTAATTATTTTTCTTTTACATTTTAATTTACACTAACACAATGATACCAAATATATATATATATATATACAAAAAATCTAATACAATACACTAACACAACATTTATATATACACCTAACTAACCTACATTTTTTTGGATTTTTTTAAATATTTCCTTTACATTTTAATTTACACTAACACAAAGATAACAAATATATATACAAAAAATCAAATCAATACACTAACATAACATTTATATATAAGAACGAATGGAAAACTGAAAATACATTACCTGTTCTGCATCGTAGCCTCCAAGCTGACGGCAAACACGGGAAACTTGAAACTCACGTCCATCTACAACCAGACCACGCACTCGACTAGTGGCTAGCGGAAGTGGAGGGGGGAGATCCGTTACCCCCACCTACCGACAGGGGCACGTGACGACACAGCTGTGGCTACCCACACGTCTTTGTCAACGGGAACATGACACGGAAACCAAAAAACTGCACGATTCCTCCTAGAATGCTACACGGGCACTCGTACGATATTCTCATAGAGATTACCGCATGCCTCCAAGGTGAGCATTGGGAACTGGTCATGCAATCAGGTGGCCGTGTTTCCTCCAAGGGCGATCACGGACGCATGTGTCGTAGCCGCATTGGATGGACTCTAGGCGCAGGAGCAACTGTAACACAAGGAACTGGCGTGTGTTTGCGGGGTGATTTTTGACTGAAATGGTTTTTAATTAAGGGAACCCATAGTGGCCTGACATCAATACTACTCTGACTTA
Organism: Allygus modestus; assembly: GCA_963675035.1. NCBI lineage: Eukaryota > Metazoa > Arthropoda > Insecta > Hemiptera > Cicadellidae > Allygus > Allygus modestus. The sequence continues at coordinate 40,847,096 of OY776113.1, read as the reverse complement.
TCGGATTTTCATGTAATTTAATTAATGCCCCTTCAACAAACTTTCTTTTATAATAGTGAGACTCATGATGTATAATTTTTGCCTCTTCCCAACTAAATTTATGATCATTTTCCCAGGCGTGTTTTGCCAATTTAGATTTTACTGTTTCGCCATTTTTTGTGTTTCTTTTATGTTCGTTTATACAAACTTTTAGCGGCCTTTTAGTTTCCCCTATATATTCACCCTCACATTCACATTTGATGCTGTAGATACAGTTTTTTGAGGCTTGTTCTTCATTTTTCGGTTTTACTTTAGTTAGTTGCTGTCTCAAAGTGTTTGACGATTTAAAAGCTGTTAAGATCTTATATTTTCTGGCAACTCGCCTTATTTTTTCCGACAGTTTTGGGACATATGGGATGCTTATGAAAGCTGTTGGTTTATCCACATTTGGAACAGTGTTTGGCTTTGTCCCCCTTTCCTTTTTGCATCTGCAAATGTGGATAAACCAACAGCTTTCATAAGCATCCCATGTGTCCCAAAACTGTCGGAAAAAATAAGGCGAGTTGCCAGAAAATATAAGATCTTAACAGCTTTTAAATCGTAAAACACTTTGAGACAGCAACTAACTAAAGTAAAACCGAAAAATGAAGAACAAGCCTCAAAAAACTGTATCTACAGCATCAAATGTGAATGTGAGGGTGAATATATAGGGGAAACTAAAAGGCCGCTAAAAGTTTGTATAAACGAACATAAAAGAAACACAAAAAATGGCGAAACAGTAAAATCTAAATTGGCAAAACACGCCTGGGAAAATGATCATAAATTTAGTTGGGAAGAAGCAAAAATTATACATCATGAGTCTCACTATTATAAAAGAAAGTTTGTTGAAGGGGCATTAATTAAATTACATGAAAATCCGATAAGTCAGAGTAGTATTGATGTCAGGCCACTATTGGTTCCCTTAATTAAAAACCATTTCAGTCAAAAATCACCCTCCAAACACATGCCAGTTCCTTGTGTTACAGTTGCTCCTGCGTCTAGAGTCCATCCAATGCGGCTACGACACATGCGTCCGTGATCGCCCTTGGAGGAAACACGGCCACCTGATTGCATGACCAGTTCCCAATGCTCACCTTGGAGGCATGCGGTAATCTCTATGAGAATATCGTACTGGTGCCCGTGTAGCATTCTAGGAGGAATCGTGCAGTTTTTTGGTTTCCGTGTCATGTTCCCGTCGACAAAGACGTGTGGGTAGCCACAGCTGTGTCGTCACGTGCCCCTGTCGGTAGGTGGGGGTAACGGATCTCCCCCCTCCACTTCCGCTAGCCACTAGTCGAGTGCGTGGTCTGGTTGTAGATGGACGTGAGTTTCAAGTTTCCCGTGTTTGCCGTCAGCTTGGAGGCTACGATGCAGAACAGGTAATGTATTTTCAGTTTTCCATTCGTTCGTATATATAAATGTTATGTTAGTGTATTGATTCGATATTTTGTATATATATTTGTTATCTTTGTGTTAGTGTAAATTAAAATGTAAAGGAAATATTTAAAAAAATCCAAAAAAATGTAGGTTAGTTAGGTGTATATATAAATTTTGTGTTAGTGTATTGTATTAGATTTTTTGTATATATATATATATATATATATATATATATATATATATATATTTGGTATCATTGTGTTAGTGTAAATTAAAATGTAAAAGAAAAATAATTAAAAATCCAAAAAAAATGTAGGTTAGTTAGGTGTAAGAATTTGATATTTAGATGTAAGTAGGGTTCACTTGATAACGGGAGGAGTTTCCTTACCTCCCGAGACGTAGTGTAGTTTTTAAACACTAGAAGCGATAGGTAAAGTCCAGATAAATCAAAAAATTAATTACATCTATTATTGTCGATCTGCCCCGTTTATTTAATCATTATAGGTCAAAAACCAAAACAACCTCAAACGAAAAATGTGTTTTAACTTGCAGGAGTCAACTAACTGAACTCAAACAATGTCTATACATTAACATGTTACTTACCTTAACGTAAGGTAATAATAATAATATTTATTTTTTGATTTATTTGGAGAATTTTAAGTAATGGCGTGATTTATTCATATATTTTTCGTGTCTTGTAAGAGTGATTCATTTAAATCAAAGATTGTTTCATTATGTTTTAACATTGATCCACCACTTTGTGGTTGTTTTATATCAATAACATTATTATTGTATTTTTGAAACTCATAATAGCGATGGATTTGAATTTATTTTTTGATTTATTTGGACTTCACCTATCGCTGAAGCCAAATAAATCAAAAAATAAATTCAAATCCATCGCTATTATGAGTTTCAAAAATACAATAATAATGTTATTGATATAAAACAACCACAAAGTGGTGGATCAATGTTAAAACATAATGAAACAATCTTTGATTTAAATGAATCACTCTTACAAGACACGAAAAATATATGAATAAATCATGCCATTACTTAAAATTCTATGAGAAAAAGCCACGTATATGGTCACGTATATGGTCACGTATATGGGAATGAAATTTCTAAAAAACTACCAAACAATATTAAAAATATTACAAACCCAAATAAGTTTAAAAAAGTACTTAAAAGATTTCTTGGTAGATAAAACCTTATGCTCTTTAGAAGAGTACTTTCCATCTACTCTGAATTTTGGCGTTAGAATTTACGTTTTTTCTCTGTAATATAAAAAAAATACTAATGTTTAGTATTTTATTTCTAGTACTTTTTAGTTGTTCAATAAATTGTAAAGGTTCTTAGCCTAAGTTACAAAAATTGTATTGACACAATTCAATTGTATACTATGTATATTTGATCAAGATTATTGAATTTGAATATCTAATTCTCTTTTAATTCTTCTTGGTTTGGTTTGAGGCTTACATTCCCAAATTTAAATCAATAACCTACGTAAGCTCGGAACTTTTATCAATGAAGTTGGCGGTGACCCAGCGCATGAGAGCGAAGAGGACAGCGGCAAAGCCCATGACGTGACCGGAAGGAGAGCCAGGGCCCGTCTCACATGTCAGTGGCGTCTGTCGCAGCTCTGGAGCCCTCAGCGCCGCGCCTTGCTCCCGCACCCACCAAAACGGACGGTCTTCCATCAACAGCCTACAGCAGGAGAACATGTTACTAGTTACAACCTATGAGGTTATCTAGAAATAACATATTATTTTAGATTTTGGAAAACCACCATGAAGGCCTATGTTTTTATTATTAACGAATTATAAAATCTATTAATTTTTAACAGACATTTCATACAGAATAAAGGGTGACCTTTCAACAGTAGAAGACACTGTAGTGCATTATTTACTTTAAAATAATGAAAAGTGTTTAAATTTTAAAATAATTATATACGAAACATATAGGTGTAAATTTAAGGAAATAAGCAAATGGCCGGTGTATAAGCATGAGGAGTAAGTGTGCATGCACTACCAGCCAGGAATATCTCTCATTTGCGATTACCCATTTCCTAATTATTTGTTAGAAGGTTTGCTATACTATAATTTCTTTAATACATTTGTTGGAGGTAAGTATATCACAGGCTGGTGACCAAAATCCATTAAGTTTTACATTGGAAGTATTAAAGTTTTTTTTTTTATTTTCCCAATTTTGACATCACCTTAAATTCGAGCATGATGGATGTTGGAAATAAACAATGTTTGCCTTTAGTTAGAAGCTTAAGACTCCCTTTCCTAAAATATTACATCCAATTTTTAAATGTTAATAAATGTTCTTTGATATAAAGAACTTCAGATTCAGATTCAAATCACTTTATTCAAAAGTAAATACAACGTGTGTGTACATGAATGGCATCAACATAGTACATAGTTCTGTCTAGGTTACATTTTAACTTAAGTCTAAGTTTGGCTTGTAGACAATATCTATCTTAATCTAATAACAATAGTAATTTAAAAATTCTGTAAACATGTTTGAGAAAGGCATATGTTATTTATCGATTAGAAAAAATTCTTTCAAGGAGTAAATGGGATTGTCAAGCAGAAAATTATTTAATGTTTTTCTAAAAAGTTTAAAGTCATTTATATTTGTTATTTTTTGAGGTAAGTTATACAATTTTATTCCTGCATGAGTGGGCTGTTTGGAAAAAATACTTGTCCTATGAGACTCAACAACAAAGTTATTTCTATTTCTTGTATTGTAGGGGTGAACGTCTTCTAATTTTAATTTGTTTCTTTCATTACATTTTACAAGGATGATCGTTTGAAAAATATATAAGCTAAATACAATTAAGATTTTCAAATCTATAAATTTATTTCTGCATGATTCATCAGGCCTTATTTTTAAAATGGCCCTGATTGCCTTTTTCTGCACACCTTACATTTTGTTTAAGTTAGTTTGTGATGTTCCTCCATATAACATTAGGCCAAATTGAACATGAGAATGCACAGGTGATCATCAATTATTAAACCTAAGAAAGTTGAGTTATTTGTTCTTTCAATAATGCTGTCTTCTACTGCATTTTAGAATAAAATTGTTTTCATCTTTTTTTACTAAGAGTTCTTTGGATAAAAAATTATATAATTTGTTTGACTGACATTTAATAATACATTTTTACTTTTAAGAAAATCCACTGCAGGCTAACTTTTAAAAGTTGTTCAGAAAAATGATTAACAGTCAAAAAATGTTCTGAGAGTGTTAGAGTTGAGTCATCATCATACAAGAAAAGCTGATTATTAGTTTTTATCTAAGACGGTTTTTTACTAAGCCCTCGAAAATAACATAGCCTATAATCAGAATCAGAATTGTTTGTCATTAGAAATACATAGATGCATTGAAAATTGTCACATGATTGTGAAAAACAGAAGGGGACCAAGTACCGATCCTTGCGGCACGGAATAGTTCTTTTAAAGTTGATTTGTAGTTTTAAATCGTGGCATTATTAACACATGTTAGTTCCACATACTGTTTTCTTCCCCTAATAAAAGATTCTAACCACTGCAAAGGTAATCCATGTATTCCACAACTCTGCAGCTCTTTGATAAGTTTAATAGACAAACCCTATCAAACTCTTTGGTCAGATCCATGAGTATAGCGATTACTTTTTTCTTTCTATCATTGTCTTTAATCACACTTTCAATAAAATTTGAAGCAGCTGTTATCGCAAATCTGCCTTGACTAAACCCGTGTTGTCCTTCTTTCAAGACATTATTTTTTTCTACAAATTAAATTAATCTATTATATATAAATTTCTTTAAAATGTTGATAGTGTAGGTTGGATTGAAATTGGACGGTAATTTATTGTTTCTTTTGGATCCCTTTTTTGAATACTGGAATGACTTTTGAAATTTTAAGTTTTTGTGGAAATATTACTGAACTAAAAGACGAAAATATTAAACTGAATGAATAACTAAATAATGTTTAGTTTATTACATGAACTAAGGGTTTAGTTAAAAATTGAATGGGTGCTTTTATTACACTAATTGGCACCTCATCGTATCCACTTGATTTTTTGTTTAAAATTACTCATTAATTTTGATACCTCTTCTTCATTTACTGGTTTGCAGTCAAATTTAGACAAAATTGGATTATATATTATGCTATCTGACCTTTGGTAATGGATTAGTGTGTGGAATCTACCATATTTAACTTATATAATAGTCATTAAAACATTTGCTACTATCTCTGGGTCAAACTCTACATTACCTTGATTCTTAAATTTTATCTTTTTATAAGTGTTTTTATTAATTTTGCTTATATCTTTGTTAATAATCTTCCAAGTTGTCTTTTTTCTTAAACTTATTTTTCCAAGCATGTTTTAAAAAAGTGCTTGTTTAATCCTAAGTTCCTGATTTAAACCAATAAGGTTCTCTTTATCTTGCTTTATGCCATCATTCATCCGTTCCAATTTATTTTTGCCATCTCTGTGTCTGGATTACACAGAACTAAAAACTGAAGCCATAAACTGGCGAAGTTTTGGGAATGATAAATCAAAATAATACATAAATGTACTATAAAAAGTGTCAAATGTAACTTTGACTTAACTCAACATAATACAAAGTTTTTTGCTATCAAAAATTGATTTTATGATAATAAATTATATTATAACTTGCAATCATTAATAAACACACCATTTGAGTATTGTGTTGAGCCATTCTGTAATTACGGTGACAACAAGGATATCTGCTCCTAGGGGGGTGTTGACTGACGCAGCAACAGGGAATAATATGGACATGGCATAAGCCGGATCTGCCACCTTGGTCACACTCAGGAACATCGACTCGTAACTGGCAAAACTGTAACAAAAATATGAATGCTGATTACTAAACCACGAAACTTAATGGTCATCACAAATGAAAATTTATAAAATACCTAAATTGCAAATTTGACACTTACAGCAAGTGCTATAAATGTAAATAATTGATTAATACTAAAAAAAACTCTAATACAGCTTAGAATTTTAAAAGTGCTATATTGAATGGAGATTCAAATCTAATGTAATATTTGTTAAATTTGAAAATATTTAAAATTAACAATAAAACTTCTTGGGGAGTATCTCTGAATGACCGAATATGCTCAAATTCAGTCCTGTACAGATAGAAACTAATTAAAAAGCACAAAAAAGCAAAAACCGCTACGGTACATATTTTGATTCCAAGTCCACTATTTTAAAGAGAGTAAATTTATTACAAACTTGTAGGAAACAAGAGACAAGTGGGGGGGGTCCCTTTGAAAACAGTTTTTCCTGGGCTATGATTTATTGCAATTACAGAATATTTATTTAGTTTGGATAGTTTGGAATGGTTATATGCTGTTTAAAGTTACACTAAGTACTACTTCACTTTTTACAAGTTATATTAACACCATCATCAATAACATGACCTAGCCTAAGTTAACTGCTCCACAGCAAACTGCACAAATAGAAGTTTGCTGTACAACGTGTTGCAGTGTTTAGTTTATGAAAAACACTATGCTTCAAATATGTTTGTCTGTTGGTTAAACGAAGACTAAACTCGAAAACAGTAATTGCTGTTTATTGATGGCGGCAGAGACAAGTAGGGGCATAAGGTTACATGATGGTAGTGATAAGATAGCCTATAAATAAACAAAATGTATTTTAAAAAATCTGTATGAGGTCCTCCAAAGTTTATTTTGTAGCCATTTCTAACTTAAAATTTGAAAATGATATATTAAACTAATAACAACGCCTAGCAAACGGTACCTGAAAATAGGTTTTGAAAACCCAAGCATCAAGAATATATTCAACCCAGCAAGTGTACAGTAGCATAGGTAATGATTGAGTCAGTGCATCAACTTGCCTCTCTGACATTCTTTATCATCAACAAGATTTAGGAGCTAGTTCTAGCGTTACAAACATTGAGTTAGGCTACTAGAATTTGAAGGTTTATTGTCACTGTAGAGGTCTGTCGTTGATTGACAGGAATAAGACTCCTACCAGTCAATTATTTTAAAGGCTTCACCAGCAAAACATCCAAACATCTTTATTAGAGTAAAAACAATTTAGTAGTTTAATTTACTCAATGTTCATTGTAGAGAAAGTGAACTGATTAACAAAGTGCTTTTTCGCCGCTTTTCTTATGGAGACAAACTTAAAATTTGTTTATCTTTTATTCATTTTCCGCATATACAAATAAATTTGGGTAGAGCAGCTGTACCTTCTATTAGGAGAGACTAGTCATCAGTAATATTCCGTTCCAACTAATAAAATCAGTATTATGAGACTTAGTACATTTACATCATGACAGCAGGAGCGTGTCAAATAAAAGCTAAGCTTCACAAAAGCGACTTACGAGGCTTGGTTCGACGCCAGGCGTCGGAGTGAGTGGAAGGCGGGCGACATTGTATTGACACAACCTACTAATTTCATTTGAGTTCAATACTAGTAACCTGAATTAAGGACTAATTTCAGTTTTGGTTTATTAACAGTAAACATGATTAGATGCATTATGCCTCATTCTGATACCTGACAGTGATGCCAATTACTAAAATGATGCTTCTTGAATAGTTACCATTTATTCACAGTATGGTCACAGTGGTTAAAAGCTAGGCCTAATTAATTATCATAAATAAACACATTCATGATGAAGACAAAAAGTGTAATGAAAACTTATTAATACGTTCTGGTTTTCACACTTGGCCATCGCGAGGGTGCTGTGCACCGGAGTTCTGGCGCTTATACCCACCCATGTTTATTGAGTCAGCTGATGGCCAGCATTACGAGAATGGGCTCATGGTTGCAGCACTGTGTATCCAGTTCTAAACTAACCTAGTGCGTTGTAAGTTTCCGGTCTGCCCCCCCCCCCACCTCACTGTACCTGTGCTGTTATGGGCGCCGGATATCCCGCAAATCTAGTCTCTGTCAGGGTTAAAATGAGTCCCCAAATCTTCATTTCCCAATACGAAAATCATATCTCAACACTACATCAAAACTTATGTATTTGTGCCAAACATTTTTGATTACTTTTATGAAAACCTTTAAGTCTTATTAAGCACTGGAATTCCAGGTCAAAATTATGATGTCACAAAAATATATAATAGGCCTAAGCTTAATTTAGCATTTTAAATGTTTAATACCGTCAGATTTTACTTTTATAAGGTTTAATAAGTGGGTTGGCCTATTACTTTACACGGTTTATGCAAGTTTATGCCATAAATTATTTAACCCTTTATGAAAGCCTTTCAGCCATGCCAAGCGCAACATTTGGACTTAAGCTAAGTCTTGTATTCTGGTTCAAAATTATGACGTGACAAAAAATGAAATTTTTCATTTGATTATTTTAAATATTAATTTTACTTGTAGGCCTATTAGGTAAGGTATAAAGATTGTGATTTGGGAAAAAGTTATTTCACATTCCTTCTTCGATCAAAACTATATGCCTAGCAATCAACATGTTGAGGGTTAGGAGACTTGCTGCAATTTGAATCCCATTTTATAGATCAACATGATTTCTGGCATGCATGCCACCCAGTAAACCTAAGCAAAGTAAAACTGTTAAGATAGTCCTGATGCCTAATGAACCCACAGAACAATTTGAATGATTCCAATTGCTAAAGCTGTTGCTGCAGAGAAAGGGTAACATATCCTAGGCATTGTAAGCCTAGGTTTACCTTTTCACAGTTGTTCAACCCATTCGAGTACTAGAGCAACCTATTTAAATTGTTAAGGTTAAATCAAACATAACTTACTAGTTTTGGAATGTTCTCATAAATATTGCTTCATATAAATTTATGGTAGCTAAAATCGCCATGTTATGGAACACTTAATATCTTAGATGTATCACAGAAATTGGTATACTATCAGAATAATTTGGTTAATTAATTGCAAAATTAAACCTTTAGATATAATGACAAGCGGTAACCGACTGGTTTATTTACAACATTAGCCAAGGCCTACCACACGATGAAATTATTAGTCTTGATTTGTCAACAATAGGTATTTAAGAACTATTCAATGTCTAAATATTTTAATCCATCGGTGAAGATGAATACTATACTTTGACACTATTGGCAAATGCTAATAAACAAACAGTCGACATCAACATAACAAAAACAAACCAGAAACCACTCATCGCAAATAAAAAATACCCCGTAGCAGCAATCCTGCGTACTCAGCGAATTTCCAATGCATATATATGTATCTTAATACCACTTTAAGCCACATACCAAGTTTCATCAATATACATTCATAGATAGATGATTTGTGATATTTTAATTATTCTCAATAAGAATAACATAGTGTCTGAGGATGCAGGTTTGCTGATATAAGGAACATAAACATGAGGTTTTATGTAAATTTCTTTATAACTCAACTAGATGAAGCCAAATACCAAGTTTTATTATTTGATGACATAATTAATGGAAGCATACTATTTTACTTATTCTCAATAAGAATAATATGGGGGCTGAGTACGCAGGTTTGCTGCTACGGAAAAAATCGTTTCTCGTGCAAATATTAATAGAGGTAACGCGGAACTGGCTAACCGCGGAACTAGCTAAGCCCATGTTAAAATGCCATTGTTATAATGCAATGTTATGGATTATGTTGAAAAGTGTTCGTTGGCGGAACTCACTAACTTGGTCAATCTCAGGAATTAGCTAACCTCAGAACCCGCTAACCCTGTTTAAAGGTGGTTAGCGGATTCCGGAGTTGAGCATGTACGACGACGGAACTGACTAACTTGGTCTTCCGCTGGAACTCGCTAACTACCAATAAGAGGCCTCGAGCTCTAACCAATCGGAGTGCCGAACTGTTGCGAATGACCCAAGTTGGACAGTTCCACCACTTTTCGCACAGCAAAAATTATGGTATTGATTTCATAATATTGTACTTGACAGTTTTAAACCTAAATCTGTCATTTAAGTTAGCTTAACACCATCTCGTTGATTTTTTCACTATCTTAGCACCTATAGCGTGTTCACTTATTATTAAACTAAATCAGATTGAACGTTAGATTTTCACACAAGTTGTTCATCAGCTCATCGATGTTTGTTTATTATTAAAGATTCGCTAGTTCCATATTATTGGGAACTCACAAAACTGTGTCATTTAAAATTTACTAATGGTTTTATTAATGTTATAAAACAGAACACCGGTGTGTAATTAAGCATTTGTAAGAAAATGATGGATACATGTCTGATTCTAACTACTTTAACATTAGAATTGGTATTGAGCCCGAAGACACAAAGTATTGACTAGGGCCTATATGGCCAAAGGTTATCCGTGATAATTGGCCTACAGACAATATATTGTGAATCAATCATAAATATAAAATTTAAATCTTTTTAGCGAATTTCCCCTATAGGGAAGAAGCTATTACCGTAGTCGACATGGTAAGACCTAGGCCCGGGACCATGATAACTCTTCGTTTTGAGGTCCCCAGACCCCAAAAACACCATTTGTTCGAAACTGTATATATATATATATATATATATATATATGTGTGTGTGTGTGTGTGTGTGTGTGTGTGTGTGTGTGTGTGTGTGTGTGTGTCCGTGAGCACAATAACTCTCGTAAAAATGATCCGATTTTGATGAAACTTGGTATAAACGTGTAAAGCAACATTTATGACTTTAAGTTCGAAAACCAGCCAGATCGCTCTATCCGAATAAGGGGTATTTTTGGGGGGTTTTGTACCCCAAAAATGGGTTTTTTGAATTTTTCACATATAATTTTTGAAATATTCAAATTTTAGTTTTGGCCATTGGATTCAGCTTAAAAAACACACAATTTGGTATTTTGATCATTTCTCTACGTTAATTGGTTACTGAGATATTGAAAGTACTAAACACAGTACGTTGTCCAATGTTATTCTTATGGAGGAAAAGAAAAAATTATATCTCGCTTATTTATGAACGTATACTGACGAAACTTAATATATGGCTTCATCTGGTTGTGGTCTATTGATATTTGCTCAAAAAAATAATTTTTTGCCAAAGGATCCCGCAGCAGCAAACCTGCGTACTCACCCCCATGTTATTCTTATGGATAATAATTAAATGCTGTCTCCCTTAATTATGAACATAAATTAATAAAATCTGGTATATGACTTTACCTACTTCAAATATATTGATATTAGCATAAAAAAAACATTTTTTGTGTTCCTTGTTGCAGCAAACCTGCGTACTCAGCCCCAATGTTATTCTTATGGAGAATAATTAAAATTGTATATATCGCTTATTTGTGAATATATTTTTGTGAAACTTGGTAAGTGGCTTGATATAGTATTAAGACATCTATATCTCTATTGGAAATTCGCTGAGTATGCAGGTTTGCTGCGACGGGGGTATTCATTGAGTCTTGCATCAAGGGGCCTAAGAAAGAAACTTTACAGACACCCAATGGTCCCAGGCCTCAATTTTAACATGTCACCTCTTTTGCATAGGCTTGATTTTTCTGTATGATAATTTTGTTTAAAATTGTCGAACCTGTGACTTGAGGCTCTCTGTTTAGAGATAGGCCTATTTAACTTATTTTTTAATATACAGATTGTGGAAAAATTAATTTTGTCATTTTTTTCAGATAACCAGCCAATAGCACACTTAGATATGTAGTACAAGAACAAGTGTTGCGAAGATTAATAATAATATATTTATATCTTGGATGTTTTGAGACATGATGAGCACTCTGTCTGGATAAGACAAAAATCCGTGCACTATAGTTCTGTTTAAAGCCTGTGTAATGGGTTCTGGTGCGTCCTACTTTTATATATCGATGATAGTAAAAGCCATCAGCAGAAGTATAAAGGGTTGCCCCTCATCGCACACCAGCCACTGGTCACAAATCCATTAAAAGTATTAAATCAAAATTAATAACGACTTAACACCACTGCTATACCTTCAACGATCCGAGGGACCCCCTGTACCAGACATTCTCTGGCGCGATTTCAGTGGACCCACGGTGTTATCGAAGGATCTTATTGGTAGGTGTGCGTCTTCAAGCGTGCGAGAAGAGGTGTTAGCACATACATTTATAACCACCCGCATGAACCGACCACGAGGAGAACAAGAAATGATATTATCTGTTTATTTATAAATTAATTTTTATTATTAATGAAATATGTACAAATTTCAAAAAACCCAGTTTTTGGGTACAAAACCCCCCAAAAATCCCCCTTCGGATAATTATCGGAAAATTTTCACTGAATATTTGTAGCAACTATGCAAAAACTGTTTGCAGAATGTGTTCATGATAGTTTGCTGCAGATTTGCAAAAAAGGTTTGTGGCACATTTGCAGTGGAATATGTGCAGCTAATATTCATTGCTAACATGTTTGTTTGCAAAATATTTTCTGCAAATATGCAAGTCTACACTGTTTACACTTCTAGCAATTTTGCAGTGGATGTTTTCATTGAACTTACATTTTTATATGATGGTTTGCAATTTTCCTCTGTAACTACAAAATTATTAATGATGCTACCAACCAATAATAATACTGCAAGATTGAGGTTAAATTCATTTACACTGATTTTTGTATGACAAATAATTATTGCAACAGCCTCATACAATTGTCCTAGCCTATTGGAACTGACTGTTTAAATTTTGATGGTTATTCAACATTCGAACAAAATTATATTTTTGAGATTCAGTTAGTATAGTTTATCATACACTATCATATTAAACAAATTTATTGTGAATCATAGATTTAGAACAAAAGTTACCTGTGACCTAAAAACCCTATAATTTTGCCTACTATACATTTTTAAACACTCCACAATTTGTTTGAAAGCATATATGATTGTTATATTTACACAAATATTTGAAAATATTGATGTGGTGTTTTCTGTAACTAGAATAAGTCAATAAAATGCTTTTTTAAAGCATCCGCACACCTATTTAACTTTACATGATATAATCTTAATAATTAAATTGCCTTTTCCGGAAAATGAAAAATAGAAAAATTCAAAGTAAGGGAACTTTATCAAAAAAGGAAATGGTAAAATAAACATAATTTGGTATTTTGTAAATTATTATTTATTTAAAATATGTTATAGGTAACTAAAGGAAAGCTATACAACATTTCATTTCCTAATGAAGTCAGCACCATGTGACTGCTGTTTCCTTACACCTTGTTCACTGAAACAAATAAAAAAAACTTATTCAAACAAATTTACATTCTGTAAAAAAAATCTTGAGAGGGGGCTCCAGTCCTCTGCTTCTACCTGCTTATTCTCCCATTAGACCGATGTTAAATTTCAAAACCCATCCCTCTTCATCCGATTATCCTAAATCAATGATGAATTGTTCATTTAAACCGCAACAAAATTACTTATAGGCCTAGTTTATCCATAAAACATTGTAAATATTTAACATTTTAGAATTTTGTTGAATGATTATTTGTGATATAGAAATTTTGCTCTTGAAATTACTAGGAATTTTTTGCTCTTCAAAATGAGCCTTAAATCAACGATATTGGATTATCCATTTTGAAAGGACGGGCTTTTAAAGTTAGTAATATTTGCCTTTTGGGGGAAGCAGATAGAAACATGAAAGGTTTTGTGACTAGAGCTTAAACATTAAAAGTAAGTCAGTTAACAATATTCTGAACAGTGACGAAGCCAGGATTTTATTTTACTGATGGTACGTGGGGTCTAGCCCTCGAGGAAGGTCTGGGGTACATAAAATACACCCCAGTAAAGTGGGGGGAGGGGAATACCTCCATAAAAAAAGTATACTACTGGAAAACAGATTTTATGCTATTCTAGTGCTTAAACAGAAGGAAGACATTAAATCATTTGCATAGACCGCTAAATAGAGACAAAGGTTATCTGTTTTCCATCGTAATCATACAACAATGGGAGGGTGCGGGTGCATACAAATTATCTCCAGCGCTTCAAGTATTTGGATAAGTCCATCCCTCCTCATTCGATTATCCTAAATAATTATGTATTATTTATTTTAAAGAACAACAAAATACCTAAAGATGTCATTTTCATGTCACAAATAGTTCATCCATAAAACATTGTAAATATTGAATTTTTTTTAATTTTGTTAAATGACTAAGTTATTATATCAAAATTTTGCTCGCTGAAATCACTAGGTATTTTTTGCTTGTCAAAATGACGGGCTTTTAAAGTTAATATTGGCCTTATGGGGAAGCAGGTAGAAACGTACACAATTTTCTGACTTGAGCTTAAATTGAAAAATACAGGTTAATATACCCGTCTTCAGCTTTAAGTTAACCAGGACATAAGGTCAGTAAGTTCAGGAACTACGATAAGGCAGTCCAAAATCCAACTGCCGTTTCATCTTCCGCTCTGCCATGTCCACTTCAGTCGGAGTTCACCTACCGACCGGTACGCGTTATAGTGCACTTTAAATGTTTTCCGTAGTCGTGTGTTTATGTTCAGTATTGTGTGGCTTTTGAAAAATTTGACGACAGACATGCAAATTCTGTAAGATTTTATTGAACTTCAAGACCTGAAGATGAAAGCAAAATTAAGCTTCTGAAACCGCGGTAGTCCAGTTTGGATAAACTTAAAGCTGAAGACGGAGGTAAAATAACCTGTTTTTGTAATTGACTTATCAGCTTTGGGGGCTAATCAATGTGAACAGAGGTTAAACATTAAAAGTGAGTCAGTTAACAATATTCTGAACAGTGACGAAGCCAGGATTTTATTTTATTGATAGTAGGTGGGGGTCTAGCCTACGAGTAAGTAAAGTAGGGGAGGGGAATCCCTCCATAAAAAACTATACTACTGGAAAACAGTTTTATGCTATTCTAGCACTTAAACAGAAGGAAGAAATTAAATCATTTGTGTAGACCTCTCAAAAGAGACAAAAGTTATTTGTTTTTCCAACGTAATCATACAAAAATGGGAGGGTGTATAAAGATTATCTCCAGTACCTTCAAGGAGGCTTCAAGCTGGCTCGGTGGCAGGAAATCCCAAAACAAGACCTAGGTACTACTGGAATACATTCTTACCTCAATCCTCATAGGAAAATAATCAGTGTAACGAAGACAAAGTAGTACGAATACAACAAAAACCCGCCCTAAATTATGAAAATTGAACTTAGTGCAAACATTTATATAAACTTACTTTTGTATAATTCTAGTTTTGGCCTGATTGAGGAATCCCATCATGTTTTTAGTAGCTCCTCAGTCGCCTTTGGGAACACCCTCATCACTGGATCTAGAAGTACAAATACAAAGTCTTTTTTAAATGTCTGGAAAGTGACTATTTGAAAACAATATAAGTTAAAAAGGTGATTTTTTTATCAATTTGCATTCCAACTTTATACTGCTGAGTGCATTGGTACTTTATTTTAGTCTTTAAAAAACTCAAATTCCTTACCGGTGCTTCATATTCATTCTTCATAGTATCAATGAATTAATTGTGTATTTAAGTTATTGCTAATGTTTTCATTATAATTATTTAGTACAAATTTAACAATATTCAAGATTTTAACATTTATTGTATTTTGAGATAATATATTATGAATGGTGCTATGACCATTTTGATGACTGCTCTAGTTAAAAAAATAATTACTGGTAACTCTAATTATTTCTCTTAATACACCTTTTCATGCATGACACTATAGTTACCGGTACCTACAATGTTTGTCCAATTTTATAAACGTAATCATTTGTGTAAAGATTTACTCATTTTACTCAATCAAATCCCGTTTATAATATGTTGATAATTATCATAGCCACGAACAGGGATCCTGCAGACCTCCGCAACGCTTATCTTCCCTATCTTAACCATGTATTTTCATGCAGCGATGCAGATTTTCCTGTAGGGTAGACTGGAGCCTTAATTCCACCATCAGTTGTAAAATTTCATGACGAATAGGTCCCCGATATTGCAATGAATAAAGAATTCTAATTCAGTAGGCCCTACATGCTATCAAAAATAAGATTATATATATTTCATAAACAACTTAAAAAATGTTGTTATTCAAAACTTAGTTCTGTTAAATTATTATATTCAATCATTAAAATGGATAAATTATGTTGATTTAATTTTACTGTCAATATAGACCAAATATGATAAACTTGTAACAGGAAGTTAAATACATTTTAACACTACTCTGATACATCTAACAATACTCTAATACTCTGATATATTTATTTTAAAGGGTACAGTACGATAAGCGTCCAAAACAATCGATTATAAAATATTCGTTTACCATGATTGATACAAAGATAACCATATTCCCATTCGATTGTTATAGTTTTTAATACTCGATCTTAAAGTGTTTTACTTTACAATAAATTAACTTAATCTAAGTCAATAGTGAAAGGTTAGCTTAAATTAACATAAACTAACCTAACCTAACCCCACAGAGCACTGTTTTTGCCTTGGTTCGGATTTTTCATTTTGTTTTTGACCAGCTGTTACCCGCAGGCTTCGCCTCGCAAATGCTTTATAAAACCTGATGACAGTTGTGAGCTGAATTCTCTGGTTAGCCCGTGATCTAGTATAATCAAGATCAGCTGTTGTTTCTATTTTCATCAGCTCAAACAAAACTAAATCCATAAGGAAGAAGGACATGGGAACTTTGTCGGGGTCTCTGACGGAGCACTAACCTAAGATCAGATCAGGATGAAAACCATTTACTTTCTGACAAAAGAATTAGTGTACAAAATTTCAACTCCAAGTAAATGGAAAGTAGGAGAATTTATGTGTGATGTTCTCTTTTAAAGGTGTAGATATTCTCATCTGTAATATTGATGTATCATAGTGGTTTGATATTTTATAGGCTATTTGATTTTTCTGGTGGACGCTTACTGTACTGCACCCATATTACAAATATTAGTAACATAATGCACCATTAACAGTGAATTTTTAAATATAACTAACTAGGCCTACTGAATTATTAAAACGGTTATCAATTCTACCCAAATAAAAAGGTACAAATGTAAATAATAAAGCGAAAATAACTTGCAAGTTTGCGAGTTGTTATATAAGAAAAAAATATTCCCTGGAAATATTAAGGCCTAATCAAGAACAATATCACAAATGTTGTTAAATGAGTTAGGCCTAGTTAATCGTACTTTCTCGGGCTGAATTTTGTAAGACTCAACACTATTTATCAGAAACACTTGAATTGGTACCTATGTCAACCCATAGCCATAGCAATTACCGGTAGTTTCAACTTTCACACTTTAATACACGATGCTGTCCGTTTGTTCCGCCTTTGAACAAAGTACTTCATTACAACGAAGTAACTTAATCGTTAACTTACATTCTAGTGAAGCAATATTCGTTTGACCTTTGAGAAGTATGCAAAATGCAAACATACCGTAAGTTACATGATAAAAAAAACTTACTAAACAGACACTGTTAAGAATTTTGGACAGAATTTTTCTAGAGGTACTAACTTAAACACAAATTATAATTCCTTGCCTTAAAAAAAACTAAATTAGGGCTATAGGGCTAACTTATGAGAGTATAAGTTAGTACGGTACACTCTAGTGATTAAAATCATTAGGAATTTATATAATTAATTAAATATGGGTTTTCAAATAGTTTAACAACAAACAAAGCCTGGCAAAGTTTGTAAATATTCAAACATATTCAGTAAACAAATGTTTATTCTTCAAATCGTCCTTGTTAATTAACTGCTATGACCATGACAACACCTCCAATTCATTAATTACTTAGCAATACAGTGTATGAAATTTTTAAAAGTTATAAATACTTTATTAGCAAACACACTCGTTGAACACAGAACGATGTTTTGATATTACAGTCCGTAGTGTTTGGACAGCCAGTATTAGTTTCCCATTGGTAAGTTGAAAACAAAATTTGAGTATCCTATACCAAAAAGCGGTAATAAATTAACAGATCTGGGATTGCACTTACCTTAAACATGAAAGTCACCAAAGAAGCCACTATAAAAACAATGATACTCAACTTAACTTTAACCTTTAATAATTCTTTGCCCGGCGAAACGTTACTCACTACTCACTGAATAGCAAGGAGAAATAAGATGGCGACGGCCGACGACGACGCGCGACGTTAGCGCTAGCGAAGTGGCGGTTTTAGTAACTTAGGGCCACAAACTTCTCAACAGAAAGTTTGCAGAAAACGTGTTGTAAGGTTTACGCGCATAGATTAGCAGCGCGCTCGGGCAACAACGCGGCGCCTTTGGTAACTACGACGAAGTTCCTTGCAAGCATGTATCTGGCAAACTTGCTGCAAATAATACTGGAAGTATTCAACAGCGAACAAAAAATGAACCAAACGCATATTTGCAGCACACTTTCTTGCTATCTGGGAAGCGATCTGGTTGGTTTTCGGAGTCATAAATGTAAATGTTGCTTTATACGTTTATACCAAATTTCATCAAAATCGGATAATTTTTCCGAGAGTTATCGTGCTCACGGACACATACACACACAAACACACAGACACACATAATACCTGTAGGGCGTAGCAAACGGGCATACGCACACAGAAAGCGCTAAACGGGGACGTGGTTATTTTAATGTTTGATTAGTGTAATGTTGCGAAATAGTTATAAAAAATTAAGTTTTAAATGGTTTTATAAACTATATATATAATATAATATAAGCCATGTATAGGTATAGATGTATTTTACGGCAAATAAAAAAAAATATAAGTCTGATTTCCAGGGTTCTATCTAAGTTGTCCTTACTGCAACAACACAGCATACTGAATAGCTTATGGGATATTTATATGGTGAAAACTCAAACCTATCCACATCCTCTATATTCATAATACAATTTTTAAGGACAGTACATTTTTACATTTTGGGGTCTAAAAATATAAAAAAAATTAACCAGGGAAATTTGTGCAGCCTCTCGGTTTGAGGTAATTTTCTCCACTGTTACAGAACAGCTGAACGTTATTTTCCCGAAATGACAAATTGATTCTTTTTCCTGTTTCGTGATTCTAATTCTAACAGTGTTGCCGTGTGGTTGCCGTTGCGTTGGCGTAATCACGCCAAATTGGCGGATTTGTTTGGTCTTGGGGTATTTTTTGGCGGATTTTACTGAAAGAAATGGGGAATTTTCATCTTTTTGGGGTATTTCATAAATGTGTGATTTATGCTGTATTTTCAGCTATATCTGCCTGATTTGGGATCCGTGGACATTAAACATGGCACCTCCTTCATTCGTGGCATCTGTACTATACGAATCAAACAAATATATACAGGCCAGAAATCCTACAAACATATTTTCGTACAATTAAACTATGTCCATAAGTCGCTATGCACTATGTTATTTTTTATCTATGGGAATCCGTTCCGTCCGTCGCGTCGTTGGCGCCGTCTTGGGGTGGCGTTCCACTTATTGCTTGAATGTTTGTTTTGTTCGTTTATGCAATAGTTAGTTCGTTTGCTGTCTAGATGATTTACTAATTTTGTTGCTCTTAAGTGATTGCCGTTGTAAGAATACTGCGTGATAAAAAGCTAAACAATCATGTTCATGGAGACAATACAGTAGTTTCAAAATCAGCACAATAATACAAAAATTGCTGGAATTGTTGGAATTGTTGGGTGTTATCCAACGAGGTTAATCTATTTAGAGCTCTTGTCTGGGATGAAAAAGTGAAGCCTACAAGCTGACCGCAATTTTCCTCAGGTAACCAATCAAATACTCTATTCACAAGCTATGTGTCAGCTGACAAACATATACCTAGTGAAGGGAGGATTTAAATGGTTACCATGGGAGCAGAGGGGCAAGATGGTACTTTATACATGCTTTACAATGTAGGCTTTACTTTTTTACTCCAGACGAGAGCTCTAAAGATATAGTAGCTTCGTTGGTGGTATCTTTCGCCAGTTTTTACTTCATCGCCCACACTAAGTTATAACATTTTATGTTCAGTTGTTTATACAGTAGATCATAGAGTTTAGGCACACACAATTGGTGACGTGTTTATGATGATAGAATCGCTAAAACAGTTTTTTTATAAACAATGACAAATAATGTTTGAAAAGCACATTTGTTTGTCAGCTATAATAAATACGAAGTGACTGCGTACACGTCCAATGTAAGGGCAAATTCACTTCGCTACCGCTTAGGTTAGGTTGGGTTTTGTTACGTTAGGTTAGGATGGGTTAGGTTAGGTTAGGAGGTTTTCTGGCTCTCAATTTGTTTTAAAAATCTCAGGAAAGTAACGTACGGTGCATAATTTGGAACGGACGTCAACAGTAGCGGCTCACGTCGGACGTGTACGTAGTCACTGCCTAATAAATATACTTTGAATATAATCAGCTCCTAATTACGCTAGAGGATAAAATATGTAATTTAGATTAATCAACTTTGGGGGATTACTGGCGGATTTTCAAGATGTCTGGGGTTGAATGGGAATTTTTTAACTAATCTGCCTTGGCGGATTCTTGGCGGATTTTCATGTCCGAGTGGGTGTAAAACGAGGGATTTTTAGTCCGGCGTTGGAGTAATTCGCTAATATCAGAGTGGCTACATTGAATTATAGTTAGTTTAGTTTTAGTTACCAACCAGCATGTAAATAAAAGAAGGTAAAGAAGTCAATACTGAATACTGAGAAACTGAGAAGAGAAGTAACATGTTGAATTCAAGTATTTCACTGTGCATATGGCAATAAAGGTAATATATTAATAAAAACTGTGTTTTTTACTACGGATAAGATGTTATGTAGATGTGTGCTGGATGTTTTATGCACAAGTAAGAGGAAATTGTAAACAGTAACCTCCTGAGATATTATTTTACCATTACAAATATTTCGTAAAAAGTAAAAAATATGGTAAGTCTTAATGGACTAGCAAACAAATAATTACAGTTCATATACATAATTATGTAGTCATATTGTAGAGGGCCACTAATGTCAGAAACTGGTTCTTATTTGTATATGTTGACATCACCCCTTGTGTTATCAAGTCATCCTCCTTGAAAACTAATGTAGATAAATGGACATCACCCCTTGTGTTATCAAGTCACCCTCTTTGAAAACTAATCTAGATAAATGCTTGCCATTTCATTTAGCAAATCGTTTATTTCACACAATTTAAGGTTTTTTTAGTTTATTGCACAAACCTAATTTGGACCTGCTTCAAATAGCCTACTCAGATTGAATCTTTAGGCCTATCTTAAATGCATAACTTTCTGGTAAATTGGTAATGTCAGTACAAAACCCATATGAAATGGTAGAAAAATTTAGGTATGAGATTACTTAATCTGGAGTGCTAACCTATAAACAGTATTGAGCAGGTATAATAGCAGGTATATAATAGAGCTAAGAGGTCTTACTTTAGATCTTCGCTAACATAGGTTAGCAATTAGACCAACTTGTAAAAGAAAAATCCTGCAATTTGAAGTATGGGGCCTTGCACATATTATGCAGGGCCCTAGGTAAGACTTAGGTGTAATCCATCAATTTAACACAATTTAAAAATATTTGAACAAAAACCAGGATATATAGGTGTTAAGTTTTTTTCGCTTCTTCCGTCTGAATCAAAAGAAATTTCTTGTTTAACATTTTCGCTGCTGTAAACATGTTCAAACATTAAATTTGCATAAGTTTCTATGTTGAAGAAAAACCCCGATCGGGTTCCGCAGCAGCCAATGTGTTAAAAACATTTAACTTAAAGCAAAACTCAAATTTTATTTTATTAGTAAATGTTTCTATGAGTTATCTATTACCTCATAGGGCCTAATCTTCCCATTTCCCTTTTCCTGTGTCCTGGTTTGACTGAACTGGAAGACCTGAAGTATAATGAAGTACAAGATCTGACTGGTCTCCATGCCATAAATATGGTCTGCGAGACGACGAGGGAGTAAGTAAGTAAGCAAGGGTCTCTAGCCATGTGGGGTACAAAATCTGCATGATATGCTCACTCAGATGTTGCAGGTATTGATTATGCTCACTCGGAAATTGTAGATGTTTATTTAGGGACTGCCGGCAAATAAAGATGGGTTAGTTCCTATATTATTGATGAAACTTTTTTTATAAACCTATGTTGTTTTATGTTTCCAGATTAGTTCACTCCTGCCCATCGAGGCCTGAATATGACGTCGGTGGTGAGTTAAGCTGATGTTTAACACAAATCAGTGAAAAATAGCCTAGGCTACCAACAATGTGTTTAACAACTTGGAAAAACTTTTCTAACTTTTTTACAACTTATATAAAACATGTTGAACCGTCATAATATTTTTGTAGTAAAAAGAACACAGCTTCAAGCTATAAAACAGTTTAATGTTAAATAAAACATGATAAAATATGAAATGCAATTTAGTTTTCTTTAAGCTACTTTTGAGTAGCCTAACAGATTCAGTTTCGTTACTATAAAATTAGATTATTACCTCTATTAAATGTTATTGGTATATAATAATGTTAAAGTTAACTTCTAGTGAGAGTTAGAAGGGTTGTTAAAATCTTGAAAGTTCTAATTATAGTATGAGAAGTACCTATCAACTTATTTTACAGCACACTATAGCGGTTAGGTTAGGTTTTATTTTTATTGTGTAAAAGAATTCTACTTTTTGTGCTCCCAACTTTTCCCAGTCGCCAAATTCCACTCTCCTCTCGATTGACGTCAGGTGGTCCATGCCTGGCGGCAGCTAGCTCCCAACGTTTGACAGTAGGTATAAATTATCCTGTCCTGCTTTATATATTCTTGCCTTGTCTTGTGGGTTAAATTCTTTGTTCTGATGAGCGACTATTTATTAATTTGGGAGTTATCTAAGATATGAAAAAGAAGCTAATGATGGTTTCAAACTGAACTACCCACACCAGCAGTCAATACAACTATGCTTGCTATATAAGTTAGTAAGTTTACTCTGTGTAATGTTCAAGTAGTGACCGATTTCACTTTCCGTATTATATTACCTACTTTATAAATAGATACATTGGGCCTTTGATATAAACATGCTAACTTACTGTAACACAGTTAACACCTACCGTATTGGTAATTTGGGACATTCCCTGCAGCGTTTTCCACTGCATTTGCTGCTACTAAAATATGACACAAATTTATTTGACCTGAATAAGTTAATTTTGTCTACATACAACAGCACCTTCTTGTGGAAAAAAATCCAAAACAGCTTTAGTGTTTGAGGTTGCTTCGCTCTTAGTGAAGAGTCTTTCAATGCCATACGTGCTTACGTGCTGCTCCTCTTCCCGTTGACTCGATGTTGAGCATGGGATGCGTCATTTAGGCCCACTATGCAGTGAAAAATTCTGCTGCATAGAGACCTTTGGTCTATTTATTTCTAATCTAAAATATCCTCCACCTTATATAGAGCTCTGCCAAGCAAATACTCCTCTAACTAATTTTGATTTGAATTGGTTGAGATTATTTATTCTCTTTAATTCAGGGGGTGGCTTTTGCAGGATTTTTCCCCTATGTATTCAGGTTGTTGTTCAAAGATTTTGAGGTTATGGGCCACTGCAAACCTACTTTTCCCCCTTGTATTGTACCCTTGGGTTCTTGGTTCAGGATGCCCATATTTATTCGTGAACACCGCTGTCTCCAAGATATATAGGCTGGGAAGTGTCATAATTTTGAGAATTTTGAACGCCTCTGCACAGTGGTCATTCCTATCCAAACCCGCTATCAGCCTGATAGCCTTTTTCTGTAAGACAAACAGTCTTTTTACTGCTGTCTTACTGGTATCACCCCAGAGTATTACTGAATACCTGAGGTGAGTCTCTATGAGACTATTGTACACCATTTTTGAGAGGTTTTGATTTTTGAATTTTGAAATGTTTCTGAGGACAAACAAGTTTGATGAAATTTTTGATTGCAATCTTTCAATCTGTGGATTCCAAGAGAGATTGCAGTCACCCTAACTCCAAGAAAGCTATTCATCGATATCAGGTAGCTTGGGGCTACCGTGCATACTGTTGTATTGGGCAGCTACAGAGAATTTGTCAATTTACTGTTAATTTTGTTTACTAAATACAGATTTAAACTAAAATTCATGCATATTTCATACACATATTACCGGTAACTGGAAAACTGTTTTCACTTTGTCTTACCTATAGCATATCATGTGTATTATTTTAAAATCCAGCATGATTTGAGAGCTAAAGGTTTTAGATTAAAGAATGTGTATGTATATTTTGCATGTTTAGATTGCTTTAGTATTTTCCAATATGTTGATCATGCTTTGGACTTGGCTATGCTTGTAATCATGAACATAATGCATGATAATGAATAAAGTAACTGTTAATTAGCACGTTACCTACATGTTATTATAGTTATAGATGCAAGATGCAGTTAAATGTAATCCTCCCATTGAGGCTGGTGACACACGAGCGTCGCTGACTTCTGACGTAACGTCGGGTGGCAACGTTCCCGTGTGTCACTAGCGGAACGTTACAACGGATAGTTCAGGCTACACGATGGCACATGATGTTTAATAGTCTCATGCTGTTCAAATGATGTATTTGGAGGGTGACTGGAGTTGTAATGTTTAACATTTCAATTAATAACTTTACATTTAAAACAAGCCATTACAAAATTAAACTATTAACGTGTGTGGCTCTCCACCAACTACAATTACTGGGATCTCTGTATTATTTTGTTTGTAACAATAATATTGTCTAATAAAAATTAAATAATGACCCCAAGATTTTACCCGATAAAGGAGGATTTTACGCTTTATAATCTCCTAAAAGAGGACCTGGACTCATAACTACTATCGAATTTTACATCTCGCTTATGAACATGTAGTAAACATGTAGTCTATTGCTATTTGCCTACGGAATTCATTATTTCAGTCCCCATGGTAGTAAACCTTTGCACTCAGCCCTAATAATGTTATTCTTATCATAGAATAAAAAACTAAAATAGAAGTTGAACATCAGCTAGTTGTTTGTCTCCATTTGTCATGCGAGATGTGCAAAGGATTTCTCATAGATGTTTTTGTACTGTTTAACAAGAACCAATTGTAAAGAAGCTAATGTTATCTATCTTTCAGCCTATCTATTAACAGGATTACAGATAGGTTGAGACAGGTGACAATAATAAACCCTTAAGGTGCATCTTCTATTTTCATTTTGTATTCTACATATGTTATTGTGGATTAAAAGTAACATTTTATGTATCGCTTATCCTATACATTTATTAAAGAAAGGTGGGGTCTGTATGTCTGTCTGTTGACTTATATGTTCCGTTTTAACGTAAAAACTACTCAACCAATCGAGCTGAAAATTTGCATGTACCGTAAGTAGATGATTTATTTGGGCTACATATATAGGCCTATTCCCATCTTAGCAATCCCTTAGGGATAAAAATAATTAAACCTGTTACAGATTAGCTTTATTTCGTTACTTTTACTTATAACTACCATACATAACTATGAATGTAATGCTTGGTACATTATATGACGTAAAATGTATAATAAAACAACAAATTTTAATTAGCCACTTTACTACTCTGATTATAAAATTATCAGGTAAAATATGTTATAACATTATATAATTACTCATATCAATCTATGTATGCACGTTATATTTGTTATGACAATCGTCTGTTTACTATTCTTTTAACTTTTTCATTACCTTAATGTTTGTTCTACTTTTAACGCACAATCGTTTTAAAATAATAAAATAAACATTGTTTTGCCTAACTAATCAGAAATATTTTTTTGCTCCAATACTTGTTGGTACTCATACAACAGAGTGTAAAAATGATCAATTAAAATATAGTAAAGACTGACAGGTGCTTCGGCGAGCTAACAGCTGATTGGCTCTGATCGTTGCGGCGAGCTCGCGTTTGATTGGCTCCGCTAAACGGGACCCGGCGAGAGACTACCGTTGCCCCAATGGCTTGTCCCCGTTTATTCTTACATATATATTAAACAATAGTAAACAATTAAAAATGTGATCGATATACCAGTAATCAGTCTTAATATGAAATTTTATGTTTCTTTTAATTTTGCTTAACCACAGTCATAACATTAGCTCTTATTATAGCCATGTTACCTCATGAGTTGTTATTTTCACTTATACAAATAATATATCTCCAAAATTTTTTTTTTTTTTACTTTTAATATTTTAATATTCATGTTTTTGGTATATAATTGTAGCTACAAAGTTTTTACTTTTATGTTCTGTAGACAAATTTGGACTAGATCTTCATTTTAAAACCTACAAAAGCGCAATTGGTTATGTTTTAAAATATTTTGCTTTTATTAAACAAATTAAAATTAAAATTCTCTATTTGTCCAAAAACAATACAATTACAGAGGTAATATTAGCTTAGAAATCGTCATAAAAATATTCATTTTTGAATTTGAAATAGAATGATAATTTATAACTAGTTGCTATGCCCGTGCTTTGCAACGGGTGAAAATTAAGAGTAGAAAAATTGTAAACAAAACAATGCCAGTCTGTACTTAGATAAAATCCATATAACAGCTGTTTATTTAAATTAATTGAATTATGAAAACGCACATGTGACATAAACTAAATAAAAATCTCCTCCTTATGAATAACATGAGAACTTGGAAGTCCCGTGGGACAGAGCCCTGAGGACCTTTCTAAACGGCAATAGGCCTTTGACACTCCCGGGTGCATAGACTACATTTGTGCAAAATATCATTTGAATTGGTCCAGTGGTTTTGGCGTGATGGAACAATAGACAGACAGACAGACACCACCTCATGTTTATAATAGTAGTGATTGGTTATCTATCGCTATCCTAAGGTAATCCTTGAACAGATGATTATTTTAACTATGGTTATGCTAATTAGGCCTAACAGCTGTTTCTATCTAATCTTTTAGAATAAAAACTGATAAATACAATTAATAAAACGGCGGAAGTTTACTCATTACTTTACAATTCAGGATATGGTTAAATAAAAAAGGGATTATAATAAATGTACAATTTTGGGGGAGAACAGTTGTGAATAAAATGTTATTAATTTAGGTAATATATCAAAAGTCCCAAGAATTATCCACAGCTATCTCACCAATTTGGTACATTTTTTATATAGATACTGTACATGAATATTCCTAACTCAGGGTCTGAGTGGTCGTCCTGAGGCTTAAAGATCAGAATAACTCTGTCTCACATTAGAATTAAATGTCATTATAAAATCAAATATACTGTCAAAATTGTATAGCCTACCGAGCTCAGAGCATTAGTGCAGCCCATCAAGATTTATAAAGCTCATTCCACTTTAGGAACTAGAACCTAGACTGGACAACCCATGTTGTTTCTAATTTGAGACAAAATTATTCTGATCTTTAAGCCTCAGCAAGACCACTCAGACCCTGGGTTAGGAATTTTCATGTATCTACCAACTTTGTGAGATAGCTATGAATAATTCTTTGGACTCTTAATATATTACCTAAACTAACATTTTATACTATTTATTTTATAGTAGCATCGTCCTTGTTACACTTGATAATACATTCAAAGGTCCAATTTACCCTCAAAAAGGTTAATTACCCTCCAAGACGTTACTTATTACAACATCCGCAAAGGATAGGGCGGAGTAGTCCATTGCGGCAAAGCCTCCGTTGCCCCGCTGCAACGGACGCGTACCGGACGGATCAGCAACGGACGGTACCCGTGTGTCTTCGCCGGTTGCTTGTCATTTTAAGCTGCAACTGACGACTGAAGCAGACGACACACACTGGATATCAGCGACTGCCGTGTGTCACCGGCCTGAGCCTGATGATGATCATTTTGACCGGGTGAAATCAGCTGCATTGTACCACCTTTTAGCGAATTTCCCCTACAGGGAAGAAGCTATTACCGTAGTTGGCATGGTAAGACCTAGGCCCGGGACCATGATAACTTTTCGTTTTGAGGTCCCCAGATGCCAAAAACACCATTTGTTCGAAACTGTATATATATATATATATTTATTTATTTAAATATGAGTCCGTGGGTGCGATAACTCTCGTAAAAATGGTCCGATTTCGATGAAATTTGGTACAAACATGTAAAGCACCATTTATGACTAAGTTCGAAAACCAGCCAGATCACTTTAACTAAAGGGGTATTTTAGAGGGGTTTTGTACCCCAAAAATGTTTTTTTTTATTTTTTACATATAATATTTTAGTAAATCAAATTTTAGTTTTCACCATTGAATTCAGCTTAAAAAAATATATATATATATAATTTGGTGTTTTGATCTTTGCTCTACGACAGTTGGTTACAGAGATATTGAAAGTGCTAAACACAGTACGTTGTCCAATGTTATTCTTATGGAGGATAAGAAAAATTTATATCTCGGTTATTTATCAACTTATCCTGATGAAACTTGGTATGGTATATTGCTTCATACTGTTATGTTCTATTGATATTTACACTAAAAACTATTTTTTTGCCGTTAGTTCCATAGCAGCAAACCTGCGTACTCAGCCCCCATGTTATTCTTATAGAGAATAAGTAAAATGTAATCTTCATTAATTATGAACATAAATTAATAAAACCTAGTAATTGGTTTACCTGTTGAGTTATATTGATATTTGTATAAAAACCAATTTTTTGCGTTCCTTTTTTCAGCAAACCTGCATACTCAGCTGCCATGTTATTCTTATTTAGAATAATTAAAATGTCATAAATCGTTTATTAATGAATGTACTGTATATTGATGAAACTTGGTATGTGGCTTTACGTGGTATTAAGATACACATTTGTGCATTGGAAATTCGCTGAGTATGCAGGTTTGCTGCTACGGGGGTATTATGTATATTTACTGTCTTGAATGTGAGTAAAATATATTTTGAAGTTGAATGAAAAGATTTCTTTATACATAAGTTTTCATAAGTGCATCGATGCATAAGTACAAGTTATGCTTTAAGAGATGTTTGCTGCTCACATTTACCAGAACAGCTGACTTTGTCTAGTGGACCCATACTGGACCCTCTTCAATAAGTTCTTTATATAGTAAGGCCTGGTTGACATGATGCCAAGTAGAGATGTCACTCTAGCCATTGACAGTTGCTGGGATTTGCTAATACATTTGATTATACAATGGTAATTTTAATCCAAGTCGTTACATGAGTACTTCCAATTATCTACATATTTTTATTTAAGAAATTATTGCTCACATTTTCCATCATGATTGTTTTTACTGATAAATTTATTTGTAACATAAACTTACCGTCATTAATAATGAATTTTCAACAAAGAATGTGTGTATTATAGTGACTGCAGGCGGCTGAAGGCAGTTCGATGGGGTATATACAGCCCTGGGTTCGCATTAAGGCGACCCGCCTGAAACAGATGCAACTAAATTAGTTATGACTTTCAATCATTATACATGAATTAATTTTGTCTTTCTAGCTTATACATTTAGGACTCCTTTCACCCAAAATTAATTGAAGAACAATTTGAATATTAAAGTCTTTAATGTTTAACAAATTTTCAGATTATGAATCTGGTAGTTATTGTTGATATTGAACGCTATAAACATAGCTAGTAAAATTATCAATTTGAAATACTCTTACTGAACAAACAAATACAAGGGATTGAGGCCTGTGTGCTCTCATTCTCACTGGTAGCCTATTGGGAGAGTTGGAGTTCTACTGTATTTATAGCAATAATTGTATTTTTTCAAGTTATTCAAGCTGTAGATTCAATGAAATATTCTGTAGACATACGTTTTATTTTTTTTTCATGTGGTTGCTTTGCTTATGCCTTGTCAGTGTTATTCATTTTCTCTGTGTTGGAATTTTTTAGGAAGAGAAGATATCAAAACCCACTTGCATTTTGGAAAAGCTTAATCTTCCAACTGTGAGTGTTGTAAATACAGTTTATTTTATGAAAATCCTTACTTTAAATCTTAAATTCTTTTTTACCTTGATTCTTGAATATCTAGGAAATATAGCCATATTGACTTATTATAAATGTCAAGATTATTATTATAAATGTCAGTACTATGCCCTTCAAAGATATATTAGAGAGTGGATGTTTGGATTTTTAGGCTAGTGCCCTCTAGAGAATAATATATGTACAGTCAAAAAATCTCAGATTCCAGTAAAAGGCTTATAGTATCTTAAATTGTCAGTCTATTTCACTTTAATAGCGGTTATCCTGTTTTAAGTGAGTTTAATAAATGATCAGGCACTAAACATTGGTTTATGTATTCCCTTAAAACCTTATTGTTATTAAAATATTTTACATCTGCCTGTGGCAATGAATACAGA
Source organism: Allygus modestus (assembly GCA_963675035.1). Classification (NCBI taxonomy): domain Eukaryota; kingdom Metazoa; phylum Arthropoda; class Insecta; order Hemiptera; family Cicadellidae; genus Allygus; species Allygus modestus. The sequence continues at coordinate 40,816,561 of OY776113.1, read as the reverse complement.
GTCTTATAAGAAGAAAAGTTCCCGTGTTAAAAATTCTTTCGCTTATTAGAAGTTGGCACGCTGGAAATGCGTAGTTTTGCGCCTCGCCGCTGTGAAGCACCTCTAGCACTGCAGACCGGTACCGAAAACACGAGGTGTTGCCGTGGCCTAAGTCTTCGCTCTTGTAGTAGGGCCGGGTTGGCTGTAGCGACGGTCGGGGAGGAAGAGTGGCTGGGTAGACAGCGTGCGCTGCCTCGTGGCCGGGCTCAAAACTAGCTAAGCAAGTTTCAAATACTGACAGACTCTGGCCCATAAGACGTGTTCTTCTTATAAGACTCTGTATTCATTGCCTGTGGTGACTATCACGGATATGAGGGGCCATATCAATGAGGGTCAGTTTTCAGTTTTTAACCCTTAGCGGATGGGTTAACCCAGAAATGGCAAAAGGTGGTATATGTGGTAATGTGTACCTCATTTTAAAGGTGTTTGTGATTCAAGGAAAAGGACAAAAATATAATAAAAATATAACCACCTAAAGCAAAATGGTAGCCCTAAATGTTTTTATTAATAAAATGTACATATTTTTACTATGTTTGTATATTGCAAATATCAAAATATTAATTAATTTTGTTTTAAATTATCACAACATTGTATTTACAATTATTTAGTAACCCCCACCCCGTTTAACTGAGAAATTAAAATCTCTTATTTTTTGAGCTCATGATACCTATGGTCGAATGCAAAAGAAAATTGCTGCAAGAAGCTGTGACAAATATGGATTTTATTGGAGTGTTTTGCTATTTACTTAGTTTGATCAAACCAGAAATGTTAGGGTTTTGCAGATTCTAAAGAATACCTTTCTAGCTCCTGTCAAGAACTTTTAGATCCAGATTTCTTTAATAGCTGGATACAACAAATTATTCTTTAATTTCATATAATTGTTACATTGGGACACCTGAAAATCGCGACACCTGATTTGAAATGTTTTCATTTCCATCTGGTGTAAATATTAATTTTGTTAGATTCAAGAATCCATTGCCTCCCAAAAAAGTAATGTTAATTAATCTTGAAACTTTGTAACTCATGGTGAAGTAAACTTGGAAATTTAGTTATATAACTTTTGTAGTGAGTGAAGATTTATTTATCGGTACCTAATCAAAGTTAAAAATAGCTAAATCTTCAAAAGCACTTACAAATATTTTGACAGTTAGGTATGATTGTTACAATGCCCGAAGGTTCTTCCAATTTTTTAAGACCATACAAAATAACAATAAATCATTTGAAATAGTGGAACATTAATTCACATTGTAATACCACATGTTTGTCCTAACAAGTATCATAATCCAACGCTTTTTTGATATATTCCAATTGCTTGCACAACAATATTGATCAGTGCATGAAAAATCAGTGCTTATAATTGCTTTTAATTTAATTTTGCATGTTGATTGCTTTATATCATCGCAACTATGCATTAGATTTGTTCTGTCTTATTTCATATCAGCACTATTATTTGTAAAAGCGCATGGAAACATAGAACTGCTTATACCATTAAGTGGGAGATGGGGAATTCATCTCCCAATTATTAGGAAACCATGTCATATCTGCTATTAAAATTATGCTTTATCATTTTCCTTACAGATACGCCAACCTATCAAAAATGAACGGGTGCAAGTGGTGGTTCGATGTAGGCCGATGAATGAGAAGGAAAAATCTAAAGGCCATGTAAGCGTCGTAAAGTGTTTCCCTACAAGAGGCGTGGTTGAAATATATGATCCCAAATATGACAAACTGGATCAATGTAAGATGTTCGCGTTTGACGCAGTTTACGACTGGAACTGTACCCAGCAAGAGATCTACGATGAAACCGTCAGACCTCTCGTCAATGCGGTGCTTAGTGGCTTCAATGGCACTATTTTTGCCTATGGACAAACAGGCACTGGCAAGACTTACACCATGGAAGGCTAGTATTTTTATTGTTACAAACGGATCAGTAGTTTATAACTTTTAAGAAACACGCTTGCTTTGGAATTCTATTTAGTAAAGAATGTGACAATTGTTAACCCGGCATAGGTCGCACTGAATTGAAAACATGAAGAGATGCACATGGTTGTTCTGACCGGGTATAATAAAACAGCCATATTTCAGTAAGAATTATTTTTTAATTACATTAAATCGTAAAAATAGTATAAAGTATTTAATATATGACCTTTTGAATATGCTTAAGATAATAAAACATAGGCAGTTATAGACAGTTATAATAAAATCATAAACAATGTAGTGTTGGTTTTGTGTAAACTGTTTCTTATATCAATCAGTAATGACTCTGAAACTTTTATATATCTATAAATGGTAAATACATATGAAAAAACCTTATAATAAAAGGTAAAAAGGCATAGTTTACTTTATAACTGGAAGTAGTCCGTGCCATTAGCCACAGTGTAGAATTGACCAGTACACGACAAAAGCTGCCACTAGACTGCAGTGTGGGGGTGGGGGATGGCGGAAAATAGGTCACGGTGTTCCTGGAATGTGGCGCGTGAGGTACAGTCTTGGCTGACACTGCCGACACCCAGTAAATACAATTTTTACGCAAAAAAGTACCAACCCGGTCATTTTGACAGCCATACGTGCTCTCGCAAATTAATGTTAATCAGTTTGCTGGACAGGAAATACATTGTATCTTGGATACCGTATTCAATCCAAAACTTCCCTGATACAAAAATAAATGTTATGACTGACAAGTATATTACTAATGGAATAGACTGATTAATCTCTACAAAAAAATTACTTAATATTAGGTAAGACACATTCCCTACATTATCATTATCCCAACATTCCATACCATCCCTTGCTATCCCTCGATCCTTCATTTGATTCCTTGTAGGTCTGAACTAAAGAGGGATAAAATTCCCTTTATTGGGAAACACTGCCTGACGATTAAAGGTAGTGGCAATGATTTAGATTAGTTGCATTCTAAAAAGCGTAGCGGTTCAGGCAATGTAGTTAAGCAACAACACAGTTACACTGTGCATTAAAGTACTTACTGTCTTTGAATGTTAAGTACAAAAAACAGATATAAATTACATAACTGTGCATTCTGTCAATGCATGTAATAAAATTATGTAAATAGATTATTACAGTGAAATAATCTTGTGTCTTTCAAGAGAATCCAAACATTAGGTAATCCGAACAGGCTCCGGTCCAAATTAAGTAGGATTAGCAGGACTCTAGTGTATTTTATAGTGCCCAGTAGATAATTTTTGTCTACCAGACGCAGCAGTTAAACTTTATAATTCATGTTTGATATATCTCAGGATGCAAGAGTGATGAAAATGCCAAAGGAATCATCCCCAAAACATTTGACCAGATTTTTGACCACATCTCCAGGTCTCATAATATGCAGTACCTCGTGAGAGCATCGTATTTAGAGATATACCAAGATGAGATAAGGTAAATTTGCCATCTTGTTCTTAACAAAAACTTGAATACCTTGTTTGTAAGTATGTTTCACATGAATTTTTCAGTAGGAACCAAGGCTTATAACAAAGAGGGTTACAAAATAAATTGTGGTTCTTTTCCGTTTTACGTATACCGCCATTTCAATTGCACTTTTAACCCTTTGAGTGCCGCAACATCATGGCCATTTCTTTTGCATAAATTTCCGTGCTAATTTTAATGGAAAATGTAGTATTTTATATAAAATACAATTTTAGAGGTACCCATCTAATTTTTTATTTATTTTGTGCATCAATAAATTCTCTATACAATAGTATAAGGTAACTAGGCCTATGTACAATTACAAAATAAATTGGGACTAAAAATATCCCTTTTATATAAAAAAAGTTTTTTCCAACTTTGACTTATATCAATTTTGCTAAACAATTTTATTTTATTTTTTAAACCCAATAGTCAGAAAGAGCAGAAAATGATGATCAAAACTGATGTATAAATCATCTATATGAGTTAAAATATGTTTGCAACAAAATTAAATGAAATTTGTGTTACAATTCCAAAAAGGCCCTAGACCTATGCTATGTGGTTACCAAGCAACGTTGAAGTAAAATTTTGTAATATAAACAAGTATTATTTTTTAGTTTGTTGTCAGTAAACACGTTAAATAGGAAGTAAAAAACAGTAAAACATAATGTCAATAACAATAATATCAGTGATATTTACCTCGTTTGCCGGTATAACCTTAAACAACAACAAATACAGACGACATCTGCCACAAAGATGACTAAATTAGGGTTTGCTAATAGACCAAAGGCAACGAAATTGCTGTAGAACGGAAAGCTGGAAGCTTCTGGATCAAAACAATATACTTTGGAAGCCAGTACCTTGTTTTGATATGAAGTAATACGTAAAATACCGAGAGTTGCTGTCAGCGACCCTGGCACTTTATGTGTAATGCATCGCGTCGCTGTGTGCGATGCCGCGGCACTCAAAGGGTTAAGACTTTTAGCATTGGTTTTCTCCAAAAACTAGTCAAATGATTGTGATTAGTCATTTTACAATAGGATTTCCTTGTTTGAATATCTTAGAAGGGGTTTCGCTATCTTATCTATCGTAATCTCTGACTACGCAACAGGCGAACAAATTATAGCCTATAATTTAATACATTAATGACATTAACAAATTGTAATTTACCGCCAGACAGCACTCTGCACTCTGCGGAGTTAGGTTATCTTATATGAATGCAAATTATCTGCACGTGGTAAATAATTGCCTTTATTTACAATAATCTAACCTAATCTTACTCCAAAGGAAAATACCTATTCGAGGAAATATTGTGCAATATTGCCGAGTATTGGCCAACTTCATAACCTTAACAGGTGACCTACTTAGATGTTTTGTATGCTTATAATGGAAATGATCCTAAATAATAATAAGAGAGAATCATGGGTAATCCTAATTGTCAACCATAAGTGTGGACAGCCCTTTATTCCCATGTGGAGGTATTATAAATGGAGCGTCCAAGGCGGATGGAGAACGAAGCCATGCCGTACTGTACTGTGATGGAGGGGGGGGAGGGGTGGCAGTCACCGCCATGCACTGTAGCCTTCCAAGTGGCAATGTTTATTTTAAGAAAAATTGACACAAATCAAGGGTCATCCAGAAAGTAAAGAATATTTGGGCACTGCGCCTCCCCCACCACCTCAACTGGGTGTGCAGCAGTCCACTCACCTCCTCACCAAAGTCCGAGCCGAGTCTCGTTGCTGAGTGATCATGCGTCTTGTTTCTAAAGCAATTCAAAATGTGGTGTCAATTGAAAATCCCACCAAATGCAAGATCCGCAGTGTTAGTCGGTTTCTAAATGCAAACAAGTTTCAGACTATTGAAATTTGTAGACAAACATCAAAGAAAGTTTATGATGGAATTGCAAGAAACGAGATCTTTAAATTTCGGAAAGAATTTGTGGGATGCAAAATAAATTGCCTGAGAATAAGTCAGTAAAATGTACTTCATTAGGTCCAATGGAAATGTAAATATAAACAAAAGAATATAAAAATGAACAGCTGATCTTAAAGTACAGCTAGGTCGCCACACAAGCCCCCTACGGAGAAATGGAGTTACTTTGAGATTCGGAACCTGATATGCCATCCGTAGCATGTGAGGTAGCGAGGTTCCTAACAAGCAGAAGGTGGCGAGGCGTCAGTCTGCGATGGTATGTCAAACGCAGGAGGTAGCATCATATAGTGCTAACAGTGTAGCGCCTGTTTTCCTCAATTCTTCTCTCAATTCTTTCTTTCAAATCACCTGTATCGAGCGGTGATCCGTCTCTCCGATCCTCGTTGTGCACACAGGATCTTCCTTCATTAAACTTGATGCACCAATTTTTCCCTTCAGACTCATTTGTTTCCACTTCTTTGGTGCATGACCGCTTAGCAACGAGACTTGACTCACACTTTGGGGAGGTGAGGGCTGCTGCACACTCAATCGCGGTGGTGGGGGAGCTGTGCTCGGTACAGTGCACAAACGTTAATGAGTAACACAAAAGTGTATTTGAATATAAGTAGTTCCTACTAGTCTAGGACTTAATTAAAGTGAACGTAGGTTGGGAGTTATTCATATTTTTATAAATTATATACCACTCAAACATGGTCAAAATTAGTATTAAAAGTTAAAGCATTTAAGAAGCAACACAAGTCAGTAACATATTTGGTCATAGACACTTTATATTGGAACCTAATTAAAGTAAACATGGGTTGAGTGTTTGGTGAGCGTTAGACATGTGAATGTCCCTTACCGACAGAGTGACTGACTGGTGTCTTAATAGTGTTGCAAGTTGGCAAATTCATTTCACCAAACGAAAAAAATTAAATTGTTTATTTACTAATTAAATTTTGCATATGAGCATAGATATAACCCAAACTGATTTCCTCTTTTTAGAGACCTGCTAGACAAAAACCCCAAGAAAAAGTATGAGTTGAGGGAGAACAAGGAGATGGGTGTTTATGTGAAGGACGTGCAATCCTTCGTCTGCAAGAGTGTGAAGCAGATTGAACGGATAATGGCTGCAGGCAACCAGAACCGAACTATCGGGTGAGTGCCCGAGAAGTTGTTATATTTCAAATATTCTGACATTCAGAGTTGTAATATATTCATGGTATCATAATACTGTAATGGTCCCGGGTGCTCAGTGGTTGGGGTGGGGATTTACTCAAGCTAAAAAGATTAATTTCATCCAACAAAACTTTTCAAGTAGGCCTGCAATTATTTTATTACTAGTCGACTTGATGAAGGGCGCCACCTCGCTGTGAAGGAGAGTCCACAAGGCCCGACGAGGAGTGACCTTTGTCTTGGGATCTTGGTGTGGGATATTGCTTAAGCTGACTGATAAAAGGAGGCTGGTCATTTAGAAAGGACCATACTGTCATTAAGTTTCACAAAACTCTAATATTATGACTACTAAGTCCTAACAGAAAGAAAGAATGAATTTTATCTTTGTTTAATTAATTGATAAAGAGGGACAGCAAAACTTGGAATCTTCTTAAGCATCAGATTCTAAATCACTTTAAAAAATGCTCATATTTGATAATCTATCGTGGCATATATTTACCAAAATAGTTAATAATTTATATAACTCCAAATAAAGAAACCCTAATCTCACTTTTCAATCGTTAAAAAAAAAGAACTATATTCACTTTCTTGTTGTTACTATCTCAAATTTAAATCACAAATTTAACTAAAAATCTTGTAATTTAAATATGATTGATTAGACAAAGTTATAAAATAAACCTCCAGAAAGTCTACTCCAGGAAAATAAAATATATTGCTCAAATTAAAACAAATCTGGAGAATTTAATTCACACTATTAGTACAGGAGATATAGGGTTTAGGGTGGAACTAATTCCCACAGAAATAGATTTTGATTTTTTAAGTTGTTTAATGATATCTGCTAGGCATACTAAAAGTCTAGAAAAATCTGACCATGCAAAATGCGTATTTTGGCCGCCATATTGAAAAAACTTGAAAATTAAAAAAAAAATCCTAAAAAGTCATGTTTGATATCAAATTAAAGGAAGTTTTATGCAGAAAAAGAATATAAAATTTGTTTTTTTTTGGCGTGAGCGAATGTAGTCTTGTATAAAGGATGTAAAAAACATCATCGTGACTGCGGAGAATAGATCAGCTGATCCGATCCAGCTGTTACAACAAAGGCTCTATTATATACGGGTTGAATCAACTGTACACACTTAACCTCACTTCTGGACAACATCTAACAACACTTAACAGGTATTTAAAATTGAGTTTCCTAAATTCCTTGTTACAAAAACCTTTGTACGATACTGTGCGAGATATATTTTTTATTTGTAACTTATCTATACTAATAATTAGTTGTACTTGTGAGTGAGTTTCCCAGGTAATTTTGATAACGGCACCTCTAAACTCCTCCGGACCATACCACGTTGTAGAGGACCAAACAATTCTAGATTTTTTTTTCAAACCTCAGGGCTGCGCCCCATTGGCATCAAAAGTTGCCATGTTATTCATATGGAGGAAAGGATTTTCCGAAATGGCTCTTCAAATCTGCTAACAGACCGAACCACGTTATTACGGGGGGGCCAAAGGTCTTCGGAAAACTTCTTCGCAACCTCAGAGCTCTGCCCCACTGGCACCTTCTGTCACTCACCGACGTCTAATTTGGACGTGTGGTGGTACTTTGGATTTTTTACAAATCCGCATGTCTTGATCTTGAATGATGTCCCAACGTTGGATTCGTCTCTCCCGCCAACCTTAGGGCTCCACCCACCTGGCAAAATTGTCATGTTATTTTTCAGTTTTGTTTTTCGTGATCTTAGCCAATATTCATTGATCCATAACACTTGGTGACCTTAGGGCCTCCACCCAGTCGCTAAAAGATTATCATGGTTATGACAAAATTATTGCTCCAGGTTATTGCGAGTATTACTATGGATACGTTTTCCGAAACTAAAAAGTTGTAATATTATGGGTAAAATATTGTTCTTGGAGCAACGAAAGATGCTCGGTCCAGGTACTACTTGCATATTAATATACTATTTTATTTTCAGGTTATTTTTTAAGTAATGACGTCTTAAGAGACTGAAAATGGCAGAAAGAAACTGTATCTTGTGCTGTGAAAGTGAAACTAAAACGTCAAAGTTTGTTAACTTAACTAATAAAGGTGTACAAGGTATTATTAGTGCAAGTAAAATTCGAGACGACAATATTCATGAGTTATTAGAACCATTGTCTGACCACCCCATAAGTGTCCACGTCGAATGTCGTCGAATGTACACAAATCCTAATAATATCAAGAGTAGTGTAAAACTGAAAATGGGTACTCAAGATGAAGAACAAGCCAGCTGCATTAGAGTATTACGGTCTGATACATCAACGTTTACATTTAAAGAACACTGTTTGTTTTGTGGTCGCTTTATAACTGACAATGAGAAAAAAGTTAAATCTGGTGTTGTACAAGTCAGTACAGTAATGTTTCAAAATTCGGTTATGAAAGTGTGCAACTCCAGACAAGATATATGGTCAGCCAATGTCCAATTGTGATTGTTATCAGTTAGTGATTTACCAGCTGCAGATGCCAAATATCATCAGGCATGCAGCGTAAATTTTCGAAAAGGGGACCCGATCCCAAAGAAGTACCAAGATGAATCTCAAGACGAATCACGTTGCAAGCCTCTTGGTCGACCAGCAGAGAAAGCAAAACACGATGCCTTTTTGGACGTATGCCAGTGGTTTCAAGAAAACGATGAGCCGATCTCTGTCCAGCAGCTGGTTACTAAAATGAAAGACTTTCTACCACTAGACAGTGAACCATATAGTATACGTCACATGCTACAAAAGCTGGAAGAACATTTTTCGGGTAAAATTATCGTATCCAAAAATGAAGGGATGCATACTATGGTAGCTATGGGTCAAACAGCGGCTAATGTTCTCTTAGATTACCAGAGAAAAAGGAAATTAGAAGACCCTGAATTAGAAAAATATTGTCTAATTGAAGAGCAGCAAAAATTATTAAAACAGAAATCAAACTATTGTCTGGTTCAATGGAGTACTATTCCTCGTCATCAGAAATTTCATCTGAACAAGAAAATAAAAGGTTTGTACCACCGGTTTTGCAACATCTTTTAGATATCATCATTGGTAAAAAATCATGTGATTTAAAGAAAATTTCTATTGGACCAAGCAAGCTAAAAACAGTCCAAAATATCCCAAATATTATAAACCGTTTATAAACCGTTCCTTGCTTCGTTTATAATCCGTGTTTAATCCTGTGTTTATATTATCCCAGGTGTTTTGGTTTTATCTTGCTTTCTCTTGTGGTGCAAGCTTCAAGACCCAGATCATTCATAGGTCCAATCCTCCTTGGTGTTGGTGTCCAGCTTCATCGAGACTTTGGTTCACGATTACTTGTAGATGAGCTTTACAAACTGGGGTTTTCCGTATCATATGATGAAGTAAAAAGATATTTGCATTCAGCAATAATAAACAGGATGCCAAATTTTGAAGTTCCACCAGGACATTTCTGCCAGTGGATAGCCGATAATGTGGACCACAATATTGCTACCACCGATGGTCACAACACTTTTCACGGCATGGGAATTGTAATGTGCAAATCCGGGCCACTTGGTGAACAATCAAACATATTGTCAGAGAGGAAAATCCTGCGAAAGAAAAACCGGCTTAGTGCTGCTGATATTTCTGAAGAAGGAAGAATAGAAATTAGATACTTTCAGTCCCAAAGATTAAGCATCAACAAAATCGTATTTGGTGAAATGCATTCAAATCCGATTGAAAAGAATAATGTAGATCTTTTATGGAACACCAGTAAGTTATTGAAGACGCCACGTACTGGTTGGAATGGATACATGCAGAATGTAATGATAAGTGATGAGCACCCAGGGGTAGTGTCTACAACATTTCTACCTATGATTGACATGAATCCAGCAACTCATAGCTGTGTTTATACTACATTGAAGTTTATATGTTTGCAAGCAGAAAAACTCAACATACCTGTACCAGTTATAACATTTGATCAATGCCTGTGGATAAAGGCTATGGAAGTTGTTTGTAGTAAACCAGAAGAATTCCCAAACATATTAATTCGTCTTGGTGGCTTCCATACCCTAATTTCTTTTCTTGGTACTATTGGAAAACTATTATCTGGTTCTGGAATAGAAGAGATGTTAAAGACTATTTACGCAGAAAACTCAGTCTCACACATGCTCACAGGAAAAGCTTATTCAAGAGCAGTTAGAGGACACATAATGCTCTCATCTGTACTTACTTCAATGTTGCTTCAAAATGTCCTGGACAGCAACTTAAAACTTCAGGAAGAGCTTTTAAGTGAAGAGCAGATAGAACTAATGGATACAGATGAGGAACAGCAAATATTGCCAACCTTGCAGAGTTTCACAGAGCTTTACGATAAGCTTTATAGTGGAGAAGTGACAGCTTCCGAAATAGATTCCTCTTCCGCACTACAATGGTTGTCTTCTAAATTGGAGGAGGAAAAGAGCTCCCTAAAGGTAAAAAGTAGGACAGCAAAACTATGGATCATGTATCTTGAAATGATTGACATTGCCAAGTTATTTATTTGGGCTGAACGAACAGGAAACCTAAGAATGCATTTGCAAGCTGTAGAGCACATGCTACCGTTCTTTGCAGCTGCCGGGCATAATAACTATGCAAAATGTGCCAGGGTGTATCTACAACAAATGAGAGACCTGGAAAATACCCATAGAGATACTTATGCTTTGTTGAGTGCTGGTCATTTCACTATTCGTAGACACGGTAGTTTGTGGGCTGGAGTATGGACAGATATGTTCATTGAACAAACTTTAATGCGATCGACAAAAAGTAGAGGTGGATTAACACGTGGAAGGGGCATGGGTGATAGTCAACGAGCTTCATGGATATTGAGTCACCCTGCATGCTGTGAAGTTATTTTTGCTATGAGCAATCTGACTGATGTTTCCCGCGTGAGCAGTGAACAACACATTGAAATGTCCGATGCAAGAAAATCACGAGATCTGAAGGATTTTCAAACATTACTTCGATTTTTGGAAGTTCACAGTCCATTTGATCCACAATGCGTTGAGCTACGTAATGTTTTCAGTGGGCTAGTAGACAGTGAACACAAGGTAACTGCTGATGAAGCTAAATCAATTGGACTTCAAATCCATTCAAAAATGAATGGAAAAGCTTTCAACTGTGTTACCATGGTTAAAAAGGATCAAGCAGTAACAATGGCAATATTAAAAAAAGGAATTGTCATTGACGGAGCTATTAAACATATTGATACAGGACTCCTCACCCAGAGAATGTTGGTATGTTTGCATGTAAATCCTGATCTGCAACAGTTAAAGGATAACTTCCAATACGAACTATCTATACTTCCTCCATCTCTATTTGATCCAGAAACCCAGTTATTGCGAAAAAGTGACAAATCTTCATTGGCAAGAACCTTAGATACCATAGCACCTACGTCAAACGATATATTACCTGCAGAAACATCATACGTTCTTGATGGTGGTGCACTACTTCACAAATTACCATGGCCGAAAGTTGGAACATTTTCAGATGTTCTGGAACTATACAGTAGTTATACTTCCAAGGAATATAAAGTTGTGACAATTGTATTTGATGGCTATGCAAACTGCAGTACAAAGGATGTAGAGCATCAAAGACGCACGAAACAGTCATCAGTAACAGTCCAATTTACTGAGAGCTCTCCGCTTCTCATTGGCAAAGGACCCTTCCTCTCTAATCATGAAAACAAACAGCGTTTTATAACCGTGCTTGGAAAACACCTAGAAGCGAATGGCCACACTGTAATTCATGCTGCAGATGATGCTGACACTCTAATTGTAAAATCAGCACTGATCTTGGCAGAGGAAAATCATGTAACAGTTGTTGCTGATGACACTGATATTCTTGTACTTTTGATCTACCATAACACAAGAGATATTTGTTTGCAGTCATGTACATACAGTGATAAGAAACGTGACATTAAAACTATGCAAAATTTGCTTGGTGAAAAGGGTTGCAAAACTATTATCTTTTCACATGCTGTAACAGGATGTGATACCACTAGCTCCTTATATGGTAAAAGTAAATCGGCAGCATTTCAACATTTTTTGACATGCCATGAACTTATCTATTGTGCTACTCTGTTTGGATCAGCAAATGCAACCAGAGATGAGCTCACAGACATTGGCACTAAAGCATTGGTATCATTGTACGGAGGAAATCCAAAGACAGAGACTCTGAACCAACTACGACATAAACTCTACCTGAAAAAAATCACAACTGCTAAAAGTGAATTTAATATTGCACGATTGCCACCTACAGAAGATGCTGCTGTTCATCATCTTCGACGCGTGCATTTACAATGCCTTTACTGGAAAACTCTGAGCACCAACGCTAATAATCCAGAAGAATGGGGTTGGAAAAAGGTAGGAAACCAACTGCAGCCTATACCAAGTGAAATGGGGCCTGCACCAGAGAAATTACTGCACATGATCCGTTGCACATGCAAAACTGAAACAAATGAGCCATGTGGCACTGGCAGGTGTACGTGTCGGCGATATGGTGTTGGATGCACAGTTTTATGTAGTAACTGCTCAGGTAGAGAGTGCACAAACAGTACACTAACAGAAATTGAAATAGACGAAATGACAGAAGAGTATTAGCTATCAATGTAAAATTGAAGAAATAAATATAATGCATTGTTTGTTTAAGATTCATTGTTGGTGATAGAAAGTTTACGTTGTTTAAGAAACTATTACGGACACTTTCCATCACTGATTGGCAAAAGCAAGTTTCACTTTGTTTTGACTAATCAGTGATGGAAAATGTTTGCAATAATCTCTTAAACAACAATGCAGTTGTGTTATAACGTGCAATTTTATTGATAATCACCTAATTTCTAACACTGCTTTAACTATATTTTTTGTCCACCATTTAGTTTATTATTTGTATTATAAAAAAACAAATGCCAGATTCTTTTTCAGCATGAAATTCCCTTTAATATGATACGAAACATAACTTTTTAAGATTTTTTCAAAATTTTCAGATTTTTCCAATATGGCGGCCAAAAAACGCATTTTGCATAGACAGATTTTTCTAGACTTTTAGTATGTCAAACAGACACCATCAAGGAACTAAAAAAATCAAACTCCGCTTCTGTGGGAATTAGTTCCACCTAACACCTTTTTTTTCCTATATCTCCTGTACTATATATAAACCAGTACAAATTAGTTTAAAGATAATTTCCAGACAGATTACAAAATATTATTTATGTCTCAAAACCTGAATTGAAACAGTTGACTACATTTACTTTACTACTCAAAATCTTAAGGTGGCCACCTTTTGAAACATAAACATTGAAACAAAACCCTGTAAATACATGAAACACATTTATGACTTAAACCATTTCCATAAGTAAATAATATCACACAACACTCTTAAATCTAATGATGAATCTTAATTTTCCAAGAAATGGTCCATGTCCTATGCACAGAGGCACTTTCTTGAAGTATAGTCGACACTATGTATGGGAAGATATATTCAGTCTCTATAATTTGGTATAGTTCACCAAAATAAACAGATATCACTAATATTCCCAGAGATTAAAGTTTACGACTTATCGGTAGTTGACTTGGGTGAAGCCAGTGGGTGCTCCTCTGAAGTCCCCAAAGTCCATGTGAGCGCAAAGGTAATGGGCAGCACCGGAATCCCCAGAGGCGGTAGGCAACCCTAAAACATGAGCCCTATGGCTGTAATGTCTAATGCCACATCCAGATAACATTAACAATATACAATTTTTTGCAGATTATTATTATTTTTTTTTTTTGCCGAACAATTACTTGGTCTTGAGTAATACATCAATTTAAATTGTTTAGACTAAATTATTACTGACTAGACAAAATCATTAAACAACTCTCTACAATGCATGATTAGCCAAATTAAATAAAATATTTGTATCTGTTAAACCGTGATATTTAAATATAATTCTATAACCTTTTGAAATTCTTTAACACTTAATGACATTTAATACTTGAATAAAGTCTTATTAATCTGCGACATTAATAATCCAGTGACATTTAAAGATTCAGTACTATTTAATAATTACAACATTGCAGCATAAAACTGTTTGTAATATCTGAGGCGGAAAGCAAAAAGGGACCTCTTGTCGGCAATTTCCGATTTTGAGTTATTGATATTTTCAAATTAAGCTTTTAATTACAAACAATTTGTCAATCAAATTATGTCTCTAAGATTTTTTTGTTCAAGTTTCAGACGTTTGAGTTTTGTAAAATAAGAATGGGCTTTTTGAGAAAAATGCATTTTAAAATTTTCAAACACTACCAAATCTTTATTTTTTACATTTAAGGAATGAATTTAATATCAAACCAAAGCTTAAAATCTATTCTTTAAAATGATTTGAGAAAGTTTTCTCAAGTCTTTTTTTTATTTTTTCAAAATGATTGTTTGCGATGCTTTGTCGAAGGGCCAGGAACAGCTGGCGGGTCGTCAGGCAGACCCTCATCAGCATCATCCATGGGTAGAGGTTCAGGTTCGATAGCAGGTCCTTGTTGTGGGCAAATAATATCCTTAAACTCTTCTTTGCAATACTCTCAGATGTTTTTGAAGGGATATTCTTTTCGTTGCTTATTGTGTAATAGAACGACTGAGGACAGAGTGACTGTGATTCTCTGATTGCGACAACGTAAAGTTTTAGACGTGGGGTTCTGTAATTTAGAGGAACCTAGGTAAGAACTGCAAAACCAGCGTGATTATTGGACAGTATTAGCGGATGGTAAAGTGGGAGTAGATTCTCAGGGAAGAACGGAGAAACAACTGCTGTGATTGACTGACTGATAATGCATGGCTGGCTGCAAACCTCTCTACTTGCAAAATTAGATTAACAAACTTACCACGAATGCTGAAGTAGTAATTATTATGGATTATTAGTTATTAACGGTATAGTATTAAGAAAACTGAATCATATTACTGTAATAGTAATATCAATAAACATTGATCGGCTTATAAACCTATGAAAAAGGTACCTGATGTCGGAGCGGGCATTATTATAACCAGACAATATTCTTCTCTTATATATGTCCGTGAGAACGATAACTCTCGTAAATATAATCCGATTTTGATGAAATTTGGTATAAACGTGTAAAACAGCGTTTATGACTTTAAGTTCGAAAACCAGACAGATCGACCAATCCGAAGGGGTATTTTGGGGGGTTTTGTACCCCAAAAATGGGTTTTTTGAGTTTTTTACATATCATTTTTGAAAATTCAAATTTTAGTTTTCTATTGGAATTAGCTTAAAAAGATGCACAATTCTGGGTTTTAATGATTGCTCTACGCTAAATAGTTACAGAGATATTGAAAGTGCTAAACACAGTACGTTGTCCAATTTTATTCTTATGGAGAATAAGAAAATTGTATATCTCGCGTATTTATCAACTTATCCTGATGAAACTTGGTATATTGCTTCATATCGTTGTGGTCTATTGATATTTGCACTAAAAAACATTTTTTGGCCGATAGTTCCCGTAGCAGCAAACCTCATGCCCCCATGTTATTCTTATGGAGAATAAATAACATCTAAATTAAAATATTACCTTCGTCAATCAGCTCATAAAGTTGTAACAGCTGATAGACGCTGTAACGGCTGTAAGAGCTGATTGACGAAGGTAATATTTTAATTTAGACTTAGAAGCAGCTCAGGGGCTAGAAAAATGGATTTTAATAAATAACGTGTTCATCTCCCTTAATTATGAACATAAATTAATAAAATTTGGTATGTGGTTTTGCCTTCTTGAGTTATATTGATATTTGTATAAAACCCCATTTTTTGTGTTCCTTGCTTCAACAAACCTGCATACTCAGCCGCCATGTTATTCTTATGGAGAATAATTAAAATATCATAAATCGTTTATTTATGAATGTATATTGATGAAACTTGGTATGTGGCTTTATGTGGTACTAAGATACATATATATGCATTGGAAATTCGCTGAGTACGCAGGTTTGCTGCTACGGGGGTATTTTAATCGATTGTGTCTTGTAAACGACATTATAAAGAGTAGTAATATGCAAAAAAACTAAAATCGATATTTTATACCCGGATGACTTATTACGACTGTACTAAAAAATCTACTTTGTCGAGAAGAGGTCCCTTTTTGCTTTCCGCCTCTCATATACAGGTATAAAATCATTTAAAACAATTTATCAACTTTAAATATACTATTTGTTCCTAGGTTAAATATAAAAAAGGTCTTATCATATTTTGCAGCAGAATAAGTAATAGGTTTTATGCATGAAAAATTCAACAAGTCTTAAAACTACTGACACATTGTGTTTTGTCTAAAGCAGTTAATATTTTACTGTTCACATATTTGTTTTAACCGTTTGAAATAAATATTTCAACAATAACATATTTCATGGCATAATTCTTCATTGTGATATTTTTGTATTTAATCATGAAATATTAACTGGAAGAAAACACTTTCCTGTTGATAACTTATCATGTTTGACTTGACTCACCCTATTTTTATTTATTTATTTTATTCTTGACAATTTATGAAATAATCCATCATTGAGATACTTTGCATTTACTTATAAAATAATTTCTAACAACATAATTTGTGGTCTCAATTCGTGTAAATACACATTACATTTTAATTATTCCATGTAAAATCTTAAATGGAATGAACATGAAATCATCAGAAAAATTAATCACATTTCCTTTTAAAAATTATAATTTAACTGCTTGCAGGATGGTCACTTCTATTTTTGAAGTAATTGTCAACATTAAATTTCTATTAAAACTACATATTATTTACTTTCTTACCTCTTAACATATCCAAAATTACACTGAAGAGGGCTGGAAACAATCAACTAAACAAGTCAAAACCTGGGATTCGAATGGCAAGGCCTCTGATATCAGTCAGTATGAGGAGACAGGTCCTGATTAAAGGTCATTTTTACCTTTCTCTCCAACTCCAATAGCCTAAATTAAGCTCTTTGGGATTTTCCTTAATCCTGGTAGTGCCTGCAGTTTGAGGGTAAGCAACATATTTTCAGTAAAGTATATGGTTGGTGTTGTAGACAATTTTAGGCTAGCACTAAAATAAAAGATTTTATTTCAAAAGTTGATCAGGCTTTTGATTCCACTAGTAGCAACGCTTGTACTTAAATAATTATTGACGGTGGAATTTAAATTGTCACAATACGCACAAAATATTCCGTCATAATGGGTTTAGCCAACACAGTCAGAAGTGTTCCTGAAGTTTGAGCAATAAAACCAAAATGTTTTATAATCAACAATTACCACTATAAACACTAAATTGAATTTACTTGTTGAAACTGTTCATTTTTTGGTATAATCTTTTCTCCTTGTTTATTTGTTTCAATGTGACTTTTAATTTTTGTACAGCAAAAAATACTAAGGTGATCATTCTTGTTTAACGCTAATTTCAAGGAAACTTTTTACAAGTTATTTCTGTAGATTCATTTGATTTTATAATTCACAAAAATATTCTTAAAAAGATTTCAATATTTGTAAATTATGTATGAAGTATGTGCTTTAGCAGGCGTTTTTACATAATTTTCAAGTTACGTTTACCTGATGATGACACAATGAAATACTGTATTACCTTCATCATTGCCTCTCGTCTCTTCTACGGTTATTTTTAACTGGGTGCGGAATAATCGGAGAATTCAGTGATGGCAACAATGATAAGCATAAATCCCGTAATCCTCACCGAAACCGGGGCAGTGCTGATCTTATCGAGTAAATTGATTCAATAGAAACATCTCTACCTTCAAATAACTATCAAATCCATACATTTATAATATTAAAAAAATAAAAAAGAGGATACAAGCTATCCTACCATTATTATTATCATCTTTAATATTAATTGTATTAAGGATAACCTCAAACATTTAAGACTACTCAGTGTCTTACGTTAACTGACTTTCGTAACCAATCATAATTATGATACCACAGTATTATTTAATTATTTTCTGTTTGGCTGTTTGTTCCTAATATTTTATAATAAGGTGAAGGGGGGGAAGTGGAACCGCAGGAAAGTGTAACCTCGGCTTATCAGTCAACTGATAAGACAGACATGGGCCTAAATACCATCATATATTGTTCTCTGTACCTTGCTTTGTAATTCTTAACCTTAAGGAGTCAAATAAAACATGAACAAGTTATAGTTTTCGAATGTTGAACAAAAGCTTACATTTGACCTTTATGTGTAAATTCGAAGGTCAAACTTTGACCATTTTTAATTTCTACATTTGTAAGGTGAATGTCACTATTTTTGGTTTAGAAACTAATGTTTTGACGTAGATTCAGAATATCCCTTCAGATTGTATGTAATCCTTATGGTTAGATTTGCTACCCGTGGTTACACTTGCCCCTGAAATTTTGCAGGTGGGGCAAGTGGAACCTTTCTTGTGGGGCAAGTGTAACTGGTGTAAAAAATACAAAAAATGACACATTATCTTGGTCAATTTATGAAATTTAGTGAAGTATGTGACACAGAAGTGGTTTTCTTAAGAAAGCATTCTGAAAACATACATGAAACCTATAAAGTCCCCTCCGGTGACATAGTGCCAGTTCTCCCTGAACTGTCACTAGGACGTAGGGGAGAACTTATCTCTTTGGCACAATATTTGACTCATACTTCGTCCGATAAACATTAGGAAAAATCCTGTAAATGGTAGTGTAAATATTTTAGTTATCCTAACGTATAGTTAACACCTAAGGACTGTTTTTTTTTAAACTAAGATGCTGATTTTTCTATTACCGAATTTCCCCTATAGGGAAAGAAGCTATTACCGTAGGTCTCATGGTAAGACTTAAACCCGAGACCATGATAACTTTTTGTTTTGAGGTCCCCAGATGTCAAAAACACTATTCGTTCAAAGTTATTTATATGTATATATATATATATATATATATATACATGTGTGTGTGTGTGTGTGTGTGTGTGTGTGTGTGTCTGTTAACATGATAACTTGAGTAAAAAATGTCTGATTTCGATGAAATTTGGCTCAAATGTGTGAAGTGACATTCATGACTTTACGTTCGAAAACCAGAAAAATCGGACCATGGGAAGGAGGGTTTTAAATTTTCCAAAAATCAGTTTTTTGCACTTTTCACCTTAAAATTTGTAAAACACTCAATTTTGGTTTTGAGCATTTTATAGAGCTTAAAAAAAACAAATAATATAGTATTTTAAATTATTAATCTAGGTTAAGTGGTTGCGGAAAAATCCAAGAAACCTGCGCTCGGACCCGGGGCCTCGTGCGCCCTTAGGGAAATAAAGCCCTGATCTAAAAAAAAGAGTTTAAACCAAACTATTAGTTAATCTTAGTTAATGGGGCTCGGTTATGTGACGATCGACGTCACAGAGTCGGTCGGACCGGACCTTGATCAACCAACCCGCGACGTGAACTTGGCTACCGCTACCTGCATCAAGGAGGGGAAGTGACGCGAAAAGGTCAAGACACTCTGCCTATACCGAACCAGGGAAGAGAGCGGATCTTTGGTGCCAACCCTGTTAAGTCTTGTTCCATAATATAATGATTCAGTAAATATTTGTAGTAAAGGGGGGGATTGCTGGGGTAGAAGTCGTGTAGCTAAATATATTTGTAATTTAAAACTATTCTAAATTATGTAGGGTTAAAATGATTATTGCCGCCGCGTGTCCTGCTGATGCGCCGGTGCCGACTTGTCCATTGCTCCTGCTTAATTCAGATATGTAATTAGAATGCTTAAATCATTAAATTAAATTAATATCATCAAAATGGCTGTGATATATGACGGAAGCGCGGCTCACTATTAGGCTACCCCACAAAATGTTAGATTTATTTAATACTTAATCGACCTTGGAAAACGCCGAAAAGATCCACTTGGGCCCCAGGCGTAACAAAATTGGTAGCAGAGACCAAAATAGTGGTCGTAGCCTTAATATATCACAAGCCAAGAAATGTTGTCTACATTCTTATCAAAATTGATTTTTTGACACTAACAATTTAACAACACGTGTTCCACAGTCGCGTTGTGACAGGCCGTTGGCGTCCTGACGTGATTGCGTAACTATACCTGCACAACCATGAGTGGAAAACACGCAGCGAATTAAATCAGTTTGTACATAAAAAAAAATTAATAAATAATAACTTTTAAATTATTACCATTGACGGCAGGAGCAAAAATTCTAAAATATTTTGTTTAAAAAAAATACATATTTTTTAACAGATTTCAAAGGCTAAATAAATAGTTGAATAAATATTTTATAACAAGCTGCAAGTAAATTATTAGTTAGGTACTGTATTTGTTTTTTGCTAGAGGATACGTCAGACCAGAATATTGTTTGCAAAACTCGACTCTACACCCAGGAATTTTACTTACTAGGCGGACAAGATGTTGCTTCAGTTTTGAAATTAATACAATCTGTATATAATCTAAGTCAGTATTATTTAGTCGGTATTAAGATTAAAGATTTTCAGTTGCAACGTTTGTTGAGATATAAAGGAAGTAATTATGAAGTAGTGATGCCCTTCATGCTCAGCTCAAAGTAGTAAACGGAGATAAATATCTAACAACAAAAATCATTAAAAGGAAAAATACAACAAAATTATAAAAGGTAAAAATATAAAAAAATATGGGAAGAGGATAGGAAGTGTCAAGCTGTAATGAGGCATTATGTCTATGTATCTCTACGAACAATGTAGCGGTTTTTCAAATTTATTCGAATTATTTCAAGTGTGCATTTTGTTATTAAAATACATAGTTGTTTATTGAGATGTATTTAAATAATTTAGTCGAAAGGTTGAAATTCAATATTTGGTCAGCACCTTATTGACATATACAACTGCATTATGTCTAGTTCCATAAAGAAATTCCACGAAGTACAGTCCGGGTCGTGGAGTACAGTCCCCTGACGCAAAATTTAAAAGATCCCTGGTCAGTTCACTATTTTCTGTGTGAAAATATCTGATTGATTCTCTTTTTTTCATTAACTCAAGTAAATAATAACGGGTTTTTCAATTGGATTTAAATAGGAATAGTTGTAGAAGCTTTGTAATGCATGGTAATGTAATAAGCAATATATTTAGTACATGAAAGGAAGTATGTTGGATAGTGTTAATATATTTTAAAATATGTGGAGCTAGAAGTTCAAATTTGTAGGCACCCCCCTAATAGCCCTCCCCCCCGGTCAGAAAAGCATGACACAAATTCAAGCTGTAGGAGATTCGATGGTTAGGCGATTAAATCAGTATACGAAAAGAGCCCTTCATTGCCCTTTACAAATTACTTACTCAGTAGGTATTTCTGGGGCCAAGATTCACGAAGTAAAAGATTTTTTAAAGAAAGAAAGAGTGAAGTTTGACACAAGCATTCCGTTAGTAATTTTTGTTGGTACAAATGACCTTTTTAAGGGCAATGATAGTGACAAAATGTGTGACCAATTTAGAGCCTTGTTAAAGTTTGTAAGGAAAAAATCTCCTGGTATTTCATTAGTAATATTACAGCTCCCGACATACTCCAAGGCACAGACCTCACCTTTAAAGTTATAAGTGATACCTAAGTTCAATCAATTTTTGAGTACGTTACATAACGAAAGGACCAAAGTTTTCACATTTCAGAGTTGGCTGGATCCATATTTAGACTTTCATAAGTTTTACGCGCATAACTCTAGGTTAGATGGAATTCATTTGAATGATAGAGGCAACAGAACATTTTTCATTTCATTTAAGTGCCTTTCTAAGTCGAGTGAATCATGTTAAATAAATAGGTAGGATAGGGAGGTTAATAGGTATAGTTTTTATTTTGCCTAGAAATAAAATAAATTCAAGAATAATCAGCGGCTACAGATATCTCACCCCCCCCCCCCTGCATCACAAATGATAAGTATATTTCAATTTGTAATGGTCATGTCTAAAGTACCATTTCCTTGGGAATCCCGGCCACAAGGTGTATCATGGGTAGATAAATTAAATGCCACTCAGGCAGTTGCTCAGTGTAAAGAATGGAGGACACCAGCTGAAAATTTAGAGGCAAATAGGGTGATTCTAAAAAATTACATTAAGACTGCTCAGTCGCTCGACAATAAGGAAAAATCCAAAACCAATAACCCTCCCGAGGATACCAAAACCCCAGTCGAGGAGGAGACCAGTGAGAATAAGGAAACATTGAATTCCAAAGAAACCTTGTCCCCACAACGCAACGGGCAGACAACTCCGGATGTCTCGCAGAACGCCTCAGTCCCAAGCACCAGCGACAAAACCGATCTCAGGACAACTCACGTAGGCGATTGGATGACAATCGTGCAGGCGACTGCAGCTGCGGTCTTTGAGAATATAGCCACCGCGATGGTGAACCGACAGCTGGACCGCGAGCCGGGACTTAGCGCCAGCCCACCCCGTGCTATATACGATATGGTCACTGCGCTACCAAATTGTTCAGGCGCGGATAGTCACATCTTGTTGAAATTTCTTATAGGAATTCATCAAACCTTTGAGCTTGGGTTAGCTGACGAGAAACCAATGTTGGTAGCCATTTTGCCTAAAACGAATGGTCAATTTAGAACATACTGGGTATCAGCCATAACTAACAGACTCTCTCACCTTGTTATATGTAGTAATACAATTGAAATGTTTTTGCCTGCCCCACAGAGTTAAACAACAGTTAATATCGGAAGCTATTTCTCGAGTACAGAGACCGAACGAGCCGCTAATTGATTTCATTACAAGCGTTTAAAATTCAGCCTAAATCTTGTTGCAATCAGATGCGGATTTGCTCTTGGATATAACACTTAGGGGATTAAACCCCGCAAACCGAGCTTGCTTAGCCGGATTTCCAGCGCCCAGATCAGTAGACGAATTGTTGCAATTAGTACCGCGTTTGGAAGTTATACGAAATATTGAACGTTCGTCGGATAGACAATAAGTAATGTCACTCGGCAAAATCAGTCCTTTCCACACCGAGCGCAGTGGCAAGATCGTGGCGCGCGGAATAATAACACCCCCGGCGCGCAAGCGCAAGGACGTCATTGGAACCAACAAAATGGAGCCAACCGAGCAGGATTTTCGCAGGCCCAGTTCCCATTTAGGCCCAACACCTATCAATATGGTGTCAACCGACAAAACGGTTTCAGAAGCTACCAAGTAAGAGGACCAACACCTCGTTACCCGCTGCAATCAGCGCCCTCACCATCACTTAGGCCAAATGAAAATTGCGATAACTATAGGTACCCCCCTCAGCAAAATCAGCATTATAGGTCAAACTCCAATCGAGGGCGGTAATAGGCGCAACCTACCCTCGACCAGACAAATGCGCCTGCTCCTCCAAAATTAATCTGCAAGTAACAACAATAAGCCCAGTCATGCCCCCGGAATACCAAAATTAAATTTGTGTACCATTCCCATAAAGTTAGAAGAATTTGTAATGGATGCACTAGTAGATACAGGCAGCTCTTATACAATAGTTTCAGAGGAATTTTTCAAAAAAATTGAAAAAGACAAGTTAGTATCAAAGTCCATTTATCAGATGGATAATTTTGCAATTGCCGCTACGGGAGACAAAATAGGGTTTTTGAAGACAGCCAAATTGCACTTTAAAATTTCTCACTTGTCTTGGACTCACTCTTTTATGGTGGCACCAAAGCTCCCTGTGAATGTCATTCTTGGTTCTGATTTTTTACAAAACTCCAAAGCGATCATTAACATGTTGGAGTTTAAAGTTACATTCCCTTATGGTACCGGTCATTCACTGGCAATAACCCCTATTAGCGACGAACATAAGTAACAAAAAAGGTAGGCAGGACCCATTTAATAGAGTATGACATAAAGCTTACAAATCTGATCAAGTGGTAAGGACTAGGCCATATCAGTTTGCCCCTCCAAAGTTAGATGAACTTAGAGAGCACATGCAAGATTTATTAGACAAGGGCATAATTAAACCTTCAGATTCCCTATATAGTTCAGCAGGTTTTTTAATTCCAAAAAAGGGCTCAGGCAGATTTTGCGTTGTAGTTAATTATAAGGCCTTAAACAATCTAATGGAAATGGATACAACACCAATAGCCTCGGTCGAAAGCGCATTTCAATATTTAGGCCAAGCGCGGTGGTTCTCTCTTATTGACCTAAATAGTACCTATCTACAAATACCACTCACTGAGCGTAGCAAAAGGTACACAAATTTTTTAGTTCCCTTTGGCAGTTACGCATACGAAGTAATACCTTTTGGCCTTGCCACAGGATCGCAGGTACTGACTAGACTTTTAGATAAAATTTTGGGTGATGTAAAATATTAATATGTGTTCAATTTTTTCGACGATATAGTAGTCTATTCCGATGGATCCTTTGAGGACCATCTAACAAAATTGCGGGAAGTTTTCTTGAGGTTATGAAACTCTGGTCTCACCGTTAACCCGGAAAAAATGACAGTAGCTAGTAATAGGATAGAATTTTTAGGACACATATTTTAAAATGGTACAGTCACATTCAACCCTAACAGGATCAAACCAATTTTAAATTTGCCACCCCCTAAAAATGTCAATCAGGTTTCTAGATTAGTGGGCCTTTTGGCTTAGTATGCAAAATTTGTTCCACATTTTGCAACCTTATGCGTCCTATTAAATGTTTTAAAACGCAAAAATGTTCCCTTCCATTGGGGCCAAGATCAAATAGACGCTTTGAACGCCATGAAAACAGCATTAACTTCACACCCTGTTCTCAGGCTCCCAGATTTCAATAGATAATTTGTGTTACAAACAAATGGATCAGGGTCCGGCTTAGGTGTCCAGTTGGGACAGGAATACAATGGTATAGTGTCACCTGTAGCGTGCGCGTCACGCCCCCTCATTAAGCACGAGAGAAACAAATCAACCCTCGAACTTGAATGTAGCGCTGTTATTTTTGGCCTCCAAAAATTTCAACAATACCTAGAGTATCGTCCATTTCGGCTTCAAACAGATATTTCATCTCTTTCATGGCTTTTGAATCATTCTCGCCAAGTAGACAAAATTGTGAGGTAAATCGCATTCATAAATTTGTTTCAATTCATGTCCGAACACATTAGGGGTGAGAATAATCATGTTCCTGATTTATTCTCTCGTATGTACGAGGAAAACGAACCCACGGAGGTAACGATGAATAGTTCACAAGTAAATAAAAGGACCGACCAATCCCCAAATAAAGTTGCAACTGTAGGCTCGACGCATTTTTCAATAAACGTAAACATTCTCACTAAAGTTCCGGAAGTTTTTAAGGATATTGCAGATCACCAGCGTGAAGACCCAGAACTATTTAAAATAATAAAAAACCCCAAACGTAACCAAGCATACCACATGGACCACAGGACGTGGGACCAAAACATCCATTGGTTTCAAATCGCTTATTATTCAGCAATTTGAAAGTTGACCATGGTGACCATCTTTTATATATGTTTACCGTCTGTATGTGAATCAGTATAAGTGTAAATATATCCTAAGTGTTGTAAGACGTCTTTTATTACATCCCGTTATAATTCAGCTCGTCACGATAGCACTGGTCACTCATCAGCCAGTTTTAAAAAAGGTTTATTTTTAGGGCGTGAAATTACATACCCACTCGAACTGGCTTGGAATTTAAAAGATTTAGTACCGGATAATCCACAAGTAAGTACGGAAGAGAAATGGCAAGAAGCAAGTCAAAATCTCAGTAATACCTGACAGAAACGCGAACACATTTACAATAAGGATAGGAAACCCAATCCTTATCAACCAGGCTATTGGGTAATGTACAGACTTCATCCCCAGAGTAAGGCGATAGATAATATAAATAGTAAATTGATGCCTAAGTCAAAGTTCTTTATTGGCCGAATAATATATCACAATTCATGGGCAAGTGTCATACAGAAGTACACAGAATATATCTAAAACTAAATACCATAGCATTTTATGATTAAAAACAACTTTATAATACAAAAATAAAAATAAAACATTTGCTTTTTAATCTTTCTTCTCTTGTAAATGTATTATCCCTTACCCAGCAAAAACTTTTTCAGACTTCGCTTAAAAACATTGATATTTTCCTCTTTTTTTATGTGAGAAGGAAGGGCATTAAAAAGAGTTATGCAAGACTGGTGGATTTGCTTTTCAGAGAATGTTGTATGGTGGGGAGGTGGTGGGATTCGATTTCTATTTCGTAAATTGTAGGAATGGTTAATAAATAAATGAGATGTAAAAAGATGGCTATTGCGTTTAAAAAATGTTAAACTCTCGAGGATGTAGATACATGGAAAAGTCAACAAGTTGTTGGACTTGAAATGTGATTTACAGGAGTCTGTGTATTTAAGGCGAAGAATAACTCTTAATGCTTTCTTCTGCAGGACAAAGATAGAAAGGGTTTTAACGCTGTCAGACCCCCAGGCAGGAACACAGTGTGATAGATAAGGATGCAGGCAGCCATAGTTTGCTGTCAAAAGAACGTCAATACCAGCAAAAAAAGCCAGTCTGCGTAGAACAAAAATTCCAGAGCTTAACTTTTTAATCACTTTGTCGATATGAGCTGAAAAATTTAATTTATCATCGATGATTAAACCCAGATAATTAACTTCCTGGCACGGACTTATTTCATCTTCACCAATTATAATGTTAAGAGATGGCGAGGAATTAGTGACATTTCGCAAGTGGAAGTCTAAAAGCTTTGTTTTCAGGGTATTAATGCAGAGTGAATTATTGGACAGCCATTAATAAAGTGAACTGCCCTGTAAAAATGTACTCATTTCGAGTGTCTCACGATCAGGGGCAGATACTACAAGAGACGTGTCGTCGCCAAAAAGGCATAGATGATGATTTCCTATAAGACCGGTGTGAATATCATTAATAAACAATAAAAACAAAATTGGTCCGAGTACTTGCCATTATGGTCCAAGCCCTGTACAATTGAATGTTTCACATCCCTGGTAACAGTAAGGCTAGTCAATCAACAGCAAAATATGTTCAAACGGTGCATGTTTCCCAGTTAAAAAGGTTTTTTATGCCAAATATAAAGTAACAAACACAACAGAGCCAGATTGTGAGCCGCGCCGATATCCTTAGCTTAAGTTGAGTAACAGTAGTTTCAATTTCCTATTTCCTCTTCTTACATGTCTTCTTTTAATCACAATTCACACCTTCTTCTACGACACACTCGGGCCCGCATAACTTAGAGCCTAAGTCTAAGGGCTGTCTTCTCTGAGGGCATCCCTATAGGCAAGAGTTACACTGAACCAGGGGGTGCCATTCAAAAAATTACGAAAAACACGAATACACATACATGCTCTCCACCATAATCTGCCTTATTCGGCGTGAGTCATACTTTTTATATTTACTAATAGAGATGTAACCCAGGGCAAAATTGTTTACAATCTAATACTTTTTGTATGTAAGCTAACTCTTGGTTATATCGCTCTCGTCCGGATGGCAGTGAGAGTCTCCTATGAGCTGTGGCCAAAGACATAGGCAAGGTAGGAGGGAAAGCAACCCACACACATACACGATATTTACTCATAAACAAACACAGATCTATCTCTTTCCTCTATCCTATCTCTCTATCGCTATTTACTGTTACAGTATTAATTAAGTAAGCTTAAGGAATAGTAACAAAATGAAATTTTGTTTTAAATATTTACATAGGGAAAAAAAGCAAGTTTAAGGTACAGTAATGCATAGAAGTAAGTGAGAATAAAACGAATCAAAGCTAACGTAGTAAGGATTGAATAAACAAACAAGGAAACAGACAATGTCGAGTAGGCATGAAGCCGCGCGACCTTATCTTATCAGGTCCATCATTAATGGGCGGCCGTTGAATACAACGTCAAATAGACATTTCAAGGCTCCGCCGAGAAATCGATGTAAATTTATGGAGTTTTGCATGCAACTCCAATGAAAACACAAAAGGTAAAAAATATATATATTAAAGACAAAGACAATAAATATGGTTTACGTAGAAAATTTCAATCAATACCGGTATGTATTATATTCGCAGGAGCAAGTACATTTTTTATACAAAAAAAAATCAGAAAATGTTTAAAAATATATTATTTCCTATCAAACCTTTCCCAACCTCAAGCCATTCAGTTTCAAACACACCTTGGGCACCGTGATAAACTAATCGGAGGAAGTTTGAAATCAGCTACGAAAGGTGCATGAATTCTTAACTCTACACATCGAAATGAAAGGTTGTAGGCGCGCACACCATCACGTTCCTTCCATATCCCAATATTATTTGATTGCATTATTAACTAATTATAGTATAAGGCCTAATAATGTGTCAAGAAAAAAAATAGGGTTACAGTGTTTAGGGTACCATAATTCATATAGATAAGAAATGCAGAACATTAGTAATATATTAGGGACAAACGTAATAAACTAGTTTTATAATCTGCGTAAAGCGAAATTAGTTTTGAATATCAAACAAGCTTAATAAAAAATAGGTAGATTATAAGGCTAGTCGCGGAAATATTTTGCGTATCACCAGGGCATATATCGGTAATAAAAAAAAGAATAATAATAAAATATATATATAAAGAAAGATATGTGGCAGAAACATGTTTACATCTAATAACATATTCAACATCTTGCCAAGAAGTACATGTAAGATTATAACTCCATCAACTACGAAGTTGTGCGGCTCAGGAAGTACACATTTGCTCTCTTCAACGCATATAACATGGCTTGAATGAGCTCCAACATTGCTCAGCCAAGCTCACCACCATCTTCAAGCCACATCAAGACCGACTTCATTGCAACAGCTATATTTCCATTGAAGATATTCTGCAATTATCTTCAACAATAGACCTTCAGCAAAATCTCCAGCAAGACAACTTCAAAATAGCCCTGAACTTAGTAGGGGCTAATTAGTCAGTTCTACAGTTAATTCAAGAAACCAAAAGCTACTCTTCGCATCAGTCTATATTTAACATAAGGACAACATCTGTCTACATCATTGTACATTGAACAAGAGCTGCTGTTACCATCCTATGAGAGAGACATCTTTGAAGGGGAGGTTGTGACGATAGACTTCACAGAGTCGGTCGGACGGGACCTTGTTCAACCAACCCGCAATGTGAACTTGGCTACCCCTACCGGCGGCAAGGAGGGGAAGTGACGCGAAAAGGTCGAGACACGCTGTCTGTGCCGAACCAGGGAAGAGAGCGGATCTGCGTCGCCGGGGCTGCCGATTCCTATATCACGATAAGTTTAGATTAAGTCTTGTTCCATAATATAATGATTCAGTAAATATTTTTAGTAAAGGGGGGAATTGCTGGGATATAAGTCATATAGCTAAATATATTTGTAATTTAAAACTATTCTAAATTATATAGGGTTAAAATGATTATTACTGCTGCGTGTCCTTCTGACACGCCGGTGCCGACTTGTCTATTGCACCTGCTTTATTCAAATATGTAATTAGAATGCTTAAATCATTGCATTAAAATCATCAAAATGGCTGTGATATATGATGGAAGCGCGGCTCACCATTAGGCTACCCCACAAAATGTTAGATTTATTTAATACTTAATCGACCTTGGGAAACGCCAAAAAGATCCACCTGGGCCCCCAGGCGTAACAGTTAATTGATAGTGCAGGCTACTGTAATCACCAAAAGTGATGTTTTTGTACTACCTTTACAGCAGCATTATATGAGTCACCAAACTTCTATTAAATGGCACTGTCGGGACCGGGACTGTATTGTTATTGACTTGTATTGTTTTGTTGCATGTAAATTTGCATTGTAATTGCCTTGCTTGATGATGATTTTTTAGTTCTTCAACATATGTCTTAGCTTGTATTTTTGGCATGTTTGTAGGCTTGGTCCTACCATATAATTAGATTTGAAATTGACAATGTTCATTGCATGTAAATGTCTATTTGACTGAATAAAATATTTATTTATTTACTGTGACGGTTATCTGAATAGACGGATAACAGAAACTGTGCAATAAACGTGTAAGGTAACAGAATATCAATGCTAGTTTGAGTAAAAAACATAAATAAAAAGGTGTTAAAGTTTATGATAAATATTTGTGTTAGCATAAATAGGTAAAGAATTATAATATTTATTAGTTTAAAGTGCTTACGTCAGATAATGAGATTTATATGTAAAATAATAGTTGTTTTATTTTATTTATTCGAGGCTCATGCTTTTTGCACAGAATTGTTCCGTATTTTACAAAGAAGTAAGATTTGCTTTTCAACTTTTAATACTGTTAGCCGTTTTGACCTTTCCGACATTTTTAATATTTAAATTTTTCAGTGGAGTTGTAACCTAAACGCCTTTCAGCCATCTTGGAAACATCACTCAGTAATAATGTCACTACAAAAACACTGATCCATATACACAAGTTATTCGCCAGTCACTATTGAGCTATTAAAATAATAGACAACAGTGAACGGTGAGGGCAGGAGTTGACAAACCCAAAGTCAATAAACTTGCTGCTGCCCCATTGGCGAGAACAGTCACACCCCATTGGCTCTTATAGACATTTCTCATAGTACTGGCATTTCACAAAGTTAAAAAATAAAGGTTTTTACGATGACGGATAATACAGTGACGATTGATCGGAGTTCTACTGTATTTGAAAAGTCGCTGCAAGTACTCATATATTTTTAGAATGCTGCAAGTGATTACATAACTGGAACTGTGCTAATTTTTTCCATACTTAAGGTCATTTATACTTTTTTTACCAATATGTAGGGGTGTGTCGGAAGTATTTTTTTTATCAAGTTGAGTTTTGGCCATCAGTACAATTTTTGCTAACTGATGGTTTCAAATAACACAGTAAACCATTTGGTTTGGGTGGTGATTTAATCAACCACTTAAAAAAGGATTTTCCAGTCCAATCATGGTTTATATCGTGTAGAAATTACTAGAGCCAGTATCAATCGAACTAGTTTTAATTTTCAGCCATAACATAACAGCAGAAACGATACACGATGATACATTGGTTTGCCCCTTCATCATCGGCTAATAAATGTGGGAGGATGAAATTCGGCCGTAATCATATCTGATCTTCATTTATAGCCGATATTGCATGATCCGATCATCGTTTACGGACAATATTACACAGCTTGATTGTCATTTAAAGCCGATATTATGCGTCTCGATTGCCATTTACAGCTGATATTACACAATTTAGTCATTATTTATGGGCTTATTCTAAGGCCAGTTCATCGTTAACAGCAAACCTTACACGGTTTGCATATTGTTAGTGCCACTGTTATTTCCTCATCAGTTTGTTATTGTTAGCAATCTACTGCGAATCAGCAAGAAAATTCGCTCAACTTTTTTTTTTATTGCACCCCTAACATCTTCCTTAGATAGCCTAAATATCGAACATGTTTTGCACCTCTGTCTCAAACGACATTAAGAGGTTTGCTCAAGGCGCCCTATTCATGTGCTCGATGACTTACAGGGCGACAGATATGAACGAAAGGAGCTCCAGATCTCACGCCATCTTCATCATCACTGTGGAGATGAGCGACACCAAGGGGCCGCTGGAGAACCGTGTGAGGGTCGGGAAACTGAACCTCGTGGATCTGGCTGGTAGCGAGCGACAGAACAAGACCAACTCCGAAGTAAGTGTTCGATTGCTACGATGCGATTATGTGTTTTGTCAAGAAGGAGTAATTAGTTATATATATAAGGTCAGGATTTTTTTTTTTTTTTAAAGATCGGGAATAGTTAGGTCAAGTCAGGGAAATTTAAAATCAAATTTTGCAGGAACCTTAGAATAGTTTTTGATGTATTTAAGGATTTAAATTTTAGCAGGTAATGAAAATCTAATAAATGTAAACATGACAACAAATTTTTGTCTTTTCCTGCTGTACCAGTAGCCAATTTAAATTTCTGTCCCACAAGAGCAATTTAAATTTTAGTCTGCATAATCATGGCCAACAAATTTGGAATTGATGGAAATGTAAAGTGTTATTCTCAAATGAGATATATTTTACTTTTAAAAATAAATGTTCTGATGCTATAATAAATTTTTTAAACTGAATATGGCTAAAAAAATATCTTAATAGTTGCCAGATCTTTACAAAATTCAGCCATTCCAAGCATAAATGTACGGGACATAACCTTGTTTTTAATCATTGTATAGAGTTGAAAAAATACTTATATTTCTTTAAACAAAATAACAAATTGTCCAAATCATATGTCTTTATCGTTTTAGATTTTCTAAACTTTAGGGGTGCGCAAGTATTCGAACTTCGAGCTTTTTCGAGCCGAATATTGCAGTATTCGGCTCGGCTCGAGATTTGCAAAAAGGTTCGAAGTTCGAGCCGAATATTTAAAACGCCGACCAGTGAAAATAGTCGTCTACAAAAGTCAATTTAAACTAGGGGTGTGCGAGTATTTTAATACTCGAACTCGACTCGAAGTTTTGAAAACTACTCGAAAGATCGAGCGAGTATTTCCCGCCGATTTCCGGACGATCGCTAACGATTGCGACCGGCCAAAACGGCCGCAAAAGGCAATCGCATCACGTAAAATCGGCCGAAAATGACGATGGCAAACGATTGCGACAGGCCTAAACGCGTAGTAATAGCCGCAAAAGGCGATCGCATCACGTAAAATCGGCCGAAAATGACGACCGCGAACGATTGCAACCGGCCAAAACGCGTAGTAACGGCCGCAAAAGGCAATCGCATCACGAAAAATCGGCCGAAAATGATGATCGGACCGCTTAATTTTGGCCATAACTAACGATTTCGTCATTTAATATTGATTATAAGCG
Organism: Allygus modestus; assembly: GCA_963675035.1. NCBI lineage: Eukaryota > Metazoa > Arthropoda > Insecta > Hemiptera > Cicadellidae > Allygus > Allygus modestus. The sequence continues at coordinate 40,783,296 of OY776113.1, read as the reverse complement.
ATGTCTGGACCTGGTGAAATTGGCCAAATGACAACCGGACCCTGTTTTACCGGCCAGAAACAAATGTCAAACCGTGTTTTGTTTGTCAATACGTAATCCAGTTTGATTGTACTGGCCAAAACTTTGTATTGCTACTCATATATTAGTTAAAAACCATGTTTCTGTTATCAAATCTAGGGTGGTATCCAAATCCCATTACACTATTTTAAACTCGCAAATACTCGCTGCTCGAAAATACTCGAAACTCGAAAATAATTGGCACTAATCGACTCGACTCGACTCGATTAAAAAAATCACTATTCGCACACCCCTAATTTAAACCAACTTTCCAGAATCAATGTTAGAATTCTCATAGTTTGCCTCGGTAGAGCTCCATTCCATAACAAATATAATTCTGCAGTGCTAAAAAATAACTAAACATTAAAGTAAATTATATCTCAACAGATACTTTCATTCACTTTGTTTTGTTTTTTTTTTTAGTTCTAAACTAAAATAAAATTACAAAGTTGATTCAAGTTGTTTTTAAATTATGGTGATTTAATTTATGATCTTAATAGAGAATGATTTTAACAAATTGACATTGTTTTCCTCCAAATATCTCATCGTAACCTTGCTGTCAAGTAGATTGAATATGATAGTTGATAATAATATAGACTACTATACAAACCTGAGACTAGGGGTGTTGTCACTGGTTGCTGTTGTGCCATCAGCTGCTGTATTGGAAGAAATACAGCGGTTGGTTGTGGGAGGTCCTCATGGTGAATGTCGTGGACAGTCAGAAAATGCCTGCGCCAATGGTCACATCTGATAAACATTTTGTCGCAGAACTGACACATGAATCTCTGTCCGCTGTGACGACTCGACATGTGTCGCTGCCAGTGGTCCTGTCTCCCGAATTGTTTTTTGCATGGAACGCAGAGGAACATCATGATCTGGAATATACACATTGACAGAACACAATATTAGAATCAAAATATAAAAATTACTAAAAATATATGGTTTTTTATTTGAATTTTAACATTTTATTTATTATTTATGAATTTGTTATTAATTATTTATTCATTTTTTTATTCAAAATTGTTTGTTTTTTATCGTTCCAACCTACCCCTACCCCCACCTAGGGTTCCCAAGAATAAAATTTGAGAAACAAAATTTTTTGAGGGGGGGGTTGACTCAGTCTTTCCCCACCCCACCTAGGGTTAACAAGAATACAAATTAAGAAAAACAATTTGGGGGGTGTGACTCAAACTTCCCCCCCCCCTTAGGGTTAACAAGAATAAAAATTGAGAAATAAAAAAATTGGGGGCGTGTGTGACTCAAATCTTCCCCCACCCCACCTAGGGTTAATAAGAATAAAAATTGAGAGAAAAAATGTTGGGGGGGGACTCATACTGCCCCCACTCCACCTAGGGTTGACAAGAATACAAATTGAGAAATAAACAAAAATGGGGGGGTGACTCAAACTTCCCCCCCCACCTATGGTTAATCTCAAAAGGTTAAGTTAATTAGTTAAGTCATTTTGTAATATAGATTGAAATATATGTAACATAAGATATGATTCGCATCAGGGGATATAACTTCTATAGTATTAAATTTAAAAATCAAAGGTGGAAATCAGAAATGTAGTTAGTGTAATCGTTTTAAGTTAATTTTAAATATAATCTCCAATAATCAGGAGTATCAAAAAATTGTATTGGTTTACCGAAATAATATAATAAGATAATAGTTATAACTACTTACCTTTAAATAACAACAGCAACTACACTACAAACACAACAGACTTAAGCTGAGAGTAATGCAGAACAACTTACACGGTAAACTCAGGAGCAAGAATAAACTGTTACGGAAGAATCTTGATGGCATGGTGGTGTGAGAAGGTGGGAGAATTTAACAAAATGAAAAGAGTGAAATGGAAAATAACGAAAACAAAAATGAAAAGGAATACAAATAATAAAAAGAATGAAAAAAAAAGAAAATAAAAAACGGGGGGTCAAATATATAATCGGGGGGGGGAGGGATCTGCGTTGAACATCCATAACCTACCTACTATCGCTGATTAGTAAAAACAAGTTTAACAACGTTTCGGGATCTGGAATCTGATCCAGTCTTCAGGTGAGAAAAAGAAGACTTTTTTCTCACCTGAAGACGGGATCAGATTCCAGATCCCCAAACGTCGTGAAACTTGTTTTTCCTAATCAGTGATGGAAAATGTCCATAGTAATATCGTAAATAACATAAACTCACCATCACCAATAATGAATTTCAAACAAGGAGTTAACCTTTCTTTTTTGATTGCTTCAAAAATGCCAATTTTAGTATTAGATCTTCATTTTCAGCTTTTCCTTTGTAGATAGCAAAATATTAATTCTTAAGCCCCTTCATCATCATCATCATCAAAAGGGGCGGACTTAGGTCCCAAGGCACATCAGCCACACTGGGCTTATTGCGCACCCCCGAAAAGAAGAAAGGAAGAAAGAAAGAAAGAAAGAACTGAGAAGGTATCAGTACTCCTCCAGGTTCAAGAGCCTGATGAACTGCATCATCCTGTCGACGAGCTCCTCAGGAGGCAGGTATCCACCCCTGACCATAGATCCCAGAGTTAAAGCCCTTACCTCCCTAAGCTCATCGCAATCGAAGAGCAGATGGTCTGCAGTCTCCTCGTACTGCCCACATTTCCTGCATGCAGTGTCACCATTGAAGACACCCATCCGAGAGAGGTGTTTCCTTAGGTGACCATGGCCCGTAATCATACCTGTGATCCGCCTAATGTCCAGCCTACTGAGATCCAGGAGATTCCTTGTGACCTGCTGAGATGGTCCCTGGAGGTTGAGCTTGCTGACCCTATGTAGAGGGAGCCTTGCCCATCTCCTTCTGTGACAATCCCGAGCCCAAGCGCCGATCACCTGCGAAGCACAAGAACGAGATATCCCACAAAAAGGGGGAGGGCCCATGGGAGCCAGGGAGGCAGCCGCGTTAGCCAGCCTGTCCGCCACCTCATTACCCACGATCCCTGAGTGACCAGGCACCCAACAAAGAGTGACCATGTTGCGTCTTCCAGCACAAGACACTGTTTTGTAACAATCCCAGAAAACCCTAGACCTGAACTCAAAAGAGTCCAGCGCCCTCAGAGCAGCCTGGCTGTCAGAAAAGATGCTGATAGAGAGGCCCTCTTGACCCCTCCTCAGAATCTCCCCCGCACACTCCATGATGGCGGTAATCTCCGTCTGGAACACAGTAGGAAAAGAACCCATTGGCACCCCGAGACTGACACCATCCTGCACCCCGTGGATGCCAGCACCCGACCCGCTCCTAGACTTGGAACCATCCGTGAACCACACTCGGTCACCAGGAGGGAGCGGACAAACGCCTTCACTCCAGTCGTCCCTGCTGGGAAAGCGCACCCGGAACGACCTGCTGAAGGAAAAAGTTGTGGGAAGATGGTCAGAGGGCATGCACTCACTCCGAACCACCTGAATGATCTTTGTGTGGCCAAGTGGTTCGCCCGGCAACACCCAGAGGTTCTCACACTGGAGACGGTATGCACCCATTCTAGCCACCATCTTGATATGAATGTCTATGGGCAAAAGATCAAGGAGACACTCCAAAGTGGCACCCGGGCTGCTACTGAGAGCTCCAGTGACGAGTAGGCCTGCAAGCCTTTGAACGCCCGCAAGCCTCCGCATCGCCACACCAGCTTCCAGCTTCGTCCACCAAACGATGGATCCGAACGTCATCGCCGGTCTTATTACTGCAACATAAAGCCAATGCATTAGTTTGGGCCTAAGCCCCCAGGTCGATCCTATCATCCGCCTGCAAGCAAATAGGGACCACTTGCCTCGATCAATGACCCTTTGCAACTGCGGCCCTCATTGAAGGGTCCTGTCCAGAATGACTCCTAAATACTTCACCTGGTCCTGAGGAACAATGGTGGACCCCTGCAGCCTGAACGGCCCGATCCCCACAATATTCCTTCTCCTCGTGAAGGGAACCAAAACAACCTTTGAAGGGTTGACGGAGAGACCAACCTCTCCACACCAACGGCCCACCGCCCTCAATGCAGAATTCATGAGGTCTGTGACTGTGTTGTTGAACTTACCTATCACCAGGATAGCGATATCATCAGCGTACCCTTGGGCAAAAACGCCGCTGTCATTGAGATTCCGGATGAGATCATCAACAACCAAATTCCACAACAAGGGGGACAAAACCCCCCCCTGAGGACAGCCTCTGGTTGTCCTTACCTCGACCGTCTCACCGTGAAGCGAAAGCATAGCCCTCCTACCTCGAAGAAGACCCTCGATCCACCTACAGATCACATCACCCCTGACGGCACGCAACACTGCCTCTATTGTAGTGTTGTCAAAGGCCCCCTGGATGTCAAGAAAAGCACCCACTGCAACCTCCTTACAGCCTATGGCCTTCTCTATCCTACCCACAAGCTGATGCAGGGCAGAATCACATGACCTACCTTGAATGTAGGCATGCTGGTTGGAATGAAAAGGCGATGTCCGCAAGGCTGTGTCCCAAGCGTGCCTTAACACTAATTTCTCCAGAGTCTTCAAAAGGAAAGACGACAGGGAGATGGGTCGGAAGGACTTAGGGTCAGTATACCTATCCTTACCGGGCTTAGGAATGAAAACAATCCTCGAGGAACACCATGAAGATGGAATGTGTCCAAGAGCCAGACTTGCTCTGAACAACCCACAGAGAACTGGGAGTAGTATTTCAAGACCCTGTTGAAGACATACCGGCCTAACACCATCCGGACCCGGCGCCTTAAAGGGACTGAGAGAATTGACAGCCCACCTGATTTTGCTGAGAGTCACCACCCGACCAGCCGTAGCCCAACGCGAAGCGCAGGCCCGGCCAGCCGCCCGAGAATCCTCCCCAAATTCAGGTTGCTGAAGCAAGTAGCTGCCAGAAAAGTGCACGCTGGCCATGAGCCTTAACACCTCCTGCGGATGATGGACCAACACCCCATCAGGCCCCTCAAGAGAGCCCAACTCAAGGGATCTGTCCCTCACCAATATTTTGTAGAGCCTAGAGATCTCCCTCATGCTCTCCACATTGCTGCAAAAACTGTTCCAGGACCGCCTTTTAGCCCTCCTGACGGCGAGGTTGTATTTGGTCAACATCTCGTGATATCGATCCCGGTCCCAGTTGTTCCGGGATTTTGCCCTCCTGAAAAGAGCTCTTACCCTTCTCCGCAGACTGGCAAGCTCAGAGTTCCACCAACTCGACCCCTTGCAGCGCCTAAATCCCGACAGCGGACAGCACTCCTCAAAGGAGGAGACAATCGCCCCGCCGAGGAGGACCGCGACACGATCAAGCTCAGCAGTATCCCTGATCCGAGGTGTCTGAGGATCCAATCTTACCCTCAGTTTTTCATTGAAGGAGGTCCAATCTGCCCTCCTTGGGTTCCTGAATGAGAGAAATTAAGGAGAGCAGTCACCTACCTTGAAGAGGATATGCCTGTGATCAGACAGAGAGGGCTCCAGGGATACCTGCCGACCCAGTATCCTCTCCTGTAGCCCCTCCGAAACCAGTGTGAGATCTATGACCGACTGACCAATGCGACTCTGAAAAGTTGGTTCAGAACCAATATTGGCAACCATCAACCCACAGGATGCAATGTAATCTAGAAGTGCCCTACCTCTAGCACTTGTGTCCTTACACCCCCACACAGAGTTGTGGGAGTTTGAGTCACAACCGAACAACAGCTCAATCCCTGATGAGGCCGCAAAGTCCACCAGCCTTCTCAACTCCACCGGCGGCACCAAGTCGGAGTCACCCGGCATGTACCGCCATGTGCCAGCAGGATTGGTCTTCCAGAAGACCCACACACCATCCTCACTGTGGCGATATCCCTGGAACAATGTTCAAGAACCGGAAAGCAAGCAAGTCCATTTCTGACCCAAATGCTAGCTCTTGTGTTTGCAGAACTGCCACAAATGGTTCGGCCACCAGATGCGCCCAAACCTGCAATTCTACCATTCCTAATCCACGGTTCTTGGATCAGTGCGACATCCACGGCCCTGTTAGCCGTGGTCACAGTAAAAACAGCCGTAGCTACCTTACTGTGTTGTAGGTTCGTCTGTATGAGGCTGATCATCACTAGGGAGAGCCTTGTTTGCCCACGAAAGCACCCTGAAAGATACCCTCGATAACCCTAGAAAGATCTGCCATCCTCTATCCTTCAGAACCTGAGCACTTGGTTCATCTATCGCTATAACCAGGGTCTGGCTAAACTCCTCCTTCCTACAACTGACAACTCTCCACACAGAAGTGTCAATTCCAGAGTTTTGTTCACCAATAAGGTTGAGGGTTTCCTTTTGACTCACATCCAAAGCGAGATCCAAGGCGTCCACCCGCAAGAGGACCTTGACAGTACGTAAGAGATCCTTATAGTCCCCCACAATCACCTTAGCCCCCTCACGGTACTTCATATCGTTGAAGGCCTGTTTGACCCAAGCATTAGTTACATCGTTTCCACACACAACGACGAGAGCTCCTTGCTCCGAGAAGACCTTGTGAAATTGAAGAGGACCCACTGCGCCACCATTTGACCTGATAGCCGTCAGGAGCTTGCCCCTTAACAAAAGACAATCATCCTCAGTTAGTCTGATGTCAGGAAACTCCACAGGAACAATCGCCAACTTGCTAGAGGTGAGTTGCTCCTTAAAGGTCAACCCCACAGTACCCGAACCGCCTGCAGGAGCAACCTGGTCAGCTCTCCCGGAAGGGCGGACGTCCCAGCGACGAGGCCTCTTAGCAGGGGTCTCGATCCTATGCTCCGAGCCCGTGACTCTACGCAAAGGCGAGACACCCTGATAATTACCCCCGCCTGCCGGACTGGGGGTGCCATCAGACCTCTTTCTCTTGGGCCTGAGCTACCGGTACTCTCTTTCTGGGAGCCAGTTCCCTTCCGCCCTCTTTTTCGCCTTCCTGAGACGCTGTCGCTCCGCGTTCAAGCGACGGCGCTCCTCCTTGGGAAGGGAGAAGTAGTAGGCGTTGTCAAGAATGTCGCCTGAAACAGCATTCACATTGGTTTCCAGAGTATCCTGGTCAGAAGAAGATTCCGTCTCCGCCTGGACGACCCTATGAGCCTCCTCCAGCAGATCCGTGTCCATTGTAGTTGAAGGGGCGCTCCGAGGGGTCTCTGTCAGATCCCCACCGGAGAAAGCCGCCCCTCCTCCACTTGCAACTGAAACAACACAGGTTTCATTAGTAACAAGCTGTTGGTTGCCCTCCCCAGAATCCACGGGCAAGCCCCCCTGAGAGGGGGGGTGGGATTGAGCGCCGAGACGCCGACCCACCTGGGGTAGTTCCGAATGTTTACCGTCAGCCATGGTGTCTGAAACCCCTTCTCCTCAAGTTTGCAGTTTGGCGGCCACTCCGTGAATGTCACTCCGCCCACCAATGTCCGATACTGGGCCCTTTTCGGAGTTGAACTCCTACACTCATCCCCAGGTCAGTACTGGAACCGCTGCGCACATACCAGTTCCAGGTGGCAGTGCAGAGACCTTTCAGCCAACACCTTGACTCAGCCCTTTGCTAACAGGTGCCAGGCCATTCTGGTGCCCTTCACCTCCGCCCCAGCACCCTACGTGAGCAGCTGCTCCCCAAACTCACGGGCAATTTTTCGACCGCCAAGTCTAGATCCGCCGCCTTTTGTAAAAACAGAGGTACCCCTAGAAGGCTGTGATTAAATATCACAGTACGGTCGCCAGAAGGGCAACCGAGTCACAGCGGTCTTGGAGTGAGGACCCTTCCCCCTCCCTGAGGCGCTTTCGCTGACCCCTCACCCCCCTCAGTCTTTCCCCACCCCACCTAGGGTTAACAAGAATACAAATTAAGAAAAACAATTTGGGGGGTGTGACTCAATCTTCCCCCACCCCACCTGGGGTTAACAAGAATAAAAATTGAGAAAAAAAATTTGGGGTTGGGGGGCTCAAACTTCCCCCCCCCTTAGGGTTAACAAGAATAAAAATTGAGAAATAAAAAAATTGGGGGCGTGTGTGACTCAAATCTTCCCCCACCCCACCTAGGGTTAATAAGAATAAAAATTGAGAGAAAAAATGTTGGGGGGGGGACTCATACTGCCCCCACTCCACCTAGGGTTGACAAGAATACAAATTGAGAAATAAACAAAAATGGGGGGTGACTCAAACTTCCCCCCCCCCCACCTATGGTTAATCTCAAAAGGTTAAGTTAATTAGTAAACTCATTTTGTAATATAGATTGAAATATATTTAACATAAGATATGATTCGCATCGATTCGCATCAGGGGATATAACTTCTATAGTATTAAATTTAAAAATCAAAGGTGGAAATCAGAAATGAAGTTAGTGTAATCGTTTTAAGTTAATTTTAAATAAAATCTCCAATAATCAGGAGTATCAAAAAATTGTATTGGTTTACCGAAATAATATAATAAGATAATAGTTATAACTACTTACCTTTAAATAACAACAGCAACTACACTACAAACACAACAGACTTAAGCTGAGAGTAATGCAGAACAACTTACACGGTAAACTCAGGAGCAAGAATAAACTGTTACGGAAGAATCTTGATGGCATGGTGGTGTGAGAAGGTGGGAGTTACAGGCGTGCTCAGGTCGGCGAGAATTCCTGGAAGTGACACGTGCATTCGGGTCAGCTTCCTGAAACTGTAATGCTGACACATGAGATGTGTCTCAAGGTTGCGGCGGGAGACTGGGGGAGTGGGTTCTGTTACTGTAGAATGTTGATGGTGTGGTGGTGGGAGAATGTGGTGGAGGCAGTTATGTAATAAAAATATTCAGAAAGATAATGTAAAGGAATAAAAATAATGTAACAAAATGAAAAGAGTGAAATGGAAAATAACGAAAACAAAAATGAAAAGGAATACAAATAATAAAAAGAATGAAAAAAAAACGAAAATAAAAAACGGGGGGTCTAATATATAATCGGCGGGGGGAGGGATCTGCGTTGAACATCCATAACCTACCTACTATTGCTGATTAGTAAAAACAAGTTTAACAACGTTTCGGGATCTGGAATCTAATCCAGTCTTCAGGTGAGAAAAAGAAGACTTTTTTCTCACCTGAAGACGGGATCAGATTCCAGATCCCCAAACGTCGTGAAACTTGTTTTTCCTAATCAGTGATGGAAAATGTCCATAGTAATATCGTAAATAACATAAACTCACCATCACCAATAATGAATTTCAAACAAAGAGTTAACCTTTCTTTTTTGATTGCTTCAAAAATGCCAATTTTAGTATTAGATCTTCATTTTCAGCTTTTCCTTTGTAGATAGCAAAATATTAATTCTTAAGCCCCTTAACTCAACTTCGATGAAAGATCCATGAGTAAGTTCGTTTACAGACAGCTGGTCTACATTGTGAAATTCAAAAGGCCCACTTACTCCAACAACTTTACAACATTCATGTAGTCTAAGTTATCTTGTGCACTTCACAAGAACGAGACTCATTATCAATACTTTTTAAACATTGACATAAACGACAAAATATTTGTAATCAAAAATAACTAAGTTCCACATAGCTGATCTGGTGTATTAAATGTTTGTTGCAATGGTAACGGTCATACTACCCCAGTCGCAGTCACGGTTTAGTGTCGTCGCAGTTCCGAAGGGACGGCCCGCGACGAATGCTGAAGGTGCTCCAGTCGCAGTGTAGTGTCTAAATCGTTACAGTTCTGACGGGACGGCCCGCGACGACAGCTGAAAGCGCTCCAGTCGCCCTCGTAGCAGTGTCGCTGTCGTTGCAACAGAACTGCCTCGTGGAACCTGTTCCATGGTCGCGACGTTCCATTGCAACGCGTCACGAGCTTGTAACTGCCTGGCACACCTCTAACTTAAAATAGTGCGACTGTCTGGTTTTTGAACTCATGAAAATAGATGCTGCCTTACAAGTTTTTACCAAATTTAATCAAGATCGGACCATTTTTATCAAAGTTATCGTGCCTATGGACATATATATTATATATACATAAATATGAATTTGAACGAATGGTGTTTTTAGCATCTGTGGGCCTCAAAATGAAAATTTATTATTGGCTTAGGCAATAACAACTTACCTTACCATGCCGAATACGGTAACAAATTTTTCTCTATGTGGAAAATTTGCTAAAAAAAGTAAAAAATGCACTAAATCCAGTAAAACTTGAATAATTTGAATCTAAAAAGGACCGGTAAAAAAATTCAAACTATCCAAAAATTCAAATTACAGAGAAGTTGCTTGGATAAGACTCAAAACCTTCATAATTCCTATTTCCAGAAAAATGTATCATTAAAGAAATAGTTTGTTAAACAAATAGCACTTTTGGACAGGTGTGAAAAGTCACACACAACTGTTAAACAACGGGGATGGATCACAAGTGGGGTAAGGGGTGCAGTTGCAGAGTCTGTGGAACTGCATCGAACACCAGTTCCAGCTTAAGCTAATTTATCCTGTGGGATGCTGCAGATGTTTTTGGAACGAGGGACTGAGTGAAACATTTTAATTAAAGAAGATCTTGAATTGCAGGAGTTTTAATTATCCACGTTCCACTGTAACAAAAACCAAACTAATGTTTGACACCAACACTTTTCGTTAAAAATTAATGGAGGGAAGAAAGGATGGACTGAGATTCAGCAGCAATTTATTACATTCAAGAACCCAACTATATGTACAGCAAGTTAACACCCAGATCCATAATTGTAGAGTGGGGTATCATTGTAGTCATAAATCTACACTCTACACCCTAATGAATGCAAAGCTTTGGTAAATATGCTGTCTTTTTCAGGGCAAAAGGTTAAAAGAAGCGAGCAAGATCAATCTGTCGCTGACAGCTTTGGGGAATGTAATTTCTGCCCTCGTCGATAGCAAGGGGCAACACATCCCCTACCGAGATTCCAAACTGACCCGTTTGCTCAGAGGTCAGTATAAGCTATTTTTATTAATAAAAAAAATGTTCAGTTATATAAAGGTATTTTCAATTTATTTGTTATCTAGTTTCCTGTGTGCAGACTATGGAGTCTTATCCTGCTTCCACACCAGTGGCATTTTTAACATTACAGGATAACTGTCTGTACCTCTCAAAGTTATGGGATCACCTCAAGAATTGAACCCATGACCTCTTGCACCGAAATCTAAGATGGTAACCGTGAAAATAGAATAGGTATATTTTAACCTAAAATAAGTTGAAAATAAGTGAATAAATGAATAAATTAAATTTATTTCCACAAGTTTATACAGTATAATATCCTATATATATAAACTTAGATATTGACTGATCACAAGTTGTGTGATCAGTTTTTAAATCAAAGATAATATAAAAAAAAATAATAATTTTAGTCTAGCATCTAGGTAATAACTAGTTAACAGTCACCACCTGCAGTGCTTGTATAAACTAAAAGAAAAATCATATCGAGTAGAAAAAACAAAAGCAAAAGAACACAACTAGAATATTAACAACGATCATGATAATACATTGGTCATAAAACTAATATCATGATGACTTAAGAGCTATTCTTTAGTTTTTTTGCAAAAGGAATTAAAACTTGGGATTTCTCTTACGGTGGTAGGTAGCTTGTTAAAATATTTAGGTGCCAAATATTGAAGAGACTGCCGAAATATATTTTTGTTTACTTTAGGAGCTCTAAAATTACCACGAGCTGTGTCTGTAGTATTGTGAAATAACTCATTGTATCTACTATTTCCACTTTGAATAAAAAATATTCTCATCACCTTAAAAACAAATAATTGTTGCACTGGTAAAATGTTCAACTCCTTGGTATAGTGAAAAAATTGTCTCTCGATCTTTTTTCAGAATCACACGTAAACAATCAATTTGAGAAACTCTAATTTTTTTAATAATGACTTATATGTACCACCGTAACAAACTACTCCGTATTGTATTTTAGAGTTTATTAGAGAAAAGTAAAATGTTCTAAGCAAGGATGTACTGCAAAAGTTACGCAAAAAATAAGTTCAAATTGAGGCTCTAACCTAATAATGTGTTTTCCCCACAAAAGCTTTGAACCAGGACTACACCTAAATAATTTATATCAGTTACTTTTTCAATTTCTTGACAGCCACCGTTATTTTGTTAAGTGCTGCAGGAGTAAGAATGAAATTTCAGAGACAAGTGTAAATCGAAAACAGCATAACCAAAATTATTCAATTTTGTCTTATCAACATTCACTTGCATTCGGTTTATCCTACACCAATCCCTAAGCTTTGACAAATCTTCTGCTATCATATCGCCTAGTGAGATACTTTTATGCGAATAGAAAAAAGCAATATCATCAGCAAAAGCTGATATTTTTCCATGAAAATTTACTTTTAATAAATCATTGATAAAAATTAGAAACATAGTTGCTGATAACACACCAGTTGGGGAACCCTGGCTTCAACAGTTCGAGGGGGACTAAGAAAATTTATTATCTTTACTTGTTGTTTTCCATCATAAATACAACTTTGAAACAATTTGAGGGCTACACCCCTAACGCCTGCTGCTTCTAATTTATCCATAAAAATATCATGTTCAACGAGGTTGAAAGCTTTTTTAAAATCTGTGAACAACCAGATGTCTTATTGTTACTATTCAGACTATTGTAAATGTTATCAGTTAATGATATTAAAGCGTCTTCAGTTGATTTTCCTTTAGTAAATCCGTACTGCCTATTACTTCAAAAGTTAAAAAGCTTAATAAAATGCAATAATGTTTTTAAAATTAATTTCTCAATAACCTTTGAAAAAACAGACAAAAGACTAATAGGTTTTGGATTGTTAACTTTTAAGGCGAGACACCTATGAAAGCAAGGTATGGACAGAAATAAAAGCGGAAATATATTGAAAGTGAAATATATAAGTCGATTGGGGTCTCCAATTGTTAACAGTTACTATGTAAATTTGCAAGTAGAGAACACTAAGTCCCTACTAGTAAAAAATAAATTATAATAAAAAACCTAGAAAAGTATAGGATTGTTTTTAAGACTGGGAATTTTGTGACATCATGATGTACATTTTTCCAAAAATATGTCTTCTTGTATGAGTAAAATTTAAGTTTGTTTCTGTTTATGTGTAGTATTTCAAGAATATGCCATCGTACATTTCCAAATTGGCTACTTAATTGAATGTTTCAAAAATTGTAGTTTAGTGCTAACACATCAGGTTATATGCTGATCTATCAGCTCATCAGCAGTCCATTAAGTTCAGCACTCATTTCAGATTCCCTGGGAGGCAATTCTAAAACTCTGATGGTGGCAAACATCGGACCAGCCAGTTATAACTATGACGAGAGTTTGAACACCTTGCGTTACGCTTCGAGGGCGAGGAACATAAAGAACGAACCTCGTGTCAACGAAGACCCTGTTGACGCTCTTCTCAGGAAGTACCAGGAGGAGATTAAAAGATTAAAGGTAAACATTTCTGACATCAGCTTTTTATGTTCTTTTTTCACTTACTTTTAAATATTTAGCTTTCTAATAAAACTATCTGTTAAATTTATTTTTGGCTACATGACTTTTTTTGGTAAGGTTATTCATTAATATAGTATTTTACTATTTTTATATATCTAATAACTAAATTTAATCAGTTCAACAAGTTTAAATTTCTTTCCAAAATCTATTGAAAGGAATCATATCAGCTGTAACCAATAGTATTCAGGCCTCAAGAATCAGCTGTTCACGACAAGGTTCCAACTGCAGGAGGGCTTTCTTCTTCTTCTGCTTTCAACCTTCAGTGAGTAAGGATGGTTTTAGCGAATTTCCCCTATAGTGAAGAAGCTATTACCGTAGCTGGCATGGTAAGACTTAAGCCCGAGACCATGATAACTTTTCGTTTTGAGGTCCCCAGATGCCAAAAAACACTATTCGTTCAAATTTATATATATGTATATACAGGGTCTCCGAAAAAGAATGACGGGGTTTCGAACGGCCGTTGCTTGGGGACTATTCAAGATAACTAAAAGATTTAAACGTCAAATAGAAGAGAAAATAACTAAGTTTTGTTTTCCGCGTAGCATGGGAGGGAGCACCGTCTCATTACCTTCGGGAAGTGCGCGAAACACTTAACAACGAGTTTCCAAATGGTTGGATAGGCAGGGTTGCGCCTATTCCCTGGCCTCTCAGGAGTCATAATTTGACCCCTTTGGACTTTTTTTGTGGGGTTACGTAAAGAACATTGTTTATGCTGAGAAAATTCGTGATTTGCCACATCTGCGTGGGCGAATTTCGGAAGCGATCGCAACTGTGACACCAGAGATGCTTCGATGCTTCACAACACTTGGCGAGAAATCGAATATCGCTCCGATGTATGCAGAGCAACAAATGGAGCTCACATCGAAACATATTAAGGTATAGAAAAAAACTTAGTTCTTTTCTCTTCTATTTGATGTTTAAATCGTTTAGTTATCTTGAATAGCCCCCAAGCAACGGCCGTTCAAAATCTCGTCATTCTTTTTCGGAAACCCTGTATATATATATAAATATGTGTGTGGGTCCGTTACCGCAATAACTTTTGAAATAAACACCCGATTTTGATGAAATTTGGCACAAATGTGAAGAGTAGCATTTATGACTTTAAGTTCGAAAACCAGAACGATCACACTATGGGAAGGGGGTTTTATGGGGGTTTACAATTTTCCAAAAATCGGCTTTTTGTAAATTTGACCCCAAAATTTTAAAAACACTCAATTTTGGTTATAGCCATTTTATAAAGCATAAAAAAACAAATAATTTAGTATCTTGGATCATTAACCTAGGTTAAGTGGTTGCGGAGAAAATCCAAAAAAAAGTGTCCAATGTTAATCTTATGGGAAAAAGGTTTTTAGATTTTTCTCAGATAGTTTTACTAAAAACTTCACATTTCTGTTTATTAATGTGTTTAGCTCAACAAAACAAACATTTTGGTGTTTTAATCGTTGTTCTACGTCCAACCGTTGCAGAGATATTCAAAGTGCTAAACACAGTACGTTGTCCAATGTTATCCTTATGGAGAATAAATAAAATTCTATATCTCGATTATTTATGAATGCATATTGATGAAACTTGGTATGTGGCTTCAACTAGTTGTGGTATATTGATATTACCACAAAAAATAAGTTTTTTGTTGATAGTCCCCGTAGCAGCAAACCTGCATACTCGGCCCCCATGTTATTCATATGGAGAATAAGTAAAGTTCTATATCTCCCTTAATTATGAACCTACATTAAGAGAACTTGGTATGTAGCTTCACCTGGTTCAGTTGTATTGATAATTGCAAAAAAAACACATTACTTATCTTCCTCGTTGCAGCAAACCTGCATCCTCAACCCTAATGTTATTCTTATGGAGAATAAATAAAATGCTATATATCACTTATTTATGGATGTATTTTTGTGAAACTTGGTAAATAACTCTTATGTAGTAGTGAGTCACATATATATGCATTGGAAATTCGCTCAGTATGCAGGTTTGCTGCGACGGGGGTATTTCTCCACTCTATCTAGTAATAATTTTCCAAGTTATAATATTACAAGTTTTGTAATTCACAGATATTCTAACATAATTTTGGACTTCAAAGGCCACATTAAAACAGTGGATTACCGTTCAATATTTTGTATTTATACAATTATAAAATCAAAGATGACTTGTACGTATGTTGAACATAATTTTCAAGCATCAAGAATAATTTACTCTGCGACAATAACTCTCAAAATATTTCTTTTAAACATTTTTAATGGAATTGAAGTATTTCTCAAAGATTAGTTTAAAAATATACATATATTTTTTTATTTAAAACCACTTTTTCTTTGTAAAATCAATCATCTATTCATGAATCAACAGGGAAGTTGTTAGTGCAAAAGTAAAAGTAGAAGGAAAGTATCAGACAAAGCATATAAGTAACAAAAGAACTCTGGAATAGTTTGTCAATGTTTATCTCTGCATTTATTTTCTTGCTGGACTACAGATTATTTCTGGGCTGACTTCTACACTTTAATTTTCTAGAAATGTGTGAAGAGATAATTTTACTTGTGATTTTAATTTTACATGAAAATAATGGAATAATTGATTGTATTTATGAAATTACTTTATATCAGTGAGTGACTAAATATGTTGGATTGAACTACAGTAGAGTATTAGTTTTTCATTTTAACCTATTGGTTTAGGTTTACTTAAATTAATTCAATTTCATTCTCTGCTTTTTGTCAAAATGAGTGAGAAAGTAAAAAGAGAATTAGAGCTTTTTATGTTTCAAAAGGTCAAGTTTAATGAAGCAAATGTTTAACTTGTATCTGTTAAGTCATATGATCATTATAACTTTAAAGTTAGGTTCAAAAAGTTAGAAAGTGACTCTGAAGCCATTAACTAATGTCAAGCTGAAATAATTAAACATATGCTAACCTTAGGGCAAAATGATAAAATCGAAGAGAAAAGAAATCTGGTGATCAGCTGGATGAAATTTATTTTCATATTTTAGCTACACACAAGAAATTGCCCATTGGAGGTAATGTAAACCAAACCATAGTACCTCAATTGCAACAGCAGGTGAAACTACAAAAAAATAGATATACCTATCTTTAGCGGAAGTTCAAAAGAGTGGCCACATTCCAAAGATACGTTTCACTCATTACTTCGTAATACTAATTCACTCCCATACATTGAAAAGTTCACTATTTGGTCTCGTACCTTCTATTCAAACCTTTTGTCTTTGGATAAAACTTTGCCTTTGACTTCCCAAAATTATTAAATAATTTGGGATTAATTAAAAGACAGGTTTGACAACAAATGCATGTTAGTGTCTTGCTATTTAGCAAAAATCCTTAGTGCTTCCTGCTTAACTAATGAATCACCTAAGAAACGGAGACAGTTTTTAGACCTATGCCACTGCCCTCTGTGCCATGCGTTTTCCAACAGATTGCGGATATTTTATATAAGTCATGTTAGTTTGCAAAAACTTGGCAGACACACTCGCCAACGAAAGAAATGGTTTGATGATCTGTAACGAGTAGGACTCCACTGATGCCTTGAGTTGAATCCCCCCCCCCCCACGCCCACTAAAAATCTTTGCAGCGAAGAGTGACTGCGATTCAAGATGTAATTGAATCTTCCCGTTGGTCTTATGAACCCACATTGGACAACCCTGCAGATTTCCCTTCGAGAGTTATGCTACCTTCTCAGTTTATTACGCATCCTACGTGGTGGATTGAACCAACTAGCTCTGTGCAGATAAAGCATCATGGCCTATGCAAATCCTTTCTCAAATACCTGCAAGTGAACTTCCAGGATAAGCCTATTGCTGCACATATATAACAAGATGCTACTTTTAATATTCTAGAATGCTTTTCATCAATGATTCGTCTAAAACGTGTCACTGCTTGGTGTCTCAGATTATTCAAAAACTATAAACTTAAATGAGATCAATACATTTATGGACCACTGACTTCTTACGAAATCACAATAGAAATTAAATTAAATGCTTTGTTTTTTCACATAAATTGTATATAGATTGTGATTTTTCACATATAAACATATGATGCGTCATTATGAAACTATTTTTATTTTTACTATTATATTTTACGTTTGTGAAACACATTTGATAAAAGCACTCAGAATAATTATGAAAATCGCTTTATAATCTTAGTCTAAAAACTAATTGTCATCTAATTAGAAAGAAATTCATCAACAGAATATGGAAAAAATTCCAAATACTCCTTTAATATTTATTTTGGAAAATTAGAATTCTTTCTTCGGATTTGATTTGAGCAGGGAGGTGATTGTAAAATTTTCTCCCCATATACATCGGAGTCTTCTCATGCATACAAATCTATCTATGGATTGGAGGGTGTCTCGTTGCCTGGTTTTGTATGGGTGTTCATAATTGTTTGATTCAAAATTATAGTTTTGTGATTTTACAAAGATACACAGTTGATATATGTAAACAGCGGCGTGCATTGTCAACAACTTCATCTGAACAAAAAAGGGTGATAAGAAAATCAGGGTGCACAATCAGTTAGAACTTGTGTTTTTTTTATAAAGAAATTATTAATAATATTCTCAAGAGTTAGATTAAATTAACTAAAAACCAAAGTTTTGAACTTGATTCAAAAATAAAATGTAAATTGCCTTGTAAAACTGGGTTTCAACAGCTCAATATCTTTATTGATGAGGAGAGAATAATGAGAGTCGGAGTTTGCCACTCGTCACTACAGTATGCAGCCCATCATCTTGCAGTTTGTATGGAAACTGTTATTACAACATTAACAACAGAAAAGTAATCATTTAACAATTAGTTTAGTTGATCACTATCACAATGTGTATTTTTGCATAGGACTAATAATACTTCAGTCGCTTCTTCAAAGATGATATTGGATTTCATCTTCCCGCAATGATATTAGGAGAACAATATTCAGCTGGATTGAACCAGCCATATCTCATCTCTCCTCCACGGTGTAAGTGATCAGACACTCACTTTTGAAGAGTTAACAACTTCTTTATTCAGATTGAAGCCATGCTAAACTCTCGACCATCATGTCCCATCTCATCAGACACCGCATAAATTGATGTTCTCACTCCAGGCCACTTTCTGATAGGACAACCTCTTGTCAGTATTCATAAACAAAACCTTACTGCTTTGCCAAAAATCACCTCTCACAATGGCAACTACTCAATCAAGTCCGCCGACATTTCTGGAACCATCATCCGAGTACCTACATTCTTTACAACAACGCAGAAAATGGATGTTCCGCAAACATGGTGAATGGCACAAGTCACCATTCTGCTAAATGGTAAGACGGCATTGCCCAAATAGCGAAGCTGCAGACTAATCGAGGAGAACTCATTCGTCCAGTTGTAAAGCTGTGCCCTTTTCCAGTAAATGATTACTAAGACAAAAGATTACTAATGATTACTAAGACTATCAAGACAAAAAGCAAGAAAATATTGAATTATGTTCTTTTGGTTTTTTATTTGATTGAAGTTATTAGTCTTTATAATTTTGTTTTTATCAGAAATTAATAAGTATAACTTGAATTCGTTTCAAATTTCAACTTCATATTTTCACTTTTCTTCAGTTTGTATAAGAATAACTTTTTTTTGGGTGTGCAGTATGTTAGGTTTAAAGTCATCCATTAATATAGAATTTTACCATTTTTATATTTATTGTAAATAAATGTAAGAAGTTAAATTTCCCACCAAAATCTATTGAAAGGAATCATATCAGCTGTAACCAATAGTATTTGAGACCTCAAGAATCACCTGTTCAAGATAAGGTTCCAACTGCGGAAGGTTTTTTCTTCTTCTGCTTTCAACTTTTAGTGAGTAAGGATGGTTTTTTACCAATCTATCTATAATAGTGGCCAAATAAATTGACAGTTAGGCTGTAGCCAATAGTATGGTTGTACGCTGTCACTGTTGCCATTTTGCCATAGAAAGATATCACTCGAATGTTATGCTGATCAGCTGGTGTAGAGTTTTGGCAATGCAGCACGTCTACTATTGGCTAATCCCGGTTGATAGCCCGGTAAACCACGCCTTCAACTGTCAATTTATTTTGCCGCTATTATAGTAATAATTTTCCAGGTTATTACACATTGTTAACTCACCAGGGGCGGGGCGGGGGAAGTTATGTTGTCATTCTAACAGACTTGAATTTGCTTTTTGACTAATTTTGGGAATTTTTGCTTTAATACCTTAAAAGATTCTTGAAATTTAATTCTTCGAAGGAATATTACTTTCAGCGATTATACATAACGTGTTGTTGTTTCCACAATTATTCTTTTTAACTGGGATTAGCATTTTGTTCTGTTGTTTGTGTCGGATCATCTTTCGCATCCTCACTGCTGGGTCTCTGTTACAGCAGACCATATTACTAACAAATCCTTATTGATGTTGATTTGCCAAGCTTAAACATTCAAAAGTCAAGTTCATTGATTTCTTATTTTCCAAGTTCATTTTTAAATTTAGAAATGTTATACTTTATTATTCATTTTTCCCTTACCGTACTGAAATATACTAGCCTATTTCCTAGCAATCTTTTGCATCCTTCTTAACAAAGGATACACAGATTAATAATTTATTTTGTTGAATGATTCAATTATGTAGATTTGTATACTGTTTTTAGACTCAACTGGCAGAAAGGGCTGCAGCACAAAAAGAACAAAAGCACAAAAGTGGCAAGAAGAAGAGATCAAGCGCAAAAATGGACGATTCAATAATTTCAAATGCTTCTTCCGATTTATCTGACTTAATTAAAGATGAAGACAATATTCTGTCTGAAGATAATGAATTGGAAAAGAAATCGGTAAGCTTTTTATAAGTAAAACTGTTATGACTATTAAAGTTTTTTTATTAAAGTTGCAATTTGATACCTTTTTTCTGGTTTCTCCTATAACATAATACTGCAGCTCTCTAAAATAGGTTTTCAGGTGTTCTAAAATCATTCTGTAGTGTCCTGCAATGGTAAAATAAATAAGCAAATTATATAAAAACTATTTAAATATCAACCCTGAGAACAGAATAAATCTAAATATCCATCTTTCATGTAGCTGGATTACAGAACTACACCATATAAGTTTCAGCCAGAATATCGCTCAACCCAATCCAATTTTTGTAATTGGGTCTCAGCCCGCTGACATCTCCAGCTGAAGATTCTGCCATTCGTTCACCTCACATAATAATTCTGACTTAGTGGTGTTAGTAGGAGAAAAATAGACTATGCTTAAAATGAATGTGTCCTTTAATTGCTCACAAACATAACAATATTTTTGTTTTTCGTACATGAAAAATTATTATGGCTTCTCTGGAATGGTAGTAACTTGAACACACAAGTCTTGCGTCCTTTGAAAGACATGTTTTAGGTGGGTTTTTTTTTATCATAACACACAAGTCTTGTTAATGTTTGTTTTCAACCTGTCTTGTACCACCTTTATCTTTGCACAGCTAATATATAACTTTTAGCCCTTCATTTTATTGGTTTTGAATGTAAACAATGTACAAATAATTATGAACTAATGTGAAATATAAATCAAATTTTTCTCTACAAAAACCATGGAATAAAGTTTATATTGAAAAGGAACAAACACAAATTAATTAAAATTAAATTAGTATATGGAAATTGTTATTTAAGAAACTATTGTGAACATTTTCCATCACTGATTGGTAAAAACAAGTTTCATGACGTTTCAAGATCTGGAATCTGAGCCCGTATTCAGGTGGGAAAAATACCAGAACATAACATAATTACACCAGATATTAATGGCACAATCCAGGCAAGGCATTTTTACTAATCAGTGGTGGAAAATGTCCACAATAATTTCTTAAATAACATAAACTCACCATCACCAACAACGAATTTTAAACAAAGAATATGGAAACTGTTGTTATGGAAACTGTTATTACAACATTAAATATGTGTTTTGTATGCAGGATGTAGAGAAGGAGCATGTAGAGGAGCTGATGAAACGTATCCAGTCCATGGAGAGCAAGTTGCTCCGAGGCTCCACGAGCATTCTGGACCACACAAACGAGCAACAGCGCGCACTGGAGGCCCGGGAGAGGGAGATTCATGAGAGGAAGGTACGGTTGACTAACCAGGCAGCCACTTAGTGTACATGCTAAGTTGAATACACTCAATATAATCATATATAATACTTTTATACTTGTTTTATTGTCATATAACATTTACATTTCATAATAGAAAATATTCTGCAGCAAACAGATGACTCGTCATACAAATGTATAAAATATTACAATATAAATTATGAAATATCTATTACATGTCAACATAGTCAAGATCAATGTTAACGATAACATGCTAACTAATAATTAGCTGACAAAAATCTTTATATTCCCATCATATTTCACATTGACAACAAAGCTTACCCTACTTTATGTTCAAGTCCTTGCTATATCAAATTATTTTATGGAATAAAAGGCCTTATCAACAAGTAAGTCTCTTAGTTGATGTACCATGGTTTTTAATGGAAGATCTAGAATTATTTTAGGTATTTTATTAAGGAGCTTTATTGCCCTGTACTATGGGGAATTTTCAAACGAGTCAATCTGTGAAAGGGTATTTGGAATTTGTCTCTACTTCTAGTGTTATAATCATATTTTGAAGAATTTTGGAGATAAGTAGATTTATTATTCTACCCTACGATTTATTTATATTATCTCTAAGAGCGGAACAATAAATTGACAGTTATGCTGTGGCCAATAGCATGGTTGTACTTTCACTGTTGCCATAGAAAAATATCACTCGAATGTTATTCTGATCAGCTGTTGTGGAGTTTTGTCAATGCATCACGTCTACTATTGGCTGATCTCGGTTGATAGCCACGCCCGCAACTGGCAATTTATTTGTCCGCTATTATATGACTATTGTTTCAAGTATAATTAAACTGGGCAAAGTTAGAATGTTTTGTTTCCTGGAGAGTGGTTTATAAGAGGTTTGTTCATTACTAAAAGTCATGAAACGTAAACATTGTTTTTGAATTTTTTAAATTTTAACTGCTTGTGTGGAGTTTCCCCAAAGAATAAATCTGTACTTCATTAATGACTTATTATCTAATGTATAAGGCTTTGTAATCTTTCGATGAAATTTGATTTTTTAATTAGAATCAGTAGCCTTGGACTTAATAGTACTTTCATTTGTAATTATAAAACATGGAAATAAGACTAACCTTATTATGACATGATTTATTTCTATACAATGAAGAAAGAAATATTAAATTGAGTACTGGTAAGAGTCACGCTACTTACATGTGAAAGGTCATACAACATTTCTTGAACTAAATCCAGTCTTTCAAACTAACAATTATCCAAGGTGTTATTGAAGTAAGTCAATCCGTTTTCTAATCACTTTATAGGATTCTCTATAAGGGTACAAACACACAGGATGCGGCGCGGCACGGCATGTCGCGGCCCATCAAAAACAAATCCATGTTGCGTAATGGGGCAAAACACACAGCGCGCAGCACGGCACGGCGCGTCTTCACTTGGAACAGTTGAGTTTGATTTTTTGAAGCGTCAACACTCATCTTGCGATGGATGGAGAGTCCCTGTAAATTTAATTTGAGGCTAAAAAGTGAATAATTACACTATTTTCCCATTTTACCGTCATCACTATTTTTCTAATCAGTGGTAAACTGCAAACTGCATCTGGAGTAGCCAATATAACAAGCAAAAACTAATGTACAATTTAGTTTTTCGTTCGTTTTATAAATATCCGTCATGTCCGTGTCTGTGAAAAACTTTCAAATGCCGCCTAATTGTTCTTTTTTTATTGATAAGCATTATTTGGCGACAGAAGTTTTTACTTTCAAAGTAAATGGATTTTATTTTTGATGATTTAAGTGAAATATAATTTAAAATTATGCTGTTGATGTTAAATTGTACATTCAAAGTTAAATATTAGAAATATAAAAATGAGATTGGAATATAAATTTAATAGAAATTGTTTTGCCAAAACTGTTTTGTAGTTTAGGGCAAAACAGATCTATCTTCGTAGTTAAATTTTAGATGCTGAAGTGGCTTGAATAATTTGAGAATTCCTCAGGTTTTGAGTAAATTCTTGTGATTTTTTTCCTTTTTTCTTTAAATAGGACAGAGGGTTGGATTTTTTGTTTTCTCTTTATATAGATTTATTCTTTATACTAAACCCCTAACACCTTTTTGTAATACGATCCACCTTGTTCAATGTGGTAATACGATCACCTTGTTCAACCTCTGTGTGCGAGGTTGACACTTGCATGACGTGCTGCGCCGCGTCCTGTGTGTTTGTACCCTAAGATGAATCGTAAGATTTAAAATAAATTTTATTTTTTAAACTTTTGACATTTGAGGAAAGCAGTACTTTACATTTTCAGGTCCAAGTTCTGTTGTATTTTTGTAGAATACCATCTAAACCCATAAAACTTACACCTTTACTTTTACACAGCAAAGAGAGCAGGAGATCCAGCAAATGCTTGAGATGCAAGAAGAAACAGCCGAAGAAATAAAAGAAGAATATTCAAATCTACAGCAAGAAGTAGAAATGAAATCAAAGAAACTGAAGAAGCTTTACCATAAACTACAAAACATACAGCAGGAAATTCACGATGTAACTGAAGAATTCAACACTGACCGAAGAGAGCTAGAAATGACGCAAAATGAACTTCTTAAGTAAGTCGAGTTTGAGCAAACTTCCCATTGAGAGAATATACTTTTATTGTGGTTAGTTAGTTTTGTATTGTGTTGTTAATGGTAGTTTGGTGCACTGCAGTCACTTAAGAGGAGGCTCCAGTCCTCTGCATTTACCTGCTTCTTCCATAAGACCAATTTTAACTTAAGTCCGTCTGTCCTCAACGTGTTATCCGAAATCTATGATTTATGGTTCATTTTAAAGAGCAAAACAATAACCTTGCTATTTCAGTGAGCAGAACTCACAAATAGTTCATCCCAAACAAATAGTAAATATTGAATATTTTGGAATTTTTTTGAACGTTATTATTTGTGATATTCAAATTTCGTCACTGAAATCGCTAGCTATTTTTTTTGCTCTTTAAAATGAGCCATAAATCAATGATATGGGATAAACCGTTGAAGAGTGACAGGCTTTGAAAGGTAACATTGCATTGGCGTCTAAAAGAGATATTAAGATAATGTTAAAAGTTTCGTAAGTGGAATTTCGTAACTTGATATTTATGTATTTATATTCTAGAAATCAGTGATTTGGGCCAATATTATTGTTGTATTAAATGTGAATTTTAGAATGAATGCTCACAATTATAGTTTGAGTCAAATTTATTTCTACCAATAGTTCCAATATTTAGGAACCTCACAATTATCTAATATATAACATTCTCATGTCACAGTGTTTGTAACAAAACTACTCCAAAACGGCTTGACCGATTCTTATGAAATTTTGTGTGTATATTCGGTAGGTCTGAGAATAGGACATAAACTATTTTTTTCAATTATTATTTTTCGATAGGCAAGTGAGCGAAGCGAATAAGCTAATTTGGGAGGCGAGTGAGCGAAGCGAACGAGCTCATATTGAAAATGAACAAGTATTTGACATAAAACAAATTCAATGACATTAGGACAGGACAACGTCTGTCGGGCCAGCTAGTATGATATAACTGTTTCATTGCATTTTTTAAGTGGAAGGTAACTGTAAAGAAGTATATTTATAGTTCTATGAAAATTAATCTGTCAATAATTAAATGTTAAAGATTGCCAGTATCTTTACTTACAACAGATTATGGCCATTTATATTAAGGTATCCATTGTGAGCTCTTGAAAAATAGATCGTTCAATACTGAACCTATTGAATTCGTTTTTCAATTACTCTCAAGATGTAAAAAATATTGCAACATGTTCTGTGGTAACTATGCAACTGTGATTGATTCTAGGTTTGCACGTGTGAGCTTGTTGTGGTGACTACAAGTGTGCTCAGGGCAAGTGTTCAGAGTGCAGTTTGGGGGCTCTAATGTAATAATGTTTGATGTTGCAGGGACTTAAAACTAAGACTAGTTATCATAGAAAACTTCATTCCTCATGAAGAGAGGAGGCGAATTCTGTCAAGACTGTTTTACGATGAAGGGTTGGATGCTTGGAAAATCATGCCTGAGTCTGAACCGGTCCAAGTGCTAGCCAAACCTCAGTGTGTGGAGTACATGCGTACACCGGTCTCCCTCTATACTGTGTTCACGAGGAGGAAAGTCAACCAGATGTATCGAGCCGATCGTACTCCTGAAAATATGGAAAGGACTTTCCGGTTCAAGGTAATCATTATTAATATTATTGTGTAACATTCTGATAAGTGAAATAATATATAATATGGTAGTCAAATAATTGTTTAACTTGTATTGTTCCGCCATTTAGTCAGATTTCCATTGTGAGTTATCGATTTTGAATTAATCCATGATCAGACTCTTAAAACTTTATTCAAAATTGTAGTCACTGATTTTTTAGTTTAATAAAGTAGGCCTGTATAATACTCTTTTATTTAAAATGGTATTAGTTGCTAAAATCAAAATCTTCCTCTCCTTACACTGGTAACACTAACTCTATGAATTTTAAAGAAGACAGTTTTAATTTAATTTGATTGAATACAATGAAGAGTTTTTATAATCGTATTATGTAGGTAGAGAGATGATCTCAAAATTGATAACACCTAGTGGAAATTTGACTAACTGGTAGAAATATAAAACAGTTGTTTTATTAATACACATAGTTAATAACTACTAAATTATATATCAAGTTAATCAATTTGTTTACCACTTCAGTGTATTATTTTATCCAATATCCAATCATTCAGCTAAAAGTAGCCTATTATTACAATAACCCATATTGTAACCTTTGAATATAATATATTAAGTAGACGAACAGTTTTCTTATTCACTATTTGTACTCATTTCTTAAGAGGGGGCTCCAGTTCTCTGCGTCTACCTGCTTCTCCCATAAGACCAGTGTTAACTTTGAAAGCTCATTCTACCTCAACGGGTTATTCAATATCGTTGACTTATGGCTCATTTCGAAAAGCAAAAAAATACCTAACAATTTTAGTGAGCAGAATTTTGTTACCACACATAGTTCATCCATACAAAATTGTAAATATTTAATTTTTTAACAATTATTATTTGTGATATCAACATTTTTCTCACTAAAATCGCTAGTTATTTTTTTTAAGTGAGCCATAAACCAATGATATTGGATAATCCGTTGAGGTGGGATGGGCTTTGAAAGTTAACACTTACCTTATGGGGGAAGCAGTTAGAAACGCGAAATGTTTTATGACTGGAGCCCACCCTTAATGAAGTTCTCTCAGATGCTACTATGGCCATCTTAATTACAGTTGGGAATTACTTGATGGTAGTAGTCTTAAATGTTTCAGTGTCTTGCTAATAGGCGACAACAAGCTATTAACATTCTAATCAATATTACCAGGATCGTTTCACAGTGTTAATTACAATATTTGTTTAATAACTTTTGTGCAGTAAAAATTCTACCTTCTAGTGTAATTTTATTATAGTAGAAGGTAGAACTTTTCCGAAAGGTTATTTATTACCGTAATGAAAAAGCCTGATCTGAAGGTCTTGAACAACTTTTTGCTTCTTTATTTTGCACTGTCCCTAGAGTCGTTTAGACTAGTTAGTCACAGCAACTCAATGTTTTCAGGGAGAAAACATTTTGGAACTGGAGTTGGTTGGTCCACTGAGGACTACTAGAGACTACGAGAGTCCAAAAATGTCACCAGTTCTCAAGTCAATATTCGAGGCAGCACTGCAGGTCGAGGAAGACATGGATGTAGACGCAGCTAGCCCCTCTTTTAGGATCAATTCATCCAGGTAGCTATTGTCTGTGATAAGAAATAAGTAGGATATAGGATTTGTTTTATTACAAAATTCATATTATTCAATTTTTGATTTGAATTGAATATAAAAATGCTCACATTATATAACTTTGAATTTTTGGGCACACCGAGGTAGTAGAGCCTTTGACGACTTAATACCAAATCCAAGAAACTTATAGTGTAGTACCCTTAATTAAAACAGATATGCTAGTTTTCTTTTTAAGTTTAAAATGTCTGTTGTGGTTTTATTTAATTGAAGATGTATATGCCACAAAAATTAATAATTATTTATGTGGTATTAAGACATATATTTTTCATTGGAAATTCGCTGAGTACGCAGGTTTGTGTATTTTATATATTTTCTTCATATTGCACCAAAAATTGCTATTTTCGACAAACATATATTTCCAAAAACAGCTGGTTGCAAATCATTTGTATAAGTGCACTGAAAAGATGCAAATGCGCCGAACATTTTTTTCCCCATGCACATATCAGTTGATTTATGAAATAAATTAAACTTCTAAATAAACTCATGACAAAGCATAGAAGGAATGGGGTGTAAATATGCAACGTATTACAGTTCAGTTTATTTTAATGCGGAAACACGCTTTTATGACGAAAACAACTGATTGATTGTTGTTTATTCACTTCTACATGTTCAAAACATAATATTGGCTTTCTCATAACATTTTGCATAATGATGAAATGTATCGTTCATAACTCGTCCCAAAAGTGTTTTCTCTGGTGCTTGATGAAAACTTTGATCATGCACCGGGAAAGGCCACTTTAGGTTTTTGTAATGAAATTTACTATTACCGTCAAGTATGTAAATACAGTATAAGAGTAAATAGATTTATAAGTATTGTAAGTGTTTTATAACATCCCGTTGGTATTTTTCTTGTACTAAGTAAAACAAAAAAACCTTATAGTTGTTTTACAATATTTATTCTAAACGGAAAGACACTAAGCCAAATCTGCGTCACAAAACATGTTTTTTGTTGTTTTCAGAGCCAAGTCGGGAGTGGTGAGGACAGGCATCGTGCCGCCTCGCACTGTCCCTAAGCAGTTCAAGGCGGCTGCTCTCACCCCAGCACCTGTCTATCCCAAGGCTAGGGGTTGGGTCCCCAAATAACAGATACTTCTCAAACTACCAGTTTATTAAGTTACGATCATAAGTTTCTAGTGTTTCTTTCTAGTCATTTTTAGTCTGACCTTTTACCATGCGGTTTATGTTGTTTGTTTAATGTTCTATTGAGCTGTGCGAGAGAGTAGGAGAATCTGGTTCTATGTTAAGGTCGATAACCTGTTTTTGGAAAGAAGAATTTTGTAGCGAAATAAAATAATTATTCAAAAATAATCTTGGGAAAATTTGAGGTATTTTTCTCAGATTCGACAGAACTTAAAATGGAAACATTCCATTAACTTTAAATAGTTACTTTTTAATTTTTTACAAATAATGTTTTGTGGTTCAATTAAGGATTCAGTGAAGTTGACTTAGGTAGTTAAGGTTTATTGAATATTTTCAAACATATAGGGTCATGCAAGAGGTACAGTTCGGGTCATAGTGCTTGGCGTCTGGTTAGCGTATGCCCTAGAATTAATTTTAGCCTATATTAGGCTTAGTACCGTTAGTGTTACAGTATTCCTTTGTCAACAGAAAGCAAAATTAATTAATTTAATTTTAAAACATTGGTTTAGGTTATTTTCGTTATTGTCTGCTTTTATTTACAAGAAATTTGAGTTGGTTCTCGCCTTTCCCAGGCGCCAAGCACCGTGGTGGCACGAACTGTAATTTGTTTTAAGATTTGTAACCATCCAATTATGGATATCTTTATCCAACAATTTTTTTTGATATATTTGGATTCATAGTGATATTTTTGTTTTTATTTATCACGTGTTATGGATTTAGAACTCGGAACTCTTTTTTTGCTACAACTCTTTTTTTACATTGTATTTGCCTAAGCAATAGGGAAATATATTGGGTCACTGGAATAGCGGTCAAGGCAACTAACTTCATAATCATGGCAGCGAACCCTGTTGAGGGTTCGAATCCCAATCCTAGCTAACATTTTATCAGGATTGTTTAGCTTGTACTGTAGCGGCTCACCCCTTGCTTTGCTTACGTTCCACACACAGGCCTGAGGCCATTGTGGTCAGAAAACAGGGGCTACCAACCTGTAAAAATAATTTTATACACCTGCCATGAAAAATTTAACTGAGCGTGATATTTAATAGATTAAGGATGCTTTAAATTTGTTTTGTCAAATCCTTTGCTAGAACATTTGTCAAAGATATACCATATTTATTTTTCTTCCTTTGCATATTAGTCTATTTGCAAAAAAAAATAAAATAAGAACATTTCTGCAAAAAGAGATTACTGGAGGGTTTATGGTCAAAAAAAGGGTATCATTTATGAAAAGTTAAGGTTAAAACAAGTGAGTATTTAAGGTTAATTATTTTATGAATATTATTAGGTTATAAGTATTTTACCTTATTAGGTTGGTGGTAAGTAATGCTTACTTACATTTTTCCAGTTTCAATATCTATTAGTGTTATTAAACAAAAGATAACATTTTATTTTTTAGTGATGCAGTTTTATTTATTATTTTCTCTCTGTCACAAAATAGAGGAGTTAAATCTTTGACAATATGTGTTTATTTCCAGCTGACATGCAATTAGAAAAACTGCTATTTTTCCCGAGACACTTGGGCTATCCCGAGACCTTTAATTCAAGCCATCTCCCACCATCCAAAGATTTACCAAACGACCACAATGACTGTTAAAGAATGAATTTTCTCTAACAAAAATTTAAATTACAACATTTCTCTTACAGAATTAATGAAAAGTCCTTTCAAAATCTAAAATGATTTTAAATGTTGCAAACAAGTTTCGGTTTCATAATGTCAAGTTTTTATTCTTATTTTATCCTAATTTCTGTTCAAAATGCTTGGTAATTTTATTTTTTTGTGCAAGTATACAAGCAATTTGTATAGGTTATTTTTGAAACTGTTTAATGTCTTAATAGTTCCAATTTATTTAATTATCTCATTGTACTTATGTTTTTTTGTTTAACCACATAATAAGGTAACTTTTGGTGACTGTTTGAGGGTGGAGTTTAGACCACTGTAGTTTGGTTTTATTGTTCCTGTCTGTTGTATTTGTTAGATTAAATAGTTGTAAGTTGTTCTATAAACAAGTTGTTATTTTACAAGTTACTTGACTTAAATATCTCAAATGGTTTTCAATTTCAATAAATAAGAGCCCAACAACTGTATATTGATCATGTAACATCATCATTTTGGAACCATTATTCTAAAATGTTACTGTTAAGAGTTGTTATTAACAGGACTTGAACTCTCGCACAGCTCTGGAGGTCGTTCTAATGCTCTTTGATGATTCGTGATTTTTCTGTTTGATCGCAACGTCGGTGTCTAATAAAGCCAAAGTTGTTATTTATTCCTAGTATTTTATAAAGGGGTTATAGCTGATTTGTCTCTTCTGTGTCAAGTGTAGTCTGAACTTCACTTCTTTTACAGTTATGATTGGCTGACTGTAAGCTGATCCTCCTCTATGCTTTATGATCCCTCATTTTGCAGCTCCTTAATTAAGGAGTTTTATATGTTTTACTAGGTAACGTAGTCTGGAAAGCACATTTCCTTTTTATACACCTCTTGCTCTTTATTTTTGCCACAGCCAGTCACCTGGTTTTGAACAAATTTGTTTAGTAATTTGAGCTATGGTTTATCTATCCTATGAACAAATATTGGATGTTGTAAATACACCTCATAGCTGCTTTGTTTAGCACTAAATTTTCTACTTGTTTTTGTATTTATTTATTTTATTATTAGTTACTGACATGTTCTTATTAATATAATTTATTGAAATAGTATCTATTGTTTTGTACAACTTAAAAAGATAATTTTGTAGTTACCATTTGTAGTTCTTGTTACCATTAAGTTTATATTTTATATAAGCGACATTTTTTTTTTAGTGGTTGTGAATTATCACTATTTACCCTCGAATAATAATATTTTGTTTACATCACTTAGTTTTTTAATTATACCTAGTTATTTTGTTAGTACGACTAATGGAGCATTTTTGTTGCAAGATGGAAGTTTTTCATAACATTCCATGTGCTTTGTAATATTTATTGTTTTGAATTGCAACAAAATTGTTAAACTTATTAATTTTGCAAAATCAAAATTATAAATTATAACAATGCGTACCATATATTAAATTTTTGTACTTAAAACTTGTAGTTTGTTTTTCCTTAGCTATCAATATTTTTCAGACATTTTCCTTAATATGACAGAAAATGTAATTACTTATTGGGAAAAATTCATAAGAACACATGAAAGTGTTCCTTGATTGATTAACTGATGCGCTATCTTATGTGCCCACTTCAAAACCCTTTTTACTGAATCCAATAATGTAATATTTAAAATCCATCAGTGTGTACTATAATTTTTTCTGAGCTCTGAGAAAAGATTGCTATAGATAACATCACTTGATGTTTTATGTCATTGTTCATGAAACATCATTGATAGTGGCTGTTCTTCGTCACACACTGAAGTTTTCTCTTGGTGCAATAGTGCTTTTGACAACTCCATGACAGATGTTATATCATGCTCAACTAAAAAAAATAGTAAAATAAGCAAAACCCCACACATTAAAACATCACATCACATTACATTAACTTACATCAGGTATTTGAATGAGCTCACGCATATGTCAAGATTTGTTCACCTTTTCCACCGAAGGTAGGTCAGTGGGGTAGGTCCTGCTGGAGCTAGGAGCTGTTAGGAGAGTATTTGGAGCCACTCTGTGCCGGGCGTGAAGTGTTAAATTACAACAGCTTCAACTCTGACTACACAACTTTAACAACTGTTCAGGTTGACGTTGGGTGCAACAAAAGTAGCTGTCACACTACCAAGTCTTTCAGCAGAGCATGAAAGCCCAAAAGTAGCATGGGAGAATGGCAATCTGCCGCTAAAAGCTGACTGAGCAGCCTAGAAAAAAGGGAAGTGCCTTCAAACGGGCTGAACTGGCTGTCCCACCTTGTTTAATCTTTCCATTCCCTTCCGGTTTGTGCAATTCACACTGTAGAAGTTGTGCTAAGTGACTCACTAGAGGTTCCAAATCCAAAAGTCTTTGGTCAAGTGTTTTTAATTTATAGTCTGTAATGGGGAAATCGACAGCTTAAAAAGTGCATAAATTTGTTTGCCTTCGATAAACTCAGAGTACGGGTTTGACCCTAGGCTAATAGTAATGATCACAACTATTACTATTAGATTCGTAGATTGAAGGGATTTAGTACATTATACTACGGGTGGCTTAAACGTTATTTATTGCAAGAGAGACAGAATCAGCACTCAAAAAAATAATACATCGGTTCAAACAAAATCTGATAGTAAAAGAAATCTCGATAGTTCATTAACCTGTCTTTAATTTTATAACAGGACTAATTTGAAATTATAAAACGGCACTACACTGAATTTATCTCGAGAGTGTAAGACAGTTGCCCCACACCCGAGGTTATAAGAGAAAATACAACACTCACTTAATATATTTGAGCCACACGAGACAATGCCCCACGTAACACTATTAACAATGACAGTAGGGGGTAGTGCCCCCTACTAATGACTACATAAGTAGTCATTGCTATTAATTTTCACAGTTACCACGAACAAGTAATAAAAACTACATAAAATTACATTAAAACTAATAAAATTACATACTCTTTTCGCCGCGCGAGACAATCGCCCCACACAGCGTAATAATTAAACAAACCTTGATTTGGACACAGATATAACATGCACTAATGAAAATAAACACACACTACACTACATAAATATACCGCGTCACTACACTTTAACGTACGGCATGATTGCTGGTGAGGAACCAAAAATCCGCACTATACACTCAAAACGTGAATAACGACACCAGTTGCCCTAAAAACATATCAATAATCAACCCAGAATAATAGTAACTAGTTAGTTTATTTGGATTGTTATGGGGGGGAAGCGTCGAACAGACCAGTGTATCTCATAAATGTCAAAGGGGTTTCCATTCACTTAAATTGGGGTACAGTATCTAAAACTAGGATATGCTCTACATAATATAAAATCGGCAAACAGTACTTAGTCTAGCGGTATCCAAATAATGTTTTAATTAATTTGTGCATACGATATAATGTGGAATGTTACTATTGCAAGTAAAATCGTATCGACTTACCCATGTTGATAGGTGTGAGCCGGTAGCTCGAAACTTAACCAGTTGAACATCCTTGTAAGTCGGCGGTATGGTACATTCTAAAATGTCCTGAAGAGAAGTTGTCTTCGTCGAGCAACACGACGGTGGCACGCGCTGGGGGCGATAGCAGGCCTAAGACTCGTTTTACTCGCTTAACCGCTGGACAATGGTTATCGATACAAACAACCATGAGATTGCCGCTGTCACACCCTCCCGGGGAGTACGAACTAAATTTAATTAGTTAAATTTTTCCTAATAACGGCTTGTACGTGAAATAATCTTTAAATGATCAGCGGGAGGACGGGCGAGAATACAAATAAAAATACAAAACACTCCGATAAAAATCAAATTATTATTGATTTATCGTAATAAAATCCACCTCTATAAATTATCTTCCCACTTATCAGTTTTCGGTCTCATATCAGTCTCCCAGAAAGTCTGGAGATAACGCCTGGCTGACGTCATCCGCTTCGGATGGTAACTCATCATCCGACAATATATGGTCGATAAACAGTTTTTCCAGAGGGGGAGTGTCGAGATCCAGTACATCATCGTCCTCAATCCTAATCGAACATAACTCTAGGGGCTTCACCGGCGAGGCGACGATGAGGAGAGGTGTGATCACGAGGTCTACAGTGCCGACAGCCTGAGCAGGTGCGGGCCAGAGTCGCACCTCTATGGCCAACTCGAGGACGTCCCACAGCTTCACATCCGCTATCCGGTAGCTCTTGACACCAACGTGTCGCATGATTGGTTCATCGACCAGGCATGTCTCGGGATGGGGGGCTCCCTGGCGGTGCAGGCAGTGTGTTCAAACCTTCGATCCAAGTGGATAACGTGGGGGACAGCTGATCTGGGATGTTCCCGGGAGACAGTAACTTCAACGCTTCGCTCAATGGACTCAAATCAGCATCAACATTAACAAAGCGCACCACCCTTTCGGGAGTCCCTTGGGGTGGGAGGAACCCATCCTTGAGAGATTTCATTAACCTAAACCTATTTTTCCTCCTATTTGACTTCCTCTTCTTGGGGGGTCGAGTTCTATGAACTGATGATCAGTCATATGACGTACTAGGGCGCCCCTCTCTGAAACAAAGACACCAAAATAGTAACACACCATAAAACAAATACCTAAAGATAATTTAGTCTAGAATTATTTACACCTTTGACTTAGTTCATTTAAATAATTTCAGATCTTTCACATGTCATATGTTCGGGATTTCTTTGTTTCATTCATCAACTCTAAAACACAAGATGATAGCTTGCTTTTGACAATGAATGGGCCGATAAACTTTGGTGCGAGGCCCGCAGAAACACCCTTAACAGCTTTAGATAAGACATAGTTCCATCGATACACCTTATCGCCTACTTTGAACTCAACCGGGCGGCAGCGCAAATTGTAATATTTCTTTTGAATCTCCGACGATTTTACCGATTTTTGTTCAACTAGCTTCTGGATTTGTGATATCTTTAATTTCAATAGCTCAGCATGTTCGTCCGGGGGGTGATTTGTTTTGACACTACTGTCAATTTTTTCCCATCTGAGTGGTCCGGGTTGTTTTAGTTCATGATTAAAATTTAGAAAAGTGGGACTGAATCCGTTCGATGAGTGTTGCGCCGTGTTCCATGCAAAAACAATTTCGCCTATCTGTTGATCCCACTTTTCCTGATTTTCCTCACAGTATTGGCGAATCATGGATTTGATAGTCCTGTTGGTACGCTCTACAGGGTTAGCCTGAGGAGTGTAAAGAGGCGTGAAAACATGATCAAAACCATACATTTTGGCCAGTTTTAAAAACATTTTATTGTTATATTGCACCCCATTATCACTAGTCAACACGTGTGGTACCCCATGGCGAAAAACGACCAATCGTTTAAACCCGTCACTCTCAGCTTATGCCATCACGCTATGTAATGTTACATACTCTATCCATTTTCTATACTTATCTTGAAATAATAGAAGGTACCGACAGCCTTTGGACGAACGAGGAAAGAGGCCCATCAGATCTTAACTGACATTTTCCCATGGAGTTCCGGAAGTTCTGATTCCCATGGTGCCCTGGGTACGCCTCTGGTCGATCTTGTGTCGCTGGCACAAGTCGCAGTTGAGCACAAAATTACACACGTCTCTATAGACTTCCGGTCAGTAGTACTCTGACGACACTCTCGCTAATGTCTTACCTTCCTGTTCTTTTTCCCAAGACCACTTCACATCTTTCTTTAATAACTTATTTAATGGCTGAACAATATCTGAAAACCGGGGAACGAATCTGCGATACCATTGAGCCATGCCGATAAACCGTCGCAATTGTTTACAATTTTTGAGGGCCGGGTAGGACACTATGGCACCTACTTTGTCCTTATCAACACCGATACCTTTATTACTCACAACATGGCCTAAGTATACTAACTCAAGGCGACAAATTTAACACTTATCCACATTTAGTTTTAATACGGCTGATATCAATCTACTAAACACGGAGCCTTTAGGTGATATACTACGTGTTAAAAGTTCACCAGTCAAAGGGCGTTTTTTGAGTCCAATTTAAAGAATGTCTGGGGCTAGTATGAGTGTCGTCACTGCGGGTGCTCATTTTTATGTATAAATTATCACTTGACACACTCGTGAAACAGGTTGTACAATAACACAATAATATTAAATAAATTACCTGAGAAATATAATTTTATTTGGGCGCCATTTTGTAATGGGGAAATCGGCAGCTTAAAATGTGAACACTTTTCCACATACAAAAATTTGTTTGCCTTGGATAAACTCAGAGTATGGGTTCGACCCTAGGCTAATAGTAATGATCACAACTATTACTATTAGATTCATAGATTGAAGGGATTCAATATATTATATAACAGGTGGCTTAAACATTATTTATTGCAAGAGAGACAGAATCAGCACTCAAAAAAATAATACATGGGTTCAAACAAAATCTGATAGTAAAAGAAATCTCGATAGTTCATTAACCTGTCTTTAATTTTATAACAGGACTAATTTGAAATTATAAAACGGCACTACACTGAATTTATCTCGAGAGTGTAAGACAGTTGCCCCACACCCGAGGTTATAAGAGAAAATACGACACTCACTTAATATATTTGAGCCACACGAGACAATGCCCCACGTAACACTATTAACAATGACTACATAAGTAGTCATTGCTATTAATTTTTACAGTTACCACGAACAACTAATACAAACTAAATAAAATCACATTAAAACTAATAAAATTACATACTTTTTTCACCGCGCGAGACAATCGCCCCACACAGCGTAATAATTAAACAAACCTTGATTTGGACACAGATATAAAATGCACTAATGAAAATAAACGCACACTACACTACATAAATATACCGCGTCACTACACTTTAACGTTCGGCGTGATTGCCGGTGAGGAACCAAAAATCCGCACTATACACTCAAAACGTAAATAACGTGAATAACGACACGATTTGCCCTAAAAACATATCAATAATCAACCCAGAATAATAGTAACTAGTTTATTTAGATTGTTATGGGGGGGAAGCGTCGAACAGACCAGTGTATCTCATAAATGTCAAAGGGGTTTCCATTCACTTAAATTGGGGTACAGTATCTAAAACTAGGATATGCTCTACATAATATAAAATGGGCAAACAGTACTTAGTCTAGCGGTATCCAAATAATGTTTTAATTAATTTGTGCAAACGATATAATGTGGAATGTTACTATTGCAAGTAAAATCATATAGACTTACCCACGTTGATAGGTGTGGGCCGGTAGCTCGAAACTTAACCTGTTGAACATCCTTGTAGTTCGGCGGCACGGTACATTCTAAAATGTCCTGAAGTGAAGTTGTCTTCGTCGAACGACGTGACAGTGGCGCGCGCTGGGGGCGGCGGCGGGCCTAGGACTCGTTTTACTCGCTTAACCGGTGGACAATGGTTATCGATACAAACGACCAAGAGATTGCCGCTGTCACAAGTCTTTAAAGCAATTTAATCAACCAATAACTCTTACCAATTCAGCAACCACACTACACTTCCATGGCTTTGAATACACAAGCTTACAGATGTAATTTAAAAAATCTTACAACACTTCAAAATATAATATCCCCGTCGCAGCAAACCTGCGTACTCAGCGAATTTCCTATGCATGAATATATTTCTTACTACCCACATAAAGCCACTTACCAAGTTTCATAAAAATACATAAATAACTAAGTGATATATAGCATTTTATTTATTCTCTATAAAGAATAACATTAGGGCTGAGAACGCAGGTTTGCTGCAACAAGGAAGATAAAAATATTTTTTGTTGCAATTATCAATATAACTCAACCAGTTGAAGCTACATACCAAGTTTTAATGATTTATGTTCATAATTAAGGGAGATATAAAGCTTTATGTATTCTCCATAAGAATAACATTAGGGATGAGGATGCAGGTTTGCTGCTAAGAGGATAATCAACAAAGAATCAATTTTTTGTGCAAATATCAATATACCAGTACTAGGTGAAGCCACATACCAAGTTTCATCAATATATGTTCATAAATAATCGAGATATAAAACTTTAAATATTCTCCATAAGGATAACATTGGACAACGTACTGTGTTTAGCACTTTGAATTACTCGGCAACGGTTGGACGTAGAATCACAATTTAAACACCAAAATGATTGTTTTGTAGAGCTAAACTGATTGGTAAAAGTAAATGTGAAGTTTACAGTAAAATAAATTGAGGAAAAGTTAAAAACCATTTTCCCATAAGATTAACATGGGAGATTTTATGAACACGTTTTTTGGATTTTCTCTGCAACCACTTAACCTAGGCTAATGATTCAAAATACCAAATTATTTGTTTTTTAAGCTCTATAAAATGGCTAAAACTAAAATTGAGTGTTTTTAAAATTGTAGGGGGAAAATTAAAAAAACTGATTTTTGAAAAATTTTAAAATCCCCTTCCCATAGTCCGATCAATCTGGTTTTCAAACTTAAAAGTCATAAATGTTACTCTACACATTTTTGCCAAGTTTCATCAAAATCGGGCATTTCTTTCAAAAGTTATCGCGGTAACGGACACATATATATATATATATATATATATATATATATATACATATATATATATATATATATATATATATATATATATATATATATATACATATATAGATATATATATAGATATATATATAGATATAGATATATATACATATATATAAATTTGAACGAATGGTGTTTTTGGCATCTGGAGACCTCAAAACAAAAAGTTATCATGGTCTTGGGCTTAAGTCTTCCCATGCCACCTACGGTAATAGCTTCTTCCCTATAGGGGAAATTTGCTAAAATTACATTAACTCTTACAGAATCAAAATGATGTCCATGCTTATTTCCTATTGGCTACTGGTGATTCTGGGACCAAGTTTCTCAATGTTTCACCAGAGTCAATGTTATTTGGCTGGGTTGTGTAGTGGTTATGGTGCTCACCTCGTAGTCCAAGGTTCACCAGATCGATCCTGAGAAAAATCTTAAAATGTGAAGTTCAATACTGGACCCAGCTGCCATTTGTCACTTAGCTATTTCATTAATTAATGGTGCTTTCTAAGATCAGGTCGACCTTAGATCGTAAAAGGACAAGGTTTGGACTGTTTCCATTTAAAACATTCAAAAATACCACTAGCGTACACTTACCCAAAAAGAACATGTTTATTTATCCATTTTTAGTGAATTTCCCCTATAGGGAAGTTAGCGAATTTCCCCTATAGGGAAGAAGCTATTACCGTAGTCGGCATGGTAAGACCTAGGCCCGGGACCATGATAACTTTTCGTTTTGAGGTCCCCAGACCCCAAAAACACCATTCGTT
This sequence comes from Allygus modestus, assembly GCA_963675035.1. Taxonomy (NCBI): domain Eukaryota; kingdom Metazoa; phylum Arthropoda; class Insecta; order Hemiptera; family Cicadellidae; genus Allygus; species Allygus modestus. The sequence continues at coordinate 40,743,879 of OY776113.1, read as the reverse complement.
CGAAACTGTATATATATATATATATATATATATATGTCCGTGAGCACGATAACTCTCATAAAAATTATCCGATTTTGATGAAATTTGGTATAAACGTGTAAAGCAACATTTATGACTTTAAGTTCGAAAACCAGCCAGATCGCTACATCCAAAGGGGTATTTTGGGGGGGGTTTTGTACCCCAAAAATGGGTTTTTCAAATTTTGTACATATAATTTTGGAAATAGTCAAATTTTAGTTTTTTCCATTGGATTTAGCTTAAAAAAACACACAATTTGGTATTTTGATCATTTCTCTACGTCAATTGGTTACCGAGATATTGAAAGTGCTAAACACAGTACGTTGTCTAATGTTATTCTTATGGAGGAAAAGAAAAATTTTATATCTCGCTTATTTATGAACGTATACTGACGAAACTTGGTATACGGCTTCATCTGGTAGTGGACCATTGATATTTGCTCAAAAAAACAATTTTTTTCCAAAGGCTCCCGTAGCAGCAAACCTGCGTACTCAGCCCCATGTTATTCTTATAAAGAATAAGTAACGTGTTATCTCCCTTAATTATGAAAATAAATTAATGAAATTTGGTATGTGGCTTTACCTACATGAGTTATATTGATATTTGTATAAAACCCCATTTTTTGTGTTCCTTGCTTCAGCAAACCTGCATACTCAGCCGCCATGTTATTCTTATGGAGAATAATTAAAATGTCATAAATTGTTTGTTTATGAATGTATATTGATGAAACTTGGTATGTGGCTTTATGTGGTATTAAGATGGTAGATGTGGTATATATATATATATATATATATATATATATATATATGCATTGGAAATTCGCTGAGTACGCAGGTTTGCTGCTACGGGGGTATTTTAACATTCGCTTATTTTTATTTCATCTGTTTCTATCCATGTTCACTTATCCATAATTTCTGTTTATAATAATTAATTATGTTACATTATTTAGGTTCCCTGAAATTTCAGTAGCCAATTAGGACTTAAGTAGGGACACCATTTTGATTCTGGCATTCTCTTATTTCAAATTCAATAATCTTTATTCATCAAATCTAAAATATATACAGCCGCATTTGTAACTCACTCACTGACTCGACTGACTGACTGAGGTATACGAATTCTAGACCACTTCCATACGAGCTAGAAACCTGCAATTTTGCATGCATGTAGCTTATACCTTGTAACCACTGGGGAAAATTCCCAAAACTGACAGTTTTTATTTCAACCCCCTAAAAAATAATGTTTAAAATCCCCCAAAAAGACTTATTTTTTAATTCTAGTTTTTGAGCTCAAGCGGCCAAATGGATGATCTTATCAAAATTCTGAGACCACGACATACTATGGATTTTAAACGATCTACAACTTTGGTCCAATGACTTTTTGTCTTATCTCGCCTTCTTCACCCTTAGGTAGCGCTAGATGTTTCAAATTTTGTTATATTTTCGAGATTTTGTGGCGGTTTTTAAATTTTTATCACGTTAATATCAACGATGGAGGCCTAATATGGGGCAAGCAGTATGTCTACATCACACTTAGTAAATAGCAGCAGTCATATGAGCAGTTTGTATTACTTAAACCTGTCGGAAAATGAAAAAAACTCAAAAGATCTTTTGATATGACCATTTTCTTAGTGTAAGTAGTAATGAAATGAGGGTTCTGTGACAATTAATATGATTGGACATGCATGTGACACCATTTATACTTGAGCTAGGGATGTGAGATTTGGCATGCATGTGCTTTGCACCTTTTAACCCCAGGGAAAATTCCTAATCACCATTTTTTGTAGTTTTAACCACCTCAAACAATTCATAATGGCGGGTAAAAACAATCAAAATGTAGTGTTGTTTAAAAAAAGGTTCTAGCGGCCAAACGGATGGTCTTATACTTAAATCTCTGCTAATTTGTCTGTTTTCTTAGTACAGTAAAACCTCGATAGTTCGACACTTTGTAGACTAAAGGGGTGTCGAACTATCGAAATGTCGGAAGTATAGGGAGTATATGGAACATTTTAACACGGAGTATTATGATCAGAAAAATAATAGCGTATCACAAAAGTATCAAAATCGTGTTTAACTCCCGCAGCGTCTCGAGTGAACTGACTTGACCTATTTACTGGAAAGGGCGGGGAAGGGGGCGGATAGGACGGGGTAGGGGTAGGAAGGAAGTTATTTATAGAAAAGGCGGTAGCGCCCGTTCGCGAAAACAATAAGCGAGCTCCCATCACTGACCGGCGAACCCGTCAAGGACACTATCGGTCGCCGCTACTGTCATGTCATGTCGTCACGGCTTGTGTCGAAGTATACAGACTGTCGAACTATCGAGTGTCGAACTATCGAGGTTCTACTGTATGAGTAGTAGGTATTATGGGGGTTCATTGCTGCTTGATATGACACCACTTCAACATGAGGCCAAACAGCGACCTGGGGGCGAAGCCCCCTCTACAGGGGTCTGGGGGTGGAGGCCCCATTGAGCGAAGCGAGTATACATAGTATACAATTGAGTAGTGTCAATACAATTTTCGTAACTTAGGCTATGAATCTACAATTTTGTGAACAACTAATAAGAACTAGTAATAAAATAACTAAACATTAGTATTTTTTTATTTTACAGGGAAAATACGTAAATTCAAACTAAAATTCAGAGTAGATGGAAAGTACTCTTTTAAAGAGTATAAGGTTTTATCTTCCAAGAAATCTTTAAGTACATTTTAAACTTATTTGTATTTGTAATATTTTTAACGTTGTTTGGTAGATGTTTTAGAAATTTCATTCCCATATATATGGGCATTTTCTCATAGAATTTTAAGTTATGGCATGATTTATTCATATCTATTTTTATGTCTTGCATTGAAAAAATGGGATTTTTCATTTAAATCAAATATTGTTTGATTGTGTTTTACCGTGAGGATTTTATAAAAATGTATTGGCTATATACCGTTAAAATCCGCAGATTTTTAAAGTGCTCCTTTGCAGATTCATCATATTTGAATTTCATTATAATTCTGATTGCTCTTTTTAGTTGTTTTAGAATACTATCCATGTTATTTTTTAATGTTGCACCATAAAGACATAAACCAAAAGTAATATGAGAATGAACAATTGCAAAATAAATGTTTCTTAATGTTTTTTTTTTAAAGCAAAAGAAAGACATTCTATAGAGTGAATAAATTCCAGAGCTTACTTTTGATAAAACCTTATCAATGTGAAAGTCACATCTCAGGTCTAGGGTTAACCCTAAGAATTGTGTGTTGGTCCTATAATCAATTTCTTTTGAATTACATATTTTTGATTCAGTCAACTGTTTATTCTGATATTTTTTAAATCTGATAACGTTAGTTTTTTTGAATATTTAATGCCAAGCTATGTTGCACTATAAAATCTCCTACACTTTCCAATTGAATAAAGCTCAATATTCAACAGCTTGCAGATACAATTGCCTTTTGTCTTTTGCCTTTTGAAATTGGACTTTACAGCTTACAGATACTTTTAGATTTGCATAATTTGGATAGAGGCATAGATTATTTTGTGGCATTTAAGTGACAGAATTTGAAATTACATTAATGTAGCATAGGAAAAGGAGAGGGCCCATAATTTATCCCTTTAGGACACCAAGTTTAATGATGTGAGATTCTGAAAAAAACTTTTGAGACACGGTTGTCTTTTGATATATGGGTAATTTCAACAAATTGGAGTCGTTTGTCCAAATATGATTCAAACCACTTAATTGCAGTTTTTGATACGTTTAATGACTTTAATTTTTTAATTAAAAGAGAATGATTCACGCTATCGAATGCTTTAGATAGCTTTAGAGTGCTTTAGAATCCATGAAAATTCCTGTGGTATATTCACCTTTATCTACTGAATCAATGACAGATTCAATAAAAGAAATAGCAGCTTTTATTACCGACCTCCCGAGCCTAAAACCATGTTGAAAATTATTTAGCTTATTAGTATTTTCTAGATATTCTGTCAATTTTTTATGAGCAATTTTTTCATACATTTTTGAAATGACAGGTAAAAGAGAGGTGGGACGATAGTTTGACATGGTTTTACCGCCATTTTTTTATGAATGGGTACTACTTTTGAAATGTTTAACTGCTTTGAAAAGATCCCTGATATAAATGACGAGTTAATTAAATGACATAAGACGGTGTTAAGTTGATGTTTTGCACTTTTAATAACTTTAATTGGGATTTCATCGTGTCCAGAGGAATTTTTATTTTTTAGTGAATTTATAATCTTTTCCACCTCTACATTAACAGATTTAAATGTAAATATTGTTCTTATATTTAAACTTTGTTCTTGACTTTTTTCAGGATAATCTATGTTATAAGCTACTAATGCTAGAAGTATCCAACAGTTATCCTTAATGACATTGATAAAATAATCATTGAACTTATTTGATACAATTCTAGGATCAGTAATAATATTATTTCCTTCTTCGAAAGATATGTTTTTCCTGCTTTAATTTTTTATCACCAACCTCAGAATTATCCAAAAAACTGTTTGGAAAATTATAAACTCTGAAGTTGGTTCTAAAAATAACAACCAAAATCGGTTTAGGGATATTGCTCTGACTATTGGCACAAATACCATTGATGATCCCAAAATTATTTCAGATTTATTTAACAATTACTTTGTAAATAAGGTGGAAGATATTGACCCAAATAGAAATATGTATGTACAGTGTATAGAGCCAGACCCTGTCAGTAGTTCAAATGTGTTGGTGACCAAGTTTAGTTTTAAGTCAGTGAATGAAAATGAGGTGGAAAACATAATAGGTTCACTGAAAAATAAAAACTCCAGTGGGTACGATTAAATACCTGTTAGTGTCCTGAAAGGTGTGAAATATGAAATTAGTAAGATTTTATGCCACCTGATCAATTCTTCTTTTATTACTGGTTCATTCCCAGATCAATTGAAAAAAGCAAGAATCGTACCTATACATAAGAAAGATGACAGGAAAAGTATCGCTAATTATCGACCTGTATCTCTATTACCAACCTTTTCAAAAATTTATGAAAAAATAGTACAACAACAATTAACTTCATTCCTTGAAAAATTCAATTTAATAGATGACATTCAGCATGGGTTTAGATCTGGAAGGTCAGTCACCTCTGCAGCTGTTTCGTTTTTAGAGGCAGTGATCGAGTCTGTTGACAGAGGTAAAAATACAACAGGAATATTCATGGACTTAACCATGGCTTTTGACAGTGTGAAATATCCTATACTGTTACAAAAATTATCATCTCTAGGGGTCCCCAAAAATTCAGTAAAATAGTTTGATTCTTACCTGACCAATAGAACACAATTTGTTGAAATCAGTTATGTATCAAACAATAAAATTATTAAAGCTGCATCAAAAATAGAAACAATAAAATTTGGCGTTCCGCAAGGGTCTATTTTGGGGCCTTTGCTATTCTTATGCTATTTGAAGGACATAGATAACACACTGACATGTAAACCGAGCAGTAAACTGTGCCTTTATGCTGATGATTCTAGTTTAATGATATCATCCCCAACTCTTGAACAAACGGAATTGACAGCTTTCATAGAACTTGGGAATTTAGGCAATTATTTACTAAATCAAAATTTAATACTAAACCATGAAAAAACAGATTTTGTTACATTTAAAACAGCACAAAATAAAAGTGGTAATGAACCAGTAATAATGTATGACTCTAATTTCATTTTACAGAAAGAAAGTACAAATTTTTTAGGACTAACAATAGATCAACACTTAAATTGGAATGAGCATGTAAGTAAAGTACTGACTAGAATAAATTCTGGAATCTATGCTCTTTCAAAAATGTCCTTTCATTGCAATTTAATAATCCTCAAGAATATTTATTTTGCACATATTCATTCTCATATTTCTTTTGGAATTTGCCTATATGGTGCAACAAAAAAGAAAATTTCGATAGGATATTAAAATTGCAGAAGAAAGCTATAAGAATAATCCTTAAACTAAAACATAATGATTCGGCTAGAGAATATTTTAAACAGTTAAAAATACTTACTGTATATGGACAATATATTTTTGACTCAATTTTAGTAGCAAGAAATAAATTGGCAAATAATGTTTCTATTCATCCCATTCATCATATAATACAAGGAAAAAGAATGAGGCCGTTTGTAGTCACCATAGATTACAATTTTATGAGAAAAGGCCATCGTATGCGGGAGGCAAATTTTTGAAAAAGATACCGCAACATATTTTGAATGAAAACAATCACACAAAATTTAAAAAACAACTGAAGGAGTATTTGATAGATGCAGCCATTTACACACTGGATGAATTTTTCCACCTCACTCTTCCAGGCTAAGAGTAAAAGATATATATCTATGTTTAGAAAGGCTTGAACTTATTGTATCACTTATAATATATTGACACTGTTTAAATGTTGTACACTGTACTTCTGAATGAATAAAGATATTTGACTATTGACTATTGACTATTGAATAATTAATAATATCCCAAACTGCTTTTTGTACGTTTTCAGATTTTTTAATTTTTCCTCAAAATATTTTGTTTTGGCTGAAGAAAAATTTGTTTTTAACTCATTTTTCTTCTCTTTTAAAAGATTATGTAGTGGAGGGAGATTTTTGTTGTGTTTATCTTTTGCCAATTGTAACAATTGTCTTTTATCACTTTTTAAGTTTTCTGTGAGCCAGGAATGAATGCTTCTTCCTCCTTTCAGTTACAATAGTTTTTGGAAAAGATTGGTTAGAATAAAAAGTAATTATTTTTGAAAATTCATCGTATTTTTCATCAACTGGGGCCATGTAGACATTTCCCCAGAGCTCATTTTCAACCAGTTTAGTAAAATATTGTAAATTTTGAGTTGGAAATTGTTGTACTTTACGTTTTATTGGTATTTGCTTTTCAGACTTTAACTGTAAGCTTTTAAATGTAACAACTGTCCTTCATGATCGGAGAGACAAGTCATAATGCCTTCAATAACTAAGTTAGAACCCTGAAGGTTTTTTACAATAAGATTATCAATACCTGTTTTTTAATGTTCTCTTACCCGTTTGGGGAAATCATCAAGGTATCTCATATTGATACTTTTTAAGGTATTTTATAACTTATTAAGGTAATTTTTATGATTTATATCATTTTTTAAAACGTCAATGTTTATGTCTCCCGCCATAATTATATATTTATATTTCTTTAAATAAAAATCAACCAAAACACTTAATCTGTCAAGGAATACCGCACAGCTAGAACATGGTGATCTATATATCCCTATAACCAGTAGCTTAAAACTATTAAATAAATATTTGCAAACACAGAACTCAAATTGTTTGTCTTCCAGTAATTTATCTGATAACACTTTCGGCACGTCCACCTGCTTCCAGTTCAAACTCTTTTTCCCGAGTATCAAAACTCCACCTTTTGAAGTGCTTTCTTTACAGTAAAAACTGTTAATTTCATAATTATTTATCTTAAGACTACTTGTTTCGTTATTTTTAATATCGTGCTCTGTTAAAACTACAATTTGGGGTTTTAACTCATCAAGGGTAACCGATAATTGTTCTATTCTTGAAGCGAGATGTTGGATATTTTGGTGAAAAATTTTTAATTTATCTTTTTGTTTATTTGCTAACTTTTTGACTGGTTGTGGCTACTGAGTTTAAAGGCTGGACAGTAAGTGAAGATGCCTCCTCTTCTGCTTCAATTCCATCTTCTGAAATCCTTGCTTCCCCTTGGTCGGTGATTTCGGTAGTCTGAGATAGTTTAAGTGGTGGGAAAGCGTTTATCTCCGACATTTTTGGAACCAGCTCTGGAGTGGAGGCTGTTGGAGCACTGGCAGCTCTTGAAATGATGCCCCGCAGTTGACTAGAAAATTCTTGATAATTCTGTCCATTTTTTAGTAAACCATTTGATTTGGCTTGATGATGATGTGTGACCAAACAAAACCATTGCCTCATACCATCTTATGTATATAAGGCGGTAATTTATTGCTCCCTTGTATGGGAATACAGAGTAAGTATATTTTACAGTATTTAAGAGTTTTTAAACTATATCTTCAAGTAAAATGTTAATCAAAAAGTGCTTTGGACTTGCCTAGCTCCCACTTTTTTGTCCTTTCAGTTGGCCAGACTTGCACATGGTATAGAGCAACAATAATCACAATTCATACAAGGTTAAAATAAAATACAAATTTCAGGAATAGAACAACATTTTTTTTATTTTTGAGATTTTGTACACAAATTGAAATAATACATCTCATTAAATGTCCAACATAGCTTTGAAAAAGATAATGACTTTTCTTTCACCCCTCATTCTAATGGGCACTAAAATAACCAGTGAAAATTTAATGTTCAACATACGTGCTTTGTGAAGCCAAATTATCATTTTTGATATTTTGGCGCATGGCGCAAAGGTAAAACTTCTATTTTAAATAACTTGTATATATCTAAGTACATTTAACTTATAATAAAATATATAAAAATAAATAAATCAATAATTATAAATAAATGAGTGTATCCAACATAGATAGCTATCAGCTAACATCAAATTAGCTTTGAGATAAAAATATTCGTCAATTTTGTTAGTTAACGCTACAGTCCTAAGTGTTTAGTTGCAAAATAGTTCTAATCAATAAGACATAACTTAGTAATATTTTTAAAGTAATACTGTCGTTCAGGTCAGATTGTTTGTATTTCTATGTTGTTTTAGTTCGTTATAAAGTGAATACGAAACAGTTCCAGTTTATCACTGTGTAAGAATCAAATAAATTAGATTAACATACTATAATCAGCAATAATCAATTAAATAGTCATGTTAAATTACTTTGATACAAATAAGTGAGTGGTTAATAATACCTTTTCAACTTCCAGACCTTACAATATAAATTCACACTCCACTTTTGAGTGTGGAGTTTACATTCATTTTCAGAACGAATTAAACATTAAGTCATTCATAGGTGTTCATCCTAATTTTCAAGAGAGATTTAAATCTAGCTTAATATAATTAAACTGTGTTATATCTCACTGTTTTCTTATGTGCACAACTTAAAAATTGAATATTATCACTTGAAACTGTTCTTAATCTGAATCTTTGGCTTCAAGAGGAACTTTGATCAAACGAAAAACAAAATTTGATTTCAAGCTCACTCTGCAACAAATTGAATAAGGCAAAGTATTCACCTAAGTAATCTACAGTATACTAAAGTTATCATATGGAGCAGTAGATTGACAGCACAAATATACAATTAGCTCTAAACATGATTAAGAAATGGAAGCTTGCAACCTTGGCAGAAGGCAGAGTATTCAATTGGTTCATCGATCAACCAAGCAGAAACAAAAAGTAGTGGAAAAAATATATTTCAATCATAAACGATTACAAACTTTTTAAGCAAGATTTTACCAACAATAAAGTTGGTAATCCCTCATTGACACATTTGTTTATAATTTTAAATTTTATTTTACTTTGTAGATCGGAAATATTTGTTTGATGTATTAGTTGTGCTACCATGTGTTTTCTGACTTGAAAAATACTCATCCGATATGGTCTAAACTTTGATTAGTCAATTTTCAGTGACAATATGGTGTTTTTAATGTTCTGTAATAAATACAATTTTGAAAAAATCACACCATACAAAATTGAAGCTCTTAACCAGGGGTATGAATATCCTTCACAAAATAACCCGAGAGTCAAAACATCAACAAACATATACAAAACATATAAATAGTAAATAAGAAATATTACATTGATCCACACATCACTCCTTAGAAAGTAGCCAAGGCAAGTGAGGACAATAATAGTTTTACAAGACTAATTTAACATAAATAGATATATGGTTTAACATCTTTTTCTGCACACATTTAGTCCCAAGCTGTATGCATTATCATATATTTTTCTGTAGTTTTTGGAACCTTCAAATTTGTTGTTTTGTCCAAGTTGTTAACCCCACTGGGGTCTACGGAAAGTATTGATGTGCGTGTTTTTGATAAGGCTTTATTTCAAACTGAGTTTCGATTTGGTTCTTATATTCCAGTAAACAAAAAAGACAAAGTTAGATATTATTTAAAAAAGGTATAACTCTTCAAAACAGTCAATCAATTAGTATTAATTTTCTTATGGGGACTGGTGGGCGAGTTGAAAAATGTTAGGACCGCATAAATGTCATCCTTTTTTGTCTCAATGTCCTTTTTTTGTTTGAGTCTGTTTGGTCATAGGCATTGGTCAACCTCAAATTAAACTTTAAGATTTAGGTCCTCACCCACACAAACAACTCAGAAACTGTAGAACTATATCACAGATAAAGGAATCCATACAGATTGATCGATCGTAGTTTCAGCAAGCGCTGTAGAGGGCAGGTCGAGTACGAATCGAGGAATTTTCGCTTCACGCCAAGACTCTTCCGGTCCTAGCGTTGCCAACTCGACGCCGGATGTCCCCTCCCCTTCCCCTACTACTACTACTACGTTCCTTATTACACTGTACCCTCTCTCTCTCTTACACATTCCATCTCTTTCTCTATCGTATCCACCTGAGACACATCCCGTGCGCTACCGTTTCATTACCAACTCATATAAATAATTTGTCCGGTTATTTAGCTTAATATTTTCTTACACTCTATACTATCACGCATAAATAAATAATTGAAACATTTAGAGAACATGTTTATACAAATTTCGATACGATTGGGTAAAATAATAATATAAAAGAATCTGAATAAGATTATAATAATAGCACAAAATAAATCACTTATAAATAAGTGTTAATATTGTATATCAGTTACATTTATGTTGATTATGACAAATAAAGTAAGCTCCTTTACGATAAAATACGTTTTTTAAGAAAATAAATATACTCGCTAAAACTACAAAAGGTTTAAGATTTTCTGTGATAAAATGCAATTAAAAAATTTACGTATGTATATATTTTTACCATTAACTAACAAAAATCTTTGACAAAATAAAGAAGTTCTGATATTAAATATACTGCTACCTGTACGCATAACCTACGTAATCTACTAACCTTAAGTTATAAGTATTTTATAACTTTCAAATTGTTTATTAAGCCTCAAATAAGTTAAATGGACAAAGGCTCACTGAGAAATACCCCCATTTTTGTAGGGGGGTATTCCGTCCCCCCACGGGGAAACACCACGTCACACCACAGTATTTCCAGTTAATTAAACTATGTCCCGCTTTATAGGTTTCTACAAATCTGGTCACCTTAGCTACCATGGCAACAGGAGTTTGACCGTGCATCCACTGTGTCCATGTGATATTAGTCATCACACCCTTACACTGCGCATGAATGCTGTTCTGCCTTTTCTAACTTTGTTCAGTTCACTTTAGTATATGTTGGGTTTAACTGTTATTTTTAGTATTTGATTACTATTCAAATTATTATCCGTAACAATAAAAATCGGGGAGGGGGTTATTCCACCACTAATTTTGCCCCCCCACGACTCTAAAGCTGGATCCGCCACTGGTCCTCTCTCTACGTTGATTGTTGAATACTGTCTATGTTCATTAATAATGTCATCTTATAAGGTTTGTATTCATCGTTAATAGTGGGCCTTGCCAATTTAGTGTTCAGTTAACCATTGCATTTGGTTGAACGAGGGAAATAAGATGGAAACACACTAGTTTTGATGGTTGATGGTTTTGATGGTTCGTCGGTGGATGGATAGGGTGGATAAAAATAGTAAACACTTTTTTAACCTGAAATGTTATCTACAAACTTTACAGTTAGGCACTCCTTATAATCAAAAGCTATTAATAATGACTGATTCGAACAGTATATGCATAATATGTAGTAAGGAAATCAAAGATGCCGGAGTATAGATAGAAAAGACAAAATCCATAAGTTACTTGCTAACGTCGTTGTAGTAAAAGTACATTGTGTATGCAGGCAAAATTATACCAGACCTAGCAATATTAAAGCAGGTTTTAATGAGGAAAATTCAGAATCTTCTTCAACGTAGCACTTTCTCAGAGAATTAAAAACCACATTTGATTTCAAGCATGACTGTTTTTTATGTGGATAAAAATCGGTGTTTTACCCAAATCTTCCTTCTAGATACCAACCCAAATTCATGAGCTTTCAACAATTAAAAAAAAATCGGGAAAGCAAACGCTCCTTAATGCTTGTGCTGATAGAAATGATGATCGGGCTTGTAAAGTTAAGTCCAGGCTTTTAGATGTAGTTGATTTAGCTATGGCTAAGGCCATTACCATGGGCAATGTTATAAGAACTTAAACGTATGCAAACCTAAACATATTGAACAAAAGGTAGAACGAGCATTATCAGTCGAGTCTGTAGATTAATTGAATCTGTATTAAATAGAATATTTTCAAATACATTTTATTTGAAAGTTGATTAAATGTTGCAATGGTCTGGTGAAGCATTATTTACCTAAGTATGGCAGAACACATTAAAACAATGATACAAATTAATGTTTTACTCGTATAATAAAAAAAAAATTTAACCGAGCCCTTTGCATTTAAAGTACCTTTAATCTGATACAATAATCATAGTTTTCTGGCCATAAGAGAGTTATTACTATTATAAATTTAACATAGGTTCTTATGGAGCATAAATCCGAAATGGACGCCGCCTCCAACGTCTTCTTAAGTAAACAAATTCTGTATTTGCTTACACAGAAATATTAATATAATCTTTGTAATAATTTCAGTAAGTTCTCTGGGTGTGATATTATAAAAACCCCTAGTTAATTTCAACAGAACAGAAATCGTTATATTATTGTAAAATGTTTGTGTATAAATCGCCTAGAGTGATACGGTTGTTACAAACTGAAGTAAACGGTATCTTTATATATAATTCTGTAAGCGAAATCTTTTAAGTCAAAATTGTGGGAGTTTGGCAAATCGCAGGATGATGGGAGACGGCTCAAATTGAAGGTCTTGATCCCAGGGACCTGCGAAAAATAGCGGGATTTCTGAAAAGTTACCAGCAAACGAAAAATAATTTAAAACATTCGCCATAACAAAATCATGGGAATTTAAAAACGTTTGTTTAGTTTACATTAAACCATGTGATTAAGTGCCTACTTTGTTTATGAACTGACATGTGGCTTATATTGTTTTATTTTCCACAGCATGAAAAGAGTAAAAAATCTGATGGGGCAGAGTATTAGAGCAAGGTTAGGGGCCATGGCCCCTTCAAGCCACTAGTTGTATCTAAAAATGTGATTGGTGAAACTACATTACCGATAAAAATGAAGCAGGTTTAGTCGGAAACTCCAGCGATTTGGAGCAAATACGTTAAACTTATAACGTAAACGTTAACACATTTCAACAGGCAATAGTCAAGGAAAGTAATCAAACTGCTCAAATTTTTTTAAGTCCTACTATGTGAGCAATAAGAACATGCAAATGTATGATTTATTCTGAAAGCGTCGAGTGGTCTAACCGATTCACAGTTAAGCGGGCCGGAAGTATACAGGCTCGGAAATATCGCGGGCCCCCAGTGAGTACAAGAAATTATGATGGAAGATAAAAATCTTTGAACATCTGCAAGTGAGGCAGGCCAGATGTGTTTTGGCTGTCACTTGCGCGGCAAACATTTATAATCGGAATGCACATTCATCTTAACAATGTTGCCACTTTTTAGGCTGTCGAGTCAATAGCAATTATTTATAGGAACATACTCGTGGTGTATTCTTTAAAAGCAGCAGCGTTCCATGTGGTAGAATGGCGAACTACATTTTGTCATACACCTATCAAAAATACATTATTTGGCTGCCACTTCAAATGTTCAGAATTTCTTCCTGCCGGCTTCCTCAGTTGATATAACATGTGATGTGCATTTGGCGGCCGGATACAGCAGCCAAGTGCACCGGCCGCCATATTTAATGCGGTTTTCACCATGAAAGGCAGCCAAATGCCGTATGAGATTTATATATATATATATAAAAGTGCATTTTCATAATCTGATATTTTGAGTCAAGTATTTCATTGTTGGTGGTTGTTTCTACAGGGTACCGTCGGCCAAACTTAGTATTTTGTCCGTCGAATTTCGATGGGTTCTTATTGTTGTTTCAATTTCTACTTAATACAAAACAGCTGTTAGTGTATCTTGCAGCTGTTTACTTTAGATAAATTATAATTATTTTACGAAACAGCTGTTTAAATTTATTTAACTTCCTTATAACTGTATTCAGCACGAAAGTACCCTTAACCATTAAATTGAAATTTTCTCAGTTATTCGTGAACAGATTTTAAAATTTAATAAATGCTGGATTTGTCTTTGATTTTCCAAAAAATTTTGTATTTTTTTACAAAATCATTTAGGTTTTAGTATTTTTTGCAATTAAAGTATTTAATATGCCACCATTTTGAAAAGGAAAATTGTACGAAAATTAAATTTGTAAGGAATATTAACCGTACGTACATAGACGAACATGTGCACCAAGTTTCATTATTGTATCTTAAACCGTTTTTGAGATATTGAGGTTCCTTTATAAAAAACACATACAGACCGATAAGACACGGAACCATTCGAGATTAGACACATGTTAGATTACATTTTTTACTTATTTTTACCTCCTGAATAACTCGGTAAATTTTTGAAAAGTGGAAGCTGGTTGCTGGACACCCTGTATATTATGGATGTGCGAGTACCCGAAACTTTGATTATTTTGGCCGAGTATTTAATACTCGACTCGAGTCACAGTTTTGAAAAATACTCGAAAGTTCGAGGGAGTAATATCCAGCTGATCTGCGGACGATCGCTAACGACTGTCGCCTGCCAAATCGCGTAGTAACAGCTGCAAAAGGCGATCGCAACACGTAAAATCTACCGAAAAATTCGACCAGAAAAATTAATCATTCATAAAAAAACAACTGTATGTGTCTAAATAATGACCTTATTGCATAATATCGGCCGTAAATGACGGCAGAAAACATAATATCGGCCAAAAATTACGACTAGATTACGTAATAACGGCCCGCAGGCTTTGCCTGCAGATTATTTATGAAAAATATGGTTTCCTCATAAATTTTATATTTTGTTCTAAATTCCAATTCATTGTTAAACATTGTCACGGAATAAATGTTTTTATTTATTATTCTTATGACAGTTGTGTGTGCTGCATTCTGTGGTTAGCCCATGTAACTACTACGAATCAAGATCAGCTGTTTGTATTTTCAGCTCAAACAAAAATGAATGTCCATAAGGAATACATGGGAACTTTGAAGCCACGTGGGGCAAAGCCCTATACGATTTACACAACTGTGATATGCTAATAATATGTTACTCAGGATTATCAAGTACCGCTCTGCCAGATTTTAGCTCAATCAGTCGACTGGTTAGAGCGTATTGAGCCACAAATATATAAACAAAAAACCATACAAACTTACAAACTTTCAAATCCATATCCTTGTTCAGTTACCATCACGAACATATAAACAAAAACAACCTTGATTACAAAACTCAAATTGGTGGATGTAATATTGGGCTTCACACACCTAATTTTTGTTGTTCTGGAACTCGTCAACACTACAAAACACGGACACATTGCGAATACGAATAAAAAACAAAAACCAATCGTTGTAGAAGTTGTTTTTGTTTTTTATTCGTGTTCGCAATGTGTCCGTGTTTTGTAGTGTTTGACGAGTTCCAAAACAACAAAAATTAGGTGAGTGAAGCCCAATATTATATCCAACAATGGAATACGCGTCACCCACAAACATGTCATTCAGAAATAAAACTAAAATTTTCGGCTTAAGCCTTCATCAGAAGTACAATTTTCAAAAAACTAAACAATAAACTTTCACATTCATAATATTAGCAGGATGTATGCCATTTACGTAATAACAATTATCATTTAGATTAAAGAAAACGATTATTTAGGTTTCAAAATAAATTATTCAGCTTCATTCTGGAAACAGTTATTATAAGAACCATATGTTTTCAAATTTGTATCGCTTATAAAAAATATGCCTTAAAAAATAACTAGAGATAGTGAGACTCAAGTCACATTATCATAAAGTTAATTAAACCTGGAATGGCACTTTTTCTTTTTAATTTACTGTAGGTACTAGTACTTATGGATTAAATAATAAGGTCTTCTAGCATAATAGTTTAGTCCTTACATGTACGCTCACATGTAACACACTCACATAGCCGATCACAGTACTATGTTATGTTTGAAAAGTTAGTTACATTTGAAAAGCACCTGGGGGACATTTGAAAAGCAAAGCTTGGCCCTCCATGCAAGAACTTATTAACATTAAACCAAAAACACTCAAGGGTTACGCTTACAATAAACCTGCATGTACCGCATTCTAAAATTACAATCAATACAATTTCAATTTCAAGAATTTTATTGTTTGTGTTCTCATCATTTTTCATTATTAACTAATTAAATGTTGTGTAGATACTAGGGCCTAGTGATTTGAAACTTTTTCAAATTTAGCTAATTGTTTTTTCTTATTGGTTCATTAATTGTTCCCTGTTAACTGGTCGCGACATTGACTCAATGGTCGCGATCAGTAGTCAACGAGAGACAGCAGATGAAGCAAGCGATAGGGCTATTCGGCCAGTGGAGATGTTTGGAGCTCAGTGAGGTTAGAGGGGTGAGGGGACTTACGGGACAACAGGAGGGGGTCCGAGCACTACGAGACCAGACCAGGGCTCGCGAATCTTGACGTCGTCGCGTCGTCATAGTATTTCGTTCTCGACTACAGCACACGTCCGCTCGAATTGGCAACTACTTTGTCGTCACTAGCGCAGCTGCACTCTGACGGAGTCGTCAGGAACTACGTCAAAGCGCACACGGTCGCGCAGTCTGCTTATATTCCTTTGTCTATGATTATATGTTGACAAACCTATTTTTATCCAGCATGGTCAGATTTAATACTATTCAGGATTTTGCATGGGTTCAGGTAAGTGTTCAATCTGCTGTAAAAACGTTTGGGATATCTGTGAGCTTGGGTACCTTAAAACGCACTCCATGGCTTCATTGAAAAAAAAAAATTAATTTAAGTATGCTGAGCCATAATTTCAACAAATAAAATATTAAACTACAGTTTAATAACTAATATAATTTAATACATACACATATCACTGGTGTTATACTCCCTGCAGTTTTTGTCTAAAGTAATAATCAACCTGATCCGCAACGTGTCCTGTTGCGGATTTTTGTGTTTATTTTTTACTTCATAATTGAATTATACGGTCAGGTAATTTTTTCAAATGAAAATAATAAATTGTATCTATGTCACTGAGTTTGAATTATTTAAACCTTCACAAATTTTGCATTTATTAGTTTAAGGTCGATCAAAACATATCGATAAAAGAGGTCAAATCAGTTGCTGATACTAGAAAATAAATTTTCCACATAAGCTAAATATAATAATATTTTAATTATATCACCCTAAAAAAATGTAACAGTTATACACTATTGTTCTAGCCCAATTATTTTTCAAACATTAAATCAAACAGGTCATAGAAGTTTCTGTAACTCGACTAATACATAACTGAGATTTAATTCTTAACCATTAAAGACGAATAAAAAGTAACGATCGATCAAATAATTTAAAGCTAAATGGTCAAATACCCTGTTTATTTACAATAACACAAAATAATTATATTAACAGAAGCGTTTAGAAGAGGCAACATAAGTTCCTGGTTCAAATCACATTGTACTTAACTAAATACAAGGAGAGTGTAGCTACGTGGTTCACAACTCCTGGAGGTGGGGTGAGGGGTGGGTGGAGGTCGGGGGTGTTTGGTTGGCTAAAAGATCTGCATTTTTGATTACTCGGTAGAAGAAATTGACTGCCTGGTGGTAGTGGCGGACCGAGATGCGTTCGTTGTTGCCGTGGTAACGGTTAAGATCGTCAGGGGTGATGACTGTCGGGATGAATCGGTAGAGACTGGATGTGAAGTTGAGGTACCACCTGGTGTCTGTGTTGGCAATGAACACTCCTGTTACACACAACGTTACCGATTGGTAAAGGTTACGGCCAAAGCCCATAAGATTACTGAACTAAAGACATGGAAATTTCAATACTTAATCACAGTATATATGTGCATGAATTAAATAAAGAATGTGGTAGATATTTTGATAGTTCTTGCTGAAGCCTCGACTATTTATATTATAGTCACCTATATTATTTGGTGTAAGCCTATTAAATTAAAAATTGTATATAAGAAGTGACCTTGACATAGGCAAGGGTAGAATTCAATTGATGTTCAGGTGACCAATTTGAATTCAAATTTCCTTTATTTATCACCAATAATTACATCCATTGAAACCAAGCTTCTGTAATATGTGACACATCAATATTTAACTTGATAGCCAACAGGTGGACCTATGTTACAACGTAAGCACAAGACTCATAAGTCGGAAGCACGAAAGTATATGTCATTAGTCATAGGTCAATTTAATAGTTTGTTTCAATAGTTTACAACTTTAAACACATCAATCAACAACATCAGTTAAAACAAATAAACAATCACACTATACATCAAAACAAACTCAAATCCATATATTCTTGTTTCACTGTATCAGAATAAAATGTAAAAAAACAATAATAAAGTGGTTACTTTTTATAATAAAAGGGTTTTGTGACTATTTTGTGTTTTTATATACATTATAGCGATGATAGAAGAAATAAAGCTTTAGTGTGAGACGAAAGAAAATTGTATGTCTGAAGATGGATCGTAGTTAATCTTCATTGCAATAGAAAATGTTTTGAATCTACAGGCTTACACGACGGTAATAAGTTGCAATTAGGGGAATTTAAATCAAAAGTTGTTAACTTTTGGCTTAAGTGTAGGTTTCTTCAGTTTACCTGGGACAACCACAGCGTCTGGGAAGACCTGCTTGATTGTGAACGCAATGAGCTGAAACTGAGGGCTGGAAGGGCCGAAGGTAGAGACGGGGTGGGCTTCCCTTGCCACCTTGATGCGGATTCTGACTCTCGGATCTGAGATGATCTCTCTGTCATGTTGAACGACCTGGCTAACAGTTTGTGCGGGGTGTATCCGATGGTTCACTGTTGCAGTTGCTAGTGGTGGTATCACGTTGTCCTAAAAAATAAATTAAAGTTTAATATTCGGTTTGTATTTTAGGGTACTTAAGTGATTGTACTTGTTAACAAGTCTATGGCCACCACACTCTTAAATATACCCTCGTCGCAGCAAACCTGCATACTCAGCGAATTTCCAATGGGGATATAAATGTCTTAATACTTCATAAAGCCACTTACCAAGTTTCATAAAAATATATTCACAAATAAGCGATATATACAATTTTAATTGTTCTCCATAAGAATAACATTGGGGCTGAGTACGCAGGTTTGCTGCATCAAGGAACACAAAAATGGATTTTTATGTTAATATCAATATAACTCAACTAGGTGAAGTCATATACCAGTTTTTATTAATTTATGTTTATAATTAAGTAATTAAGGGAGATATAGAATTTAGTTATTACCTATAAGAATAACATGGGGCTGAGTATGCAGGTTTGCTGCTACGGGAGCCTTTGGCAAAATATTATTATTTTGAGCAAATATCAATAGACCACAACCAGATGAAGCCGTACACCAAGTTTCGCCAGTATACGTTCATAAATAGGCGAAATATAAAATTTTTCTTTTCCTCCATAAGAATAACATTAGACAACGTACTGTGTTTAGCACTTTCAATATCTCGGGGAACCAATTGACATAGAGGAATGATCAAAATACCAAATTGTGCGTTTTTTTAAGCTAAATCCAATGGTGAAAACTACAATTTGAAAATTTAAAAAATTATATGTAAAAAATTCAAAAAACTCATTTTTGGGGTACAATACCCCTTCAGATAGAGCGATCTAGCTGATTTTCGAACTTAGTCATAAATGTTGCTTTACACGTTTATACAAATTTAATCAAAATCTGATCATTTTTACGAGAGTTATCGTGCTCACGGACACATGTATATATATATATATATACAGTTTCGAATGAATGGTGTTTTTGGAGTCTGGGGACCTCAAAACGAAAAGTTATCATTGTCCCAGGCCTAGGTCTTACCATGCCGACTATGGTAATAGTTTCTTCCCTATAGGGGAAATTCGTTAAAAGACTGATTAGCCAACATATTACAACATTACATACTTTCACTGTATTTACAAACAAGACAATAACCATCCAAGTCCCACAAAACATGGGAGGGAAGTTCATGTTGTAGTTGTGTTTTGTGTGTTTATCTTAATGTTCCAGCTGTGTGATTGGACAAGTCATCAAGAAGTAAAGTATTCCAGGGTTATTTTGGGCCAACACTTACTACAGTTATCAGCGCTGGATCCAGTCTTCAGGAGATAAAAAACCCACACAAATACACGACACAAAATTACTGGATAAAACGCACTATCTATATTTGGTCGTTTATCTAGTAATTTTGTGTCGTGTATTTGTGGGTGTTTTTTATCTCCTGACGACTGGATCTAGCACTGGTTACTGTGGTGAGGGTTGGCCCAAAATAACTCTGGAATAATATTACCTCACCAATAAAATCATGTCATTTATAATGAAGGAGTAAACTATAAGGTGAGATTAGTCCAATAAAAACAATGCATCAATTACACCTCACCAAAAACATATTATGTCATTGTGTAGTATTGATAACTTGAAAATAAATACATGTATACAATTTGATTGCATACAATGAATGTGTGATGCCCAATTCAGTTTGTTTCCAGATAAAACAACAGGGTATTTATAATTCCTGACCCTTTCAATAAACTAACTCTTAAGTTAACAAAGTTTGTTAAGAAGTGTGCGATAGATCTACTCAATTATGGAAGACTGCCATGATCTTTGCACAGAAATATGAAGAAACATTGCATTACAATACTATATTGTACTGCCTCCTAGTGAAGAAAGTGTGCCTAATAGTGACTAGAACTAAATACAGGAAACAGCTATCCACAGCAGATTAATTTTACCAGGTGTCCCATAAAGGTAGCAACCACAGCGGCCTTGAATCAACATAGAAGCGTTTAGAAGAGGCAACATAAGTTCCTGGTTCAAATCACATTGTACTTAACTAAATACAAGGAGAGTGTAGCTACGTGGTTCACAACTCCTGGTGGTGGGGTGAGGGGTGGGTGGAGGTGGGGGGTGTTTGGTTGGCTAAAAGATCTGCATTTTTGATTACTCGGTAGAAGAAATTGACTGCCTGGTGGTAGTGGTGGACCGAGATGCGTTCGTTGTTAATTAATCCCCTCTTAATTTTTGAACGACTGTACATTTTCAAACAATCTTTGGTAAATGTCTTTGTGTAAATCTTTACTAGCATAAGTCAAAAGTATTTTTTTAAGTTTTTAAGGGTTTCAACCCTCACCCTAAATAGGGGTTGCTGGGTAGGTAGTTTTTATTTTTCAAATAGCAACCCCTAGCAAGTTGCAAATCGTTTTAAAGAGGGGAATAAATCAAATGAATGCCGCAAACTAGACATTTCTATGTTTATTTAATCTAATGTTATGGCCAGCGAAAAATGTATTCATTTTGTTATTTATACTGCTAAAATTACCCTCCTTAACAGAAATCAGATACATAGTGGGACAATCCAAGTTTCTCTTGATCAGACCTTTGAAAAAATACCATTTAAAGTGTAAGAAAGTCATTTGAAAACCCTCTTCATTTTTGCCATGGCCTCTATTCACTTCTTGAAAAAATAAAGAAGGTTTTCAAATGACTTTCTTACACTTTAAACGGTATTTTTTCAAAGGTCTGATCAAGAAAAAGTTGGATTCTCCCACTATGTATCTGATTTCTGGTGAGGAGGGGAATTTTAGCAGTATAAATAACAAAATTAATACATTTTTCGCTAGCCATAACATTAGATTAAATAAACACAGAGAAGTCTAGTGTGCACCATTCATTTTAATTTTTCCCCTCTTTAAAATGATATGCAACTTGCTAAGGGTTGCTATTTGAAAAATAAAAATTACCCCCAGCAACCCTTATTTAGGGGCTAGGAACCACTTAAAAAAATACTTTGACTTATGCTAGTAACATTTACCAAAGATTGTTTGAAAGTGTACAGTCGTTCAAAAATTAAGAAGGGGGGGACCTTTATGGGATTTAGACTCAGATAGATTGAAACTGAGCAGCCTGATCACCAGACAGAGCATAGAACCTTGCTTTTAACAAGATTGTTGAGGAAAAGTTTGACAAGGAAGTCTCCTTGTCAAACTTTTCCTCAACAATCTTGTTCTCAGTCGAGAAATATACTTGATCTCTAAAATATTTGTGAGGTAATAAATTTAGCCTTAAAGTTCAGTAATAAAATTAATCCATAATCTTGTCATTTATTTCAGTCATGTTAGGCAGACAGATCAGGTAAGATATATTGACACATATATTGTTCTTAAGTAACCTTGATTCCGCTGTTGAACTTGGTGATCGCTGTGGTTGTACGGACGAAAGGGCGCATCGCTCGGCTCTGATCCATCTCGTAAGCAATGAGCCACGAGAACAGCCAGAGATTGCTGTACAGCAGTCGATACCAAAATGGGACCTAAAAATACAAACAATGATTATGAAGATAAGGTTTTTAATATGTTAAAAATACTTAAATGTTGAGGAGATTCTTAAACTATTTTGGACAATTTCTCTACTTTAGTAAAATTGTTAGCACTTATTGTCTGCAACTTTATTATACAGTTGATCTTATAGTAAATTTCAAGGATCACAGTAAATGATTGGAATCACATATTACCAAATTTTATAAATGTGTTAAATGTTTGAGCTGACCAGGGGCGTTGCACGAGAAAATTATTGGGGGGGGAGGGATCTCAAATTTCCCAACTATTTAACGCTGATTTCCCAATTATTTAGAATTGATTTTCTAACTATTTCAAGGTGAATTTTCAGCTAAAATCTCTTGATTATCATATAAAGTATCAAAATAGGCTAACAGATTGTTCGCATGTTATGGCTAATAATATATCAATAAACTGTCATGAATTCATAACAAAAACGTAATTTTTCGGATCAAATCATAAATTTCATATAAACATACTTACAAAATTCTTATAAACATATATGGAGTGTTGGGATATACTAAAACACAAAGTATACTTAATAAAGTTGAATTAATAACAACTATAAAGAATAAAATCAAGTGGCAATAGACTCTAAAATGTCTGATAATTACAAATTAATATTATAGTTAAAATTATTTATAATATTACAAATTGCTTGAAACAAAAGGAAAATTAAATTAAATACAAACTATTATAGAAATACACATTTAGGTATGTGCATTACAAAAACTTAAGCCTATATCATAATAAAAATAACTATAACATCTACAATATTGTTTGATAATAGCACAAAAACCTTGTTTGTTGGTTTAAAAACCTATCATAAAATCAAATTCAATAGTGTTTAGGAAATACAAAAAACAAACTAAAGATTCTGTTATAGTATCACCTGAAAAAATACTCACATATCAAATTGCATTAGGCTTTTAAATGTCTGATGATAATGGTAAACTAATATTATTACAATTATTATTAATATTACAAATTACTTATAACGAAAGGATGGAACATGAATATGAATACACGTTCAAATATATCCTAACACAAACTTAGGTGTATTATAAAATAAAAAGTAGTAAAACACTTGAATGGAATATATTGTAGCCTGTATCACTAATTTAACCAGCAACTTGATTTGTAGGTCGCTGTTGATAGATTCCTTTTAGTTCAACTCTACTTTATCTTTATCTGCCGATTTTCTACTCGGCCCAGAGAGCCAGATGTTCTGCAGAGATCTTTTTCGCATTTTAACAGCATAAGACTGTCTAATCTTTCATCACCCATAGTCTAACTCAAGTGAGATTTAACTATCTTTAGCTGGCTGAAAGAACGTTCGTTTGATGCAACTATGTATGCCGGTGAAAGATCCAATGAACATAATAATCGTAAAATTATAGATTTTACAATCTTGTCAATCCCGGGATTGGCTTACGAAAAATAAAAATTAACCAGGTTCCTGGGATGCCGGTAGTAAAACCCCTATTTATTAATACAAATTGTCTGTTTAACCTAATTTGTTCTAAATAAAGCCTCTTATAGTTAGGTAGCATTTTTACTATAAAGTTTGTTCTGTTTATAACCTTATAAAGAACTGCAATGAATCAAATGGTAATTTTCGTGGGGATGGAAATAGAATAGAAGTATTATAACATATATAATAGTGATGAATAACTTGACTTACGTGGATAATTATCTTGTTCCCACCCAAAACAAATCTCAAACACAATAATCATTAGCTATTGCCGTTCCACCGAATACTTTATTTCATGTTTAACCGCGACTGGTTACCACGACGCTTCAGACGACGCACCAGACCAGGGTAGACAACCTATGCATGGCGAAGGAAGAAATTCCCCCAAAACGTCCCAATTCGCCGTTTGCTATCCATGTAAAATTAATCACTTTAAAATTTTAATTGTGTTTAAGACAAAATGATGGATTCGTTTGCTTAGTTTGAAAACAAATTTGTTAGAAATTGCTTTTTTAATATTAAACAAGGTTTAATCACAAATGTCTCAACTCAAGGTCTCAGATACTCCAAATTCCCATCTTTTACACTTTTCAAGATGATTGGGGGGAGCTACCTGGAGCAGACAGCTCCTAATCACAAGCTTCTCCTGGCTCCATATTTCCAAAGGGAACTAACTCAATTTTTCTTGATATACTTTTACAAGCAATAAAACTAAAGCCCACAAACTTTATTAATCTTATGCTAAATGATTAGAATCATATTTTCCTTTACAACAAACTAGCAATATTATTATTTATGAATACAGTGATAATTGTTATTCGTAAATTTATATATCCTAAAAACTTCAAATAAAGTCTAATTGTATATCTTACACCGATAAAGTGTAATACATTCATCTACTTTCAGCGAGCAGTTGACAAACATGGTTATATCACAGCAAATGGACTAAATACAGACTTTTCACTGTGATGAAAATCTCCAGAGCACCACTGACAATGTTTACATCAGCAACAGAGACACAGTGCCTGAGCAGATGTAGGAACCCCATCTCTGTGACGCTTCTCTGTGGTTACAGTAACAGACACAAACCATGTCCTACCAGTAGAAGCGTGACTTTACACTTATGCTGAAATCAAATTTTGAAATTTTTGGAGCTATAGGGCACTCTGCTGGCTCACTAAGCATTAGCAACTTCATAGGTGTGAACAGACCAAAACGCCAATGATTAGTTTATATCAGCGTTATTGTATACACTGAGATATTCAAATGATTATGAACTTAGACAACCTGTTTATCCCTCCTCTATTCGATAGTCCATGACACTTTTATCTTCTCTCCTTAGTTTAGAAACATTTTTGATCTGTAAAATATTTATTACTTACATAAGGGGCCAAATACTGGAAGGTAGCAAATTCAGGTCCTTTGCCGAACATAATAGGTTGCTGATGGTCCTCCAACTTGGATACTGCCGAAGCCAGAATGCCAATGGGACTCTCGGAGGGGGGCAGACTTGAGTGGCCCGGGGTCCCAGCTACACTAAGCTCTAGGGTTAGAGACCCCTTCTCCGTCACTCCGATCCTTCAGAAAAATAAATTCATTTTCTAACATTCATGTTTTTAAACAACTTTTTACGCAGCATATTACGAGTTGTCATAACTACAGGATGTAATTAAACAAGTCTTACAACACTGTACTCACATACAAGATCGCAAATATACATGTAAGGTGTTACAAGGTAATCGATTTTGATCGGTCACACTGGTCATCATGAGTCCCAATGGGAGAGTGACAGGCGCGGATCAAAGGGGGGTCACCCTCCCAAAAACAAATTGACCTCTGGATCCACCCCTGTTGACTGATAGAATGAAAATCATGCCCCTACTCTACTCTCCATTAGTGTTTAAATGGGTTGTAAAGGCTGGAACATTTTAATTAACTTTTATCATAGTGGCAATAAACAGTAATCTGATTTACCTTTTATTCAAATAGGAAAAAAGTGTCACCAAAACTTTCTCTTCCTCTAATATTCGTTTGTAGGCTTCCACTAACCGATGTCAGTAACATCCATTTGGGTTTTTGGCATCAACCGCGTCATTGAGTTCTTCATAACATCGAATAGCACTCTCTAGTCTCAGCTTACCACTGAGAAAGCCTCTTTACAGCAAGGGCGAAACGTCTGGTATTATGAAGAACTCAATGACACAGTTGAAGACAAGAACCCAAATGGCTCATCCTCCCTTCATAGTCCATCCACAGCACATACAGTATGACTACATTGTTCTACATTCTCTTGGTGTTTGTTTAATTTTCTCACATTTAATGTTTATGCTACAGCTAATGAACTGGAAAATATATACAACGTTATAGTTTCTTATCAAAAACATTCATCATAGTGCTACCTAGTATGAATAAAGATATGTGATATTGGGTTGTATTTAACTATCAAGCACTAGTTCTTGATAGTGCTCTATTCGTCGTTATGCTTTACTGTCTACTATTACCAAACATTAATACCAAAATACATAAGTTTGTATTTTATCACTGGCGTCAAATCAGTATATGTTTTCTAATAATTTTAACTTGTCATTTATCAAAATTATTTTTATATTTTTTAAATTAAAATTAAACTTATTTTTTTACTAAATTCCCAACGTCCAAGTTCACTCACATTGCAATTTTTCTGTCAGGAGTAAGGGCTGCATATTCAATAAGAGGGAAACCTTCATCAAGAACAAAATCTAGATTTTTCACTCCTCGGTTGGTCAAGACTCTCGCCAATTCCTGAGCGCCTCGACGTCCAGATATCTGCAGTTCACATCAACACTTCTATAGTTATATAGTACAAATTCAAATAAATTACGAGGGTCATCCAGAAAGTAAAGAACGTTTGCTTGCTGCGTCTAGCACAGCTCCCCCATCACCGCCATTGCCTGTGCGGCAGTCCACTCACCTCTCCACCAAAGTATGAGCCGAGTCTCGTTGCTGTGCGGTCATACGTCTTATTTCTACAGCGATTCAAAATGGCGGCGGCAATCGAAAATCCCGCCAAATATGGGATAAGCAGTTTTATTCAGTTTCTGAGTTAAAAAATGTCTAGACCATCAAATTTTTTAGAAAACACCAAATAAAATTGGTGGTGAAAGTGCAAACAAGTCTTCAAGTCGAGTTTTCAGGGGAAAAAATGGTGCAACAGGTTTAATGAAATAAAATCCATTATGCACGACGAGGATCGGAGTGGGAGGTCATTGCTCGCAAAAGACGATTTGAAAGAAAGACTTGAGGGAAGATTGGAGCACATTACATCAATTTTAAGATTTGTTTTTTTGCACTTTCATCATTAACTTTCTTTGGTGTTTTTCTAAAAATTTCTTCGGTATGGACATTTTTTTACTCAGAGACCGATTAACACTGCTTATCTTAGATTTGGCGAGATTTTCTATTGCCGCCGCCATTTTGAATCGCTGTAGAAATAAGACGTGTGACCGCACAGCAACGAGACTCGGCTCATACTTTGGTGGAGAGGTGAGTGGACTGCCGCACACGCAATGGCGGTGATGGGGGAGCTGTGCTAGACGCAGCAAGCAAACGTTCTTTACTTTCTGGATGACCCTGGTACTTATAAAACTGAACCTTAGGGCTAATTAACCGACTGAAAAAAATTACTCTAAGATAAACTTAAAGTTTTAGCAACTTCATAACTCATTTCGAGGAAAATTTGCTGAAAATGCCTCTTTAAATTTTAGGAAAGTCCCAAGTCAGTTTTTCTACAATACTAAGGAAAACTTAAAGCTGAGTTTTAAATTCAGCTCCTTTCTTGCATTAGAAGTAAATATCATTAACTATATTTTTAAATTCCTGTGCCTTCAACACTGATAAAGATATATAAATGTCCTACTAGAACAAATCACTTGTTAGAACTGCCTGCAGTAAAATTAGAAAAAAATAACAGCAGTCATATCATTATGAAGATTAAGATGTTTAACAAATTAATTACCTGAAGAAGCATGGACCCTTTTCATTTATCCCTCCCTTACATATATATAAGATAACGTCTGAAAGGTGACTTGGAAAACATATTTTACTCTGTGGATGATTACATGACCTGTGATATTAATAGCCTAAGATTTTTAATTTATGTGTTCGTTATTTAATGGTGTACCTATATCTTAAGTGTACGAATGACTTGTTAAGTGAATAATACTTTTATATAATGTTTTAATTTTTAAATGTAATCTTAATTACAATCACATGCACCTTAAGTTGTTTATATGTTATCTACTTAAAATTATACACAAAACCTTATCAATTGCACTTTGTAAAGAGCTTAGAGGCAATAACAATCTTTAATATTGAAAAAAAACTAAATATAAAAGATAAGTATTTGAGGGTATCAAAGCTGTTGAGTTTGATTGAAAATAACAATTAATCATTAAAATGTAAGCATCTCCACTGGAGCTGAGACTAAGATATAACACTAACTAAAACCCCAAAGCCTCAACTAACAAACCGAGACCAGGGGTTGAGATACCGATGTCAACTGAGAACCTCGTTCACTAAGGCCAGTGGACGAAGGAAGTTTTAAGATGATCAATGTCGGTATTTTGAATATATTGTTGTAAAGCAAATTGATTTATTTATTCTTGCTGGTTTTATATTTTTCTTGAGTTTAAAACAGACATTTCAAATTTCACATTAAAAAAAAACAACTTCTATAGGGTTTGAAAATAGACCAGTGATTGGTGGATGAGCTAAGTGAATCCCTGTATTGATTTTGAAAGTTCAGTGGCCACTCGTGTGTCGTGTATGTGTGTTCGAACTCAATAAAGCTGAGTAGCACAGTGGTTAGCGTGGTCGCTTCATAATCTGAAGTTCACCAGATCGATCCTGAGCAAAATCCTGAGAAAATGTTATGAAGGTTAGATACTGGATCCAGCTTCCATTGGTCATTGGGCTATTAATTAATGATCCTGGCTAAAGAATCAGTCAGTTTTAGTCAGTAACAATGTTACACAAGGCATCTCACCCATTCTACACTCATAATGCATTTATATTCACCTTAAAATATGCCTTAGTTATGTCCGCATTTTACAGAGAGGTTAAGATATTAAGAACAATTAATTTTGTAATCAGATTTTTAAAGAGACATTTTTAATATCCAAGGGTTTTTTTAAACAACAATAGTATTTGTTTTTGGATTTTTAATAATTATTAAAACAATTTTGATGTTTGTTATTCACTAGCAGCACTTGTTTTTGGACTACAGTACAGTTGTCTTCAAAATATGTTAAGTGGGATATGTTTTTGTTCATAAATACACAAATGTAAACAGTATTAAAAACAGCGTAACAGGTTATCTTTGTTTTAGTTACATGGTTATTTGTTTATCCTGAAGTTGTTTTTAATATAAATTATTGGTGATATAGGGTTTTTGAATAATACTTAGTTCAATTCCCAGATATTATAAATTTATTTTTTACCTAAAAAGTTTGTTTTAAATAATTGGTGTTTTAATAACCTGCAATGATGAAATCAATTCGCTCCTTGACTGATATCTGTGCTCAGCTATGTTTCTTTTGTAAAAAAATTTTGTTCGTAATAATAATTGTGAACTCATCCCCTTATGCGGTCAAAAAGCATACTACTAGTATTTGAATTTAACATATTTCCTAACAGAAACAACTTCTGTAAAACAAAAACTGGAGATTAAAGATATGAATATTCATGTTTAGTGAACTTAAATTACGTAGAGAACTTAGAGAATCAATAAACCTAAAGCCATTCATAAATTGTATTTTTTAAGAGGTATGAAGTTGTATTTGCACATAATTAATCAGAGTTAAAAGTCATACCTCTTCATCATGGCCAAATGCTATAAAGAAACTTCTTGTAGGCCGCTCCCCTTCCTCTAATAAATATTCTAATGCTTCAAGGATACCCTGCAAAATAAATGTTTGGAATGTACACACAGCGTGTGGTAGATAATTCAATATATATATTTACATGTATAGTATTGTAATAAGGCAAGTCTTTCTATATGAAAATCATTATCTGGTAAGCAATAGAGAGTGACTTCAATGAGCTACAGAAACATATAAAATATCATATACAGAACTTTATTTTGCTATAATTTTAAGTGTGCATTAAACCTAGGTTGGTTTATTGTATTTGACAATATGCTATAGGTATTGCTACAAAAATTTACATAGAGAGTGAAAATAACAGTCACCCATGATTGTTAAGAATCATAGTTAAAAACAATTATTCCCAAACAGGAAAAAAGGAAAAATATTAATTAGTCATTACTTTTATTACCTTATAATGTATATACCGGTAGGCAATTGAGCCCTTTTGAACCCATTAAAAAGTCATCTTTACCTATTATAGGTGTTAAACGCAAATTTGACATATATTTGCTAATAATGTCTTAAACATATTATAAATCATTATAATATTTTAAAATGTAACTAAAGAAACAAAGACAATAGCAGAGCTGTCTGCACAAGCATCAGATCTACTCAACAGCTGTTTCAGACCAAAAAAGTGTTTCTTACACATCAAATTTACATACCATGCCCATCTCAGGGTTAAGCAATAACGCAGAACTACAATTAACTCGTATATTTAAAGAATGACTTACCACTGTCACACTATACCTGTGTACTCAGTGAATTTGTAATGCAAATATATTTATACCTCACCAACATATAAACCAGCTTACATAGTATCATCAAAATATAATTGATAAATTAGTGGGATATAACTGTTATTTATCCTCCAAAAGAATAACATTGAACAGATTAAGCAGGTTTTCTGTAAAAATTGACAACAACCATATGAAGGGGCATAACAAGTTTCATCATACCTTATATTCATAAATAAGGAAGATATAGAATTTGATTTATTCCCCATAAGAATAACATGGGATAAAACAATGCCCCCATGTTTACTTAGGCCGGTGTATGCAGCTAGGTTTGCTCGGCAGGAGGAATTTTAGGCAGATATTAATGGATCACAACAAAATGAATAAACATACTAAGTTTTATTAATATACGCCGTCTATAAATATAAAAATCGTGAAATTTGGACAAAGCTTTAAATAAGCAAGATATTAAACTTTACTTTATTCTCCTTAAGAAAAACACTGGACGACGTACTGTGTTCAGCACTTTCAATATCTTTCACTTTCAATAACCAATTGACATAGAGCAACAACACTACTCAACACCTCGCTTAAAAGCATACTATTGATCAATGGAAGATTTTTTGTTTAGTGATAGAGCAGAATGGATACTTACACAACTCATAATTACAATATAAAATATAAATAAAAATGTGTACCGGCATATAAAAAGAGTTAAAGCTAACAACAAGGGAATCACAAGTTTTATGGAAAATATATGTAGGCCTGTGTCATGTTTGCATTTTTTACTAGAACATCACCAGCACAAGTTAAAGTAATGACCCTAATTGACTTGGCACCACTGAGAGGTGAGAAACACCAGATGATTGGAGTGCATTTCAACCTATGGACCGGAATAACTTGCTGCCACTACAATGATTTTGTGTGTAAGAAGCGAACATATTACCGATAGCTGACCTGCTTTCTTCAAAACACACTAGGAGCCAATTCTTTATAAAATCATAATCTAAAACAATCCATAACATATGTCATTTGTTTATTATTCATCAGGTAATCATTCCGTATGTTCATAGGAACGATAATATTTTGTTATTTGCACATTACAGATTTCAATTAGTACTTACAAATGTTTACATACCACATAACTGAAACATAGCTCACCATGACTCCTGACTTATCGTCGATGGCACCTCTACCGTAGATATAAGTTTTGTTGATTATGTTTCCGCTGAATGGTGGGACCTCCCAAGTTTTAGGGTCTGCTGGGACAACGTCCAGATGAGAGGCGAGTAAATATGGTAACTTTCCCGCTCCAGAGTTTGAGCCTTGAATTGTGTATAAAAGACTGTAGTCATTTACAACGTCTTTTTTTACAAATTTTGAGGAATGGACCAGTGGAAAACCTACAATAGCGCAATTTATTATTAATAATATGGCGTTTTTAAGTGTTTTACCACTTAAAAATCCATAATACAAAATAAGTTATCATAAATAGTACATTAATTTAAAATAAATATTCAAGTTCATTTTATGTGAAGAATACAACTATTCTTCATAGTAGCTGAATCAATGCGACCGACCGACCGACTGGCCAGCCGACTGATTCGAAATAGTTAAAAGGTAATTAGAAACACACTGCTTTAAACGTTCTGTGTCATTCATCATTTTAAAATAAGGAGCCTGCATTCAAACATATCAATATCTTGACTTTTACCTTATGTTAACTTAAAAAGCGGGATAATATAATGTACATACTTTTCTCGAGGTACTGATGGAGTTTTAAAATCGCTTGTTTTTCTTGTACATCTGGTTCGTACGACACTGTAGGAATTCTTAATGCACCAGCTAGCCTTTCCGCTCTTTCCAGGATTTTGGACTCATCGATGAAGTGGTCAGCACCCGTCAATCGAAGGATTGGCATTCCGTCATCCGGGATGGCGATGAAGGAGCGGGTTACAATGACCACCGAGAGGCAGACGCTCACGACAATGGGGACTGTTATGACTGCGACATAGAGCTTGTGGCACCAGCGGTGTCGCCATGGGCTTTTGCGCTTGCTGCCCAGACCCATGCTCCTCTTGCCTCTTTCTTTCTGGCACTGAAAATGTTATAATATGTATATTTTCTACACATTTCATTTACATTTGATTTATGTAAGACAAACCCCCTACCCCCTTAAATACCTCTAGTATTCTTTGTTTAAAATTACTTGTTGGTGATGGCGAGTTTATGTTATTCAAGGAATTTCTGCGGACATGTTCCATCACTTCACTTTACATCATTTTCCATCACCTCTAGTATACTGGGTGTTCATTTTAATTGGGCCTCCAATGGTATCTCAGAAACCACAAGATTGACAAGAAACTGTAATCTTGCCTACTTTGCAGTGTTTATTAATTAAATATATAAGTTTATTAATTTCAAATATTAGTTTGGAATTTTAAATTTCAGCCACAGTTTTCCAATATAGCAGCCAAATTGATAAGAGTAAACCTAGTTTTAAAAGGAAACAAATTTGGATTAGTCTGTATGGAATTTTAGCACACAGACTACACGAATCTGTTACTGCAGATTTGCAGTCCATTGAAAAGTCTCGTTAAAAAGCTATATAATGCTTCCAAATATAATTAAGAAGAGAAACTAATAAATTAAGTTTGATGATCTTAATTTTGTATTTATTGTATTTTAAAAAGATTTCAAATGTTTGTGCGTAGTTAAAAAACCAGTATTAATAAATTGTTTCTCTATTATGGTATTACACATGCCTAGGTTTATAATTATGAATATACTGGATGTTATGGGTTTAACCGTTTTTGAGCGCCAAGGGCCGAATATATCGGCTTTCGAATCTGCCACCTTAAAACATTGTTGATCATGGTACAAGCAATTGTACCATTGCGAGCTCTGTCTGCACTCTGCATCTGACATGTGGTATAACCTAGTAGACTAAAACGGAACTAACTTGGACTACGTGTAGGGTGCAAAATGGCACAGTCTAATACACCTGCAAGCTTTAGCTGAGCGGTCTCCCAAGTTGGTTGTATCTCCCTGGGCAGAGGGTAATGCTTGGTTAGAGGGTTATAATCCCATCTCGGTTGGTGGTTTTTATGTGTAACCATAGGCGTAATTTAGGGGGGCAAGAGGGGGCAGTTGCCCCCCCAATAATTTTGAAAATATTATTGTAATATTTGGAAAGTCACAATAATCACGATCACAACCGATTTTGCTCCTCCAACCAAAATACTGAAATTACGCTTATGTGTGCAACTCATAGAAAGTTCACCTATTTGTGGCAGAGTTGAAGGGGAGGGCGAGCCTTAGCATAGGTCCAATTAAGCTGACAGG
Organism: Allygus modestus; assembly: GCA_963675035.1. Classification (NCBI taxonomy): domain Eukaryota; kingdom Metazoa; phylum Arthropoda; class Insecta; order Hemiptera; family Cicadellidae; genus Allygus; species Allygus modestus. The sequence continues at coordinate 40,709,874 of OY776113.1, read as the reverse complement.
ATGAGTGAATTCTTTGTGAGTTGCATATCTGATCAGGTATTTTGCTACTTTTTACCCATCCTTACTGTGTTTGTCCACCGGAACCATGTTTTTTTCAGTTTTAAGTGTTTAATAGTTTATTTCAAAAATCAACAAAATAACAACAGATCCCACCACTCGCTTTTGAACACTTCTAGTTGTATCAGCAATTTTCTTCCTATAAGGTTTTAACAGGGAGATATATATGGGATTTATTTATTTGTTGACATTCAAAATATATTACACCTATCGACCAATCTATACCACAGTTATATACTGTTGCTTTTGATGTAAGAAGAAGCCCTTATAAGCTTAGGGCTGTCTGGGCAGTTGGTCGACCAACATATATATATGTATTTCACCAAGAATTGTTGTTTGAAAAAATGTATATATGCAATGTTTTTCACAGAAATAATTTTTTTCAGCATATAATTCTTCATTCTTCGACAGGTACTGTGTCAATTAAAGACTATTGGTGACAATCTGCTTATAGTAAATTCCATAGCTAGGTGTAATTCGGGGATGGTATAAGAAGGGGGAGGGACATAACATATTAATGTAATATATAGGAAAATTTACTATAACTACTATAATTTTTCCCCCACCCCAACCTAAATTCTCAATTTATGCTTATGGTAAATTCTGAATTACCTTGTGTGTATTATTTAAATGTAGAAAATGGGGCCATTCAAGAAGTATCCCAATTCTCCACCTCAAGGAAGTCTTTCCAAGATCCACACATTTCATCTTTGTAATTTTATAAAGAAAATTTATGGAATAGATTATGTTAAAACTTCCGTTGTATATGTTAAAACCCAGCCATTTTTATATTACCATTTTTCATGAAAGATCTGAAGGATTTAAAAATAATTTATATGACTACAAATTATACAGTTTACAAATAATTTAAACATCCCATTTTATTTTTTTTACTTCTTGTCATAGTTAAGTAATGAATTATTAATAAATCAGAATCAGTATGAACAATTAATTCCTTGGAAGATTAAATTATTAGAAGTACCAGTAGATTTTAATTATATAGGCTATTATATAATTCAAAAATATATTAGGCTTTTTATCTTCATAAATCACTGACAAGGCGTTTTCTTTGTATAAAATATACATATTAGTAAATGGAGACAGTTTTTACAACGGTATTATACAACTTTTAAAAATAATGTAGGCCTAAAATGCTAAATCATGGAATATGAATGTGTTAAGCATTTATATACTCAACTCAACTAAAAAAACCGTTTACTTAACAAAATTTAATACAAGTGATAAACCCTAAGTGATGGAATAACAACTACTAACTACCCTAGTTAATGTCAAATGTTTATACCGTATCTTATCATTTAGATTTCGAGCTGATCAAACTATAGCCACAAACATACAAATGAGGGAAAGTGTTTATATAAAGAAACATACATTTGGTATACCATAAGTATATAGATTTAAGGAATAAATACATCCAAAATTAGTCTTTTTATCAAATTTAATATCAAACGTAAAATTAACAAACAAGTTGGCAAGCCCAATGCACTACGATCTTGACCATAATTTTATTGATTATTGCGCTACGTCATTATTCTGCTGGTATTATAGTCAAGTTTGATGTGTAAGAATTAGGGTATATATTTCAACTGTTGGTTTTTATTTTTTAAGAACGTCCTATTAACAAATCATATAATTTTTGAATTTGAGAGGCCAGATTTCCACGGATACTTGATATTAGAATATTAGAACTAGGTTAGGTCTGCCAATCACAAATTCTATAATGATGGGCAAGTCCAAAAATCGTAGCCCAGGTCAAGGCTTAATCGTTTGTAAAATAAATTGAATACAGAAACAACAGCGAAATGTTATACACATTTTTATCAACCCTGGGTTGTTTACACTAAGTATGTTCTGAAAGCATCTAATACGAAATAATTTTGAATTACACAGTTGTCACTCTTGCCTATTTCGTCGGCGGAAAGCAGACGCCATCGCCAGTTGTCAGATATAGGAAGGATTGCTTCCTTGTCTGCTAGTTTCACGTTTACACAAAATTAAATTCTAAATTCTAAATTGAACAAAGTATAAATTTTCTGTACTCACCAGTGTTTTAAATTGGCTGCAATGTTTAAAAAACCTTTTAAAGTGAAGTCTAATTCTCAGCTTAAAGGATCAGACAGGTATTTATATATATTCAATTTTGAAGATACCGAGTATTCATTTACAATTTGGATGTGTTCAAATTGAAATAAAATTAATAGTTAGCTATGGTTACGTAAATTTTATCGCACTGTTATAAAATTTGTTGTAAATTTGGGAGTTTTAAACCCCCACGTTTGTAGGGATGTTGCCAGTTCAGCCATCCCAGCTACACAACTGACAATGTTCAGTGAAATATTGATCTCTTCAAAGTGGAAGATTCTGGAGGTTATGTTTCGCTCGTATAAACATTATGAAGAAGCTGCTGCATTCGCTGCATCTTAAACCTCGTTTTATTATATAAACTTGGTCAACAATTATTGCAGTCTTTACAATTTTCTCACAACCCTGTGTCACCATAACCTAGGCCTATTCAAATAAGTTTGGTAGGCTTCCAAGTTAGTTTAAGTACATGATGGTTTTAAACGAGATTATAAAATTACTTCTAGCCTAACACAAACACAAAATTGAGTTATTACCTATACTATTCATTAGCAGGAGAGTTAATTTAGTATTTAAGGAACTAGTTAGAACTACCTATTCTTTTATAAGGATAACTAAAAGTTTACATCCTGTTTTCTGTAAACATGTCATCTCTTTGTATTAAAAAAGACAAGCATTTTTGAGCAATCAGTAAACTTGTTTTTATTAGTCGGTCTGCGCTAAATTGAAAATTTCCTAAAGGTGTGACCACACCAGTAAACATTGCTGTAGAAGTGGTGATGCAACTCCTATTGTGCAATAAGAAAGAAATCAGCAATATCCATAAAGTAACTTTGATTACTGATTTTGACTAGTTTTTACTAGTTTGAAGTTTCACTAGTCCTTCCGCAATATTTTAACTCAGTAATTTGTAAATGGTAATGAATGGAAGGAAAATATGAGTTAGTTGTGGCAATTTTGAATTTTTGAATGTGACATTTCCTTTTGCATATGAAACTTTGGAGTTGCGGCTTTCTCTGTGGAAGCTTGTTTGTTCACTGATTTTGTGAGATTTTTTATATAGATACACTTTGGCATTGGTTGCAAAACAATTTTTACAGTGATATTTACCAGCTATTCAGTCTGATTTCACCTTAACCCTAGCCGTGGCCATGCGACCAATTTGTTCGGATTTTTATGTCGCCTAGAGTGACCACCGACCAAATTGGTCGGATTTTACTGACAATTTTGCAACGTTAAAAAACCAATAACAATAAACCCAAAAGTGATCAATATATATATCATTCGAAAGATCAAATTCTGAATTTTCATTTTATTACGCCATGTAGCAGCTGTATAACAATGTTACGACAATTAGAAATAGAATGAATTTTTGGCGCAACGCAATTGCTGCAGCCGACGCTCTGACAATGGCAAAACACAATATTTTTGAAATTACCCAGCTCAGGTTATTTTTCTCGCAGAAAGATGCGGTTGGTACCAATGCACAGCTAAAGAGTAGCGTTTTATATTGGTATTGATTTTTAGAATGAAATATTGATTGGACAGGTTAACTTATATGATTTTATGAAAACAGGTGTTTCCAGTTTTTTGTGGAATGGCCAATCCGACCAAATTGGTCCGATCAGAAAATCACGTTTATATGCAGTGTATGTTATAGTTACTAGTCAAATAATATGTTATTTTGAAGAGGAAGAAATGTAGAGTAATTTAGTTTTGCCGCTGGCAGCACTGTTTGCCCTTGGCTTCATCACCAAGGAAATGTTTCATTACGTCACATTTTTGCCTAATCGGCAACTGCGCAGCTGTTAACGAAGTCTCAGTTAGTTTGTTTGGCTCGCTCCAAACTGGACTGTATTTGGTATCACTGTAAACAGCAGATTTCAGGCTTTCTTCCTATGTCTGTCTCGATGTTTTGTGTTATTCTGTGGTGGTGTTATTGACAACTGAAATGTGCAATGTCCAGTCCAAAATGGCGCGCTATGTTATTGTTTGACTGTTGTCAGTTGTGTAAGAGTGATTTAGTTATTTATTTAGCCGAATTTTCGCAAAAATGGATAGTAGTGACATTCGGGGTGCTCTTGAAGAAAGTATTGGTAACATTGATGACGATTTAGAGGGTGATATAGGCAGTGGTATTGAGGTGAACGATTTTCCTGATGATGTGTCATAGGTGTTGTAGGCTAATTGGATTATTTATCTGGTAGGCCTAGTGGTGAGTTGTATATTTATATGTATATTTCTATGTATTCTATATATAACATGTTGTATATTTCTATGTAGGGAATTGAATGTACTACAACATGTTTATATTGATTTGGGGGTAAAACCTTTGGCAAAAAAGTTATATACTAAATACTGTGAAATCTTTGTTTTCCAAGTACGCAAAAATAGCAAAACATTCTTATATTTACCTACATTTATTTATAAGCGATACAAATTTTTACTATCAACTTTATGACTTTTTTGGATTCCTTACTTCATTAGCTTTACAAATATGTATATATCGTTATTAGTATATACATATATTACATGACTTATTTACAACACAAACTAACACTCTACAGTTTACACATACTGCGGGTATCCGTTTATTATTATATTACGCCCCTAAAACTTACAAAAAAATTCTTTCCCCAACATGTTATATATTTATATGTAGGGAATTAGATTGTTTACGAAATGTATATAATTAATTTTCCATAAAAAATCTGTATAAACAAATTTACTGAGGCTGTTTTTTAAATTTCAAAAAAATTCTATTTTTATTTTTTGTTGACTTTACCGAAAAAATATTTTCCTAGATCTTTTTATCTTAGTATTTCTAGATTTTCCTGTTCTTTCCGATCAAAATGAATATGATGTTGGCTAGGTTTACTTCTACGGTTGAATTTATACGAATTTTCAAAAAAAGATCTGCAAAATCGCCGAATCTGCTTGGCCATTTCCCACTTCAACATTAGGCCACTGCGAAGGTTAAAGGGGCCCATACACAATCCAACCCGGTTGGGAGCTCGACCGGGTTGGGCTGCGGTTGGATGTGTATGGCGACGACAGTTCCCAACAATTGTTCGGACGGACCAGATTCTCCCAACATTTGTTGGGAGTCTCGGCTGTAAACGTCTCCCAACGCGGTCGGGACGGACCAAAATCGATCGTGTGTGGCCTTTCCCAACTGGGTTGGTCCCCACATCGGTATGCGACTCTAATACTTTAATAACTAATAAAGAAATTATTATTTATTATTTTAAGTTATTATAACGAGTTATTATTAATACTCGTTTTGTCTTGTACATTTTTAAAAGTATTTATATAATCTTGTAATGAAAATAAATTATGGAGGATAAAATTATAGTAGCGTAATTGAATTGCGGAAAGTGGAGTCTGAGTTCTCTACTAAAACGACATGACTTTTAGACTTCCCAAAATAGTTTCTCGGTATCACAATGGAAACGAAATAGCATTTCTGGTTTTACGGGACGTCTGGACCATCCTGAGTGCGACGCACCCAGTTCAAGTGAATAGTAAGTGATTATTAACACGGAATCTGTTGAAGGAATATCTTATTTATTTACTTACATAAACATAATTTAAAGACATGACTCAAACACAAGCTATAAACAAACATTCCAAATCAAAACTGTTGACGAAAAACTATTAAATCCAGAAGTATTTGTAAAACAGAGTTTATAACCATAGGCGTAATTCAGGAGGGGCACGGGGGGGGCAGTTGCCCCCCCTAATAATTTAGAGGAAGTTTAAAAAAAGTAAAAGTGTATAAAAAATATGATTACAATTAAGTTTGTTGTAATAAATAAGACAAACAGTTTTAGTTATTATAATTTTATAACGGGAACATTATTTAATGTAACTTATTGTAGTAGTTAAATAGTCAGTGATAATTTGAAACAAATCGATGGAAATCATGAACTGTATAGTCTGACTTTTTCCCGTGGTGATCAACAGATTTCTTGGTAAACGGGTCGCCGAGTAGCCGGTGGTGCGGACAACACAACAATAACCTCCCGGTCTCCTCTTGTTCATTGTTAGATGGAGATATTAATCCAAATTTAACTGATATTTTTACTTCTCGACCTACCAAATAAAAACATGTACTTCTACTTTCATTTTGATTCCCATCATTCTCGTCCTCGGATTCAAATCAGTCATTTCTTTGTTTCTTTACGTTTCAAGAGAACATTTATAGTTATCGTTTACATAGGCCTATTTGAATTGTGAAATTTATTGTGAATTCATGTAGCCTAACAAGATTCCAGAGGTAACTTAATAAACATTAATATGTAATATAATTAAACAACTTTATATTTTAATATTAATATTTCAAAGACAATTAGATAAACTTAAAACCTTTTGCATTTCATATTTTAACATGTCGATGATTATAGTTATTTTTTGTGAAATTGCTTGTCGTATGCAAACAACAAGCTTACAAAAGAATTATTTCGCAAAACAAAATTCTTAATGAATGGGTTTAAATATTAGTTTGCCATTCAAAACAATAATATAATAAATACTATACTTATAGCTGAATTGACTATTTCGTAGGTAAACTTATTTATTTGAAAATTTCAAACAATCGCCTACATTATAATTTGGAATTCACGCGCTCATGAAGCGCTCATGAATATTTATCCATTCGTTTCTTTAATTTCGCTTCTGCATAGGAGGGGGTAAGTGCTATACAAATTTACTTGAAATATTTTGTAGACAATAAATAATGTATAGTTTTTCATTTTAAGACTAACAGTACTTTTCAATCGATATTTATTTTATCTTTACTTATATTTTTTTTATGTCAACACTACACCAGAGGATTTTTCAAGACTGATATAGGAAAAGTCCCAGAATTATTGATATAAATAACAATTATATCGCTCGCGCCGAATTTAAGAAATCCAATTCTGTTGCTACCTAGACAAAATTGCAACCAATTAATTCTTACTGACATTAAATGTTCTTGTTTATTTTTTTTTTTTAAGAAAAGCTCTCAAAAATATATACTTTAATAATTTATTGTTAATTTCTATACCTATATTTATACTTTTTATTACAATTAAGTTTACTTTTACCAAGAATTTGGAGTGACGACCTGCGTGAGATATTGTTTTTTAGAAGATAGTGTAAAACAAACAAAAAAGATTGTTTTGTGTCTAAACATATATGTATTCTATAAATACACTATATGTATTTTTATTGAGTAATATTAGAATATAATTGTTACAGTAACCAGTAACTTGTTCGTAAACAAAACTCACGTTTTTATGAAAGGTCTACATATAAGATAACTAACAATATATTCTGTTATCATATATATTAATAAGGTAGGGTTTTTCTTCACAGTCATAACTCGATAACTGCTGGACGGATTTTAACATTTGAGATGCCAAATTAAAGCTATTTTTACGTAGATTTGCCAATACATCTCAGAATTTTAAGAAAGGGCATCACTTAAATACAGTACAGTATGTCTTAACACCGTTTTTATCTTGTTAAAGCTTTCCATTCGGAAATTCGTCTCTCTCACACCAGCGTGCTACATGCGAACCATAGAGCTCGTTTACCTAATTTACAGAGTAATAAAATACCATTTTTTGTTTTCTTAAGTTGTTTACTGTCACTTGTAAAACAATATAAAGCACTCGTCGTTAGTAAACTAGAAATATTATTACTGTATTTTCGTTATAGTCGACCAAATCATTATTTACCCTGTTACATATATTTTGCCAGGCTTATTTAAATGAAATAAACTAGACTAGACATTATATCGGCTCGTTCCTACGCAAAGGTATTACCTATGCAGGTTTTAATTACTTGTAGGCCTAATTACATATACATTTGTCATGTTTTATACAGTTTATGTATTAATTCCAAAAATATATTTGTGAACTTTTCAAATAAACAAGTTTAAGTATACCCTTATTCTTTTTTAGGTCTACTCGGTGTTTTACATTGTAAAACTGAAGTCAATCAATTTTTTTGTCACACAAGTTATAGCATCTTCAAGAAGGGAATAACTGTCCTCTTCCCGGTAAAGGGCTGAATTTTCGGAACAGTGGCGCTATCTGACGGCGGAAGTCTAAACTTATTGTTGATTGAAAGTACGTTGTTATCATCCGTTTTAATATCAGATGTTTTGTTATGTCTGTTTACAACTGAAGAAACCATTCGTTAGGTACAAACTTGCTCGGATTCGAGCAACAGGACAACTAGTTATTTTTACTATAACAAAGTGTATTGATCAAGAATTTTACTCATAAAATGAAAAGTTGTCAACTTGATCGACTGATGTACACTATAATAGTACTAGGAAGGGACTAAAAGAGCGGAAGAGGGGCCGGTATAATCCTATGCTATCGTATGTTTGTTTGTGTGCGTGTATTGGAACCTTATTTTTTCCCAGCCACAGTGCTGAATTTTCTACAGGAATGGTGATTAAAGGGAGGGGGGGTTATAACATTTTGTATAATAGGAGGATGGGCCATGGTCAACCCTGCCCCCCCAATCAAAATGCTGAAATTAAGCCTTTGTTTATAACAATTGTCTAAAATTATAATATTGAATTAGTTTGTTTTTGGATTTACGGTTTCACAATACTTATGTACAGTAATAATATTTACACTTGTATATACATATTTAAACTTTATTTTCTTTGTAATTGATTATACTTTTATGTTTTTAACAAAAACAGTATATGCACATTATACATGCATTACACCATTTGATCGTAGGTAATTTATTTAGTCACTGTGGTTGGGAAGCGTTCTCCCAACCGGGTTGGATCGTGTATCGCGAAGCACACTTCCCAAAATTTGTCCGTCCCAACTTGGTTGGGAAGCCTTCCCCCAACCGGTTTGGTTCGTGTATGGTGAAGCCCACTTCCCCACATTTGTCCGTCCCAACATCCTCCCAACATGGTTGGGAAGCATTTTCCCAACCGGATTGGATTGTGTATGGGTCCCTTAAAGATTATCCAGCTTTTTTAAGGTCTAGATACAGGTAATAATTCATCAATATTTAGGCTGTCTACATTGGTAACTAGGCCTTTATAAATTGTTTAATTTAATTACTTTTTTGTATTTTTAAGAAATGCAAGTTAACCTAAATACAGTTTATGTTATCACCGTATATTGGACAATATTCTAGTTCGCTTGTTCTATGAAAATATGGTACCAATTTAATACATCAGTAAAATCCCTGGAATCCAAACTAATTGGAGCTGACCTCTGTTTGGATTTCAGAAAATTTTGATTATCCGGGAAAGTTAGAAAAATATGCCAAAAGTACCTCCATACGCTCAGAATATGCCTTTAAAATATTTACAGTGCATATCGTATTGATTTAGGATGATATATAAAATAGTAAGGAAAGAGAAGGTGGTGATTCGCATGACACAGTGGTGCCGTAGACAAACAAGTACAGGATAGTGAGTGGCCTTTAACTCAAGTAATTAACCGTTACTTTGATAACGCAAGCAAAAGATAGCCTAGCGAAGGCAGGGGTGTAGTCCATCCCAAGTCAAGACAGTCAGTCTTCAGTTCCTTGTATGCTTTGACCATGACGTCAAGCTTTTTAAAAAGAAATTAAAAATGTTGTTGATCGAGAAATCATATTATTAATTTATTGAATATTCTGGAGAAAATGGCTTTTATTGTTTTTTTTACCTATATATTAGTGATTAGTTAGTAATTACTCCATTCTGTATTTGTACTTTGTTATAAATCTTCTGCCAAAGTGTGTTTTCTATATGATTGTTACACTTCGTCAAGTAGGTTTAGCTCCTTAGGCCAAAAGGATATGACCGATTTCTTATCAACTAATTAAGGTACTGTACATATTCTGTTCCACTTAAAATGTTTCTTTTACGTTATGAATAGGCCTAAAATATTATTCTTGTTTCAGTTTCATAGTTGTTATTTGATCTCCATTCTTTAAAAAAAAAATTAGTAGCCTTTCAGAAAATCGATGTTTGAATTTTCCAAAATTTTGGATTTCTAGGGTTTGGATTTCCGAGGTTTTGCCGTACCAACCAAACGATAACATCCTGCAGTTATTTCAGAATTGTTTAACACATTCGCTGCTAAAATTGTATGTCAGTCACTATACCCTAGGTGGTAAACATTTTTATTTTATAAAATCATTCCTTATATATTCAAAACTTGGGAGGAAGTGTTACAATCCAATTTCAAGATTTATATTCTTGATTAAGGGGTTTCAAAAGCCATCAGTAACTGGTGCTCCTGTCACACCTCAAATCAAAAATCCCATTGTTCCGCTGGCAAGCTTCTCTGCATCGCCACACTTATAACCACATAAAGTTTTGAATGACATTGTATGTAATGTTCATTATAGCTTATTACTTAAAGACAACTACTTACACTTACATACAGCCCTCCTATTCTATCAAATATTTTAATAGGCCTTTATAGATTTAAAACAATAAATTTAAATTTAAAACGGGTCATGGGTGGGCTCCACAGCACCCGCCGAAATGCCAACTAGTGATATTGCGCAATACACACAGACTCTAGGGACAATGCAGCATCACATATTTCCATGGGCTGAACCCTCGGATGAAGTATAACTGGATCGCGCCTCGCAATGCTAAGGAGAGCCGAAAACCGTGCCGACATAAAACCTGTGGGTGGCAAAAGAGTCGATATCCGCGAGACCCCAATGTTAGACGACAGAACAAAGCTTCACTCAAACTGATATTCAACCCACAAAAAACTGAGAAAATAATTTTAATTTTACATGGAATTTTAGAGCTTGAAATGGTGAATTGAACAGCATGCATTACAGGTTTTAAGAAGTAATGTAAATAATCTTGATAATCAGTTAAACACGAAATGCGTTTAGCCCAGATCGAGAATGAGGTAAAAAAGTGGTAAGCGAAGAAATGTTTTGTTTGTTGGTCAGGTAAAATCTGTCAGCAGGACGTTTGTTGATAACATTCTGAAGATTAATTTGTGTTGAAACAATTTTGTTGTATGTCTAATTTTTATCATTAATTATTTTGAAGAGCGGATTTTGTGGAATTGCACGCTTCCACGAAATCCACTTTTTGAGGAAGTAAATTTGAGGAGCAGAAGTCCTTTGAAAGAATGAATGATTTAAACTATGGGATTCAATTAATGTTGTGCTATTTATTTATAGTTTATATTGTTTCCCTTCACTGATAAAAATACCTAATTTGTAATCAAGCAAATGGTCTTTGGTTTATCACACCCAATTTACAAGAGGAGCAAGTGTCAAAACTGTAGCAATAAGGTTTAATTATACTTGTTTCACTCATTGAATTATTTCAGTTTGATTAAACTGTTCTCAGTTAGCAGGTGAGCAAGTTGTTAGACACAATGAAAGCCGTCATCTAAAAAATAACAATGAAGCTTGAATAACTACTAAAATTTAATTTTTATGTTTTGTTAAAATGTAACAACCTACATTTGTTTATGTGTAAAAACTATCAGGCCTATTTTTAATTTTAACGAATTAAAAAAAAACCGATAGAAATATTGGCATTTTTACTGCCCATTTTAAAAAGTTTTAATCACCCATAGTGTTAGCAGCTGGCTCAGTTGGTCGCAATAGGTGCAACGTTGTGGCGCAAATATTCCTACTTTTTAAAAATAAAACGTATGGTTTTGATTTAATTTCAGAAAGCACAATTGCAGTATTAGATTTCTTAGAATCTTACCTTTCCATTAGAGTAAGTTTTAACCGATATAATTATTAACAGTCTCTCTTAGTGAGTTGTAATTAAAGTAATATCACGCCGCGTGAAGTATCAGAATCAGAATTATTTTATTTATTGTCATTTTCTCATACAGAATGGACAACGTCAAATACAATATCATAAGAAGAAAATATTCAGTAATGTCAGTAAGATCAACATAATACATATCATAAATATAATACATTGCAACACATAATACACAGTATAAAATTAACAATAAATATCTTGCTCTGAGTTTAAAAATTCATTTATAGAGTAAAAAGCATTAACAATAAGAAATTTAGAAATTTTTGTCTTATATGTTTCTAAATCTAATAATCTCCATGTTTCGGGAAGTCTGTTGAACAATTTAATTTGTAAATATTTATGGCTCTTAGCATAATTCTCCAATCTTATAGTGGGTAAAACTAAATCTTTGGCATGTCTTGTTTGATAGTTATGTATATTACTAAAGCTAACAAATGTTGTAACATTTTCTCTTACATACATTGAATTCTGAAAAATAAAAATACTAGGAATAGTCATTATGTTGTAATTAGTAAAAATAGGCCTTACAACTGTCCCTGTACCCCAAACCAAATAAAATTCTTACTACCTTGTTCTGCCACAAGAAAACTCTCTCTGCACCCACACTATTACCCCATAATATTATTTGCATATAATAAATGGGAATGAAAAAAACTGATATGCCATTCTCATCAAATTATTACTGACACAGCTATTTAATTTTATCAATAAAAAGCACCCTTGAAAGCTTTGAAATGATGTTATTAGTGTATTCCTCCCAGATAAGTTTTTGATCAAGAGTAACACCCAATAGTTTTACTGCTTTTGCAATTCCATTTTCAATTTCTATATTTCTTAAAGAGAAAATAATATGTTCAGTTTTGTTTTCTTTAATTTTTAGAGAGTTAGATTCGAACCAGCAATGAGCTGCATCAACTGATATATTAATATTACTTATAACATTATTCAAGCAATTGTCATTTACTAAAACAGAGGTATCGTCAGCATAAAGTATGGTGTTACAATCTAAGGTATAGGGCAAGTCATTAACACAAAGAATAAAAAGAAGAGGGCCCAGGACTGAACCCTGTGGGACCCCAGCAAGAACCTCCTGAAAAGACGAACATTGATTATTTACACTGACCATATGTAACCTACCACACAAGTATGACTGAAAAAATGTTAACAAATTTTTGCTGATTCCATAAAACTTGAGTTTATTTAACAAAATTGCATGAGAAATACTATCGAAGGCCTTGCTGAGGTCCAACAAAGTCATTCCCACAAACTAATTGGCCTCAAAACTTTTTAAAATGTGTGTAACAGTATTGTCTAAAGCCTGTAGAATATCCTGGCCGAAATCCAAATTGGCTATCTGACAGAATTTTATACCTTTCCAAGAAATCAAGTAGCTGCTCCTTAACACAAGTTTCTAACATTAAAAAACTGATACAATTGTTATTGTCCTATAATTATCAATACAATATCTGTCACCTTTCTTAAACAAGGGAATACTTTTGGATGCTTTTAAACATCTTGGAAAGTGTGAAGGTGATAGACAAAGATTAATTATATAACTCAAGGGTTCAACTATAAAAAAAGAAATGAGTTTCACTATTTTATTTGAAAAAAACAAATATATCTTCACACTTAGATGTACCTAGAGATTTTATAATAGTAATTATTTTTTCTTCATTTACTCCTTTCCTAGTAAAGCTTACAGGTGGGCTCTTAGCATTAACTAGGAATTCTTTATGACTTCAGCTATTATTACTTATGGACTGGTACTTGCACACAACTTCCCTCCCAATATTAATATAGTGGTATAGTTACATTTAAGAAAAAAATAATGTTCACGTTGAACTTCAGCAATAATATTTATACCATTCAACTAATCAACCTGTAGAATTTAATCTTTCCATTTATACAGGGTGTCCCGGAACTCTCTGGAAAATTTCATAAAAAATTGTTCCATAAGTTGAGACAAACATATTTCACAATATAAACATGGATCTCCGGTGACTAGTTTTCCGTCTGTCGGTCTGTATGTATTTTTTACTTAATACGTTATATCTTAGGAACATCTTAAGATATCGACTTCAAACTTGGTACATGTATTACATCTAATAAGACCCATTTTGGTATGGAATATCAAGTTTCTACTTTGTACCATTTCAAATGCCATTTTTGTTTTTCAAAGCTAAATATCTTAAAAACCGTAAAATTTATGAAAAAACTCTGAGAATCAAAATAGTTGTGGCATTTTGTCCTAAAAGTAATGATATGAAGATATTACACTATAAGATAATAAATAACTGAGTTGTTTTAATTTTCATAAGATAAAACACGATGTTTCAGCCCAGAAATTACAAAAAATCTTGTTTTAACTTATAAAAAACCCAACAACTCAGTTATTTATTATCCTATAGTTAATATCTTCATATCAGTACTTTTAGGACAAAATGCCACGTTTTTGATTCTTACAGTTTTTTTTACAAATTTTACGGTTTTTTGGATATTTAGCTTTGAAAAACAAAAATGGCCGCCATTTTGAAATGGTGCAAAGTAGAAACTTGATATTCCATTAGTTCAGGAGCTGAGGGGGTTTGAGCATGCATAAAAGTATAACATAATATTTTTGCAGATTGTTGTAATATGGACCTTGGTGATACCGGAAATGCATGTCGTCACTTTCCCAGGTGGTCGATAACTTGGGGGGAGGGGGGCAAAGATGGCGGGGGGCGCTACGTGTTAAAACGCCGATATCTCGAAAACGGGAAAAGATAGAACATCGGTTAAACCGTTGTTCTTTTTGTGAAAATATGGGCAACAAGAAAGGTTGTTTGGTCTGAAGTCATATCTCTATTAATAAAAGAGTTATGGAATAAAACATGAGAAAATGGGATATTTAGGTTGATTTTTTTAACGACTTTAGATTAAGTTTATAAGTATTGCATGCAAGTATAACCAAATATAATTACATATTATTATTATATGTAGTGTTTTGATACCGGAAACGCATGTCGTCACTTTCTCAGGTGGTCGACGACATGAGGGGAGGGGGGCAAACATGGCGCGAAGCGCAATGCATTAAAACGACTGTATGTCGTCAACGGAATAAGATAGAACAACGGAGAAAACACCATTTTAATCACAATAATTAGTACAATAAAAAAAGCTATATGGTCCAAGGTCGTATCTCCTGTAATAAACGAGTTATAACAATCATGTATTTCAAAAATTAGTGTTATGATCATGATTTTTAACGAAAAACAGATTTATTTTTATTTTGTCGGTTGAAATGAATAATAACGGTAACCCCTGTTTACTAAATACATTTTGGAACACTAATAGAGTGTATTAATGCATAAATGGTGTCTTAACATGAAAAACAACTTATGTTAGTTACGCCCAGTAAGTGAGATCGCTGCACCATAGGGAGATAAATGGTAATAACTACTTATACGAATAACATTTTAATTTTAATCGTAATATTATATGATCTTACATTTTTTATTACGTGACTGTATGTAGAACAAACAGTGTCTAAATCTAAAGAATTGTATACAAACTTTGTATGTTTAATACCTTTGTTAAGAGCTAATATGAACTTGTTAATTGGCGACGATTGCTTATATACCCTTACTTGGTTTGAATCCATGTTCTTACCAAATATCATTTTCTTCTGTTTATTAATAAATTCTTCTTTTGACCTGAAATGAAAAACAACACGTAAATTCCTTCGCAACTTTCGTATAAAAAGTATATATCCATGTTTCATTTTGTATATCGTTCAAATAGCCACAGTTGATTAATTGGAATTTTTACATTTCCATTTCCGGTGAAATGTTTTAGTCATAAATTGTAATACCCTTAAATATAATACAATTTGTTTCGCTATAATTAAGATCAATGACACTTGGTGTTTGCAATTTTGGGGTTTTGATATCTCTGAAGCAAATTAAAAAAATTATTATCAAAATATGATGTGCCCTTCCTTTTAATCACTTTCAAGTACAGATGTTCAAGTCTTTGAAGTTCATCATCTTCCAAATTAGGTTTAGAAATCAAGCCAAGTGTATCCAAAATGTCTTCCGAAGTTTTTGCCAAACTGTACATTGATTTTTTAGTCCCTAATTTACTGGTGGAATCACATCCACTGAAAACATTACAACTTTACAACTGGACAAGTGCAACATTACCTACTATAGAGGAAATGAATTTACAAGAGTATGGATTTTACATGGATGAACAAAAAAAAACTACGTCCCAAGTTAATGTTGAAGTCTCCGTTACCAGAATCACTAGCTTACCAAGCCTTGCAAATGTCGAAACTGTTCAAGTAAAAGTTGTACATGTATTGGCAATGGGATATCTTGCTGTTCGTATTGTACTTGCAAGGAATCTTGCAAGAATGTTCGAAATGATCTATTTGACGAAGTTTAAGAAGGAAAAATCAGAGGTTACTACAGGATGTTACCGCATGCCTAACAGAAAATTTAAATTAAAAATTAAGTATCTATCTTAATTGAAAGTCTAATTAGTCATAACCGAAGTAAAAGTTATCGCATATCCTCATATCTAAACCATGGATTGAGCTTATCATGTTTTTTAAAATGTGTGGCAAGTAATATTTTCATATATTTTGATAATTTTTTAAAATTTGCCTCAGAGATATCAAAACCCCAAAATTGCAAACACCAAGTGCGTGCCTGTCATTGATCTTAATTATAGCGAAACAAATTGTATTATATTTAAGGGTATTACAATTTATGACTAAAACATTTCACCGGAAATGGAAATGTAAAAATTCCAATTAACCAACTGTGGCTATTTGAACGATATACAAAATTAAACATGGATATACTTTTTATATAAAAGTTGCGAAGGAATTTACGTGTTGTTTTTCATTTCAGGTCAAAAGAAGAATTTATTAATAAACAGAAGAAAATGAATTTTGGTAAGAACATGGACTCAAACCAAGTAAGGGTATATAAAGGGTATATAAGCAATCGTCGCCAATTACCAAGTTCATATTAGCTCCTAACAAAAGTATTAAACATACAAAGTTTGTATACAATTCTTTAGATTTAGACACTGTTTGTTCTACATACAGTCACATAATAAAAAATGTAAGTTCATATAATATTACGATTAAAATTAAAATGTTATTCGTATAAGTAGTTATTACCATTTATCTCCCTATGGTGCAGCGATCTCACTTACTGGGCGTAACTAACATAACTTGTTTTACATGTTAAGACACCATTTATGCATTAATACACTCTATTAGTGTTCTAAAATGTATCTAGTAAACAGGGGTTACCGTTATTATTCATTTCAACCGACAAAATAAAAATAAATCTGTTTGCGTTAAAAATCATGATAATAACACTAATTTTTGAAATACATAATTGTTATAACTTGTTTATTACAGGAGATACGACCTTGGATCATATAACCTTTTTTATTGTACTAATTATTGTGATTAAGATGGCGTTTTCTCCGTTGTTCTATCTTATTCCGTTGACGAGATACAGTCGTTTTAATGCATTGCGCTTCGTGCCATGTTTGCCCCCCTCCCCTCATGTCGTCGACCACCTGAGAAAGTGACGACATGCGTTTCCGGTATCAAAACACTACATATAACAATAATGCGTAATTATATTTGGTTATACTTGCATGCAATACTTATAAACTTAATCTAAAGTCGTTAAAAAAATCAACCTAAATATCCCATTTTCTCATGTTTTATTCCATAACTCTTTTATTAATAGAGATACGACTTCAGACCAAATAACCTTTTTTATTGCCCATATTGTTACAAAAAGAACAACGGTTTAACCGATGTTCTATCTTTTACCGTTTTCGAGATATCAGCGTTTTAACACGTAGCGCCCCCCACCATCTTTGCCCCCCTCCCCCCAAGTTATCGACCACCTGGGAAAGTGACGACATGCGTTTCCGGTATCACCAAGGTCCATATTACAACAATCTGCAAAAATATTGTGTTATACTTTTATGCATGCTCAAACCCCCTCAGCTCCTGGACTACATACCAAAATGGGTTTTATTAGATGTAATATATGTACCAAGTTCGAAGTCGATATCTTCAGATTTTCCTAAGATAAAACGTATTAAGTAAAAAACACATACAGACCGACAGACGGAAAACTAGTCACCGGAGGCCCATGTTTATATTGTGAAATATGTTTGTCTCGACCTAAGGAACAATTTTTTATGAAATGTTCCTAAGAGTTCCGGCACACCCTGTATAACTTTTAATCTATTAAACAGTCATAGCGAGTGATAACTGAAGTTAATGTCTCACGGTGCGGCGGCCGGCTTCGGCCTTTTTGCCACCCAACGACCTCGGGGACCGGCACGGTTTTTGTCCACTGAGAGCGCGGTCTAGTTCTACTTCATCCGAGGCTGAACCTCATTAAGGCCACAAACAAAACATTACACGCTCCCCTGTCAGAGGACCCTAGCTCCTGGGGCATTGACGCACAGGGGCTACCGGTGTATCCGTCGCAGCAGATGTGTTAAGGTAGCCTAACATGTTTGTTGCAGTGACCACATCTTAGTGTAGGGCCTAAATATGGAAAATGTATATATCCTATTTTTTCCGACTTTTTAAACTGTTCAGATTAAACAAAGTCATAACCAAATGCAATCATAGTACAGAAATTTTGCTTGAGACGTAAAACTAGATTTTATAATCAACCAAACATAATTAACTATCCACCTTTGTTCTAAGATATATATTTTATTTCACTCTAAATATTTTTCATGTTGCAAAAGTCCATTTTTGTTTATTTAGTATACCTATATATTTGATGAATAAAATATTGTTTAATTGATTTGTAACTTTGTATTGGAGGTTACAAGTTTATAGTTGTTATATTTTTCTCTTAAGTCTGTGTGTATTGTGCAACAGTTGGCATTTCAGTCTGTGCTGTGGGTCGACCCATGACCGCTAAGTTTTTAACTTAAATTTATTGTTTTGAAGTAAAAAACAATAGATTAGAATTCAAAAACAATTAATAAAAATGCTGAATGCAAAAATAAATTTATCGTTGAGTGTAATGAATGTAGATGTAGTGGTTAAACCTATCATGGATTTATAGATTTTTTAATGTTTTGAAGGCCTGAACATTTGAAACTCTAAAATACGTGCTTGCAGTGGACACACTCAATAATGATAGGTAAAGAGCAATCAAAGTCTGTGCGACTCACAGAGAATTCATTTACAGCCAAATAAAAAAGAACAAATGCTCTTTGATCATAAGCATTGCCCATATT
The DNA here is from genome assembly GCA_963675035.1 of Allygus modestus. Lineage (NCBI taxonomy): Eukaryota > Metazoa > Arthropoda > Insecta > Hemiptera > Cicadellidae > Allygus > Allygus modestus. The sequence continues at coordinate 40,690,652 of OY776113.1, read as the reverse complement.
CATTAATAATATTTTGTTGTTGAGTTTGTGGTGTGTGCTTGGTCCTAAGTTGTCCGCCGTTTAGTTAATTCCACCCTTTTCTTTTCAGTCATGTGAATTCTCCATGAGTTGCACATAAAAACCAACAACTGAGATGGGATTCAAACCTTTGTTTCAAGTGATATCCCCTGGTCAGGAGGTTAGGTCTTAAGTCCACCTTGCCACCTGATCAGGTCATTTTTAAAGTTCAGTTTCAGTTAGTACCGTTTCTGCTCACCAGGTTACACTCCATAAGATGTAGACCGCAGTGTTTATTGTGGTCCTCAAAGAGTTAACCGGCTCGTGGTACTCCTCGACATGTAACATATACAGTGGAACCTCAATAACTCGAACCTCAATAAATCAAATTCCTTGATAAGTCGAAGTTTTCTCATTCCCCTTGAACATGCCTATTTAATACTATGGTATTTACCTCTATAAGTCAAAGGGTTGGTGGGGAGCATCTCGATAACTCAAAGTTTGGCTGTCTTTTAGCTTGCCACTGCACCTCTATAACTCAAAGTTTTAGCTGGAAAACCTCTTCAACTCGAAACTGTAAAGACTCCGTGCCTCTATAAGTCAAAGTTTTGACTGGAGAACCTCTATAAGTCGAAATTGTATATTATTGGTTCAGATTCCTAAACACTAGCAACTGTATTTGAGCATCCATTGTTCTTGTTGCAATCCGATATTCCCACCATCCCTCCCCCCTGCATCTACTTCTGCCTGGCATCATTAGCTGTCTGAATTTTAAGGTTCTATAGTGCGTGGATGGAATGCGTGAAATCGATTTCTAGAACTGACTTAGCTTTAAACGTGGGGAGGGGTGTGTTGTGGGGAAGCGATAAGTAGAGTGTAAAAAGCCTGTCCAATAATAGACGGGAAGGGGTCAAACGGACAAAGTATCACCAAATTGCCGAACTGTGAGTCATTATTGGTTTACTTTCCTACTAGAAAATGTATTCACTGTTCACTGACGGGTTTTTTTCATCCTCTAGTACGTTCACTAAAAAATCTGTTCAAAACAGTTCCAGGCTTATTGTAGACATTTGTAATTGTTAAAATATGTTTATCTATAATTATTGCGGTACGATTAGTTATGATACACTGCCTACAAAACGCAAAATAATGTAAGGATTCTACTCCTCCATGACTTATCAATTGTGGTACCGTAATCATCAATAAGTCAAGTCCGTGAAAGACCACCTCAATAAGTCGAACTTTGATATTTCAAAATATTCAATAACTCAAATTGTTGTCATTCCCCATGGGTTTCGAGTTAACGAGGTTCCACTGTATGTGAATTTGGCTCTAAAAGGGATAAATTATCTAGATTACTTTGGTATTCGTATATTTTAAGTGATGTTACATCGTTTGCAAGAATTAATGTTTATCATTGAAATCAATTTTAGGCTATTTTATATTTCAAAACCTTTTTATTTTCAGGAAGAAACTACGCGGAGATATCCTCCAGCAATTTCCCTGTTTGACAGAAGATACCCTTAACCTAATATTACCGAATAAGGAAACCATATTTCAGCTCAAGATCATCACTCATGGGGGAGACATCGTTGTGGTGTACACTGTACAGAAGTTGCCCATCATGTTTGAGATAGAGAAGATAATGTATCCGACAGTCTACATGCTTTGGCATGTTCCGGACCTGTTGTATACGTTCACCACTCATCCCCAGGTATGTCACCAATTTATGAATCTATTCTCATTCAGATAGCCTACATTAACAGTGGCAATAATTTGTTGCCATTGTACATTTTTACATTTACCATCATGTATATGAGTCTAGTGTAAGTATAAGGATAGAAATATTGTAATGGTTTTTACATTTTATACTACCTATAATAATTGCACTATTTATCAGAATTCGCTTATTTCTAAACTTGATAGATCAAAGTCTGGTCAAGCACTTTTTTCAAAACATGTGCAGGGTTAGGCCCTTTAGCAGTCATCCTGCCAGAAGAGCGATCAAAGTTTCAGTCAGTGTAATGCGGTGGAGGGATCAAAATTGGTTGAATATTGTTGACATTAGTGTTAATGTCGTTAATAATAAATTGTATTGCTATACACACTATATTATATACAGAGTTGACAACTAAGATAAATCTAATCTGAATATGATTTATTATTTCAATATTACTGAAATCTTACTATACTTAGAATTGCTTTCACTAATTAAAAACTGACTTCCAAATCAGCTGTCAACAATTTTAACCACATAAATAATTTGTGCATGTAATTAATATACTTTACAACAACAACAATTTACTAATTAAAGCAAAGTTTGGCAATTTGGTGCAAAGTATTATTGTGTATTCTATTTATATCAGATTTGTTTTCTTGGGATATCTTAGAAGAATATATTTTCAGTTTTCTTTTAGATTTCAAATGGCTTTACTTATTGTCTCTTTCCCTTGAAACATTGCAAATGAATTAGTGAATCATTGACTAAGTGGTCAATGCAGTGTAACTCAAAATCTGAGCGTGAGACCTGTCATGAGTTTAAGTTGTAGCAGATAAATAAAAACTGCAGTGGTTTGGTGCTGCAGGACTGCTTCGATAGTATTGAATTGAGAATTATATTATATACTGAGTAGTGAACTTTTTATTACATTTCAGGACTTACTTTTCATGATAGTTCTTTGTTTTTGAAGCCTGTGAGGATGGGCACCATGATGTTAGAGCAGGTTGACAACCTCCAAAACAAGATAAACTCTATTATTGTGTGTTTTAGGTAATTGTAATCTTTATAAAATAGTGGAAATAATAAATTTTATGATTTAAAATTAGCCTACATGATGACCAACCAGATACGGGGTGAGTTTACTCTTTGGCATAGACGATGTGTAACTGTTGTTGATGCAAACTCACATTGGCAGTGGTGCCCAAGGTGAAGGACCGAAGCGCTTTGCTGTCAGTATCTTTATGTATAAAAACCTCAACTGCCCTTCGCCATAGGGAGACGATGGAAAGTCCTGTCAGGAACTGTTGCAGCGACGACTACGCTCAGTAAAAATGTTTGGCGGGAGAATTTTCTCAGCTCCCCACTCTGCAGTCACAAGTACTACACCAGCAAGCCATGCAGCAGTTCTGCTAACTTCCAGCGTTCAGCGTATAATTGTAGGACCCTCAGAAACAATAGTTTTGTGTATGGCAATTAGAATAACCTACCTACCCTAACCACCACAGCGCACTGTTTAAGTTTTTAGTCCACTAAAAAACTGTAATTTTTTTCTTTGATAGATAATGTGCCTGAGGTAAAACATTGGGTATAGCCTATCACTCCAAAGTCAGTTTGCTTTTTATAAAATAGACTAACTAACTTTTATTCAATCCACGCTTTACAATTTACAAGTTAATTTAAACGTTCTCTTTCAAGGATATAACTAGTTACCGGTACCAAATTATGTTTAAAAAGTACAACAGCAAGATTTGTGGTTTGATATTATCATATTTTATGAATATATTTATTCTGTAGCTTATGTCTGTTGGCATCACTGACGAGGAGAGAGCAACCTGGACAGAGGGCGTGGTCTGTTGTTAGAGTATTGGTGGCGGCAGGGGGCGTGAACACCATGAATTCCCCCGCCAAACCTTTAGGACTGAGTGGAGTCGTCAACGTGTCAGTTACTGACGTGTCCAATTCTGTGTTCCTGCCAGAGGCCACAGAGGCCAATAGGCTTGTGTGGCTATCTAAAGACAGTTTAGGTACTGGTTGAGTCCGTATCCGTGATGATGACGAGTTGTGTGTTGTAGGTGTTCCCCATCATCACGGGAGGTGCAGACCTGATGTTACCAGGGGTGGTGCTGCAAGGTGCGGAAGGTATTCATGCGTATGGCAGACTACAGAAGGGCGACCGTGTCGCAGTCAACCTGACGAGCAACCAGGCCCCTATTGCTGTCGGGAGGGCAGCCAACTCTAGCTATGACATGTATATGTGTGCCAGGAAAGGGAAGTGCGTTCAGGTACTGCATTACTACGGAGATCAGCTGAGCACGTACGGCATCAAGCTGGTCATTCCAGAACTGGGACCTCCGGGGGCACCCCTGGCTCAGGGTAACGGTGTGTCCGGTGACGATGCCGAGGTTCTCATCGAGGAGACCGATAAAATGAAACTCTCTGAGGAAGATACAGAAACCAGTCAAGAATCTACGGAATCGAGACTTAGTGGTGAGGAAATAGAGGGGGAGGCAGATAGCAATAAGGAAAATGATTATAGCAATAAGGAAAACGACAATACAAACTCACAAATCTCTACTGAATCCATGGACGATCTTTTAAGATATTGTTTTTTAAAATCGTTAAAGACGACCATGAAAAAAGTCGAATTACCTCTTTTAACGAGCAGTTTTTATAAAATTCACATGATACCCGCTTGTCCCAAAGGAAGAACCCTCGATATCAAGAAATCTAGCTACAAAAAACTTTCAAACTTTTTGGAAGGAATGGTTAAACTAGGAGTGATACAACTCGAGTCTCCGCAGAAAGGTGTACAAAGTATTTCGAGAATAGACTATTGCTGTGATTTAATAAAAGACTTTGTAGACAATATTGATGATAAAGATGACTCAGGCCTCTCAATAGATACGACACTGACAAACAAGTCTTCTGTACCTGAAATCACTGAAAAGTATACGGTAACTGCTGCTGTCCTTCCTTTGTTTTACAACTATGATTACAAGTAAGTTGTAGTTCGGTATTGTTTGATTTTGAGATTCTTATAAGTTTTAAATAAAAGGGATGTAGGTCTGTGGCTGTTAAGTGTTGTGTGATATTGGTTTTTTTATTGAGTTTTATTTTTATTTTTACAGGCTCTCAGCTTCATTTACATTATGAAATGTATATTTATATTACATTGACGATGCCCAAGGCATGTATTTGCTTAATGTAAAAAAACTTGTTCATTTCTCATTCTCATGTTTTAATATCTTGAATAATGCATTATTTGTTAGAGGAAAAATTAATAATTCCACAAAGTATTTTAGGAGGATGCATGGTAATTTATGTTTTTATGGTCAGCTGGTGATTTTGTGAGATACTTATTATTGTACAAGTACAGATGTTTCACCAACAACTAGTAGTTCAATAACAAGTATAATTGGCCTTAGGAAAAAAATAGCAATTTTAACTACAGTCAACGCCCGATTATCTGGTAGCGAGTTAATAGGGTTTCTGTTTAACCGGAGTCACGAAAGGTTTGTTGTTTTTATTTTTATTTTTCCCTTTTTAAACATAAATAGAAAAATAATAACAATTTATTTGGTTGAATTATCTCCAGAAATGTAAAATTTACTTTATCGGAATAAATACTTTACAAACAATTTAGTAAATACACTGTAATCTGAGAGTCTGTTATCTCGCTAATGAGCCATGGTCGCGAGGTAGGTGACCTTGACATTTTTCTATGCCTTGACACTACTCCGGGCCACCTGCACCTGCGCTGGACAGAGATGGACAGACGTATGGACGGAATTTGACGTCCAAAAATAAAAACCAGTCAAAACAATCACCCTTCTCCTGATTGTTTTGAAAAAGACAAGAAACTCTCGAGTATTTCAAACGTGTTTAGAAAACTTTATCTTATTAAATATCAATCGGCCTTTTGGAGATTTGTTACTGTTATCAGCCATTGCTAGTATTTATTACATTGTAATAATTATAATAAATACTAGCAATGGCTGAAAGCAGTAAAAACTCTCAAAAACGCCAAATTATATTTAATAGGTCAAAGTTTTCTAAACTAGTTTGAAATACTCTATGAGAGTTTTTTAGCGAATTTCCCCTATAGGGACGAAGCTATTACCGTAGGTCTCATGGTAAGACTTAAGCCCGAGACCATGATAACTTTTCATTTTGAGGTCCCCAGATGCCAAAAACACCATTCGTTCAAATTTTGTATATATATATATATATATATGTGTGTCCGTAAGCACGATAACTCTCGTAAAAAAGGTCCGATCTTAATGAAATTTGGTACAAATGTGTAAAGTACCATTTATTTTAACGAGTTCGAAAACCAGATGAATCGCACCATCCGAAGGGGGGTTTTGTACCCCAAAAATGTGTTTTTTGGGGTTTTCATACGTAATTTTAATTAAAATCAAATTTTAATTTACACCATTGAATTCAGCTTAAAAAACAAACAATATGGTATTTTGATCATTGCTCTACGTCAATTGGTTACAGAGATATTGAAAGTGCTAAACACAGTACGTTGTCTAATGTTATTCTTATGGAGAAAAAGAAAAATTGTTTATCTCGCTTATTTATGAACATAAACTGGCGAAATTTGGTATATGGCTTGATCTGGTTGTGGTTTATTGTTGTTTGCACAAAAAAAATTTTCGCCTATGGTTCCTGTAGCAGCAAACCTAGGTAGTTGGTCCCCATGTTATTCTTATGGAAAATACTTAAAATGTTATATATCGCTATTTATTAATGTATATGGATGAAACTTGGTATGTGACTTCACTAAGATGAATTCTATTGATATTTGCATAAAAACCCATTATTTTGTGTGCCTTGTTGCAGCAAACCTGCGTACTCATCCCCAATGTTATTCTTATGGAGAATAATTAATATTTTAAATATCGCTTGTTTGTGAATACATTTCTTATGAATCCTGTTAAGTGTTTTAATGTGTTATGTTACATATTATTGGAAATTCGCTGAGTATGCAGGTTTGCTGCGACGGGGGTATTGTCTTTTTCAAATCAATCACGGGAAGGGCGATTGTTTTTGTAGGTTTCTATTTTTAGACGTCCGTCAGAGCAAGTGCAGGTGGCTGGAGCAGTATTGATTTTCTGTAGATTTCATCACATTTTCAAGATTTTTTAAAGTATTTGATTTACATAAACAAGTCTTAAATGCCATTAAAACACAACACTGAAAAATGTGGATTAACCTTTATTATTTTCGTAATATTCAATTTATTGAATCCCTTTGTTTTAACCCTGGTTTTGGGTAATCCGTGACCCCCCAACTGGTCATACCCCGGATAATCGGGAGTTGACTGTAGTGTAAACTTGTAATATTCTCAAAAATGAATATGTAAAACGGAATATGTATGTAAGAATGAATATGTAATATGTTACTGGTGAATAGGTGAAATGTTACTGGTTATTACAAAACTTGTAAATTTTTGTTCAAGCACCTGTAGGCTAAAATTACAATTTTATCAACATTTATCAGTGAATATGTAACTTGTGACTTTCGTAAAACAGGCCTTAAAGATCTTTGATTTCTCTAACATCCTTTTGGGTTATAGCCCAGACATCCTAATACAGTGGTATTACTTTTTTTATGTTTTTATTCTTTATCCGCAAGAGTGGTGAAGTGATGGTTGAGGTGCTAAGCTACTTGGAAGGAGGTTTTTTTGTTTATTTCTATTTACAATTAGGTTTATGGATTTTAGTGTTATACTGATGTGTTTGTTGTGTGGTTTCACACATTATGATTTTTATATTGTAATTTTGTTTATTATTTTTCAACATAAACTAGAACCCCACTAATCCGAACCCCGTTAATCCGCTTAATCCGAACACAATTTTCAGGTATAATAAAAACGTTACTTATAAGTTGGAAGATAAAAGGAATTAATGTACGAAAATTGCATAAATAATGTTTTATTAACATTTAAAATAGTGTACTGTTCTGTAATGTGGTGTAAAACAAGATTTTAAAAAGTGTTTCCATCTTAAAAATAAAAATAGTCGTAGGCTACATTGTCAGAATCTAATGTCTCTGTGTTTAATAGTTTACTTCTGAATGTGTAAGGCTTCTAAAATTGTGGGAGATATTATTTGCATTAATCCCAGCAAGTACCAACCAGTGGCATTGTTCATTAATATAACTTGTTTAAAGATGTAACTTATCACTTGCACGCTTCCACGGTTACATGCGGTGGTAACGGCGGCACTGGGCACCACTGGCTCCTCTGACGGGATGCAACGTAAGGGTTAGGGTCTTTGACCTGGGTCTATTGTTAGCACAACTTTACAATCCATGGGAGATGGACGGACAGAAGGACGAATGTTAGGGGTTGGGAAACCCAGTCACCTAAGCTTTTTTAACAGCCCTATGCACATATTTAAACTATTAAAATTGAATTTCAAAATTAAACTTTTGGTTCCCAGATAATCCTAATAGGGCCCTGTCCGGATTAGCGGGTTTCCAGTGAATATCACTTTATTTGATGTAGTGTTAATTATTGTGCCAGAGAAATGTCGAACCTTTACACCGAAACACCCGAAGCCTCCTCACAATCAAATTGCATAGAAGAGTCCCATAAAAGATACACTTTCTTTAGATCACATCATAAATCCTAATTAAAGTATACTCAACATTCCTATTATATTAATGGTAACATTGTGTATAATAAATAGCGATGGGAATAAATAATTTATTTAGTAGCATGATACGTGTTGTTACAACTAAACAGGATAAATCAAAATATGTTTTACAACACTACAAAGTAAATTTATACCTATACTGTACTTTTATACAAAACGGTAAAATATACACAATAAATACAAAATTGTATTGAGCAAAATAAGTGAAGCTATTTTAGATTTGTCGTCATTTGATTTTTTTTTTTTAATGGGGCCTGATGATGACCGGTGTGACTATAGTGGTTGAAATCGATCGCCTTGTACCATCTTTTGTGTATGTTTACTGTTTTGTATGTAAATACAGTATAAGTGTAAATATACTTTGTAGTTTTGTGAGACGTAGTTTATTTATCCTGTTTATTTTTTCAAAAAAATATCAATAACACACTATTCAGTATTTTAGATTTTGTCATTTTTACTCAAATGATCTTAATTTTTGTTTCTCTTCTAGTTGAAATTGCATTAATATTCTTAGAAATTACATTAGAAGATATAAATAGCTGTTTTTGTAATGAAAAATACTTATAAACCTATTTTCGTCATACTGCTTCGAAAACGGCTGTTTTCAATACATGTGTTGCGGGGCCAAATTTCTATTTAGCCCTAGGTCGAAAAAAATCAGCTGGTGTCGAGGTCATCAGCTGTTCGTTTTTGTAGATTGTGTCGAGAGTAGTAATCGATTATTTTATCGATTGTAATTCATTGTTGCATTGTTGTTGGTTTAATGATAGTCCACAGTGTTCGGTATATCAATCGTTATAGTTAGTCTAACCTAACACCAACAAAATCGAAAAAGACAATAATTGATTACATCTGTAACAGCTATTTGTTTTGTAGAGCAAGAACAAGATAGAAGCCATTTTGGAAGCAAACTTTTAACGCTAAACAAGATGTAAAATTTTAGTTTTGTGAAGTAATTAGCTTAATATATTGTGCAGTATGACAAAAAATGTGGTTCATCACATGGGTCAAAAGTAGCTTTTCGATCCTCGCTCATTTTCTGACCTCGGCTTCGCCTCGGATGTTAAACTTGAGCTTGTATCGAAAAGCGTAGCTTTTGGCCCTAGTGATGAAAAATACACTATTGTCATTTTAAGGTTGACACTGTTTTAAATTTCTTGAATTTTCTTATCATTAAACACAGTTATGAGAAGTAAAATTGTTTTGAAACCTTCATTGAAAGTGGAGGATTAAACAAATACATGGTCTCTAGTTATATTATTTCTATAAAACAAAACAATTTTCAGGAAGAAAGAGGCTGTTACACCTGAGGTCGTTCGTAAGGTGACAACAGACTACGTCAGAGTACGAAATCTTCAGAACCCGGCCAACAGAAAGTGAGTAGTTTGTTCTGTTACTAACAGAAGCGCTGAACATCTATAGACTTATTTCCAATATCTTTACTCTCTTATTTTATCTTTACTCTCTTATTTATGGATAAATTTATAAAGAATATTCGTTTTCAGGCCAAACATCAAAAGGTAAAACTTCATTGTACTATCCGTTAATTTAGTCTTTAAATTGAATAGTTTTGGGTAATTCAGAGTGTGAATGAATGATTCCCAAGCAGTGTACCCAAAAATTGTGGGAGATATTGTTTGCATTAATCCCAGCAAGTACCAACCAGTAACATTGTTCATTTGTACTAGAGCTGGTATTGTTGACTCAATGAACAAGGCGTGATGCAACTGGAGACATTTTTCCCATGTGGATTGTCGTAGAAACAAAGGAAAGTGCTTCAATCCAGTAGTAAACATGAAACTACTATACTTTATTCAATCTATAACCCATCTATTTCAAATAGTGGTTCGAGAGGTAGCCGTCTTACAAACATTAGCTTACCTGACATTGTATAGTCACATTTGATATAATTAAGTGTTATTACACTCTTTTTTAGTCGTTTTTTTTTTCTTTCATAACACTTGTATTAAGGCACAACATAAAATATACACTTGACCTTACTTATTATAAAGTTCAGATCGTAATAAATTCTGCTTTAGTGCCTTCACACGGGTTGGTAGGACAGTTGACTCAACCCACATGACAACAATCATGATGATTATAGCTCAGGTATTAGCATGGCTATCTTCCATAAGACCTGCAATCCACGATGAATGTGGAATAATATTGGCAATGTCTCATGACAGAACTTTACCATCAAAGTATGTAGGTGTGATATGGAGTCTTTGATGTAAGCCAAAGGGGGTAATGTATTAAATGTTGCAGAGAGGTAAATCTGGATGAAACACTGAGGAGTGCCACCAACTCCAGCGTTGATGTGCGGACTTTGCCCTGGGACCAGCTTATGGCTGCAGTCTTCAAAAACATGGGGCACTCCTTCAAAGTGGAGATGAGCGGCAATGAAATCTCTCAAAGGGGAAAACTACCACCAATAGACATACAAGTGGGAACTAGGTCTGGGAATAAGAAGGTAAGTAAATCAGGCTTAAAGTTAAAACACTCCTGTCATGACTTAAATTAAGTTTTATAAATGTTCACGACATAATCAGGGTTTTCAGACAGACCGGTTTTCTCGGGTCAGCTGCCTAGGCACACTTTAGGCCCCTTGAATAGCTGAGTATAACAGTGGTTTGTGACAATACTTATAGCAAGTAGAGAATTTACAATATGATTGAAAACTGCAACCTCATTTGTGCAATGTTGTCTACGGTATGTCAGGTTATATTCAACATGCAATCCTCCTTGACCTTTTTGTATACATTGTCCTTGACTTTATATATATGTACTCAGTCTGCTCAAGATTTGGCAAAGGCATGAAAAAGATACGAGTGGCACTAAAAATAAAAGTGCCACATTTGTACACGATTTTTTTTTTGTTATTTCAAAATTTAAACTTGGAGTGCTCAGTTGTGGAGTTGCTGCCCAAAAGTAGTTAAGGTCCAGGAGTTAGATTCTAGATTTTATTCTCTAACCCATTGGTGTAGACTTTCGAGCTGGTTGCGTTCCTTACTTTTGATTTTATAAACCTATGAATTGGAATAGAAAATTTGTGTTTTTACCACACTCCGTGCGGGTGACCCCGAATGGGGTCATGGCTCAACATTGAAACATATGAGATTTTCATGTTTGAACATGTTTAACGCATCGAAAGTGTTCAATGGATTAATGGTATATTTTAATTAAAATATTGGTTTCTTTCAGTCTTAAGAGTTGCATTGGCATGCACACAGTAAACATAAGTAAAAAGTAGCAAAATCAGTGTTGACCATGTGCAACTCACAAAGAATGAACCAATCTCGTCAACTTCCAAGCAAGCCTGCCACCGTTTATTAAACTTGGGCCCTCCCACCAACGTTGCCACAGCTCGGTTAACTCAATGAGAGTTGCACGACTGTTCAGTTATGGTCGTGAGCAGGAATCAAACTCAGGAACTTCGTAAGAACCCCTGGCGAAGGTGTTTTACGATTTAGCCCACAGGGCTATCACGACCAGTTGCCTAGCCATACAGGTTTAAAGTCAGTCCGCGCTCCTAGCGGAGAGAACCAACAGATTTTGCTACTAGAAAGCAGCACCAATCAGATTCAGTTGTGTTGTAGACTGTAGCGAATTGAATAAAATTACTACCTTAATGGGTTAAACAGTATTCCTCTTAAATAGTATTTCTTAGTAAGATGGATGGATGCCAATCTGAGCAGTGACCTTTGCACATATAGGGGTGGCAGTATTGGTTTGGAAATGTTCTTCCCCTCTGCTTTACTTCCCCTTCCCCTATTCTACTGTTCATTCCATCTCCTGCATTACTATTCCTTGCCGGTAGGAATCTGACCAATTGCCAGGGGATAGAACCCTATATAACTCTTACCGTTTCTCTCCTCCCATCTATCCAAACAGTTTTGAAATAAGCTGTAAACCTGTATCAAGTGTTTGATCGTTGCCCAAGGTAACACTAGTGAACAACTTGGAGCTGTATGGCATCAACTTGCCTGAGTTCGGGCGGGAATGTCAACATGGAGTGGCAGCCAGCACTACCATCAACATGCTGCCCTCGGCCAAGAGTGCTCAGCTGCAGATCCAGGGCAACCAGGTGGCATTTGTTGCCAAGATACTCACTGGTGCGTTGTAGAGTAGGTCCCGACCCGTGGCAGTTGTAGAGTCATGTAAGAACATCCCCTTGTTGTTCCAGGCCCGGGATAGTTATAGAGTAATGTAGGTACATCCCCCTGTAAGCAGGGCCCAGGTAAAGGGCGCCAAATTTGTACAAAAAAACACTAAACGTGTATTATTACCACAATTTTAAATGATCACACTTTAAAGTAATCACAATATCATTACAGGTCAGAAGGTCTCGTAATGACTTAAATTATTAGTTATGTTAATCGAGCTTACAAATATTGTTACAGGTGTTGGCATTTGAGATTATTTATTTTTATTTGGTTATATCTTCTTTTCACTAATTCAATATGTATGTTTCACTAATTCAAAACTTGGAAAGAAATTGTAATTTTCTTTAAACTTTGGAAAATAAATGATAATGTTTAACCAACCAAAACTTTCTTTCCAATGCATTACAGTTGGAAATGTAATTCAATTAAATGAATAGAAAGTCTATTTTTAAAGTTAACTATGTGTGGATTTAGAATTTTCATTTTTCATTTTTTCCCAACATTTTTCATTAAACTGCTATTTTAAACTTAAAAATTATTAAATTCCGGTTGAAGGTGTCTAAACAACAACATTTTTTGTAAATTTACAAACCTTTAATCCCGTGGGAAATTTTTCAACAGTAAATCAAGCAGTAATTTTTTTATCAAATTTAGATTTATTAATGACAGGAGAATATTTATGCCTTTTATAAGAGAGCACTTGTGGTTGGCTCTCTCTAAACAGTATCCAATGAGTTTGATTCACCATTAGCCTGGTGGATTTTGTCCCATAACAGCATTTTTAACAAGGATAATTCCATATTAACTAAATTTGTACAGTTTTGCATTTTTACAACTTGGTTTTCTTAATAAACTGTTGATATGGTAATTTATAATGAAATAGTTACATTAACCAAATGTTTATCTTGTTTTACCTTTGGTTTTTTATAATGGTTTGGTTATATTTTTTATTCTAGAAAATAATGTAACAACAAATAGTTTATTTAGAGTTTGAAAAATTAACTTGAAGGTGTGATCACACTGGGAAACTTTATTGAGAAACTTTTCATGCAACCAACGCTAAAGTATATGTATATAAACAATCTCATGAAATCGGTGTGCAAGCTTCTATAGAATAAGCCACAAATCAAAAGTTGCATTTGCAAGCAGAAGTGTCACTTTCTGAAATTTAAAATTGTTGCAAATCATATTTTTCTACCGTTCAAATTATTTACAAAATAGTGCGGAAGGTCTAGTGCTATTCAGAGGCGAAATATACAATTAAAGTTACCTTGGATATTGCTGACTTTCTTATTGTGCAACAAAAATTGCAAATTGTGACCATCTCTACAGAGAAGTCTCCCAGTGTACCTTACAGCACCTTACACTGAGGGCAAAAATTGCCTCAATAGTCAACATCCATGGTAGCGATCTTGGATTACCACAATTTCAGTTTTGGATTACTGTGGTAAAAGGTTTTACAAAATGTAACTTACTAGAGAAATATTACATTTTTTGTGTCATTAAAACAAATTTTCTTTCACTATGGGGTGAGAAGTTCTGAAGACTGAAAGTTAACATTGCTTTTATGGAAATAATACACACACAATTGTTCCCCCAACCAGTGGTAAAGACTAATAAGGCAGCTTTTGCTCTCGAACAAGTTTTAGAGGCAGGAAATTTTAAATTTAATTTAGAATTCAAACTGGTACAATAGCCACAACTCAATTTTTCCTTTTCTAATCTTTGGTTTATTTGAAATTAAAATATATTTGTTTACAGTTATATTATAGTTATATTTTTTTCAGAAAAGTACCAGATCCCAAAGAGGTATCTCCGTGGAACAGAAAATGCTCCAAAGAAGAAAAAGTAGTGCTACGATTACCAACATTCACCAGACAATTTATTTTTGCATGCCAAAAAAACACCATTCATTCAAACTTACACTAGTGTCCAAAATTTGTATTGAGTACCAATATTTAGTCCTGGAAATTTAATAAAAATTATGTAAACGTGAAAACATAATCCTACATAATATGACACATAATTCTAAGATCGTACAATTCTAGTTTAGGCATTTAAGTTTACACATAACAAGCCCTCTGCTTAGGAAAAAAAAACTTTTTGATTAGCATATTACGTGTAAAAAAAAAAACAAATAGACTACCCATAAGAGAACCCTATTAGAGAAGGTTTTAAACAAACATCTTCAGGTAAGCTTCGATTAAATTATACATAATTTGAAAATTCTTAGCTGGTATTTTACATTCCTGACACTTCCAAAAACTGTTGGAAATTACATATATTTTTACGTTTTGCCAATTGAATTGTAACCCACAGGGAGATTAGCTGTCATTTCCAACTCAAAATTCCATTTGGGGTAGGGTTTGTGACAATGTGCTCTTCCAAAAAGGACTTTTAAAATAGGTATTACTCGACCATTGTTCAGATTTAAATTTTTGAGACTTTCACTTTGAAAGAAATATGACAGTTAAATGTATCAATGTGACATTTGTTAGAATGAGATAGTCCTAGAGTTCCATTGCCTAAGCTGATTCCCACACAAAAGGTTAATACGTTTCCATAATTTTTGGACACCTGGTATGTACATATGCATGTATGTATATAATTACATTAGGTTTTGTGTGCCTGCTAACATGGTAGTTTCCAATCAAAAGGTTTAATTTTAATGGCAGAAGGTTCAGAGGGAATGCTAGCCAAGCAGCAGATTCAAGGTTTGATAAACCATTTATTTTACACATTGCAGCATTACAGTAGGCATTACTGCTTCCAACAGTTCATTCATGCTTAGTTGTTATGGGAATTCAATATCTCCTTTCTCTTAGTTAGTTTTTCTGTTTATAAGTCGAGAACCAAAAATGCTTTTGCCATTGCACTCTTAAAATTGTTTTGTTACAGTACTTGGCAAACTCGTTTGGTACACTCCATAAATCTTTCCTGGCCTGATTGAAAATAACAAAATAGGTTGATGAATTGTGTCTCGAAACGTTATAAAATACATTTAAACTTATACTTTACTTACATACACGGCAGTAAATATACATAAATGATGGTACAATTCAATCGATTTTGATCAGTCACACGGTCATTTCGTCCTCTGTATGCCACCCATACTTAACACACTTAGGAGAAAATGACCAATTTGTTTTTCAACAATTGCTTCAGACGGTTTGCTCACTCGGTATGCACCCAGCCTTAGCGTTGCATCAAATTAATATCATTATAATAGCGGACAATTAAATTGACAGTTGGGCTGTAGCCAATAGCATGGTTGCACTGTTGACATTGAAAAATATCACTTGAATGTTATTCCGATCAGCTGGTCAATGCTGGAGTTTTGGCAATGCAGCACGTTTACTACTGGCTGATCATGGTTGATAGCCCGGCAAACCATGCCCTCAACTGGCAATTTATTTGTCCACTATTATAAACTTAGGCCTATCTGGGAAATGTTTTAGGAATATAATTTGCATGAGTGACTAGTTGGCTTTCATTAACCTTTCAAGATGAGATTGGTGGTGGATTGAATTGGAGTTTACTTATATTATTAATCAATTTTTAAATTAATTTATCTCTCAAAACTAATAAATTACATGGTCAAACACAAAATAATTATTAATGGGGCCAAACTCTAGAATTGGTATAGAATTATAACACATATTTTTGACCATCTACATTAAATTTAATCATAAACAGTTTTGCCCTATAACCTAGACAAAATTTGTTTGGTAAGGGCCCTACCTTCCGGGGCACCCCTCCAGGTGGCGCTAGACAGGCAAATAAGATAATCTGTCCCCTGTAAGGGCCCAGACATGACTGGGTGTTCAGGTTAGCTGAAAGTCTCAGGGAAACTAACTTCAGAGAAACAAGGAATCACCGAGGTTGAAGGAAAGTTAGTCACTCTGGATAGCCAAAAGGACTTTCCAAAACTGCAACAACTGTTTGTTGTTGCACCCATTGACAACCTCTGCACTGACACCTGACAGAAAGCTGGACGAAAAGTCATTGGACGTCCAGTTCGGACACTTGTGATAGGACGATGAGACCCTGAGAGCTGCTTCACTCTACACTCGAGCGAGCCACATCCTGTACAAGTTTTTGTTAAGCGCAGTTACCCTCACTTCAGCACTAAACAAGAAAACGCACTGGACTGCAGACATCAACAGTCTTGTTAAGATGGACCTGAGACACCCAAAATTGTCAATAACCTTACTTGAAGAAAAAATCTCCTTAGCAGCATTGCCTAAGATCTGGTCCCTCTAAAACAGCTTGCCCCATGACTAAAAGGTACTTAGCAGAACAAGTGGTCTGGATGATTACATTCTCACTTGTAGCAGACCTGATGGTGTCAATCCGTTAACACGTTGAGTGCTGAAAATGTATATAATTACGTACCCTAGTGGCTGAAATATCATAATTGATTGCTCAACAAGTAAATTAGACGAATGCATCCAAAATGTCATCAGAAGATCGCCAGGGCTGAATTTCTGTCACTAGGGCTGACGTCACTTCCGGGACGTCTATTGATGTCGTCCGCCGGTGGCGCCGGTCACGTGAGTCACCGCGTGGTTGTAGTAGTCCGTTTACTGCCACAATTGTTTTAACGACCCACAAAATTGTTTTTTGATACAACAGTTTCTAATTATTTGAATAATAGACACAAAAAAATATATACAATCCCTCCAGGTGCCATTTAGAACGTTCGTCTATGCTAAAAATTAGTTCACACAATGTCAAAGAGATAGTTATTATACTTCATAAAAAACACTGTTCTTAGAGATAAGACAATTATATTTCATTATCTGAGTACATGTTCTCCAACAATTCATCGTCATTGTTAGGCTCCATTGCACCACAAACACATTTACACACACTACACAGAAGTCCCCTGGAAGTTATCACGGTCCGGTCCCGAACAGAAACCCCGGAGCGGAAAACGATTCGCGCCAAAATGTACGCGGGAACTGGCACAACAAGCGGCAAAGCGATATAAGGTTCCCCGGCAATGGCTGAGCTCGCACTGAACTAATACGGAAAGAATGGCACGACATCATCTTTAGCTGACGTCCGATAGGAGTGCTCGTGACGGACATCATCAATAGATGTCCTCCGCAGTCAACGTGTTAATGTGTGAGGATCACACAGGTGTGAGTGGGAGGCTGTGATGACTCATCCAAGTATAGTGAGTAGCGAGTTGCTGGCCTAGTGGTCAAGGCGTCAGACTTTGGAACCATGACAGCGTACCTGTCGTGGGTTCAAATCCCATCCCAGGCATGTAAATTCAAATTGTATCAGTACTGTTCAACTCGTACTGCAACGGCTCACTCCTTGCTTTGCTGGATACAAATGTATAGTCTATATGGACGGGCAATTTAAGGCAAAAAGAGGCTGCCAACCTCTTTTTATAAAAAAAAGCGTTGAGAACACACATCACTTGGTTCAGTTGCAGTTGAGCCAGATCAACATTGTGAGCAGCAATGATGGCTATGAACTAGAAATGTTTCCCCTGGCTTCTCAGATCTCAAGAGGCTGTCATAAGTGATGTTCTAGAGCAGGGTTTCACAATGTGAGCTGGGTGTTGTGAGTAGGCCATATCCACAAACAACCAACTAACTAGGCTTAATTTACTTGGAGCTAATAATTGGAAATCAATTTAAATTTTAAACTGTGAAATGAAATCATCAAAATTCCAATAATAATAAATTTTAATTGACTAGGCCTTTCAATATCAAAGATACCATCGTCAGGTCAAATATACAACATAATAACAAAATTTAATTTTGACAGCAAATTAGCTGCAAAGAGTAAATATAAATTTAAATCAATTTCTTAATACTATATAACAAATATTTTCACAAAAACGGAGAATTTTGAATTGGACCAAGATCACTGTTTACTATTAAATTTTCGTATTTTTTAATGAAATTATGTTTCATATGCATCCAACCGATTTACATTTATTTCTTTTAATTTTATGTTTGAAATACTATGCCCCTCTTCAATAGCGTGTTTTACAAGGCAAACCTGAAAAATCTGCTATTGTAAAACACGCTATTGAAGAGGGGCACAGTTTTTCAAATATAAAATTATTAAAAGAAATAAGAAATGTAAATCAGTTGGATGCATATGAAACGTTTTTTATTAAAAAATATGAACATTTAATAGTAAACAGTGATCTCGGTCCAATTCAAAATTCTCCGTTTTTGTGGAAATATTTGTTATATAGTATTAAGAAATTTATTTTAATTTATATTTATTCTACAGTATTTCACTAAATTACCATATTTTCTTCTTTACAGCTGATTTGTTATGTCAAAATTAAAATTTTTGTTTATGTTGTTGATTTGACCTGACGATGGTATCTTTGATATTGAAAGGCCTAGTCAATTAAAATGTATTATTATTGGAATTTTGATGATTTCATTTCACAGTTTAAAATTTAACTAGGCTTAATTAATACAAATAATTGGCCATCATTTTGAAGATTACCTTCAACACTAAAAATCTGAAAAATAAGCAAAAAATTCAAAACAGAAAAATATTTATTGGATGGTTCTCCTTTATTTGTCAACGTACTGGTGGCCCATCTTAAAGCAACAAGGTCAACTAACTCAAAACAGGTCAAGCTGTGTATGGGCAGTTCTAGTTAGTCTTAGAATCCTTTAAAAATAATTGTAAGTTTTCTTTCTAACCAAGCAATTTTTTAAGTGTAAAAAAACATTGTAATTTATACAATAAACGATATACAATAAATAAATTAACTAGCTGTCCCCCATCCTTGCACTGTCAAAATAAATATTGCGTTGAAATTCAGAGTTTACAGTAAACTTAATTAGTACGTTGTCAAGTTTTGTGTTTAATAGAAACTCAGTACGTTGTCTAACTCTATTCTTATGGAGAATAAATACAGCAGTCTCACTTTCTTAAACAAATATGGGTACTGAGGTTTGGAGTTTGTGGGAAACACTGAATGTTGTTCCATGCTCTTTATGGTTTCTCTCCTTTAACACATTTTGTTCAGTGCTGCTTTGTTTTCATACAGACAACATTTGAGAGAGTCAAAGTGATCAAAGGTTTGCTTGACAACCTGCTACGTTAACACTTTGGCATGTACAGCAGAGTCTCACAAACT
This sequence comes from Allygus modestus, assembly GCA_963675035.1. Taxonomy (NCBI): domain Eukaryota; kingdom Metazoa; phylum Arthropoda; class Insecta; order Hemiptera; family Cicadellidae; genus Allygus; species Allygus modestus. The sequence continues at coordinate 40,670,972 of OY776113.1, read as the reverse complement.
CAACTTTCTGAGAATCTTGACACCTACTTTAAGTGCTTATGTATGGCTTATTTTTGGTTTGAACAAGTCAAGTAAAATTACTAAGGTTTATAATGCTGTTATTAGTATATCACTAAAATATTTTTGTTTTTACATATGTAATAATATTTATTTCAAATAAAGTTTGATGAGTGAAAGAAAAACCGTGTTTAGCGAGTAATTTTTCATTGCCTTCGAGAATTTCCTTGTACAGTGGAACCTCGATAACTCAAACCTCAATAAGTCAAATTCCTCGATAACACAAATTTTTGTAATTCCCCTTGAACGTGCCTACCTAATGCTATGTTATTTTACCTCTAAGTCAAAGGGTTAACAGGAAACACCTCGATAACTCGAATATTTGCAGTATTCTTAGCCTGTTGCCGCACCTCTATAAGTCAAAGTTTTAACTGTAGAACCTCTTCAACTCTAATATGTACAATTGCCATACCTCTATAAGTCGAAGTATTGACTAGAGAACCTCTATAAGTCAAAGTTGTTGATTCACCAAACCTCCAGTGACTTTGCAGCCAGAAATTTCAACCCTCCCTCCCCACTAAATCTCTTTCCTGGGTGCTCCTGGTGTCGGTGAAACAACCGACAAATTAATGTTGATGAGCAACAAGCATATCAAACACACTCATCCTCACGCACGGGTTTCACCTATGTGAGGATTTCATTTCATAAATAAGGAACAGTCTCATATTGTTGTAAATTAGATATATTTTTTTAAATAAAATGGTTTTGATTTAATTAGATTTGTGTTCTTAGTCGTTAGTTAGTGTGAGTTCAGAAGTTCTGGATGTAGTACGTGAAACGTAGTTTTTAGGTTGTTTTTTAAAAGTGTTTGCAGTTTGGTAAAACGTGTTGGCAAAACTCTCCCCATTAAGGATAAGTTAGAGACTATTTGAGTCTATTGACACAGGAAGTAAAAACAGTGACATCGAGAATCAGTTTGGAACACTAGTGAACACTGTTGACAATTTTAAAACAAAAGAGTGTCGTACTGCTTCACGCTAATTCCAACAATGCTCTGCAATTTTAATTGTTATCATGTTTGTTCCCTTTTAGTTTTGCAAATTATTTTAATAGCCTACAGTACATTAATGTTCAGCTAAATGAAATTTTGATGCATAGTTGGTCAGAACTGACTTCCGTAAGCAGGAGGGATTTGTTTGGGGCAGGTGATAAGAAGTGAGCAAAAAAGTCGAGAAAATAGACAGGAAGTGGTCGAATGGGAAAAAACATCAAAATACCAAACTGTGAGTCATTATTTGTTTACTTTCCTCCTCTACAATATTTTCACTGAAGGAAGTATTTCGTCCTGTACTACGTTAACCTAAGAAGCTTTACAATATATTTCCGGGCTTATTTTAGACACATAGGCTTGTGCACGGTGGGTGCCGCGGCACCCACGGTAGCTATAAAGAGGGCTTGAGGGGGGCGCCAAAATAGATGACTAAATAAATGTTGATATGTTAGTATGTTAAAAAAATTAAGTTTGATGCAAGAAGTAAGTACAAAATAATATGCAATTTATTGCTTTAATAGTAAGTAACACTTGGGAGTGTTATTGTAACACAGTTAAGTAGTATTTACAAATTCAACTAAAATTGACGTCCAAAACATGAACTGTCGCCTGACGATCGGCAGATTTCTTAGAAACCGAGTGCCGGAGTCAGTACAATACCCATTCACCTCCTTTTATTCATTGTTAGACGGAGATGGAGAGGAAAATTAAATTTGGAGTATAAATAGAAATACTACTTTTATATCACTGTTTAGTTGAACTTTACTTTTCACTTTGAATTCATCATAAGCAATGGGAAAAGTAAATCAATATAAAAATATAAATAATAATTCCATCGATATAGCTCTTTATAATCACGAAGTTATATAAAGTTAGGTATCTAAAGCTATGTAAAGTTAGGTATTGTACAACCAAGTTTATTTTTCTGAAAAAATATCAATTCTGTAATGATATCTTATTCTTGTATTTTAGCTTTATTAAAAAAAGTGCCTGATATCCTATTTCAGTTCATTGCTAATTGTTATATTGTTTAACAACTTAAAGATACACTCGTTTACCAAGAATTTGGATTGACGTGGAGCCGCTCGACCTGAGTGTAATGTAGTTTTTTTTTAGAAAATAATACCAAACAAGTAACACTATGGGATTTTTTTAAACTAAATATACCTATACAGAAACAATATTTATTGTATTGGGTAATATTTTCACATATTTGTGTAAAGGAGTAAACTATTAGATTATATACAATAATTGACAAATTCAATTATTTGGCAGATAAATAAGTTCTTTGATTGATGGGGAGGGGGGGAGGGCGCAGTTTTCGGTTCCGGCACCCACGCTTACCGGACTCTGCGCACACCTATGTTTAGACATTTGAAATTGTTCACATCTATTTTAATTTTAATAATAATTATAATACGGTATGATTATTTTTTATACATAGCTCGAACTTATGTAAGGATTATACCCTTCCATGATCCATCTATTGTGTTACTGTGACCTTCAATAAGTCAAAGTCTGTGGAAAATCACCTTGATAAGTTGAACCTCAATATTTCGAAATATTCGATAACTCAAATTTTTGCCGTTTCCCCTGAGGTTCGAGTTATCGAGGTTCTACTGTACTACAAACTCGACAAGTAACTGGACCTTACAACACAACACATTGTGTCAGGTTTGTGAGACTTTATTTTATAATTAAGAAGATGTAAATGTTAAAAATACAATAGTATTTTATCTGTGCTTAAAAATAAATAAATATTTTAAAATAGTAATTCCAATTCTACCAGCTCATTTAGTTAGTTTTCCAAAGTATAGTTTCTTTTACATACATCATATCAGCCTCAAATAAAGAAGTGTATTGCAAACAGTTGTTTGTAAATAGACTTCAAGTAGATAAATCAGAAGTAAATATCAAATGTGATTATAAACACAGAATTTTCTCCAATGTTATTTTTCAATGTCACTTTTGAATCATGATGTATTAAATCTGTTTTTATTGATTTTATGAATTATATTCACATTATTTTGTATGTAATATTTATTTATTTGTAACACTTTAATATTTTGATATTCTGACAAGAAGTTTATATAGGCACAACTACAAATAAAGAAATATTTTCAACAAAACTTTGCTTTTTAGCGAATTTCCCCTATAGGGAAGAAGCTATTACCGTAGGTCTCATGGTAAGACTTAAGCCCGACACCATGATAACTTTTCATTTTGAGGTCCCCAGATGTCAAAAACACCATTCGTTCAAATTTTTATATATGTATATATATATAAATATATATATATATATATATATGTGTGTCCGTAAGCACGATAACTATCGTAAAAAAGGTCCGATCTTAATATTTGGTATAAATGTGTAAATTACCATTTATTTGAACGAGTTTGAAAACCAGACGAATCACACCATCTGAAGGGGGGTTTTGTAACCCAAAAATAGGTTTTTTGGGGTTTCCACATGTAATTTTTATTTAACTCAAATTTTAATTTTTACCATTGAATTCAGCATAACAAAATAAACAATTTGGTATTTTGATCATTGCTCTACGTCAATTGGTTACTGAGATATTGAAAGTGCTAAACAGTACGTTACTGACGAAATTTTGTATATGGCTTCATCTGGTTGTGGTTTATTGTTGTTTGAACAAAAAATCAATTTTTCGCCTATGGTTCCCGTAGTAGCAAACCTAGGTACTCGGTCCCCATGTTATAGAAAATAATTAAAATGTTATATATCGCTTATTTATGAATGTATATGGATAACACTTGTTATGTGACTTCATTAAGATGAGTTCTGTTGATATTTGCATAAAAACTCATTATTTTGTGTTCCTTGTTGCAGCAAACCTGCGTACTCATCCCCAATGTTATTCTTATAGAGAATAATTAATATTTTAAATATCGCTTTTTTGTCATATGGCTTGTTTTTTTTGCTTCATATTTCTTATGAATCCTGTTAAGTGTTTTAATGTGTTAAGTTATATATTCATTGGAAATTCGCTGAGTACGCAGGTTTGCTGCGACGGGGGTATATTAGTATTTTTACTGCCTCCTCCTGTATGTCGAGTTTTACAAAGAAATGTCAGCACAAACAGCTGTAATGTGAAATATGAAATTGTAAAATATTCCTTTAGAACTGTGAAGTACTCCGTTCCACAGGGTTCAGTGTTGGGTCCTTTTATTTTTTTGTGCTACTTGGTTGGTCTTCCTGAACCTCATAATAACAATTGTACTAAATTTAAATTTTGTATGTATGCCGATGGCATAGTGTTTTACTGTTCAGCAAAAATGTAGATGCTATTGAAAATTCAGCAAACCTGACAATAACAAACATTAAATAATTTTGAGATAAAAACAACCTTCTACTAAGCAATTCTAAAACTGTAAACTGTAATATAATGTGTGTTTTTTGCAGAATCAATCTAAATTTTAAAGTTTTAAAATTATGGAACAAGATCTTGAAGCATGGGGGCATACACATATTACATAACGCACTTAAGGGGGGGAGGGGGTATGGCGTAGCGATATGCTGCGTTTTGTGGGGGAGGGGGGGTTTGGATCAACGTTACGTAACTCACACATATTAACCTTAAGAGCTGGCGCACTCCCGTATCTATTAATACTGTTATAAATCTTTCAAAATTACAAAATAACCAAATTGATATCTAAATCAAGGTTACAGTTAGTTATATAAAAATACTTCCGTCATACTTTTTTAATAACAGTTAAAATAAAAATAAATACATAACGTGTTTTGAGTAAGTTCTGTATTGCTTTAAACCTATGTTTTGTGTTGTTTTAGGGTGTAAAATCATGACTTGATACAGTATTGCGCAATGCCACCCCCATCTTCAGTTTAAGTTGTTTTTATAAATATTTTAATATATTATAAATATTATATATTTTATAAATATTAGTTATAAGTTAATTTTTTTACCTTTTTTTGAGATGGTTTATTTTGTTGTTTAAATTGTTAGTAACAGTCTTGTTTGTTTGTATAAATTTTACTTTGAAATAAGTTATTAAAACATGTTGTTAAAAGAAAGTTATTTAAAGTTTAATGATTTATCGAAATCTATATTCCAAATTGGGAATAAAACGATGTTTTAAAGATTTAAGCCTACTACGATTGAGTTAAATAACACATTCTGGGGTGGGGGGGTATGGCCAAGGTTATGGTGCGTAAAATGAGGGAGGGGGGTCTGAAATGTCTAAAAAATACGTACGTAATATGTGTATGGCCCCTATACACTGAAACAAAGTTCTTGGAATTGAATATTGACAGCCATTTGAACTGGAATTGTCATATAGAAATGATTTGCCACAAAATGTCTTTTGGAAATTTTTCTTTGAGAAAAATGCAAAATCTAGTATAGACACAATGAAAATTATATATTATGCTAATTCACATATAGCTTATGGCATTTCCCTTTATGGTTCAACATCAAAATGCAACCTAGATAAAATATTAAAACTTCAGCAATTCGTATAATTTTGAAATTTAAACCCCAAAACTTGATGCAGGGACCATTTTGCTGATCTTGGAATAATTACAGTGTATGGCATGTTTGTCTCAGAAACGGTTTCATACCGCCTTAGAAAAACTTGTAAACCATAGCCAAATTAATAATTATAACTCAAGGAATAAAGATGATTTGGTAATAAAGAAACACACAAGAAAGTTTTTTAACGCATTCACTGCGTTAATCGTGTATATTCAGGATAATTGCATGTTTTTTCCTTGTTAGGCAACCTCCGGAAATCCGGCACGCTGCACTGAACGTGTTAAAAAGACACCAACACACAAAGGAACACAATTTACAATGGATTGCCTCAACAAATTGAAAGTATTGACAAGTTTGAAACTTTTCAAAGTAAAGTAAAAGAATTGGTAACTTCTAAAGTATTGTATTCTTTTGAGGAATTCAATAACTAATTACTGAAAAGAATTAAAATAGTTTTGGGGCTGAGAGTAAGGTAGTGGAGATAGGTTTACAAAAATTTAAAACAAAATAATACTATATCCAGGAATGTTCATTTAATTTATAATTTATATGATTTATTTTGTATTAATACACTATTGTTTGTACCATGTTGTACTGTTTGAATAAAGAGATTATTGATTGATTCTGGCTATGTTTCACAAACTTGACTAAGAGAGGTTGCACCTCTGGATAACTAAAGAATCCAATAATTGAAAGTTGTAGAAATGTCTCATAAATATTGTTAAAGAGGTCCTCATAAAAGTTTAATCATCATTAATGCTTTAAGTCTTAAAAGTGATTTTTTTTATCTGTAAAAACAATTTTCTTTAACCCATTGGCTTAGAATGACATGATGGTGAACTTGTAATTTTTAAAACCTATGGATTGGAATAGAAAAATCATGTTTTAAATGGATTAATGGCGTATTAAAATTAAAATATTGTTTTCCTTCAATTTAAAGAGTTACATTGGCACACACACACACAGTAGACATAAGTAAAAAGTAGCTAAATCAGTGTTGACCATGTGCAACTCACAAAGAAATAACCGATACTGTCAACTTTCAAGCAATCCTGCCATTGTTTATTTTACTTGGGCCCTCCCACCAACGTTGCCACAGACCAGTTAACTCATTGAGAGTCGCACAACTGGTCAGTTTTGGTCGTGTGTGGGAATCGTACCCATGAACTTTGTATCAACATCTGGCCAAGGTGTTTCCACGACTTGGCACACAGGGCTATCACGACCAGTGGCCTAGCAGCGATATACAGGTTTATAGTCAGTCCGCGGCCCTGGCGGAGAGAACCAGTTGCCCGCACTCATTAGTTACAGATTTTGCTACTAGAGTGCAGCACCAGTCAAATCCCGTAGTAGGCTATTGTGACTAGAATAAAATCACTACCTTAATGGGTTAACCATTTATATTTAACACAACAATGTGACTGATTCAAAATCAGCATAGTGAAAATATATGAAGTGATAAATTTTAGGTTTCCTTTCCATCCTAATTGGAAAAAGTTAAAACTAATAGTTTTTCTGGTGTCCTAAAACAGGCCTTTTCTTCATGAGTACACTGAGGACAGGTGTTAAAACGAAGCGGCACACTTTTACCGCTTTCATCGTTGCCATCCGTATCGCTCAAGGGCCACTCGCCGCTCACCACTTTTGTATTGCACCCAAGGCCTAAGACGTCAGAGTTACACTGCCTGACAATAGCAATTTCTTCCTTATACAATAACCAAAACTTACCCTACCTTCTAAATCACTTGCTCTTGTTTACACATATCGTAGCAATTACAAAAACACAAACCAACTGTGATTGTAAGATACAAAATATACTCACATGATGTACTAACCTGAACAACAGTTCAGACCCTACCTTCCCGGATGGTTAGTTAGGAAGTTAAAGTATGAAAACATACTCCCAGCTCTTAAATGAGTATTTGTTTACCTAAACCATCTTGGGGACTCAACAATCCCTTAAGGAAGCAGATTATTCACTTTATATCAAACTTTTTATTTGCAATATGGTACAAAAAGGTGGTCCCTGATTAATCATCATAAATACTTGAAAATAAGATTGGTTATCCAGGAAGAAAGAACGACAAGGAAACTGTCGACATAACGCTGGTAATAGGTAGAGCCAAAATAACCTAGAGTCTCAGTAACGATTGGTAAAGGTAGCAAAACAGTTGATTAGTTGTGCAACTCTTAAATAATCTACCCATCTCATTAGCATGGTCCTGCAATGTTTGCTTAAGGTCCACCATCTTCTTATTCAGCTCTGCCTCAGGCAAGTGAACTGGCTGAGGCAGTGTTCAACCAGTAACCAATTAAGCTCACCCTTCTGGATAGGAAGGTACTACTTATAGTCGTTGAGCGGACAGCCGCTCCAAACTGGGCAGTATATAAGAAATAGGCGGTGGAGGACCGTTGTTCTCCACACAGTGCTACCACCAGTTGGGCGCGGATCTCCGGCACTTTTTTTTGTCAGTTTCATTACAGGCAATAATATCTTTGGTAGCAACCCTTACATTAATCGGATAATATTGGCTGTTGGCGCTCAAAGGGTTAAAAATATAATGAGGATATTTTGAAGGTTTATATTATTTATGTTTCAAAAGACTTTCCAAGTAACTGCGTTCTTTAGGCTTGGATACCATAGCGTTTGCCAGTGCCCGTAGTAGCGCCTCTTCCTGAAATAATTAAAAGTTAAAACTTAATAACACTCGAAGCAGATTACTTACTTAAGTATTGTTACCATCACTGTAATATTTTATATGAGAAGTGTTTGGTCAGTATATTAGAACCCCTCATATCCCTTCGTCTGGGACCGAAACATTTTTGCTTGACCTTTCATGGTCGAAACATAAGAAGGTCGGATAATCAGAGGAGCAAACAATGAGGGTCAGAGGATCAGCGATAAAACTGACACTTTACAGTGAAGAAATACATCTATTGTCAAAGCACACTCTTAACATCATTAAAACAATGATCAGAAGCTTATTGGTTGTTTTGATATAAAACAATCGTTAGTGACTTTCAAGGTGAGGCAGGCTCGCGGTGGATGTGTGGAGGACGGTCAGACACTGATTGGTTATCCCAAGGTTGGATATGAGGGGTTTCACTGAAAAGTATTTTTATCGCCCACCACATGTAAAATGTCCCTATCTTGAGAGGTAAGTAATGAGCTTTATTGCAGACCACGGAGGTAATGACGTATATAGCGTTACGATTACACTCCCGGCAGAGCTCAATCCATCAATAGCATCAGCTGTTGCGTTTACAACAGTCAAGTTTTCACAACATACAATTAATATTTTTTTTATGCTGATGTAACCTTAACCTGCAGTGCCAGTTCCTAAACTACTAATTTATTTTTATTTACGTTGCCTATATTGTGGGGTGGGTGGGCGATAAAATATAGTGTACATGCCTCGGGTAGTAAGAGCCATAACGCCTTCGAGTGTTTAACGCAGTCGTGCTTTCAAGCATCGCCCACAGGCTAAAATGACGCTATTACATAAATAAATATAAATATTACGCTATAAGTGTACACATTTTATCTATTGATACTCAAATTGGTATTAAAATTGCATTAGAGATTGTAAAATAAGTTAACACTTGTATTTGAAATTTTTTAAATATGGCTTAGAGGGCTCCTTGTACTTGCCATTAGCATAGTTTAGGAATTCTCTGATGAAGGGTTAAAATTGTTCTGATAGAAAAACTACCAAAAGGCCACCATTTATTAGGCTTGATAAAGTATATCTACAGTACATTTTCCGCAGGGGTTTTTGTCAATGTTGTTAAGAAGATGAGGAAATTTCTGAAACGTCTTCATCTATTTATTTTTAAGATGTATTAGATATTTGTTCAATCATAGACCTTCAAATTCAAGTAATATATGTAAACTGTTTACAGAATGTAGAAATATATAAACTATTTAAGCTACCCCCTAATATTTCACTTTTGCTCACTTAAAAATTTTCACTGAAAACCAAGTCTTTATATGTTTTATCATCTCTTAAATGAGACTTTCAGGGGGTAAGGCTACACCCTCCCCCCCCCCAGGGAGGAGTGTATTAAATCCCTAAGTTGGAGTGTATTACATTTAATGGTCATTGGCAAAAAACGACAAAACTGGGCCCAATTTTGAACCTTACAAAAAAACCAAAGCAAAAATTCCTAGCACTTCCTTTAGGAGTGTCAAAGGGTAAGTGGCAGTAGAATGTTGGTTTGAGGCATAAGTTTTTTAATACTGCTTTACGTACATGTACATAACAACACTAAGCAGCATGCACATAAGTCTTGTAAGATCCTTACATTAAGATCCATTGTATTTTTATCATAAATTTGGCATAGAACAATAACTTTGTTTAAGAGATAATCTCCTTCAATACTAGCAGTAAAAGTAGAACAAATCTGGTTTAATACCTGTAAGAAGGGCGGGTAAGGCATATCAACCAGATTGAAGACAAACACATCTCCGACCACATCTCCAACCAATATGTTCTACAAATCAAGATACAAGATATTGGTCAAAGCACATGTCAGATTTTGATAAATTTATAAAATATTACCCTTATGTAGAAAGTTTGAAATATGAAAATACAATATGAGTATAACTATATTTGCCATATAAAGTGTTATGCGTTTTGTGTCTGTTAGGCTTATAAGACTAATTCTGTTCGCTTTTCGTAATAAAATGGATTTACTGAATTTTATCAAACTTATTTCTTTTGTCTTGTAAAAATGCGTGGTTTCAAAAACAATTTTTAAAATTGTCTTGAAATTGTTATTTATTTGTATTACGTGTCATGCAAATTCACGGAAAACACTTAACCGCCTCTTTTCCATTTATAAATGCTATGCCTTAAAAATACTAAACAGTTATGTCACAGGCAATAATACTTTACACAGTGAAAAAGAATGACAAGGAATTTCTAAACTAATCGTACTTTGCCAGTTGTGGAGAACTGCAGACTAGAGAAGACACAGCCAGTAGAAGATTTGACGGTTGAGATGGGGACGATGGTTTTGCGGGCCAAGTCCCACATAGATAGATGACTACCACTGATGCTTGCGAGGATGGTGGAGTGGATGGGAGACCAGCACACTCCTAGGACTGGGTGCTGCAAGTACACAACATCACACATTAAACAACATTAATGGCTGTCACGGAAGACAGTTGATGGGACCCCATTGGTTTGGAGACTAGCACACTCCTGCAAGCATACCTTAGACCACAGATTTTGCCACAGAAAACCATCCAAACACTCTTCCAACATCACTTTTTTTGTTTTCTCCCAACTAATCTGTGGTTGGAAAAAAATAAGAATGTTATTTGTATTTTTGTCAAGTTGTACAACAAGTAATGTCCAACTCTAATATTGCAAGTTCAAATTTTCAAAACCCGGTCATTTGAATCGTCATCATTCTAATTGATTTGAATGAGAAAACATGTATAAGGTTTACCACTTGACGAATTAATCTAAACTATCAGTTTTTATACTAGACTCGCTTGTTACTGCTACGGCATACACACACATACATCCTGTTCCATTTTCTGGTATAGCAATAATACTTGCACACAGCACTAACTGAATTTCTGGAAGGGATTGTAGGAGAGACCTGGCAATCGTCCCTGAACCCTGCGTAGTACTTATGCGACTGTTCATCCAGAGTTAGCGCCACAGATATTTCCTCAAAAGAAAATTGTTGTAATTATTTTATTATTGTAATTTAATTTATCATATCTTAAGTGTTATTTGACGAGTTAACCACAACAGAGCGTAGAGTGTAATAAGATGCGTAAACACCAGGAAAACAATGAGCCAGTAAATAAATGTTGAGTCACTCACTAAAAAACAAACCAATAAATTAAAGACCTGAACTTGATTAAACAAAGAAAGTGTAGGGGAATAGGTTACATACAAAAGAAGAAAAATACTAATGTACGTAAATTCTTGGACTGATTATGAAAATTGTTTCCAGAAGGAGAAGATTTTTATTCCTGATATGGACAAATTTAAGACAAGGATCAACATAGAAACTGCATTATTCACAGAAGAGATATGAGCCAATATGGCGGGCAAAAACAATATTGTCATGAATATTGGCTAGATAATCTCCAAGCCACTGTCAGAAATACTCTTCACCTTCTGTATATATTGTAAATAAAAGGTTTGTGTGAATAAAGTTTGATTTTTGTAGCCTTGCTTATTTTAAATTTATTTATCTAAAAACCAGTCCTCCCTCACTCACCCTACTTTTCACACACCTGCTCATACCTTTGTGTAGTAAAGTCTTAACAGAGGCTCCTTGAGGTCCTCCGCCCAGATACAGATGTACCAGTCTGAGCCATACGTGCAGAATATCTTTGAAGAGAAGGGTGAATGCAGAATTCCGTATATCGGGCCGGCATGAGCAGGGAAAATGTCTTCAAATCTATCTTGATGGTTCATCTTGCACTAAATCATTTACATATCTTTATTGCTGTAAATTTACATGGCAAAATTCGACAAATATTTTACGAAGGTATAAAATACATAGTCTAAAATATTGAAGTACAAAACATAAACACAAATAAAACTTATATTTGCATTGGTTGATGAAATGTTGACTAAATACAAAGTATAAGGCTTGTTAAACAACAAAAATTGTTTACAGCAAAATTTCCATTAAATGAATAATACACACACAGACCCTAAAAGGTCTAAGGAGGATGGGGCGTAAATAAATAAAAAATATAAAACTGTCAAAAACTACCAACTACTTATTATGGCAATTTGGAACAAGAACAAAAAACAGTAAAATAAAAATGACATTACTGGACAAGGAACTGGACTCTAAACCCTGATATATATAATTGCAATGTAAGGTGTATGTTATGGACATATAATAGAACCAATAAGTATGTTCAGTTTCAGAGTTGCAAAACAATGACGTTATATTTATCTGTTAAAACCACTTAAATACTACAAGATAACTCTGGACTTTTAGACTGAGTTAGTCAGTAATAATTTAAAAGTAAAATTACAAAATATCCAAATAAAAAATTGACTACACTGTCATAATGTTTATAAAAATAATTCTTTCTTAGATAAAACTCACAACTGCATAAGAACCTGGCTTTCTAACTGTATTACTCATCCCAGTCAGTGGCTTGCCAAAAATTCATCTACAGAGTAAAATGCCCTTGACAGCAATATCATCTTGAGGATCATATTTGAAGATCTGAGGGATATTTATCCTTTAAGTGAGTTTGGCAGGTGATTTAACACTAATACCAACTTGTGACAGAATAATTGGCGTTTTTTATTCTATAAACTAGGATACAAATCAATTTCTCACTAAAAAAATTGTTTCCAGGGAAGAAATTGTTTTCTTAAGTTGATTGTCTTAAAAGATAATTCACTCTTTTTGAAAATTTTAAAGGGTGTAATACAATTCCATAGAATTTTTTTAGTATAGAGATGGTCGTAATCTCAGTAGCACACCCCCCTAGCGTGTTATTTTGGATTTTTGAGTTAAAATGTTCACAATATAACCGAGTTTATTATTTAATGAGTCATTAAATGGCATTCAAAGAGACATTCTTTGAATCGATGTGATAATATTTTGTATCTTTATAGCCTATTGTTAATTGGGTTCAAATTGATCACTCGAATTAGAATGTGGTTAGTCACCACTGAGTCATAACACAAATCACTTTTTAAGTCGCTGACATAACAAAGGCGTATTCTAAGGTGAATATGTATTAATTATGATTGTGGAATGACAGAGATGCCCAATGGCATTGTGTGGCTCTGAGGATCTATCAAGATTGCTGATTTTTGTAAAGTAGATTTGATAGGTTAACAACAACAAACAGTCTCAAATAAAACACAATTCATACAAACCTTAACTACACACCCTTCCAGTGTGCTCACGTAATACAACATTTTATTTTTTGGATGTAAAGAAACAGAAAGTCCATTCAAAAACTTAAGTGTTATTTTAGATCCTGTTTTGGGTTTGTTTTTTTTCGGAGTTGATGCCTTTTTACTGGGCAGAAAGTAACTCAGCTTCATTATTTCTGAAAGAGACACGTTTATAATATATGTAAGGTTCTACTTATTGTATGATTTGAATCTTAAAACATTTTAAATCAAATTGTTTGTATCGTTTTATTCATGATATTGAAAAGTAACTACCATATCCCCCTTTCCCTTTTTGATTTAGAGACAACCTTCTAAGATATGTGGGCATACATTAACAAAGGCCTGTTTCACACTTTTGACTCTCAGGGGGAGGGGGATTGGGAGGTAACTCACAAATTTTAAATGGTCAAGTGATACCTCATTTTAAAGGTTATGATAAGTAAATTATGCAAAGAAAATAAAAATCAGACCACCCAAAAACTTGTGCCCCTTACTACTTCTGTAATTCGACAGGGGCAAGGGGGGCATTTCCCGCCAAATATGGGATGCGCAGTGTTATTCGGTTTTGGAGTTAAAAAATGCCCAGACCATAGAAATTTGTAGAAAAACACCAATCACACATTGTTCTTGTCTCTCTGACCTTTAAAATAAGCAGCACACTATTCATACTATTTAAAGGTTTAGCCCCCCATTCCTTTGAAAGCCAAAATTGAATGTTCAATGAAATTCAATGCTTTTGTTAATGTAGCCCCTCATATCTGAGTGGATTTCCGCAAATAGATTTCAAATATCAAATAGTAAAAAAGCTGTGGTGGGTGGGGGGGGGGTTGGTACTTACTTTCCACCCTCTAATACGTATAATTATTTATGAGTCCTGGAAAAGAGAGAAGGAGCTCAGAATAGACGTCACTAAGGAGGGGTGTAGGGGTATGTGTGTGTGTGAGGAGTGTAGTGCTTGAGGAAGGAGCTCAGAATAGACGTCACTAAGGAGGGGTGTAGGGGTATGTGTGTGTGTGATGAGTGTAGTGCTTGAGAAAGGATAGAGGATAACAAATTGTAAAGTAAAAGGTCCTAAATTATAGTTTTTTTCTAATTAGGTAGTTTTAAGCATTTTAATATCTTTATGTACAAATTCAAGTCGTTTTAAACTTATACTCATTCTTTTTTTACCTTGTTTGGTTTATTTGTTCAAAACCACTAATGTATCAACGTTAAGTAAGAATTGAGTAATTATTTTATAATATGTCAATTCTGTATCTATTTCTTTGCTAAAAAGTATCTGCTTATTTTTTTATAAAGTAGTCTACTAACTGCTATGCCCGTACTTCGCAAAGCGGGAAAAATTCAGAGTAGAAAAATTGTAAACAAAACAATGACATTCTTTAGTTAGTTACAATCCTTATATCAGCCGTTTATTTAAATTAATTGAATTTAGAAAAAACAACATGTGACATAAACCAAGTAGAACTCTCCCCCATTTGAATAACATGGAACTTGGAAGTCCCGTGGGGCAGAGCACTGAGGACCTTTCTAAACAACAATAGGCCCATGACACTCCTGAGTACATAGACTATATTTGTGCAACATTTCAGCAGAATTGGTCCAGTGGTTTTAGTGTGATGGAACAATAGACAGACAGACACCACCTCATTTTTATAATAGTAGTGATTTTACCAGCAGTATTGCGCCTCTTTTCACTATACCTCTCTCGCATTTGAGGCATGGGACTCACAATCTACCTGGTCAATTTCCTGAAACACTAGTTATTATATAAAAATCTCTTTCCCCAGTGAGAGATACCTTTATGTATGACCTGGCAAGTTTTTTATATTATCTTTTCACAAGGTGAACGTGCATTTATTTAAAGATGCTTGCAGTGAATAAAAACTAGATAATATTGTTGTTATTTTTGAGAGTTTAGTAAAATCTGAAAATATTTCCAAACCAGAAACCACTGAACGACTTATCTCACCATAAGAACGGTAGCCCTCTAAATAATTCCATTTGTATACTCTTCCACTTTTCCCAACGGATATTATTTCTTCAGTCTCCACAACAAAGTCAGTGTACAAGAACCACTGCAGATGTCCCACTGGACCATATCGTAAGCACCCTTCCTCCCTAGAAAAAAATCTTTCTAAGCAATATAAGTTATTAGATGCAATGATCAACAATAAATTAATTTGTATTTTTATGATTTGTATTACTCTCAGAGGTAAATTTGTTCAAAAAATATTTATATTTTTGTTAAAAGAAGTTAAATAATTTCTTAAAGAGACAATCATAGCTGGGGATGAGTGGGTTGAGTACTGGCCTACCACCCAAAAGACCTGGGTTCAATTCCCGGTGAAATCTATCTGACTTTTGAAACTCAGACTGCCACTGTACTTCAGAAGGCACATTACACCATTGGTCCCGACTATTTCAGTAGTCGATAGGTCATGTCAGAGGCACTAGTGCGACCTGAAAACTCTGACAACAGACCTTGGCCAGAACGTTACACGGACTTTACTTAACTTTACTTTTTTCTTAAAAAAGTAATCGCTATACCGAACTCTCTGAATAATAAAAAGTCACTCTAAGTAGTTTAACTCTTAGAATTCATTTTTAATTAGACAATATACATCAACAAAAACATACCACTTTTAGCAATACACGATTTCTTAACTGTCACAATTAATTATTTGTATTATTGCATTTTTCTTGTTTTTTTTTATACTTTTAATGAACTTTCTCACCTGGTCAAAATCAGGTCCCATATTCAAAAACATTTTTAATGTTTTTTAAGCTACACCTATGCAGGAATGAAAACAATAGTTTTTCTGACAATGTTAACCATGAAAGAAATGAATTAAAAACTAATCACTGTCCCAGTATCAAGAGTAAGATTGTCACATTGAATCTCAGACAGTACACGATGTCTTATGGATGTCCGTTTAAGGTCCAAAATGTCCAAGAATATCTGCAGGACATTTGGGACATCCAGCGGGTTTAAAAATATTATCCTGAACATTCAATTTTTCCCGAAACAAACTGAATGTCCTCTACTAATATAACAAGGACATCTGCTGGACGTCCCTGTGCTATGTGGAAAGAATTACCCGTTGAGAACAAGTTTGTTGCCATCCTTGGAGGCGATATCCAGGACGATTATCGCGCCGCTGTAGCACCCGAGCGCCAGCAGGTTGGGCCGGGTGCGGCTGAAGCTCAATGTCGTAACGGAACTCTTCATGGGAAACTCTCGTTCCGGCTGACTCGGGTTCTTCACTGACCAACAGCATACGAGACCGTCATCTTCCTCTGAGCCTCTAATGTAGCCGTATCCCACTGCTACCACATTCTGTTGAAATAATTACTCTACAGCATTTTTAAAGTTTCACCTGAGCTTCTTAATTAACTGAATATTAAATACGCAAGAAGGTTTTTTCAAGTGACTGAGATCTAAGGAACTACTGAACCAATTCTTATTCTTAATATGATAATTAAAGGAGGTCGAGGCTTAGATTCGATGAAAAGTCTTATAATTCACATCCTTCCTCACAGTTCCGCCTTCTAAGTTTCCATTTAATTCTTATGGCATGACAATTTAGTTATTTAAATATTTAACAACTGTTCCACATTAAAAAGACATAGCACCAGAGCAAGAACTACTGGAAGGACAATGCACCTTGCACAATTCGTTATGGCTTTATGATGAGAGTGATGCCAATTCAGAAGCATTTGTTTGAGGTCAAGCGCAGGTTCTACTAGCTCCAGCTAATGAACAAACTTGTGAAAGAACAAAAGGCTTAGTTGGGTTTGTTCACACACACAGGGGAGGTTACATATATACTACACAAAAAAACAAATTGTTACGATAATCCTGTCAAAACAGGACCTGTTACTAGTCAAAGTCATATGAAAATTATTAAACTAAATTCAAATATAAAGTAAACTATCCATTAATTTTCCTAACTCTGAAAAAAATAGTTTTTCAATCAAATCAAGAAATAAATTTCCTTCAACTACATAATCTACTCACTATGTTTGCAGTGTTCCAAGATACAGCATTCACTATTCTGTTTCTGGTGTCTTCATAAGCAAATACCCACAGCTCATTCATTATGTAGTGAAACCCAGTGGATAGTTCTAAAAATGGAAAGAATAAAAATCTGAAAATATATATTGATAATATAATAATATTTGATGAGATATGATCCTTGATATAAGTCAACATACTTAGCTAGACCCATCAATTGGTTTAAGGATGTCTGATTTCCTATATATTTTCACGTTTAGTACTTTGAAATGACTGTACTATTGTAGTTTATAGAACAACTGATTATATGGCTGAAAATACAGTTTAGCCATAAAAACCCCAATCATATGTGTTTTTTCATGTTTATTACTATGTGTGGGGAATTATGTGAGCAAATTCCAACAAGGTATGAATTATGGAATAATTTGTAATTATATCACCAAATGCTGAACCCAAAGAAATGTTTGTTTATATTGTTAATCGTATAAGAGAAGTTCTTAAAGTAAGTTTTATTTGCTATGAAAAAGTATGATTTAACCAATTTAACTCGTTCAGTGAGGCTCGCCTGATTTCCAGCGGTTGCCTAGCAAGGAAAAAAAATGCAACTATCATGAATATACATGATTAATGCAGTAAATGCGTTAAATGGTTTTTATTATATACAACTTAAAACGACAACTGTTAACAGTTTTTCTACGTAATTCATAACAATGGGTCTAGCTGGCCCCCTCCTACCCACAATATACAGCCAATAAATACATTTAGTTCCTTTATCTTATTCCTTCCCCTGACCCCGATTAGGTACATTATCTCTTGTATAACTGCGAAACTGGTCACCACTACTTACCCTTGCGGCCTTTTCCTGTTCCCATGAAGGAGACCTGTTGCTCGTTACAGCTATTGGATGCCAGTAAACGCTCGGCCACTGTCACTGCATACTGGAACTCTGGCAGTTGCATGACGCGGAGTGCTTGAATGTTTGCCCTCCGTGATGCAATGATTGGTTCGTTTTGGCTTATTGTGCTCTCTAAAATATGTGAAAAATCAACACCTTCAATTATAGTATGGCAGGACAAAACAAGATGTTTGAATTTATTACAAACTTGATTAATTACTCGACTCTTTTAGTGAAACTATTACAAAATTTAGCTCTGAGATTCAACATTTTTATAGAGGCAGTAATAATAGAGTACTGAGTTGATGTAAGGACTTCTATTGTTAGTGTTTGACAGGTCATCCAGTAGACAGCATGGAAACTTGCAATACCATAAAGTGAATTTTTTTGTAGCACGGATTGTCAATTATCGATACAAGTTGGTTACTTGTATTCGATAGAATAGCAAAAGGACTTTTTGATGTAAGTAAACAAGATTTAATGCCATATAGTCAAGGTCTGACAGGTCATCATCTAGTTGACAGCACGGAAACTAGCAATTCCATGTAGTCAAGGTCTGCAATATCAAATGGTAGCTAGATAGTCTGTGAACTTAATGTTCTTTGGTATACCATATCCATATTAGCTGTCATGTCCTATATAGTAGACTTTGTGAACTAAGTGCTATTGTTCCTAGAATCGGAGCTAAAAACTTTATAATTTTAAATGAAACTGAAGTGTTTAAGGACTATTCACCTGAAGTGACGGACGGCCTTTTGACATCTCCTGATTCCCCTTCATCTCCATAGAGGAATTCTTGGGAGTACAATTCTGAAACCAGCATATATTTTTTTAAATAAAATAAATATTTGTTACACTCATAATTGTAATTTGAGTCATGAACACTAAGTAATAGGATTGATAACGATTAAAATGTTTATTTGAACCAATTTTATTTAACGTAATTTATCTGTTAAACAAGATTTTGAGCAGAGTCCAAACACAGTGATCAGAACTATCCACAGACCAACATTTGAAAAATGTCTTAATTGTTTATTTTTGTGTAGTCGTACTTGGACAGGAAAGAATACACATTTTCTACAGATGCTATTTTTCTTCAACTTCTATTTCCTATTTATTTTAGACTTAATTTGTTATGTTTTTTTTATCCTATACTCTAATATGAGTAAGGTTTGCTTGCTTGCTTGCTTGCTTGCTTGCTTGCTTGCGTGCTTGCTTGCGACACGAATCTCAAAAACGGCTCCAACGATTTCCTTCAAATGTTCGAAATAACTAATTTCTGGGATAAAAATAAGTTCTAGACAGGCCTCATCCCAAGGAAAAATCAAATAATGTAAAAAAACTAAAATGAAAAGTTAAAAAAATTAACATTGGGCTTATGGAGTTTCAAATCAAAACAAAATAATTGTAACAGCTGTTCATAATCAACCAGGGAACTGTCAAAGTAATACTCATGTTGTTTATGATTATTAACATGTGGTTTTCTGAGAGCAGAGATTAAAAGATTTAAGTTAAGATTACATATATAGAGTAGTAAAATAAATCAAAGGGACATTGAGCTATAAATAACAACTGGAGGGACCTTAAAAATGTAGAAAAGAGGCAAATGAATAATACAAATCTGATTATCAGTAGGGGGGAGTGGTGAAATATTACTCCGAGTCATCTAAACAAACTGACTGACCTTCCCCTGAGCAAAGCTCGGCCCCCCAGGTACTAATGTATTAAAAGAAAAACTTCTATGGCTCACAAAAGCTTAAATGTTTTTAAGTGCCAGATGCATCCGGCTTTTTAAAAAAGGTCGACTAAGGGTCTATTTTTGAGTGCCTCTGTGTTAGTATAGTTTATGTTCAATTTTGATTTATATTTCAACTTTATTGAGCTTTTTGTGTCATGAGAATATCTAATAGTCTATTAGACTTTTTTATGCTAAACAGTAATAGTTTAGTTGTCACTTTCAGTCATACATATTTTTTTACCTAAACCTAGTTTTTAGTTTTTGCCTAAACTCCATCTCAAGTTTGGTGGTTCATTTTAACCTGTACGCATGGCCCATATACAGAACTGAAAAGGGATAAAAAAGGCGAAACACTATACCATTGGAATATTTATTGGGCCTGGATTCTAACTTAGAATTGTTATTCACACTAGAATAGAGTAGTCTGTTTCTCTGACCACTTTGTAAGACACACCACCATGTCTTTAATCCCATACCATACTCTAGATTATGCATTTTTCCTATTCATTTTTATGTTGTAACTACTTATTCTTAAACTATTTGTAAAATGTTTCCCTTCTCTAAGAAAATGGATCAGAACTTAAGTCCTGAAACAGCTATAGTCTCAGTCACATTTTAATTATTTTTCACTTTTGGATTTAAAGATCGTCACAGGCACAATGAAATAAACAGTGAGTAAACGGTTATATAGTTACCCATTTCTTCTTCATCCTCATAAGAAAGCCGACGATAAGTGTCATACAGGTCCCACTCTGAGGCAAACACACAGCTCGTCTGAAAAACAGGTTAGCTGCTTAGCTATTGGTGTACACTGAATTGATGTTATAAGCATGCTATATGGTGACTAGACTCACTATTGGTTCACTGGTTCAGTGTTTCTATAGAAAATTGTGTTGTAATGATAATGTAATATGTATTGAGACAAAATTTTAATTTCAAGTGAAATAAACATTATTTATTAAAATAATAAATAAACAACAAAATGGGATATATGGTATTATATATAAATGTGAAATGCACTGACTAATAGTGTAACAGTTGATGCTTTGTATTCAGGTTGGTCTATCGGATTGCTGGTCCAAAAATAATGATACATTGGTAAATTTTTTAATAATTAACAAAAGTCAGTGAACAACTTTTTACCGCACATTTTATAAGTAATTCATTTAAATACTGATATTTAAAATAGTCTGTTCCTTATCAGAAAGAAAAATAATCTACCATTGCATTCACAAACTGACTTTATTTACACGGTAATAAACCTTGAACTTTAGTTCTATGTTACTAACAGTTTCATGAGGTACTTACAGACATCTCTATGGGTGCAGTCTGAGACACCTTCTTCTTGCTGACAGGATTGTAGGTTTGCGCAGCAGAGTCCAGCCTGTATCTGCGTGTGACAGGGGCTTTGGTCTGTATCTGCTCACGGACAAAATGACCACCAGAAAATTTCATGAGAATGAAACTGTAAGGAATTTGGATTCGGAAGGTTAAATTGAACCATTCGTGCAACAAAATGGAGCTGAAGTTTGAGAAAATAGTTTAGCACTTCACAATGCATCACAATTAATACTATAACCTAAAATTCGTACCTAATAAAGGAACTATAAAACATCCAATATGAAGAAATCATGGAGAAAACCCAAGATAACAATTCTGTATTAAAAATCATAAAATTCAAGATGTCAATTTCAAAATTGTTTGAAAGTTACATTCTTTCAAGAGAACCTATTATAATTATTGCAATGACTTCTTTGTTCATCCTTATGGATAGAAACAGATTTAACTTTATTTACAAGACAGATGTGTTACCCTTATAAAGGATTGCTAGGCAATTTCTATAATTTATACAAATTTCATGTAATTTACAATTTATATGTAACTAAAAATTGGGAAAGACAGAGTCTGGCAGTCAACCATAAATAAAAGGCAAGATTTTGAAGTAGAATTGCTGTACTGCACACTACCATGCAAATTTAAACACTACTATGCTGTTTGATTAGAAAGTAGGAGATAAGCACATAGAAAGATCCTTAAAAAATTAAACAGTCAAGAAAATTAACAAACCCTGCGGATTAACGTAACAGCAGGTTACGGAGTTCCTTAAAAGAACTTTATGGCTTCTTGGCTAAGTATAAATTGGGGAATCTATATTTCTATGAATATGAAGAAGGGTTTTAAAAGAGGAAGCAAATGCTCTTGCCAACTTAAAAATAGATAAGGTGAAATAATGAAATAATGAAATAATGAAATAATGATTTATTCCACCCAAACTTACAACACTCAAACACATTAATTTTCTTGGAATTACGTTGTCACATCAACCAGTTATTGTGACAACGTTGAAAAAAAACAAACAAAATAAACTTTACATTAACAACTGAGTCCAGTCCTTCTATGCACAAACACATCTTGCCGCTCTCCGTGGCGTCTGACATGACATCAACTTAATATTTATCTCTCCAAATAATAGTAAACTTTAACACACTTAGTATATAAATGACATCAAAAAATAGTTTCAATATAAGTTTTAAGGTCCACTCAGAATAAAAATCAACACTATATGCTCGCAAGGGTAGCATACCAACAATTTAAAAAAGCATTCAGGGTTAAA
This sequence comes from Allygus modestus, assembly GCA_963675035.1. Lineage (NCBI taxonomy): Eukaryota > Metazoa > Arthropoda > Insecta > Hemiptera > Cicadellidae > Allygus > Allygus modestus. The sequence continues at coordinate 40,648,238 of OY776113.1, read as the reverse complement.
ATAATTTATTTTTTAAATATTTATTCAAACATCAGCAAATTGTAACAATTGTTATATTGATTCAAACAAGGTAAATTTTTGTTGAATTTACCATGCCAAATATATAAGGTAAAACTAAAGTAGAGTCAAAAACAATACAAGCTTCAAAGTCAAGCTTGTTCTCTGCCTTGACAGTGTTTGTACTTGGCATGTGCAGATAGATGCCAGTGGTGAGAAGACTCCCCCAGGTACAAAGTCACTCACCTCGATCTCTTCTGTCTTGACAGTGTCTGTACTTGGCATGTGCAGATGCAGTGGTGAGAAGACTCCCCCAGGTACAAAGTCACTCACCTCGATCTCTTCTGTCTTGACAGTGTTTATACTTGGCATGTGCAGATAGATGCCAGTGGTGAGAAGACTCCTCCAGGTACAAAGTCACTCACCTCCATCTCCTCTATCTTGACAGTGTATGAACATGGCATGTGCAGATGCAGTGGTGAGAAGACTCCTCCAGGTACAAAGTCACTCACCTCGATCTCTTCTGTCTTGACAGTGTTTGTACTTGGCATGTGCAGATGTCAGTGGTGAGAAGACTCCTCCAGGTACAAAGACACTCACCTCCATCTCTTCTGTCTTGACAGTGTTTGTACTTGGCATGTGCAGATGCCAGTGGTGAGAAGACTCCTCCAGGTACAAAGTCACTCACCTCGATCTCTTCTGTCTTGACAGTGTTTATACTTGGCATGTGCAGATAGATGCCAGTGGTGAGAAGACTCCCCCAGGTACAAAGTCACTCACCTCGATCTCTTCTGTCTTGACAGTGTCTGTACTTGGCATGTGCAGATGCAGTGGTGAGAAGACTCCCCCAGGTACAAAGTCACTCACCTCGATCTCTTCTGTCTTGACAGTGTTTATACTTGGCATGTGCAGATAGATGCCAGTGGTGAGAAGACTCCTCCAGGTACAAAGTCACTCACCTCCATCTCCTCTATCTTGACAGTGTATGAACATGGCATGTGCAGATGCAGTGGTGAGAAGACTCCTCCAGGTACAAAGTCACTCACCTCGATCTCTTCTGTCTTGACAGTGTTTGTACTTGGCATGTGCAGATGTCAGTGGTGAGAAGACTCCTCCAGGTACAAAGACACTCACCTCCATCTCTTCTGTCTTGACAGTGTTTGTACTTGGCATGTGCAGATGCCAGTGGTGAGAAGACTCCTCCAGGTACAAAGTCACTCACCTCCATCTCCTCTGTCTTAACAGTGTTTGTACTTGGCATGTACAGATGCCAGTGGTGAGAAGACTCCTCCAGGTACAAAGTCACTCACCTCGATCTCTTCTGTCTTGACAGTGTTTGTACTTGGCATGTGCAGATGCAGTGGTGAGAAGACTCCCCCAGGTACAAAGTCACTCACCTCCATCTCTTCTGTCTTGACAGTGTTTGTACTTGGCATGTGCAGATGTCAGTGGTGAGAAGACTCCTCCAGGTACAAAGACACTCACCTCCATCTCTTCTGTCTTGACAGTGTTTGTACTTGGCATGTGCAGATGCCAGTGGTGAGAAGACTCCTCCAGGTACAAAGTCACTCACCTCCATCTCCTCTGTCTTAACAGTGTTTGTACTTGGCATGTACAGATGCCAGTGGTGAGAAGACTCCTCCAGGTACAAAGTCACTCACCTCGATCTCTTCTGTCTTGACAGTGTTTGTACTTGGCATGTGCAGATGCAGTGGTGAGAAGACTCCCCCAGGTACAAAGTCACTCACCTCCATCTCTTCTGTCTTGACAGTTTTTGTACTTGGCATGTGCAGATGCAGTGGTGAGAAGACTCCTCCAGGTACAAAGTCACTCACCTCCATCTCCTCTGTCTTAACAGTGTTTGTACTTGGCATGTACAGATGCCAGTGGTGAGAAGAATCCTCCAGGTACAAAGTCACTCACCTCGATCTCTTCTGTCTTGACAGTGTTTGTACTTGGCATGTGCAGATGCAGTGGTGAGAAGACTCCCCCAGGTACAAAGTCACTCACCTCCATCTCTTCTGTCTTGACAGTGTTTGTACTTGGCATGTGCAGATGTCAGTGGTGAGAAGACTCCTCCAGGTACAAAGTCACTCACCTCCATCTCCTCTGTCTTAACAGTGTTTGTACTTGGCATGTGCAGATGCCAGTGGTGAGAAGACTCCTCCAGGTACAAAGTCACTCACCTCCATCTCCTCTTTCTTGACAGTGTTTGTACTTGGCATGTGCAGATGCAGTGGTGAGAAGACTCCTCCAGGTACAAAGTCACTCACCTCCATCTCCTCTGTCTTAACAGTGTTTGTACTTGGCATGTACAGATGCCAGTGGTGAGAAGAATCCTCCAGGTACAAAGTCACTCACCTCGATCTCTTCTGTCTTGACAGTGTTTGTACTTGGCATGTGCAGATGCAGTGGTGAGAAGACTCCCCCAGGTACAAAGTCACTCACCTCCATCTCTTCTGTCTTGACAGTGTTTGTACTTGGCATGTGCAGATGTCAGTGGTGAGAAGACTCCTCCAGGTACAAAGTCACTCACCTCCATCTCCTCTGTCTTAACAGTGTTTGTACTTGGCATGTGCAGATGCCAGTGGTGAGAAGACTCCTCCAGGTACAAAGTCACTCACCTCCATCTCCTCTTTCTTGACAGTGTTTGTACTTGTCAAGTAGTGGGGAAAGGGGCCCATTTGATTGACAGCTTCCGGTCATGTGACATTTAGTGACGTAGCTGTGACGTATTTGGCGACGTAGTTGGCGACGTATTGGTGACGTCATGTGAGGTAGGTTAGTTCAAGGTCATCCTGAGCATGTTTTAAAAAAGAAATCCTGCACAGGTTTGATTCAAATGTTTCATTCGATAAATATATCGAATAAAAATTATCGAATGAAACCTGTGCAAGATTTCTAACTTTTATTTTTATTTCTTTATTTACAATAATATACATCTAATTAAAAAAAAAACATGTGCAAGATAATAGACTTAATTCTAACTATTTCTTTATTTACAGTAATATACACATAGGCAATGATTGTCAGTGAACCACCGATTCTGTGGTGCCCGTTGCTTCTGTAGATGGGTGGGGTTCACATCCTCCATAATAATACTACATTCTAGGCGCGGGTGGAAGTGATGATGGTTGCCACGATGATGTCTTCGATTCCGTAGAGCTGCTTACATTGAACGGGGCGAGAGGTTCATACTCTCCAAAATTATATCTATTCCCCTGTGTCGGTGGAAGTGTTGTTGCGGATGTTCTCCAGTGTTCTTGAGCTAAAGAGTTAGTTGCAGGAATATCCAATGTTAGTTTGTAGCCATTTACAATCAATACTTTTAAGTCATCCGAAAAAAGTTGCAAATCATGAACTGTAGAAAGACGAACAGTATTGTAGTGGACACATTTAATTTTGAGAGCCATGATGTTACCTTGTGTACGGCTACTCGGCTACTCGCGGAGTGAGCTTCCCACCTCCTTACTTTCCTTTTATACACGCACCCCCCTCTACTTTTCTCTTCCCCCTCCACTTTTTCACATCTAAGACATGAATATTTTCATCACGTAACCTATTGGAGTTCTGCATACAATGAAATGGTTATACATCAGTCCTCAATGAGTGCATGCACAACAGTGTCTTCAAGGTAAAAATAGTAAATTTTTCTCAGAGGATAAACATAGTACACATTCGTTTCCTTCGCTCTTATTTTATTCGGTTGGTGTTTCTGAAGTTTTAACAGGATGAGGTTTATATACTCTCCGATGGTTTTATACAAACTCTCTACCTTTTTGAACTAACAGATAAGCACACCTGTCAAACCATCGTGCGTGTTCTTCCCATGGGTTATCTGTCGCTTGCCAATCCTGCAATCCTCCTCCGCAATTGTAACAAACGGTCTTATCATCTTGTCCCATGTAAAAGAAACCAGCATCTGCAAACTCCATTCTAGTCTTGTATAGAAATGAGTCTTCTAATGCTGCATCAAATGTATCCAATCTCGATTGTAACTGTGCATATTTAGGAAATCTCATTCTCGTCTTTACTACTATATGTTCCATTTTGTTTTTGTAGATTGTACCAAGGCAAATGTCGGAAGTATACTGACGCGGCTTAAGCGTGTAGGACTGGTACCTATTCTACCCCACCACAACATTCCCCCACCAACTCATTGTCAGTCTGTATAAAAGTGATAATCTTTTAACCAATACAGCGCATTTTATTTATTTTTAAGTTCTGAATCTAGGTCAAGGTCATCAAAAAAGTGTTTAAAAAAGATAAAATATCAGTACTTGGAGTTAATACTGATATTTTATCTTTTTTTTATTATTTTTATTTATTTTACATAAAATACATTTCAAGTTTTACATGATATTGGCTTAATCTAACAATGTGAAGTTCCCGACGAGGTCAAATGCAGAGTTAGCTCGGTAGAGTTGTTCCCGCAGACTCCGTGTGATACTATATACAAGGTTCCAGGTTCGATGTTTTGCAGATCTTCATTTTGAAGCAGTTGAACAAATCTCTTGGGCAGGAAAATTTGGAATTTTGCTTCATCTCCTACTGTGTATGGAGCATCGCTTCAAGATACAAGAATAGCGTCTCCCACTGATGTTTCGATCTTCCTCAGGTCGTGAACGATGTCATGTTTGTTTTCTTTGATTTCTGAGGTTTTTCTTGTTGGTAGTATACTTGATTTTGATTGTGTGTTAAACTGATCCACCAATTTTTGCAGAAATTTCTGTGATTCCATCTTGATACGTGTTCTCTCGTTGGAGTCTGGAGTAATACTGACAGTGGGTCTCCTCGCTCTCCCCGCTTTTATACACTCCGGTCCCCCCTTCACTTCCCCCTCCACTGTCCATTGTACAAGGATGTAAAAAAGCAGCTAGGCGATAAGCATTCTTTACAGCGCAATGAAATTGTGTGTGTTTATCATTCCTTGTTAAAATACTAATATTATCCATCTCAAATTCGAAACACTTATCCATTTTAACATCTATTACATCTTTTGTAGTATAAAGTTGTATCCAATTGCGCTTTTCTAATCCTTTTGTATAAAGTCTTGTAAATTTACTGCAGTAGTGATTCATAATGCTTTCCACTTCTTCAAAACTAGTAAAACCTTCATTCCAACCAATGTGATGCAAGTTTCTTGTTAACCACTTATTTGTTCTTTTGGATTTGGAGTTTAAGTTGTTAAAAGGAAATGGAGGTTTGAATAAAAAAATTATAAATGACATATGTTTGCAGGTATAAAATGATTAGTTCTTTAACAATGTATCTATCATTGTTTCCACGAAAAGCTTGTGAAATTCAATTATACCAGACTTCTCCATGTCTCGGATGACGACTGAACTGTTTCCACACCACAGTAGAGCTTTTATGGCTCAGGCCGTACAGTTCTCAGCGCGTTGGTGTATATTTAACGTGGGCACCATCCCCGGTAGGCCTACCCCACGAACTTCCTTTAGTTTTTTAAACTGTTTCAGTTAAAACGTTTTCTGTTTCTTCATTTTGTACAATTTATTCTTCTTTTTCTTTAACCTTTTCTTCTTTAATAGTTTTTTCTTCTTCTTGAATCTTTTGTTCATTAATCTTTTGTTCATACTCCTTTAGACATCTCCACATTTCAACCTCATAAGGTATTCGGTTAAAAATAGATGTATCTATTGGACCGTAAAGAATTTGAGCATCGGGATGTTGTTCCGTCGCATCTACCAAATAGTATTTTACCACAGTGCTTGAAAATACAAGTTGTTTCATATACCTGGTTATAGGTGAAGCTGCATAACTAAAAATGTAGAATTCTTCCGGCGTCAGTTGAATTTTGTCATCATGTTTTGTCAGGGGTCTAAACCATACTTCTGTTCTCCGCGACATTTTAAAATGTCGATTTCAATGTCACATTCTAATAGACGAATAGCTGTTTTTTTCCAAACATGTTCTTTGCCAATTAGCATTCGATGAGGTGTAAATGTTTAAGAAAAGAATCCCATGCGGCATCTGAAAAAATAGCATTTTAGGTCCTTGGTTTAAAATTGAATTAGGTGTATAACCCAAGTCCTTTACCAAACCTATTGCTATGCCTTTAGTCATACATCTTGAGAGTGGATATAGTATGCGAAGAAAAATATCTGTCAGTATGTTTAAAGGGAAGTCGTTTTCAGGTTTTCTCTTCCTCTTTAAAGTCGACTTAAATGTTGAAGCGTTGTCTGACTTTACTTCTTCTTTGCGAAACTTAAGAAACTCGTCCAATGTAAGATGATAGATGTAAGAGTCTTCGTTTTGCACCAGACCTTCCACTTCTGCATTGTTATGCTCCTCTATTACAGAGGTCATCTCCACTGTAATAGATGTTGTTTCAACCGCAAACGCTGATCAACTGAACCCCTCTTGTAGTACACCCTATTTATACCCTTCCCCATCCATAGACCTACAGAACCATCTTTACAATACCTGTTATAGAGGTGTGTACATTACAGTTTTATCGTGAAGAATCAAGCAATATGCAGTTGTATTAGCAGGTATGTTAGATTCAAACTCCATTTCCAACTTAATATCTACACTTGATGACTTTACAGATTCATTTTGTTTAGAACAATTAATAACCACGATAGGAGCTTTTGAATTGAACTGCGTTGATGATAGTAGCGGTGTGTTTGTTTTACCGTAGTAAGATGTTTGAAATCTAGCATACATATCGTATAGAATGCTATATCGGTTTTTATCAAATGATATGTTTAAATTTTCATATAGAAAGAATTGTGAGTTGAGGTATAGTTTACAATTATCAAACGATATCGGATCAGCTGTTATTTTACTTCTTCTATCTGTTTGTAATCCAAATATAAAATAACTAGGTTTTTCCAAGTGTGTTGAAGTCTTTATAGTCCATGTATGTCGCTCCGTTTCGGGTAGAATAGGATATTCGTGTAACTCCCAGCTTCTAAATGCTAAAACTACATCGCGGTCCGCCTTTAATTGTCTCAACAAAGTAATCCTGTGTTCACCTGCAAGTTTTAGGTGTGGTACCCTCCAAACGATCTTTTTTAAATCCATCTTCCAGTCCAGAGTCGTTTCAGTTGTTGTTCCTGGAGCTAATATTATATCCTTATCATTTGAAGCTCTTAAAAGAACCAATTCATGTTTTACATTGATTAATATGTTATTGTAATCTTCTGAAAAACCTAATAATAATTTTAAAGGTACGTAAAAGTTGAAATATCCCTAGTTATTGGGTTTTATAGTGGATGAATCTGGTGTAACCCATCCTGCGACTGACTGCTATATATAGCAGCTTTTTCTCATTTGTTGTTATGGAGCATAATCCTTTTAATGTACTGGATATTCCAACCTTTTTTGTAGAGTCCACAGTAACACTTGAAATTTCATACCTTATTTCATCAAAAAGAAAAGCTATTGGGTTATTAATAAACGGTATAGTTGCTCCTTCAGTTCCATCTTTCTTTGTTACTCTTCCTTCGATGTATAAATAACTTTCGGAAGGTAAAGTGTAGACATCTTGTTGTTGAATAGGAATCATGATTTCATCGTTATTGTTTAATTTCGATGAAGCGTAAGGGTTGTGGGTGTGATACTCCTTTTCCCACAAGGTCTCGTCGAACGTTGGTCCGTGCGCTATATCCAGAATATCCATTGTTAATAACTTTAAAACCAATCTTTTTTAAAAATCGAATGTTTTCGCTTGTTAACTCTTCTGACGCTGATACGCTACTGAGCTTTTTATTACTCACTGTATCCTTTTAAACGTCAATCCCATTATTTATAAATAATTTATAAATCTTATATGTATTCTTACGGTGACAGTTTCACCTCTAAAGTCAACTATGTTACCGTCTTGATCTAATACGTTCAGAACAATGTCTGAGATTTAACTGGTGTTTAAAGGTAAATACACTAGGTTTTGTGGTCTTTCAATTATTTTAAATCCTGGAGGCACTGATGGGTAAAATGTATGCAATATGTGTTGATTTTCATCTTCATTTTCTTCCGGTTCATCTTCATTTTCTTCAAGTTCTTCTTCAGTTTCTTCAAATTCTTCAGTTTTATCATCAGATTTAAAAAAGGGTAAAATTAAATCTCCTTCTGAAACATTTCCAAGTTTTTGAGATACTTCTCTTAAAGGATCAATAACTGGTTTTAAATTTGTTTCAAGAAACTTATCTCTCTCACTAATCCCTAGTCTTAATGCTCTGTTTTTACTTCTAATAGAATCGCTTAGGGATTTTATCTCTTTTATCACCTTTTCTTGGTTAACCTTATTCATAATGCAAATGTATCTCTATCCCTTTGTCTTTTGGTTATATAAGTTGTGTGTTCAGTTAACATTTTGTAAGATATTTGTTTTAGGATTTATAAAGTATTTGTTTACCATAATTGTTTGTATCAAATCATTCTCCTTACTTTCTTTAATTTTAGAGGCAGCCAAATCATTATAGAAATCAAAATGACATTGCGCTTAAAACTCGAACAAAATAGTTCATATTTGACATTATGTCAGACTGTAAAAATTGCAAATTTATAGCATAATTTTTATCTTGAGGATCATTAACATACCTTAAACGTTTATTATTAATATTATAGTCACCCTCTGGGGTAAGAGGCAAACCGGTGTACGCTTCTTTGTCATTTCTTCTTGATCTTACACCGAATTCGGTATAGCGTCCGAATTTGTCCACACTCATTTTACAAATGATTAAGTCCTTATGTACGAGTATATATATATATATATATATATATATATATATGTATATATATATATATATATATATATATATGTATTATGTATATATATATATATATATATATATATGTATAATATTTTTATCCTTTCCTTTTTACCACTTGATCACTTTCTGTAGTTATAAAAGGGTTACCATCAGCATCAACTAATACATCATCGGTTATTCTTCAATATACATAGTTTTCTGGTATATATGGTCTTTTGTCTATATACTTAAATCCGCTCACAGATGTGGGATCACCAACCAACAAATCACGATTGTACAACATCAAATCAAATTCTAAACCCGCATATTTAAATTGTTTAACTGTATCATCAAACCATACAGCATGTGACATTAACCAAATATCATCATGATATACCCCCTTTGGTAAATTCCTTATGAATTGATCTTCAGCATTCCAACATTTTTCGGTTTTATTACACATTAATACGTTGTACTCTTTATCCCCCTGTTTAATTATGCTTTTCTCACCCTTTGTTAATATTTGACCCACCACTGCTACATCTGTTGCCAATACACCTTCTTTTGTATTTATTATTTGTTTACTGTTAGCATTAAACCTATTCCCATGTAATGTAATAGACTGACTTTTTGTAACACAATCATTATCACTTACACCATGTTTAAGATTAGCCAACCTTTTATAATTAAAATTCCATTCACTGATATTTGATTTGGATATTTGTGAGACACATACAGCATCATTAGTATTTGTACCACAAAGTAAATTTACAATTTTTTTTATCTTTACCATCCCACTCATTTTCTTTGGATTCCTTATTTTATTTGGATTCTAAAAACTCGTATTTGTTATCACCCTGTTTTAACAAACCATCCTCATATTTTAATATTTGATCTACAACTGCTACGTCACTTGGCGAGGTTCCCGCTAAAATGTTTGTTAATTGCTTATTTTTACCATCAAACTTAAGTTCATTCAATGTTATACTCTGATGTTTTGTTACACAATCATTATCATCAACAGTGGGTTTAACACGAACTAGTCTTTTATATTCAAAATCCCAATGTCCTTTACTCTTTGTTGGTATTTGAGAAACATTTACAGCATCACTGCTTTCTTTGCCATCTTCCAGATTACTAATTGTATGGTGATTAGCATTCCATTTGTCTTCTTTCAATTCTAAGAAATTGTATTTATTATTACCTTGTACAAAGTTGTCTCCCTGTCTAATTTACGTTTGCCCCATCACAGGTACTTCATCTGGTTGTTCAGCTTATAGCATATTATTTATTTTACGTTTTTTACAATTCCACATATTATCTTTCATCTCTAAACATTCATAATTCATTTTTCCTTGTACACATACATCTCCTTGTCTAGTTATAGTCTTCTCCAATCTAGAGTCTAAATATATTTTTGTTACTGAATCTTGTTCATTTTCTGGATTACCGATATTTGCAATTCTATAAGTTTTTGCATCGTACACATCTCCCATAAGTTTTAAGCTTGTTGATATTTCCGATTGTAAAGTTTTTAAATTTACAGCGTCACTACTATCTTGAGGATCAATAACATACTTTAAACGTTTATTACTAATGTTATAGTCGCCCTCCGGTGTAAGAGGCAAACCGGTGTGAGCTTGTTTGTCATAAAATCTTGATCTTACACCGGATTCGGTATAACGTCCGAACTTGTCCACACTCATTTTACAAATGACTGTGTATCATCGTTTATGAAACCATTTATATACGTTACAAAATAAAGGTCAATTTAGCAATTTTATCTAAGAATATGTATTTATGTTAATGAATTATAATGATTCGATCTAATCCCAATCTATATCTACTATTTTTAACACTTTGTTTCTTATCAATCACCAGGAATCCGTATTTATCTTCCTATGCTTTACTACAAATTTGTTTTAACCATTCAAACGACATATCAGCACCAAAATGATCGTGGTGTATATGTTTTAAATTCATATCGTCTTATTTAAAAATAACGATAATATTTGCGTTATCCCTAATTAACTGTTTTGAGATTTTGCTATATGTTTGACCAATCTCGATACAGTCTATATTGTGATGTCTCCCCATTGCGAAATAGTTTCTAATGGTGCCATGGTTTTCACAAGAAATATCATAAAAATAAAGAATGAGTAAGGCTTTGCTTCATTCGGCTGCAAAATTTTATCACATGCATCAAATTTGAAGAAATTGAATTCCGGTCCTTCAGATATTATTTTATCTAATAACTGATATTTTGGTTGGAGCAGAGACTTTGAAAAAAATGTATACATTATTCAACTTTAATCCGTTAGGATTAGTTACTAATATAAACACTACATTTGTTTTCCCACAATTTGAAGTAAGACTTCACCTTACGCTGTCTGGTAATATGTTTCCATGTTTCCCTTCTTCATGTTTTACACTATCCACAGTTAATTCGTCTATATTCGCAATTTTAAAAGAATCCTTGAGTTTTATAATCTCCATGACAGCACTCTTCGACGGTTAACGTGATACTAGTGAAATCCTATAAAAGATCTTGTTTAGGTACCCACGAGTCAGCACTTTTATCAAAACCCAACCAGCGCACCAATACTTGATCGTTCTTTTGTTTTAATATCTTTTCCACAAGATAAACATCTCCAACAGTAGACTTTAACATTTAATGTCCGTAAAAGCCACCTTGTAAAAGTTCTCCTTTATTATCCTTAAGTATATAAGTTTCTGGATATGTCGGTTGTATTAATATTCTTTTCCGTCGTCAGTTTGCAAATGTTTTATAGTGTTTTTATCTCTACGTATAGCTATCTCCATTGCTTTTGTCACGCATTGACCTGTTTTGTCTTTTAGCATCTGCGACTTTTGTAAAACAGTTTATAACTGTTAGTCTATATTTAAATCCTTTGTTTATTTTACTGTAAGGTCTCATTTCAATTAGGTATGCTTGATAAAGATCATTTATACCTTTTATAACAGTATTTATTCTTGGAAAGTGTATCCTTGCAGATTTATGAAGCTCGGCAACAATTTTACTCTTTAGATCCATATTAGTTGATGGTTCTACCAGCACTTCTAGGAGTGTTAAATATTGCTTGTATATACTCGTTCTTAATAGTTCAAGGTCATCCAAAAATGGTGTAAAAAAGGGAACACAGCAAAATACTGCTGTGTTCCCCCTTTTTTACGGAAAGGAAAAGGATGTAGGACGATGAAAGGGTTACTCGTCAATAGGGTTGAGGGAATAGTGGCCAAATGGTAAAGTGTGTATGTTGTCTGGAAAAATGTGTCGTTTGTTGTCGTTAGAGGAAAGTGCTGTTTTAACTTCTGTTAGGCTGTACAGCTGATGGTTAAAACTTCTGATTGTATTGAATTTTGCTGTCATAACTTTATTTTCAAATAAACATTGCTTGTAGTGTTCAAAGTGCACATTATTTTTTTAAATATAAATTCTTTACACCTTCAGCTTTCTTTATAAAGCTACTCTTCTTTTCTTCTTATTCATTATGCAGTTTCAAAGACTATAGTTTAGACATAAGTGCAACAATTTCTTCAAGTAGAACACCATTACACTCATCCTTGAATTTGCCTACTACTTTTTTGTTTCTGTCGTTATCATAGTTGGGATGATCTTTCGGGTAGTCGGATAAATCAAAGTCGTTCTTGTAAATAAATGTACGTAAATCTTTCTACATATCCAGTGTTAGTTTGGGATGTATAAAAGCATCAGTGTCCATATATGTAATACAGATATTCTCTTCTCCGTAGAACGCGACCATTTTATTATAGTGGAAGTCGTACATATGTGTTTTAGAAATATCCAAGATTGACATTCCAATATACAAAGGACGATCTAACTTCACGCTTGTTTTCTTCATAGATACTGCTACAAGGTTTTCATTTATAATTACAGATGTTCCAAAGTTTGGCTGCCGTACGAGTTTCTGTAGTTTTCTCGGGTTAGTAACAAGTTTGACATTTGTGTGTCTTCTTTGGTTTTCCAGTATTTTACCAAATATTGCATTGTTCATTAATTTAAAGAAATCCTTTTGAAAGGCTGATGTAGCTGCTGCTCTTCTGATAGTATTCGAATCAATGTAGGGTTTCAGCCAGCATGATTGGGAAAATTCCAAAACTCTATGAAGCTTTGTTATACGTAATCCCAATTTGATAGCTTGTTGAACAACCCAAAAGTGAGCTACGTATCGTTGTTTGTTAGGTATTTAAAGTCAACATTAATTTAGGATGTTTTCCAGTTGGAGAAACTTCTGTCTTTGTAAGGAGTGGAAAATCGTAATGAAGATCGTGTAAGTGTTCGGGATATTCAAAGTCACAATCCAAAATATATCCAGTGTCTCCATGTTTTTGAATTTGTAAAACATCGTCAATAGAGTCTGGATCAACCCATTTAAAATTGTCAAGTGGGTTTGACATAGCCCATCCATACAAATTATTGGCATCGAAATATCCTAAGAATACCGATGTTTTCCCTTCATCATAGTCGGGAAGGTATTTGTTGTTGGCTTTAACCTGTCTCGTAACACTTTGAGTCAATCCGCCTCTAACTCCGGGTTCAATCATTAAAACCATGTCAATATCCGTTGAAATCTTTAGTTTGCATTTTGTTTATTTTAACATAGCTTGCCAAGCTAATCCTGGAGAAGTATACGAGTGTAAAGGGTCCAAACCATATGCAGCAAAACAAGTGTTTCGAAACTCTTCCATCACATCGTATAGTAGAGTGACATCAAGTTTCACATAAAAGTCTGAGTAATCTCCTAAGGTTTTCATATCCAACTCGTTCCATACTTGACATGCGTATTGATAATCTTCAGATTCTATTTCTGCATCATTAAGTTTTTTTTTAAATTTGTCTGGTGTAGGAAGTGATGTTTCGTCAAATCTATGCAGTCAATCAATGTAATCATAGGGGAAGACTCCTTTTCGAAGAGCTAAATCCATTTTATCATCAGGTCGAATTTTGATTTTTTTCAATATTTTCAAGATTTTTTCAATAAAATCTTCTTTTCTTAAGTTTTTAGTTAATGTCATAAGGCTAAAAGGCATAAATCTGAAAGAATCAACAAATCTTAGTTTTATTTTGCCAACCTTTTTAGAAAAGCTTATACATTTTTCCATAGTTGTAGCCAAAACATCTATTGCTCCATCATCTCTTCCTAACTCCGGGATTATGAAGTGAGAGTCATAACCACTAAGATTGTGCAGAACAACTGGAAAAAAAGATGGAAGTTTGTATAGTTTAGGTTGCAAGCGTTACAGGCTGCACCTCTGTAAGCTCCTGTGAGATGGTCATGGTCACGGACTTTTAAGTTATCAAGTGTGAATGTGTTATTACACAAATAACATGTTGAAGCATATTGTTGTAATTCATCTTCTTCCATAGATGATATGGGTAACACGTTTCTATACATTTCTTCCACTTTTCCAGCAATGTTGTACAACTCATAAACAAAGCATCGAGCTGCTTCTTCACCACGATAAATCTTTGGTGCAGTTGATAATTCGTATTTACGGAGATGTTCTTCAGAAAGTGTGTATTTTATGATTAAACAATAACTGTTTGGTGTATGCAGTTGATATTTGCTTCTTCTTGTAACTTCTTCTTGGAGAAGAAAAGTGGAAGAAAAGTTGATTCGAAATCAGCATACACAACAACTGGAATACAGTATTGTTGATTTACTTTATTAAATTTAACGTGTGCTCTGCTAAGAGGTAGCAATTTAATTCTCACCTCATAGTTTCCCCTACATAACATTTGATGTTCTAATAACCATTCTGAACCTCCCCTTCTCAATGGTTTGCCTACATGACGAAAACACATTTTACAAATGGTTTTCTCTCTGTGTTTTTATATATTTGTTTAGAAACAAGAGCTTGAAAATTGTTAGTATATACATAGTGACTTATATCTCCTTTAGTGATTAATAGCAAATCTGTATGGTTTCTGTGTTCATTTGTTGTTATACGCAAAGGATACACATTATTTGACGAATCAAATCCAAAAATGTTGACAGAAGCTGCAGGATTTTGTTTTTCAAATTTTGATACATCTTTAATTGCAACAGGGCAACTCATCCCCTGAAAATTATACCTATGTTGAACTTTTTCATATTCTCTACTTGGTCTTTCCTTATGATCTTTTACATATTTGACCAACATTGCATATTTAAAACATTCAGTATCTTCATTTTGTACGTTGATACAGGAATTGGTATTCTTAATTTTTTCCGGTAGAGGGATCTAACTACTTCCTCTTATACCATATCCGTGTTTATGCACTCTTCCTTCTAGGCCAGTTATGCTTAATAAACTGTATCCAGAACCTCTCCCTTCATGTTCTTGTAATTTTGTTAGAAGTTCATCAAAACATTAATTTAGTATTGACTCAATGTCTGATGCAAACTTGATGATCCGCTTTTTTGTCAGGAATTCTCTTGGTGATGATTCGTTTTGAATTTTAGTAAACACAGCATCTAGTAACAGTCCAAATTTGACAAAGTTTCATCTTTTTAATTCATTTTACAAAGTTTTGCTTACCAATATTTTTGCTTTACTTACAAATTTGTCTAGTTGGAGTTTTGCATTGTCAATTTTAAAATGAGTTACTACATTACCTGGAAGTGCTCGGGCGTGTAATTCTACATTCATCGATGGTCCGGGCGCATAATGAATAACGCTTGGTCTTGAAATTTGGTGTTGAGCTAGCATTTGATCTATTCTTTCCAATTCTTCTTCTTCATTTTGTTCAATTTCCATGTCATTGTTGTTATGTTCTACTTCTTTATGCATATTTAAACTCCATTCATCTTTAAATGAATCTCCACAAATATAGCAGCGGTGCATGTTGTAGGTGTGTCCTCCTTAAAGGTTAGCCTATTACAGATGACACCACCACTAATGCACCTCTATTTCTACCCAATTAAAAAGTGGTGGGGGTAAGTGGTGGAGGTGGAAATGGAGGAGTATTTTGTAAAAAGAAAATATACATCTTTTAATTTTTAAAGTCCTGTCAGTGGGTCAAGGCCATTTAATCACATTGCCAGAACGGGGAATAGAGCAGTAAGTAATTCTCGCTTTGATTACAAACTGCTTTATTCCCCGCTCTGTATTTGAAACTAATCCACTTGAATAAGGCTTATGAGGTTGTGTAATAAAGACACAGGATGTACCCTTCTCGTAATAAACGATAAATTTCGTTTGCCAAAGGGATTTGTTTCACGTGTATTTTAATTTCTTCTGCTCCACGAATACCCATTCCTTTTACTTGACATCCTGAAACTCCATAAGAAGTTGATAGACACGTTGGAGGAAAATATCCGCTTCAGTAATAGAGGTAATACAATGTAGGTATACCATGCGGTAGATGTTCTATTGAAGCAGTTCACAACCAAAGTGATAGTTTGATCTGCAACTTTTCGCTTATATAGCAGTCGTCTGTAAAAATTGAAGGGATGGGGGTCAAATATTTGTATAATTATTTGTGTACTACCTTTTAATATTAAACTTTTGGACTTGTAAGTGGGTCAAGGTCATCTCAACATATTGCCAGTACGGGGAATATATCAGTAAGTTATTGTCACAAACTGATCTATTCCCCGCTCTGTATTCAAAGTTAAATATTTGAAGAAAACAAACAAAGTGTATTCAGACTCATCCGATGATGATGATAATGATGATGATGTCATTTTGCAGAATAAGCGATGACGAACACTAAAGTCCCCTGTGTCTGGATTTATAGATAACCCATCGGTATTGCTACTGGATGGAGGAGTTTCACTATTAATGGGTTCCATTTCGTCCAAAAAGAGCAACTGATGATACATAATCAAGGTTTCTGGATCAACGTCGTCGTCACTCAACAGCTCAATTTGCTCCAGCTCTCCAAAATATGGTTCACTGCTGGCAATATCGCTCAGTAGTTCAAGATTACCAACAAGATTATCTTCCATTTCTGAATCGTCTTCGTCTTCATCTTCGTTAATTTCAACTGGAAAATTTTTATAATTTCCAGTATAATCTTCTTAGAAGGGAAAATGTTGTCCCTAGGCGACATGATTCCAAGTAACAGACTGATTTTACTACTGATGGTAAACCTCCTTTTATACCCGATTTAGGTGGTTGCGGGTGTAAGTGAAAGGGAAGGGGTGTTTTTATCTAGCAAATCACTACTATCCGCAAATCTTCTAAATCTTGTAAGTGGGTCAGGGTCACCTGAACAAACTACCAAAACGGGGAATAGAGCAGTAAGTGATTGTCACTATAACCACAAACTGATCTAATCCCAGCTCTGTATTTAAATTTTAATTTTTAAAAAATAATTAGACTCATCCGATGAAGATGTTGATGATGATGATGATTAGGACATATCACTAAATAAGCGACGACGAACAGTAATATCCCCTGACACTAAATTTAATACAAAAAACCATCGGTAATACTGCTTGAAGGAGTTTCACTATCAACAAGGTCCATTTCCTCCAAACAGAGCAATTGTTGATGAAACTCTGAATCATCATCAGTCAACAACTCGATTTGCTCAATCTCTCCAATATACGGTTCACTGGTGGCTAAATCACTTAGTAGTTCAAGATTACTAAATTATTCGTCATCTTCCATTTCTGAATCATCTTCTTCGTCTTCGTTAATTTGTGATGGAATATTGTGTATAATTTCTAAGATAGTATTCTTAGAAGGAAAAATTATGTCTCTGGGCACCAAGTTAGCAGAATGGTTTTACCACTGATGGGAAACTTCCTTTTATACTTGTTTTAGGTGGTGGGGGTAAGTGGTGGTGGTGCAAGTAATAGGAAAGGGGTGTTTTATCTAACAAATCAATACTATCTGCAAATTTTCTAAAACTTGTAAGTGGGTCAGGGTCACCTGAACATACTACCAAAACGGGGAATAGAGCAGTAAGTGGTTCTCACTTAGACCACAAACTGATCTATTCCCCGCTCTGTTTTTCATCCTTCTCCCATTTTTTATTGATTCAACGAAGGTTTCCTTTTGATATAAAATGTTATTGTTGATGATCCATCTCTGCCGGAGTAATCTTGCCATTATACCCAATATTTTACGTAACAATATATTAGCTGGATAGTCTGTTTTCCATGTTTCCTGTTCACTATTAAACACTGGACTTGTAGGCTTCCACATATACAAATCACAACCAACCTCACAATCGAGAAACCTTTGCAGTAAAGTTCTCAAGGCAATTAAATGATCAACATTTTCAACCTTTCTGCTTACTACTAGTGTTGATGCAGAGATAGAGAGAGCGTTATACAGAGGGGATGTACTCATCTTTAGCAGAATGATTTTACCATTGATGGGGCCCCCTTTTATGCTCGATTTAAGTGGTGGGAGTTAGTGGTGGGAGTATAAGGGTTAGGGAAGGGATATTGTTGTAAGAAATAAATAGGACTTTTATTATTTTACCAAACAAAAATTTTCTAAGTCCCAAGGTCAAAGAACATTATGCCAAAACGGGGAATAGAGCAGTAAGTGGTTCTCACTTTAACCGCAAACTGATCTATTCCACACTCTGTATTTAAAAAGTCTTTAGTTTGGTTAAAAAGTTTACTCGTCCTGGTCCTCATTAAGAAGGAAAAGTTGTTTATGAATCATTTGGATGCACGAATGGTAACTTGCTTCTTAATACCTGATAACCGTCGTTAAGTCTCGCCCTTTTTCCGCTCTCTAGCATTCTTTTTTCGATTTTAACAGATCTTGAGTTCTTCAATTTGGATGTGTTTGTTGAAGTATTCATAGCTGACTAATAAGTATATTCCGCAGCGTTCTGCTTAAATACCTGCTTACTCCCACCACTAGTCATCCCCCCCTCTTCCCAAATATTAACTGGGACTTCGTATGATATTTTTAAGTCCAAGATCTAGGTCAAGGTCGTTGTAACATTTTTTTAAAAGTGTGGACAACCCATTTACATTCTGCAGCATATGCTACAAAATTTAAATAGGTTGTCCACACATTTTTTAATTTTGAAAAAACTTTGATTTTAATATTGAAAAACTGTTTGAACTTTTTTTACTGTAATGTTTCCACACAGTGGTCCCCAAATCAACTCGGATTAAATAGTCTTTTTTGGTTGGGCGTGGAGGATAATACATGCCTCTAGGTAATTTTAAAATGTAGCGTTGATCTCCACACTTTAAAATTACCTTTGCAAAGCCCATTGTTAACAAAGTAGTACTGTTTATTTTTAATAAGCCTATTTATCCGAATCTTGAATGGTTTCTCTGTTGGGTGTGGTGAAGAAAGAGAAACGTTAGCATTTTAAATGTGCACAGTTCCTCATTTAAGACACAGGTTTAGCACAACGTTCACCTTTTTTTGCACCGTTTTTAAATAAATAACCACATTGTTGTGCAGGAAGCATACACTTCCTTCTTAAAGATTTTAGCTCATTAAATATCTCTGAAGGACGTTTAATACTTGTGCAAATTACTGAAGGACGAAGACTTGTAGAAGGTGGAGTGACGATTGGAGAGATGATATTTGGTCCAGTAGTTATAGAGGCTTGGTGGGTGTTGTAAATATCTTTGACCTCGATGTCGAAGGAGATCCCGAGCTCGATGATGATGAAGAAGACCCCGAGCTTGATGGTGAACAAGAAGACCTCGAACTCGATGATAATTAAGAAGAAGAAGAAGACCTTGACCTTGTGATGGAGAAGATGGAGAAGATTTTGATTGAGAAGATGGCGAAGACTTTCATGGAGAAGATGGTGAAGAATTTTATGTAGAAGCGTGCGATGAATCAGACATCTTCTCCGGAAGAATTAAAGACATTAATAATGACTGGCGGAGTATAGCTGAAGGGCCAAAGGATGATGTAGAAGCAGGCGATGATAAAACCTGGCGGAGTACAGACGGGGCAGCAGAAGTTGGTGCTGAAGAGGTAGTGGGTGGAACTAGCGGTGTTTTCGCCACATTCAATTTCATTGGTCTGGGCTGTTTTCTGATGTGCGCCATGGTTCTGTGTGTGTGAGCAAGCACAAGCAGCAGAATGATTTTACCAGTGATGGGGAACTTTTTTTATACCCAAATGCAAGTGGTGGGGGTGCAAGTGTTTGAACCCAAGTCAGCCAAACCAGTTGAGCTCCACCCAAATGATCCTGACCTTGAGTGGGGGGAATTTATTTTTGTAGGTAATAAATACATCTTCCAATATTTTACCAAACGAAAATTTGAATATGTTGCCAAAAAGAGGAACAGAGCAGTAAGTGATTCTTCCTTGGACCACAAACTGCTCTATTCTCCGCTCTGTATTAGGGGAAGGGGATTAGTTTAAAGCTCACAATTACAGGTATAAACCTGATAACGGAACACTAACCTCTCCCCCGAAAAATATCCCTCCAAAAAGATAGTTTCCAAATAACATCCAAGGTCGGTTTTACAAAGGTCAACAGCATACAGAAACCCAGTTGGTCTTAGATCGAAACGGGCGTCAGACTACTGCGAGTTAAAGTTTTGACCAAGGTCTGTTTACTAAATCATTTACATCAACTAAATCATTCACAAACGTTTCTCGTGCGTGAGGACTAAGATGGGTAATGTCAATCGGTTTCCGTGCCATATTGACAAAGGTCGGTTTTCGTGCCATACCTTTTTGTAAGGGGTTAGGAAAGGGTTTATTTGAGAAACATATTACATTTACTTTGATAAAACCCCTCTGAAATAAAATCTTTAATCAGTTTTAAAGCGTGTAAGAAAGATACATATTTCATCAGTAAATAAAACACTTCAAACCAACACCAAAATATAATTACAAACATAAACACTAACTACATTACTAGCAGCAAACTACAAACGTTTATCTATCATGCTTAACAATCTAACATACTAAGGTAGAATCTTTAGTATACAGCGGTACCAACTCTATACTAAAGATGCTATTACGGACAGCTCGGGTAAACAGCTAGCTAGGCTGTCAGCCTGAGACTGTGAGACCTCTGTGGACTATCCCCGCTTTTATAGCCGACAATCCGTGGTGGGGGGGGGGGGCTTTGGCAGTCTATTTTTCCTATGCTACAACGTGCACACTGACATATTCTAAGTTCATTAACTGGGTCAAGGTTAAATTAAATGTTTTGTAAAATAGCAAAGGTTTGCCCTTTGCTATTTTACTTTTTGGAAGGAAGCTCTAAGTTCAAACGAGGGAGACTAATATCCGTTTTACACGAAATTCCTTGCACGATCTTTTGATGAAATAGAAAAGTTCAATGATAGAGGGTGATTCCCATTCAATCAAAACACAATGCATATCATTTCTGTGTAACGGTCTAACTTCTACCTTTACTTTTAATTTCATCCCTCGATATTCATAAAATTATAAATAGCCAGAAAGGCTTCTGAGACAGCAAGCTCAGAATGAGCAAGCCACGTGTTTACACCTAAAGCTTCCATAGCCATATGATAATTTTCACCCCGCTGTTACAATATATATATATATATATATATATATATATATATATATATATATATATATATATATATATATATATGTATATCACATTTCCCCTCCATAATTGTTAACTTTTACAGAATTTGTGTCTAACTTGTCTACATGGAATATTTTCTAAGTCCAAAACTGCCGGGAGGGGAACATTTTTTCCTCTATACGTTTTACTACAACGTTTGTGTCTAACTTGTTTGCATGGAATATTTCTAAGTCCGAAACTAGGTCAAGGTCACGTTTATAAATAAAAGTATTAAGTGTTAAGCAAACATTCAACCTACAAAGTTGTTATAAGGCATTAAGTGTTAAGCAAACACATTCCATCTACAAGATTATTATAAAGCATTAGGTGTTAATCAATCAATCACTCTACAAATTAATTATTATAAAGCATAAAAAATCAAAAATATATATTAATCTACACATGCCAATGCCTGTGATCTCCCAATTGTGCGTTGGGCCCGACACACACTTAAGAGACCTACACTACAGCAGATTGATACCCAGTTGGACTTAGATCGAAACGGGCGTCAGGCTACTGCGAAGAGAGCACAGTCTCGGGCTCTATATATACCCGAACCAGCCAAACTGGTTAACATATATGGAAATTCAAAGGTTGGGAGGGGGTTCCGCCAAAAGGGGGGGTTCCGCCATGGGAAGGGGGGTTCACCGAGGGAAGGGGGGTGTTCCGCCGAGGGAAGGGGGGGTCTAGGTCAAACAGGTTCTAAACAGGTCCCAGCTTTCTTAACCATATATGGATGGAGCAGGGTTTCACCATGCGACCCGCTTTACTCCTGCTACCACCTCATTCCAGCTTTGGCCTGCAAACTGTTCCCACACGCTGTACAACAATGACTTCTCCACTGACTCCCGAGAAACTGCGACATTTGAAGGAGTCTTTGAAGAAGTTGTCAGAAAAAAGGAATGGGTTTAAAAAACCTACTTCTTTTAAATCCACAATTTCAAGAAACTTCCGGAACCATCCACTATATTTCCCACAACGGCCTTCAACTCTACCTCGACCTTCTACTTCTGCTTCTACTTCTGCTTCTGCCTCAACTTGACATTCAACTCCACCTCTCACCGTTGATGAAGTTATGAAGCCGACGAAGGTGATGACTGCAAGTGAACTGGTTACACCGCTCGACTTCACAACAACCAAGTTCGGGAAGTTGAAACTCATGACGGAGTATAAACTTGTGGGTAACAACGGTGCCAACATCTACCTGTTTGAGCACCACGGCCAATACATTGAGGTGCACATACCGCGATCTCTTCCGCCACCTCCTGAGATCAGCTACAAGCAAGATTCATATTTCGTCTGGCAAGAGGGGCTGGTAAAGCGGGTTGTTAAAAATAAATAAAACCTTCACCATCCCTTTGCCATCCTTCATCATGTCATCGCCCAAACGGTTATTTTAAGGACCACCTAAATATTTCAATTTAGGGACCTTGCCTTTAAATAGGCAGGAGACTTTTGTTGGTCTCCGGCTTGTGTAGTCACCGTAGGTGTTAAATTAAGACCGGTTATAGAAGTGACCTTGACTGGGGGGGATAAAGTTTATCCAAATTATACCATGTGAGTACTCAAATTACGCGGCTTGGCAAGACGAACAAGAAGATGTAATCAGAATTCAGATCCAACCAAGGGTACAGCAGCAATAGCAAAAAACAACTATTTGAAGGACAATGTAACGTTGCGATGGGGGTAGGTGTCTATCCTACACGCTAGTGCCACGTCATTATACGTCCAGCTCTTGACGAATGAACTTCTACCTATACAGTTTGCGTAAATTCTGAACATGTCACAGTTTTACAGGAATGTGACGAAGGTGTCCTTCAGTAGTCCGCTTGCCACAACCTTCTACTTCTCCGACAGTGAAGACAGAATGTCTACGCTTTTGGTGGACTGTGAGCGGTTCCGTCTTAGAATAATCAAGATTGAAACACTCTTAGCCAGTTGTCTGCTACGCAAGAAGCATCACATGAATGCATGCACTAATTTAGATCACAGTAACTGTTATGACTATACACATACGGTGTTTAGTACAAATCATTGAAGTTTTCAGTTACGGAGCTACGATCCTCACAGTGTAAGAACTAAACCCTAACTAACGCATGCCCCGTGGTTATTGTGCGAAGTAACAAGTTGGTGTGGGGAACTTGTGGTTGGGGGACTAGTGCGGTGGGGGTAAGAACGGGTACCTATCCCACGTGTCACATCAGTATACCTCCGACTCTTGTCTAGTACACATGGACTCGGCAATCCAAGACACTAATGTTTCTTCCACATGTTTTTCTTATAATATTGAACAAGCTGACAGTAATGTAAAAACAACTGATCAAATAAAAGTACATGAAGTTTCTACCACAACATCTTCTGATGCAGAAGCAATAATGTTATCCTTGATAGGATTTGACTAATGGATATTTTATTCAACAAACATGGAAGGAAACATTACAGGTGAAGTGGAATTTTCTACCATATCTACTGTTACACAAACTTGGAAAGTAAAATTGGAAACACCAAATCCAGATGTTGTGCACTATCTTTTAAATTATACACAAGACATAACAAACACCAATGATTCTGAGCATACATCATTGGAGGAAACTTCAAACAATACGCGCACAAAAAGTATTGTAAATAAAATTAAAAATGCATAGATGTTAAACCCACTATCTTGCACAGGTTGCATTCGTTAGTTTTCATTCGATAGCTATATCGAATGAAATCTATCGAAACAAACCCATGCAAGATTTATTTTTTAAAACATCCTCAGGATGACCTTGAACTAACCTTACTCACATGAAGTCACTAAAACGTTGCCAACTACGTCGCCAAATACGTCACAGCTACGTCACTAAAGTCACGTGACTGGAAGCTGTCAATAAAATGGGCCAGAAGTCCCCTTTCCCCACCACATTGGCATGTGCAGATGCCAGTGGTGAGAAGACTCCCCCAGGTACAAAGTCACTCACCTCGATCTCTTCTGTCTTGACAGTGTTTATACTTGGCATGTGCAGATACCAGTGGTGAGAAGACTCCTCCAGGTACAAAGTCACTCACCTCGATCTCTTCTGTCTTGACAGTGTTTGTACTTGGCATGTGCAGATGCAGTGGTGAGAAGACTCCTCCAGGTACAAAGTCACTCACCTCCATCTCCTCTGTCTTGACAGTATTTGTACTTGGCATGTACAGATGCCAGTGGTAAGAGGACTCCTCCAGGTACAAAGTCATTGTCGCTGGTTTCACTACCGCTTCCTCTGTTTCCAGCTTGCATGTCCTCAAATTCTCTTTGACTGAAAGTGTAAAACATTGAATTAATTTTGTGGTTAGTTTCTTTAAAGCATTGTACAGTATTATTATATATAGTATTTTTTATATTCCTGAAATTAGTTAATTTTTACATGACACGTATGATAACACTACGGTGTAAACCCACTCCTACAAAAACTCCAGTGAGGCATGCTGAATAAGCCATAAAAGAGGTTAAATTAGCACTTATGTTCTATATTGAAACACTGCTTTACTTTAGGATAAATCTAGAACAAGGTACAACAAGTAAGGTTTGACGAGGATTAAGGTGGCTGTTGACTGTTTTGGTTTCAAACACCATCAACAAAACTAACAACCACAAGACCTGTACTTTTCCCAGAAATTATGCAGGATGACTAAGTGAAACTCAAAGGTTCAAGCTCTCTAAAACATCTATTTTACTGTATCTAGTCCTGTGGCAAATAGTCCTTAATAAAATTACATATTTTTTATTCACTGAAACAATGTTTTACTTTTAATTTGTTTTAAGTGTTATATTTAATTTTTTATTTATTTTAAGAATGTCATTACACCTGGACAGGGTATTTTTTATTTTTCAATATTAAGAATACTTAAAACTAGTTAATAACTAAACAAAATAAATAATATTGCGATAGCATTATTGTGAATTATATATATGATTTGAATTCTCACCTATTTCAAGTTCTTTCAGATAATCTTTCTCGACAACTCCTGTGATGACAACCGACTTCTTCAGTGTCGTAGGCACCTCTTTGCTGGATTTCTTGCCTGCACCTTGTCTGGTACTACTATCTGCTTCACTTTCCTCATACTTGCTCTGTAAAAAAGTGAGTTCTCAGAAAAAGAATAACTGAGCACTGGAAAGTTATCAGCGCGGTATTAATAGTCCTACTGAGATTCAATCTAAATTAAGAGATTTTTTGTTTAGGGCCTAGCGTAAAGTAAAACTACACGGAGGAAAAGGGGATTTAATACAGCACGATGTTTGCTGATGGGCCAACTTTGCACCAACCGTTGGCCTACCATTTCCCTTCGTTGGCCCATCGACTTGTGCTGATGGGGTATAAATTAACATTATATGTTTATTATTATAATTATATTAAATATATATTAATTTGCTAGTATTTTTTCATATTTCATAGATAGATAAATCAAATTAACTTGTTAATTCTTACTTTTATTACAGTGATTTTTGCACGAGCAGATTCACGTAGAAAAATAAAACGAGTACTTGGATAGTATCTTAGAAGAATAAAACATAATAGTATATAGGCTAGTACAAGTCGTGAAGGTTCAGACTATTGGTAATTTCTATATCTCAGTCCATCCTTTGATTCTCGAAAGTCAGATTGGTCGTGGGGGTTAAGGCGAGTGTTCTGTAATTCAAGGTTATAGGTTCGAGGCCCGACCGTGATACGATATTTCTGCAACTTAATTCCTTTTTTTTAAGTTCTATAATTGGTTTACTAAAACATGATTTTTAAAATTAAAATAAGCATTTAAATAAAAAACTATAAACCGTTGGCATTTGGTTGGGTATTGGTTGGCATTGTTGGATAATGGTTGGTTAATCCATCGATGGGGCAACCTCGCGCCTCGCGACATGCCAACCGTTGGCCAACCATTTCAGCCGACCATTTGCCAACGTTGGCCCAACGATTTGTGCTGATTGGGTTATTCATGTTCCTAATTTAGTACTCGATCAGGTAATAACCGATATTAACCATTTCTGAGTGGTTTATGTTTAATAGAAGTAATAATTACTCAGAATAACTATAGAAAACTCTCAACCCAAGCTAGGGTTACCATACGTCCTTTTTACCCCAGACATGTCCTCTTTTTGGATCATTCGAAAATATACAGGTGGATTTTTGTGAAACACACCATTTGTCCGGGTTTTTACAAGCAGCTAACTGAATATTGGGAACTACAAGTACATTTCTATCGACTTTATAATCAAGATTAAGTCTCTATCACAACACCCCTGGATATCCCATTTATGACCCACACATCCCATTGCAATACCAGGATAAACAGGATATCCCTAGGATATCCTGCTATGTCCCGGGATATTATGGACGTCCCAGGGATGTCCACGATCTCCCGGGATAACGTGGATATCTTGGGGACATCCCACGGACATCCTTTATATCCCAGATCAATTTTAGTAAAATTAATTGCAAGTTGTATTTATAGTTTTAGTATTTAAACCATATTGAATAACAAGTATAATGATCAGATATCAACAATAAAACATGTATAAAGGAAGTATAAATTTACAGTTTATCTATAAATGAAATATTCATAGAATTCTGACAATTTATAAGAAAAGAAAATACAAAATGCATTACTTTTTACCGGTACATCAGTAAAATCAATGGCCAATCCCATCTACAATAACCCCCATTTAAGGGAAAGAAAAAATCTGCGCGCGGCACCTGCGCAGCACCGCCACCCCACCACAGCAACAGGTCAACAGACGACGAAAGACCAAGTAACTAATTTCCACTCAACAAGTTTTGTTTTATATATTGCAGGTTTGTTAGTTGAGAAAAATAACATTATCTTCATTCAAGAGTAACTACAACTGTTTTGTATACAAGAGAGTACCGTTTCTTGGTAAGTAACATACTTTTTAAAAACATATTTATGGTACAGGTTAACCCTAGTTTATTTTCCTTCATAAATGTAATAGAGAGTTATTCTCCTAGGATGGTTTGGTAATGGAATGTTACCGATTGTAAAGAACTAACATATTTCAATTGTTTTGAATCACAGATTATTGTAGTACTTGAATCACAATGAATTTAGTCAATCTCTTATTCTAAGAACTAGCATAACCTCAATATAACCTATACTATACGACTGTATAGCAACAGACTTGTTGCACGAATTGAAAACCAGGCCTTCCATACTTCCATAAGCCCAATGTTAAAATTAACACTACTAATTCAAGTAGAATCACTTGAAATAGACCTAAATCCTACATAAAATTAAAACATTACATAGGGCCTTATAAATCCTACATACCGTACGGTAATGTAATATTTTTTTCTTAATGATTATTAGCGCCTATGCAAATTTTGAAGAGAATATTGAAGAAAACATTGCATTTTATCCTTTGGTTAACTTAAGTGTGGTAAATCAACCCTTTATTTTAAGAAACTATAACTTAATCATGATGCTAGGTGGAAAACAAATTCAGCTTCATTGTGTAGTTTAGAATGAATGAATACAAAGCGTACGACGAGGTACCGTAATAATATAAAATCTTTTAAAACTGAACCTAAATTGCAATATGATTTTAGACTTAAAGGACCTTATGAGGGGTGGGGTAGGCCTACATTAAAAGTAGGCATATGACGTAACTATGTGCTTTCAGGAAATTGTTAGGCCTAGTTTTTTTGCTAATCAATTATTTTTAACTAGCATGTGTCTCTGTTTAGGAGCTGGTCAGAATCAGTTTGCTGAGGCCAAAGTAAAACACATTGGATTCATGGATGGCTCCTAAAGGAATCAACTCATTATACTCCAGAAATCCAGGTAAAATCATAGAAAAAAATTGGTTTATTAAAGAAGGTAGATTAGAATACCGGTACTATGAAAAGGGGCGAAACTAAAAATGAATGAAAAGGGAGTCATTACTTAAGTACAGTAGACTACTTCATTCGATTATGCAAGGTCTAAGGGTAAAAACACAGTGGAGCAAGGTAGGTCACATACTCGCATACTCGCTGGTCGCTAGTAGCCTAGTTGGTTACTTGGCAGGAAGCTGCACACACACACACACACACACACACACACACACACACACTCTGACGCTCAGTCAGTCGCTTGTCGGCTGGTAAATAAATAACCCTGTCGCAACAAACCTGCATACTCAGCAAATTTCCAGTGCATATATATGTGTATTAATACCACATAAAGCCAAATACCAAGTTTCATTAGTATACATTCATAAACAAGCGTTTTGTCACATTTCAATTACTGTACTAGCCATAAGAAAAACATGGGGGCTGAGTACCCAGATTTGCTGCTATAGGAACGCAAATAAATGGTTATTCCTGCAAATATCAATAGACTACAATGATATAAAGCAATGTACCAAGTTTCAAGTGGATAAGTTAATAAATAACCGAGATATAAATTTGTTCTTATTCTCCATAAGAATAACATTGGACAACGTACTGTGTTTAGCATTTTCAACATCTCTGTAACCAGTTGACGTATAGACCACTCAAGTTAGACATTAAAAAGGGCCCTTGTGTGCAATTGGTCATGTAGTTCTAATTTTTTAGTATGTTGTTAGGACCTATAACATAACTAAGAAACCAAGTTTGCAGCTTCGAAATACCTGTGCTACTGGTGTAGTAGCCAAAAAACAGTCAAACTTAAGCACTTTTTCAGTTTTTGCTATGTATCTTCATAAGTATGCTTCTGACACAATACGTTGCCCAATCCTTTCTTAAAAACTGGATAAAAGTTGCTAAAGTTCGAGACGATTACAACTTCATTACGTCAAATATTAACTGAGATATAATGCTTTAAAAACTTGTAAAAATTCAACATTTTCGTCATGGTCGATTTTTTGTGACGTAATGTAAAAAAAAGAAAAATGTTATATCTCGCTTATTAATAATCATATACTGATTTACCTTGGTACCGTATATGGCTTCATCTGATGATAGTTTATAGTTTTTTGCACAAAAAAAACAATGTTTTGCCAATGGTTCTCGTTGCAGCAAACCTGAGTACTCAATCCCCATGCTATTCTTATGGATAATAATTACAAGGTTATGTCTCCCTTAATTATGAAGAAAAATTAATAAAACTTGGTATGTGGCTTCACCTAGTTGATTTCTATTGAAATTTGTATAAAACCCCATTTTTTGTATTCCTGGTTGCAAAAAACCTTCGTATTAAACCCCAATGTTATTCTTATGGAGAATAATTAATTTGGGTTGAGTTTTTAAAGTATTGTACCTTAGTAAATAATGGACGTACTGAAATCGTTATCGTCTCAAAAGTTAGCGAATTTCATCCAGTTTAAGAAAGGGCCGGACAACATACTATTATGTCAGAGGCATACTTTCAGAGATATTTAGCAAGAACCGAAAAAGTGCAATAATTTGGCTGTTTTTGACAAATACGTCAGTAGCGCAAGTCTTTCGAAGCTGCAAACTTGATTTCTTACTTGTGGTATAGGTCCTAACAACATACTAAAAAATTATAACTACATGACCTTTTGTACGCACGGGTGTTTATTTTGACTGGACTAGTAAAACAATGATCAAATCACCAAATTGTATTTTATTCAAGCTGAAAATCAAAATTCTATTTCTGAAAAGTTTATATTTGTAAAAAAAAACTAAAAAAAACATTTTTGGGGTACAAACCGCCCCCTTCCGAAAAAAAAACAAAAAATCCCCCTAACAAATCAACCAACACAAACAACGCCACATACACGGAAAATACGTAGTGAAAGACCCCGTGTGGAACATGTGAACCCGAGAGCATGTGGTTGTAAAGTGACATTGCACATGCGCGAGTCGGGCCATCCACGCTTACAGCGATGTAAACAATCGACTTGGCAATTCTGGCCGCTTGCAGCTTAGCTCACTGCTACCATCCCGGCTACCTGCTAGGCGCGACTTCACACGTGCCCGTAACGACACGCGCTTCAATTCTACATCGCAGTAAGCGACTGGCTAGGCTACCAGCTACCTGCCCTGCTCCACTGTGTTTTTAGCCTAAGATAGCCTTGACACCTATCAAAATTATTACAATTTAGTTACTTACACAATTGCCTGAAGGTGTCATAAGTTAAAATCACTAATAGGGGCCTATATGTAATAACCAATATACATTCGAAGTTGACAGGATCGGTTAATTTTTTGTGTGAGTTCCATGGTTAACAGTGATTTTGCTACTTTTTATTTATGTCTATTCTGTGTGTGTGCCAATATGAATCTTTAAACTGAAAGAAAACAATATTTTAACTAAAATACACCATTAATCCATTTAAAAACATGATTTTTCTATTCCAATTCAAAGGTTTTTAAAATTAAAGGCCAGGAATGGCACCAGTACCTACGTCATTCTAAGCCAATGGGTTAAGAGTTAAGTCTTTATATCTCTATTATATATGATTATATATTGATGAAACTTTGTATGTTGCTTAGTTGTGGTCTATTGATATTTACACAAAAAGATTTTTTACTGTCCGCGTAGCCGCAAACTTGCATACTTCGTCCTAATGTTATTCTAATGAAGAATAAGTAAAGTTTGATAGGTATCTCCCTTAATTATAAACTTAAATGAATAAAACTTGATATGTAGCTTCATCCGGTTGAGTTTGACTGATAATTGCATAACAACACATTTCTCATCCTCCTTGACGCAGTAAACCAGTGTAAGTTACTCAGCCCTAATGTTATACTTATGGAGAGTAAATAAAATTTGATATCTCAATTACTTATGAATGTATTTTGATGAAACTTGGTATGTGGCTTCACCTAGTACTGGTATATTGATATTTGCAAAGCAAATTTGATTTTTGTTCACTGTCCCCGTAGCAGCAAACCGGCATACTCAGCCATAATGTTATTTTTATGGAGAATAAGTAAAGTTTTATATCTCCCTTAGTTATGAACTCAACACGTCGCTACCGCAATTACCTATGTATGGAATTTGTCATTCACATAGACTAGCGACGCAGCTGTGCGTCGAGTAGTTTCTCCCGATAGACCACCGATGCGAATTTGTGTCAGTGTCCCATTGTTATTCAAACGTGTGTTTCTTAGCAAGGTCTATTTTAAAGCCCTGATCTCTTTATATCATTCTGTAGGGATATCTGACGCACATGTGCGTTGCTTGGTCTGTGGGTATGACGATTGGTGACGTCACATTACAATTGGCAGAACTGTTGTTTACATTGTAATTTTTGATGCATCACTGTACAACTGCCCACGTGGCTACCCTTACAATTGTTGGTGCTTTAGTGGTGTTTGTTTAATTACTGTGCAGAATAATAACAATGAAACGGAATAGGCCTACAAATGATCAAATTTACAACGACGCAAATGTGCGTCGCTCGGTTCTTTTACTACATCTTTTTTACTATTTTCCATTGTATAGACTGACTGACGCATATATGCAACGTTTTTAAAATTGCTCAAAGTAAAATAAAAAATAATTGTTATTGTTTACAAACGGATTTTAGGTTATTATGAAGTGAATTAGTCCATTTAAACCCAATTTCTTTCGAGGTTTGTTGTTAATGTTACTCCTGTACCTCCCGGTCTGTTTGCAATGTTCATATTATTTCTTTTGGTCTGTGGGAGTGACCGGACCTATGCAAATACGTGTCGTTCGGTAGTGAGCATGATAAATTATTAAAACTTGGTATGTAGCTTCACTTGGTTGAGTTATGTTGATAATTGCTTAAAAACACATTTCTTATCTTTCTTGTTGCTGCAAACCTGCGTCCTCAGCCCTAATGTTATTCTTATGGAGAATAAATAAAATTATATAGGCTATACCACTTATTTATGAATGCATTTATATGAAACTTGGTAAGTGGCTCTATATAGTAGTGAGACACATATATATGCATTGGAAATTCGCTGAGTATGCAGGTTTGCTGCGACAGGGGTATTTTTTGATAAAATTTTACCCAAGGCTACATGCAGTATTAGCTTATTTTTTTTTATTTTCGGGAAACGAGGCCATGATGAAGATGAAAACAGAGAAGGAATTTAATCAACAACCACTACTAACTGTGTGTTTACATACCCTGGTTTATATAACTTACATTTTGGTTTTATATCATCTTATTTTTACTGCAATTATACTGTCATTTTGTTTGAATTCATTAATGTATTATTTAAAAAAATCCTTAATTGTTTGTATCACATCACCAAAACAATTATAAATTGGAATCCATTCTTAAATTTTTAAAATATTTATTTATTAATTCAACTTTTGTTCTGAGAAATTTGTAGGCCTACATATGCATATATTCATTTTATTATAAACTTGTTAAAACAACTATTTTTCTAAAGATTTGAGTATATTTTAATACAAATTTGTAAGTTGTGTATATATTTTCAATGTCAATCCAATTAAGTACCTATAATCAAGACATTTGTGACACTTTTACAATTAAATCATGTGACAGTAATGATACAAATTTGCATAAAATGTGACAAAGGTAACTATATAAAGTTGTAAAACATGATTTTTAAGGATTTTTCCTTTTGAACAGTGATGAGACGATTTAAAGTTTTTTATGGGTCTGAAGATAACAAAAATTACCTTTGACAAAAAGTGTCATCCATTAAAAAGATATCCTAGGATCACAAGGCAGATTACAGGTATTTAACGTTTATACACGAGTCAACCTGATTCAAAAAAACAACATCAATATGAAGTCAAAACTTGTTTTTCTATGTGCAAGCTGGGCATGGGCAATTATAGTATTATTTATAAAAGGATAATTTAAAGTTGCCTTGTAATTTATTTTAGAACTGTCTTCCTATCAGATTGTGTGACCTTATTGAGAGGTGTCCATTATTCTTTCAGTATAAATCCCCTAACCCCACAGATATCCCTGCCTACCTCATAATAATTCTGCAGTCATCCGTAGGAGGCCATATGGCTTTAGGATACGCACTATCTATTACTAGGAGCCATGGAGCCATATATACTAGGAGCCTCCTAAGGATGACTGCAGAATTATCATGGGGTAGGCAGGGATATCTCTGTGGGGTTAGGGGATTCATAATAATAATAATAATAATAATATTTATTTGCCGAAAAATAATTATAAATTGTGTAGGCTTTTACAACAAAATATCTTAAGTCTAAAAAAATATTGCACCTTAAATTTTCTATTTTTTCATGTTATCTTATTTTTTAAATTTTTTGGTTCTTCTTTAAAAACTTCATCCAATGAAAATAAAGGATTGTTCGTTATAATTTCTTTTACTTTTCTTAATTCTGTTCTTCCAATTACTTCAATTTTGTGAATTTTTTTAATTTGATTTATGACTCTTCCCATCATGTATTGGGGTGAATTTTCATATGTAGTGGTTCTGTGGATTTGATGTTGTTGATGTTTTCTAGTGTGATAATTATGATTATGTTGTAATTCTTTTATTTCACTTCGTTCATTTACATATAATTTCAAAATTTCTATAATATAAAGTCCAAAAATTGTTATAATTTGAGTCTTTTCAAAGAGTTTCCGACTTGGCTCATCGTGTTTGGCATGCATAATAATTCTTATTGCTCGTTTTTGTAATTTAAAAATTTTCTTTTGGTTCTCCTTAGATGTGCCGAACCATACAGGGAGGCAGTATAGTAATATACTTTGAAAATAAGAGTAATAAACAATTTTTAGGTTTTCAAAATTGAAGCAATTTGCTAATACTCTCAGATTAAAGCAGACAGAGTTTAATTTGTTCATGATTTTATTTATTTGAGTATTCCAGTTTAAGTGATGAGTTATAAGTTTAGGGGATTTATACTGATAGAATAATGGGACACCTTTCAATGCATGTCAAAGGCACGTCTCCAGTAAATCCTGTGGGACATCCTGGGGATTTCCTAGGGCTTCAAAATGTAATATGCTTTTGAGGTCCGAGGGATATCCCCAGATAATCCTGTGGGACATCCTGGGGATATCCTAGGGCTTCAAAATACATATCCTTTTGTGGTCCGAGGGATATCCCATGGTAATCCTGAAGGATGTCCTCAGGATGTCGTGGGGAGAGGATATTTTTGTGTCCTGGGGACATCCTGAGGGTATCCTGAGGATGTCATGGGATGAGATAGGGATGATCCTGGGATATCCTGCATATCCCACTGTGATGTCATTGGGATGTCCTAGGGACAACCTTGTGCTGTGTGGGACACTATAATTTAACATATGCCTTTTCCTATTGCGAGGATCTTTTTAGGCTCTGACCCTATTGTGCATAATAATTCCCACGCCAAGTAGCGGTATATACCAAATATAAGTTTGAATATTTTAGTAATTGCTACCTGTAAATACAGATAATAAAATCCTATGTATAAGATAGTAAGACTTCCCCAACTTGAAGCATATTGCTACTATTTCATCCAGTACTCCATTTTCCACGAGGCCAAATAAATAGGCAGGTACCGAGAGCGCGAATTATAAGGGGCGAAAATACAAAAATAACACACTGATTAAACTGCCCCTGTGTGCAGCAGCTAGCAACTAAAAAGAGACACGCACCTCATGAAGTGGGGACTTTGTAGATGTGGTGGGGGAGAAAAAGCGATATTCGACAATCATCGACCTGTCTATGTAGTAACGCGATCCAATATTGAAAGCGGATTTGATAAATCAAAACTATTTACAGTTATTGCAAGCAAGTCTTATTCAAACATTTCGGTGTTTAGCCCCTGAACTGGAATTGAACTTAAAATATGGTTTAATATACGGTTATGGTTATGGTTTATGTTTTTTATGGTTTGCATATTAATGTCGAAACTGCAGTTGGTTAATCTTATGATTATTCATATGAACTGGACAGAACAAGTATTGTAAAACCATATTTCAAGTCTTATTGTTCTTGGAGCTCTTTCATAAACATAATTCATTACTTTCATAACCGAGCAGACGACGCTATAAAACACAGCATATTTGGTGACATATTTAAATTTAGTTTATAAGTGTTTATTTTTTCATCGGTAATCCATGTAAACCAATAGTTGTCTCCAGTATCACCTTGGACACAACCAAATTAAGGGACTTGCCAAATAGTATTAAAATATACTAGTTGTCCTGTTCCGAGCAAGTTTGTAACCAACGAAAATTTACTTCAGTTGTAAACAAACATAACGAAACATCTGATAACGGATGATAACATCTGAGAATTATTCGAATAAAATACTATCAATCAACATATAATTTATACTTCCGCCGCGCCGTCGGATAGCGCCATAGTTAAGAAAATTCAGCCAATTACTGTATTTAAGTGATGTCCTTTCTTAATATTCTGAGACGTATTGGCAAATCTACCTTTAAAAATGCCTTTAATTTGACACCTCAAACGTTAAAATCCGTCCAGTCGTTATCAAGTTAAGACTGTGAAGAAAATAACCCTAGCGTATTAATATATAGAAAATAAGCGAGACAAAAAACTAATATTTACTCTAATAAGAACAACATCGGGTACCGATTGGCCGATGTGAATATCAATATACAGTGTTCGTATAATATCTAAATGATATTGGTACTTCAGTTCGGTATCAAAACATCGATATTTTCCTCCCACCACATCTACAAAGTCTCCTCTTCAGAAGGTGTGTGTCGCTTTTTAGATGCTAGAGTGTGTAGCAAACGGTTCTTGGCCGCGGTCAGATTTTGAAATCACAACTAACCAATACAAATTCCACTACTTCCACTAGAAACTCTGCCTCGCCCCTCTTCTTTGGAAGGCAGAGTGGGGGCGCCAGCAACTGGTACATCCAGCAAGTAGCAAATCTGTTATTACAATTATTTATTTAAAAGTCGACTAACTGTCCATGCGAGCAACTAACATGTCAGTCAGTGATTTCAGGGCTTTATTTAATTATTTATACTTATTTTCTAAAACCCTACCAACTGTCCCTGCGAGCAACTAACATGTCGATCAACTGGTGGGCCCCCGTATAGATATAAATACTACTTTTATATCGCTGTTTAGTTGAACTTTACTTTTCACTTTGAGTGCATCAGCAATTGGAAAAGTTAAACAATATAAAAATATAAATATAAATAATAATTCCATCGATATAGCTTTTTATCATCAGTTAGGTATAGTTCAACCAAGTTTATTTTTCTGAGAAAATATCAATTCTGTGATGATATCTTCTTGTATTTTAGCTTTATTAAAAAAAGTGCTTGATATCCTATTTCAGTTCATTGCTAATTGTTATATTGTTTTAACAACTTAAAGATACACTCGTTTACCAAGAAATCGGAGTGACGTGGAGCTGCTCGACCTGAGTGTAATGTAGATTTCTTAGAAAATAATACAAAACAAGTAACACTAAGGGATTTTGTAAACTAAATATACCTATTCAGAAACAATATTTATTGTATTGAATAAGATTATAACATATTTGTTAAAGAAGGAGTAAACTATTAGAATATATACTATAATTGACAAATTCAATTATTTGGCCTTTGGCAGATAAATAAGTTGTTTGATTATTGGGGGGGGGGGCAGTTTTCGGTTCCGGCACCCATGCTGACCGGACTCTGCGCACGCCTATGACTGTTATTATGATTTGAAAAAGTTAATTTGTATTTTAATCAAGTCTAATATTTTTACTTACCGGTTTTAATGATGATCAATGATCTTTTTTTAATCCATAGATACATGATATATGGAGCACATAGAAAAGCTATGAAATATTATTATTACAGAAAAACATTGATGGTGAGACAAGGCTATTTCTGTCAAACGCTAAAACGTCTCCAAATCTCTTAAAGTGAGGGGGATAAGTTATCTGAACATTTTATGTGTCTGAGAGGGTTAGAACTGTTGTCGCAGTAAAAGGGTAGTGGAATTCCTGGCTGTAGAATTCCTATCACCTATGGTACTATGCTAACTGAGAAAATAATCATGAAATATAACTGATTATAATTATTATTACTCACATATTACACTTATTAGTTAATTGATTAATATTTACTAACATTCAAAAATTGGAATATTATTAGGATTTACATGTAAAAAGACTTTAGTTCTTGATAACCAGATGGTTATCCAAACATAGTGATAGTATAGTAGTTTGTTACTGTACATAGTAATAATGCAGGAAAAATTCCCCTTTGAGGTGCTGCTCCCTATGGTGAAGAACACATTTTGGGAGAACCATTAATCTCCCAAAAACTGAGGATTAAAAAAAAATTACCAGTAATTGTATATAACTCTTAAAATTAGGTACATAAACAAATAATTAAAATATTGCTTCTGTTTCACAAATTGTATTGTGCACACCTCTTCCAGTTGGCATTAATTCAATGTTTAAATTATCATTGAGTGATTACTTAACTTTGAAAAAAAAGAAAATTAAGAACTTGTTTTTATTTATTTTTTATTCAAAAAGAGAGAAATATGCTAAGGGCAGATATTGAAGCAAATCAAGTGAATTATAATTTTATTAACGTTTAGAAAGATAAAAAATCTAAAATAAATATGGTTTAGCTTTAAAGAACTATGTACAAACTATAACAGCTTATCGTAACTTGTTTTACTTTATCTGTATCAACTCTGAGATAAAAACAAGGTAGTAGAGCTGAAAAGTTGCTATTATGCTTGGCACATATTACAGCAGAGTGATATTAACCCAACCTGCCTGTATTTAAAATCTTTTGGCGCATACAACACGGATGAACCAACCCTGACTGTATCTGTGTGTAAAGTCTGTGTAGAGAGCTGGGAATAAGATAATTCAGAGTAAAATACTAAGCACATAACATTTTAGGAGATTCAAGACTTACCATATCTGGTTTGGCCAGATATTTCAGTATTAAAAGGGCACACCAGTTACGAAAGTTTAATAAGCAGGGGTGGACTGACCCGGGACACAGGGAAAGATCCCGGTGCGCCCTTCCCCATAATGGGACGGGGAAAAAACAAACATTGGTAAACAGAACCTAATATAGTTTATTTTATTTATTATTATAATTTAAATAAATGTCACATTGAAATAAATAATGTTTCATATTAAAATTAATTAATTTAAAACATTTTTCATAACATACAGCTGGCTATCGTTTGCAGCTTAAAGTTTGTTGGGCTACTGTGTTATGATATGATACATATTTTGAATGAGCTAGCATGGTGGTATTGTTGGGTACTTATATATCGAATCTTCAAGATTATTATATTAAAAGAGTAGTTTTTAAAAGGTAAGTAGGCCTAGATAATCTAAATTTCAAAACCAGTACGAATCACCATACACTTTACTGTCCTAACCTAAAGGGAAATTAAGATATCAACCAAGAAAAATTAGTTGGCTAGTTAGGAAATTAATACATAGGACAATCTACAAATTATTTGAAACAAGTAATGAATTAAAGAAGATTCCTTCATGTTTAAAAGTCAGATTGTGTGTGTTGCAAGTTTTATATAAATGCAGTTTTTAGCGAATTTTTCCTATAGGGAAGTAGCTATTACCGTAGTCGGCATGGTAAGACCTAGGCCGGGGACTATGATAACTTTTTGTTTTGAGGTCCCCAGATGCCAAAAACGCCATTCGTTCAAAACTGTATATATATATATATATATATATATATATATATACAGTATATATATATATATATAATATACGTGTAAAGCAGCATTTATGACTTTTAAGTTTAAAAACCAGATATATCGAGTTCCAGATATATCATTTTTTGGCCGATGGTTCCCATAGCAGCAAACCTGCGTACTCAGCCCCCATGTTATTCTCATGGAGAATAAGTAAGTGTTATCTCCCTTAATTATGAACATAAATTAATAAAATTTGGTATGTGGCTTTACATACTTGAGTTATATTGATATTTTTATAAAACCCCATTTTTGTGTTCCTTGCTTCAGCAAACCTGCATACTCAGTCGCCATGTTATTCTTAAGGAGAATAATAAAAATGTCATAAATAGTTTATTTATGAATGTATATTGATGAAACTTGGTATGTGGCTTTATGTGGTATTAAGATACGTATATATGCATTGGAAATTCACTGAATACACAGGTTTGCTGCTACGGGGGTATTAGTTTTTTGTTAGATTGTCACACAACAAGTGTGCGTTCAGATTGTCAGTAATAAGTTATTTTGTGATCTGTATATCGAGTCACGGACACTGAGCTCTATGTTATATCTGGAGTCACCACCTATGTTATAAAAGCGTGCCGCTGTGTTTTTGATCGTTATGTTGGTCAATGTGTTTTACAGATGCATTGTGGGAGTTTTTGACAGTTTGGTGGTATAGTCATTTTATTCCCCATTCAAATCAATGTAAATTTATTGATTTTTCAAACCCGTTTTAAAATACATTACAAGTTGAAACCTGTTGTTAAACTGAACTTTAGAATCTTGCGAAATGTTTTAAATAAAAAGTAACCAATCATCTTGAAGCTAAGTAATGATTTAGGTAACATTAAAATAGTTTTGTTTTTAGGTTTAGGGTAGTTGGTGAATGATATTGAAAAACGGGGACTTGGGGGTTTAATTTAATTATTTATTTTGCTTACATATCAACATTATATAACATTAATAAATAATGGATGATTCCAATATTAAATTCAAATCCAATGTCAATGTAAACTGTTGACAGTAAATACTACAGTAGACAACCGGTCGGTGACTTTAATTTTGACAGCGTCCACCCAATGAATTCTGATTGGTCCAGCTAACTCCAAGGTGACAACATAACAAAGTAAAAAGCTGAACTAGACGGCACGCTTTTGGTAAATATTTAGTCAAAGAGTAGTGACTTCAGATATAACATAGAGCTCAGTATGTGGAAACAATTTTTACTGGGCCATTACTGAACAGATTCTGGGTTACTTCCGAAATTGGCAAGAACTGGCCAGTAATGGGCCAGAACTATAATTTTGTATTTAAATATTTATTTTAATTGTTTAAAAATATGATTTTTTCAATTGAATTGTTTAATAAACCAATAATACAATTTAAAAAAAAAAGATTTTAGTTGTAAAAACATCATGACCAGATCGGGTTTCGAACCTACGATCTTTGACTTGCTGTACACACACCCCAACCCCCGCGGTCGTTCTGACTCATTCAAACACTAGGATGGAGTGGGATATACGAATTACCAATAGTCTACACCTACACGACTCGGACGATACTTTAGTTTTATTTTTCTAAGTGAATCTATACTTCATGCACATCACTGGAATAAAAGTAATAAAAGCTGGAAAATATCATTTGGTTCATTTGATTTATATGTATCTATCTATGTTCTTGCCATGTTACAGTTGTGGGATATGATAAAACTGTGAGCAAATTGGTAAACAGGCCTATTTAATTTAATTTGAATAACAATAAAAAAATATAATGTTAATATAATATATATATTAATATATAATTAAGATCATTATTAAAATAATTATAACTGCATGTGTACCCTTTTAAATCTTTGTGTTGTACTAAGATAATAATATGAATATAACTTGATATAATTTATACAACCAATGTTGGTCCAACAAATATTAACAATATTAAAA
The DNA here is from genome assembly GCA_963675035.1 of Allygus modestus. NCBI lineage: Eukaryota > Metazoa > Arthropoda > Insecta > Hemiptera > Cicadellidae > Allygus > Allygus modestus. The sequence continues at coordinate 40,607,452 of OY776113.1, read as the reverse complement.
GACGATTGCACTACGAATGACCGGTTCTGTGATATAATCCCGAGATAAACAAATCCTGCCCAAAAAACGAGATTATTTTTCCTGATAATTTTCCGAAATTTCGGAACCCGTCCATCTCTAATTGTTAGCTAAGGAACGACTAAACTAACTTTCTGTCAAACTGAAAGTTTAAATTATATTGTTGGTATATTATATTTTTGTTCAATATTTTTTGCAGTGTTCTCACTTTATATTTTCTTTCCTGCGACATCCCCAGATTTCACCCAGACACCCCCAGATCTGGCCAGCACTGGGCCATCATCTCCAGTTCTGGTCCAGAATTGGCCCAATACTGGCCGGTACTGGCCCAGAACTGGTCGGTACTGGCTCAGAACTGGCCAGTACTGGCCCAGTACTGGCCGATACTGGCCCAGTACTGGCCGATACTGGCCCAGTACTGGCCAATACTGGCCCAGTACTGGCCGGTACTGGCCGGTTCTGGCCGGTTCTGGCCCAGTACTGGCCGGTACTGGACCAGTACTAATCCAGTACTGGGCCAGAAAAGTTTTCACACATGGGAGGTCATGGACATCATCGGTCGGAGATCTTTAGGGTTTTCATACTCTATGGACCATGTTTTTTGACAGTCTCCTTCTTATGTCAGACAGATGTAAAATACATTTATTGTTTAATCTCTCAATGTTATAATTTGGGTTAAAATTCAAGTTCAAAGAAACCAGTGAAGTGAGAATGCCATGAACAAAGTTGCAGTAGCTTATGTTGTCAAAAGAGTGGGGAACTTCATATCTCCTGTACTTTCTCACTTAATAAACCTAAGCTTTGAAACAGGGGATTTCCCAAGTTCTCTCAAAGTAGCTTTAGTAGTTCCAATTTATAAAGAAGGTAGCATCTTATTGAAAATAGTTTTATTTTGTTAATTTATTTGAATAAAATATTGAAGGCCTATATTTTTTTGTTAAAAAGGTTGAATTTTTCTAATGTCAATAACTATCGGCCAATTTCCCTTTTACCTATATTTTCCAAAATATTTGACAAAATCATGAAAGTAAGACTTCTAAAATTTTTGAATTTAAATGACTTCTTTTGGAACCAGTTTGGAATTATGGAAGGAAAATCCACTGAAGATGCTTTGTTGTATTTTTGCTCTACTTTTTTGAAGGGTTAAATAAAAATGAATCTGTTAGTGGAATTTTCATTGACATTACTAAAGAGTTTGATTCGGTTAATCATGATATTCTGTGTAACACGCTGTTGAGCACTGGTATTCGAGGTGTGGTTTAGGAGCTACCTGAGTGGCCGCTCTAATGCGTTAAATTTCAAAATTATGTTAGTAATACTCTTCCTATTACACTTGGAGTTCCACAAGGATCTGTCTTGGGACCAATCTTGTTTTTAATTTATATAAACAGTCTTTGTAATGGGCATTTTTATGGGTCTTTAACTTGCTTTGCAGATGATACGGCAATATGCTATCGTGCTACAAATGTTAACGAATTAAATATAAGAATGAAAAGTGATCTTAATAAGCTTAAAGTCTGGTTTAGTATAAATAAGATGGTTTTAAGTAGTAAAACAATATTTATCCATTTTTCTCTTAAAAGTAAATATATTGAAGATATACATATTTTTGAAATGCAAGTCATGCCTTCTTGAAGGTGATGGATCATGTGATGAATGTGTTAAAATCGATCAAGTGGAGCATATTAAGTATTTAGGGGTACTTTCGGATGAAAGGTTAAACTGGAAAGAGCATGTCTCTAAAATAAAATGTTATCTGTACGCAGCTCTAAGGAAGTTTTATTTTCTCCGATTCATATGCCCAATATGGGACCGCGTCTAGTCGCCACCCCGTCAGATCGTCACCCCGACAGATCGCCACCTTTTCAAATTAGTTTGGAGGTAGCGATCTGTCGTGTATCGTACACGACAGGTCGCCACCTCTGTAAGGGAGGTGGCGATCTGTCGGGGTAGTGACTTGACGTAGCTGTGCGAGGTGGCGATCTGTCGGGTACGCTAACGACAGATCGCCACCTCGCACGGCCGCGACAAGTAGCCACCCCGACAGATCGCCACCTATTTCATGAAGGTACTAGAATCTACGGACCTACAAGTTATTTACACTCGTGGAATCCCTAGTTCTTTTAGAATATAAAGATATAAGTTTTGCCAAAAATTTGTCTTATAAAAAAAACAACAAAGTAACAAAAGAAGTAATTAAACTATAAACGGATGTTTAAAATAAAACATATCATGATGAGAAGTAGACTCAAGTAAATACATAGAATTGTGACGTAATACAATAGGGGAAGTAGAATAATATAAACAATCTACACACGTACAAAGTTTGATGGTCCCGACTCTCGTTATAACCATTTACTTAATTACTTGTTCTTTACTCAGATTCATCTATTTTATATATATTTCCTACGCCTTGCATAAAATACAGTTTTTTTGTGTTGTAAGACGTATTTTATTACATCATTTGCAGTTACAACACATACCATGCAAATTAAAAAGTTATTTAGTATTCTATGATGTGCTATACTCGGAGACCGTGACGGTGTCAGGACAGATGCGCGGACGGACATTTGAGCGCGTATGAACCTTTTGATCTACGGTTCTTGGCTCAGTCGGGACATGTATTTTGATCCACGGGCAAACCAGATAGAAAACAGAGCTGAAAAACGTTACACTTCCCCTCCCCCAAATTCTCTCCTTCGCTATTGTCGTACATATGGATAACAACACTATCTGCCCCAACCCACTTATATGAATTTAGTCAAATGTAGTATTTACAGCTTTTGCGTTAATTTCCCCTGCAAATACTGCTTTGCAGATTTTGCACACTTTGATCGCTGTTGACTTTCATAAAGTTCTGGGCAGTTATAGTCGATGCCAGCCGTAAAGGCACAGTTCCCCAGGTAGACCGTCCCGTCCTAATCTTTGTTTACAAAACAGCGCTTTTGTCGTAAGCGGCGGGGAGCGGCCACATTGTCGCGGCCGGCATCCCCCTTCTCTTCCAAGAAATTCCGTGTCCTACTAGAATTTGTAATAAGCTGATCCATTAGGCCTACAGCCAGAAATTATGGCTAGTTTTTCCGTCTACAGTAGATGAACAAGACAAAATTTGAATCACAGTTCTGCGGTGTCCCGTTATCGACTTAACAGGATTCAGATTTCCCCGATATGCCCCGCAATATAATTCCGTAACATGTTATGTCAATAACGGGACATCGTAGAACTGTGATTCAAATTTTTTGTTATTCGTCAACTATAGACGGAAAAAATGAGCCATCATTTTTGGCTGTAGGCCTAATGGATCAATTTATTACAAATTCTAGTAGGACATGGAATTTCTTGGAAGAGACAGGGGATGCCGGTCGCGACAGGTGGCCGCTCCTTACAAAAGTGCTGTTTTGTCAACAAAAGATTAGGACGGGATGCTCTACCTGGGGAACTGTGCCTTTACGGCTGGCATCGACTATACTTCTATGAGGGTCAAATAATAACGTTACAACCCGTGGTAACGTTATAACATGTGGAAAACCTGTGTCATATATGTGAGCGTTTTGCTCAATACCACCAAACATGTTTCTATACTTATGCGTTTATATTTAAGATTATGTTTTTAATTACGTTCAATTAAGTTATGAGTTACAAACTAGACAGCTAAACTAAATATTAATGAACAACTAGTGAGAGATAGAAGACTTTTCCGATTTATGTTTTAATTTCTTTATAAATTACAGTAAATTGTAACTTGATGTTGACAGTTTACAATTAGATTATATCAGTAAGTAAATACAATTTTAAATATCAAGTACCTGGGGGCCGAGCTTTGCTCGGGGGAAGTCCAGTCAGTTTGTTTAGATGACTTCGAGCACATTTCACCACTTCCTCCTACTGATAATCAGATTTGTATAACTCATTTGCCTCTTTTCTACATTTTTAAGGCCACTCCAGTTGTTATTTATAGCTCAATGTCACTTTGATTTATTTTATTACTCTATATATGTAATTTGCAATTAAATCTTTTAATCTCTGCTCTCAGGAAACCACATTTTAATAATCATAAACAACATGAGTGTTACTTTGACATTTCCCTGGTTTTTTAACTTTTCATTTTAGTTTTTTTTTACATTATTTGATTTTTCCTAGGGATGAGGCCTGTCTAGAACTTATTTTTATCCCAGAAATTATTTATTTCGAACATTTGAAGGAAATCGTTGGAGCCGTTTTTGAGATCAGTGTCGCAATCAAGCAAGCATACAAGCAAACCTTAATCATATTAGAGTATAGGATTTATAACTTGACTATGTATTTTACCATACAAGTTTGTTTAGGTTGCCGGTACAAATATACCACAAATAACTGTATCGCAAGTTTAAACCAGAATAAAACCAGTTTATTTTATAAGTACCACCTACTCGAACTATTTATAAATACTTTTCTTTTGCAACCACCCAAGTATTCTTCCTTGGCTTTAAAAATAATAGTTTGTCCTTTCTTAAAACATATAAGTTTTCTGTTTCCCGTGGCTTTTCTGACAACGAGTGTCATAAACAAAAAATGAATGCTCTATTAACTTGTTTTATGTACAGTACTCATAGGAATGAGTACTATAAAACTGTGATTTAAGTTTCGAATATACACTTTCACAAGGATGTAAACACTGGTCCATTGCTGAATAGAAGGAAAAGGGTTTTTTCTGATACGAAGTTTTCCTAGACGTAATCTACAATTTTCCTTACATTCCGAGCTGCAGGAATTTCGGTCATCACGTTAGTAGATATGCATAAGACAACACTCATACCAGAGGATATGAATAAGTGGGTTAGTTACGTTGTCGTGACGTTCCAGCGGGTGGGCACACCCTGGCCCACTGTAGCTGCTGTAGAGCGCTTAGGCCCTTTTCAAGGGTTACTTATAATTCCCAAACCGCATTCTTTAGAGGCGGCCGTGTTTCATGGAAGGGTTAACTTCCCCCATACTCGGGTAATATGATTACAGACATTATTCTGTTACATAGCAAAAACGTTGCGATACTTCCATGTTACATTAGAATGAGGAAAAAGGGGAAATTGTATGAGATTTTAAAGTATAATAAGTTAACACACTATTCATTGTAATAGTGCGACCTGAGAGTTGTCCCACTTAACAAGAGTTAGACTAATTTTACTGCATAAAGTTTGTGTAATACATCATATAACTCTTATCTGCTAAAATTACAACATCATAAATGAACAACTTAACGTTCGCCATACTATTAAAAAAAGGTCACATAAAAATTAATTCACTATAAAACAAAATATTGTTGTCCTAAAATCAAGCCGTTGGAGCCCTCACGTAAAATCGCGCGATTTATTCATAACTGAAATGGCGTCTAATAACTGTTTAGGTATTTTTGAAGCTTGTTTGAAACTATCAAGAATAACTAAAACTTGTTTTTTTTAAGCAACCCCAAATATTAACAATTTTAAATTAAATAACTGTTTTCATTGTCCTCATTTTCAAAACGGGATAGCAATGTTTACACAGTTATTACCACTCCTGCCACTCATTTACAGTACCTACAAGAGTCCAATACTATTTTAATGTAATACGAGACCTGTAATCTTGATTTCATTTTAAACTTAAATTTATATTATATATATCCAAAAATTATCTCATTGTCATACGTAATAGAATTTTATGAAAATCTTCATAACGTTGAATCTCAGGGGAGTTTAAGATTATTGATATAGGCTACCCACTCCCGAAATCAATTGGTGTGGCTGATCAATTGTTTGGAAATAAAAGAAGTTGGAGTCTATATGCGGGCATATGGAAGATATTTTGTTCAAAATATTTATGAAATAACCATTTTTATTTTATTCTTAATATTATGGGCTATTGATAGACTATATATATCATAAACAAAAAAACATTAAAGTAGGCTAAGTATAATTCATACTTATAGCCATGCATACTGCCATATTCTTTATATGTTTAGAAACAATGCAGTAGGTATATATATATATATATATATATATATATATATAAATACTTGTGTTGTTAAAGACAACTTATTATACAATAGCTTCATTCCAATAAAAGTCAGTCAGTCAACTGTTGTTGCCAGCTTGTAGGCGACTTTGTTGTAAATGAGATTTTTATTGTAGTGTTTGGTTTAAACACTGCATTTGTTGCAAATCATTTGGGTTTCAAGACTTGCCTGCTGCGGGCTAAAAATTAGACCAGCTATTCATCGCCCCAGAGGATTAGCGACACTACCACCCCACGCGCACTCACCCTCACACATTTCCGGCCTACCTGCCTGCATTTCCGGTCACATACTAGGTATTTTCTGCAAAACTGCAACTTTAAAACAATTGACTTAATTTTATTCGTATTCTATTACTCACATTTTGTACATTATTCCATAAATATAGAGTTCAAACGTGGTGTAATTTTGATATTCCTAAGAGTTTTCAATTTAAGTTTTATATTTAACTACCTGACCCATATAAATATAAATGTTTAGGCATATTTTATTTTTAACGCTGTAAAAATGTGTACAGTATATAGTTGGGCGAATTTTGGTCGAACATAATTCTAGTATTGCACGCTTACAAAAGATTCATATTCCATGCTATAGCCCGGAAAAATGTAGTTCGTTATCTACAAAATTAATTGAAGTGCGGTTCTTAATTTTCTTAATTACCTAATTATTTTTTTTTATTTACAGCCTACAAACCATGCGATTTGAATAAATGTAATGTAACTATAACATAGAAATATTTAACCAATCAATTACTATTTGTTTGCTACAATCTTGGAGTATGCAACATTTTTAAAATAGTTGATTGACTGAAAAATTATGAGATTATTTTTAACAAATACCCTTTAAATGGATGAAGAATGCAAATTACTAACCTACATTTGATTATTTTGTTTGTAATACCTGTGGCGTATTTATAAATACAGTAACACTTTTATAAAGTACTGCTTTCATGATTTTATTCACGAGTTTAAAGCATTTTTTCACGTTTTTTCCATTTTATAAATTTTAAGTACAGTTTAAATGTACTTTTACTTTTTTTTAATTAGTAATATAGTATTGATCGAGGAAAAATTATTCTAACATTACGTTTGTATGTACAATATTCAGACATACTTATTAAACAATAAGAAATATAGTTTTTAAAAGTTGTACTTTTGTGTTAGGCTTTAATAGAACAATATTCCTTTCCCAAACAACATCAACTGTATTACTTAATCAATATTCTAATATTACTAACAATAATTTTTGAGAGTTCACTCAAATTCAACCTAAAGCTAGAATTTTAACCATAATTGAAAAATCCTTTCACATATGTAAACCTTTCGTACACTTCATATTTAGGAGGAAGTGAATGAGGGAATTACTGATATGCCCATCTGTGCACGTAGCGCAAAATATTATTCAATGTAAATATTTAAAATCCCAGATTACACAACACAGACACGATTATTTGTTTAATACTACTTTATTTGTATATCAAACTATACTTTATCCCTGCTCACGTTATGTCATAATATTTGTTTGGTATTAATACGCTTAAAGCGTGTAACAACTGCCACGAAACTCGTTTGGTGGTTTATTTTGTTGTTCTTATACTACGATTAGTTTATTTTTTAATAATAGTATGCTTGAGGATAATTTTGTCTTTCGTCTTTACTGACTCATTATAGAGTTCAGTTGTTATAAGGCAGGGAAGTAGGGAAGAACCCTTTGTTTACAAGGTAATTACAAGGTCTCAAGACGCTAATTGTCAAAATTCAGTTGTTGAGTTGTTAAGTGTGAGCGAATTTATGTTCATTCCAGGTTGTTTTTTATCAAGTAGCCCCCAAAAAGAAATTATGCAATAATATTTGTTTCGCAGCTACTGGATTCAAATAAATGCTTATATATCATCCTATTTTCAACAGATAACAGTGGTGGGTAGTCGTGTATTGACTTCGCCTACTCGCTATTTCTATGAAGGAGGTGGCGATCTGTCGGGGTGGCGACTTGACGCGGCCGTGCGAGGTGGCGAGGTGGCGATCTGTCGGATACGCTACCGACAGATCGCCACCTTCGAGAAGGGAAGGTGGCGATCTCTGTCGGGGTGGCGACTTGTCGTGGCCGTGCGAGGTGGCGATCTGTCGGTAGCGTACCCGACAATCGGTGACTAGACGTCAATTATATTTCTATAAGTAAGACTTTTTAAATCTTATGAGGTGGCAATCTGTCGCCTGTGATCAAAATGCCGAGGTGGCGATCTGTCGGGGTGGCGACTAGACGGCGACCCCATATTATTCAACTCTTTATCCTCTGGCAATTTGTCAAAATAAAATTATTAGGGCTATGAGTGGAGCAAATAGACGCGACTCTTCTTTCCTGTTGTATCAGTTTTTAAAGATATTTCCTCTTAGATACCTATATATATATATATATATATATATATATATATATATATATATATATATATATATATATATATATATATATATATATCGTGTTCTGCGAATTTTTTGAGAGGAGGTCATTTGCAGGGTAACGTGAATGTACACTCAATAAGGTTGCAAAACCTGAATAGAGTGTCTGTTCCATTTCCAAGAATAGAAGCTTATAAACGATTTTACTCATTTTCAGCGCCAAAATTATTTAATGTACTACCCATTTCGGTAACCTCTTCAACAACATCTTGCACATTCTTTAAAAATCTAAAGGACTGGCTATTTAACAATAATGATGTGGAAATAGTTATAGGCTAAACTCCAAAATATTTACTTGGATTGATTCCTAGGTAATAGAGTGATACTTGTGTAGTTTTCGATCTTTGTTTTTGTCTCTGTCTTGTGAATTAATTTTGTACTATTATTTATTTACTATTACTAGTACAATTATTGATACTATAAACTGTTATTGCAATTGTTTTTAAAGATTATGCATTATTACTTAATTGTTATAGGCACTTTCAAAAATATGTTTCATTTGTATGTCAAATATTCATAGTACTGTTTGTTTGTAATTTTAAAGGGAGTTCCTAGCACCATGCACACTAAAAACACTGATGCCACCTCTACACAGCAATTGCTAAAGAGGTGGCTATCCATGATGTACATTCTTTGTTAAAATAGATTTTGTGTATGTATTATTTGACTTTTGTATGCAAGCTTTTGTTATGGTAATCTTTATATGAATTTTTAAAATTATTTGTTTATTTATTTATCTTTTTTAATTCATAGTTGATACTTAACCTGTTGATTGTATCATTGAATTGTTTGTTGCAGAATTTATTTATTTGTAAAGGTATGTACATTTATGGAAATAAAGAATTTATATTTATATTTAGCTTGTACCATGCTGTCCCCTTGAACTGCAGGGTATCACAGCCCACTCCTCCCCAACGAAATTGTCTTCCAATATATACTGACGCCCTCAGGACCTATTTCCACCGTCCTTTTCATACCGTCAGTCCACACCCGCCAATAAGGGTGATGTTAACTTTCAAAGCCCGTTCCTCCTCAACAGATTATCATCATTCATCATTGTTGCGGATTAGGAAACCCCAGCATAGCTGCTAGTCACATCTTCCACAAGCGGGAATATTGCGCAGGTTACCGGAAAGATAGGATATAGCAGGAAAGGAAAGGGTGGGAAGGGACGGCAGTCAAATCGACCCTTCAGAGGGCCAACTCCCGTGCCCCTGTGACAGCTGGGATGAGGCTCTCAAACAGGGGACCCTCATTTTGCCCTCCAACTGGTCAACTCAACTGACAGGGTATCCATGTACAACAGCCAGGGACCATTCATTCTCAGGTTGGCAGGTGGGGACCAAACCCAGAGATTCTGTCCCTAGCCGCTGCAAATGGAGGGACCAAAGGTGAAAGGGAAGTTTGTCATAATGGACAGCCAAAAGACTTACCATATGTAATGACAACTTCATTTACTGTACCCAATGTCAGCCTCAAAACTGGTAAAGACCAGTCTTAAGGTAGTCCTGGGACCCTCAACAGATTATCCAATATCGTTTATTTATGGCTCATTCTAGAGAGCAAAACTATACCTAAAGATTTCAGTAATCAACATTTCTAAATCAAAAAATTCAATATTCAATATTTAAAAACTTTTATGGGTGAACTATTTGTGATACTGAAATTTTGCTCACTGAAATCGCTAGTTATGTTTTAGATCTTTAAAATTAATCATAAATCGTTGAGGAGGGGCGGACTTTGAAAGATAACATTGGTCTTATGGGAGAAGCAAGTATGACTGGTGCCCCCTCTAATCTTAAGTCAATAAAGAAGCAGAAGCAAATATTTTAATACAATTTGTATTAGAAATGTTTATTAGTTTGGATTATCTAAGCAAAATAAGTTTGTTTGTTTTTGGGAGGTGGCGTAGGATGGGGGCAGTACATTTTCTTTCTTACCTTGACTGAAGCTTTTCTCGAGTGTCTTAGGGGGGCGAGCATGAGAGGTCGTGGCGTCACGTCAAAACCGTTGTCATCATAGATCTGAAATAAAAGTTTTACATTACACACACAAAAACGCAGATTTTATGACTTGCACATCCAGTTATCGAGATAAATTATGTTTTTTCCTGCTGAGATAGTACAGTATTATGCAATTTTACATGAAGGTTGAATTCCTTACATCTGCATCAAATCTATTCTTTAATGTTCAATGTTATAACTTTAACCGTTAAATAAAAATGAGTTCTACACGTCATTAAATAAAATATACCAGCCATGTATAATTCACGTAAAAAGGATGATCCCATCAGATCAATTCTTTGTTAGCAAATATACTGTAGCTTATGTTTTTGGGATTTATCTAAGAACATTATACATAACTAGTACGTATCATTTTTCTTGTATTGATGTGCAGAATTCTTAAAGTATATATGGTGTCCCGCGAGGGTGTGGCACTAATGTAGAATTTGGTAGAAACAGTTAAATGGAGCAAACAAACTTCTTATAAATAATAATATAAGGTTACTTTACCTCCGTCTTCAGCTTTATAACAATCCAAATCGACGACCGCGGTTTCGGAAGTCAAAATACTTCCATCTTCAGGTTGAATTCAATTACAAAAGTTCTCATTGTCTGTCGTCAAAAGTTAAAATAAACACAAAACACACACTACAGTACGAACGAAAATACCCCCGTAGCAGCAAACCTACGTACTCAGCGAATTTCCAATGCTTATATATGTATCTTAATACCACATAAAGCCACATACCAAGTTTCATCAATATACATTCATAAATAAACTATTTATGAAATTTTTATTATTCTCCATAAGAATAACATGGCGGCTGAGTATGCAGGTTTGCTGAAGCAAGGAACACAACAAAATTGGTTTTATACAAATATCAATATAACTCAAATAGGTAAAGCCACATAAAAAGTTGTATTAATTTATGTTCATAATTAAGGGAGGTAACACGTTACTTATTCTCCTTAAGAATAACATGGGGGCTGAGTACGCAGGTTTGCTGCTATGGGAACTATCGGCCAAAAAATGTTTTTTAGTGCAAATATCAATAGACCACAACGATATGAAGCAATATACCAAGTTTCATCAAGATAAGTTGATAAATAAGTGAGATATACAATTTTTCTTATCTCCATAAGAATAACATTGGACAACGTACTGTGTTTATCACTTTCAATATCTCTGTAAGCAATTGATGTAGAGTAATGATCAAAACACCAAATTATGCGTCTTTTTAAGCTGATTCCAATGGCAGAAACAAAAATTTGACCTTTTTCAAAAATTATATGTAAAAAACTCAAAAAACCCATTTTGGGGTACAAAAGCCACCCAAAATACCCCTTCGGTTTGGTCGATCTGTTTTCGAACTTAAAGTCATAAATGCTGCTTTACACGTTTACACCAAATTTAGTCAAAATCAGATTATTTTTACGAGAGTTATCGTGCTCACGGACACACACACACACACACACACACACACACACACACACACACACACGC